>JADMNL010000024.1:346304166-347795833 GCA_016271365.2 Neoceratodus forsteri
TGAACCTGATAAATCTGGATGATGGAACATGGGTATGTATATACCCCAGCCTGAGTTATGCAACTCGTAACCAACGTAAGCCTTGTGATGCTTTGAGAGCCAAGTTAAGATCTTTGAGAGAGACACAGGCTTTTCAATACCCTGCACAGCTAAAATAGTCTATTCTGTCAAGCTGGTGGATGACTCGGGGTGCAAGCCCTGATTCTACATCAAGCGGTCTGTGAGTATGTGAGTATTTGTGTCAGGTAGCTGGGAGAGGTGATCAGTTAAACACCACCTTCAGTTTATAGACTTACACTGATTTGTATTAAACATCAGACTTTTTCTAAAGACCATAACCTTCAAGATAAAAGCCATGAACTTTGAACAGCAGGAAGCTTTCACAAAATGGCGACAAGATGGTGCCAACTGCATGGTCCCCCCTCACATGACTGCCACATCTAAGTGGGGCTGTTTTCTTTCAACGACAGCCATGGCAATATCACCCTTATGGGGCTACAGACTCTTGAATTATGGACAGTCTCCAACCACTTAATATTTTTGGGACAACTGAATGTTTTAAAATATACCGTCCACTATATTACAATGTCATTTTAAAAGCTGAAAAAATAATTCCAATGTGTTTTAATGTTGCTATTTTGAGTATTTCTGATTGAGAAGTTAATTTCCATTTTCATTAAGCTGATAACTTTTATTTTTGTTTTTTATCTTATGATTTTTCACCAGGAAAGACACATTAAACTGAGGCTTGTTTCCAGGTGTGTCCTGGGAGCACAGGGAAGTAAAGTGACTTGCTCATGGTCACACAGTATACAAGTGATGACTGTGAGATTAAAACTCAGTTCTCGCCAGCCCGATGGCGCTGAGGGTTGAGGCGCTGGATGCCACACCTCGCACCACACCGGCAACCTGGGTTTGGTGATGGATTAGGGTCACCAGGGGTTGGAGAGGGGAGAAGGATCGAGCACCTGATGGTTTGCTCACCTTCTCCAGGGAGGGGTGGGAGCTAGCCCCACCATGATACTGCCATCTCCCAGTGACCACAGGTATTTGGCAGTGTGGTCGGGGAAGCAGAGAACAAGGGAGGGGCTGACGTCAATTGAGGACCTGAGCAGAGGCACGTCTCAGCGTGCCTCTGTCTCACTGGCCCTCCCTGAATGCTGATGTTGGCTGAGGGGCGGGAGCAAAAACAAGGGAAAAACACCCCAGCCAGTCCTGACAGCGAGCCCTCTGCACCATGCATCCAAGGAGAAACCGAGGGCAGATTCTGCTGTGCGCACTCCCCTGAAGGTCGAGGAGGTAACTGGGGAACCTTCCTCGTCCCACCCGAGGGGTTAGCCGTGGGCTCTGGAAAACAGTAGAGTGGTGCACTCTAGGAGCAGACTCCTTGGTCCTCATGGTGGAAGGCGAGGGTGCTTGGGGGCTCTGAGAGAAAGGACAGACTGAGGCAGTAAGAGGAGCAAAAATAGAAAGTAAAAAAACCAAAAAAACAATTCAGTTTCTCCAAGTTTGCAGCTCAGTGGTCATTATACAGTTCAATTTTCTCTGCTATGTACGTATCTGCCACATGAGGGAGTTCTAGGATTTTGCATACTATGTAGCTCACTATACCTAGTCTAATTAGACATTCTCAGTTTGTAAGGAACAGTTTATAACCCTGAGATTTTTCTATTATGGTACAGGTCAGGTCTGTTATGGCACAGCAGGTTCATGTAGAATGTTTAAGATTTTGTTAAATAAAGATCAATTTGTACAGCCCTCATACGATGACAAAACCTGGACTGCAATTTCATGTCTCTTGCTGTAAATACATAGATGTGTTAAAGAGCTAGTGTATTGCCTAAAACTAATATTAGTTTTGAAAAGCAGTAAACCATTACCTTTTATATCTGGGGTACTTTTTCTTTTCTGTTTGTTTCATTAGAAGATTGTTGCCTGATGTTAATAGGTGCAATGTGTGGGACAGCGCTCTGGCAGCTGACATATCTACAGTATCTCTATCTCCCCCCCCCACTACATCATCAGCATTATGACCTCCCTACCTGTGATATCACTGCTGCTTATGAACAGCCACTCAGTAGCTGCCAGGTTAATCATCTGTGATGTCACTATCAGTGAGATCGCAAGTGGGGGGTAAAGATAGATATGTCAGCTGTCAAGCTGAGAGCTGTTCCACACATCCATCACAATAATATTACATAGAAGGCCCTTTTTTTTTTTTTTCTTCCATATAGCTTTTTCTCTCGGAGCTCCGGGGACAGGCCAACTGTGGTCTGCCTTTGGAGAATCTCAATCCGCCCTGTGCACAGGGCTTCATTGAGCCTCCCCCAGTGCCCCATTTTTCTGTTTTCTCTCCAGTGTCCCAAGACCCCAGAACATGGTCGCACATGTACACTGTGACTCCGGTGACAGCTCCTTATAGCTTGGTGCTATCACCTAGCCTCCACCAGGTGGCAGCCAAGAGCCGGGGAAACTCACGTCCCTCCTCGGGAGAGAACAGCTGTCTTGTGGTCACTCAAACCAGCTCCTCGCCCTCCCCCCCAGCACCCCAGGCTCATTTCCGAACCCGGGTCGCCGGCATGGGAGGAAGTAAGGCATCCACTGCCTCAGCCCTACACACCACTGGGTAAGCTCCATAGAAGACTCTCTAATGAGCAAAAGGAAACAGAAGAATACTTCAGAAATAAATAAGTGCAACCGATTAGTTGAAATTTGTATTATTTTCCTGTCTGCTTGTTTTGGTTCCACTGGCTCTTTAATTTCTACAATTTGACAGTTGTGGCTAACTGTTTCTAAGAAGTTCTTATAAAACTAATAAAAATTATTTGCAAAAAATGGATCTGGACAAGATTATCACAGCAGGGCTTGAAAGTGGCAAACATTTGCTCAGATCAGCCTATGATGCTTCCAGCGCCTCTGCTAGGGTTGCTGCCTGTGGCATTTGCCTACATTGCTACTCTTTGGCTAAAAGCAAGGGAAATGATTGACTTCTTTTAGCTAGCCAGATTTACTGTGTGTTATTTTTATTTTGTACTCACAGGGATTGTTACTGTTTGTTGCTAACATTTTATTGCTTTATTTTTCTCTGATTCAAATTGTTGCTGGGTGTACCCTCTGCTGCATTATTACAAGGTATGCCTACAGGTGTATGCTAACAGATTACTGCTGTAATCTTCTGATTCAAATTGTCTTTTGCAAGGCATATCTTCTGTTACTGCTTTATTTTTCCCTGTAGCAAAGTGTTTCTTACAAGGTATATATTTTCTGTAAAATTATTACAGGTGGTGCTTACATCATTTTTGTGACTTTTTATCATTAGGCTAAGCAAAATTACTGTTTGCCACTATTTCATTTTATTTATTTTTTTGCTGAAAAGGTGTTTAGTCTCAGAGGTGTTGCAGTCTCCTTCTCACATTGAAGAAGCGGATTGCTTTCCTCCCACAGCTCTTCCAGGGGATTAGGTGTGCATCTGGGGGTGGAGCTGGCAAACTGTCAGTAACTTCCAACAGAAAGAAGGGTTAAAAGATCAGGTTAGTTGATATCTTGGAGGTGGAAGACTAGGTTTGCTGGCCAAGGCACCTAGCTTTACCTGAGCTCTTTCCTTCTAGGTTGCTTGAAAGGACAGAGCAAAGAACCTTACCAGAGCAAGGGAAAGGATTAAGACTTCTTTTGGCTAGGCAGATTTACTGTGTGGTATTATTTTTATTTTGTACTCACAGGGATTGTTACTGTTTGTTGCTAACACTTTATTGCTTTATTTTTCTCTGATTCAAATTGTTGTTGCTGGGTATACCTTCTGCTGCATTATTACAAGGTGTGCCTACAGGTGTGTGCTAACAGATTACTGCTGTAATCTTCTGATTCAAATTATCTTCTGCAAGGTATATCTTCTGTTACTGCTTTATTTTTCTCTGCAGCAAAGTGTTTATGTACAGGGTATATCCTCTGTGAAATTATTACAGGTGGTGCTTTACTGGATTTACAGTTTTATCTATCATTAGGATAAGCTTTCAGGGTTACTGCATTTGTTGCTGACTGATTGTTTCTGCTCTTACCTCCTTTTTTCTTTCGTCCATGGTTCTTCTTTTTCGGCAGGGGAAAGTTCTTTAAATTTGATGGACTGTATCTAACTAAGGAGGGAGTCAGTGCATTGGGGCAGAAGTTTGACGTCTTTGCAGAATATTTAAACTAGCAAATGGGAAGGGGGTGCAGCACCCCATACATTGAATGAGAAGAACACCCCTCCCCACTCAGCTAGTGGTCAAACAGGAGCTCAGCATGTTTGCAGTTCATTTGCATCACCAGGTAAGGAAAAAGGTCCAGCTCCCCATACGATGCACAGGGGAAACGCCAGACCTCACCCAACAACTAACACACCGAAATCTGGCCAATGGAAAATTATGTACACAAATGCTCGCAGTCTGGGAAACAAGATCCCAGACCTGCAGGCAATAATGACAGAGGCTAAACTGGACATGGTAGCAATTAGCGAGACGTGGTTTACCAGTAATCACACTTGGGAGACTTCAGTACCTGGCTATGTACTGTTCAGAAGAGACCGAGGTGCAAAAGGGGGTGGAGTGGCCCTGTATGTCAATGAAAATATCAAAGCTACAGAAATTCAGAATACACATAACAAGCCAGAAGAACTGTGGGTCACCCTGGAAACAGGAAATGGGACAGCCATAAGAACTGGGGTTGTCTACAGGCCCCCAGACCAGGGGGAGGACATAGACACATTACTGTTAGAAGATATACAAAACATAACAGCTAAAGGGGAAGTTCTGATAATGGGAGACTTCAACATGCCAGATATAGACTGGTCAATACCAGCAGGAACATCTGCCAGAACTAGACACATGGTAGATTCCCTTCAGGGGGAAGGCCTCAAACAACTGGTACAACAACCCACAAGAGACAGGGCTATCCTAGATCTAGAACTGACTAACAGGGAAAGGATCACAGTTCTCCAGGTAGAAGGTCACCTGGGGGCCAGTGACCATCACATGGTATGGTTGAACTTGGCCACTACAACTAAACCATCCCATTCCAAGGCAAAAACATGGGACTTCAGAGAAGCTGACTTTGATAAGATGGCCAACAGATTTAGGCTAGCCCTGGTAAAAAGAAATACAGGTGAGGGGGTACAAGCAAAGTGGGCAAGCATTAAGGATGCAATACTTGAAGCAACATCTCATTGTGTTAGAGAGAAAAGGAAGTGCAAAAGAAGAAGGAAACCACTTTGGTTCTCAAAGACAGTAGCAGAAAAGGTCAGAGCCAAAAGGTTGGCCTTCAGGAAATATAAGGGAACACAGCGGGATGAAGATGGGGAGACATACCAAACTTCTCTAAGGGAAGCAGGGAAGGCAATAAGGCAGGTAAAACCACAAACCGAGGAAACACTAGCACAAACAGTAGAAGAAGGTGAAAAGACTTTCTATAGATACATTAGTGAAAGGAGAATGTCCAGAGGGGGTATTGCTAAGATCAAAGGAGATAGGGGGGCGTGTGAGGAGGAGGACCGTGTAAAAGCATCTATCCTAAATGGATACTTCTGCTCAGTATTTACTGAAGAGAAGGTAGGGCAGGACCTACAGCGGGGAGGGAGGGAGGTGAGCTCTAGTCCCTTCACAAAAGAAAGGGTCCTACAAGAGCTCGATAAGCTCAGGGTGGACAAGGCAATGGGACCTGATGGCATACATCCCAGGGTACTATAGGAGTTAAGGGTGGAACTAGCAGAGCCATTATCAGAACTGTTTAGTGAATCTCTGAGCACAGGACAGGTCCCAAAAGACCGGAGAGGGGCTCATGTGATCCTGCTCCACAAGAGTGGTAGCAGGGAGGAGGCAGGGAACTACAGATCAGTCAGTCTTACCTCAGTAGTGGGCAAGAGCATGGAGGCACTCCTTAAGGAAAGGATAGTGCAACACCTGGAATCCATAGGAGCACAGGATCCAAGACAGCATGGGTTTACAAAAGAAATGTCCTGTCAAACTAATATCATAGATTTCTTTGACTTGGTAACCAGAGTGGTGGACCAAGGGGGAGCAGTTGATGTCACCTATCTTGACTTCAGCAAAGCTTTCAATACTGTTCCACATAGAAGATTGATTAATAAGCTGGGTAGGCTCAGGGTGGGCCAGAAGTTGATCAACTGGGTGGCAAACTGGTTGATGGGCAGAAAACAGAGAGTGGTGGCAAATGATATACATTCAGAAGAGATGCAAGTCACAAGTGGGGTACCTCAGGGATCAGTCCTGGGGCCAGTCCTCTTCAATATCTTCATCAGTGACATTGCAGATGGACAGGAGGGTAAGGTTTGTCTTTTTGCACATGACACCAAGATCTGCAACAGAGTAGATGATCCAGATGGGTTGGGCAGAATAAGAAGAGATCTGGATAAACTAGCAAAATGGTCGGAAGAGTGGCAACTGGGGTTTAATGCAAAGAAGTGCAAGATCGTGCACATAGGGAAGATAAACCCTGAAGCCACCTATAGGCTGGGAGGGGAGCTGCTGGCAGTCACAAAGGAAGAAAGAGACTTGGGCATCATCATCACCATGACCTGAAATCATCCAAGCAGACCACTAAAGCAGCAGGTAAGGCTAGGGGGATGTTAGGGTGTATTAGTAGGGGTATCACAAGTCATAAGAGGGAGGTAATAATCCCTCTTTACAAGACACTGGTTAGGCCCCATCTGGAGTACTGCGTGCAGTACTGGAGGCCACACCTTCAGAAAGACATTAACCAAATTGAGGCAGTCCAGAGAAGGACAACCAAAATGGTGCAGGGACTGCATCAGAAAACATATGAGGACAGATTAACGGAGCTCAATATTTATACCCCAGAGCAAAGGAGGGAGAGAGGTGATATGATCGAAACATTCACACACCTTAAGGGCATTAACAAGGTGAAAGAGTCTAACATGTTTCAATATAAGAAAAACCACAGGACAAGAGGACACAGAATGAGATTAGAGGGAGGCCGATTAAGCAGTAATGTGAGGAAGTTCTTTTCCACAGAAAGGGTGGTGGATGTATGGAACGGCCTATCTCAGAAAGTGGTGGATATAAATACAGTGCAAGGCTTCAAACAGGCATGGGATAGGCATAAGGGAGCTATACAGATGAGTATGAATAGATAGGCCATTGGCAGAGCAAAGGCTGATGGCACATTTATAAGGTAGAAAAAGAAATGGGCAGACTGGATGGGCCTTGCAGTCCTTATCTGCTGTCAACTTCTATGTTTCTAGTGGCAGATTATGTTTCTGATGTCCAGCAAGCTGTTTTTAACACTCTATTTTGGGGACAGAAGCTGTTTGGTACTAATCTTGAGAAGATACTTCATAATCTGCAGGCTTCAAAAATTGCTCTAAGATCTCTAAAGGCCCTCAACCGTGTTCCCCAATGAGATGAGTGTAGGGGGCAGTTCAGAAAACTGTATGCAAGGCCTGCCTATGGCAGAGGGCATGGTTAAGCTCCTCAATCCTGTGCCCTCCATGTCAGGATCTCATTCCCAGGTCTCTAAAGGAGCCAGTTCAGGCAGTCAACATGCCGACTGGTTGTCTAGTCAGGTTTTTGTTTTATAGTTTATATAACTTACTTTCATCGATTACTCTGTGTTTAGTTATTTATGTAAATTACCGTTCCTCTGGTTCCCGTTTGTTTCCCAGGACCCGAAGAATATCCTACTTGGCTGTTATTGATATTTTTTACCATTTGGCTAGTAAGTTACGTTCATTTTTTTCACTATTATTAGTGGTTTACTATTTTTAGCTATCCAATTTACAGCGAATGGAGAGTTTTCACTTTCCATCTCCATCTGTGCCCTTTCACCTTAATTAATCGGTTCCTGTAACAGGAACCGCAATTTCACTTTTGGCACAGTTACTTCAGGACAAGAGCCATTTTTTACTATTGGGCTCTTGTACTGTGTCATTTGTTAGGAATCATTTTATTATTTCAAGGTTCTCTCAAACTGGTATCTCAAAGAGACCTTGAAGATCATCAAAATATTGTACAAATTGTTTTCAGCTCCTGGCAAGGGCAGACTGTCACAAGCTTTGTATAAAGTGTTTAGGTCCACAACACAGCTTTACAAACTGTAAGCCCTGTCATATTTCTTGCCTGAAAACCTCATTTAAAAAGGATAAAAATAAGCTGGCCTGGTGGCGCCGAGGGTTGAGGCGCTGGACGCCACATCTCGCGCCACACCGACGACCCGGGTTCGAGAATGGACTTAGGTGGCCGGCAGCTGGCAGGGGGAAGGAAGGATTGAGCGTCCTATGACAGCTCTTCTTCCTTCGGGGTGGGTTAGGGATATGTGCCACACTGCAGTGACACCCAGCCGAGGCTGGGTGTTAGGCAGGTGCAGGCATTAACGTGGGGGGGAGAGCCAGCAGACGTCTGCGCGTCAGTGCATTGACGCCATTGCTCTCTAGAGGAAAGGAGGAAAAACATCTCCCAATCCTTCTAGATGATGACCGCCGTTGCCTGCTTCACTACCCGCTGACTAATAAGGGGCAGACTCCGCTGTGCGCAGCTCGATCACTCGGGGATAGAGGAGGGTTAGGAGGGTTCCCTCCTTGCCCCGCCCGGGGGGTAATCCGGGCCATCAAGGGACCCTGAAGATTCGCGAGTGTGTGGCATTCTAGGAGCAGACTCCAGGGTAGTCGGTAGGGTCGGGAAGCAGAGCACCTTGGTGGCCTGAAGGAGTGGTGGTTAGGAGACAGTAGAGGCATAGGAAAAAAGAAAGTAGAAAAAAAAAAAGGATAAAAATGTTAAAAAGAAGCATGCTTTCTCAGTCTGCCTCTATGTCACCTACAAATAATAAAAAAAGGCTCTGAGGGTAGTCCCAACAATGGTGGAAAACATAAATCCGAAGGGGCCATCTCTTCATAGCTTAAAAAAAGGTGACAGGAAAAAAGAAAAAGCTTGGCCGGCCCGCTGGCACAGTGGTAAAGCTACCACTTGCGGCGCCAATGACCCGGGTTCGGAAGTGAGCCAGGTTGCTGGAAGACCGGCTTGGGGGGGGAGGCTCGAGCACCAGAGGGCTGATCTGCTCCTCTGGGGAGAGTGGGCTGTGGGTCCCGTTGCTCTGCTGCCATCTGGGTGACCACGGGTGGCGGGTCAGCGGGATTGCAGAGTGCAGGAAGGGGAGGATGTTGGCCAAAGTCTGGAGCAGAGGTACATTTCAGTGTGCCCTTGTCCCCTTGGACTTCCTTGAGTGCCATCATCCCCAGGGGATGGTGACACCAGAAAACATAAAATCACCACATCTGCACCTGGAGATGGGCCCCAGTTTCTTAGCCACACACATCCAGGCTCCTTTGGGGACTCGCTAGGACCACGCGACACGTTAGAATGGGACTGGAGGACAACCCAGGGTCTCCCTCTTCCCTGCCCAGGGGGTAAACCGCGGCCATATGGGGGTTTGTCCTCCGAAGTTCCCTTGGAGACGCCTGGCGGAGCCCCCTGTAGGATGCCTAGGGAATCCCAGATGAGTAGGGGCAGATGCAGAGCTGAAGGGGGCATGTAAAAAGCAAATATAAAACAAAAAAAAAAGAAAAATCTCTACAGCCATCAGAATGGCTTGGTAAAAGCCCCCCTGCCAACTCTGAATGGTGTAACCAGATGAACCAAATTTAGAATATGGAGAGTTTGATGGCGCACTTGCATCTTCGAGAGGAAAAACATATAGAATGCTGGGGCCCTTGGACAACTTGGGTGGCGGGGCAGACTGGGGGGAGTTTCTCCCCCCAAGTGAACCCGGGAAGTCTTCTGCCTTCCTCTAATGCCCATTTCAGATTTCACCTCCTCACCTTCCTTTCTCCTCCGGGACTCTATTGATTGTTTTGTTCCCCCTATTTATCCTCCTCCAGCTGCCTTCAGTTGTAACTTGTATTTGGGGTGGCACGTGATTCAATTTCGACATAGCTTGAAGTCGGGATTTAGAAGGGTTGGGGGCTTTTTAAATTTGTCTTAATAATGTGTGGCTGTTTTATTTTTTTTACCATCCTTGGCTGTGCACTCTGAAATCTATTTCTTCCTGGTTTATAGTGGTTTATGTTTAGTGGATGTTTAATAAACTCTTTATAATGTTTAATACTGCAGGGGCTTATTAGAGAAGTTATTCCCTTTATAGAATTAAACATTTTTTTCCTATACCTCTTTCTTTTTTTAATTTTTATTTATTGAGACATGGCAATATACAGCAGTTCATACATTTCAAGTACATCAAATGGGGGTAAGCCATGGCTAGCCCCATCAAGATAATTGTATACAAAGCTTAAAGACAGATGGATATTTGAACATAACAATATGGCTAGAGGCAATAAAAATATAGGAAGGACAAAGGAGGATCAGTACATACAACATAGAAGGATCCTAGGAATCATGCCTGACGTCAGCGTACAAACTCCGGGTAATGTGCTAAGTGGTGCATAACCCACTTTCGCCATCGGATTTCAAAAGCTTCTTTTTTATCTACAAGACTAGCCAAGAGGCATTCCAGGGAGTAAATTTCCTGAACAATTCCCACCCAGGACATTTTGGTGGGGATAGTTGTGGTCAACTACAGACAAGTAATCGCTTTATGGCCGGCTGCCACCAACAGAATGGACTGTTTATGGGTGACTGGGTCTACCTTCAACCCCTGTGGGAGGGCAAATGTCAGGAGGAACATAGGCTGTCTAGGGCTACCAGCTCATAGATCTCTTGAAGCTCCCCTATCACCACTCTCAAAAAATCCTGCAGGAGGGGACAAGACCATAATACATGAGTTTGTCCTGCATGGCAGGTCCCACACCTTCTCCAACAGGTACCCGTTGGGTCCCCACCATATTTTAAGGTTACCAAGGGGGTCCTAAAGTAACGGGTTCTGAGTTTCCAAATATATTCTCTCCAATACGGGGGCTTGGACTACTCTGGTAGATGGGCCTGCCGACCCCTCCCAAGCTGGAACTGGGATATCTAGTTGTATCTCCTTGGCCCAGATCAACCTCAGGCTTTCTGTAGAGTCATCTAATCTTTCATTAAATGCCTTATAAAAGGCACTAATTTCATGGGAAGACTGTATCCCCCTGGTGTAATGTATCATTAGCTGGACCATCGTAGGTTTTTTTTCAGCTAGGTCTGCCAACGGATTCTCATGCCGCAATAAGTATGGTCTTAACTGCATGTACCCATGAAATTCAGTATCCGAGAGGTCATACAACCGTTGCAGAACTGCAAATGGGATCAGACCTGTAGGTCCCAACACTTGATGTACATATCTTAGGCCTTTAGCCCACCAGGCTTGCACTCTGCCGCCCAGCAAGTTAGGGGGAAAGGATTTGTCCGAGGCTATTGCTCTCAGGTAAAGTAATTCCTGCTGGGTAAAAGAGTGGGTGAACATCCAGAGCCATATCCTCAGAGGTTCTCTAGCATATGGGGAATATTTACTCAGGGGGCTGCAAGCCAGGGGGTTAGCAAAAAGGGACCCTGCGAGGCTCCCTGAATCATTATAAACCGTCTCTATTTGCTTCCAGTATGCAACGAACTGTGGGTTAAGCCACCCAGTGAGGACACGGAGCTGGGGGCCTTATAGTAGTTCTGAAAGCAAAGAAAGTTACAACCCCCCCTTGAAAGCTGTAACACTGTATATCTGACCCGTGGGGGGTTTCCAGCCCAAATATATCTGGAGATTAAGCAGTTCCAGGCTATAAAATAGAAGCTGGTTGGGGGATGAGACAGGTTATGTAGGAAGAAGAACATACGGGGTAGAACATTCTGCTTTACGGATTCTATGCGATTAAAAAAGCTTAAAGGGGAGTGAGACCATCTAGATGGTCATGTCTAAAGCCAACTGTGAAGTAAAAGGTTCCTAATTTATGATATCTATAACTTCCAAATTAGTCGCCAGTTTCACCCCGATATATCTCATTGTGACCTTATTCCATTTCAAAGAGTGTGTTAATTTTAATTGGGGTGTAGGATTAAAATTATAAAGAAGGGCTTCAGTTTTTTGCTCATTAATCTTATAACCCTCCAAGGTCACAAACCTCCGTAGTTGTTTCCAGACCTCTGGAATTGATTAGTCGGGGTTTGTGAGCATGAGCAGTATGTCATCTGCAAACAGAGACAGCTTAAATTCTTTACCTCCAATGGGGACACCCTCCATTCTCTCAGTCTGATGAATTGCTGCAGCCAGAGGTTCTAAATATAATACAAATAGCAGGGGGGAGAGAGGGGGCAGCCCTGTCTGGTACCCCTTGAGAGAGTAATAGGATCTGATAAAGCTCAATCCAGCCTCACATAAGCTCTAGGAGGGTGGTAGATTTTCTGAAGTTGTTGGACCAGTGCCTACGGGAAGCCAAAATAAGATAGGGTAGCCCACAGGAAGGACCAGGCGACTCTATCAAACGCTTTTTCTGCGTCAAGGCCAAGGGTGACAAAGGGGATCTGATGGGCCGTGGCATACTCAATCAGTAAAAATGTATGCCAAATGGCATCATGAGTTTGACGCCCCTTGATAAAACCTACTTGATCCGGGTCTATCAGGGTAGGAACCAAATCTTCAAATCTATGGGCCATTATGGACATATAAACCTTACAGTCAAAATTTTACATGGATATAGGCCTATAGGATGCAGTCTGTTTTGGATCTTTAAAGAGTTTTGGGACAACTGCAATTGTGGCGTACTGCGGTGGGGGGTTCCTCTCCCTGTTGGATTGCTTGCAGGGCCGGGAGAAGAATGGGGACCAATGTGTCCCTGTAAGCCTTGTAAAATTCGGCAGGGTAGCCGTCAGGTCCTGGGGCCTTCAAAGTTTTTGCTCCTGAGATAGCACAATCAACCTCTGCTCTAGTGATAGGTCTGTTGATCGCCTGCACTTGTTGTTTAGTAAGGCGAGGGAGGGTGAGGGAGTTCAGATAAGCTGAAATCTCAGCTGGAGAAGGGGAACTATCCTGGGTGTATAAGTTCTGATAAAAGTCAGCGAAGATTTGTCTAATCTTGGAAGGCTGGGTATGTAAGGCCCTAGTACCCGGGTCATATAAAGAGGAGACTGCAATTCTGGCTTTTTGTTTTCTAAGTTTTCTCACCAAGTTTCTGGCTCCTCTGGGCCCACCCTCATAATGGTAATGTTTAAGAAAAAATAGTTGTTGCTCTACTTTTTGGTCTAGACACTTTTGGATCTGTTGTCACACCAGGAGGAGGTTCGGCTTAACAGAGAGATCTCACTGATCCCACATCATCTGAAGGGTTTGTAATTCACTTTGAAGCTCACTATATTTCCTGTCCCTATCCCGTTTCCTTTTAGTTGAGAGTTTAATAATCAACTCCCGAAGGACTACCTTAATTGTATCCCAGAGGATCCCGGGAGAGGTTTTCTGATTCTGGTTGTTCCATAGGATGTCTGGTATCAAGTCTAGTATTTCCTGTTTAAATTCTGGGTCTCGGAGATGTTGGACATTCAAATGCCAATGACTGAACTTATAAATATTGTCCAAGCACACCCTCATATACACCAGAGAGTGATCTGACAGCACAGGGGGCCCAAGTCAGGTATCTGAGACTAAATCATAATGTTCAATAGTGGTATAAATATAATCTAGTCTGGCAGCTACCCCCCCGTACTGGGGGACACATGTGTAAAACTCCGCATAGCAGGGAAGGTATGCCTCCATACATCAACAAATCCCACGTTTGCCATGGTGAGCTTAAAATATTTTTGTAATGGGTTTACCCTGTGGGCAAGGCACCTGGAGACATCAAGAGCAGGGTCCAAGATGATATTCAGATCCCCCCCCCATTATAAGTTGGCCCTTGTGAATGGACTGCAAATCAGCTAAGAACTTTTGAGCAACTGATTTTGGGGAGCCAGGGGAACAATACATTGAAGCAAGGGTTATCACCCTATTATATAGAAGGCCAGTGATTATGGCATATTGGCCTTCGGTATCCTCATATCTCTCTATTTCCACCCAACTTGCTGTTTTAGCAATTAATAATGCAACACCCCGCTTTTTCCCCGAACTATGTGATGCTGAGGTTAATAGGGTATAGTTCTGGTTTTGTAGCTTAAAGTGTTCTGTTTGAGGCAGATGAGTCTCCTGCAAAGCAAGGATCTCAGGTTTCTCACGTCTCAAGAACTGATGCAAATGATATCTCTTTATTGGTGAGTGGATCCCATTAATGTTTAAGGAAAGTATCAGAGAGGACTTATCCATCTCCAGGGTATTTTAAAGAAAACCGGTTCTGAATTCGGGCCCCAGTGTACCCCCAGGTCAAAGACCACATTTAATTTCCATTCCCCCATGTCTCCAGGTACCCTACCCAGAGCCTATTTCCTTTATTAATCATAAATGTCCTCCGGAAATCCAAATGACAGATTTCCCACCATATTGTCTGCCAAACTGTAAAGCTGTTGTGTACAAATATATTAAGTAGATTAAAAAAGCATAAAACAAAACCTCCCACCTCGGAATGCAAGAAAAGAGTGAAAATAATGCTGGAACTAAGTGCTCCAACCGATTAATAGGAATAACCAGGTACCGGACCTCCAACTGGGCTGTACAGTTAAGAACCTGCAAATCTGCAGGTAAACTATTTACAAGAGGTATCTTGACTTCCATGGATAGTAGGAGAGGTATAACTTCTCCTCTACCAGATGCGGTAACAAAGACAACCGCTAGAGGGGAAGGTAAACCAGCTAATAGGACCAGATGGATCTCACAGGAGCTACAGTCACCCCCAAAATTAGGACAAATAATGTGGGACTCATTGGGGCAGGGTCTTTCCACATTTAGCCCAGACAAATATATGGAACTCAGCAAACTCGGGGAAAGCAAAAAAAAAAGTTGGGGAAGGTTGAAGTAAGTGTGTCAGTTTGTTCCCAACAACTTCAGAGCCCAAGACAACATTGCAACTCAACATTTAAAATAAAAGAGAAGGGTAACCACTCTGGTATGCAAATTATCCTGCTTGGAAGTACCCTCTCCGGGTCTCCCACTTTAACCTGGGATTCAAGAGGGAGGGATATACTATTACATCTAGCAATTATGTAGAGGCCTCAGAGACATAATTTCACACTCAAATGCAAAAGGTTGCATCCCTGTTAAATTAAAATATAGTACCGAGGGGGCATACCCTCTGGTGAACATATACCTCCTGTAGAATCCCACCCCGAACTGTAAATTGTTCAACGGTGAAGTTTTTCCAAAACAAAAACTGGAATTTGACTTTTAACACCAGTCTGCCCTGCTTTAGGTTGAAACAAGTATTAATTGTACAGTCAAACTAGTTCAGCAGTAAATACTATACGGTGTAGTTCTGAAGAAAACTTAAACTTAAAAAGTAAAATGCCGGGTAGCCAGAGATATGGAGAATAACAAGAGTTATTATCGGAGGAGAACAGTCCCTCACCTGCCCTGGGATCAGAATCCTCGTGCTCAATGCTGCACTCAAGCGGCTCACAGTACCTGAAGAAATTTGGTTGACTTCGGCCCCCTTCAGCAAGGGCAGACTGAAATGAAATGTCCAGTGGATAAAAGAGCCTCTTACAAAATCTGCTGCTCCGAAACAAAGACAGTCAGAAACAAAGCAAACCTGATAGCAGTGCAAAGTTCACCCAAATTACTGCTGGAATTCCAAGGTGCATTCAGGTATTTACCACCATACAGCCAAATGAAGCCAGTGTTTTGACCAATGCATTGGGGGAGGTTCTTTGGCTCCACTCTTTTATTTCTAGTTCGTGCAGCACCTCGCCATCTCTCCGCTCTCTGCGTGCTAGATTGGTCAGCTGATTTGTCCCAAAGCTGTACGCCATGACACAGGATCTCAGCTCTGGCTTCCTCCGGAGTCTCAAACTCTTTCTTGCCTTTAGGGAACTATATGATCATCCTAGAAGGGTAAGGAGTGGTGAATTTGATTTTATTCTCCTTAAGGGGGGCAAAGAAGGGCTGGTATTCTCTGCAGGCCTGGAGGGTATCTGGAGCATAGTCATTATCAATGTATATTCGATCTTGACCATAGAAGATTTTTTGTTTTCTCCAAGCTGTAAGGAGGACATGCTTCTTTGTTGTAAATTTAAGGAAACACGCTATGATGGAACGTGGGCATGCATCTGGTTTATTCAGTTTTGGGCCAAGAGCTCTGTGTACCCTCTCAAATTCTAACTCCATGTCATCAGAGAGCTCAAGGGTCATGTGTAGCACCATTGATAGAAAATCCGTGATGTTCTGACCTTCCTCTCCTTCCTGCACACCATAGACCCTTATATTTTTCCTGCGAGCACGGTTTTCAGAGCCTTCTTGCCAGCGCTGAATTTCTAATGGAGTATCCTGTATAGCTTGAATGGCCTGTTCTTAGTTATTGAGTCTGTTCTCAGCAACAGTTAACTGTCGTTCGGAGTCATCCACTCTTTGCTCGAGCAGCTCCATGTCCTTCCTAAACTCCCCATATAGTTGCTTCATTTCTGCTCGAAAGCTTAGCAATTCAGTGTATATAGTATCTAATTTAACCCACTTTCTCGGAGCATGGATCTTGCCTAGAGTTTGAGACATAGATTCCAGTTGTTTTGCATCAGCTGAGGCCTGGGATAGCTCAGAGTCTGAGGCCTTGGATCGTAATCCATCTCCCTCCGGCTCCATCTCCGTGAGTTTTTCAGTTTGTGAGCGTCCTCTGTGTCTGTTCCCCTTTGGCACTGAGATTTTGTTTAGTATTTGTCAGCGATTAGATGTTTTTTCAGGGGTGATGGTCATCTTGGGCACAAAGCCTGAAGTTCAACCTGCCATGTAGGTTGATGACGCGGACGTCCTTATACCTCTTTCTACTCGGCGTTATGTATGAAAACATTACTCACTGTAGTAATGTTGTTTCTTCAAAGGGATTCCTCAGCATTATTGACAGGTGCAGTGTGCCAGCTGAGTTCAGCTGCCCCAGAGAGAAGGAGGAGTCAATGTAAATGAGCAGGAACATTGGCCAATCAGAAGAGAGAGAGAGGAGTGCTGCCTGCAGTCAGCCTGAAGGACCTCAGAACTATTTTAATGCTGAAAAAAGGGCAAAAACTGTGCCCAGAAGAAAAAAAAAACACTGTTAATGTAACAACTGCAAATTCCAAACCACTATTAAGAAACAAGTCAACAAAAGAAACAACAGGGAGCGCTAGAGAGCCAAGCTATAGAGAGGACATGCTTTACTTCAGCTCTGAACATCTTACAACTTAAAACCCTAAAAATGTAACCTTTTCTCTAAGATTTTCGATTTGTGACTACATTACTAGTTAGAGTCACATTTCAGGACTCTCTCTGCAAAAAAACAATGATATGGGACGCAACAAAGGTACGGGAGGAGCAATCCAAAAATCCAGGACAGCCATGCAGCAGGCCCCAAACGAAACACCAGGCCCTTCACAATCTACGGGCCAAAAATCGTCAGATAACGCTCCCCCTTGGGACACTGTTTTAAAAGCAGTCCGGGACATGGATAGTAAGATTGAGCGTATCCTGGAAAGAATGGGTAACCAGGATGCTAAAATTGAAGCGGCTGCCTCCTCAGCTAACGATGCAGATGATCGGTCAATTAAAACTTTATCCACAGTACATAAGCTAACTCAGGAGAATTCTCACCTCCGTGCCCGGTTAGAAACTTTGGAGAACGGAGCCCGGGCAATGAATGTGTGTGTATTGTCGGATTTCAGGAAGGAATAGAGGGGGTCAACACTCTTCAGTTTCTACGTTCCTGGGTAAGAAGGTCGCTACAGCTACTGGACAACTGGCAAGATTCTGACCTGCAGCAGGCTTACCAAGTAAACCATCGTTCCTCCCGCACAAATTCTTCCCAACCACGCACAATTATGCTGATCACAACAGGACCGGAGGTAAGGGACATTCTCCTTGCAGCAGCTCATGTTGGTCATCTTTTGCAACACGAGGGTCAGGATGTGCGCCTGTTCCCGGACTGGGACTATGCAACCCGCAATAGAAGAAAACAGTTTGACAGCATCCGTCAACAGCTTCGTGGTTTGGGGATCACTCATTCACTGTTAGCTCCTGCGCGCCTTCGGATTCAATATGGAGGTAAAACCTTTCAGTTTAACAATCCAAAAGATGCAGAGAAATGGGTACAAAAGAGAGCTGCTGAATTCCAGAGCACCCCAAAGAACTGTAGCCAAGAAGACTCCGACGATCAATCAGAGGGACCGTGAGTAAGCAAGAGACTTTAAATCCGCAGAACTGGGTTCCTTGGCCCTTTTTGAGCAGATCGGCTAAGAAGTCAATAACTTACCTGCACCACTGAGAACTTCTCTGATAGGGTGATAGAACATAGTTATCACTGTTTAAAATATGTTGTCCTTTTTTTTTTTCTGTTTGGTATCAGTGCTGTAGTTTAAAATGGCGACAGATATAAGAGATATAATTGCTCGAACATTCAGGTTTCAAAAGGGCATAATTTTCTATCCGCATATCTGAGAGGATATAACTCTGGCAGGACTGTGGTTCTCTCTTATAAGATCTGGGATTTTTCACAGTTATTTGAAGTAAATTTTATATAAGTTTTATAGGGGTTTTATACACGAGGAGTGGGGAGTAATGTTGGTTGAAGCCAAACAGATTCCTAGAAAGTAACTTCATTAAGCTTGTGGGCATAGTAACTGACTAGGTTACAGATACCAATATCCTTTTTTTCACCTAATGTTGTAAATGCCACACACTTCTTGCGAGGCTCAGCATATGAGTACAATCCTTTGTTTACTACTAGCCAGTGTGGGTATACACCCAAATGTTGTATCAACTCTGTAAAAAAAAAATAATCCTGAAGCTAACATGATGGATGGAATGTACTGTAAAATCTGATATATTTACAGAAGGAATTAGCTGTATGGCTTACATTATTGAAAACTCAATAAAGAAAGTTTTAAAAAAAAAAGAAACAACAAAACTAGACAAATTTGGCTAAGACACAACATCAGAGCCATCCCAAGACAGGTTTCACAGGGGAGGATGGGTGGGAGTGTCAATAATGCTGAAGAATCCCTTGGAAGAAACAACATTACTATAGTGAGTAATTTTTCCTTCTTACCCCAGGAATTCTTCAGCATGTATTGACAGGTGCAGACTACAAAGCAGTACAGTTGGGAGGCGGGCACAGAAACCCACTTAGGAAACAGGATCTGTAGCACTGCTCTGCCAAATTGGCATCAGATCTGGACTGCACATCCAAACAGTAGTTCTTTTGTGAATGTGTGCACAGTTTTCCAAGTGGCTGCTTTGCAAACTTTGAGCAAAGGGACATCCCTTGCAGCTGCCACTGTGGTAGCAGTGCCCATAGTAGAGTGGGCCCTGAGGCCCTGAGAAGGTTGTTTACCAGCTTTGCTGTAACAGAACTGGATACAAAAGACAATCCAATGGGAAATGGTTCTCTTGGTAGTCAGTCTCCCTCTGCCTACCTCACCATAGGTGAGAAAGAGCTGAGTATGGAACTCCCTGAACTGCTTAGTAGGCTCTAAGTAGCAGGTCAGAGCTTCTTGCGTTCACCTGGGGTGGACTTGTCTGTGAAAAAGACCAGCAGGGTGATAGACAGGCTAATATGGAACTCAAAAACCACCTTGGGCAGAAATTTCCTATTTGTCCCAAGCGCTACTTTGTCCTTGCGGGCAATGATGTAGTTAGCTTCTGTACAAAGGGCCTGCAACTTCGAATTCCTTCTGGCAGAGGTGATGGCAACCAGGAAAACAGTTTTCCATGTTACATACTTGAGATCAGTTATCACCATGGGCTCAAAATGAGGCAAACAATCACAGTTCCTATTAGAGTTTCCTCTGCGCAAATAGCAACTGCAGAATGGAGCAAAATAACATACTGTCTGGCCGATCGCAAGCCCTAAATCACTTGGACCCAGCCCAGACCAGTTTCTAAACACAGATTAGTTATGCTCTTAAAGAGACAGGCATGGAGGCTCACTAGGGCACTCTCACACAAATAGATATAAATACTCAAGACAGGACACCAGCCTGACAGGGGCATTAAGGAGTCCAGAAAGACAGTACAGTAAACTCCAATTTGTAGGGGGGGTTACATATGGATGACCCCTATGATCCCAACAAAGCAAATGTGGTTTCGAAGGATTCACTACATTTATAAACTGAAAAACCTAACAGCAGTCTATATGAACACATAAGGTTCTTTTGATGACTTTTGGCATAGGTGGGTCTTTCACTATATGGACATTGATGGTACTTTTGGCCCATGCATGCTCTGGTGGGGTTTGGTTCTCAGCCCTGGCACTCTTCCTCTCCCACAGCAACTCATCTGTAATTGGAAAAAGCGCTGTAAATGTTATGCACAACTGACACTGTACTGATAATATGCTATGGCAATTACTGTACGTATTGATCTATCTACCTGCTCTTCTGCTCTCTCTCTCTCCCTCCTTGTATCAAGTTTAAAATTCTCAATAAAAATTAACTTCCAAAAAAAAAAGGGGGGGAGAAGGAGTGGGGGAAATTATTGCTAGGGACATTTCTCACTACTAAGCAGGTTTTGTGCAGACTGGATGGGCTGCATTAATTACATTCATCTGATGACAATATCTATGTCTCTAAGGCAGTGTTCCCATTGAAGGGTTCTGATGACATCATAGACCTCTCAGCAAAGCCAGAGAGGTCTGATGTCATCAGGACTCCAGCATGGAAACACTTACTTTGCTGTGCAGTGTTTACCATCCTATAGTTTTTTTATAATTCCATGGGTCCCCCTCCAAAATACATATATTTGTGGTCTTTCTGTAAGTTGTAAAAAAGATCACCCTGCACCCAGCTGCTTTTAATTTCATTTTTTTTTTTATTTACTGAAATGCAAGTATCCACTATCCCTGACTCACCTCCTCGGCTCCTATACTGTACCCTTCCTCCAATTTTACCTCATAGGTTAAGCATCTATCATACCTTCTCTCACCCCCTACCACTCAAACAGAGACAGTGGATTCACACCTCTGTATTTCCTTTACATTACCACCCCTCCTCCTCACTGTTGCCCTCCTTTTCCATTTCCAGGTTACCTCGATTCTCCTGCCTCTGAACTCCCTTCCCCCCTCCAGTCTCCTGCCCCTGCTAATCCTCCTCCCCATCCCCATCTCCCTCGCCTCCTTTTCTGCCCTGTACTGTCCCCCTTGCAGGGTTCTTCAGTATTCTGATGGGGCATAGCTCTTGGCTCTCTTCCATCTCTCCCCACCTCCATCGCCGCACTCTTTACTCCCTCCTCCTTTTCCGCCTGGTCCTGTCTCCCTTTCGGGATTCTCAGCATCCTGAAGGGGTATAGATCATGGCTGTTCTCTCCTCTCTCTCCCCTATTCCATCCCCCCACTCTTTATCTTTGCCCCCCTTCATCCCTTCTTGTCATATACTTGCCCTCACTTTGGGCTCACATAAGCACTTATTGAACCTATGCTCAGCCTACTCCTGTAGCACTTCTTTTGTGGTAGCTGCATTATATTGATCGTAAGTATACTACTATGTTATGTAATAGTATTTGAACTTCTCTCATTTTTTTGTATTGTGCTTGCTTGCTCTCCCAGTTCTTGTAATCCCCCTCCTCCCAGGACACTTCTGGAAATGAGCTGTTTACAGCTCATGTTGTCTTTCCTGGTGAAACATTTTACAAATAAATAAATATGTCCACCCCGGGTGTCTACACCTCACTGTAGTTATTTCTGTTTAACTCAGCCGACTTCACTTACTGAAACAGATGTGGTTAGTAAGGAGTCAGCATCGACCGGTATACATTTCAACAAGCAAAGAATTTGTCTTTTTATTTAAAAATTAGTAACTGGCAATGGGACACTGAGCCAAGCCTCACTTCTAGGTGTCTGCTAGGGAATGGGTACCTGGGGGAATGTATCATAAAGGCAAAAAGAAAATATTGCAACAGTTATAAAGCAGACTGTATCTATGTTTCTCAAACTGCAGTGAGAAAGAAATAATGTCACATACTAGGAATTGAACTCAAGCTCCTGGAATACAGTCCCAGTGATCTAATCACAGAGTTACAGGGCTTCCCAGACACATTGTTTTCTTTCATATTGCATATCCTACAACTGGGAATAATCAAGATGATGATTACATGTTTTTGGTGCAGTATGAGCCACTGCTAAGCAATTTAAATCACAAACTGTAGTAAGAAAAGAATATTGTAACCTACTGAGAACTGAGTGCAGGCCCCTGGAATATCGTCCTGGTGCTCTAAATTCTGAGCTATATGCTCACATCATGGTTGGGAACTGGTGTTCCCAGACACACTTTCTTTCTATGGTATTGCATATCCTGCAATCTAATCGCATCTAATTGTCATCTTGATTATTCTTATTTGCAGGATATGCGATCCCAGAGAAAGGAAATGTGTCTGGGAACCCCAGGTCCAACAATGTGAGCCTGTAGCTCAGTGGTTAGACTAGAGCACTGGAATGGTATTCTGAGGGCCATACCTCTCAAATTTCCCTTATTACAAGGGACGTCCCTCATTTTACCCCACAAAATTGCCCTGTCCCTCATGGAAAAGGTGATATCAAGACAAAGTGTCCTTTAAATTCAGACTTTAAAGCAGAATTCCACAATATTCTAAGATGCTAAATCAAAAGTAAACTGTGTACAAGTAAACATAATGGTTTTCACACTGTTCTGAGTTTGTATATCCACGTTTGGAATTTGTCCCTCATTATGAGGATACATGTCCCTCATTGTCCCTCATTTTGAGTACCCGTGTTTCTCATTTCAGTGACAAAAGGTTGAGAGGTATGCCAAGGGCCTGGGTTAAATTCCCAGTAGGTCACATTAGTTCTGTCTCACTATAATTTGTGATTTAAAGTGCTTAGCAGAGGCTAATTCTGCACCAAAAAACACATAATTGACATCTTGATTATTCTTAGTTGCAGGATATGCAACATCAGAGAAAGGAAGTGTGTCCGTGAACCTCAAGTTCAACCATGAGAGCCTATAATTCAATGGTTACAACACTGGGATGCTATTCCAGAAACCTTGGTTCGACTCCCAGTAGGCCACATTATTTCTTTCTCACTACAATTTGAGATATAAGTTGTTTAGCAGTGGCTAATACTGCACCAGAAAAACATCTAACTGTTTCCTTGAGTCTCTGATTTTCTATGTGGGAACATCCTGTTTAGTGGAGTTGTGGAAACTTTTACAGAACCTGCAGTATGCAGGACCAGTGTTCACAGAAATTGAGCCACTCCTTTGTTCTAACACCAGGAATTCTCCAATATGCATAACTCTTGCAGTCAGCCTTTAAGATAGAACTGCCTGGAGATAGGATGTATGCTAATGATGGAACCATCATTGGTTCATGCCAATTTTCAAATGCTGCCCTTATCAACTGCCAGTGTTCCAACGCTTCAGATTTCATTCTCCGCCTGACAAGTACAGATGCCTCGGAGTGTTATCCTCATCAGTTGTTCCTGTCTTGCTGAATTAAAAAAAACTTGTGTATCTTTATCAATTTTTTTCATTTGCTGCCTTTATCTTTTGTTAAATTGTCAACCGCTAGTTAGGTTAATGTTTTTTTGTATTATTTTCTCGGTTTCTCCTGGTTCTGGATAACCGGTGGGAAACCGAGCTTTAGTGCCAGTTCCAGAGTTTTTTTAAAGTAAAACTTCGGTTGGTCAGTTATTTAGTTTTAAAAAGTTTATTTTAAAATTTACTGCTAAGTTGTAAAAAGTAACCTATAACCTCGGTTCGCAAGGTACCTTTTCTCTGTCCTTATTGGAACTTTTAAAAGTTCCGGAACCAACAAAAAAAAAAAAAAAACTTTCAATCTAAAAATATTTTTGCAGCTTCTTTTTCCTACCGGTTTACATTATGTCAGACAAACTGAAGAAAAATGAACCCGGTTTCAAAAATTGTACCCAGTGTGGGGAAGTCTTTGCCAAAGTGGAAAAGAACTCTTTATGTGTTGTCTACCTTGGCCAGGATAATTTTTCTGCAGAATGTGGCATTTATAAAACCTTTCCTCCTAAAACAGTGGAAAAACATTTGGAAAGGTTGCAGAAAAAATTACTAAAGGGTTCCTCGGGCTCTGACCAGCCAACATCCTCTAAACAAGCGGGTGAATCCACAGATAATGTTCAGAACACCCCTGATAAGGGTGCCCAGGGCAAGAGATCTGAAGAACTGGCTAACTTCCCGGTTCCTTTGAAAAAATCACAGAAGACCAGACATACTGAACCCCCTGCCAGTTGGCCTAAGGGGACTTCAAATGAGTCTGTAGTAATGCCTTCACCTGAGGAAATTGCTCAGGCCCTTAAGGTTATTCAAGCATTACAGGGGTTGGCACCGGTCCCTGTCCCCCCTATTCAGGGACAAACCCTTTCCAAGCAAGCCACCCCTTCTCTACAGCCCTCAACCCATGAATGCTTAGAGGTTAAGGACTATGAGGAGTATGAGGAGGAGGAGGAAGGTATTGAACCAGAAGTCTCCCCTGAACAGAAGTTTGGTTCCCTTCCCTGAACAACAGAGCATTTCTCATCTCATTTTTCTTTTGTAAGAAAAATGGTTGATGCTGTGGACCTCAGTACCAGTGAGTGAGGCAGTAGAAGATGATGAAGAGGTGGAGTACTTAGAAATGACAGGGCTCACACCTACTAAAGAGCTGTTGCTGCCTATCTATAAATTTTTCAAAAAAGATACTTTTAAAATCTTGCAAACTCCTCATTCTATCTCCCCTGTAGATAAAAGGTTGGAGAAAAAATATCAACTTGGCAGGGAGGGTGCTGAATTTTTATTCACCCATCCTGATCATCAGGGAGTGGTGTAAACAGCAGCTTGTGACAGAGCAAAAGTGCCTTTAGCCTCCCACCCTCCTGAAAAGGACTCTAGAAAGTTGGACAGCATGGCTAAAGAAGGATATCTGTCTGTCTCCTTGGCAATTAGACAGGCCAGCTATCAAGCATATGCAGCACAGTATCAGAAGACACTGTGGCACTCTGTTTTGGATATGTCCAAAAAAGCCCAGCCTGGCCTCTGATTTGGCTGAGATTGCCAAATGTGGGTTGGAGGCTGCTAAGTACCAGTTCCAGATGGCAGCTGACTCAAACAACACTGCTGCCAGATGGGTTGCAAATTCTGTGCGTTTGAGGAGGTTTGCATGGCTCAGGGCTACAAACCTCACTCAGGACACCCAAGCAAAAGCTATGGATTTCCCAATAGTAAATAATTTGCTTTTTGAGGACAAGACAGGGGCTTATATGAAAAAGGTGGATGAATACAAAGCCACCTATCAGCGCAACTCAGCTAAAGAAAGGCCATCTCTTTCCACCAAGCTTTATGGAAGGGGAAGCAGGGGTAGAACTCCCTACAGCAGGCCTTTTTACCAGGCCCAGGCTTTTCCACAATACCAGCAGTACCCTCAACAAACAGGGTACTTCAGGGGCAGGGGCAGAAGGGGATCCAGGTGAGGTTCCCAGGCTGGCCAGACTCAGCCCCAGGCAAAGCAGGCTCCCTGACTCCATTGTCAAGGCTGCCTCCCCACTACCAGTAGGGGGCAGACTGGCTCATTATTTTCAGGCTTGGAAGAACATCACCACAGACAAGTGGGTCCTGAAAGTAGTGAGTCAGAGTTTGTCCCTAAGCTTCAAATCCTTCCCAAACTTAAGATCCAGAGTATTCAAGCCAGCTTCCATAGCAGAAAAGAAGCTACTGGAAAAGGAGGTTAAAAACTTGCTACTGTCAAAAGCAGTGGAACCCGTTCCTCCACAGCAAAATGGAAAGGGTTTTTACTCAAGGTATTTTCTTACAACAAAGAAAAGTGGGGAGTGGCAGCCTATCCTACACCTCAAACTGTTAAACAAGCATCTGACAAAGTCAAAGTTCAAAATGGTAACATTGGCAATGATTCTGCCAACACTCCAGAAAGAAGACTGATTTGCGTCCTTGAACCTAAAAGATGCCTATTTCCACATCCCCATAAGGGAGTCTCACAGAAAATATCTCAGGTTCAGACTCCCTTCAGGTCACTACCAGTTCTCAACATTGCCATTTGGCCTCACTTCAGCCCCAAGAGTGTTCACAAAGTGCTTGGCAGTTCGGCCGGCCCACCGGTGCAGCGGTAGGGCTACCGCTTGCAGCACCAGCGACCAGGGTTCGGGAACGGACTCGGGCGGCTGGAGGGCCAGCTGGGGGGAGGAGGATTGAGTGCCCAGGGGCTGTTCTTCTCCTCCGGGTGGGGTGGGATGCAGGTCCCGCTGCAATATTGCCACCTGGGTGACCACGGGTGGAGGTGCAGTGAGACAGCATAAAAGGGAGGGAGGACGTCTACCGGGAGCCAGAGCGTTCGCTCCATGGTCCCCCATGCGTGCAGACATCCTGTGGGTTGGGACCAGGAAAGCGGAAAAAACTCTGTGCTGGGCTCCTGTAGATGGGACCCAGCTGTCCCGAGATAACACTTAACCAGGCTCCATACATGAGGCTGGTAATGCCTTCTGACGCATACTTGAGGTGTGAGAGGGAGACTAAAGGGGGTCCCTCTCTTCCCCGCCCAGGGGGGTAAACCGAGGCAGGATGGGGAAAAGGCTAACCAGTACCCAGAGGGAGGTACCTGGGGCGGGACTACGGGAATGCATAGCCTAGGGATCCCCAAAGAAAGGAATCTAGTACAGCGAGAAGGGGCATAAAGAGAAAGTATAAAAAAAAAAAAAAAAAGTGCTTGGCAGTAGTGGTGGCACACCTGCGAAGGTTGAGTGTCACAGTATTCCCATATCTAGATAACTAGTTGGTAGTAGGAAACTCACCACAACAGGTAAGGGAACACTTATAGCTCACCCAGGGCCTACTGGAGTCCCTAGGGTTCCTGATATATCTCAAAAAGTCTGTCCTTCTACCTACAGAGGTATTGCAGTTCATAGCAGCAGAATTGAATACCCTGGAGGGCAGGACTTACCTGCCTCCTGACAAGCTAAGAAGCATAGTCCAGATGGTGAGCTCCTTCAACCTAAACAGACAAAAAACTGCAAGGCAGTTTCTTCGGTTATTGGGCCACATGGCTTGCAGTCACAGGCACAGTCCTGGGGTCAAGGTTCCAGATGACAGACATTTAGTTCCACCTCAGGATACACTGGTACCAAAGAAGGGACCCCCTCTCAAAGTTAATTACAGTAACAAAAACACTACTTCAAGTCCTCCAGTGGTGGAAAGAGGAAGCCAACCTAAGGGAAAGGATTCCTTTCCAGCAAGAGCCCCCATCAGTGATTCTCACAACAGATGCATCACTGCTTGGGCGGGGGGCCCATCTAGGGGACCATACCATCCACAGTTTGTGGTCAAGTGCAGAATCACTTAAGCACATCAACCTTTGGGAGCTCAGAGCAGTGCTGCTGGCCTTAAAGGTCTTCACTCCACTGGTGCAAGAAAAGGTGGTACAGGTCAGAATGAACAATACCATCACAATGTACTACATCAACAAGCAAGGAGGGACAAGGTCAAGCCCTCTGTGCACAGAGGCCATGAAAATATGGAGCTTGGCTTACTTCTTGGGAGTTTGCCTTCAGGCCATCCATCTGCCAGGGAAGGACAACACTCTGGCAGATGCTCTCAGCAGAATCAACCAGGCCCATCATGAATGGGCCCTCAACAGACAGGTGTTGGAAGCAGTTTTCAGAAGGTGGGGTACCCCAGAGATAGATCACTTTGTATCCCATGAGAACCAGCACCTGCCACAGTATTGTTGCATGCCACCAGCCCAGGGGACAATCCCCCTGGATGTTCTGGCATTGGATTGGTCAGGCATGCACTTGTATGCCTTCCCTCCGTTTCCCTTGGTGCTCAGGATTTTTATCAAACTCAGATCCCAACCAGCATCAATGATCTTGATAGCACCAGATTGGCCCAGGCAGCCATGGTACTCTCTGCTGCTCTCCATGTCTGTGGCCAAACTGATACACCTTCCTCGGAGGCACAACCTTTTAACCTCCAATCAAGGGAGATCCTGCATCTGAACCTCAGATCTCTCAGACTTAAGACATGGCTCTTAAGGATTTAGAATATGCAGGCTTGCATCTCTCAGACAGAGTTTTAAATGTTTTGAGGAGTTACAGAAAGCCATCTACCAAGAAGACATATGCTTCAACATGGAAAAGGTTTACTATTTGGTGTTCCACTAATGATGTTGTACCAACAAGGGAAGGGATCCCAGCCTTGCTTGACTATCTTATTTATTTACATTCTCTGGGCTTGTAGCCCACTACTTTGAAGGTCCACCCAGCATTGGTGTCTGCCTACATTTCAGCTGGGAAGGGTGCCTCCTTGGCATCTAATCCTATATTCAAGAGATTTTTTCAAGGGTCTGGCCCATCTGCAACCCCCCATAGGGAACTGGTACCAGCTTGGGACTTGAATGTTTGTATAGCCAAACTCATGGGTCACCAATTTGAGCCTATGGCATCAGCTCATTTAAAATATGTCACATTCATAGGATAATACAAGCTGGGAGGGCCAAACAAACCCATTATTGCTCGACACTTATTCAGGGGTGACACTCGTATTTTCTATTTCCCATGTATTAGTCTAAAGATGTCTTAAAACACTCCATAGTTTTACTCATAACTATAGATTCTGGAAAGGTATTTCATGCTGTAACTACTCTTTGGCTAAACCATTTTTTCCTCTTGTTTTTTCTACTTATTTCACCTTTTTTTTTTTTTTTAGCTTTCTTTTTATCCTCCTTCCTCCTCGTGGCTCTCCCCTCTTCGGGAGACACCTATGGCCTTATCAGCCTTCGCTCACCTACCTGGTGACCAGTGCAGTCCGTGCCCCATGGGCCTGGCTGTACCCCAGGCAGGTATGGGGTGGAGCCCTACACTTGACGTTCGCTTGGCCGTCGGCATGCTGTCTCCGGGCAGTGCAAGGGCATTGAAGGTGAGGGGCCTGGTGCTCCGTCTACTGGAAGCGTAAGGTTTTTTCCGGTGTTCTTGACGCATTCAGGTTCCTCGGATGCCAACGCTGAAGCGCCGACATCTGGCACGCCGCCCCTCTGTTAGAGCATCGGGCTTGCTGTACCTCGGATCTCACCCGGGCCAGACAAGCATCGAGCTCAGGTACCTCTCCCCGAGAGGACGAAGGTCCTGGGACGCCAAGTCCTCCCCCTGTCGCCCTCCAGCTCCCGGGCTCATTCCCGAATCCGGGTCGCTGGCGTCGCAATACTTATTTCACCTTTTATTTTTAGTTTATGTGTGTGCGTGCACTTGGTGGAGACTTGAGATGTTAATCCAATAGTTTCCCACATATAATTATCTCTGGATGCACGAAATACTAAACATAAATCACCCTTCAGCCTTCTATAATTCATTGAGTACATGTTCAAATCCCTTAGTCTATCGCCATAACTCTTCTGATGCAGTCTTGATTCTTTTGGTTACCTTTCTCTGTACCAGCTCAATCAATACTTTGCCCTTCTTGTTCTGTGGTGCACAAAGTGGCAAGCAGTATTCGAGATGTGGGCTCATGAAATGTGTATAGGGGATGGAAAACAGTTTTTCTGGTGGCAAGAAGGATCAATGAACTTCAAACTCTGTGCATCGATCAGGACTATATTTCATTCCACAGAGACAACGTAGTCCTACAAACAAACAGGAAATTTCTTCCCAAGGTGGTTTCTGATTTCCATCTGTACTAGTCTATTACTCTACCAGTCTTTTTCACTGAACATTCTAATTCAAGTGAACGCAGACTCCACAGTCTGGATGACAAACGAGCACTTAGCTACTACATGACCACTACTAAGGATCACAGACAGGACAGAAAACAGCTGTTCCTGACTTATGGGGATGTGGGAAAAGAAAATTCATCATCTAAAAGGTCCATTTCTCACTGGATAGTTCAGTGCATTCAGTTTTGCTACTCTAAGCTGAAAAAGAGCCTCCAGTAGGGCTGAGGACTCATTCTACAAGGGGCACAGCTGCTACCATAGCAGCTGCCAGAGATGTTCCATTACTGGAGATCTGTAAAGCAGCTACCTGGAGAACAGTGCACACCTTTACAAAGCATTACAGCCTGGAAACACAGTCCAGAAGTGATGCCAGGTTTGTCACAGCAGTCCTGCACAGTCTATTCCCAAAGTAGGTTCTGTGCCCACCTCCAAAGGTACCGCTTTGTAATCTACAAGAGTTATGAGTATTGGAGAATTCCTGGGATTAGAAGAAAAAAAATACTTATCATAGCAATCTTGTTTCTTCCAGGGTATTCTCCAATATTCAGAACTCACCCACCCTGCCTCCCTTTCTAGAACCAAAAGCCTCTGCAATCCAAACTGAGTAACCATGTGTGAGGGTTGCCACATACTGGCATATCTGTTTTTGAGCCCTGTGGGGCATTGGTTTCCTCTTCTTCAGGTGATTCTGATATTATAGGGGGTGTTTCTTCCCCAAGCTGGGGGGTTTGGTTAGGTTAATTTATTGTTACTGTTATTATTACTATCATTATTAGATAGCTATGGTTATTGGCAGGACCTGTCCTTGCAGGCTCTCCACGAACTCTGAAGTGTTAGAACACTGATAGTTGATAAGAGCAGCATTTGAAAATTGGCATGAGCTAATGATGGTTCCATAATTAGCAGACATTCTATCTCCAGGCAATTCTATCTTAAAGGTTGACTGCAAGAGTTCTAAATATTGGAGAATACCCTGGAAGAAACAAGATTACTATGGTAAGTAATTTTTTCTTTCATCTTAAAGAGGGATCATTTAGTCACTGTTGGATGGTTAAAGTAAGGAAGCATGAAGTCTACAAGAGCCACATTAGACAAAGATCCCCCTGCTGTGAAAAGGAGTTAGCTTTAACAAAAAGTCTGAGCTAAACAGTCAGAGTCCAGTTTAAACAAGCATTTGTCAATGCGGAATGTTTGCTTGCTGGCATTAGCAGTGGAAGTGCAGGAGTTAGACAGATGCAATACAGAAATGGCAGTGATGTATTGAACTGATGCCAACTCCACCCCCACCTTGCAGAGATGGACAGGCATTGGTGTGTGCCTTTGGGTCGTTGCCCATAATGGTCACGACATTTCACCTCACCCTACCCTGCAGACACTGACAAGTGTCAAAGTGTGCCTTGGGGTGTTCGGGCTTTACACTTACCTCATTCCATAAGGAAATATACTGAAATGGGTGCACTATAGGAGAATAGTGTGAACTCTGGGGCCAAAGAGTCCAAGGTGCACCTCGATGCCTGTCACTGGCTGCAGGGTGGGGGTGGGATGGCGTGAGCATCAATTCTTGTGGGATTTTTTTGCACCAGATTTTCAATATAGGCATTTTGGGACCTCCGCTCCTGAATAGTGTTACTGTGATTTTCTTAATCTGACCTAAACACTGATTTCCCACAGCGAGCGCGCTATTCTGCGCCAGACATGTGAAAACACATTTCAGCCAGGATGTGAAAAATGACAGCTGTAATGTTCATAAGGGTGTGTGAAAAAATGCTGATGGTGAAAATCTGGAGTGAAAATAGTACAAATTTGTGAAGTTACGAGGCTGCGTAGAAACTGCGCAGTACACGCTCATAATACAATTTGTCACCAGATTTTCAACATAGGCATTTTAGGATCTCTGCTTATGAACAATGTCACTGTGATTTTCTTAATCTGTCCCGAACACTGATTTACCACAGCAACCGTGCTATTCTGCACCGGAAAGGCGAAAACACATTTCAGCCAGGATACGAAAAATGACAGCTGTACTGTTTATAAGGAAGTATGACAAAATGCCGATATTGAAAATCCGGAGTGAAAATATTACAAATTCACAAACTTGCGAATGTGCATGGAAACTGTGCAATGCATGCTCGTAACACGGTCATTTTGGGAATTTTTTCCACCAAGATTGCAACATAGGCTTTTTGAGAGCCCACCTCATGAACAGTGACACTGTCATTTCGTTAATCGGTCCCAAAGGTGATTCAGCGCAGTGACCACAAAATCACCTTTTGGGACTGAATAAGCAGATGACAGTGACTGAATTCATGAGATGGGGTCCCAAGAACCTCATGTTGAAAATTTGGCGCAAAAATTCAAAAAAATGACCAAGATATGAACCAAAGTTGGTTGAGAAAACCCTATTTATGCCATTATACAGCTTACCGGCATTTCTTCAGTTCATGGTGAGCTTTGAAGAGTGCAGATCGCATTCTCGGGTCCAATCTAAGATCAAGTGGCTGGGCTGAGGTGGGCATGGGTGATGGGAGGTGGGGTGCGCAGAGGGTGGGCAACAGGTTGGGGAGGGGCACAAGAAACAGTGAAGGACCATTTTCTTTTTCCAAAAGGTTATTTTTTAAGATGACGACGTGGGACTTTTGCCACGCTGGGGGTGGACTCCCAGCATGGCACCTGGAAGTTTGTTTTGGGGGGCAGTGGAGCCAACAGGGGACTGGGTACCCCCGTTGACCACACAGTGTGCAGGGAAGCACATGATAACGCAGGACTTTTGCCTCGCTGGGGTGGGTTCCCAGTGTGGCAGCATGAAGTTTGTTTTTTGGGGGGCACTGGAGCTGACGGGGATTGGGCACCCCATCAGACATACAGTGTGCTTGGGGGTGTATATATGTGCTGAGGGGGATTGGGCACCCCTCAGCACACAACAAATGGGGGCACATTATACAGGAAATGCAGGGAGTACAGTTCAACTGCATAGGAGGACGTAGGCACTCCATACTGCTGACAGCAGGGCAGTATGCAAATTGCCTACTGCTATCACTGCTGACTGTAGCGTCATTTGCTTTCAACTGTACCACTTATCTGAACTGCTGTCATAGACAGCTCAGACAGTCATTGGTGTGGTGGGGCGCGCCTGCAAAATGAGCAGCGCATTGGGGCGGTGCCACACCTCTGGCTTCATTATGGTGGCATTATGTTTTCGTACATGCGCAAAAGCAAACATAATAAAATGAATAGCTATTTTAGAGAACTGTTTGGGGGTCAACTGAACGGGAACTGTATAAGTACCAGTTAAATAAACAGCTGTCCTGGGCAAATCCATGTCTTCCAACTGGAATTCTGCAAAGAAAAATGAACTTCTAATCTAAAACAACCAATGGGGTATGACACAGAGTGTAGTGGGCAGAGAAAAAAGGCCTACAGTATCCTGGAAGCTTTTGGCAAATGCCTTTTAAACAGTGGGCAAAGGATATTTAAAGGCTATTTTTTCTCATCTCAGCACCAAGACACAAGATTGGGACCGGCTCTGTGCCACAGACAAGAAAAGGAACAATTCTGTGTGAATAGTATGCTGTGTGCAGAGACTTATAACATCTTAGGGTGAGACTTAGAATTTTAGTCAGTTTAATTAGAGTTTTCTTATTCAATGATTTTCTGTTTAAACCTGTTTATTACAAATGGTTCAGTGTGAGTGCATTCCCCTCTAATTTAGTTACTGTATATCTTGTGTAAATATCAAATATTTTTATATTTAATACATCTGTGACTGCAATTGATAATAAGTATAGGTAATCTATTTTTTGCAGCAGTTTCATGATTCCTCCTCGTTGGAGCACCACCAAGTTAAAAGTAAACCTAAATCTGATACAGAGTAGGGGTTAAGTGTACCTAGAGTGACTAGGGGGATTCCTATGTCTGGGAGGCAATTTACTGTGTGAGCATGATCCTGACCTTGTTCTGTGTGAGCAGAAGCTTATGGCGGGAGTTGAAGCAAGCAGCCCGGAGTCAGTTGTGACCAGGTTTGTAGCAGGGTGAGTGAGTGAGCAAGCCAATTCACAATGATAAACTAGGATGCCCTGGGAGGTGTTGTGAGAAACATAAAAAGCACAGATACAAGTTAGTACGAGTGGAAAACAGTAGGGACCTAAATGGTGAACAACAGTGGTACCATGGTATGTAATTTTTTTTTTTTAACTTTATGTTTATTGCATTATCATAAAGCAGTGTCATACAGTTTGCTCTCCTGCAAGACGTTGTGCAATAAGCTTCAATAATACATCCAATGCATAGAGAATATAAAGCCTATACAGTCTATTTTTTAGGAAGTGGGAGTAAAACCTAAAAGGAGAGAAAAACATTAGATATTGTCCAGAAAGCTACAGCCTACTACGGCTTTTGAGGAACAAGTCCAAAATGTCTACCTTCAATTGGTAGTAACTCAGCATCCAGTGTTGATATGTCCCCAAGCCCAAAAAAAGGTACTCCTAACATGTTGAGTACTATTTTAACAGAGTACATATCCATTTTTATTAATTAACTAAGAGAAAGCAAAGTTGAAATAACTTTCCTTTAAATGATAGCCCTTTTTAGAAATGTAAAATCTGGCTTCATTAGACTAAAACAAAAGAGACTTGGCAGTCAATTGATACTTAAGTGCAAAACTAAAGGAGGTTCCAGAAAAAAATGTTCGGGTCTCTTCTTCTGACCCTTGTTGAATCTCAGCCGCTTGAAATTCATGAGTGATGGCTTCTGCCTTTTTTCCGGCCTCAACTGGATCAATAAGCTTGTAGGTGCGACCTCCGTAATGGATACGGAGTCACGCAGGCATGAGAAGGGAATGAGTAACTCCCAGGCCCCGCAGCCGAGCATGGACAGCATCAAATTTCTTGCACCTGGCTCGTGTGGCAAAAGACAAAGCGGGAAAAAGATGAATAGTGGTACCATTATATGTAAGATCTCCAGCCACTCTGGTGGCCTGTAAAAGAGTGTCTCTAATGCTAGGGTTAGAAGTAATGAGTAGCACCGCTCTAGGAGTTTCCCCACAAGGTCCAGCTGCTCTGGGTGTAATTCGAAAAGCTTTAATAAGTTGATCGATGATACTGTCCCTAGGTAAATTCGATGCTCTGGGTAGCGAGGATTGTAAAAAAGATCAGTAGCTCTGTTTCTTCACTCCCTTTCAGGAGACCGATGATGCGAACATGCGAGACCCGATTTGCGTTTTCTAACACTTTCTAGTTGGTATCTCAACTGTGCATTTTCTTGCACTATTTTTGAAGTTACAGCAATAGCTTGATTGGCATTTTTTTCTGTGATACAGCCTCTACCTTCACATCTTGTTCTACAAATCTTTGCAAGATCGATTCAACCTTCAAATCGATTGCCTGTATGGAAACTTGCACAGCCCTTCTTGGGGGATCCACACCAGCAATAGTCATCGAAGAAGATGCGGCCTGGTCCATGGGAGCCGCAGAACTTTTGGTACTGCTACCACTCACTTTCTGATTGCGACCCATAGCAATTTGTGTCCAATTACTAATCGTAGATGTTAGCAATGCAATGCTGTCAGTTATATTTTGCGATTCTTGCTAGAAAAATGATTTTTACAATTTAAGTTGCTTAAATATGCAGAGCTGCATAATAGCACGTCTTGCCAGTAAGCTGCTCAATAGCGCCCCCACCATGGTATGTAATTTAGTTATATTTATTTCAAATGTTTTATCAGGAAAGACATAACGATCTGATTACAGCTCGTTTCTAGGGAAGTGGAGTACAGTAAAACATGACTACAATATGCAATACATTGGATAACTAATATTAAAAAAATTACTATAAAAATAGCAAGATTTGGGAGGCATGGCCAGGAGCCAAGCTGCAAACAGCCTTTATGTGGAGCTCCACAGATCACAGCAGATTTTAATAAAATATTCAAATTTTTCAGCTAAAACCCTCAACTAAGGCTGCAGAACTTAATAGAGCACATAATTTGCAATCTGAAGATATAAAAAATACAGATTTGAGTAAGAGAACAGCAAACAAATGGTAAGAGGGAACAAGGCGGGAGCGAGTTCAGAGGGAGTACGACCCAAAAAGCCTAAATCAGGCGTCAGCAAAGACCCCACTGACTGGGACAAATGAAGCAGACCCAACCAGCCATCCAGTGCAGTACTGGTCCAAGCAATCCAGGATTTGGATCGAAAGATGTAGGATTTTTCCTCCCAACTTAAACAGTTGGACGCTAAAGTGGGCAGGCCAGCAAAGGACACTAAAGGGACAACGAATCCCACAGATAAAGTCTTTGCAGTTGCAACAGGACTAACCAAGGAAAATGGCCTCTTGAGGAGATGGCTGAAAAATCTTGAGAACGCCACTCAAGCTACACATGTCCTTATCATGCGATTGCCAGAAGGGACAGAAGGAAAGACTCCTGGGATTCTGTAAGCTTACAGAATCTTGCCACATGAAGGGAGAGGCTGTGCTGCTCTACTCCCCAGATCCTTCTGATAGAACTGTGTACGTCTTTGGAGAGAGACTCAGTTCCGATGAGCACTAAAAATTAAGCCTCTTAATATGCAATGACTCTTGCATCCACCTTTTTCCAGACCTCGAGTATGGCGGGATGCGGAGAAGGAGCACTGATCCTATTTGGGCTCGTCCCTTGCACTCTGGGTTCCCATCATGTTCTTTTTGATGCCTGCAAGGTTGAAATTTGGAAGTTTAGGAGGGCTAGGAGCAGTAACGAGAGGTATGTGTTTGGGACAATGTTAAAAAAGGTCAGAGTCACCAGGCAGTTTAAAATGTTGTATAAACTTGAAATGTTGTAATGTTGGAGTTTATTGAAAGATGCATGGTGAAATTCACAGTTCACAACTTGGTGCCAAATGGTGCAGATAGAAACCTTCTTGAGCAGCTCCTACTTCCCCTCAAGTTCACTTTTGGCATCTCTTACGCATCACAAGGCACTTAGGACATTTGTGCTGAAAAGTCAATGTTTTGTGTGGTTCAGGGTTGTAAGTAATCAGTTTACTGCATGAATGCCCTAAAATCCTTCCTTTTGCAGGTCTTATATGCCTCGAGGATTATGGACCCTTTCCATATGGACACTAATAAAATGTTCTTGATAACTGATGGACATTTAATCTGCAAAACAATCAATTTCTAGACTGTGCTCTGAAATTGCATTCTATGTTCATTTTATAGCTACTGTTCAATTCATTGAAGAGTTAAGATCTGTATACTTACTGGAATTATCTGTGCAACCTGGGGGCAAATATAGCAGGGCTATAGTCTAATTTATTTTATTCCTGGTTATAGCATTGAAGGGGAATAAGGAACCCTAAGTTTGGGTGAACAATGTTTGTTTACATATTCTTAATATCCGTGCTCATGGCCACAGCGGTCATTTTTCGACATCATAAATGTTTAAGCTATTACATTTAGCGATAGTATGTCTAGTATTTTAATTGAAAAGCTACTGTAACCCCCAGGTAATGTAACAAAATAGAGGGGCGCCTGTTCTAAATCCACTACTGTCAGAATGCTGTATTTTGCTTGTCAGCGTTATCAATTGTAAAATGCTTGCCTGTAGGCATAAATGCAAAAAAAGTTTTAAAAAAAAAAAATTAAGATACAGGTGATAGATGAGTCAAACATAAATATAGAATAAACATACATTAGCTATAACCAACTTTGACAGAAGCATTAAACTAGATTTGGCACAGACTATGAGCAAAAACCCATATGAGATGGCGCCTAGAAGAGAGATTGTAGGGGGTGGGGAATGTCAGATCACAGTGCAGTCAAGGGTAGTTGCAGTAGGGAATAGAGAAATCATGAAGGAGGAATTTGAGGGAAAAGAGGGAGGAGACAGCACAGATAACAGGGCAAAGGGAAGACCAGAGCATAGGGTACCAGAAGGAGAAAGCAGATTGACCAGCAGAAGACTTCATGCGAGGAAGGTTGAGGGATCTAGGGTCAAAATTACAGAAGGAGTAAGGTGAGGCATGGGGAAGAGAGCCAAGTCAAAATTTGGAAGTAAAGTGAGAAAGACACCTAACTTCAAGGGAGGGAAAGGAGAGAGAGAGAGAGAGAGAGAGAGAGTGAGAGACTAGAGGAAACATAACTGTTATGATAATTTACATGATAAACAAGGCACAAAATAACTAGGGTGGGCAAAAATACTGGGTGGCCAGAGAGGGGTACACAACGCAGCAGCCCCTAACAAGAGTTTTAGATGGCCAGAGAGGAATTAGGAGCAGGAATGGGGGGGAGGTAAAGTGAGCTGTGAGGAGCTGTTTGAGTGAGCAGTAAGAGGATGAGCGGTGGAGCTGAGGGGGTAGATTATTCCAAAGGAAGGGAGGGAAGGCAGAAGAAGAAGGTAGTTTGCCTCGCAGCATTTTTGTTGTAAGGCACAGTGAAAGGTTGAAAGATCGAGAAAGAAAAAGGAAGTTAACCTTATTAAGTATGTGTCAGGTACCAGGTGAGTGGCTACTGAGCAGCTGGGTGTTTTTTTTTTTGCTCCTCCCCAAGCCCTTAGCCAGCCACTCCTTTGGGCTGCCCAGGTCCCGGCCCCACCACCATGTCCCTTCACCATCTGCTGCCCCGTTATTGCCACAACCTGGGTAACCTGACATATCCCTTTGTCGGGAGGGCCCCTCCGCTGTGGAGGGGAACTGGCAGAGGACAGTCACTCAAGGGCATTCCAACCATATCCCGGGTGTGGCAGAGGTCGGCACGGACACTTCTGGGCTTCATGGTGAGCGGGACTGGCCACCATCATCAGGTCAGCTGAGCAGCTAGTTTTCCATTTTCTCCCCAGCCACCCCCCCCACCTCCCATGAAATGATCTGGCTGCGATAGTGTCCTGGGAGCGGGGGCATGCAGCGGCACATCGAGGCCAAACATTGCCAAGAATGCCAGCCACTAGCCACCACCAGGAGCCATCAAACAGCAGTCCAGGACCCACCCCCCACCCCTCCCCCCAGGAGGGAAGCTGTAAACTCCCTCCTTGTTGGAATCCGCTCCATCCAGGCCCGGGGTGCAAACCCAGGTCACCAGCACGCCGAGCAAACACCCATGTATTTTTTTTTTTTTTTTTAATTCAAGCAGAAATTGTCAGATTTCCATTGGAGTGGGAGGCAGCACACCTGGATTTATTTAAGGCATGAGGTTCTGAGGCAAAAAAGTTGTTGTACCAGAGCAGTAACATCACTGGTATGGCAGAAAATCATTTTTTGACCTTTGAACTGTGGTACAACAGCATTTTGGAGTCTATTGATTTTTGTGCACAGCAATTAGCTGTCAGCAGTTCATTGAGCAACAACACAATAGCAAAACACTAAACAAAAAGGGAAAACACGCTTGTTTTGGTTTTGGCAGATTTTCATCTATTTACTAGCTCTGATAGAATGAATTGTATGGCTGTTAAAATCGATTAGCACTTTTTGTGAATAAAGCAAATATCAACTCAAACACTTCATATTCGGGTCAGTTTTATCAGTGTATGATGAAATTCGGGGGGTGTCAGTGATCAGAGGCAGACAACATGCGTGTATGCACAGTTTTCGAGACTGCATCTTATAAAAGGACATAGGGTGAAGGCAGTTCAGAGGAGGGCAACTAAAATGGTGCAGGGGTTGCATGAGAAGCCCTATAAGGAGAGACTCAGGGATCTCAACATGTACACCCTGGAAGAGAGAAGAGCGAGAGGTGACATGAGAGAGACCTACAAATACCTCCCAGGGGTTAACCAGATGCAGGAGCAGAGTCTCTGTTAAATGAGTAAGAGCACCCACACCAGAGGGCATGAGATGAAACTGGGTGGGGGGGGGAGTTTAAGAGAGATGTGAGGAAATACGTTTTCACTGAAAGGATGGTAGATGTCTGGAACAGACTGCCAGCAGCAGTGGTGGAGGTGAAAAAAGTGGAATGCTTCAAGCATGAGTAGGATAACATAGGGGTACAGCAGAAAATAGGCAGGGAGGAGGGAGGGTTGCCAGACACCAGTTAGGGTCTGTGAAGACAGATTAGGCAGGGAACATCTGGACAGACTGGGTGGGCTAAGCGGTCCATTTCTGCTGACAATTTTGTTTTTGTTATTTAAAATTTTTATTGAAGCAATATTAACAGTCAAGACAATTACAGTGTTACAGGTTGCTGTGACAGAACTGTACAGTGTCAATTCAGTATCATAATGTAATGAATATTACAGGAGCAGTACAGACCCAGAGTTCTCCTTCTACCTGATCACTGAAAATGACTGGAAATCCTCCAGATCTCCACCTGCAGGGCCAGCGCCCCCAGGCCACTGTCTGAAGATCTTTCTTGGGAGTTGGACTTGGCTTATTTCAGAGATTTCCCTATGCTCTGCCTTATTGTCAGAGCAAAGGGAGATACTGATAGTTATTAAACCCTATGAGACAAAGTCCATATCAATAACTGAAATATACCACACCCAGCGTTACCATTTGGAACTAAACTGTTCAGACCTATTGTGGATATCTGCTGTTAGCTTTTCCATCTGGTAAATTTCCTGTACTACATTACACCAGGTAGTTACTGTCAGAGCCTCAGGCTTCATCCACAGCTGAGTAACAGCTTTGTTAGCTGTCAACCTGTATATCTACAGAACTGATCTAGGTATACGTAGGCCCTAACTGGAATAGACATCAGAACTAATTACTCTGTAAGCTCTGTCAGGTGCAGGGCCCTTGAGAGGGTGGGGGAGCCAGGGATAATTCCCGGGGCCCAGCACCAAGGAGGGGCCCAGGCAACCAGGCACGCTACTGTACGCAGCTGCACAGGGGCCCCAGAGTCTGAACTTTTCTCAGGGCCCAAAATTCCTCTCAAGGGGCCTGATCAGGCCCTCATAGTTCTTCTGAGCCAAAACTTATTCCCAATATGGGACTAGAATCCGACAGGACCAAAATATATAACCATGATCTGTTGGCGAGTAACCACAACACCACCAACAACAATCAAAACTCTCTGGCATTGGAACAGGGACTTAGACCTATCAGTATCTGATGTCTCCTGGATGAAATCAACTCTAATAGCAATTAAAGCAACCTCATCCAACACATGGAGAGAATTCGCATGGAAATACTGGTATAGATTTTTCCATTCCCTGGCAGTTCTTGCAAAATACCTCCCGGTTTCTTATGGAATTTGATTGTCGGGATGTAAGTACTCCCTGGCGGACCTGGGATACATCTTTGGCTATGCCCATTGTTGATGCCGTTTTGGTGCTCCTTACAGGAGGAACTGCAAAACTGCCTATCAGATCCGGTGGAACTAACGGCTGAGATGGTACTTCTATCCATATATCTGACACACAGTGCCCCATGGCATAAAACCATGCTGCCCCCTTATCTCTTAGCAGCCAAGAAGGCAATAACACATAGATGGATGTTTACTACCACACTGACCCTTGCAGACTGGAGGCAAATTGTTCAGGAAATATATAGACTTGAAAGTCTGACAGCAGCAATTCATGAAAAGCTTGATTCTTTTAGGACCAAGTAGCAGCGCTGCATATGATACATGACGCAAACTGATGCTGATTTTGTTCCTTGATGGGAGAGTTCCCCTCTCGCCCCCACTGTGGAGGGAATATAAAATACTGGATACGTATTAAAATATGGATATTTAGTATGCTAGTTCTGTGGAAGAATCTCAACATTTACTTACTTTTATCTCAAGGGGAAAAAAGTAATTTTTTTGCCTTGAACTCTGTAATTTATTGTAACAAACTGAAGACAATTAACAACTGGATTTAGAAACAATATGGTTTTCATAGCATACTAATGTATTGTCAAGTTGAATGTAAAGCTTAATTTAATAAAGATTATATTAAAAAATCTCTTTGGAATGTACTTTAGGAGCACCACCAGAGTTCGGAAATATCTGTATCTGCACTTCCATGCGAATTCTCCTCACATGGTGGAAGATGTTATCTTTACCAGATGGTCTATCGGCGGTTCAGGACCTATCGGGATTTCTGGGTAAAAGCACAAGTACAGGGGACCTTGTACTAGCCTATAATAAGGCAGTGGGAGAGGCCTTGGACTTGATTGCTCCTGTTCTCGTTTGACCACTCACTCTTTGCCCAAGGTTCCCTTGGTATGATGGGTCCTTGAAGGAGTTGAAGTGGGTTGGTTGAAGGCTGGAGAGAGCTTGGCAGAAGTCCGGCCTGGATGCTGACAGGCTTAGATTGATGGAACACTACGAGGGCTATCAATCAGAAATCACCCGTGGGGGGGCGCGCTGTGGAGCCTGAGCAATATGGCCGCCGAACTTTATGGCTCTCTTATCATCAGATTAGAATTCTAAAAATATAACAAGGCAACTTCTGACTAGCTCGACAAAACTATACTAATTTTGAAGCTGAAGCATAGCAGAAAGGAAATGGGTAATCCTCGTAAAGATAAATATCAGAGCGACGGAGCCAGAACTAGGACAACCCCAGGAACTTCCACCACGGGGACCACAGTGCGCCGTGAATCCGATTTTGGAGAAGAGACAGGAGAGGAGACAATTCAAACTCTGGGACATAAATTAAATCAACTCATTACATCAGTGGCAAGCCTGTCTTCAAAATTTGACTCCCTAACAACTCATGTGACAGCCGTCGAGACTATGCTTGAGACAGTTACTACGGCGTCATCGGCTGCCACCAAAACTGCCGACTCTGCAATGGGGGCTGTGGCTGCAGTGTTAAAAGAAAATGTGCATTTCAGATCACAGCTTGAAACATTGGAAAACCAGGCCAGGGCTTGCAACATAAGGATTCTGGGCCTCGCTGAAGGCTGCGAGGGGGACCATTTAATTTTATTCCTTCAGGAATGGATCGTGAGCCAACTGGGAGAAGAAGCGACTCAGGCAGTGCAAAATATTCAGAAGGCTTACCGAGTTGCTTTCCGCGGTCGTCAGGTTAATCCAGATGCCTCACGCACTGTTGTAATGGTGCTAGACGGAGTGGGAGCGAGGGACTATCTACTGGCGCTGACAAGAAGGAAGAAGACATTGCTTTACGACGGTCAGCAAATAAAAATGATTCCTGACCTCTCCTATGCCACAAGACAACAGAGGAAAAGATTCGATGGGGTGAAGGCTCTCCTCCGTGAAGCAGGAATACCTCATTTTCCCAGCTCGTATGAGGATTGTGCATCAGAACAAAGTATATCTCTTCTCGGATCCAGCAGAGGCTCTTAAATGGGCCCAACGGAACGTCCCGATTCGTTGGACAAACAATGAAGAAGAAGTTTTATCATCAGAGGAAGAAGCTACTTGAAAAGCTTAATTTATTAACGGGGACACTTATAATGGACTGGTAAAGGGCCGGGAGAGTATATGTAATGTAACCTGCGATGTCTTCTCCCACTCGTTGAACGTGTTACTCATTACTTTTTATTTCAGACCTGATGGGCTACAATTTAGCATCCCCATAAGGTATTCTCTTCTTGCCCACGTCTGGTGTTGATATATATAATAAAATAATGGGTTGGGGCTGCAGAAGGCTTAAATTTCGATCGTATTACCCTTACGATGTATCCCTGCCCTGTTTATTTTATTAGTGGGGTTTCATGTTAATAATTGCTCTTTGCGGTGCCGATTGCTCACCTTATCTCTCTATGTTTCAGCGCTTCAAATAATTTAGTTGCTTAACTAGTACTAATTTAGAGCCAGACAAGTTCTTACATTTAGTGTATATACTGTGTTTAAGCATGGTTTGTTTTTGATTCCCTATTCCAGGGAAGGACATAGGACAATTAATACTGCATTATATAAAAGAAGCTTTACCATGCAGGTCTTGGACTCTATACAGATGAAGTATTATTTTATTATAATAGTGATACCCTCCAAAGATGTATCTTAATTCTTTTAACGGTCGACTGGATTGTATTAAGAGGAGTGGCGCCCTCATTCTGAAACGTATATGTAATGTTGAAAGAAAGCATAACAAATGTATGTTTGTTTTAAAAAAAGAATAAACATAAAGTTAAAAAAAACAAAAAAAGAAAGAAATCACCCATCAGAAAACACAGTTCCTGTCCAGGGAGATTTCTGCTGTGCAGAATCAACCAGCTCAGCTTTTCCGAACTGTTGACAGATTGTGCAATCCAATCTGTCTCCAGTCTGGAAGAGCTTTTTCACAAATTAAATGTGATGAGCTAGCTCGGTTCTTCGCAGATAAGGTTGCCAACATCAGGACCTGAATTGGCCCGGCTCTCTCTATGAGGGGTTGCGGAGGTCGATGGGAGGTAGTGAGCACCTGGTCTGTCTGGATGGATTTCAGCTGACCGGAATTCATGGACATTGTGAAGATTATCCAGACTCTGTGCCCAACCTGCTGTAGTTCATATCTGGGCCCTACCCCCCTGTTAGTGAGGTGTGTAGATGTTATCTGCCCGATCCTAGCTGAAATTGTATGGAGATCCTTGGAGAGGGGAGTCTTTCCAGACCCCTTAAAGGAGGCGGTCATTCGACCACTCCTTAAAAAAGCCTCCTTGGATCACGACAATCCAGCTAACTACCAACCTGTCTCTAACCTTCCCTTTGTGGGGAAGGTTATTGAGAAGGTGGTTGCATTGCAACTGGACAATCACCTTGTAACTCGTAATGTCTATGAAGCTCCTCAGTCTGGATTCAGGAAGAGGCATATCACGGAGACTGCCCTTGTTTGGTTACTCATCGCTCTCCTAATGGTGAGAGATCAAAAAGGCTCGTACCACCTTGGCCCTTCTTGATTTCTCAGCAGCCTTTGACACTGTGGACCATGGGGTGCTTTTGGAGACCCTGCGGTTCCTTTGTGGACTGCTGGGTACAGTCCTCGAATGGTTTCGATCATTCCTCGTAGGCAGGTCTCAAAGGGTGGTCACTGGAATTTATTCCTCCGACGCCCTCCCCCTGTCTTACGGGGTGCCGCAGGGCTCCATATTGGCACCCATGTTGTTCACAGTGTATCTGCTGCCACTGGGAAATATTATCAGGTGATACGGCTTGAGTTTTCACTGCTATGCAGATGATGCTCAGCTGTATACGTCCTTTGTGCTTAGACAGGATGATGCAATCTCTATGCTATATAGCTGCCTCTCTGAGATCAAAGACTGGATGAGCTTGAGTTGGCTGAGACTGAATCCTGATAAGACTGAGGTGTTGGTTGTGGACCCGGGTCACCCGGGGGCGGGTTTTAGGGCTGGGCACATGTCGGTCCTATGGCTCGATGGTGTCCAGCTCACTACCACAGATCGGGTGCGTAACCTGGGCGTTATTTTTGATGATGGCTTAACCCTGAAATCTCAGGTGTCAGCTGTGGTTAAATCCTCATTTTGCCCTCTGAGGAATATCGCTCAGGTGAAACACTTGGTTCCACCAGGTGACCTTCCAAAATTGGTCCATGCCTTCATTACTACCTGTCTTGATTACTGCAATGCCCTCTACCTATGGCTGTCTGGGGTTGATATTTACCACTTGCAGCTAGTACAGAACGCTGCAGCCAGGCTGCTGACTGGTAGTTCTAGGACCAGTCACATTATGCCTGGGCTGCGCAAGCTGCATTGGCTGCCAGTTCAGTGGCGGATCACCTACAAGGCAGGCTTGCGAACCTTTAAAGCCCTACACAAACAGGGACCTGACTACCTGAAAGATCTCCTGACTCCCTACTCCCCCAATTGTCCTTTCCGATCCGCTGATGAGGGATTGCTAGAGATTCCCAGGGTTTGTTTAAAAACTTCTGGAGCTCACGCTTTTCATTTGCAGCACCAACCCTGTGGAATTCTCTACCTCGTCAGTTAAGAGAATGCCTTACCGTCAGTAGTTTTAAAACTATGCTGAAAACATATTTATTTTTGTGGCTTTTCCAGACTAATTTTAAATAATTTTATTCTGCTGCTCATTTTTAATTTTGCACCTATGTTGTGTACAGCACCTTGATCTCGAAAAGTGCTTTATAAATAAAGCACTGATTGATTGATTGATTTACTGCAGGTATTACATATTTAAGCTTGGTGGTTAGGCCGATGGAGGTATGAAGGTCTCTGTTCCAACTATTTAATATCAATTAAGTGGAGTCCCCCAAAGCTCTTGTAAGCCTCTATGTGGGTTTGTAATGATGTGACCCAAAGGAATGTCTTTTTGGGCATCTAAAATAATAGAGATCAGTGTTGGGTCCGGTTCAGGGAAACTGGTGTAGCTGTTTTGTTCACGCAAAAGATAAGTAAAAACTTGGAGTTATCTGTAGTGTTCCCTGCCTGTGAAACCATATTTTTGTTGTAAAATTTCAAATGGGAGGACTTTGTGGGAATCAAAGAACTGGTACTGTAGATGTAAGTGAGCCTTAACAGCCTGCAGTGTTGGAAAGTGGAATCGATCTGTATAGGAAGGAAGTCTTTGTCCGCAGCTAGGATTCTACACTGGCAATTCCTCAGGTTCAAAGTGGAAGATCACCATTTTCAATTCACAATGCTGCCCTTCGGCCTGTCCACAGCCCCCAAAGTCTTCCCCAAAGCCCTGGTCACAGTGGTCACTCATCTCCGAATGCAAGGGATCCAGCACTTCCTATACCTGGACGACATTCTCATCAAAGGCCCATGGTACATTCAAACAGTTCAGGCAGTGTCGGAGGTCACTCGGTGTCTCTCCTCTCTGGGATTCATAATCAACCAGAAGAAGAGCTCCCTGCGACCGTTACAGTCTCTGAATCATCTGGGGGGTGAATATCAACACGATCCAGAACAAAGTTGTCTTCCGCCCACTGAAAGAGAAGAAGAGTCTCTTGCAGCATCAGAGAGCTCTTTGTGCCTCCCTGGTGGTTGATGTAGGCCATTGTTGTCCGATTGTCCGTGAAGATGAGAATGTCCCAGTGGGAAAGCTGTGTCTTGAACTGCTGCAGTTCCAGGTGAACTCCCCGTATCTCCAGCACACTGATGCTGTAGCGAGACTCCACCAGTGACCACTTGCCCTGTGCTAAGAGCTGTTCCGAATGCGCCCCCCAGCTCTGGAGGCTGGCATCGATGGTGACTCTCATCTGGTGAGGGTGTCCCAGTTTGAGACTCCTCATGATGCTGCCCTGCTGAGTCCACCATATCAGGGAGTCTTTTACTTGGTGAGATACCTGAATCCTCTGGTCCATTATGCCCCTTGATTGGGATCATTTCTGGAGGAGGCCTGACTGGAGACGTCACATGTGGACTAGCGCCAAGGGGACTGAGTCTGCCTGGGAGACCATCGGGCCCTATGAGTTGCATGAATGAGCGGGCCAGCAGTGATTAAGCTGCTTCGAATTTGTAGATGAGTGCCCTTAGTTCCTTGAATTTTAACTCTGTGGGAAAAACTTTGTTCTGGATCATGTTGATATTCACCCCCAGATGATTCAGAGACTCTGACGGTCACAGGGAGTTCTTCTTCTGGTTGATTATGAACCCCAGAGAGGAGAGGCACTGAGTGACCTCCGTCACTGCCTGAACTGTTTGAACGTACCATGGGGCTTTGATGAGAATGTCGCCCAGGTATGGGAAGCGCTGCATCCCTTGCATCCGGAGGTGAACGACCACTGTGACCAGGACTTTGGAGAAGACTCTGGGGGCTGTGGACAGGCCGAAGGGCAGCATCGTGAATTGAAAGAATTGAAAATGGTGATCTTCTACTTTGAACCTGAGCAATTGCCGGTGTGTCTTCCGGATGTGAATATGCAGATAAGCATCTTGTAAATCTACTGAGGCCAAAAAGTTCCCCTGATGAATTTCTCAGATGATGGAGGGCAGGAACTCCATCTTAAATGTTCTGTGATGAACAAAACCATTTAAAAACTTGAGATCTAACACTGGCCAGAAACCTCCTGAGCATTTTTGCACTATGAAGAATATGGAGTACACTCCTCTGTTCCTTTCTGGAATGGGGACTTGTTCGATCGCTGCTGCCTGTATAAGATCTGTAATCACTTGCAGGGTCGCCGCTCTTTTTTCTGGGTTGCTTGAGACTGACGAGGGCACTTTGTGGGGCGGAGGGGCCAGGAGCTGAAGTCGATGAAGTAACCCTCACGAATTATGTCTAACACCCACTTGCCCATGGTGGTGTGGACCCATTCCTCGAAAAAGCTGGAAAGCCTGTCCCCAACACGAGGATGGGTCTGTGAGTCCTTATTGCGATTTTTTGGAGTTGCCACCAGCATCTCGGGAGCCTCCCCTGCCACCCCGGAAGCTGTTGGTTGTGCGAGGTGAACCAGGATTGTCTGCCTGGAGTTGACTTATTCTGACCCCTGGGATGATTTTGGGCACGAACATTCTGTCTGGATCTCGAAGCCCAGGGCCTAGTCCTTCCCCGGGATTGCAGCATTCACACTTTTGCCATTTTCCCAGACTCGACTGCCTCCTTTAGAGCTGAACCGAAAATAAGACCTCCTTCATAAGGGGCATTTACCAAATGCATCTTCAAGGAGGCATCCACCTGCCAAGCCCATAGCCATAAGTTGCGTCGAGCTGAGGTCTGGTAAAACATAGCTCTTGCTGCACACCTGACTGCCTCCTCCGATACATCAGCCAAATAGGCCGAAGCTAGCCCCATTAGCTGCAGTTGCTGTAAAATGGATTTATTCTTCTCTGGCTCATCAGCAAGCTGGAATGCCAGATCAGTGGCCCAGGAGAGAGCAGCCCGAGCTGAGAACAGGTTAGCCGTAGCTGCCTTGAGAGAGGTTGTGGTGGACTGAAAGGCTTTCTTTAGAGAGTTGTCCACTTTACGATCCACTGGGTCCCGCAGGGAGGCTCCACCCTCTGCTGGGATAATCGTCTTTTTTGTGAGGTTTGAGATTAGAGGGTCTATCCTGGGACAGTCTAGCCATCTCTCTGAAGGTTTCTTGTCGAATTTCAGTACTTTGGTTAGGCGACGAGGGATGGGGAAAGAATGCTCTGGTCCCTGCCATTCTTCCTTTAAGAGGTCCTCTATGACCGGAGGGATGGGAAAAGCAGTCGTTGGCTTTGAAGCAGATACGAGCCCAAATGCTGGCTTTCCTTGCTTGCGTTCTGGAGAAGATGAACTCAGGTGCATCTCATCTGACACCTTTTTAATGAAAAAATCTAGGTTGTCCAAATCAGAGTTTCTGGCTGAGGAGGAGTCCGAGTCGGAATCCGAGTTTGGGAGTTCCCCCTCCTCTGGAGATGAATAGCCGGACCCTGAGGGCAACCTATCCTGTCTGTGATTCCCGTGGGTTGTGTCCCTGGATCTGGATCTACTCCTAGATCTGGGCCTCTTCCTCCTCCTGTTGTGTCATGAGGAGCATCCTCGTCCAAGGATGGGGAGGGGGTGTGCTTACGGGAGGCTTTCCTATAGGTCCTGGGCTCCGGAGACTGCTGAGGGACATCAAAATGAAGGGTTGAGGGCGAAGGCCCTATTCAGTTTCTCTAATAGATCCAAGGCTACAGCCCTAGCCAAGTGGCGGTGCCCCTCTAAGGTGGGAGACTGCTCCTGACCCATGGGCTGGTTTTGTAAATCATGAGATTCGGAGGTGGATGCCTCGTCTGCTTCATCTAGGGCTGGTGATGTTGCACTGTCGCATTTGATACACAGAGACCCTGCGAATGTGGCCAGCATGGGTGTTCTGCACTTGTGGTACTTTCTGCCTCTGGGGGGGGTCTGTCCAATTTTGCTAAGGACATGTTCATTATTTTAATATATTTTTACTGTATTTGAATCCTGAGCTTGAAAACTGTGCATTTAGTCCAGCCTCTTCAAAGCTAAGGTGCCCCTTAAAAAGATCTGTCGATGAGTTGATCAGGCAATGCTCGTTGACAAGTAGAGCAATGTTCTGCCCTCTTTTACACTCCAAATGATCTGCCTCTCTGCTTGCCTCAAGAGCGCAAATGCTCCCATGTTAGTTGCCCAGCGTCAGAGAGCCCGATAAGCCCATGCGGCTCTCTGACTGGCAGGTGCATCGACGGTATAAGCCTTTAGTGACCATCAACAGGAGAGAAGTTCCGGGCATTCATCGATGAGCAGAAATCCCTCGTGTGCTTGTCGACGAGGAGGCTGCTGCGCAACAAACTCCTGGGAGCCCTGAGAGCTACACAGCCCAGGCCGTAAAAGTGCTGATCCGCTGGCCCCAGTTCATGACGTGACTGCCTCCTTGTTGCGCTGGGGGGGGGGCTCATAGCATGGGAGGAAGGGCTCATTGCTTTGGGAGCACATGGATGGTGAGATGGAGAAGGGAGCCCATCTGAGCAGCTTGCAAGGCTGAAACTGGGGTCCCTGCACTAGAAACAGATGCACACTCACTGATGAAGTCTTTGGCATGACAGAGGTCCTGCAGAGCTCCTACCACTAGACAGGCAGGAAGTAAACTGACATTTGAAGGAAATGAGTGGGAGGGTATAGCCATCCTGCAGAAGTCTGTATGCTTCCTGCCTGCCACGGGGTCCCAGGAAGGACATCTCAGAAGTGATGAGCCCAGAGACCAGCTTTAGGAGACAGAAACAGGCTGCAACTAGTAATAATTATCTTAAAAATGTGAACCTTTAGTACTGGATGACTTTCCATGCCAAAGTCAGAGAAACTCTGCACAGGTCAACTATGCTGGTGTTATCTATTAGGGGTAGGGTAGTGTACGCACGAAAACAGACCCCACTGCCATGTGGCAGGCACCATATTGAAAGAGAAAAGCTCTTGTAGAATACACCCCCCTCCTTGCAGCCTGCATAGTTCGCTATCAAAAGTCCTGGGAACCTGTAAAGAAAAAGGGTAAATCAAGCATTTTATACACACTTCCCAGTGCTATCAAGAGTCCCAGATAAACATTATAATATTAAGCAAAAGTTTAAAGTTCCTTGCTGCAGTGCCTGATCAATGCTTAACGGTAAGTAGACTTCTGAAAGTCATTTTAAGGAAATTCTTACTGATTCACTTGTCCTCGGAATCCTCCTGAGAACCATCCACAGTCTCTTGTTGTGCAGCTGACTCTCTCATATCATTCAAACCACTTCCTGGCATCTTTAGGATCAGTGTACTGCCACGACTTGCCTCCGTACACTGTCCTAAGACAGGCGGGTAGCAGCAAGGAGTGTATGATCCCTAGGGCACGGATGTGGTGCCTCACGGGATCGAATCCCTTCCTCTGAGTCCTGGTCTGGAATGAAGGAGCTGGATAAAATTTAATGTCAGCGCCTTCCAACTCCAGGGGATATGCTGAGCGAGCTGCCACCAGAACAATATCCTGTTCCTCTGTCCCTGCGGTCTTTAAGAGGATAATACTGGGCCAACTGGGCTACTGTAGCACGACCTTCAGATTGACACAGTAAGCATATCAGAGGAGCCCAAAGTAAAACCTTCCAGTGAGCTAAGTTTTTCTGTCAGCTAGGTTTTGATAAAAGTAAGTAGAGTTGGTAACTCAGCTCCCTCTGGGACACCAACAAGTCACAAATTCTTTGCCCCGATTTCATTTTCATGGGCTTCAAGAAGGCCCCGATGCTGACAGTTCTCTTGAGTCAGAGTTGATACAGTGGAATGTGTGGCAAGTGAGCGGCTATCTGCCTCTGCTACCCGAGAAGCAAGATAGAATACGGTTGTGTATGGAAATTCATACGTTGTCAAAAGTCATTCTGCTGCAGTAGTGACATAGCTGCTAACACAGAACAACTTTTCATTCTGCGTTAGTGGCTATGTCATAATGCAAGCGTCCCCATCGGTGGTGTTGATAGGGCTAGGGCAGTTGAATGGGTGGCTAACAGTGAAGTGTGGGCTGTTGAAAGCAAGGATAGTTCTTTGGAACACAAAATGTAAGTGACTTTCACTAGTTTTGCACCGTACACTATATAGAAAAGTATATGGTAGCCCTGATATACAACCACACTGTTCTCACACCTCCTGGTTACCATGATGTCAAATGGACCTCTCAAGCTTCGCTCTAGAGCTCCTTGACAACACAGCAACCACTCGGTGTAAGAACAGCATTGTTGTGTATGGCTACCATACACTATCCTAGATCTCTGAGGTGGGCATCATGGTGCTGTAACTTTGCAGGAGCTCTCCAACTTAGAGTCCATTGCTCACATAGCATCTAGGAGCATTTGCCGGGGACTCCATGCTATTAGCGAGTCACCAGCTCTGGCACTACTTGAATTTCTGCCAGCTTCTCTTGGTGCTGCTTCCCCGACTCAGCAGTGTAGCCAGAAATTTCCATTTTGTTCAGACACTCTCCAACTGCTGCCCCCATAAAAAAATATACTCATCCTCTCTAACTGCTGCCCCATTACAAATATATTAGATTGTTGTCAAATGTCTCATCTAATCTCAAAAAAGTTTATACATATATCTGTTTCCTAAACAATACAAGTTTAAACACAGACACTACTCAGTGGTCTGCACTAACTCAGTTACTGTAGATTAGAATGATAATGGAACAAAAGGCATATGGTTTGGAACACGTACTCAACAAAATTGTACACAAATGTATACAGTGAGTATGCCTGCCTACACCCTTGCCCTGACTTGGTGGGTCCCTGTTGCTGATTATGTGGTCCCCATTGCAAAACAATGTACTGTTTGGTTCTGTATGGCCTCAGGAACAGGATGTTGTCAAGTGAAACTATTGCTACTATATATATATATATATATATATATATAATATATAATATATATATATATTTTTTATGTACAGTTTATACTCTTCGGCTCCAGCTGCCCCTTCTAACCGACCCCCCCCCCCAGCCCCGTCACCCCGGAATCACCGAAACTTATCTTCCTGACCAGTCCAGGTGTGGAGCCTGCAAGGGGTCGGGCTTCATCCTGCAGCCGAAGTTATTTTCCACATTTTTTCTTCTATTCCCCTGCTGGGGCACATACAGCCAGACATGTGTGGAGGCACGCGCACATCAGTGGAAGTCCCGCAGAACCTTCCCTTCCGCTGGTGCCCTCAGACCCGCACTACTCTCTGGCCTCCACCTGAAGGCAGTCGTTCAGTGGGAGCACCAGTCCTCCCTTCCCAGGAGAGGAGAGCTGTCCTCCGGGTGCTAGATCCTCTTCCTCCCCTGCCACCCCCTGGTGACCCGCACTCTTTCCCAAACACGGGTCATCGGCGTGGTGCAAGGTGCGGCATCCAGCGCCTCAACCCTCGGCACCACCAGGCCAGCCCTTGCTACTAAATATTTTCTTTGATTTTCATGCAAACTGCAGGTCATGGTGGAGTGCCCAAGTGGAGCACGTCCTACCAGGAAGATGGCTCTCTAGTGTTCCCTCTTCCTCAGCTATTTTGAGGCGCAATATAAGTTATTCATGTTTCATTGCACGAGGAAACACAAAACCAGTGATTATGGTCAATAAAATATGGGCAACAGTCAAACTCGTTTTTCTTACACAACCTCGGTGTGATACCTAGTTAGAAAATGGGTTCTGAAAATCGTGTAACCTGATTAGCTTACAGCAGTCACCAGAGGTGTGGGTATCTGTCAACAACACCCATGGAAAAAAGAGCTGGCATGTGGCTCACATTCTCAGTGCAGCTTATGCAGATACAAAGCCCTCCGCTCTGCTCTGCACTGCTGCAGCGCTTTAAAATCCCATCCTATCACAGTTAGAAAATGAGTTGTGTTGGGCCAACACAGTCTACTTTCTAAGCATGATAATACCATTCAGGGTGTGTGTTGTTGGGGGATAACCACAGTTCCAGGGCTGTAGCTACATCCTAGGCATGCGGGTATCTCCCAACACTGCACACCCTTTCGGGTCTTATTGCTTACACAAACCGCTTGAGTTTCAGTCTTGTGTTTTATGTAATTATCACACATCTCAGGTGTATAAAATTATTATAACTACTGGCCACAGTTTTTTTCCATAGAGAAAGTCAGTTATAATTTGCCGTTATAACCAGCCGAGCTGGTTATGATGGCAAACACATGCCAGCTTTCTTTAGAGAAGTGCGAGACACAAACACCTGCAGAGCAAACGAAAGAATTCAGCCACTCACGCTCTGTCAGCTGCTGGTGTTCTCTCTGTTCTGTTGTTGTTCTCCGTGACACTAAATAAATACTCGTCTACTAGAAATCTTTGTGCTGTGGTGATCGTAGTTATCTGCTTCCTGTGGAGATCTGGGTGTCGCGTTGTCAGAGGAGAGCGTTAGGTTAGCGTGGGTTAGGGAGCGTGTTAAATGTGTGGCAAAAAGATTGCAACCAGCAATTATAAAAAATAAAGTAATGGGGAGGTGGGTATTTACTCGAATTTTACAAACACCCTCGGTGTGGGATGCCTAAATAAACCCCTCTGGCTTCGCCATCGGGGTTTATGTGGCATCCCACACCTCGGGTGTGTGTAAAATTCTCGTTATAACCACCTCCCCATACATTATTCTCTATTTTACCAACAGTTGCCAATCAGGGGTCGAATGGGGGGTTGGGGAGTATGTAGGGGTACTGAATACAGCAAGTTTTATAAATAATGCTTGTTAGTCAGCTGCCAACACAGCTGTTGCGCTACTGCTTGCGACATCGGCGACCCGGGTTCGGGAGGGCCGGCCCAGGGCAGAGGAGGCTTGAGTGTCCCAAGGACTGCTTGCCTTCTCCGAGGGTGGAAGGGGAGACCAGGGCTCGGGTGCTTGGCTGACCCCGGATGGAGGCCTGAGGTACAGAAAGCTGAGCCACTCGTAGGGGGAGCTGTGTGATGGACATCGGCACTCAGTGCCTTGATGTCAGGGCACACTCATGCAGCACAGAAAATGGGAAAATGGCTCGCGGCACTCCTGGTAGACAGATCGTCAGGCCCCGACCCCCAATGTCCCTACCTGTCCTGGAGTATGGCATCCTAATGAAACTCAGGAATTCGGGGTGTACGGGCCCCACCTGGGGGGGGCAAGTCACAGCTACATGGGGAATGGACCGCTCTGGGCTCCTAAGAAGGCAGGGACTAGAATGCCGTAAGCGACTCCTGAAGGGAGTGGAGTGCCACGGGCGGTGGGGGCGGGGAGCATAAACAGCAAGTAAAAAATAAAAATCATGCTTGTTTAAATCCCTATATTCCCACATGAACCTTTTAAATCGGACTGTAGCATATCCTCAGTTTTTTCCAACTACTTCAACCCGTGTTATTGCCAAGCATTAGCAATAGAAAGTGGTGGAAATGGGAAGAACTGGTAGGAATTAAATTCCAGTTTGACTCAGTTCAAGGAGTAATATGAGGAAAATACTACTCCTGTGCCAAATGTAGTCTCCTAAAGGCATATAACTGACTAAAACAATGCAGCACAAAATGACAAAATATCTCCTCAGACCCCGTCAGGTATGTTCTATGCTACATCAAAGGTGGTGGGTTCCTCCAATGATTTTTTTTTCCAGTTTCCAACATTTGCCAATATAGTAGCCTCTGTACAGTGATTTTCCTTTCCCGACCATTCATCCTTCCGTAGTTTGTTTCTTTCTGTATCTTCGACTGAATGAACAACCATATTTAGTTTTTCCTAGTAAGGGTTTCCTGACTTACTAAGAATTAATTAGAAAGCCCTCCCAGGGTCTAATGTGTTATCACTGTGGATGTGGACTAAGTGGTGTAACCCCATTCAGTTTCTGCCTAATGATGTCAGCACTGAGCTACTCGTCTTGGCTGCCTTGCAGGTCAGTCTGGGCTGTAGCACTCGGAGACGGAGCGAGTGGTGGAGGCTGTCTGCCGACCGAGTCGGAGTTAGGAGTTTAAAGGTGGGGGGAAAGACAGCTCGGGAACCACCACAAACCCGATCTGCACATGCCAGACATGTAGACGGCTTGGATACTTCACCGAAATCGGATTGAAAGTGCCGGGAAACTCGGGGAAGCTAACTTTCTCGGCTGCTGGATTAGAGACGGTGTGGTGTGTTCGCTGTAATGGTCCTGCTATGCACATCCGGGCCCCAGCCGCGGCTGTGACTCCATTATTGTTCGATCACTCTCAACTGGGGAATCTAAGGGGGGAGAGAAATACTTTACATTTTTTTCGTCGTCAAAGGAGGAGAAAGCTCGGCCCCGTCTGCAAAACGGCGAGCTGAAGGACATGTCGAACCAGGGGGTGAGGAGGAATGGGCCCGTGAAGCTACGTTTGACAGGTAGGAGGGCTTACAATACAATATAAACAGAAAACCCAGAACTGTGTGTGTCGGTGGAAATGGATTCTTCCTTCATTTTGTTGAATGTTGTGAAGGAGCCAGGCAGCCTGTTGGGGGTGAAATGAGAGCAAAACCAAAGATGTTTTGCCTAGGTTGGTACGTCAGGGCCTTGAATTTTAGTTTTTTTTTTAAAGAGACTCTATATGTGGTGGAGGATTTCTTCTCACGAGTCTGAGTTGAAATGCTTGAGAGTCATTTTTAAAGGTTTTTAAGCCACTCGAAGTAAACTAAATTCATTACTCTCATTAGATGATTGTGGGGGGGGAGTAATAGTTGGATGTAATCTATAGTATTTCTCATATATTCCAATTTTTTTTAAAGATAATTCTCTCGTGTTTGTTCTAAATTCCCCCCAAATAGTCCGCATAGCTTTTGAGCTCTTGTTCAGCATATGGGTACAAACAGCTACCCGCAGCCTCAATTCAGGGTGTAATTTAACATTTTCAGTGGTAAAACTAAGGGTAAACTTCATGTTGAAAAAAACGCAATGGAACATACTTTTCGCTGTCATTCTGTAGAATTTACGCCACTACTATAGCGTTATATTCAGCATCAGAAGGCAGCAAACCCGTTTTAATTTAATGTTTTGCCCCCACATGTCAAAGCCAGTAGCTATCGATTCCGTAAGTAGTAGTAGTAAGTACTTTATTCTGCAAAGATCAGAAGACGGTCGACGAGTAGTGAGAGAGAGAGAGAGAGGCACAACACATGCACTGCAGTGTTTATTTTGGTGTTTTCCTACTTTGTAGTTGGAACTGTTGATGTCGAGCCAACTTCCTCTGTCAGACAAGTAGGTTGGTCGTTGCGTGAAGACATCGGCTCAAGTTTGCTGTACAGTCAGTGTTCGTGCAGTTTTGAAACACTGGCTTAGAAGTATCTTGCTGTGCCGTTTGTGAACATAAACGCACAGCGAAGGGCTGTTTTCACACATGTTATTGTTTGTAGTCTCTTGTATCTATGCGGGTTTCACACTTGGAATTTACAGTAAACTGACATTTGATAACTGGAATTCACCACCGATAATGGTTATCACACCTAGCCCCCCCCACCCCCACGAAGAGGGAGCTTTCCCCACACTGTGCATAGAGATTTTAAAACGCACTTCTGTTAAACCTGTGATTACTGTAGTTGTAAATGAGACTGGCAGCATGCTTTCTAATAAATACATTGAAATTGAAGGTTACTTACATTTTCCCACAGCAGTTTTAAGAGCCAGCATACCTATTTGGTTTTTGAAAGATGGGAGCCTAGATTTGCTTTTTGCTTTCAGATCATTGGATTTTAAAGCAGCAGCAGTAGTTGTCAAAAAATGTAATTAGACCGCTTTGTAGCAAACATGTATTTCTTTCATCCTTAGATTCACACTTGATTAATTTTTTTATTTTTCAGTTATTAAAAAAAAATGTATAGCTAATTTTGTAATTAATGATTCAAGTTGTTAAAGATGGCCACCATTCTAACTTTTTAAAAAATCTCTTCCATTGAGGTTACCTGTTGAATATATGATATGTACTAGATTTATACTGTGGATGTATTAGACTGGTGGTCAGGGGTACAGACAAGGTAAACAGTGAGGACCTGTTTGCAAGAAATAGGGATGCAGTCACTAGGAAGCATGACTGGAGGTTGGTGGTGGTGGCAAATTCAGCAGAAACTTCTTTGAGGAACTTCTGCCTCAGTGAGAATGTGGTAGAACCATGGAACAGACTGCCGGTGGAAGTGGTGGGGGTAGCCCTAATGGGTTTAAACACAGTTGGGACTGGGTAAGGGGACTCATAGTCCCTAAACAGAGCTACAAGGGTTAGAGGGGTGGGGTAGTGGTGTGTGTTTTGTGTGGGGGAGATCCAGCTCCCCAGAGCAGGAGGTCAGTGGGGTGAGGGCACTTTTATATTAAGGGTAGTCTTGATGGTCCTGCTGCTGAATTCTTTGTTGCTGCCATATGTTTCTGATAATCCCTTATCTTCGTTCAGGAATGAAAGAAAAAAAGAAAAATGGTCATATTGATCATTTTGTCAAAATAAATAAATTTGCTATTTAAAAAAAATATATATATATCATTAGCTGAACAGCATCACATGACCATGTGTATCTTAGAGCGCGACTGCACACCTGCACTTTTACCACCCTCCAAAACAATTTTGACATTTTATAAGATAGATAAACCACTCTGAAGTGTGTGGTCGCACTCTGATATACACACGCCTTGGGTGGTTGACGCACTTGGCCTGCGGCCTTGTGCGTAACCAAGGCATGCGTATATCAGAGCGCAACCGCACACCTCAGAGTGGTTTATCTATTACATATAGCGCTGTGGAGCACAAGTACCAAGCAGGCTCCCTTCCCACGAACTCTGCTTCTTGTAGCAAAGTTTAACAAATATCCAGTAAAATCGGCAGAATTCCCCCCCCCCCCAAAAAAAAGCCAATAGGATAATACGTTGGATTAAAAGGAATTTTAAATTTAGGTAGTCTTGAGCTGATTCTGTTGGAGCCTGTTCCACCCTGTATTCGATTATAAATCCCAGTTTTGGTCACCATTCCTGTCAAAAGGACAATGCTTTTTGTTAGAAGGTATCCAGCGTAGAACAACCAAACTTACATGGGATATGCAAGATTTAAATTACTAACATACATTAGCTAGTCAGTCTTTGAGATAAGCAGAGTACAGGTAGACAGACCTCTTGCTTATTTTTAATGATGAGGAATTTAGTATAGGAATACAAATAAGAGATGCTTGTAAAGTTACAAGGGGTCACGAAAAACAACTCAAACTCACTATTCTCCAAACGACAAAAAAGAAAATTGTTTTTCACATATTTGGGATCATAGCTCTCAACTTCTCAGCATTAAAAAGCATAGCACAGGCCTTCAAAATTCAGAGCAAATTGTCAGATTGTGTAGCACTTTCTTATTTTAAAGAATAATATGTTGTAAGAATAGTGGGCCTCCATTATGTTTAGAGTTAAGGAGTGTTCCCGTCAATTTAGTTCAATGTTTTTAATAGTTTATGCATCCAGAAAAAGCTCTTAGGCCGGCCCTGTGGCACGGAGGGTTGAAGCATCTAGCCTTACCTCGTGTCATGGCTGCGACCCAGGTTCAGTAACGACCTTGGGTCGATGGGGGAACTGGAGCGGGGGCAGGGTGGGAGCAGGATTGAGCCACCTACTAGCAGCTCTCCTCTCCCAAGGAGGACGCTGCCCTCCTGTAGTTCCATTACCGCCAGGTGGCGTTCCGGTGGTGGCGTAGGCAGGTGGAAGGGGTAGCTAGTAGGGTGGGGGGGCGTCCTGCAGTACGTGGAGTACGCATGCCTCCACACGCACACGTCAAGGGCGAGTTGGTAAGGATGGGCAAAAAAGGGGGAAAAAATGAATAAAGAATTAATAGGAAAAAAAAGAAATGGCTCTTACATTATGGGAGCATCAGTAAACTTTTGCAGAGCAAGGGTAAATGTGAGGGTAAAAATCATAATGCTTTGTGAAATTCATAGCAGTTGAGTGATATGGTTGGGATATTGAATAAGTTACCACAAGGGGTAATAAACAGCAATACCAATCAATCAATTCTTTATTTTACCAGGTGGAACACCATCGAGGAGAACTCATTTGCCAGGTGGACCTGGCTTCAGTACATTAGCCACAGCAGCACACAACTACCTAGGTGGCCATGGGAGATTAAAAAATCACATACACAAATCAGAGAAACAATTTAAAAAGTGTATATGTACAAAATTCAAGGAATACATGACCGGATAATGGTGCATACTGTAGTACATCTGCTAGCATATTAGACATTAGGAGTTATAAGCGTCATATATATATTGATATACACAAAAAAAAGTTACATATGTACAGCATGCAAAGAATGAGTGAACAGAACAGGGTGCATTCGGTAGTACAACAAATTGTAATACATATCCATTTAAAGCAAAATCCTATACGCTACACATACTTGAATTTGAGCAAGTTATACAGAATGTTAACACAGTGCACTCCAGCTAGCGAAACATTCAGTCTGTTGCGCAGAGCAAGGAAGGGATAAGTAGAGGGGGGAGGAGAAAAGGTGAGCACAGTGGAAATTAAGGGGGGGAGGGGGAAAGCATCCGGCGGGTAGGGCAGCTGACAGGATGTGGCAAGGGGATAAGGGAGGTGGACCGCCGGAAGTTGGTACTGTAAAAAGATGTGATTGTATGGTAAGAATAGGGTAAGACCGGAGGGAGGTAAAAAGGTCATATCAAGAGAACTGACAGTGTGGCAAGGATAAAACGCTTATCTGAAACAATTACAGGCCTCCGAGAAGGACCTCAGGAACAGGGCTTTTGAAAAGGCACAGTTTCGGAGGAGTAACAAGCCGTAGTGATTTCTGAACATTGTTCGAAAGAACAGGAAGGGCGTAGCTTATAGCAGCTCTATCGAAGCGTGTTCTGACCTTAGGGATAATGAGGGATAAGTAGGTAAGGCTTCTCAGTAGGTAGCTACCAGGAGTACAGACAGGTAGACGGTCTGAGATATACTGCGGGAGCTTATGGATGATGGCTTTATAAGTCCATAGGACAGCATTCTTCTGCTTCCTGAAGCTGAGAGAGCTCCACCTTAAGGTAGAATAGCGTGCACAGTGGTGTGTGGAGCAGGGAGCACCAGAGAGAAATCCAAGCGCCCTATGGTAAAGGATATCGAGCCTGGAGAAGGCCACGCTGGTACCATGTCCACACAGGAAGTCAGTGTAGTCCAAGAGCGGCATAAAAGTGGTTTGAACTAATTGTTTTCTGGCCTCTAGGGTCAGTAAGTGTTTTTAATGCGAAAGAAGAACCTGAGTCTTAGTTTCAATTTCTTAGAGAGCTCCTCTGTGTGGTCAAGGAAAGACCGCTTAGAGTATATCCAAACATACTAACATACTAAAATGCCAGCAGAGTAGGCCAAATGGTCTTTCATGTCTGCTTGTTTGGTCAGCCCCCAAACTGGGAGCTGACCTTGTTGTGTCTCCCCCCCCGGGATTCTCCATTCCCAGTCCAAGATATTCCCCTTGTATTGGACTTTGCCAGCTCAACCCTTCCCCTATACCTGTCCCAACCCCTCTTGAACCCCTCCACAGTCTCTGCTTCCACTAGTCCCCTGGGAAGCACATTCCATGGTTCCTCTCGGTGAAGTAGCACCACCTCCTTTCCCCTCTGAATCCCCCCCCCAGCTTCCACCCCTGCCTGCTAGTTGCGCTCCCTCCTTCGGAACACCCTAACTGAGCCTCCCTATTCACCCCCTTCATGTACTTGAAGACCTCTATCATGTCCCCTCGTCCCTTCTCTCCTCCAACCTGTACATGTTGAGCTCCTCGAGCCTCTTCCCATAGATCCTTTTCCCCCAAGCCCCAGATCATTTTGGTTGCACTCCTCTGGACCCTCTCCAGGAGTGCAATGTCCCTTTTTAAGTGCGGCCTCCAAAACTGCACAGTACTTGAGGTGCGGCCTAACCAAGCAGTTATACAGAGGGAGTATCACTTCCCTCCTCCTGGAGAAAATCCCCCTAGTGATGCATCCCAGCATCCTATTGGCTTTGGCCACTGCCCGCCTACACGTCTCAGAGTTGTTCATTTTGGCATCCACTGCTCGCTTCAATACTTTTGTGTTGTAGCGAGCGGTGCGGTGCCGCACCATTTCAGCAAATGGAACCCCCCTGCCTCCTCCATACTTCTGAGTTCCCGAGTTTTAAAAATGTAAATACAGCAAGTTGCGGCGCACGAAAATCCCGCTCTTGCTGGTCAGAGCTAAACCGGAGGGTAAGCTGTCCGAGGGAGGGAGCCCACATTTTGGGCTGCTTTCCTTTAAGAAGTAGGGCTTGATTAGGTCAGTACACGCGCACTTTTTTCCGGATCCAGTTGCAGAAGTAGATCCTCGACTTGTTTAATGGAGACAGGACAGAACGAGAAAACATAGTTTTGAGTGTGAGGGTCCAGGTTAGGACATTTGGGGCTCAGAATGCATAGCTGTGCCCTGAGGGTATTTGCTGGAGAGGTGTCAAAAAACATCCCTGACATGGCAAAGTGGTTGTTAAGAAGGTCAAATATAGCATGTTTGTCAGTAGTGGAAGTGCCGCTGGTAGTGATTTTGGGTGGGATTGTGCTAGTCGATCTATGACCTTCGACATCATTTAAAGTTTTCCACAATTTATTTGCGGAGTTGGAAGATGCTTTAAGTTCTGAATGAAAATAGTTTGATTTTTCAGATCTGATTAATTTGGGACACTGATTTCTAGTACTTCTGAAAGCTGTCCAGTCCATAGCTAGTTTCGATTTTCTTGCTCTTCTTCAAAGTGCATCCCTTTGCAATAATGCTGCCTTTAGGCTCACCGTAAACCAAGGGCAAGATTTTTTTTTTTTGGTTCAAATTTTTTTTTAACTTCATTTTTATTAGAATTTCACCAGTTGTACATACAAAATTCTACCAAGGATAAGCAGAATCACCACAAACTGATATACATTCACAATGCTATTACAGGATAAATGGTACACTATCCTTCCTTTAACTACTTTGGGGAGTAAACTTTTTTTTTAATCACAACTTTCCACTCAAAATGGGGCTATAATGCAGCCAGTGCTATCTTGTTTTAATGCTAAAAACAGCTAAACAGGATTTGTTTACCGGGCTAATCTAAGCCTATCTTAATGTTCTACATTGAAAAGAAATTATTTATTTATCCTTTGGTTAGACTACACCACCACCGCTAACACTTAAAAATGACTTGTGTGTGAGCTGATCAGTTCACTCAACATGGTGAGAAAGCGTTCGCATTAAACATATACTCAGAGGTACTATAATATAAAAAAAAAAAAGAGAAACAATATAGGGGTATACAGTGGCGTTGCATGTGCCTTTAGTTGTTCAGCTAAGCATCGCAAAACCCCAGACTCTCCGATCTATCAAGCTTCACATTAACAGTCCCCGTAAAAGTCACCTCTGGGCTCACCTTAATACTACTGTTAACATATTTTATAGCATATTCAAACATTCAGACAGCCTTTTAACAGATTGGTAAGATAAACTGAACCTTATTTTACTTCAGCAGTCCTGATTAAAGGCACGAGAGTCACAGATCAACTAAGGATCAGGTCTTCGAGTTAGCCGATGCCTGACAGATTCCTGCAGATTGCGCCCCAAATGGTAAGGGCCTAAAATGCATTAAGAGTACTCGTCTAAAGGCCCCCCCCCAACTCAAGAGCAGTGGTATTTCCCCAAAGTACTTACAAATCAGCCATCAGTTCCTGTCCCATCATCACCTGAGTCGGAGTTTTCACAGTTCTGGACTTCCACCCGAGAGTGAACTTTCGCAGTGCAGGCCCCTGCCGCTTTGGGGTCCATAAATACATCTTCTAATGCAGGGTGAACTGGAGTCGTACTGGAAAACCCAGTCAGTAAGGAATGTCCATTTCTCTCAATTTCTGGGTCACGCCATCGAAAGCCTTTCTCGAATTTCGAGTGACAAAGGAATAGTCGGGGAAAAATAATATTCTGGCACCTTCATACTTGATTCTTCCTTGTTCCCTTGCAGCTTTTAGAATCCTGTCCCTCATGTTGGAAGGTTGAGTCACCATCAGCATGGTGCGCGGGCCTTCCTCCATGTGTCGAGCCCGTCTAGGGGTGATCCGATACGCCTTCACGATTACCAGAGCAAACCCCAGTCCCAGAGTCTCTGGCATCCATCTCTCCAGGAAACTTACTGGATCGTCCTCCTCCAATCCCTCCGGTATTCCAAGAGCTCAAATATTAGGCGCTCTGACAGAACTCTCCAATTGCTCAATTCTGAGTTTCAGGAGACTTTGCTCCTTCAATGAATTCACCACTGCTGCTAGAGCTTTGCCTGATGTACGATTCGATTCTTCCATTACCAGAGTCATTGCCTCTACAGTAGATTCTGCCTTTACTAGGCATTCTGTATAAGAATCAAATTTCTTATCTCGTAGTTGCATAGAACTTGTTAGGGCATTGACTGCTGCTTGTAGGGAATCCAGGGATGCTGGAGATTTGCGTGCGTTGTTCAGCTGCAGTACAAGCCCTTGAGCTGACGATGGTCCTGCTGCCGTTTGATCCTGTTTTTTTTTTTTTTTATTTTTTTTTTTATTTTTTATGTCATTTGGTACATATACATACCAAATACACATTTTCTGAACAGGTATATCTCAATTATTTCCAGAAATACATTGCTAAGGATTGTGACTGTCTATTCTAGTGGTACAGCATTGAGGGTTAATACAAGTTCAGTTTAACCAGCTTATTCTCCGTTCAGGAGCCATAATGCAGCCAATGCCTTAAGTGTATTCTTCCAAAAGCTTAGAAAAGAAATTATATCCGTTTACTGGCCTGAAGGCCTAGTTATGAATATGACAACTATGGTACAGTAATAGTCTTTAGTCCAGAGCTCCCTAGCTTAAATATACTAGGAATAGATGATATCATTCTAAATTCTTATAGAAAAAATTATTGCCCTGTAGATAGGCTGTACAGCAACTTAAGTACCAATCTAACAAAGTGATAGGTCTTTTACCACATGCCAGACTTGTGAACTTCCATAATATAGTATAAAAGCCATATCCCTGAGGGTCTAATGGTATCTGCACATTATACCCTGTTTAATATACCATCTTTCTTTAAGGCATCATACTTTTAATACTTTGTTTATCTCTTTTAATCTACAAAAGGGATAGCAGAACTGTGTTTTCAAACAACTAAATGTAACTGGGAAAATCCTGTATTAGATTTAGTCCTTTATTATCCAGTCTCTGAAGTGTTCCTGGGACTTAAATGACTTCAAGGAGGAGAGAAACAGTCCCTCTAATAATTTCTTAACGAGTAATAACCAAAGTTCACTTATTCAAGGCATTGATTAAATGCTCCCAGTACACAAATCGAACATTTTACCAGAAAAGTTTGTTCAGGATTGTTCCCCTTCTGGTTCCTCCTCATCCGAGGAGCAGTCCTCTCGCTGCCGCTAGACGTTCAATGCAGGCCCCGCTTCTCTTGGATCGGTGAAAGCGGTACTGGCTGACGACCCACCGTGTAAAGAAAGCAGAGCGAGCTGGGAAAGCTAATGAAAATGAAATGTCCATCACGGAGGCTTATTTTGACCCCATCAAACGCCTTTCCTACGCATACGGGTGGCATCACGCGATATCCGGAAAAACAAGATTGGCTGGACTGCCCATATATGATTGGGCCTCTACTCCGAATGTCCCAAGTATTAAGTCTCTTTCTCCAGGCGATCTTAAGGAAAGAAGGATTGTTCTTGGGTTAGAAAATCCCTGTGAAGGTCTTCTCGGGTGACCCTGTAAGCCTTGATGATTTTAAAGTCCCGGCAATTTGTAAGTTCTTCAAGCCATTTCTGCAGATAGTCCCCAACTCAGCCCCTCTGCTTCTTCCAGGAAGGCCAAGGATCGCACATTGCCGCACTTAGGTTCTCCAGTTGCTCCACCGACTTCTCTGGCGGCCTGCTCTTTAAGGCCGTCGCTGTGGCTGCCAAGGCCTTTCCTGCTGTGGCCTCAGTGGATTTCGTGATTTCTCCCATAGCATCCAGCCTATTCTCTATAGTGAGAAATTTCTCTGTGAACCCATCTAGCTTTTTATCCATCTGTTGTACGGTTTTTGTTAGAGCACTCACTGCAGTATGCAGAGCTGCTAGGGTACTCTCCGTTGCGCTCGAACTCGTGGATGGAGTCTGGCCTGTTATTTCTTCCGGCGGTTTAGCTGACGCGGGACGCGGGAAAAAGAAATCTTGTTTATTTGGTTTCGTACGTCCCATTTTACCGTTTGAAATTGGCTCCTCTAATATAGTATCTTTTCCTCCTCGGTCTCAGCTGATTTGGTGTTAGATCCAGTACTTTATTTTATTAACAATATTAGAAATCCGTTCAGGAGCTCCTGACAATTGCTGCTGCTGGCTCGGCTGCTGGCTCCGCCCCCTGATCCTGTTTTTGAGTATTTCGTGTTTGGCCCATCATTCAAAAATGAGTATTTCCCAATACTAGATATTAGTGGCTTTAGTTTGAATATTAAAATATTGTAGAATCTCCTCTTAAGTATTTTCTTTTATTAAGTTTTTAATTTTGCCGTGGAGGAGCTCACCAAAGGACGTCTTCCATGCTGGGCTGCTAGCTCCGCCCTGGTTCGAATTTTGACAAAGGGGGCATGTTTATTTATGGTCCCAATTAATATGGGTTGAAAGGCCTCATGTGCTTCAGACACTGAGGGAGCTAGGTAGAACTCCTGCCAATTTGCGTACTAAAGGTCAAAGAGGAGTGCATTGGAGTTGAACTTCCGCCTACATCTCTTGAAAATATACTTTGACGATGAAGCTATTTTATGCACAGATCTCTCACAAGCAATGGCACAGTGATCACTAAGATCATTAAAAAAAAGACCCCAGTGTGTGTGAAGAGGTGCAGTTTGCTCACTAGGATTAAATCCAGTAATGTGCTACATTCAGGATTTTTAATGTTAGGGCGGGTGACTTGATTAATGATCTGAGTGAGCCCAAAGTAATCGCAAAGATCTTTCAGCGGTTTTGGTGCTGCAGAAAGCCAATCCAAGTTAAGATCACCCAGAATAGTAACTTCCGAAGACACTGTGCCCAAAATATCACGTAAGTGATTCAACACTGTGAAACCAGCAGATGGGGGTCTATAACACCCGTTAATATGAAGAGTGGTTGACTGCGAGAGATGTAACTTTAAGGCTAAGCAATCAAATTCCTTTGGGGATGTAGTCGAGTCAACTATTGAAGCTGTGAATTTTTCACAAACGTAGATAGCTACCCCCACCCCCCACCCCAGTCAGCCTAGCCATTCTAAATATGTTATACGAAGAAATAATAACTTTGAGGTCCTGAGTGGTGGGTCTGGACCACGTTTCAGTAATCACTAAAATGTCAGGTGTAGAATGGTTGGTTCAGGTTTGGATGGCATCAAGCTTTTTTAGTAAACTGCACGCATTTATGTGCATAAAGGATAGCCCCTTTAATTCTGGTAGCTCTGCAGGAGCAGAGATGGGGAGGGGTGGTCCCAGGTTTAATTCAACATTACCCACGCAGATAAGTAACAGCAGGCGCAGTTTTTTATGGCGAGTAATACTAGGCAGAATAGCCGGATTCTGCCCTTATTATTATAATAATAGGTGGGAACATTAGGCGAAGGAGGCACATGGCAGGCCAGAGGACGGAAGAATACTTACAGGAGGATCCTAGTGGAGAGAAGGAGTGTGCTTGAGAAAGGTTGTAAGCACCAGTAGTGCTTATTAAAACTGGAATCTGTTATAGGGCCAAGGCAGTTGGGCTCCATAGCAAGGGAAGCATTTACCAACTTTGGTAATAGTAATTTAGTGTAGGAATTTGTACTGCCTGAGTACCCACAACTGCTGGGGAGAGAATGTCATGGAAGGTACAGGAAACTTGTCTGATGTGCAGGGGAATAAACCTGCAAGGCTGCCTATTAAAAGAATTACAGACAGCATTTTGTGATTATCTTATCGTGAAGTCACGGAGCATCTACACTGCTTATGGACAGCAGTTACTCCACTGTGGTGAAGTTACCACATTAGGTATGGCTGGGATTGGGCAACAGTGAGTAACCAATGAACGAGCAGTTCTGTCGAAGGGTGGGGAGCAAGCGTATTTAAAGAGTGGCCAGGGTGGGCGGGAGAAAATTCAAGCTCAGAACGAGCGAGTGTTCCTACAACTGTGCTATGAGCTTGGCTTCAAGTTCCAGGAACAGTCAATGAAATTCAGAGCTGTAACTGCAGCTGCAAATTGGATGCTGAGATGCGTGGCTTTGACCAATTTGACCAGATTTCACCCCGAGCATGGTCAGGAGTCTCACCTGCTAGACGGCTTCAGGCGGCAGGTCAGAGGATAAGAACGCCCAGGCTGATTGGCAAGCTGTGGCAACAGGGGCGAGGTCAAGCCCAGGCACGGGCTATCTGCAGAGAAAGGGAGATGGCAGAGCTGAAATTCCAACTCCCACAAAGGCCTGTAATTGCACTAAACTGGGGTGGGGGGTTTGAAACAAAGGACTGAATTGCTGCTAAATTGTGGGTTGTGGGCAAGCAGCAGACAGCTGGGGGGAGATAGCGTGGCTGGCGCCAATAACTTTGCTCCCAGGGGCTGCACTAGTGGACTAGAGGACAGGAAAAAGAAATGGAATTTGAAATACCGCTAAATTTTATTTATTTATTTAGTTTTTGTTGACCGGGTAAGTGCACTAGACAAATCCTGCCTATTTTCAGGCACGACCCAGGGAAGGGGGATACAGATGAATGCCAACTGACCTTGAACCAGATTAAGCCATTGGTGGTATTTTTAGTGAACGAGGCAACCAGTACCGAGTCTGCAGGCGGATCAAAATTGGGGCTAGAGAGAGCAGGTAGTACACACAAGCACAATAATGCAGTTCCCCATTGAAGAGAAGTATCGGCAGGTGCCCCACAAAAACAGAGTCGAATATTTCCCCGCAGGCCAGAAATCGAACAGTTCCCCACAGTTCAAATACCAAATTCAAACTCAAAATGAGCAAATGTCCCTGCGACTCAACTACGAACTTGGCTTCAAGCTCCTGGAACAGCCAGTGAAATTCAAAGCCGTAACTGCAGCCACCAATCGGATGCTGAGATGTGTGGCTTTGACCAATTGCAGTTCTAGATTTCACCCCGAACACGGTCGGGAGTCTCACCTGCTAGGAAGCTTCAGGCGGTGGGTTGGAGGATGAGGAACGGCCGGGCTGATTGGCGAGCCGCGGCAACAGGGGCGAGGTCGAGCCCTGGTTCGGGCTACCTGTTAGGCAGCTTCAGGCGGTGGGTCGGAGGATGAGGAGCGTCTGGGCTGATTAGCAAGCTGTGGCAACAGGGGCGAGGTTGAGCCCAGGCATGGGCTGCTAGGCAGCTTCAGGTGGCGGGTCGGAGGACTAAGAAAAATGATTGTTTAATCCAAATGGAATATACTTTCAGATACTACCACTGAGAAGTGCTAAGCACTACCATTGAATCTCATGGCCTTTTCCTGCCTTTCGTACCAAGTCATTTTTGTAATTCATTTAAAAAGTATGTAGTTTTAAAACAAATTGTATACAGTTTATTCTGTAGTAAAACGCTGTCAGTCATACCTCTCAGTAGTCTCTTATTTTCACGGATGTCCCTGATTGTGCCTTAGAAATTTCCACTGTTCCTCCCTAAATTTGGCATTTCTGTCACTGAAGAGTGGATTTGAATCATACAGTAATGTCAGCCATTAGTGTTACAGTCGGTCTCATTAAGAGAATGCTATGTTTACTAAGCAGCATATTGTACACAGCTTTTTAGCTGACCGTAATATTTATTAGGATGTGTCCCTGACTATGTTCAGTTGCTCCAGATTCTTCTAAGCCTTGCCCCTGGTCTGTGAGGAAGGAAGTTGAGAGGTATGCTGTACGAGTGTGGATCTGATATTGTCCCAATAAAAAAACAACAAAAAAAACTCTGATTTGCAGTGCTGTTGAAACTTGCAGCACAGTAAACCTGTCAAAAACTCCAGACTGTTCAGAGGATTTTAATATGTAGAGCCATCTTTTTGGCATGCATGCTTGGTTACAAAGAGGCCATATCTACAGTATATGGTGGTGTTGAAGTCTGGTCAGAGCAATAGCCTGCCCTGTTGGTACAAGTGTCATGGGATCCTTAACATCCAAAAAGCAAACAGGACCATAGGTTTTCATTTCCTCCATAGGGTAAAAGCTCCAGCAGTGCTATGTCCGCCAGCCTTGGTGCTAGAGAGCTAGTGCAGACTAGAGTATGGCGGGGTGTTTCCCCAAGTGAGTGTAATTCATAAATAAATGGGTTGAGATTTATCAGTGCAGTGCATCTTTGTACGTCCTGTATGTAACTGGAAATAGTGTATGCAAGGATGCTATTGAAAACACGCTTAGGCTTGATTAGTTTGTCAACTGCCTGCTTTAATCAGTTCATTAAAATAAGCCACATTTTCTCTACAGGGACGAAAATCTCAATTTGAGGCCAAATGGCAGGAATGGGTGTTTTATATGTTATCTGAGGACGATTAGTTTGTATCTTAGAATTCTTGGTTGGGGGATTACTAGGGGGGCTTGAGCTTCACAGTTTTATTAGAATCAGAGGAGCATTATAGTTCACAATGGGTTGCTGGGTTACGACTGATGGAAGTATTTCTAATTGTTTTGGTAATGGAAGAAACCCTGTCGGCTTTACAATTATAAGTCTGTGATGTTATACAATGTACCTTGTATCTGCCACATGTACATGGACCTTACTGGCTCTGTCTCAATAAAAATGTAAATAATAAAAAAAAAAAATTTTGAATGTAAAAAAAACATTATTTGATTCAAATAATAAAGCTGTCTTTAAATACATAGGTATAACAAGAACACGGAAAGACCATGTGTTTTTTTTTTAATCTCTGTTTTTTCCTGCAGTTAGGCAACTATAAGTTGGATGGGAAGTGCTAAATGTCCTGATGCATGATTTCAAATGGGAATGTAATGGAGGTCAAATAAATGCCGAAAAACTATATTTACAATGATTGTTTAACCCTTGGTGTGCCATAGACTGATATCAGTCCAGAATTCCTATATGTTCTAATTCTGTCAGCAGCCTGAGGGTTAACTTTAGTGTGTTCTAGTTTTTTTTTAACTTTCTTCTGCTATTATTCAGCTAAACATTTTAGATAATTAAGCAATATACCATGACAGGAGTGGAGATATCACGCTTGGTGGTTTACTAGCTCACTGGCACAGCCGAAAGGACTTAACCACACCAGAAGTGGTAAATCCACCCATGTACCCACTCCCTGTCATGGTATATTGCTATTGTACAATGTTCAACTTGTTTTTTTGTTTTTATAGTGATATAAAACTTTTACAGTGGGTGTACTGGAAGATTTATCACGGTTATGTGATGTGTTGGATTTTCATACCCCGTTGTATAATGCAGTATTTATTTCCCTTTCAAAAAGGCTCAGAAGATTTTTCCCAACTGCCCTCACAGTTGCTCTTTGCGACATCACTGCCGATTGTCATGGTAAGCGCGATGTCACAAAGGCACTGTGAGGCTAGTTGGGTACACTCAAATGCTTTTAATGCAGACTTCTTAGACAGGCTATCTTGATGTGGTAACCCTGGAAAAGAAAACTTTAAAGACAGTATTCTCTAGGGAATTGTAATAGCTGAAACAGCATGCGTATGAAGGTACATGCCAACTGATGCCTCTGTGAGGGTGCTCTTCTAGAAAACTGGGCAGAAGCCACAATTGTAGTCATCCCTAAACCTGACAAAGATACTACCTTATGTGAAGCATATAGACCAATTTTCCTACTAAACATCGATTTGAAATTAGTTACCAAAGGAAACTGGTCCATTTGGACCAGACCTGATTTATCCCAATGGGCAGCTTAAAAAGTTGGTCCACCATTTTCTGAACATTATTTTGGCCAGTCAGTCGTCTCCATGTCAAATTTAGCGATCTCAATCAATGCCGAAAGGGCATTTGATCATCTCCACTGGTCATTCCTTTGCAGGACTTTCAAAACCTTTAATTTTGGCCCAACTTTTGTGTTCAACGTCAAAGCACAGGTCCAGACAAACTGAACTATTTCCTTTTGATATTGTCTCACTTGGGGTGTTCGGCATGGGAGCCCATAACCCCTACTTTTACTTGTCCTCACCATCAAACCACTAGCATCTCTTGTTCGTAGCTCTTCAGAATTTGAAGGGATTTTAGTTAATGGCATTGAATCACGTATTGCTCTTTATGTAGATGATGCTTTGTTTATCCTTAATCGCAACAAATCATTCGCAGCTGTCCAAACCCACCTATCTCGATACAGCACATATTCGGGCTTTCAGAATAATGCAGATAAGACGATAGTCTTGTGTCTCGGGGGCCTGACTCCCATTCAGAAAAGATGTTCATTCCTTATCATTTGGCGACAGGAGCTGCTTGATACTTCGATATCAGACAGAGTCAATAAAAACATTTTTCTTTGCACTGTAACATTGACTTTCCTCTGTTATACTCCATCTAGGCAGATCTGTCCCACTGGACGCAATTACGCTTGGCAGTCGTAGGTCAAATAGAGCGCCTGTGTCTATACTACTTTATGTTTTTTATGTTTCTATTTAACTCACTACCCATTCTAGTAACCTCTGATTTTTAGTCTAAATGTCATAAGTTAATATCTAAATTTATGTGGAACAGTGTCAGTCAGAAACTGGCCAGACCCGGCCCCCTCCAGTTTTCACCACACTAGATGGCAGCCCCCTTGAAGTGTTGCAGTTCTTCAAGTACCTCAGTGTGTGTCTTGACAGTAATCTTGCCTTCTCAGCCCACATTGATGCCATCTGTGCAAAACTCCATCCCAAGCTTGGCGCCCTGTACCACAACAAAGGCTGCTTGTCTCCACAGGGAGCTTGCTACCAGAATGGTGCTCCCTATCTCTGACTATGTGGATGTGGTCTATGGCACTTCTCTCCACCTCTGGGCTAGACATACACTCGTCTTACAGGTCTCCCACCTGTTTCAGTATAGTTATTTGCATGCTGTGCATTGCTGCTGTTTTATCTTGCACTTGCACAGCACTCAATATTTATTTATTTTATTTTAATTTATTTAGTTATGATTCTTTTTTAATATATTTTTTATTAGATGAAGCACATCCAGTCAGAGATTTCCAATACAACTGATTAAAAAAAAAAAAAAAAAAAAAATTGATATACCAACTTGGCATTATAGAGATTACAAAAACAATTGTATTGTAATCACAGATGTCAACATTCTTTAAACATTGCCCTGACAGACTACAGGCACTTCCACAAAACAGGCAGCACCACCTTGCACTGTGCAGGAGAACACTCCTGGGGGGTGGGGGGGACGACAAAATCAGATTCTAGCTGGGCCATGTACCATACCCATTTTTGCCATTTTATATTACAAGATTCCAGCTTATCATGTAGGCCAGCAGTCAGTTTTTGTTTCTTTTTGTATGTGTATTGTTTATTTTATGCGCCTCTCCTGTGTCCCGACTGGCCTCTCCTTCAGGCCGCCATGGACCAGTCTCGCCTCCGTCAACCCCCGTTGCCACCTGCCAACCCCATATCGCAACCCTTCCCAGGGTAACCCGATGTTTTCTTTTGGGCGGGTCCTCTTCCTTCGGAGACAGTTAGCCTTGTGGCTTACCTGCTTGGCCCTAGTTGCTGCTGAGGTTGGTCCCGGCTGTCCTGGGGCTCAGTGGTGGCAAGGGTCTGGTCGGCTGTTATCTGGTCGACCGAGATGCCTATTTTTTTTTTTCTTTCTTCTTCCACCTCGCTCCAGCAAGTTCTTCGCTTTGTGGATGGCGTCCTCAGTCAGGGGGGTGTTGAGGCCTTACGTCCCCAAGCTCGCACTCAGCCTGCCTGGAGGTCTTAAAGCAGACCCCGGGCGTTCAATGGATGCTTGTGCATCCCTCCCTGACAGTCTCCGCTCCCTGGTACCCGGCTCGGGGCGCGAACCTGGGTCACCAGCATGCAGAGCGAACCCCTTCGCTCAGCGCCATTGAGCCGGCTAGTCAGTTTTTCTAATTGGTAGATGTCCATTACAGTTGTCCTCCAATCAGTAACTGAAGGAATAATAGGGGTCATGCACCTTCGAATAATGGCTTTTCTGGCTGCCAGGATGTATAATGGTAATAAAGTTTTATGCCAAGAAGGACGATGTCAGGGCATAATCATTAGCAACACCATTTCAGCCAATAATTCAACTGGATCTCCTAGGCATTCCTGTAATTCCACCTGTAATGTGCACCAGAAAGGAGTCTGTAGTAGACACAGCCAAAATATGTTTGTTTATGATTCTTTTGTAACCAGGTAATGTTTATTTATGATTCTTTAGTAACCAGGTAAGGCCCACTAGGCGCAAGTGCCTGTTTTTCAGGGGCAACCCAGGAGCACTGGGGAGGTTGTGTCTTGTTCAGAGTCACACATTATGCAGGTGGCAGTTGTGGGAATCAAACCCAGGTCTTCAGGATGTACCAAGCTCATTCACAGCTCATTACATACTAACATACTAAAATGCCAGCAGAATAGGCCTAACGGTCTTTCGTGTCTGCTCGTTTGGTCAGCCCCCACCCTGGAAGCTGACCTTGCTGCCCCCGTCTCCCTCTCTGGCTTCTCCCTTCCCAGTCCCGGATATTCTCGCTGCACTGGTTTTTGCTTCCAGAACCCTTCCCCTGTACCTATCCCACCCCCTCTTGAACCCCTCCACCGTTTCTGCCTCCACCAGCCCCCTGGGCAGCGCATTCCATGGCTCCACCACCCTCTCAGTGAAGTAGCACCTCCTCCTTTCTCCCCTGAATCTCCCCACCTCCAGCTTCCACCCATGCCCTCTAGTTGCCCCCCTTCCTTCGAGCACCCTGACTGCTCCTCCCTATTCTCCCCTTCATGTACCTGAAGACTTCTATCGTGTCCCCGGTCCCTTCTCTCTTCTATGTGTACATATTTAGCTCTTCGAGCCTCTCCCCATAGGTCCTATCCCCCAAACCCCACTTCATCTTGGTTGCCCTCCTCTGGACCCTCTCCAGGAGTTCAGTGTCCCTCTTTAAATGTGGCCTCCAAAACTGCACACAGTACTCGAGGTGTGGCCTCACCAAGCAGTTATACAGTGGGAGTATCACTTTCCTCCTTCTGGAGGTGAGCCCCTTAGCAATGCATCCAAGCATCCTGTTGGCCTTTGCCGCTGCCCTCCTACAAGTCTCCGAGTTGTTCATCTTGACATTCACCACTACCCCCAGGTCCCTCTCAGCATTGAGACTTGTAGCATCTCCCAGGGTGTACACTTGGCCTGGGTTTTTAGCTCCCAGGTGCAGTACCTTGCATTTCCCTGCATTGAACCTCAGCTTCCGCTTTCTGGACCACCCTTTCCAGAGCCTCCAGGTCCCCTCTAGGGCCGCCCACCCCTCCTCCCCATCCACCACCGCCCCAGTTTTGAATAATCCTAAAGAGACTCGTCTCACTTCTATTACTCTGACGTTTAGGCTATAGTGCCAGCCCGTATTATGCTGTGCCTGTGACTACACATTATTTTTTTGTATTCAACTTGTATTTGTACCAACTTACTTACCTAATGTTTGCTGAATTGACTTGTTGTGTATTTGTACTTCTGCTGTTCCTTCCTCCAGGTCGCATCTGGAAACGAGCCTTGGCACAACGTGCCTCTCATTGTTATCAATTTTCAAATAATAATTAAAAGAAGTGCTAATCCTAGGCTGAAGTGGGCAGTATTATGTACCCCTAAGAAGATGAAGAGAGGAATGGATCTCCCAAGCTTTAGGAATTACTTCTACACAACACACCTGGTAGAAGCACCAGATAACCTCATTAAAAAAAAACAAAAAACCTTATAATGGTTGGTGAGAACTGGAGGCAACCCAGTCTTCCCCATTCCCTTTATCTTTCCTTCCGGAGAGTCCCTTAACTAACGGTGTAATTAGAGAAATTGGCAACCTGTGGACAAAAGCAACAATGTAAATTGGCTTCAAAACATTAAGGATAAAGCTCTTCCTAACTCACTTTATTACACCAATAGTAGACTGTCCATCTTTTTTTTTTTTTTTTGTCATTGTATTTTATCGATTTATTTAAAAAAAAAAAAAATACAATACAGTTATGCAAGATATCACATAGTGTGCAGAATACATCCAGTGTAAACGGAGAATAGGAGCCTGGGCAGTCGTTTGGGATTTGGGGGAATGTCCAGCATTTTATGCAAAGTCTGAGGTGTGTCCATTGTATGCTACACCCCGCAAGTCTTTTGGTGGTCTGTATGAAAATGCTAAATCAAAACAGAATCAGCAACTAATACGATGTGATCCCAGTTCCAAGCGTGTTAAATCCGCAGTGTGGTGAACACTGAGAAGCAAAGCTTTCATCTCCAGGAGCCAAACATAGCAACCATTTTAATAATACCAGGTATAACTAAACCAGTGTTAGCTCTATAAAGAGAGACCAGAAAGGCGAAATACAGGTTACAAGAACTCGAGCAGCATGTGGGTGTGCCTTTTGCCAGCAGTGTTACAAGGTAAGTAGAGTTTCCCCTGGCCCAAATGGGACATAAGGACCAATAGTGTTAAATCACTCCATTTTGTTATAGAACCATGTAGGAAAACTAGAACTTACCAGAGAGCTTCTTCCCCGACCCTCCGCGGCGATTCACTCCCCCACTACTTTATTGTCACGTGGCAGCCACCATTAGCAAGGGAAGGCACTAGTAACTCACTTTCGAACAAGGGTCCTAAATATATGCAGCAAGTTCAGTAAATCATGTTGTGTAGCAGTTATAACATGAAGAAAGAACCATTAAAGTTAATATTTAACATGATACATTTTGACAGTGTCATCGAAACCACTAGAGTCTCTGCTCCCATGATTTAAGGCACACTAATGGAGCACTAGGGAAAAATTAATACAGTTGGCACCCTAAATCAGGGCTAACTGTACTTCTAGCCTTCAGTCTACTCTATTCAGTGCAGTGCACAATTTATGCACTCTAGCACACGTGTTTTTTTTTTTTTTCCTATATATGTCATTTATACTCCTTCTGCCCCCCTGGCTTCCCCCTTCAGATCGACCGCCCCTCCAGCCCCGTTACCCTGATATCACTAGGACTTACCTCTGCCTGGTTGCCAGGTGCTGAGCCTGTGGGAGGTAGGTCGTCATCTGCAGCTGTAGATATTTTTCCTCCTTTTTTCTTCCTTCCTGTGTACTGGGGCGCACATGCAGGACATGTGCACGTAGAGGCGTGCACGCGTCTGCAGTCCCACAGCACCCTCCCTATGTCTGACCCGCACTACCCTCCGGCCTCTACCTGGGGGTTGTCATTCGGCGGGAATGCCAGTCCTCCCTTCCCAGGAGAGGAGAGCTGTCCTCCGGACGCTCGTTTCTGAACATGGGTCGCCGGCGTGGTGTCCAGCACCTCAACCCTCAGCGCCACCGGGCCAGCTTCTAGTACACATTAAGTGTGTCTGTGTATGAATCCACACCCTGTTCATTTTATTTCAATATAAGATTAATCTCCTCAGCAGGCCTGCCTGATATTTTGTATTTTTTGCACTTCAGATGTTTGTAATGTTCTGTTTCTGTCTTCCCACCCCTGCCCCCGACTGCACCTAGAAACGAGCCTTCGCTCAGTGTGCCTTTCCTGGTTACCAAATTTTAAATAAATAAATAATACTTGCAGAAAAGTTCAACTTTCAGGTTTTATTCTCCATGTCCGGGTGAACATTCGGTGTGGTGGTGGTTTTGAATTCATGGGCAATCCCCTCTGCCTTCTTGCCTGCCTCCACTGGATCCATGAATTAAAAAACATGCCCTCCATACTATGTGTGTAGTCGAACTGACATCAGAACGAATGGACTACTTTAAGGCTCCACAGTTTAGCTCACACCCCATCAGACTTCTTTCTGCAAGCTCTAGTAGCGAAGGGGAGGTCAGGGAAAATATGGAGGGTTCTACCATTGTAATTTAGAAATTCTGCAGCCCTTGAAACATTCAGAAGACAATCTTGCACTGTGACACTGATTGTTACCAAAAGTAGCATCCGTGGAGGTTCCTGCTGGGTGTCGAGTGTCCATGGGGGGGTATACAGAAAGCTTTGCGAAAGCTCTCAGTAAGAGGTTCTGGATCTAACTTCAGTGCCCTGGAAACCAGCCTTATTACTTGAGAAGATTGTTGCCTTCACAGCCTTCTGTTAGCCCCACTATGCACTTGTTGGAAGCCCTTTTGGCATTCTTGAGGCCTCCAATCAATATTTCAGTTGTGAGTTCTCTTGCAGTGATTTATTTGTAGCAGCCAAAACCTGAGTGGCATGCATCTCTGCAATAGTTGCAGTGATTTATTTGTAGCAGCCAAAGCCCGAGTGGCGTACGTCTCTGCAATAGTTGCCGTTTTTTAGATGTCGCATCTGTCATAGCATCTTGTTCAGTTACGCGTTTCAGGATGAATTCCACTTTCTGGTCAGTCACCTGCATAGTGGTCTGTTGAGCTTTCTGGGGGATCTGCTCCTGCCGGTTGTGCTGTGCTGGCTTTGGCTTGAATTTCGGCTGTAGGTTAATTCTTCAAGCCACTCCCTCCAGCATATTTTGTGCGTATCATCTTCGTGTTTGGTATGTATCTGTGCAGTGTCCTTTAAGCTTTACAGAGCTTCTGTTTGTTTGCTTTTTGTCTAGAAAGTAAAACATTTTAAAGGTTTTGTTTATTTTTGCTTCCTGATGTGAAGAGCTGCCTCTGAGTGCATGTTGTCGGCAGGTGTGCTCAACAACACCTCCCCCCCCCCCCGACTAACCATCTTTTGACCTGGCTAAAGTGGCTCTGGCTTTTAAACATGGAGAGGTAGAGGCCTAATCTGTCTGTGCTAACTGTATTGTGACTCAACTCTTCGCACTTTTAACTGACCTCCAGTCTGAATTCCGAATTCTCTTTTTTTTTTTTTGTTAATTTACATTTTTAGGTGTGTTTTACCCCGGTTTTCGCCCTTCCCTTGGAGGCACATGCACGTCATGTTCTGAGACACTCTTCTGACTTGCCACCTCCACCCGATGGTAGTGGAACTACCGGGGGGGAGGCAACCTCCCCGGGAGAGGAGAGCTGCCGTTATGCTGCTCAGTCATGCTTCCTCCGACCCCCCCCCCCACTTGCCAGTGCCCTGACGACCTGAGGTTGTTCCCCAAACCAGGTCGCTGGCATAGTGCAACATAAGGCTTCCAGTGCCTCAGCACCACCGGGCCGGCTCCCAATTCTCATCTTTACTGCTGTCTTCAATTGCGGACATGCCTCACTACACTCTCGATCAATATGGATGTTAGTTAGAGCCTCCCTTCAAATTCCTGAAATTGTTTGCATCATATAGTCACTCTTTAGCTAGTAGACATCATGTCTCCAGAGCTTACAATATGTTACAAAACGCCAGTGACCACTATGTTACGAACTTACAGCAGAAATGGGCAACAGAAGTTAGTATATTCCTTACAGTACGGCACTGGCGCAAACCCAGGGAAAACCACAGCGGCCACAGCAGTGACAGCGCTAGGGGTTTTAAAACATGGGTCAAATTAGACCCATAGGTGTAAAAAATGTGGGTCAAAATGAGAAACAACTGGGTCAAAACCTAATCGTAAGTACAAATTTCACCAGTACAGAAGCTTAAATTTGTTGAGTGAAAATACTTTTCTATTGTTTAGTTTTTCATCTTTCAGCTATTGTTAGAGACAGGTGCACCACTTTGGACCCACTGTCCTGTGGAAAGTGGGTCATTTCTGGGCAAGCTGCAACTTTTTCCCTTTTTGCCCTATCTAGCGCTGTCCCTGGGCCACAGTGTGGAAGGAATTTAGGTGGAAAATTATTTCTAGATATTTTTGTATCCCACATGTCACCAGTCACTTCAATTCCACCAATACAAACTTGTCTTGGAAGGCATGTCAGAAAATTGGAAATCATACACACATTTTTTGGTCATGTCCAAAATTAGCAGGGTACTGGGGAGACATTACAATGAGTGGCTCTAAGAACTCACCAAAGTGAGTATCAGAGGGTAGTTTCTTGTGAGAAGGCAGCATGTCTGTCCAGAGAGTTTGTAGCAGGGAGGAACAGACTGATTTCAGCGTTTCTGGACTGTGGACAGACTGTTACATCCTGCCTGTCTCCAGCGGGGAAAATACTTTTTTATGTGCCCAGTGTGAAGTTACTTAGTTCTTCTCTGGCAGGGTGTCCTCGATCAGGTCCTGGGGTAACTCCAGTTAGGCTGTTATGGCCCAGTTGGGGGGAGAAGATTGCCACAAGGAGCAGTCCTCCTGTCTGGGGTTTCAGCTGGGAACAGTGGATTGGGTGTGTGAGGGGTTTTCTGACCTGTGGGCCACTTGTGAACTGGACGCGGCTCCTAGTGAGTGTGTGGGATTTGTGGGCCCAGTGTTTGCTGAGATAGTCTGGTGTTTCCTTTTCGGAGGGGTCCTTCCCGAGCACATTGAAGAATGCACTGGTGAGGCCCTTTCTGAAAAAAAAACAGCATTTGACCCGGACTGCCTGGCAAATTGTAGAACTAACATACTAAAAAGCCAGCAGAATAGGCCAAATGTTGTGTCTTGTCTGCTCGAAAGCCAGCAACCTAATGGCTGCCCGCCTCACCAACCCCCTAGCCCCAAGAGTGTCTTCTCTAGATTCAGTTTCCCCTTGAACCTATGCCACCCTTTCTTGAAGCCCTCCACTGTGCCCTCCTCCACCAGCCTCCCGGGAAGTGCATTCCACGGCTCCACCACCCTCTCAGTGAAAAAATACCTCCTACGTTCCCACCTGTAATTTCCCCCCTCCAACTTCCACCCATGGGCCCTGGTCACTCCCCCCTTCTTCAGCCTAAACAACTCCCTGGTTCCACTCCTAATTATTCCCTTTACATACTTGAAAACCTCTATCATGTCTCCCCTGTCCCTCCTGTACTCCAGTGAGTAAAGCCCAAGCTGTTCCAGTCTCTCCTCATAAGGCCTCCCCTCCATGCCCCAAATCATTCTGGTCGCTCTCCTCTGGACCCTCTCCAGCAGCGCTATGTCCTTCCTCAGATGAGGTCCCCAGAACGGTATACAGTACACAAGCTGCGGCCTGACCAAGGCATTATATAGAGGGAGGATCACTTCCCTGCTTCTGGACGTAATTCCCCTGGCTATGCAACCCAATATCCTGTTTGCCTTGGCTGCAATTTTTTACACTTTTCAGAATTGTTCATTTTAACGTCTACCACCACCCCTAAATCCCTTTCTCCCAATGTTGCTTGCAGTTGACCCCAGGTGTATACATGGCCCAGGTTGTTGACCCCCAAATGAAGTACCTTACATTTCCCGGCATTAAATTTCAGTCCCTCCCTTCTTGACCACCCCTCCAGCGTATCCAGATCCCCTTGGACTGTCTCCCTCGCTTCCTCACTATCCATCAGTGCTCCCAATTTTGAATTATCCACAAAGAGACTCCACCTATTCCTAACCCCCTCCCTATATCCGAGACATAGGCATTGAACAAAAGTGGCCTCAGTACTGAACCTTGAGGGACTCCACTGACTACCTTCCTGGGGGAGGATATTATCCCACCCACCATTACTCTCTGTAAATGCCCCGAAAGCCAATTTTCAACCCAGTTTAGCTCCTGTCCACCCACCCCCATCTCCCCCATTTTTGCTATCAGTCCACTATGAACTGTCTAACCTTCCCATTTTAGGAAAGGTGCTTGAGGCCCACCTCACTGCCTTTTATTTTTATATGTGTGTGAGTGTGTGTGTGTGTGTGTGTGTGTGTGTGTGTATAATATATATATATATATATATATATATATATATATATATATATATATATATATAAATTTTTTTGCCAGTTAAATTTTATTGAAATAATGTTATAACAATACGAAACAGTTACATTTTTTGAAACTTAAATATCAGTTAATGAATGTTCAAACAAGTAATTTTTAAGCAAACTATCTAAAATGGTACTGAACAAAGAAAGTAGATAAAACTATTAAAATGCTGATAGGTACTATACTGTGTGCACACAATACTAAACATTCGAGAAAAAAGTTACACACAAAACCTACGTATCTAAAGAGACTGTAAATTTATAGAGGCAATCTCACACAAAGATAAAGTATATAATGGTAAAGAACTGCATGTATTTCCCCTGAAGATTGTATAATATGAAAAAGAATACAGTTGGGTCAGAGAGAAAGTGTAGAACGGAAAAATGACAGATAGAGGAAGACGAGAGAATACAGGATGATTATAGCACGCCACATAAACAGGAGAGAGGTCCACCCCACCGTCTCACAAGACTGCAAATGATAACCTGTGAAACTTTCCCTCCTGCCCGGATCGCAGCACGCCAAAGGGAAAAAAGAAAGAAAATGCTTATAAGGTATTAAAAGCTCTTTTCTTCATAAACTGTGGTCAGTGTTAAAAACCTAGAGGATTTTTTAAGTTTGTATATGGTAAGGTTAAAAACCATAGATAATTATGGATCACTGCACAATTCCACAGCAGACTCAGACGTGACTCGCCAAATGAAAATTACAAAAGAATCTGACACCAGCACAGTACAATTCTATTTTTTATTGAAAGACCTGCGCTGCCCTGTTTATAACATTTCAGAAGAAACAGGATCGCGTCAGCCATCTAAGTGAAACATGATTCAGATCATCTGCACATCACATCTCAAGCTTCTATTCACATTTCAGGCTTCCACAGAAAACAGCGAGCTACATGGGTTAAAAGAAAATATGTTTTTTTTAAACACAAGCAGCACAAGTATTAGTCCGTGTACTTTTTTTTGTTCACTGCTTGCCAATTAGTAATGGAAATGACTGTCAACTGCGATTTACAACAAAATCAGCATGAGCTCCAGTAGCACAAACGAGAACGGTAGTTGCCACTCAGCAGCACCTCTCAAACAACCTACAAATGATGTCACACAGCCTTCAACCAGACAGTGGTAAACAACCGGCAGGAGAAACAGGCAGGTAATGAGAGAGAAATTACAATGCCACAAAAAAACAAAACAGTATTTCAATGCTGTAATCAACATAATATGTCACAAAAAAGAGTGGAACACAGCATACCAGGATCCAGGCAGGGGACAAACTATAGTCAGGAGCTCTTTAAAACTTTTAAAAATGTTTTCCAACTGTTACAACTACTGCTAAAGAATATAATAGTTCAGCAGTTCTGGGACTATCAGTCCCATAATGCTCTGCTCCTCCCAGGCTCCCTCACGACTTTCTATAATACCATGCTGTTAGTGCTGTCCTGCCTCTTTGCTGCTGTCAGTGCAGTAAAGAAGTGTGCGCATTTCCCTCCCACTTTGCCATACTGTTGTTGTCTTCAGCAAACATAACACAGGTAGAAGAGTGCTCCGACCCCGTGATTACTACAGAAGAGCTCCATGCCTCCATTCTCTTATCCAGCAGGCAGTTAGGCAAGAACTGCAAGAGGAAAGGACGAGGGAAGAGCAGCTGAACGGTGAACATGAGGCTTTGGGATCTCATAGGCAGGGAAGAAACAAGTTGACAGGGAGCCCACATTTTATTTATTTATCTGTTTATGACTTTAACTGGGTAGGTGCACTGATCCCAGGGACCGTTTTCAGGTACGACCTGGCCCACGTAAGGTGGCACGGAGTAGAAGCATTAGAATAACAAGAACGTAACAAGAGCAGGTAATAGATAGTGAAAGGTTACAGTTGTTACATTTGGCAATACATGGTGGCAGTAGTTGAGGGACAACAAATAAAGCAAAGTAATGCTCATGGTGGCACGGTTTCAGTTAATAAGAGAACCTCTTTGGCCCTACCCCTGGAACCTGGGGGGTGGGAGCTAGTCCTTAAAGCAGTGGCAGGTGGATGCCAACAGGAACCAGTCTTTGAGGTGAGTCTTGAACTGGCGGTGTGTGTTTATGGTGCGCAGTTCAGTGGGCAACTTGTTCCATAGTGTGGGGTCTGCTACAGACAGGGCTCTAGTGCCCATGTTCGTGGCTACCCTGGGGATTTTCAGGGAGGGGATACAGGAGGAGCGTAGGCAGCGCTGTGAGGTTTGGATGGTGAGAAGGGGAGCAAGAGGGGATTTCTGGCCAATATGGATAGCAGAATCAGTAAAACTGTACAGTGAAAGTCAAAGTGGGCTTGTAGTGGGAGCCACCCCGTTGTAGTGTAGAGTGTACAGTGGTGTGTGGAGAAGGGGGCCAGCAGGGAGAAGCAACAGGCACTGTTGTATGCTACTGATAGTTTTGCCATGGTGGATGCGGAGGTCCTGGAATAGATGGGGGAGCAGTAGTCCAGGATAGGTAGCAGATTTCCTTGGATGATGGCATGGCGGGCCTCGGGTGAGGTATTGCCGGTATCTGTAGTCTGAGTCTGTGAGGGGAAGGTCGCAACCTGATACTTCACCTCAAGACATGAGGAGTCTGGATAGGAATGGGGGTTGGTCTAACTTGGAGAGTCAGAAAATGAGGCCTGCACTCTTCGGAGGCCTGGAGCAGACCTGAAGGATTGCTTCCCTCAGAGAAGGTCCAGAGACTGGGCCTCTGAGGGTGAAGGCATCCTGAAAGACTCTGAGGGTGGCAAGAATAATTCCACCAGGCCACGCTTGTTGGGAGCAAGCAACAGAAGCAGGTCTGACCCCACTCTCAGTGGGTTAACTCATACTGGGAAAGGAGGGCTGAAGGGGCAGCCACAGTCCATGGACTTGCCGGGGCTAGGTAAAGTCAAACAGAAGCAGAAACATTGTTACCCATCCACAGCCAAGTCTTGCACACCCCCTCCACCTGGTAGGAATGCTGTTTCTGGAGGAGATCTGGATGCTTCAAATCTCTCTGGGAGGAAGCCAGATGTGGAGTGAGATGTTTCCCTCCCTGGATCGTGGAAAATGAATGAGAACCCCTCCATGAGGTGGAGGGTAGATGAGGATGGGGACGATGAGGAGCCCAGAACTAAAAAGAAGAAACTAATTGACCCAGAGGCCTCTAGGAACTATTCCTTCGAATGGATCCCTGTCACTCAGGTATCGGGATACCTCACCCAGCACCTTTGCAAACCTCTTGACCACAAGTTGAGATGCAGGCACCAGGGAAAGTGCCCCAAACCTTTCCTTTCCTGTCCTGTAATTTGGCACTAGCCCAGGAATTTGACGGTCATTTCTCTGTGTACCTGGGGAAATCTGGGAAAGACCCTAAGAAGGGCATTGACAAAAAACTGAAGGCTGTACAAGATAAACTTTTAGACCTGGTGGGGAACCCTGGCCCTGTTAGATAATGAGGTGTGGAAGCCATTGACAAAGATATACTGCCTTGGACCTAGAGCAATGTCAGGATATACTGCAGAGGGTAGTTTATTTTCTAGGGAATGTCAACTCAGCCCTGTCAGCAGAAAGGAGAAAATCTGCCTTAGTTAAGTTTCATTACGACTCTGTGGACCTAGCCATCTCAGACAGAGGGGTCAAGGCCGAGGGCCTGCTTTTTGGAGACTCTCCTCAAAGAACTAAAAAATCAAGGCAAGAGCTTTTCTTCAATAACGCAATCGCAGTCTTCTTTCAGTACTGTGGAGAAGCTGGAAAGGTTGGAAGGGTAAGGGACCACCCTTTCAGGGTGAAGAGAGGAGGGGGGAGAGCAACTGTCCAGTAATAACTTCAGATGCCTGAAAGACTTTGTTCACTATGAATGTTTCAAAATGGAAGGGATCCATCTCCTCCGGTATACTCGCTTCAAGGTGAGTGACTATCCAGACTAGACCTCACAAATGCTTACTTTTCCATCCCGGTCCATCCAGAGAACACAAAATGGCTCCGGTTCCAGTGGTGAAAAGAGAGGTCTTGGAATTGCCTGCCTTCCTTTCGGTTTAGCATCAGACCCAAGATGCTTCACCAAGCTTCTCCAGCTGGTGGTGGCCTGGCTGAGGACCGTCAGAATCCATCTTATAATTTATGTGGACGACATTCTCTTAATGGCACATTTCGCCAGAGAAGTTGGCAGAAGAACTGATGGTGACCCTGAGTCTGCTGGAGAATCTGGGGTTTGTCATAAACCGACAGAAACTGGTTCTCATTTCCTTGCCAGTTGTTAACTTTTCTTGGGTTCATGGTGGACTTGAAGAAGCAACCCTGACTCTTTCTCTCCCAAGGCTGAAGGAAATGAAGAAGGAAATCGGATGCCTTCTCAAGGTAGAGTCGGCCCTGGTAAGAGATGTGTGAGGGTGGTAGGTCTCCTCTCAGCTTCAGTTCAAGCTGTCTTCCCAGCCCCCCATGTATTACCCCTAGTTACAGTTGTTCAAGATCTAGGCTCTTCATGAATAGGGTTAGTTTGACCCCCAAGTATTTGACTCCACAAGTGAGATCAGAGCTGATTTGATGGCTCATTCATGTGGACTCTTGGAATGTGGGTGTGTTTGAATCCTAGCCAGAGCTGGTCATAGATTCGGATGCCAGCCTTCTAGGCTGGGGTGCAGCTTGCAAGGGCAGGTCAGTGAGGGGAGAGTGATCCCTCCTCGAGGCTAAGTCACACATCAGTGTTCTCGAACTGCAGGCAGCTTCCTTTATGGTTCGCTGTTTTGTTAAGGACAGGAGGTCTCTATCCATCCTCCTTCGTCCTTCGTATGGACAATGTGGCGGCAGTCTGTTACATAAATTGCCTCATGGGCACAAGGTCCCCAGTGTGGATTCAGGCAGCAGAGCAATTTTGAAGCTTCTACCTCCAAAACAACCTGAGGGTTCAGGCTCAGCACATCCTGGGGTTGTCAAGTTTTAGTGTGGCCTGAACTCAAGGTACCTCTTTCTCTAGTGAGTTTGTTCTCAGGAGGTACAGCTTCTTGGGATTCAGAGGAGAAGGGGCCCCCACTGTTAGTGGACCTTTTCACCTCCATTCTATTCAGCTACCCCATTTTTTCATTTGGCATCCAGACACCGAGACAGTGGCAGTGGCAGCTGGAGATCTCCAGAGTTGTGCCTTTTCCCCCTTCTCCATGATCTCCCAGGCTCTGGCGCAGATCAGGAGGCAACAGGTGGAGACAGTGATGGTGACACCAGTTTGGCAGGTTCAGGCCTGTTATCTTTTGTTCCTGGAACTATTGATGGAGGTTCACCTGTATATCCCAGTAGTCCTGGATGTGTTGATGAGCATGCAGGGGTTCCCACACCCGTTCGTCCTGGAAGTCCCTCTTCATCTGGTAGCATGGATGCTTTCTGAGGTTCCTAGTTGGTCTCAGGCTTTCAGAGGCAGCCTGCCGGCCTCTTCCAGGGATACCAGAAAGGCCTGTAAATCTGCTTGGGGTTTGTGGGCCAGCTGGAATCTGGCTAGGGACCTGGATCACTTCTGTAGCCCTGTGACTCAGATTGTGGGGTTTTCATTCCATTCTTATCAAGCAGGTAAGTCCTACAGCTCTATTGATGTGGTAAGAGCTACACTCTCTACAGGGCCTACTCCTGTGTATAAGTTTGCAAGTCAGTTTGCACTAGTCAGTAGGTTCATGAAGGCCATCAAGTGGTCGAGGTCCCCCATCCCAAGTATAGGTGCACTTGCGACATGAATAGTGTCACTCCTCTTTAGGTACTGGATTCTAACGAATCTTTAGGTCTGAAACAATTGTCGATGAAGCTAGCCACACTTCTCTGTTTAGTGTCGGTCAAAAGGGTCTCTGACTTTAAGGCACTGGAGGTGCCCAGGCCAGTCCACACCCTGGAGGGGGTACATTTGCAGATTGCAAGATGCACTAAGATGGCCACTTAAGTGGTGTTCTACCTTTGGTTCGAATGGGAACCCGTGCTGTGCATGGTGGAATGTCTTTCAGAGTACATCCGCAGAATGCAGTCGTTGCGACAGATCCACGACCAGCTGCTTATTTCGCTTACCAAGCTTTATAGGCTGGTTACAGCAGAGACCATTGCCAGATAGGTCAGGTGGGCCATGCTAGAGGCTGGCATTGATATTTCCCAATTTGTTGCCTGCTGCGTCAGGTGGGCTGTGACTAACCAGGCCCTCCAGTTGGGCTTTCTCTTGGAGGATATTTTAAAAACTGCAGACTAATCCAGAGACAGAGTGTTAGATGGCGTAGCTAATGTAGTGTCGGCTGGGGTTTTGAACGTGCCCGTAAGCAAGGCCTCCACATGTTGAGGTAAAAGTGTAATTTTCCCAGATCATAATTTGAAAGAAAGTTGCTTTATAAAACACATGGAGGTACAAAATCAGTCTCTCCTCACCCTCCCTGTGTTTCTTTCTTTCAGGATCTCCGTAGTGATTAAGTCCTGCTGCATGGATGATCAAGCATCATCTTGTCTCCAGTTTAAGTTCAAGTCCAGTTTCCTGGTTATCGTGGAATGGTTGGCAAAGAAGAGGCAGGACGCTGCTGGCAGCAGGGTATTATAGAGAGCTGAAGGGGAGCAGGGGAGCAGCAGAACACTGGGGGACTGGTAGTCCTGGAACTGGTGGACTGTTACAGACTGTTTAGCAGCAGTTATAGAAGTTGGAAAATGTTTTAAAGGATGTCTTCTTTGCTGCTGGTGAATAAAGAAGAGGACCTGGGCCTGTAATTCCTGTGCCTCTGTGTGTTTCATAAAACCATAACTTTCTTTCAAGCTGCGCGCTGGGAAAATTACGGTTTGAGCAAGCTGTCTTACAGTACATTGTGTGATATAAATTTTTTTTTTGTTCCGGACATAAACATTTACATGGGAAACATTGTTTTGATTGACTGAAGATGACAGGGTGATGTTTGATGTGTGTCCAGGAACTGGGCTGGAGCAAATGCCTGGCTTTACAGTCCATCTTGAAGAGCCAAATAAAATATTTTTTAACCTAGTCTTGATTTTAAAGAAAAGGTTACTTCTTTGTTAGGGACCGTAGAAAGTTCTGAGAAATGTCTGGCATGCTTCTGCATTAAGTGTTTAACAGTTTATTTAAGTCTGGTTTCCATAATAGAAAAACTACTGTGATGGTCTACTGTGTCAGGTTCTTTATTCAGTCTCACATGTGGTGAAAACTGAGCACTTTCTCCTTACTTTTGTTGATAGAGAAACATTTGCCAATCGAACCAGTGTCCAGTGATTCCCCCATCACTGATGTGGATGACAGCTTTACAGTTTGGTTTGGAATATTTGCAAATTATGTATGCAGATTTATTTTTTTCACTTGTGTATACAGCTTTCACACTTCAAGAAAATACAAAATCACACATGCCCCCACAATGCAAAGCATCATGGGCTACATATGCAAATCACCACAGAATATTATGCTGGTCCAACTTTAAGCAGAATTGCATGGTGCTGAAAGGCCTCTCACACAGTTTGCAAAGGGTCCTACCAGGACTCATCAGTATGCCTTGTCTGTTTGACACCCCAGTGGCATGGACCAGCTACCCTAGAGGCAGTGTGCCTTGGATATATTGTGGTGAACCCATTAAAATAAAAAAACATTTAAAAGACAAAGAACCTCTGTGTGCAAACACTGAGGCAAGGGTTACCCCAAAGGGCATTTGGCTGGGAAGCCAAGTTTCAAGAAAATACAAAATCATATATGCCCCCACAATGCAAAGCATCATGGGCTACATATACAAATCACCACAGAATGTTATGCTGGTCCAACTTTAAGCAGAATTGCATGGTGCCGAAAGGCCTCTCACACAGTTTGCAAAGGGTGCTAACAGAAGACATAGACACGTGTTTCGTCCTACCAGGACTCATCAGTATGCCTTGTCTGTTTAACACCCCAGATGCCCTGAAGTCAAGAGTCCGCTCCGTTTTCCTAAACTTTGGAACTCTCTCCCCCTTCACATTCAGTCTGCTTCCTCCAAAGACTCACTAACCTCACAACTCTGCACCCACACCACCACCTCCTGTGACAGTCCCTAGATACCAGGCCCATTTGTTTCACTCAGCGCCTTCCCTCTCACTGTCCCTCACCTTCTCCTGTCGTTCCTATCCTCCTCAGTCTCTCTCCTCTCCCCCTACCTTCACTCTCTCTCTCCTCTCCTCTCTTCCCTCACTCTCCTCTCCCCACTTATCCCTCTTTCTCCCCATTGTTCTCCCTCCCTCCCTTACCTACCCCCAATCCTCCCTGCTCATTCCTCCTCCCCCTTATTTCCGCCCTGACTAAATCCTCTCATCAATTCACCCTGCATTTGGGCCTCTACTTCAGCTACCCACAAGGACTCGGCTGCACTATTACCTTATATCTTACCTGTATATGATTGTAAATGCTACAGATAATTGTTTATTATAACAAGCAAAACAACTGTTTATTGTATTGTACTGTATATACACTGTTATTCTTTTATCAATTCATCCCCCCCAGATGCATCTGGAAATGAGCTTACTCAAAGCTCAGTATGTCTTTTCTGGTGAAACGTTTTAATAAATAAAATTAGTATGGTTCACTTTTGAGTGGTTTTATCTCATGGAAGCTTGCTTTCACTTCTCCTCCTCTTGTTTCTGATCTCTCAGTTCCCTCCTGAGAGCATACACACAGTCCCTCTAAATCTTTTCCTGGCTTTATCAGGGACTGAAATTGTGGCCTAGGGGGTCCCAGAATTTCCCTTGGGATCTTTAAAAAACTGAACATGAGGAGCCCAAGTGGCGTGGCTGTGAAATATGGAAGTAATGACACACGAGAGGGTGCGCAGTTGTGCTCAGATACACGCACCCTTGGGTGCCTTCAGCCATCTGAGAATTGAGTATATCAAAGCACGCACGGACACACTCCCTAACGTGTACTGCACTTATAAATTGGGCAAATAATAAATAGGAAAAAAAAAAAAACATGAAAAAGATGCAGGTGTGTTGTCATTGGGGAATAATGCAATGTCATGTGATGTTTTTGCACCAAGTATTGCGTAGGAGTTCTCTTACCCATTTTATAAATACACTTGTCACTTTGAGTTGTGGTCCTGCCCCTCATTTATGAAGATCCATGACGTATCCTGAGTGAGACAACTACACATATTAGCCCGTGTGTGTGTGTGTGTGTTTATATATATGTGTATGTGTATGTGTGTGTATATATATATATATATATTTATAAAATGAGTAGGAAAAATTATGTCTGCTGATTTGTTGGATTCCATCACATGACTGTGCATGTATCAGAGCGCGACCGCACACCAGCACTTTTACCCCCCCCAACAAAAAAAACAATCTAACACATTTCCATCCAACCTAGGTTCAAGTCTCTCCCTTCTCTGTCCTTTCCCTTGGTTCAGGCTCCCTCCACTTTCTCCCCCCCCACCTACTGACCAAACCCTCTCTGTCCACTTGCTTCCCCCCTCCCACCATCCTCCTCCACTTCATCTCCGAGGTATAGTGTGGTGAAAGTTTGTAAGCTTGATGCTCGCCCCTGTTTTGCTCACTCCTACCTCCCCCTCCCTCATCTACTCCCTCTGAGCAGCCCCCTCCCTATGGCATGCTTCCTGTATGTTGATTGTTCCGCCCCTCACACCTCCAGAGTAGCCATATGATCCACCTAACCTCTGGGATAAATCCTTTTTGCCTTGTCTACTAGTCCCCTGAGGTATGCCAATTTGACGTTGACCCCCCCCACACCTCCAGAGTAGCCATATGATCCACCTAACCTCTGGCATAAATCCTTTTTGCCTTGTCCACTAGTCCCTTGAGGTATGCCAATTAGACATTGACCACATCTACTCACACTTGATCCATACCCCACCTTGCCTCCCCATACCTCACCCCTTCCAGCTGCCTTCTGAGCTCCCTGATCTCTTCCCTAAAACCCTCCAGTTGAAAACACACTGGACACCCTCCAAACCTCCATGCCCAGTTTAATATTATGGCTGCCCCATCCCCCGTACACCAAAACGCCCGATCTGGTTGCCGCAAGTCCACCCTCATTTTGAGTGTGAAATATATGAACTACACACGCAATACCCAGCACACAGTATGTTAATCTTATGCCCTTCCCCCTCAATCCTGCAACAATCTGAGCTTTCTATTGCTCAGTCTCAGTCAGACACACCATGCCTTCCCCCAAGAATCCGCCCCCACAGACCATTTAATAGAGGTTGGGGCCGGGATGGGTGGTGTGGGACACAATTACAGCTCTTTCCCAAGTGAGGTGACTGGGCTAGACTTATGTAGCCCAGCCGCTGTTCGAATTTGGCACCCTCTCTCCCGATTGGTCCACCAGCACAGAAGCTCCCTCAGACTCTGGCCCTCTGCAGCTCCTCCCCTGAACCCCACGACTTACCCTTCGTGGCAGGGGGTGGGGAGCGACTTGACCCACCAGACCGGATGAGTATTCGGGGAGGTGTCTTCCTGGGCCAAAGGGTGGGGGACCATCGTCATCCTGCAGAGGACTCCCATTTTCCACTTTTTTGGCTTCCCCGAGGACTGTGGTGTGCAATGGCGCCAGCGCACATGCTCCCGTGCACACCCTCTCCAAGCGCCTGCCACAGTTGCTCGCCCTCAGTCTCTAGCGCTGACATGCCACCTCCCAGCGTCCGCTGGGGGCAGGCAACGCTGAGCGCTACTAACCCCCGGAGAAGGAGAGCAGTCCTGAGGATGCTCAGTCCTTCTCCCCTGTTAACCCCCGGTGGCCCTTGCTTGTTCCCGAACACGGGCCGCCAGCGTGACGTGAGGTAAGGTGCCCAGCGCCACAGGGCTGGCTCGATATTTTAAGTTTTAAAGTCCAAGCTCTGTAGAGCCAAGACAAAGCATGTCTGCTCGGGGAGTGTGCTCAATTGTATGTTTTGAGTCAGCCCATCGTGTATACTATTTATACATTTATACATGTTTATTTATTTTAAATTGTAGAGCTTTCAGATTAGTTCTTTTAATGAGGATTCAGCTTTTTTCTGTCGGATTTCACAGTTCCGTTTTGAGTGCAGCATAGGCTATTTTTCTCTCCTAAGCTGGTCTCCGGGCTTCCTTACTCATGGGCTGTACCTCTTGATGCTGTTAGAAAGGCAGGAATCGGGAACAGACCCGGGTCTCCGGGGGGAGAAGGATGGAGCGTCCACAGACTGCTCTCCTTCTCCGGGGAGGGTGAGGGCAGCACTCAGAGCGCTGAGGACTCCTGGCGGAGGCCGGGAGATCTCACGCTGCTGACGCTCAACATCTGGGAGGCGGGGTGGACACTGGCGTCATTGCACGTCCCTGTCTCCATGGGAGGAAAAGTAAGGAAAAATGGAGGCAGGTAGGACCACTGTGAGCATGAAGCCCCCCCCAGAGGACCTCACTTCATCACCGTCGCTGCGGGTCCCCGACCAGACAGTTCCATGTTCACGAAGGTGGCCACGGCCCCGCCCTCCGGGGGGTAAGCCGGGGGGTGACTGAGGGTCCCCGGCAGCCATAGACGGTGATGGAGGTCTCTGGGGGCCGTGACTAGGGGTGATGAAATAACGGGGGTCCTGCCAAGAGGTGAAAAAAAAAAAAAAGGCAGGAATCGGACCTCTGCAGCAGGGGACATCCAGCCCTCCACTTCCTGTCTCCCTCAGTTTACTTCCTGCCTTCAGACTGGCAGGTACTCTGCAAGTAGAGCTCTGTCACCACATGGCAGAGCTGAAGACAGCAGACTGTAAGTCGAACACTTTCTTTATAATTTGGATCCAGAGTAATAGTAGCTGTGTTACAGCGCCCCTGCATGGGTTCCAGTCTCAGCCTTGCAAGCTGCACAGACTGGCGCCATTTCACCGCAGTGTTTTTTCCTGCGTTTTTGGGATCCCACATCGCAGTGCACTTGGACAGGAATTCAGGGGCAGAAAGCTCCCCTAGAGCCATTTTTCCTAGAATTGGGGCGAATGAAAGTAGCACCGGAGGGCTTATTCAGGATTTCCCCCCCTTGCCAACGGCAGCCCCTGGTGTTTTCCGTTGATGGGTGGTGCTTTTATCTCCTCAGCCGCTCGTCAGTGGTGGACCCACTCGTTATTTCAGCCGGCCGACGCTGGTGGGTTCTCTTGTCGGCGAGGGCTGCAGTGCAGGAGGAGCGCTTCTGAAGCTCTCGCTAGGAGCAGACTTCGTGCTTGGAGGCAACACACACAGCAGCGGAGTGCTTAATCAGCATCAGGGAGTTTCACACTCAGTCCCCTTGCCGAGGAAAAGCAAGAGGAAATACAGTCCCTGAGTGTTTTTTTCATTGACGGCTGGCATTCAGGTAGTCACAGCCACTCGTCGACAATGGGCCTGCTCTAGTAATACAGCTACTCGTCAATGTTCAGTGTACTCTCATTGACGAGCACTGCGGGGCATTAGGAGCGCTACTTGGGACTTTTGGAGCTCCCACAGAGTGTTGGGCAGGTTCCCCCCCCCCAAACACAAAAAAAGGATTCTCATTAAAGGACAAGATGGATTTTATTCATTAAGATGGATTTAATTCAACCTAAAGAAGCAATTCATGCAGCTCAGTATTTTGCCCTTAAAGGGCCAGCAGCAATTCAGGCAGCTTCAGTACCATAGCCAGAACTCCTCTAGGGGAAGGGGGATGCTGATTAAATGGGGGAATAGGAGCATTTGGGGCAAGGCCTCAGGCACATCTTCCAAGGACAATAACTGCCAGTGGCACAGGGGCTTTCGTCCCTGCTTCTAATCACTTTCACTGGATCGCTTGCCTAATATGGGAGAAGGCAGCGAATGTCGAGGACTCGAAGGAGGCAGCTCCTTCCTCGACTCAGACTGTTAGCCAGACAGACAGGTCTGAGCAGGCAACATCCACTGGGTCTGAGAGGGCAGCGGCCACCGGGAGACCCAGCAGTATGCACCCCCCCCTCTCTGACCGGTGGACCCTGCATGCTTTACGTGCACCTCAGGGGTCCCAGATGGGAGACCTCACAAGGAGGCATAAGAAGGAGGACCCCATCCCCATCCTCATTTGGAGAGGAGCAGTTGTCCTCACATCACTATGGTCTCAAAGTAGATCTAGGGGGCACTAGTAAGGGAGAGTGGTGAAGAGAGCGTTCCCCAGACTCCAGTTCATCTCCCCCCCCCGGAGAGGGGGAGCTAGGGGGCTCATCATCATCATCAGACTCTGACTGCTCATTGTCCAGAATCTCTGACCTGGGGGCCTAGACTTTTTCATACCCAGGTCACACTCGAGAGTTACCTCGGATCTTCCCTGGGGCTCCCCACCCAGTCGAAACAGACTTCGCCTGATAGCTGCTGCCAACCCAGCCACAGCCTCCCTCTTCCTTTAGACATAGAGGACTTGTGATAGGAGGAATGGCAAGGTCCAGAATGCACTTATCCAGTGGCCCGGCGGATCGCTAAGCTTCTCAGATTTGACAAGAAGCAATCTGAAAAGTGGATAGACTGCCCCACAATCTACCCTCTTTTCTCTCTCCTAAGCTGGTCTCCAGGCTTATAACTAGTGGGAGGTCCTTCCTGGTACCACGTGATAGGCAGGAAAAAGATCTCTGCAGGGAACCAGATCCTCCCCTCTGCATCCTGTAGCTCTCAGTTTACTTCCTGCCTGTCAAGAGGCAGGTTCTCTGCAGTGCTGAAGACATCAAACTGTAAGTGCAGTTTACTTTTTTACTCGGAAGAGGATTTTCAAATGGGTGAAGCTTAATCAACGCTGCCTCTCAGATTCTGTGGAGGGTCCCCAGTCTCAGCTGTGCATGCTGAACAGACTGGACCCCTTCTTTCCTACTCCTTCCTGCGCTTGAGGCACACAACCTCCCCCCAAACAGTCACCTTATTAGGAGGGAGGCACATGAAAGCTTGACAGGAGATCTCTTTTTCAGAAAATCACAGACTTAGCACAGGGATCCCAGCCTCAGCCCTGCTTGCTGTACAGACTGGCTCCTCATCTCTGCTCACAGATATTCTCTGCCCCCCTCCTCTCCCTCTGCCAGCACCCTTAGTTTGGCAGGACGCAGGAACTGGGGTCCTTCGTGCTGCAAATTTATTTTCTGCTCCGGAGGCCGTGCTTTATTCTCTTCGTTGGACAGCCACTGCTGCTCGGGCTGTTGCGCTATGTGCAAATCAACCCAGCCCCGGGTCCTCAGGCTCGTCGACGAACATGGGAGAAGCTTCCAGGAGCGATTTGTGCTCCGCAGCAGCAGGAGTCTTGGGGGAAGCCTCTAGGAGCGATCATGCCCCGCAGCACCAGGAATCTTCTTCAGCTCAGGAAGAGCCAAGCTTCTCCTCCTCGTCAACGAGCCCCCGGTCCTCAGGCTCACCGATGATCGGTGGAGGAACACTTTTGGAGCGATAGTGATCCACAGCAGCAGGAGCTTAATTTCGGCTCGGGAAGAACAGCGCTACAGCCCCTCATCTGATGGCCAAGAGGGCACAGGCAGAAGCTGCTTTCCGTCGAGCCCCAGTCCTCAGGCTCGCCGACGATTGGTGGAGGAATACTCTTGGAGCGGTAGCACTCCACAACAGCAGGAGCTTCATTTCGGCTCAGGAAGAGCTGTACTGCAGACCCTCATCGACGGCCAGGAGGGCACAGGCAGTCGACTCTGTGGCCTAGTACTGAGTCCCCTGCCCATCAGGCTCTTTGATGAACGATGGGGGAAATCGGTCCGAGCAATAGCGCTCCCCTTACAATCCAGCTCACAGCACGTTGTTGAGGCTGGGCTAATTTCAGCTTGTCAACGTCTTTGAAGCCCATTTGGACAGATAGGTTCTGGCTCCAGGTGGCAGTGCTAATAGGACTCAAAATAGGGACTTATGCCACCCTCCTGTGCTAAAGGTCTGCAAGGGCTGTCTGGGAACATAGCAGCCTAAGTGATGCAGCTACAAGGTCAGAGGAGGTCCGGAGACATCCACCATGCTCTCACAGGAGCACCAATCCCGGCAGCGGAGACCCATCAGCTCTTCTTCTCCTAGGGGCAGCATTGTTTTGCCATCAGACTTAGCCCCTGACGTAATAGGCAAGCCTAACAGGGCCTTTGCCCTCAACCCATCATGCCTTGATTTTCTATATAGATCATAGGGTCTACGAGAAACCCACCCCAGTGCCTCCTCTCCATCTTCGGACCAGAGGGACACCACTCCTCTTGGCACCATAGGAGAGAAAGAGGTCACAAACTAGAAGTAGATTCAAGAATGTCCACGGTACAGGCCCCCAAGTCCGTCAGAGGTCAGTTAGTTCCCCCAGAAGTAGGGGTGCTACCGGGCGACAGTTCTGTCTCTGATGGCTCTCCATCCAGAAACTAAGTCTTGGATGTCCTAGATTTGTTCATTAGGCGGGTGATTGAGGAGTTTAATTTGGGGTCTCCCTTGTCAGTTACTAAACCCCCAAAACCAGCGCTAAGACTCACATTGGCCACCAAGCAGAAGAGAGAAAAGAGATAGGGAAGAGAAAATATATCCCATCGGGGGTGGGGCCTCTCTGTGGGACCCAGGGGATACGAAGGTGGATGCATCGCTCAAAAAAGGCGTTTTAGTCCTCTGCAACCTTCCTCAAAGCAGCTACAGTCAACCTGTTCTCAGCATGAGCTGCACTACCATGGGCTACTGACCTGGTATTCCAGCATGCTGATGAGCCAGATATAAACAAGCCCACGCCGCAGCAACTACAACATGGGACTAATCTCTGCATTCTCAATTGACGTCTCGAAGGCGGCTGCCAGATGCGCTGCAAAGGCCATGCTTTAACTCACCTTGCCTCAGCATACCTAAGGCTGTAGGCATGGCAAACGGACGGGTCCTCAAGGCACACTTGGTGAATGCCCCCTACAAGGGAGATGATCTGTTCGGATCGGCTCTAAAGGAGGCGTTAAAAGAATCCAGGGAAACGACGACAACTTAAGTACCACAGTCCAGGAGCAGGTACAGACCCTAGTCATTGGGATCCAGACAGAATGTTCATGCCCATAACTACTCAGAGGACAAATTAAATCTGCCTTTGGCAGACGATCTTGGGTCTTCTCTCATATCCAGCGTGGATTCAGTGAAGGAAGTAGCAGCGTCTGAGATGCCAGAAAGGTCACAGTAAAGGCCCCGGACCCATCCTCAAGTAGGGGGCAAGCTTTCCAGTTTTCTAGAGGAAGGGGTTTGCACCTCTGCGATCAAGGGGGTGCCAGACATAGTGTGTAGAGTTTACCCCCCTAGAGTTTGAAGCAGAGTCCTTCCACTTCATGTGGTAACCTCACCCTTATCTGCACAGAATATGTTGACTCTCCAAGCACTCACAGACCACATACAGGCTTGAGCAAGCAGTGAGTGCCCAGCGCAGAAAGGTACTTGGACATTTACTGTCTATTCTTCATAGTCCCAAATCGCTCTGGAGTTTTCAGGTCCGTATGGGTCCTAAAATGTCTGATCGAATTGTCCACCACAGGACATTCTAGATGAGAACCCTTGCATCCATCTTCAGGGGAATTCCATCGGGGTGATTAGTTGGTCTCAGCAGATTTGCAGGTGCATTTTTGCATATCCTATCTGGGCATCACTCTGGTCAGTGCCCCACAGTGCAAGCAAACAACTCTGGCAGTGACTGAGGTCATCCAGTGCCTCTCCCCTATAGGATTCCTGATCATCAAAAGAGCTCTCTTCCGCCATCCAAGAATCTGAATCATTGAGGAGTAATCTTCTGAACATCCCAAATTAAAGAGTTTCCCTATGGATTCTAAGATCAGGGACCTCAGGGTTCTTTTCAGCAGACCAAGCGGTCCAATGCCTTTCAGACCACACCCTCATGCAGCTTACAGGGATGACTGTCTCCATGGCAGTTTCAGTTCCCTGGGCTCTGGTTCTCATACATCCCCGGCAGCCAAACCTGCTACATCAGGGGTCCCAATCAGTGGTCAGTCCGGGCCAGCAGATTCAAGCATATGTCCAGTCAAACCTGCTCCATCAGGGGACCAGCCAAGGGTCAGTCTGAGCCAGTGGATTCAAGGCTATTGCCAGGTGGAGGCATCCCTGCATTGGAGGACTCTTTGCTCCAACTTCATGAAGGGTCTCAAGCAGGGCATCCTCACCAGGGAGAATTACTACTGATATCAGCCTTCGGGGCTGGCAAGTGGTCGAGGGTAGAGACCCACTACAACATCAACATACTGGAGATACTGCCTGACATTTCAAAGATTTGAAGCACAGATCTCCAACCAGGATGTCCTCATCCTCAGTCAATCAAACCACAATGGCCTATCACCAGGGAGGTACATGAGTTCTCTGATGATACAAGAAAACGCTATTGCTCTTCCAGTGGGCAGAGCATTGCCTGGTGAGCATGGTGGCGGTATACTTACCAGGTCAGGAGAACATCGTGGAGGACTGGCTAAGTCAGGATGACCTCCCAGGAGAATGGGATCTAAAGGTCAGCGCTTTCCGCCTTCTTGCTGCATGGTGGGGCCTCCTGTAGGTAGTTCTTCACTGGTTGGTGAAGCCACAAATTTCCCCAGTCCTGCTGTCTAGTCAGGGTCAAGCTGACCATAGCACAGGATGCCTTCTCCCTAGACTGGGGACCCTGCAACCTCCTGTACGACTTTCCTCCAATTCCGCTAATCACGAGAATCCAATTCTACATCTTATTAGCTCTGGGTACTCTCCCCGAGGGCGGACTCAGGGGAGCCTTTGGGTGCTAACCCTTCCGTCAGTCGGTTCCTGAGAGTAGAGCGCTGAAGCGTCATACAATAAAACCCATTATCTGACATTGAAAAATCAACCTGGTCCTCAGAACCCTCACCAAGACCCCACTGGGGCTCATTAAGGAAACGTCCATCCTCCTCCTCATGATGAAGGTCAGCTTCTTGCAGCACTCACTTCAGCCCACTGTATCAGCAGATAGGAGCTCTGTTTTCCATGGAACCATACACCGTGTTTCTCCAGAACTCGGTGATTCTCCAAACATATCCATCTTTTCTGTTGAAGGTGTTCTCTCCCTTCCTTGACAACCAGGAATTGAATCTCCCTGCCCTGTGTCCTAGCCCTAAGAGTGAGAAGGAGAGGGAAATTCTCCTTCTTGGCTAGAGGAGAGCACTCGAGCTTTACATCGGGAGAGTGGAAGTTCTTATGCGACTCGTCAAGTCTATTCATCCTCACTTTCAGGGCCGAATTTGGGCAAAAAAGTCTTAAAAGTCTCTTGGACCAAATTAATTTGTTCTCTTCTCCATCACCTTCCAGAAGGTAGGGGTTTTTCTCTGCCTGGCCCGTTGAGGGCACCTTCAGCTCGAGCAGTGGCTACCTCCTGGGCAGAATTCAGAGAAGCCTTTCCAGCAGTCTTTCACACAGTGGCCAGTTGGGCATCCATCCATTCTTGGCAAAGTTCTACAGATTGGGATGTGTCTGCCTCCACTGAGGCATCCTTTGGTTAACTGGTCCCTCCATCGGCGGGGGACCCATAAATGTCTGCTAACATTCTTCCCACCCGGGAAGCAAAGGGATGTACTGCTTTAGTGTATCCCACCAGTTATGAGCCCAGAGACCAGCTTAGGAGAAAGAAATAGAAAATTAAATACTTGTAAATTTTTTTTTTCCAACTGCTGGTCTCCAGGCTCCTCCCAGAATGTTGGACGTTGCCCGTCTGGCCTGAGGACTTGAAGTCGGCTCTTCCAGGCCATAAGTGCAGATTAACATTTCTTCTTTTTATTTCTCAGTGATGTATTACGTCAGGGCACACATGTTTTGGAACAAACTAAGAGCTGCAGGATGCGGAGGGGAGGATCTGGTTCCCCTGCTGAGATCTTTTTCCTGCCTGTCACGTGGTACCAGGAAGGACTTCCCACTAGTTATGAGCCTGAAGACCAGCAGTCAGAGAAAGAAAATTTACAGGTATTTAAATTTCTAGTTTTCAAGCCTAACCAAGAAAACCGGTCATCCCTGCCGAAGGAGAGGTGTCTCTCAGGGACCCAGGAGATAGGAAAGTGGATGCCGATCTTAACTAGGCCTTCCAAGCTTCAGCTACATCTCAAGGTGGCAACTGTCAGTCTTTTTTCAGCCAGCCTCTCTCTGTCCGGGACCCCGAATTTGGCCTTTTCAATTCGCTGTGGACCCAGAGAAGCTATTTCTCATCAGCTGCAGTTAATGGCTTTGGCTTAGGATTATGCAGCAGACATATAGGAGGAGGCGGTTAGGTGCGCCTCTCGGACCATATTTTATCAAACCTTGGCTTGCTACAACCTCCGGCTTCAGGCCTGGCAAGTTGTCGCCTCTGTGAAGAGCTAGTTGGTTAGCGCACCCTGTGTAGGTATTCTCCAGTTTGGGTCAGCCCTGAAGGAGGCAGCGAAAGAATATGGGGAGATGGCAAAGGTGCACATGCCACTATCAAGAGGTAGGAGCCAGTCTTGCTTCTCAGGCCTCAGACGTATTTTTTGTTACCAAGGTTACAGTAAGGGTCAAAACACTAACTACTCATGGAAACAGAGCATGCTATCTGGGCCCATCCTCGAGTAGGGGGCAGACATTTTAAAATGTTCTCGAGGAAGGGGTCCAAACCATGTCAGACAGAGGGGTCCTAGACATTATCAGCAAGGGTTACCTAATACAAGCCCCCCACTACCTCATGTGGCGCCCTCCCCAATCTATGGCAACCCATCTAAAAGACAGACGACGATGCAGGCCATTCCAAACCTTTGGCCAGCAGTGGCTAATTTCCCCCACAGACATCAGTTGGGGAGGTGTCTCCCTACTCTCCATCATGCCAAATTGCACAGGGGCCAGTCCTGGACCTCAAATTCCTTAATAGCTTTGTCCACAGCAGACCCTTCAAGGTGGCAACCATGTCATCAATCATTAGGGAGTCACAAAAGAGGGATTTTCTGGCATCCAGTGACCTGCATGATGCCTATTTCCATATGCCCATGCAGGAACTACACAGGCAGTATCTCAAGTTCAAATTGGGGGAGCAGTACTTCCAATTCAGACTCTGCCATTTGGGTTTTCCTCAGACCCATGGGCATTATTAAAGGTGCTAGTAGTGGTCATAGTCCACATAGAGACCCCACAGCCCAACTATGCAGTACAAGTAGTGGTGGAGGTAGTCTGGTGCCAGTCGGCACACGGATTCTCATCAACTGGAGAAAAAGTTCCCTAACTCCAGGCCAGACCTTGATCCTCCTGGGGGCAGACATCATGACACAAGCCAGCAAAATCTTTTCCTCGGAAACTACATTTTTAGGGATCTGCTAAAGCTCATCAAGGAGTTTCACAAAGTCCCTCAGCTGCCTATGTATGTTTTCATGCAGCTAATGGGGACAGATTAATCCCTTCCTCCAGCGAGGGACTCTGAGGACAGAGGTCATGAAGGGTGGTAAGTTGGGCCATCCACACCAGCTCCAAATCACGACTAGTGCAAACCTCAGGAGCTGGGGGACTCACTTGCATCAGCTGTCAGCACAAGGCAGGTGGTCATGGTTAAAAACAAGGTACAGCTAAATGTTCTTGAGGTAAGAGCAGTATGCCTTGCTCTGAGGCCTCGGAACAGTAATTCCTCAATTAAGATGGACTTATTCCAACTGACAATCTGATAGCATTGGCATACATTGTCAGGGCAGTACAAGAAGCCCAAAAATTCTAAGGGAGTCCCTTCTTCTCTTCAGTGGGCTGAGCACCACTGAGCGATGTATATTCTGGAACAGGAAAATGTCACAGCAGACTGCCTCAGTCACAAGGTTGTTATATCAGGGTAATGGGAGCTGAAGGACAGGGCATTCCACATCCTAACAGAACAATGGGACAATCCTCAGATAGATCTTTTAGCCTGCTGGCAGAATTCCAAGATAAAGCAATTATACTCCCTGGCCAGGGACGATCCAGCGGTGGCTCAGTACGCCTTTCCCTAAACTGGGATCAGTTTGGTCTCCTGTATGCCTTGCCTCCAATACCGCTTCTATCAAGAGTCCTCCACAAAGTGGTTCTGGACAGGGCAGTCATGATTTTAGTCTGTTCCTTTTGGCCTTTCCATCCACGGTTCACGATCATCATTCATCTGTCGAGACGACCACCTCTGTCCTTCAGGTTCAGCCCAGACCTTCTCCATCAAGGCCCAGTTCTGCATCCCAGTTGGAACAACTGGTCTCCCTAGTCCTGGAGATTGAGCAGGAAAACTTTCAAGGAGCTAGGCTACACAGATCCTGTTATTGAAATAATGGGGAACTCATGTCTCTCTTCTTCCTCTAAAGTGTATTATAGAATCTGGAGGAAATTCTGGTTCTAGCTTCATACCAGACACATACAGAACTATCCAATATAATCACCAGTACTGCTGCAGTTCCTTTAAGATGGGTGGACAAAGGACTGCAACCGGCCACCATACAAGTTCAGGCATCTGCGCCGGGGGCACTCTTGATGATGGAGTCAGGGAATCATTGGGCCCACATTCCCATGTCTGGAGGTTTCTGAAGTCAACAACAGCAAAATACCCTCCAATCAAGACAATGGTACCACCTTGGAGTCTTAATCTAGTTCTCAAGGCTGTGACCAAGGCTCCTTTAGAGCCTCTCAGGGAGACATCCCTCGCACATCTCAAAATTAATGTCGCCTTTTTCTCATAACTCTAGCGTCAGCCAAGAGAATCAGAGAACTAGGAGCATTGTTCACCCAAGAGCCATACACTGTCTTTCATGAGGCTCTGCGGTAATCCTAACAGATCCAGGTTGTTGCCAAAAGTTATGTCTCCCTTACATTACAACCAAGGGTTCTTTCTTGCTTCCTTCTGCCCTCTCCCTAAAAGTGATAAGAAAAGGGAATTTCATCCACTAGACCCAAGAAGAGGGATGAAAATGTATATTGAGAGAACGGAGGCTATTCACAAAACTTCAAGTTTGTTCGTTCTAACTATGAGCCAGAATTATGGGTAACAAGGATTCAAAAGGCTTTGTAGCCAGATGGATCCATCATTTCCATGGTTTATGATCAGACCAGAGTAATTTTGCCTGGCCCAGTGATAGCCCGTTCCACCAGAGCTATGGCCCCTTCGTGGGCGTACTTCAGAGAAGCATCTCCAGCAGACTTATGCATAGCTACCGCTTGGTCATCCAGTCACACATTTACAAAATTTTATACACTGAATGTGATGTCAACGATGGAGGCAACCTTGAGCCGTCGAGTGCTTCAGGCGGTGGGGGGCCCTTAAGGGCATTTGACATTCTTCTCACCCGGGACATCTGCGGATGTACTGCTTTTGTATATCCCATGAGTAAGGAAGCCCGGAGACCAGCTTAGGAGAGAGAAATCGAAATTTAAATACCTGTAAATTTTCTTTCTTTGACGGCTGGTCTCCAAGCTTCAGATGCCCTCCCAGAGTGTATATAGTTGGCTGGCCTTATGGCCATATATGCCTTAAAACTCTTGTTTTTTGTTTCCAAGTTCTTGTAGTATTGCCACATTGGACTGCTTCAGGAAGAACTGAGGGAGACGGGAAGTGGAGAGCTGGATGTCCCCTGCTGCAGAGTTCTGATTCCTGCCTTCTTATCAGCATCAGGAGGTACAGCCCATGAGTAAGGAAGCTCGGAGACCAGCCGTCGGAGAAAGAAAATTTACAGGTATTTAAATTTCGATTTTTATCAGGCTTTGTTCAGATTGTTCTCATATTGGTTGAGGGATCTGTTCATCCTAAAGTGGAAATAAATTCTGATGACTCACTTAACATTGAAATAAATTGCCTCTTTCTACTTTAGGTCTGTCAAATATGAAAATACATCCATTTATTCGCAACATTTTATTCGAACAGTGCGTGTGTGTGTACTCGCATGTCTGTACATATGTGTGTGTGTGTGTGTGTTATATATATGTGTGTGTGTATATATATATATATATATATATATATATATATATATATAATCTATGAGTTACTGCGCTGTTCACGGTTGGTTGTCATGGTTGGTAATGTGGTTGTTGGGGAAGCAACGTCCCTACTTTTACTGCGTGCATTGCTGTTGGTCTAGAATTGCCTTTGGGAGGTATTTTCAAAAAAAAAAAAAAGATGCTGCCCATTTACTTCAGTAAGTGAGGAGCCAGTTACGGCGAAGCATATTTTATTTTGTTTTTAAATTTAAAATATCTGGTTGTTCCTGAACGTTATGGAAAGTTTTTAGAGTACTTATTCATTATTTTATCTGGTTGATCCTGCTTTAATTGACAAGGCTGTGCTGGGTAGTTAGCGAGCGGGAGCGGGAGCATGTCTGCTGTGCATCGGGTAAACGAAATGCTTTTATGGAGTCATTAGTGTTTTTGGATGCAGCTGTTTTTCTGCATATGTGGTTGATTCTGCCTTTCTTTGTACATTGTGTGGTCGGGGTATGAGAGAGTTCGGTATTGGGGAGGGGGCAGAGGAAGAAATTGGTTTTAATAAAAAAAATTGCTTTTGCTTTTGTGGCTGAGGTTCTGGTGTGCAGTTAAATGTGATGGAGGTGGATGGGTAGGCAGAAAGAGCAATGCAGTTGCAAGTGAGAAGCAGTGAAGAGTTTTTATGTCTGTGTTTGGTGAAGTGTGCTGTAAGCCGGGAAGTAGTGGTGGCCTTGGGGTGGTAATGTAATGAAATTGAAAGTAAGGGTACTTGAAAGTAGTGCTGGCAGGAGGGGGAGATGATTGATGGCAGGGTGTTGAATAAACAGTGGTTGATTGATGTTGGGGAGTTGGATAAATGTTAGAACCACCGTTTATTCAACACCAGTGAGAATAAATGAATTTGTGTAATGGTTTATCCACCCACACCTATTGCATATATGTATATATGTATATGGATAGAGTACTTGTTAGGTATTTATGTATTATGTAAGCAATAACCCATGATAGGGTGTGGGATTATAGGCATTTAATCCACGCCTGGGGTGCGTTGTGAGGCACAGGGCCACAGGCCGAGTGTTCTCATAGCACCCCAGGTGTGGATTAAATGCCTATAACCCCACACCCTGCAGTGAGTTATTGCACTTATGACATGGGTTACCTTCCCTATACTGCAAGATCCCCCAAAAATCATTTATTTCCCTTGTTTTGCTGCTTAAAAATCATATTATCCTTCTGCTGTGCAAAGTAGTCCCCTGCAGAATATGTCTTTGGTTTCTTTTTTTCTATGGTAAAGGTTAACTGTCCCATTTTATATTCTTATTTTGCTTACTGAAGGATTATATAGTGCCACAGTATAACATGCTGTCATAGAAAGCTATGTAGACGTCTGCAACTGGTTGATACAGTGTCAGGTATAGGTATACACTAAACAGCTTCTCGCCGGCCTGGTGGCGCTGAGGGTTAAGGCACTAGACGCCTCACCTCGCGCCACGCTGGTGACCCGGGTTTGGGAACGAGCCCAGGCTGTTGGGGGTCAGCAGGGACGGGGATGGATCAGGCGTCCATTGGATGGCTTTCCCTTCCCGGGGGAGGGTATAGGGACCGCATCGCTCCTGAGCGACCTCTGACAATGGCCGGGGGTAGCCAGGAACAAGGCGACGCTGCTAAATGGCACTGGGGGCAGAGCTCGGCGGACGCTAGCCATCATTGCACATCCCAGCTCCGCGGGGGTGACAAGAAACGGAAAATCCCTGGCGCCTGATAGGTGAAGGCGGGACCAGTGGTCGGTCCCAATGCCGGGCATCCAGCTCCATCCTGGGCACTCCCTCCGTCCCCTGGTCGCTGCACTAAATTCTAGCTAGAGTGCCAGTAGAGTCGGCGGTCCTGCCCTGGGGGGATCAGAGCCGGGGGGTCGGGCGGCCAGGTGTGGCAGTCGGGACATGGGCCCTTGCCCATGGAGTGGAGTCTGGTGCTTCAGGCGGGCGGGAACAGTCTGTACCGTGAGTCCCGCTGGAGAGAGTTGAGGGATGCCGGCGTAAGGGGGCATAAATAAAATTGAAAAAACAAACAAACAAAAAAAAAAAGCTTCTCCAGTACATGGTTTTTGTCTGCTCTATGCTTCTACTATAGTGACTGCTACTCACATATAAAATGAATATTATTTTACATATACTTAGGTGTGGTGCTCTGTGCAGGAATATTCGTCTTTGTAAGATTTTTTTAAGTTTCCCAGTATGGGCTCTGTGAGGAGATACAGCTATCGTCTGCATTACAGCAAGAGATGCACAGAAAACGACAGGTCTGTGTTTCATTACAGTTAAACCTTTACACTACTGGTGTGCGGGAGCTCGACGGCATAGACAGGTTAATACAGTTATACCTGTTGGAAAACACGATAAGTGACAGTGGTAATTTGTGTTTGGTGGCATAACATATCTTGCCTACCGCTGCACATCGCTTTAGGGAGGAACACAACCTTTCAGACAACTGCTGTACCTATGTGTGCGACATACTCTGTGCCTCTGTGTCATTAAGTATGGTACTTACTGTGGGCAGCAGCTCAGATGATGCGCTTATAGCCAGTACTGGAGACAGTTTTACACTGGCAGCTCCATAGCGGGTTTGGTCGGCTGACAGTTCGAGACAGAGCGTGGAAAGCCGCACAGTGCAAGTAGCCTTGACAAACTGTTTTTCTGCCAATCTGCTGTGGTACGCTGATTAATGTACTGCTACTCTAGGTTATCCTAATACCAGATTTCTTAGTTATTATGAAGCGTGTGACTGTACAGAGCTTTCCGATGTAACCGAATGTTTCCGTGATGAGCAAGCAGTGGGACAAAGACGATGTGGGCTCTTGACATTTGTATTACTCGGGTGCAACCTCAGTGCCCGGTACATCTCCCTGAGCCACTGTTGCTCCACTCACTGCTCTGCGGCTTTTCCAAGCACAGATCCACATTTGTATCGCAACATCATCGCACAAGCTGACTGTTCTCTTTTCAGCATTTCTTTTTAAATGCTCACTTGGGTATTTTTCCCGTATGCCCTGTTCTAACAGCAACCACTGAGACAAAAACGAAATTGACTGGTTGGGCCACCAGCTTCACTCGGATCCTTCTCAGCAACTTTCTCCATTACTGGTAACTCTGTTGCAAAAACGTTAGTGGTCCCAGCTCTCTACATATTGTTTTTTTTACCATTCATGTACAGGGGGTTCACCATTAGCAAAATGTATTTTTACCCACTGATCTACATTTCCATTAGCGAATAAGGAGAAATCACTCTTCATTACTCGTTTGTATTATATAGTCAACTCCACTCGCTAAAGAGAGAATAAAGATGGCTACTTATGAAAACCAGCTGCCTAGAATGTTTACATCATTACACTGAGTTATCAGGTCTCCCCACCAGAGAGAAAGAGGGTCAGGCTACTAAACCATGGATTAAATAGAGAATTTAATCAACGGTAACCTGTCACCTCTTCTCCAATCACTAAGGTGTTAATAACACATTATTACAATGTAATTAGCTAATTGATATAATATGCTAATTGGCTACTATCATATGTGGAGAAATATATGTTGGCTTTTCTAGGGGGATGAAGGCCCAAACATATATCTATATCTATCTATATGTGTGTGTGTGTGTATATATATATATATATATATAGAAATATAGAAACATAGAATGTGACGGCAGATAAGGACCGCTTGGCCCACCCAGTCTGCCCATTTCCCTACCTACTGGATAAGCTGCAGATCCTAGTTAACCAGCAGCCTACTTCTTCCTACCCCCACCCCCAGAATTGCCTTATGACTATCCCATGCATGCTTGAATTCCACCACTGATTTTGACTCCACAACCTCCTCCGGAAGGCCATTCCATGCATCCACAACCTCTCTGTGAAAAAATACTTCTAAATTACCTCTGGGCCGCCCCTCTATCTTCAAATTGTGCCTCTTGTTCTTGCACACCTCTTTTTTGAAAGATGCTACCCTCTTGGACTTTGTTTTATATATATATATATATATATATATATATATATATATATATATACACATCTATATATGTGTGTGTGTATATATATATATCTATATCTATATATTATATATATATTTATAGATATCTGTATCTATAGATATATCTCTCTCTCTCTCTCTCTATATATATATATATATATATATATATATATATATATATATATATATATATATATAGACATATATATATAGATACAGATATATATATATACATACCCCAAAGATTGGGTTACCATTAGTAAATCTAACAGTAGAAGGGTCATGAGATGCAAGGTAAAATTGAAGCCTTGTGCCTCAAGTGTTGGATTAAAAAAAGGTATCCCAACCCTTAGAGTCCGTAATGCAAGGGTTGGGATACCGGGAGAGCAGAGGGCTGTGGGTTCAGTTCCCACATCTGGCACTTGGGTTAATATCCCAGTACTGACACTGCAGTGCAGCGTGAGAGGGGTGCTCCACTTCTGAGGTGCTGTCTTTCGGATGAGACGTTAAACCGAGGTCCCATCTGCCTGGATTGGTGGTAGTTCAGGTGGATGTTAAAGATCCCTTGGCATTTATCGAAAAGAGTAGAGGAAATTTTTATTAGAGAACAAAAGTCAAAAAACAAATAGAAAGTAACATACACAGACAACACTGTACAGAAAAACAAAACAAAACCAAATCATTATATGCAATAATCTTCCACATTTAAAAAGAAAGGAAACAGTATTTCATCCTACCCATCTAATATTATGCCATAAGAAAGCACCTACTTCTTCTCATAGAGTGCGGAATTCATACTCATAAAGTGTGTCCAGTTCTTCCTGTATATGAAAAAAAACATCTTGCAACTGTATTACTTTATTCTGAAGCACTCTTAAACACCTGGCCTGCCAAATATGCCATTTTAGACAGGCTAGTAAAACTATAACTATGCTTTTATGCCATTTATTCCATTCTGTTGGAATCTGTCCTAATACCAAAGGATCATAAGATAGTAAACCAGTTAGTGGCTCTCCCCACCAGTGTGCCAATGTAGTCCAAATATTTTGAGTAAGGGAACATTCAAGAAACAAATGTTGCATAGTCTCAAACTGCCCCGATTGGCCCTCACATTAAGCTTTTGATGAGCACACAGCCAAACCACACCCTGCATTTTTGGGGGGATTCTGGGATCTGTTATGCTTGCCAACAGGGAAGCAGTGTTTTATACCAGTAGGTACATTAAAAAGGGGGTCCTCAAAATAACAGGAGGATACAACATAAGAATAAAAAGATTTCCGTTCATTGGAAATGAACCAACTGAGTTCCACTTCCCACATCCTAATGTACTTTAATGTATGTTGAACATAAATAGGGAGCTGTTTTTCTGTGGAATGCCATTTATCCCGTCCCCAAGCAGTTAAAAAGGGGCGGCCCCACAGTGACATACACATCAGACCCATATCATCATTTTGTAGTAACATAGGCCTAATTGAGCTATAGAAAAAATTTCCAAAGAGATAGACAATGGGATGTATCATACCCAGCCCACCCATGTTCCAGGGTCTGTAGGTGTGCCCCTCTTCACAGGGTTCAAACGACTGCCCCAAAGCAGCTGAAAAAAAAGACTCAAAATGTTCGTATGTATGCAAAATGGTAATGGAAATATACATGAAATGAACAAAAAAAGGAGCAATATAGGATTTTAGAGTAAACACCCATTTGTTACGTGTCGTTTTCCAGGATTGCCATTTTTTTAACCTTATGGTATGCTTTATCACAAACCATGTCCCAATTACTTTGTACAGCCTCTCGAGAACCAAAATATATACCAAGAAGTTTCAATTTATCTTTAACAACCGGAATGATGAAAGTACCTATACTAGGGGCCGTACCCAAGGACATCAATGAACTTTTAGTAGTATTAATCCTAATACCAGTACAGGCCTGTAAAGAATCCAAAAGGGCAAGGATATGTTTTCTAGAATCCAAATCAGCTATAGAACATATACAGTCATCCGCATAGGCCAGAACTTTATGAAAAGAATAACCGTCTGAGGAAACAATAGCCAAAATATTATCATCTATTTCAATTAAACGCAATAAAGGATCCAAACCAAAAACAAACAGCAGAGGGCTCAGAGGACATCCCTGACGAACCCCAACCTGATGAGGAACAGGGAAACCCAAATGCTCATTAACCAAAGGTGTAACCTTTGCTGAACTATATAGTGTTTGAATCAATGCCAAAAACTGAACAGGAATACCATAGTGGTTCAGAACAGCCCATAAATAATCATGGCGTATGGTATCAAAGGCTTTCTCTTGGTCTAGAGCTAAAAGATAGCCAGATAGTTTATTATTAAGACCCTGATCTATTAATTCCCTAATATACACAAGGTTCTGAGAGATGTTTCTGCCAGGAACAGCACAAGTTTGCGTAGAGATTAACAGTTTATTGGCAAGCTTGGAAAGGCGTTGAGTTAAAATATTGGCCAGAATTTTATAATCTGATGTTTGTAAACTCAGTGGTCTCCAGTTTTGTAACAATGTAGGATTCCCTTTTTTATATAAAAAAATTATGCCATTATACATACTAGATGTAAGTCTTTTTTTCTGCCCAAACAGCTTGGTACACTAAATGTAACCATGGTGATAGAATATCTATGTATGTTTTGTAAAATTCATGTGATAGTCCATCTATCCCTGGTTTAGTGCGTGCAGATAAGTGACTAATAGCTTGGGTAATTCAGTCTATGGAAATAGGGGACTCAAGTGCCTCAATTTCTGAGGGTAATAGTGACGGAATATCAATATGTCGAAAAAAAGGATGAAAGGAATCAGAAATGGGTTTTTTAAAAGTTTGGAAAACATAGGACTGAACTACAGTCTGTAATCCTCTTGTGTCTTGTATACATGACCCATGGGGAGCCTGTAAGGCAGATATACGTAATCTAGGCAGTTCCTGCTCAGAAAGATCAAGCGGGTTTACCTGTTCTCGAGTACCAGTTGTGACATATTTTTGTTGGTATCTATACCTTTGTTCCTGGAATTTTAAGGAAGTCAGTCATCTTAGTTTTAACAGCGAGAAACTGTTGGCGCATAGTACCCGGTGAGGAACATGCCTGTGATAAGTTTAAATATTGGGCTCTATAATTCAGATAAGTTAAATAGGAATTCCTGGCTTTAGTCTGAGAGACTTGGATAAAAAGTTTCTTCTGATCATATTTAGTGTCTTCCTACCAATCAAGTGGACTGTCATACAAAAAACCAACAGCTGAACGTATTAAAAAAAAAAAAAAAAAAGGAATGAATTTGCGAGTGAAGATCGTTATCTTGTAGCAAGGGCGTATTCAACCTCCAATATCCATCCCATTAGAAGCTCTTGATATGAGCCAATAGATAATTTGAGAATTAAATGATCAGTAGTCTCTAATGGCAAAGTTGTAATGGTAAAACATGCAAGTCTGTCTGATAAAAACCAGAAATCTATTCTAGAAGAAATGGTACTTTTAAAAAAGGTATGCACTGGTGTCAACTGTAATTTGTCATAAGCATCCAGTAAATGATTACATTTTAAGATTTGTAATAACGCATTAGTATCACAAAATAGTTTCTGAGTTTTACGACCCCAGTCTCTAGCAGCGAGACCACAGTTAAAGTCACCGCCCCACAGGACCAGCTTTGAGGTATGCAGATATGGAGAAATGCAGTGAAACAAAGCCGACCTGTCAGCTTTTGACTGAGGGGCATAAACATTGATAAGGCGGTATACACAATGGGAAATAACTATATCCAGAAGCATAGCCCTACCAGGCAAAAGATCCAGGACCTGCAGAACTTGGACTTCTGTATTGGAGAATAATATTCCCAAACCATCGCAGACATCCTCTCCCAATGACCAGAAGGAGACACCCCACCGCCAATCTTTTTCTGCATCTTTAATATCTTTTAATGAGCCCAATCTGGTATCCTGTAAGAGGATGATGGAACCAGAATTTTCACTTAAGCTGGCAAAAGTAATATGTCTCCTTGTTTGAGATTTAATACTGTTCACGTTAACAGTAGGAAAGGAAATGTCTTTTGCCATAAAATTAAGGAGGGTGAGGGTCAAGGACTAAGGTAAAGAGTAAATCACTTCCTTTTTTTCCTCTTTTTAGGTTTAGGTTTATCCTTAACCTCTGTATCAGGGGAAGGCTCCGGGAGTGAGGAGGCAACTGAGGAGAAATCAGAATCTACCCCATCATCATCTCCCTCATGGTCAAGTAAGGGGGCAAAAGGATTGGAAGCTACAACTGAATCAGGCTCAGTAGAGAAAGAAAGGGCTTCAGAACTGGATTTCAAAGACTTAGAACGAGTGACCCTCTGAAAGGGGATTTCACACTGCACCCCCGGGGGAGGCATACTGTTAGACTCCTGTCCCTCCACAGGCACACTAGCCTGGGGCACGTCTAGTGGAGGGAGTCCCGCATCTACCAAAGGAAGAGCCACCTGCTCAGAGCTAGTAGGGAGAGTAGGGGAAACAGGAAAAAAATCAGCACCCACTCCAACAGTAGTAGGAGAAAGAGGGACTGGGGCAGAAGTGTCCATTTGCTCCAGGGCCTGAGCCTGATCTTTCCCTTCTTCAGCAGGAACTGGAGAAGAGGCCGATGGCATGTGAGGGACAGTAGTAGGCAAATCAGTTTGTAGAAGTAAATTCTGCATCTTCTGGTGCTCCTTTTGAGCATTGGCAGCATACACATCTTGCTCAGCACGTAGGACAGGATCAGCCTGATTGTGTGAGGCCCAGGAGCAAGAGCGAAAAGTATGCCCCTGCTCATCACAGAGGTTACATCTCATTGGACGTCTGCAGTGAGCCCCTATATGGCCTAAATCTCCACAAAGCCCACACTTCTGTTGGTCACACACATTACTCAAATGTCCCAATGCCCCACACTTATAACAAGCCCTCGGTTGTCTCGGATTAAAAAGAACACCCCTGTTCCGTCCCAAAAATAAACAGTTAGGCAAGTGTTTAGTTAAATCATTCTCTAAACGCAGATCAATCAAATAACGCCAACCCCCTGTCCAAAGATATTCATCGTCAAGAATGGGCTCAGGGGGCCTTTTTACAGTGCAGTGCTGTTGTAACCAATATGTTATATCAGCAACGTTGACTCCTTCGTTGCGAAATAATACCGTAATTTTCTTTGAAACAGGTTTGGTTAAGGGGATAGCCAAAAAAGGCTTCCATAAAGGACTGTTTTTTTAAAGCCTGATACTGTTTCCAAAAACGGTCCAGCCCAGCAGGATGCTTGAAACTAACGTTAAATATAGAATCCCCAGGTATATGGATTAATGGATAGATCTCATATGCATAAAACCTCATACTTTTTTTCAGCAGTTCCCGCCATATAAATAGTCTATTAGGAATGTCATCCACTGATCCCCTAAATTTTAACCTCACTGCATTTCGTCTGACAGCAGGCTTGTTTAACAAACCAAACGTAGTAGGAAACAGTTTTTCATTCACCTTAGCATGCCTTACAGATGAAGTAGACTTTTGTTCGGGTACAGTCAGTGAAGGTACTGCAGGACTGGGCTGCTGAAGTGCATGACCTTCATTCAAGGTCTCGGTGGGGTGGGGGGGGCCAGTGGGAGGTGGCAGCCAGCCGCCTAATGTCATCCATCAAATCATGACTAAGAGTAGGTTAGACAAGATCAGACCTTTCAGCAGGCAACTGACCTGGCGTTATCAGTGAGGCTGTAACTGGGGAAGAAGGAGCTTTGTCCCCTCCTGCAGGAAAATTAGCATCCCAAGATTTTCCATCAGGGGATTTTACCCATCCTGCAGCTTCTAAGGCTGCAGCTACCCAGATAGCAGGGGCTTTAGCTTCCCCATCTAACGACTGCACAGATTGTGTAGAAACGGAAGCAGTCACAGGTAAAGAAGGAAATCTACGCCCCTTAGCAGTTTGACTCACTACACCTCCATGCTCTGATCGTTTTTCCTTCGGGGAGAGGCCTATAGTAAAAAGCCCCACAGTCGATCCTTTAGGTGATGCAGCCAAAACAGAAACAGAATCAATCCCCACAGAACCAGCAGTCGGATGTAATATTGCAGCAGTAGATAAAACTGTAGACTCGCCCATTCCAGCCAGAACTTCGTCGGTGGAGCAAGAAGGTTGTACAGGGGGCAGCTCTGTGAGCTCCATAGTTGGCGTTACAGCAAAAAGGTCTGGTGCAGCGGCGATACGTGGCCCTTCCTGTTCCGGGGTGCAAGGGACATCCTCTCGGCACTGCTGCAGTTCCTGCAACAAAAGGTTCCGTTGCCGGTCAAGCTCAGCAAGTCGTAAATTAATTCTGACTGCATCACGGTTCAGCAAAGCCGCTCCTGCCTCCAAGGGGACATTGCAGGAGCAATCCTCATCAGGTGACTTCGAAATTCCAGTAGAAGCGGTCAGGTCCATAACCGAGTCTGAATCCATTTTGATCACGCCGTCCATCGGGAGCTGAGGAGGTGATCGGCTCCTCAGCCACCCGCACGTCTACTCACACCAAAAACTCCCACACACTGAGGAGAAATCACAAGAATCGCACAGAGTAGGGGAATTTCCCCGGTGTCCTGGCCATATTTCCCTCAATCACTAAAAATACCATCAACAGCTTAATCTGGGTCAGTTTCAGTTGCTTACCATCTGTATCCCCCCTCCCCCCCTTTAAAAAGGGACTTCTAGGCCCAGTGGGCTTACCGGGTCAACAAAATTCAACAAAACAAAACTAAAATGGTTTCATTATCTTAAATTAATGTTTCTGTAGTTGAAATTCTTTTTTCCCAACTTTGTGTTTATTATCTTATTGCCAGTTGGCCCCCATCTAATCCCAGTGCAGCCCGGTCACCTGCTTTCCCCAGGTACTTATCCTAGCTTCCTTTGTTTCCCTATAGCACAATGTCCATGGCAGGGTACCTGGGGAGTGCAGCTTCCACAGCAGAGTCGGCATCTGGTCCAGGAGGGGGTTGCCTGGTTGGTGATGTGAGGTTTGTGGAGGGGGTGGCAGTCGTCATTCTGCCACCTTGGGTTTTCCACCTATTTCTCCCCCTGAGGCTTAATGGCTTGCAGTGATACATGTATATGTACATGCACATGAGCATGTATCGCCATCTGGCGGCATCCCCTGCCTCTTGTCAGCCACTACTGCTCTACCACCCAGCCTCCGTTGGGCAGCAGGTGAACAGCAGAGTACAAAATCCCCCCTCCCTGAAGGAGGGCAACTTTCTTTGGGACACTATTCGCGCCTTTGTTGGCCAGCCCCCACCAACCAGGTCGTTCTTGGACCCGGGTTTTCTGATTAGTGTGTGGAAGGGCTGCTGCTGCACTATTTGGCTGACCTATAGTTGAAACTTTTAATAGGTTTATTGTACAGAGGGTTTTCCAGATGTTAACTTAAAGAGCTCCTGACACGCTGCAGGCATGCAACTCATACCATGTAGTTGCCTGCATTAGATGCTTTTTTTTGTAATTTCTGTTTATGCCTCCCTTCACTCTGTGTCCAATCCCCTTCTGGTCCCCCAAGGCCGGCCATTTGTCCCTCGTACCTGACCAACATGAGGTGCAGTCCTCCATAGACCTGTGGCTTACCCCCCAAGCAGGGATGAGGGGAGGGACCACACCATGGAGCACTTCTAGTTTCAGCAGGTGGCAGGCTCAGAGATCCGTGCAGGGGGATCTGATGGTATCAACAGAACCATCATCATTGAGCACAGGGTGCCTTTTTCCATGGTTCCCTGTCCCAGCCCTCAGGAATCTCACATGCAAGGACTGGGAAGTGTTCACGCAAGTGTGTGATGTTACATGCAGCCAGTGCAGTTCCTCCCACCACTGGTCATGCCAAGCCTTACTGTCCTCTGCCTCCAGGGGGTAGTGTGGCAGTGATAGATGAGACCCTCCCACCTGAAGGAGAATGTCCTCTGGGGCGCTTATCCCCCCCCCGCTGACCCCCTGACCACTTGGCCTCTTTCCTGATCCCGGGTCACTGGCGTTGCAAGTGGTAGTGCTACCGATGTATTGACCACCAGGTGTTGTTTTAGTCAGCAATTAAATTTTTTGGTCTAGTGGCTAAAAAGTATTTTAACTCGTAAAGCCTGGCTTGTACCTTCCTGATTCAAGCTGAGCAGCCACCAAGCACTGCAGCCCTGCCCCTAAAACTAGCAGAATAATGATGCGAAATAGGGAACAGGGCTGCTGGTGCTCTGTGGAGCTAGTAATAGGATCTGGGGAGGGGAACTGCCTGTATGTACTGTGGTTATGTTTGCTGGCATGTATATACTGTATTTATTTAAACATTGAATTGAGCCTCTTACATTTTGTTTTATATAGGGAAATACAAACTCTGTAAGAAAGCATTTTGACTACTCTGCAAGTTACAGTATAGGACACTAGCAAGGTATCAAAGATACCAAATTATTATATACTGTGACGTTTTTGAACATATCCCAATTTTATGATGGAATAAGTGATTTACATTTACATTTTAGATATCCACGAATTGAAGTGTATGTTCTTAAGTGAGTTGCCAGAATAACAGCACCCTGATTTGAAAGATGTATTATACTTTTACCAGATCACTCCACTGGAGAGTTTGGGGTGTCTCAGGACATGCTGTCTGCCCTCAGGGAGGACATCACTGAGCTCTTTGCGAAAGGGGCAACAGCAGGTGTCCTTTATACCCTGGCCAGTCAAGGTTACAAACGGATGGACGGGAGGGGGGTTAGTGACCCATACTGGATCTGCATGATCTCAGCCAATGCATGCAGAAAAACTAGTTCTGGATGGTCACTTTGAACCAGATTATACCATGCCTGAAGCAAAACATGTGATTTTGCTCCCTGGACTTCCAAGATGCGTTCTTCCACATTTCCGTCTGTGGGTACCACTGCCAGTGCCTCTGTTTCCAAGCGGAAGGGGTCCTGTACCAGTTCCATGTCATGCCATTCGGCCGCTCCTCTGCACTCAGTGTCTTTACCAAATGCATGGCAGTGGTGGCGGACCATCTATACCTCTACCTGTCCTGGACATCTGGCTGATAGCTGGTCCATCCAGAGAGGCTTTGGAGAGATCCCCAGATCTGGCTTTCCAGACATGCTGAGACTTGGGCCTGTTGGTCAACCTGGACAAGTCTGAACTGGCACAGAAGCAAGTGATCATGTTCATCAGGGCAGAACTCTACTCCTCACAGGCCAGTGACTGCCTCCTAGTGGACCAGGCATAGGATCTTACTTCCTTTACCGGTTTTTTTTTTCAGGTTGGGCTCTGTGCCCTGCCCGGGATTTCCCGCAGCTGCTGGAGTATGTGGCATCCAGCGCCAGTATAGACCATTGGGCCCGCTGGTGGATGCGCCACCTTCAGTGGGAGCTGGGCCATCAGTGGTCCCAGCGACTAAGTCAGTAGGACTGGCCAGTTACAGTGACCCAGTCGATGTGGGACATCATCCAGTTGGTGACTTTAGTCGGAACACCTGGAGGATGGAATCCCATTTGTCCGCCCTGAGCCAACTGTCCTGCTAACGATGGATGTGTCTCTGGTAGGGTGGGGAGCACACCTGGGAGACCACATACCTCACAGATTCTGGTCACCCAGGGAGTCCTGTCACCACATAAACCTGCTGGAGCTCTGTGCAGTGCACTTGGTTCTAATGGAATTTGCTCCAGTAGTTAGGGGTCAGGTCATTTAGGTCCAGACGGACAACACCACAACCATGTTTTACGTGATCAGACGGCACACACTTCCTTTCCCTGTGTCAGAAGGCAGTCGTCATCTGGACCCTTGTGCACAGCCTGGGTGCCGATTTCTTGGCAATCCATGTTGCGGGAGAGAACAGTCAGCTGGCAGATGCTCTCAGATGGCTGGGAGAGACGTTGCACAAGTGATCTCTGAATCAGGAGATGGTGAATCACCTATTCTCCCTGTGGGGCTCACCCTCTGTGGACCTGTATGCTTTCTGGGAGAATGCCAAACTGAGGCTGTTTTGTGCCTGCCGCTGCCCCAAATCCAGGACACTGTTGGGGGATGTATTTGTTAGGCCCTGGGCCCCAGGCCACATGAACGCCTTTCCACTGTTCCCCCGGTACACAAGGTGCTGGTCAAGGTCAGGAAGGAGAAGGCATGGATAATCCTGATAGCTCCAGACTGGCCTTGGCAGTTATCTCTTCAGCCTCAACAGCAGGTCTCTGTGGCGACTCCCTCTCAACCCGGGCTTGGTGACCAGACTTAAGGGGATGATTCTGCACCTGCACCTGGGCCTTTGCCTGCTTCCTGAGCAGCTAGTGTGCTGAGCCTTGGGTCTGTCTGAGGATGTTCTTCACGTTATGGAGGCCTCCAGGAAAGAGTTGACTCATAGATGCTATGCCTTTAAATGGAAGAGAGTCTCCATTTGGTGTCTGGGCAAGGGGCTGGATCCCCTCACATGTCCATTAGCTCGCATTTTGGACTGTCTCTGGTCCCTTTTCCAACTGGAACTGTGACCAGTGACCCTTAAGGTGCACTTGGCAGCCATGTCTGCTTACCAGGCACAGGCTGGTAAGTTGACAGTGGCCCAAGAGAAAGTGGTTGTGTGCTTTTTCAAGGGCCTGGGCCACTTGTCCCCTCCAGTGCATGAACCACTTCCACTGCGGGACTTACTGCTGGTCTTGGCTGTGCTCATAGGCAGGTCTTTCGCGCCGATGCACAGTTGTGAGATGTCACACCTGTTGAGGAAGAGGGCCTTCCTGGTGGCCATTACTTGAGCTAGAAGGACTGGGGAGCTTCAGGGGCTCTTGGTGGACTCTCCCTGTTTGGTCTTGCACAGGGACATAGTTGTCCTTCGCCTCAACCCGAAATTCCTTCCGAAAGTGGCATCGGAGTTTCAACTTAACCTGTCGATTAACCTAATGGTATATTTTACCAGCCCATCTTCAGAGGCTGACCACAAACTCCATACCCTAGACCTGCAGAGGGCGCCCTCCTTTTATGTAGAGTGCATAGCTGGAGTTCAGGGACAGGCTCGCCAGCTGTTTGTCACCTATGCTGAATCTGTGCCTGGCAGACCGGCAGCAAAGTGGACAGTTGCAAGGTAGGTTATATCTTGCATCGATCTCTGCTGTCAGTGGGCTGGGTAAGAGCCTCTCATAGGGATTAGGGCTCATTGCACCAGACATACTGTTGCCTGGGTGGCGGCTTCCAGGGATATCCTTATACAGGAGATCTGTAGGGTTGCTACTTGGAAGCCAGCACACACCTTCATTTCCCACCACCGCACTGACCTTGAATCATGCCGGGTTGTTGGTTTTGGGACCTCGGTTCTGCAGTCTCTGTTCACCAGGTAGGGTTATACGCCTTGCTCCCTCCTCCCAGAGAACTGCTAGGAGTCTGCCAGTGTGTGGATAAGGAAATCATATCCATGTCCCTAGAAGAACAGGTTACTCACCTTTAACCATGGTTCTAGGAGTGGTATATGGTTCACATCCACACAATCCACCCATTCTCCCCTTGCAAGTGCACCTGATCCTGCTTTCAGTGTGTGAGACCTGATGTCACAGAGTGGAGTCAGGGGACATGCTACCTGGGTCATGGGAGGAGCTCAGTTTAAAGATGTTCCGGCTGATAACATCATTCCAGTAGAACTGCCAGAGTTGGATTTGAACCATATACCACTCCTAGAACTATGGTTACAGGTGAATAACCTGTTCTTTTTTTTCTCACTACAGTTCATGTAGTATGAGAGAAAGTGTTAGACGCCCTTGTGGACGTTAGTGATAGAGTTTCAACAAAGTGTGAAAGTTATGTATTCAGCTTGAAAAGTTCCAGCTGAAACTTTAAGGTTTGAATGGAGCTTGGGAACACTACTTCAAACAGGCAGACGGTTAATTATGAACATCTACTGCAGCAGTGTGTGTAGGGGTCTGCACTCATTGCTGGATGTCCTTTAGCACAACATGCGTTTCCTGTATAGGAAGCTTAGTACAGTGGTAGAGCTACAGGCTACCAAGCAGTAGAGGGTAGGGGGGCCTATGTTGGATCCCCTGAGTGAAACATTTTTTTCTTTCTTTAGTACAGTTCATGTAGTTTGAGAGACACAGTTAGCTGTCATTGCTGATGATGGTGATAAACTTTCAGCAGGGTTTGAAGTTCTGTATTGTTGATAACTTGAAAAGTTCTAGCTCAGACTTTCAGGTTTAAAAGCATCTTGGGAAGCACTACTTTAAATAGACAGACTGTTAATTATGAACATGCAGTGCAGCTCTGTGTGTGTGTCTGTATGTACATATGTGTGCACTCACTGCCGGATGTCCACTGATGCAGTGTTCATCTTCTGTACAGGAAGCATAGTACAGTAGTAGAGTTACAGGCTACCAAGCGTAGAGGGTAGGAGCATGGGTTCGATTCCCAGAGTTGGAGCAATTTTTCTCTCCCCTAAGCTGGTCTCCAGGCTTCAATACTGATGGGGCTGTACCTCCTGATGCACTCATGCAGGCAGGAACCAAAACTCTGCAGCCTGGATATCCTGTCCTCCACTTCCTTTGCTCACCAGTTTACTTCCTGCCTTCCAAGTGGCAGGTACTCTAGCAGAGCTCTGTCACTGTATGTAGTATGAGATAAGCTGTTAAATGCCATTGCTGATATTAGTCTTTCAGCAATGTTTGAAGTTCTGTATCACCAATGACCTAAAGTTCCAGCTCAGACTTTGAGGTTTAAATGTAGCTTGGGAAACACTACAGTCAAGTAAGACAGACTGTTAATTACAAACATCCACTGCAGGTGTGTGTGGGGTGCCTTCCCTTACTGCTGGATGTGTTTTGCCACAGCATGCATCTCCTGTCTAGGAAACTTAGTGTAGCGGTAGAACTGCAGTCTACCAAGCAGTAAAGGGTAGGGGGCCTGGGTTTGATCGCAAGAGCAGAACATTTTTGCTTCTTACTGCAGTTGATAGATGCTGTGTCTCAGACCCCATCCCCAAAACCATTTCCCTTTTCACTGCCAGGAGAAGCTTGTCAGCCTTCTTTCTGGCCACATGAGTATTTCATACACAGACCTTCTTTGCCGCCTTTAGTACGATTGGTGCTTTGAATATTTGTTGCTGGGAGTCACTCTCTTACCTTGCCATGTTACTCATATCTTCGTATTGGTAGTTCTGTAATTATTGGTTGGTGACTAGTATGCAACCCTGACTGGGTAATGGACTGTATTGTACTGTGCTTTTCATCTCTTGTCATGTATGTGTTTTTACTGTTCACTAGTATGTGCCATTTTGATGATCAGTGATCACGTCTCTTACTGCTGTCCCTGGGATCAGTGTACCCACCCGGTTAACAAATAAATCCTGCTGTAAAATTACTGTTTAGCTGCATGTTATCTCCAGTTCACAAACGTACATGTTTTTCTTTACTTTTAAAATTGAATAAATTATAACATTTATTTATTTTTTAACTTGCCCACAGTCATTGCTGAATTTTGTAGTAGTAGTAGCTTTATTTATAAAGGCACTGTTCCCGAAAGCTACAAGGCACACCCTACAGAATGACAGGCAATTTAAAAACAATACACTGAATTGTAAATAAATAAAATAATTTAACATAAATAAAATATCAGATTAATTCTTTCTTTTATAAGTAGCTGAAACACAAGACTAAAAAAGAACCACCACTGTGCAAAAGCCTTACTAAACAAATATGTTGTAAACATCTGCTAACTTGTACATGGAATAAAACAAAGGTTTCGCACAGAATGTTAAACCGAAAAAGTTGAGATGGCCCAAAAATGTCAGGATGGTCAATGCTAGGTATTGACAGTCCGTCATCGTTAAGAGTTTTTTGATTGTCCAACCACCCATTTTTTTTCTCCTTCCCACAGTGGAAAACTGCTGCGAGCGATTCCCCTTCCGTTGCGTGGTTTGGCTGAGATACAGGAACCTAGCATGTTTTTTTATTCTTTCCTTCCCTGTACTGAAGAAGGCTTTGTGCTGTTTTATTTATATAGTAAAAGTGTTATTTTTTTGTCTGGAGAGGAGCTTGAGCCATTGTGCTGCTCTGTTCCTACTTTCCCTCTGTTGAATAGAATTTTGTGGTAAGGACTCTGGTGGGTGGGCGCTACTGGTGAGTAATAAACAACCATGTTTATCAGTTAAAATTGCGCCTGGAATAAAAATCAGAAATTATGTTGGAAACTTTTAATATAGTAAGCCGGCAGGTTTTAAATAACTGCAGAATTGATTAGCACTTTAACGAGTAAAACTTCTAACCAGTTGTGATATTGCAGAGCACATGTCTCAATTTGATTAACCAACGTAAACTGTTAGAAAATACATATACATACTTTTTCGCAATTGATTACAATGAAAGTGCTACTCAATTTTTGCAGTCATTTAAAACCCTGCGTGTGCCCAGTGGCATAATGGACTGAGACGCTGAGTGCCACACTGATGACCTAGATTCGGGAATGGACCAGGGTTGCTTGGTGGCCGGCCAGGTGAAGGAGGATTGAGTGTCCAGAGACAGGTCTCCTCCTCCATGTTTGGTGGACAGCATGTGATGCTGCTTAGCGAGCGCTCGGATGTAGTGCATCATACGGCTGCCTCTCTGAGGGCCAGGCACAGGCATTTGAGCATGTACGATGTGTTCACGCCCACACCATTACATGTAGATCAACTTCGGGGGGGGGGGCAAGGGAGAAAACCAAAAAGGACCCCCCTTCGAGGCAGACAGGATGAATCTGGCTGCCTGAAGGCCCCACACCCGGTGACTCGGGTGACACCAGAAAATGGTGAGGTAAGCCTTTGGAGAAGTCAGGGTGACTGGGCTGGGGCAGCCGGCACGACAGTGGTTAGCTAGGGAACAGGGAAGATAAACAGCACTATAGAAGAAAAAGAAAAAGAAAATTGTTATTTAGTTAGTGATAAGAACCATATGCATTTTGTTGCTTTATAGAATCTCTGAATTCTTTTGTCTCCTGAAATAGTGGCCAGCCCAATTACTGGGTACTTAAGATTCAGGGCTGAGAGTAAAGAGTAAAACCCAGTCAGAGGTGGAAACCAAATAGAAATATTGATCTCTTTGACAGGAACGAAGGGAAAATTCTATCCAGTACACCAGCATTACTTCCTGCATGCCGCATATGCGTTCTAATGAACGACTAACTTCTGGAATTCCATTCCATACGTTTAAAGAAACAACAGTTTAGTTTACAGTCTGCAGTCTTTTCAGTCCAACATTCCTTTCATAAGCTAAACAGTCGGCCAAACTGAACCAATTCAAAGAACTCTTTCAGTTTGCCTTACAACATTTTTTGCAGTAGTTCAGCCTAAAACCACAGTTAAGAGGCTGGTGATTCATTGAAAAAAATGACCCTTACAGTCTGCTTTGAAGAGCTGTAAGAAAATGATCACTTACGGATCTTGGCAGTTTCATCTCATTTTGGTCTTGCTGCAGTATCAAACAGTTTTGTCCTAATTGCAAACCCAAGTAATTTCCTTGATGCTATCTCGTGGTCACAACATCAGTTCATAGGAATGTCTACTGTCACGCTATGCACTGTTTCGACTGGTGGAATTCCTTGCACCTTCACATTCTTTTTTTAAACTTCAGGGGCCAGATATTCAAAGCTTTGCACCTAGCAAAAATCCGTAGCGCTGGATTTGCGCGAGGCTGCAATATTCAAAAGCCCTATTAACGCTGTCGCTGTGTTGTAGCGCCAACGCTAGTAGATAATCGTATGCAGGGACGGGGATAGGGGATCGCCTAGGAATGCCAGCAGTGTGGCATATTCAAAAGTATAGCGCCATGCTACAGGCATTAACGCGACCAAATACGGCTGACAAAAAGCTGGCAGTAATGCAGTGGTCCCCCCCCCCAATGAATCCTGACCCCCATTACACGTACATAAACAAACTTTTCCCTGGTAGTCTAGTGGTCCCACCACCCAGCATGTATCCTGCCCCTGTTTAATTTAAAATTAAAGAGTTTTCGGTAATTCATGTTCCCCACCCAGCAGTGATATTTCACTCTTCATCCCAACATCTCAGAACAGCTGGTGATCGCTCACCACCACCACGGCCGCCGATCGAGGCAATGCACGACCGCCATTCGCACTTCAGTCGGGCGGCCGGGCCGTGGTGGTGAGTGGAGGTATTGAGCCGTCGCTGGCTCTGTTCTGGGATATTATTGACGGGAGCGGGCATCACTGCCGAAAGGGGGACCACTAGATTACTAGGAAGCTCTTTAATTTTATTTTTTATACTTTTATTACCTTTTTTTCCATAGTACATGTTTAAAACATCACTTCATTATACAGACGTGTTAGCTCCTTAATTCAGGAGCTTCAGGTAACAATTGATTTTTATATAACATCTAAAAAGTGCAGTTTTCAAGCAACATATGCAAAAAAAATACATACAGAACTAAAATTCATAACAACCAAACTTGTCAGCTATTTGTGTCTTTTTTTTTTTTTATCCCAAAGAATAAATTAAAATCCTATTCATGGGGTATAAGTTTTCCTTTACTGTTTGTTTTTTCTGGTAAAACTTCAAGAGCATTCCATGATTCATCTCACTCTTTTTATTTCTTAAGAGGGTTTTGGAAGAGTATTTAAAAAAAAAGATGATTTATTAATTCCTTTCAGAAAGGGGAGAAAAAGGAAAAAAGAAAAAAAAAATTTCTCAGCATCCTTAGCAGGGATATAACACATTAATATCTTTAGGGTTTTCATATTTTCCTAGAAATCCTAACCTAGGTCATTTGTTCAGGTCCCATCTAGTCCAATGATTCTGATATAATGCAGCCCTGTTCTGTAAGTTATGCGTTAGTTGCAGGGTTTTAAATAATTGATTAGCAGTTTTTTTCTTGGGACAATACTAACTGTACAGAAGGCATTTATATAGGTTTTCTAGAAGTGTTATGTTTGTTAAACACAGTGACTCATGAGGCAAGTGCTATGCATTTTCGCAATGTTTTAGAACATTTATGAGCAAAATGCTAATCAATTTTTGGAGTTAAATAAAACCCTGAGTTGTTCCAAGTGCTGTATATAGGTTACTATGTCTTGCCATTCCAGTAACGTCGGGGGTTTAGGGAGCAGCCATTTCTTAGTAATAGCCTTATAGGCCGTGGCTAAACATATAGCCCAGAGGTATTTGGTATCTCTATCTTAAAGTGTTTTGGGAGGTATATCCGGTAGGAGATTTTGAGGAGTCAGTGGTTCCTGAGTGGAGAATATTTTAGTTATCTGGTGAGTGTTTGCTTGCCAGAATGGCTTAATCACTGGACAGTTTAAAAATATGTGAACATGGGAGGCCTCTAATGTCCCACATTGTCTCCAGCAAGTAGAAGAGGCTTCAGGATTACGCTTTGCCTGAAATAAGGGTACTAGAAAGTACCTTGTACGAACCTTCCAAACGTACTCCCTCCAGCTAGGAGACAGAGCTGTGGACCATGTAGATTGCCACACCTTCGGCCAACAAGGTTCTAGAAGGGGGATGCCCAAATCCCTCTCCCATCTCTGTTTATTAAATCAGTTAGATGGTTCTGGTAAGTATTAAGGAACTGGTATAACAAAGATATGATGTGATCTTTTCCAGAGACTATATATATATGAATAAATGGACTACAGTCCTCTTCTTGTAATGATCTAGAGTTTTGAGTTTTCATTTGCATGTTAATCCAATCTCTCATCTGTAAATAGTATATATAGTCACTGGGAACCCAGCCATACCTTGTTTGCGCTTCTGTGAAAGATATTGTGGAAGAGTTTTAAAGCATTTGCCAAGGCACCACAAAGCCCCTAGTAGCCTGACGAGCACACCATTTATATTCTAGAGCTGGCGGAAAAGCAGTGTTCACAGAGAACCAGCAGTATTTCCAAATGTGGGTAGAGAACCGCTTTTGAGGGTAGCCCCTCCGCCAGCCCTCCAGAATTGCTCCTGTACTATTTGATAATACTCCTTGGAGTTGTCTCACCAGGCGAGAGGCGAAGAGGGCCGAAGGCAAGGGGTGGGGCAGAGATCTACCAAGATCAATTTGCTTCCAGTGTGACAAGTAATGACTGTTCCCCCATAACAGAGCCAGTCGCATTTGGGAGACATTCCAATAATAATGTAAATCAGGAAGTGCAATTCCTCCAAAGTTTTTTGAGAGCATCAATAGTTGGGATTTAAGATGGGGTTTTTTGCCTTGCCAAAGGAACTTCAAAAGTGCTCATTCCCAGTTGTTCAGAGACTGTAAGGGCACCACACTAGGCACAGATTGAACAAATATAATAATCTTGGCAGAGCATTCATTTTGAGTGCTTGATTCCTCGCATAAAATGATAAAGGTATCATTGTCCAGCGATTGAAGTCCATTTTCAGGGTAAACTCTTTATTTTAGGTGAAACGGGGCAGGATACATGCTGGGGGTGGGGGTGGGGGTGGGGGCACTAGTCTACCAGGGAAATCTCTTTTATTTTCAGTGAAACGGGAGTCGGAATACATGCTGGGAGGTGGGGGGACCACTAGACTACCAGGGAAAATAATTGTGTTACAGTGCAACGGAAGTCGTGATTCGTGCTGGGGGACCACCTTACTACCAGGGTCATGGGTGTGTAACAGGCACACGTATGCAGAGGTGTGTTGTATGCACACATACCTATCAACTGTCCCTGATGTTGCCTCCAGATATCCTCTGTCCCTTACAGTATTTGTGTTTGTGACAGAACGTTGGGGATTAAAATCACACAATAACGTCACACATTAACGTTAAAGATTTGTTCTTTTTTTGAAAATGCATCTTATCACATATCCCCTTATTCTATCAGCATTTTGAGTGAATAGTACCAATTTTTAAGATGTGTCCCTGATTTTGGGTCTTTGTCCCTGATTTTTTTTAAGCCTTGTCCCTGATTCAGGAGGCAAGGGGTTGAGAGGTATGTATGCACCGACTGTGCCTACCAGCACAAAGTTCCTGCTGCTTCCAGCCTGTACTTCCATTCTGACCAACAGGGGAAGCTGTGAACATGCCTTTGCCTGCAGCTTCCAGCCTGTGCTTTCATTCCGACCAAAAGGGGGAGCTTTTTGCTCCATGCAGTAGTACCAGGCAGACTGCATGGTAATGTATGCTAAGCAGCAGTTAATGAGAAGAAAAATGTACCTGTTTGTCCACAGATTACCTAAGTAGGCTAATTTGCATGGGAGCTTTGGGGTGTACACTTGGCCAGAAACCCAGGCCAAGTGTACACTCTGGGGGGAGTGCTGCAAGTCTCGATGGCTGAGAGGGACCTGGAGGTGGTGGTGGATGTCAAGATGAACAATTCGGACACTTGTAGGAGGGCAGCAGCCAAGGCCAACAGGATGCTGGGATGCATCGCTAGGGGGATCACCTCCAGAAGGAGGGAAGTGATACTCCCTCTCTATAACTGCTTGGTGAGGCTGCACCTCGAGCACTGCGTGCAGTTTTGGAGGCCACACTTAAAGAGGGACATTAAACTCCTGGAGAGGGTCCAGAGGAGGGCAACCAAAATGATTTGGGGCTTGGGGGATAGGACCTATGAGGAGAGGCTCGAAGAGCTAAATATGTACACATTGGAAGAGAGGAGGGACCGGGGGGACATGATCGAGGTCTTCAGGTACATGAAGGGGGTAAATAGGGGAGGAACAGTCAGGATGTTTCGAAGGAAGGAGGAGGGGGCCACTAGAGGGCATGGGTGGAAGCTGGAGGGAAGATTCAGGGAGAAAGGAGGAGGTGCTACTTCACTGAGAGGGTGGTGGAGCCATGGAATCGCTGCCTAGGGGGCTGATGGAGGCAGAGCGGTGGAGGGGTTCAAGAGGGTGGGACAGGTACAGGGGAAGGGTTCTGGAAGCAAAATCCAATGCAGCGAGAATATCCGGAACTGGGAAGGGAGAAGCCAGAGAAGGCGAGGGGGGCAGCAGGGTCAGCTCCCAGGGTGGGGGCTGACCAAACGAGCAGATGCGAAAGACCGTTAGGCCTATTCTGCTGGCATTTTAGTATGTTAGTATAGCTCCAGTTTGCCCTCGGCTAATGTGTTGGCACTGTGCAATCAGGTTAGCCCGGGCAAACTTCACTTCAGCATAGCACAGTTCTGCAGTGTGTGGTTTACATTGTTTGCAGTAGATGTGAGACATCTCTGTCCAGTCGCACACAATGTTCTCCACCTGCAACACTGGCTTGCTCCAGAGTCTAATGAGCTGCAGTAGCAGTGTGCACTCCCTGTTGCTATATTCAGTGCTGTCTTATTCCCGGGCTGTTTTTGCCCTGCACTCCTGGCCCTGTTTGCCTGGCTTCCTTTGCTTGCTATATTCAGCTGGTTTTGCTATTCCTTTTGAATATAACTTGCTTTTTGCTCCGGCTAAGTTTGCCTGCTGGGCAGTGCTAATTTAGCCCTGGGGCAAAGTTTTGAATATCTGGCCCCATGTTTATTGTTTTCTTAACTGAGAGAACAGTTTGCATGCTCATACAAAGTGCCAGACAAGGAACTACAAAAGCAGCACTGTTATAACTGGGATAGATCAACATTTAGTGTCATAAAACTACTGTGGAAAGTAGCAAAAGTTTAAAGAGCTACTGACGCCGTAGAGAAGACTTTGAAATACATAATGCTTTGGTACAGTTCAGCTTGCAATACATATATATTCTATAGATTTGTCTTCCCCATTATTTATTACTGAGAAAATTTACATACAATTGTGGTATTTATCCATTAGAGTTCATTGGCCTCGTAGGTTACTACCAACTTCGAGTCATAATCCTTTGTTGTAACATTACACTCTGTTGCCATGGGAGTAACTGTGGTGTCACAAGGAGTGCATTATGACCTCAGGTAGGGAGAAAATTATTGGAATGGATCAACTCTTCAGGAGCAAAGATTCTGTTTTCATGCAAATGACTTCAGTAATAAATAATGGGGAGGAGGAATACAGAACTAATGTAAAATACAAGATGGACTTTTTGCTAAAGTTCTCCTGAAGGTGTCAGTTGCTCTTTAACAAAGTGACATTTTGGAAAGCATTTGCTGATAATTTGTTTTCCACTCACAATTTATAGGGCAATGCCCAGCTTCCCAGAAGAAAAGGAGCGGGACCTATAGACCCCCCACCCCAGCCCACCATTACATACTAACATACTAAAATGCCAGCAGAATAGGCCTAATGGTCTTTCGAGTCTGCTCGATTTTCAGCACCTGCACTGAGGGTCTATTTGGGTGTCTCCTTCCCCTTCGGGTTATATTGTTCCCCGTTCCAGATGTTCCACCTGTATTGGGCCTGGTCAGATTTACCCTCCCCCTGTACCTGTCCCATCCCCTCTTAAACCCGTCCACAATCTCCACCTCTACCAGCTCCCTGGGCAGTGCATTCCATGGCTCTACCACCCTATCAGTGAAATAACACCTCCTCCGCTTCTCCCCTCTGAGCCTGCCCCCTTCCAGCTCACACCTGTGACCTCTCATTGCCCCACCCTCCTTCCTTTGGAGCACCGTGACTGGGCCTCCCTTATTTATCCCTTTCATGTACTTAAAGACCTCTGCCATGTCCCCCCTGTCCCTCCTCTCCTCCAGGGTGTACATGTCGAGCTCCTTGAGTCTCTCCTCATAGGTCCAGTCCCCCAGGCCCCAGATCATTTTGGTTGTCCTCCTTTGGACCCTCTCTAGGAGTGTAATGTCCCTCTTTAAATGTGGTCTCCAAAACTGCATACAATACTCGAGATGTGGCCTAACCAAGCAGTTGTACAGTGGAAGGATCACTTCCACCTTTCTGGAGGTAATCCCCCTGGCGATGCATCCCAGCATCCTATTTGCCCTTGCCGCTGCCCTCCTACAGGTCTCTGAGTTGTTCATTTTGACATCTACCACTACCGCCAGGTCTGTCTCACCCTCCGTGACTTGAATCATGTCTCCTCCCAGGGTATACCCCTGGCCTGGATTTCTGACTCCCAGGTGCAGAACCATGCACTTCCCCGCATTGAATTTTAGTTTTCATTTTCTCCGACCACCTTTCCAGATCCTCCCAGTCCTCCTGCAAGGCCACCCTCCCTTCCTCATCATCCACCACTGCACCCAGCTTTGAGTTGTCTGCAAAGAGACTCATTTCACTCCTGATCCCCTTCATGTCTGAGACATAGGTGTTGAACAGAAGTGGCCCCAGCACTGACCCCTGGGGCACCCTACTAGTAACCCACCTTGAGGATGTGGCTAACCCTCCAACCACCACCTTCTGAGTACGTTCAGAGAGCCAGTTTCCTATCCATCTTAACAACTGTCTCCCAACCCCCATTTCCTTTAGCTTAGCCAGCAGGCCACTGTGGGGTACCGAATCAAATGCCTTGCTGAAGTCCAGAAAGAGGACGTTCACCAGCCTACCCTGCTCCAGGGCCCTCGTCATCCAATCATAGAACTCAACACGGTTTGTCTGTCACGATCTTCCCAGGACAAAGCCATGCTGCCCATCGTCCAAATACCCAGTTTGCTCCAGTAACCCCCCCAGCCTTTCCTTGATAGTACCCTCCATCACCTTGCCGACCACTATTACACAGAAACATAGAATTTGACGGCAGATGAAGACCGCTTGGCCCACCCAGTCTGCCCATTTCCCTACCTGATGGATGAGCTGCTGATTCTAGTTAATCAGCAGCTTACTTCCTCCTACTCCCCACTAGAATTGTCTTATGCCTGTCCCATGCATTCTTGAATTCTCCCACTGTTCCTGACTCCACAACCTCCTCAGGAAGGCTGTTCCATGCATCCACAACCCTCTCTGTGAAAAAATACTTTCTAACATTACTTGTGCCCCCTTGTTCTTGCACATCTCTTCTTCTGAAAGATACTACCCTCTTGTACTTTAATTCCCTTGAGATACTTGAAAGTTTCTATCATGTCCCCCCTCTCCCTCCTCTCCTCAAGGTTATACATATTAAGCTGCTTTAGTCTCTCCTCTTATGTCTTCTGGTGCAGACCTTGCACCATTTTGGTTGCACTCCTCTGAACAGCCTCCACTCTGTCTATGTCTTTGCGGAGATGGGGTCTTCAGAATTGCACGCAGTACTCCAGATGGGGTCTCACTAACTGTCTGTACAGAGGGATAACAACTTCCTGTTTTCTACTGTCAGTGCTTCTCCCTATGCAATCCCAGTATCCCCCCAGCCCTCCTTACTGCCTTCTCACATTGCTTGCCCACCTTTAGGTCATCTGATGTAATTACTCCTAGGTCTCTTTCGGTTTTTGTTGTTGTTATTAACTCACCCCCCATTGTGTACTCTTCCCCTGGGTTTTTGTTTCCCAGATGCATTACCTTGCACTTCTTTGCATTGAATCTGAGCTGCCACATATTTGACCATTCCTCCAACCTTGCCAAGTCCCTTTTCATTCTTTCCAACCACCATTAATGGCAACTACTTCACCCAGAGTCCGTAATATACTAGAACATAGATGTGCACTTGCACGTCTGTCCACGTCTGCAGTGCACACTCCTCCTCATGCTTCTTTTCCCCTGGAGCACATGCCTATTTTGCAGAAGGAAGTAATCTCTTTGTTCTCAAAAAGCGCTATCGAACCTGTTCAGTGTCAAACAAAGCAGTGGATTCTATTCCAAGTATTTATTACCTGATATTGAAATGGACAGGGGACCACTGGGGCTTTATCTATGGGCCCAGTGGGTTTCCACACCACTGAGGGGCTTCCAGGAATCCTCTTTTTAAAAGCACCTTATATTTTTTACTACAGTGTTTTCACCTGTGTTTTTATCTCTATCCCAGCACTACTATCGCTGACATTGTTGATTTCACTGGGCTCTGGGCTCTCTCGAACACTGTTTACGTCCCCTGGCACTTGCCCATGTTTTTACTTTATTACTTCTGGTAACTGGAGATAGGGGTTCTGTCTCATTTCTGCACTTTTACCTTTCCTTGATATATACCATCCCCTAGTGGCTTATTAAGGAGTCTCGTATCATTTCTAGGTTGAGTGTTTGGCCATGCTCTTGGGTCTCTGTAGCGGACCATGGTGGTTTCTGACTTTTGACGTCTGTCTTCAGGCTGTATCAGATAGTACACATACCACTGTAGTGTCTGGAGCATGCACACAAGGGTGGGGCATTGCTCCATATGTTGTTTGTAGTACACTGCATTTCTGTCGGGCTTGCACCCATGAAAACAGAAAGTCCTTTTAGCCTTTCTGTTTTTTTTGCACTCCCCCCTCACTCCAGAAAAGAGAGTGCTCCTGTGTCTACCCAGTACTTATCCAAGTGGCTGGTTCACTGTGGTGTGTTTTGTTATTGGAAGTCTGGTAAGGAACTTGTTGGTGATGTATGTGACCTCTCCACACGTGGTGTGGTCTCTTCTGTTGCTTGCTTTCAGAATGTTTCTGCTGATGCCATATATGATAATACCACTTTGGTGCATGGTGTGTGCTGGCACTACAGTCTAGAACATCATCTCAGGAAGAAGTGGTGGCTTGGGGCTCACCTTTTTTTTTTTGTTTGTTTTGCAAGACCGTCTGTTCTGATTTTATATCAGACTTTGCCATCCTCCCTGGGTATGTTGTACTCCTTGGAAATCATTAAAGAGCTGTGGCCCAGTAAAGGAGACGCCTCCAATGAAGATGGAACAGATAACTTACTGTAACAGTAGCTCTTTGTGAGAATCTTCTGCATTGGGCCATGGTATACCCATTCTTCTTCTCCCTTGCTGGCTGTTTCTAATTTAGTGCTGGGCTTGGTGATGTCCATCTATGGTTTAGAGTGTTACGTTCAAGACCCATACCTTTCCCTATGTGCCTGGCTGTGGGTAGGTCTCTTGGTTCTTCACAGACTATGGACCTCCAAGCTTATCTCCAGTGGGGAACGAAGGAGCGATGGGGCTGCCCACGATTATATAGGTGCCGACGCTACATGTCTTCATGGGCAGACCCTGGCTAACAAAAGTTTCCGAGTGGTCCTGACACCGAAGGCTTACAGTTCCAAAGGTGTGGCCTAGTGGAGGAGATTCTTTTTTTTTTTTTTTTTTAACTACTGTTACAGTAAGTAACTGTTCTTTTGATGACCTTACAGTTTGTCTCTGTGGAAATGATTACAGCATCACACAAGCAGAGGATTATGCTGTCCTGTATAGAAAAGTAGCAGCAAAGCTGGCCCACAAGTGCAGCAGTAGCGCTACCGTTTGTGACACTGATGACCTGGGATCAGACGCAATCTCAGGAGTCAGAGGGCCGACTGGGGAAGGAGGATCGAGTGTCCCATGGACTGCTCTCCTGGGGAGTCCTCAGCACAGTGCTGAGGCCTTGCGGAGGCTGAGGGTCTGACTGCGTGGACTATATCTGGCTGGGAGGTGTGTCAGACGGGGTGTGAGCTCTACATGAGTTATTGCATGCCACGCCTCTCCAAAGAGCAAAATGGAAACCTACTGCTCGGCTGATGGACTGAGGATATCCACTCCACTGTGCTCCACATAGTTGTCTGAGTCACTCAGCCCCTGGACCAGGCATTCATTGGGGAGTAGAGGGCCATCTCCAGTGACCCCGCCCTGGGGGGGAACCAGGGGGCAGTCCGAGGGGTATGAGGTAAGTCCCGGGGGATGGTGGGTGGCTTGAGTCAAACTGATGGATGGCCAACCGCCAGTCACAAAACATACTAAATATATACTATATGTTTAAAAAAAAAAAAAAAAAAAAAAAAGGTAGCTGGCTCAGTGGTGCGGAGGGCTGAGGCACTGGGTGTCTTGCATCTTACCACGCCAGCGACCACGGGTTGCTTGGGTTGGCCTGAGGGGGAGGGATGGGAGTAGATAGCGCGGCCACCAGGCAGCTCTCCTCTCCCAGAGTGGGGAGGTAGGCCTCTCCAGCTCTTGACTGCCACTGAGTGGAGGCTTGCTGGTAGTGTCGGAGCACTGGAGGGGGTTGGCATTAGGTCGGATGGGCGGATTGGGACACTCTTGGTGCATATGTGCACCTCCACGCCCATGCGCTGCCGTGTTGGCTGAGGTCCTGGGGACTTAAGGGTCGAAAACCAGGCAGAAAACAGAACCCCCAGAAGCAAGATGAAGACCAACGCGGCCCCCCCCCCACAGGCTCCGCACCGGTGGTTGGGCACACACCACACGTCCTGTGACAGAGGGCACAGGGTACAAAGTAAGTTCCAGGGGAGCCAGGTGACGGGGCTTGGGGGGTTGGTCAGACGGGGGCAGCTGGAGGAAGGCGTATAAAGAAATAATTTTAAAAAATTAAAAAAAGAAACACAGCAACAGTAGATGAAAGATCATATTTCCAGGTGAGCTGTCTAATAAATAAAGAATCTGAAGGAGATACATACAGCAAATGTATACAATATAAGCTAAGTGAATTCTAAATACAGTATCACCCATGAGGTGTTAGTAGCTCTCTAAAGGAAAACACCAGCGATTGTATCTCCAGAACCATTCAAAAGCGCTTTTAAATCGATGCCGTTTTATTGCGGTAATTTAAATGGACTTACATTGTTTTTCCCTTGTGGCAAGTCCTTCAGACTGCGATGACTCTGGCTTTTCTCCTAGTTCAGGGCGTCATGTTCCCTGCTCGCCCTTTGGGAACTGGATCTTCCTTGCGTGCCTGAAGGTGTGCACCTTGAATCTGGTGCGTTCCTCAGTGTTTGTGCGTACACTCACGACCCCTCACAGTTCGAGCTTCACATACTGCGTTGAGTGACACAGTTGTGACTGACAGAAGCTGGCTTTTTTCAATTCAACACCACTGGGAAAGTAGATGTGGTGAAAAGAAGATTATAGTTAATGGAAGATAGGTTTATTATTTAGAAGAAAGATCAAAAATCTAGGAAAGAAACATTCAGTACTTGCTACAAAATATAAATGATTTAGAGAACAGGGCAGGTGAAATAATATTCACATATGGGTATCCCTGAGGGGGAATGGAAGGTCAAAATATATGGCATTTCCTTTTCTACAGCAGGCTCTGCCAGAAATTTTAAATTACAGATGGGCATGGCCCCTGGAGATAAATAGGGTGCACAGATCCCTTGCACGGAGACCACCAAAAGGTAACAAACCGAGACCCATTATTGCAAATTTTCTACGGTATTCAGTCAAAGAAGAGATTATCCAGATTGCAAGGGAGAGGAAACAGTATTTTTTTGAGGGGGATACAAATTTTCCAGGTTTCTCTGCCGAGATTATGGAGTGGAGGAAAGCTTTTGGGGTAATGGGAAAAAAAAAAAGACCCACAGGGCTGTGGCTTATCCTTACTACATTAAATACCCCTCCACAATGGTATTTCACATTCGGGGGAAGCAGCATTTACTTGTGATTAACCATCCCTTGTTTGGGAGTTTCTTGACGAATATTGTGCCAGAGATTCTAAATTTAAAAATTCAAAGGAGTCAGTGGTCCCGAATTCTTCTTCAGAATAAAGCTCATGCTCTGATGTCTCGAAGAAGTCTGAACCCCCAAAAGCTCTTGCTCACGAAGGTATACTTCCTTCAGTACGTACTGTACCAGCGCTAAGCACTCCACAAAGAATGCAAACATCAGAGGCAGCAATGTTCCTGCATCTCAAAATGCTGCAATGACATGGAAATCCAGGCCCCTGTTCAAAACATACATCAATTATTACAAGCCCCAAACATATAGAAATCCCAAGAAAAGGGGCAGAAGCAGTAGCTAGGAATGCAGCAGTACCTAGGGGCGTCATCTGAATCATCACCTGAAATCTGTAATCCAGAGGATTCGTCTGAAGTGATGACTGTATGAGGGAAAGCGTAGCAAAGGTCCTGGATCGCTAGAATAAATATCGCCCTTTTGTTTTTTCTGTTACAGTGCTCCTTTATGTTTTTGTGTGGTCCTGTGAGACCTGGATGTTTTACATTCGCATCAGTTAATTTCCTATACCATGTCAAAGGGCACGTCTGATCTATCCATCTAGCCACACAGATTAAAAGGGATGTTTGCCTTCAACATAAACTTTTACTTCTGTGTAATTTCATATTTTTCTCCCAAGATACTGTAGTCGTGCTACTTCAGTTCATTTGAGCTTCCAAGCTCAACTCGATCACAGCATCACTGGGTTTCTCTTCATATCGGACCTGAATAAAACGTTTCATATAGATGAAGTAACTGAGCATTGCCAAACTGTTACCACTTCATCAGTCTTTATTATGAGAGTAAAACATATTAATTTAACACTGGTATTCGCCGGCCTGGTGGCGCTGAGGGTTGAGGCGCTGGGCGCCACACCTGCCACACCAGCAGCTTCGGGTTCGAGACGAACCCGGGTTGCCGCTGGTCGGCAGGGGAGGAAGAGGATCAAGCATCCGGAGGACTGCCTCTCCTTTCCGGGGTCTTGTTCGGTAGCCATTGGCCTTCTGCAGAAGCCAGAGGCACAGCAAGCGCTGGAGCATAGAGAAGGGGGGGAGGCAGACATCTGTGGCAATGCCTTTGACGCCAGGGCGCCAGCCACTCCTAGAACAGAAGAAAATGCCCTTAGCTCTGGCGGAGGCGGAGCACTGGAGCTGCCCTTAATTTGCGGCCACCCTCCTGGTACCCAACCGACGCCACCAGAAGAAGTTCGGTGTTGGGGCTCACTTTGTCTCGCCTCCTGGGAAACTGCGGCTACATGGGCTCAAGGAGGGTTGACCAGTAGGAACAGACTGTAGAGGGATGACTCTGGGTGCTCTTGAGGAGACCAGAGCTGAAGGGGAGAGGAGGAATAAATAGAAAGCATTAAAAAAAAAAAAAAAAAAAAACACTACATTTTGCTCTGTAAACGGACTTTGTGTATTTTTGTGCATCTCAGTTTGTTGGAGGTTCTAACGCAAGACCAACTTAGACATCAACACTGTGGTCCCTTTAGTAATCAAATCTTAATGCTTTTAATGACATGTTTTGACTCCTCCAAACACCAGGGTTGCATTTAACTATTTGCTCAACGTACTTAAAGCGACTAGATGAATACATTTAATCTCAAACAAATAGTGCCATGATCTGTTATTAGCCTTCAGCTTTTTACCACCTTTGTTCAGTTATTTCTTTTTTGTCATAACTCTCTTAGAAGTGGACAATATTGTTTCTATGTTGGTTGCATTTCTGTTGAATTTCAGTAACAAATGCAATGTTTGAACACTTATTCCCCATACCTCCATTTTTCTCACCTCCTCCCACCACCAGTATATTGGTACTTTTCTCTGGTGCCAGACTTAATCTTATTTAATTTGACTTCATTTATGTACTCTGCACTGTTTTGATAGAATTGGGTGTTCTCGTCATAGACTCAGGAATTGTTTCTATGTTTTCAAATTGGCATTTAATATGTACTGTGTTAATCAAAATTTCATACAGTTTTCTTACTGCCAGTCACTATTATTATTATCACAGTCTCACACTCCCAGATGGTAAAAAGGGAAAGCCACTTGGCTCAAGTGGACATTTGTGCAGAGAGTTCACGCACAGATATTCTCCAAGTCTGCTCAAGGCTTTATCTGATCAGGTAAATCCTAATCATTTATGGGAGGCCTCTTGATGGAATCTCTCAAAAAGGTGGCCCTCTTGAACCTTCCTGCATCTTCATACTCGGCAGGAAACAAAATAAATTATTGACAGCAGACACCTCAGAGCTGCTATACAAAAAAATATGTATATTCAGACTTGCAGCATAAATTGCATGAGGACAAAATCTGCATCAGATGCCACAGAGTCTAGCCGGTTTCATGTGTAGTGCTTCACCCTTTGGGGGGGGGGGGTGTCTGGTACCAATTTATTTTGTTCGCTCTGGAGTATGAACCCAGGCAGACTGCACGGCAAGAAGAGCCCAACCTTTGAACTATTGGGCCAACTTTACCTAAACTTCTTAGAATTAATGTACTGTATCTTTCTTTTGTTGGAAGCCTTTGTCATAGTTGGTTTCAGATTTCTTCTGTGTGAACAAATTACTTCTTTGTGCAGAAGAAAAAAGATGTAAACAGTGAAGCATAGAAAATATAGTGACAGAAGGCATTGCAACCATCAATGCTCTGTGTTTTTACTCCTGTATAAAATTGCAGTGGCTTGATTAATGAGATTCCTTACCTAGAGTTGTTCTATATTTGCCCTGTCATACTAAAAGAACTTTACATTGTCCTACACTCAGTGACGGGGAAAGAACGCTAGGACTGGTTTTTCCAGTTGAAACTGTTGCACAGATTTGTCTGCGTCATTCAGCCATCCTGGTCAGATTTCCCTTGTGGGTATTTCCACACTTTCATGCATACTTTTGATAGTACTGAACCTTTCCTGTTATTATTCTTAAGGTACATTTTTCAGTGCATGTCTGAGAGTACATTTTTAAAGATGTTTTCCTTATATGGACAAAGACAGACACTTATTAAGTAAAAATAAATCCATATTAGATTGCTTTCAACAAGCAAGACAGAACTGAAAACAGTGTTTTCTGCCGTGGGCACCATTTTGACCATTCTTTGAGTCTTGCAGGCAGCACTGCAAGTCTGGTCAGGTGCAGCTGGTAGCATTATGTGCAGTGGCAGAGTGATGATCATCTCTGTCCTTCTCTTTGAATCCTCCTCTTCAGTCTGGTGGTGGTAAAGAATAAGGCATGGTTGGAGAGGATGGGATGAAAGGGGTAGCCACTACCACATATTCTGGCAATGTCCTAAAGTGCAGCAGTTCTGGTCCCAAGTCCAAAACGAGCTGAGTGGTTCTAGGACCTAAAAATACTTTAAATAGCACCTTTTCTGGTGCTTACAACAAAAATAAAAAAAAGACCCTTACCTGCCCCTAATTCCACTGGTATCATGCCCCGATATTTGAAAGGAAGGGATTGCATTTTGGCTCTGTGGAGCAGAGCCGCCATTCCCCCTAATTTCCACTTCCTCATAGTGAGAGCTTCCTCCGTGCTAGCACGTTTTCTGATGTCGTTACATGGAGAGCATGGGGGCGTGCACCATAGACATTAATGGGGCTGTTTTTAAGTCCAGTTTTCGTATTTCAGATGATCATTCAGAACAAATCAGGGCCACCACTTAATTAACAAGGTCTGACTTTCTTGCTGAGTCAGAAGTGTTCAGATAGTACATTTCTAGCTCCTTAGTCAGCTGCCTTCTGGCTGTGAGAGCAAGATTGCTGTCTGCTAATAGCTAGCAACAGGGAAGTCTAAATACAGACACCTGGTTTACTGCTGCCTAAGGCCCCCCCCCCCAATTTACAGCTCTCCTTCTCATCTAGCTAACTGCAAAGATGTTAACAGTTCCCTTCCCCAACTCAGACAAGCACACTAACTCTTGTGTTGTTGTTTTTTTACCCTAATTGAAGGTCCCTAATTGAGTGTGTTACAGCTATGCTGTGAGCTGCAACAGGCTCTGACTCTCTTGCTGAGTCAGAATTGTTCTAGTAATAAAGTTCTAGCTTCTTAGTCAGCTGCCTCCTTGCTGTGATAGCAAGATCTGCTCGCTCTCTGTCTCTCTCTCTCTGACAAAAATGGCATGGGTTTTCTTGCTGTTTCAGCTTATAAGTTACTAACCCACTGTAGGGTATCCCCCTCACATGAGGTATGAAACATGCTATGTGACCATGTTGCCTAACATAGTAATGCACATTTACTTAATCCTGTATGTCACAAAGCTATGGATTAAGTATATAGGTTTATCTGATAAAAAATAACATTTAAAAGGAAACCTGCCGTGCCTTATTGCTTAAATAATATCTGCTTCCCTAGAAACAAAGGATAACTCAGACTTTCTGCTCGAATCTCAACTGCCCAGCAGTGCACCTGAATGAGGTTACATGAAGTCTGATCAGTAGCCTTGGCTACTAGGTCTGACTCAGATCACATGGAAAGAAGTGGAAGCACAGCCCAGGCTTCCAGTTTAGCCTTACAGATCATATGGGAAGTACAGGAAGTTCAGTCAGAAATCTTTTATTTAAAGCAACAAAATAACCTACTCCCCTGCAGTGCATCCACACACAACTAGTGCAGCTAACCCCTGCTGCATATCTAATTATGCTAATGCCCTAAAGGCAGCCATTTACAAACATACTAAAAAAGTCAGCAGATTAGGCCCTATGGTCTGTCGAGTCTGCTCAAGGATCAGTGCCTTCTCATGGCACCATTATAGCCCCACCCTCCACAAGGTCCCTGCAACCAAGGCTCTGGGAAGCCACCTCCCTATACCTATCCCAGCCTTTCTTGAACCCTTCCATAGTTGTAGCAACCACCAGCTTCCTGGACAGTGCATTCCAGGGCTCCACCACCCTCTCAGTGAAGTAGCATCTTCTTGTTTCCCCCCGTCAGTCTCCCCGCCCCCGTCCAGCCTTATTGAGTGTCCCCTGATGGCCCCTACCTCCCTCAGCTGAAGCACCCCTCAAGACTTAACTTATTCATTCCCTTGAGATATTTAAAGACCTCTATCATATCTCCTCTGTTTCTTTTCTCCTCCAGTGAGTACAGGTTGAGCTCCTCTAGTCTCCCCCCATAGGGCCTTTCCCTAGTCCTAATATCATCCTGGTTGCCCTCCTCTGGACTCTCTCTAGAAGAGCAATGTCCCTCTTTAAGTAAGGATGCCAAAACTGCATGCAGTATTCAAGGTGTGGTCTAACCAGGCAGTTATACAGCGGAAGGAGCACCTCTGGACTCCTTGAGGTTATCCCCCTGGCTATGCACCCCAGCATTTTATTTGCTTGGGCCACAGCCCTTCTACACTGCTCTGAGTTATTCATTTTGGCATCCACCACCACCTCAAGGTACGCCCCCCAAGGTGTATACATAAGCTGGGTTTTTGCCCCCTAGGTGAAGAACCCTGCATTTCCCCATTAAACTTTAGTTTTTATGCTCATGACCACCTCTCCAGAGTCTCCAGGTCCTTCTGGAGAGCCTGCTTCCCCTCCTCCCCTTCCACCACCGCCCACAGCTCTGAGTCATCGGCAAAGAGGCTCATCCCGCTCCTGATACTGCTTCTGATGTCGGAGATATAGGCGTTAAACAGGAGTGGGCCCAGTACCGATCCCTGTGGGACCCCACTAATGACTGTCTTGGAGGATGAGGCCTCCCCCCCTCCACCCTCGCCTTCCGTACATGCCCAGCTAGCCAGTTTCCTATCCACCTCACCTGACCATCTGCCCCCCACCCTCATATTCTCTAGCTTTCCCAGCAGCCCAGGATGTGGCACCAAGTCAAACACCCTGCTGAAGTCTAGAAAGAGGACCTACACTGGCCTGCCATGATCCAGCGCACTCGTCAGCCCCTTCATAGAACTCCATCAGGTTGGTCTTACACGATCTGCCCTTAACCAAGTCATGCTGGCAATCATCTATGTGTCCCTGTGCCTTCAGAACCCCCTTCAGCCTCTCCTTCAAGATGACCTCCATCGAGCCGGCCTGGTAGCGCTGAGGGTTGAGGCGCTGGATGCCACACCAGTGACCTGGGTTCGGGAACGAGCCTGGGTCATTGGGGGTTGGCAGGGGAGGGAAGAGATCGAGTGTCCAGAGGACTGCTCTCTCTTCCCTGGGAAGGACTCTGGGAAGCGATCACTCTAGAGCAGCCTCTGGTGGAGACCGGGGCACTCAGGCGGAGCACCGCTAAGCAGTAAACAGGGGAGGCAGAGTTGGGCGCCATTGTCATACCACTACTCCGTGGGTAGACAAACACAAAAAGGAAAAAACCTTCTCGCTGGCAGGCGGTAGGCCGGCCGCGTTCAATCACCATGTCCAATACCAGGTCAGAGCTGCTTTCCCAGGAGATCCTCTGTAGCCGTCCAGAGGCCAGACACTGGAGATAGAGTGCCAGGGAGTAATGCGCTCCTTGCCTCTGGGGGACTTCGATCCGGAGGGGCTCTCTGGCAGACTGTGGGGATCAGTGAGGGACCCGGGGAATATAGACAGAGCTTCAGATGGACGGGAACAGCTGGGGCAGCTGGAGAGAGTCCAGCGAAGTAAGGGAGATAAAGAAAGTTGACCTCCATCACTTTGTCCACTACTGACGTCAGGCTAACCGGCCTATAGTTTCCTGGCTCTTCTCGCAAGTCGCCCTTGTGTATAGGCACAATATGGGCCATCCTCCAGTCGTGAGGCTCCCACCCCGACTGAAGGGAAGAGTTAAAAAGGTCCACCAGGGGTGCAGCCAGGGTATCAGCCAGCTCCTTAAGCACCCTGGGATGGATCCTGTCTGGGCCCGGTGCTTGATCTACTCTCAGGGCCTTGAGGGCGTCCCACACGCTCCCACTGGGGATTTCAACATCCATTTCCCCATTTCCTCCCCCAAGTCCTCCTTGGTAAAGACTGAAGCAAAAAAGTCATTTAGTACCTCCGCCTTCTCCACCCACCCACTCCCCATCCTCAGCCTACTAATCTGCCCCTTCCCTTTTCTTCTTTCCCTGATATAACTGAAGAACCCTTTTTCTTCCCTGTGCCAATCTCAGCTCCGCCCCCACCTTGGCCGACCTCACCACCCTGGTGACCCTCCTGGTTACCTCATCATACTCCCCCTTGGATATAGCCCCCCGAGCATGTTTGTATCGGCTATAAGCAGCCTTTTTCTCCCTTACTGCATCCTGAACCTCCCTTGTCCACCAGCTTGGCCTCTTAGCTTTGCCCCACTTGCTTCTCTCCCTCATGCAGGCCTTGGTAGCCTCCAGGAGCCCCTTTTTAATAATTTCCTACTGGGCCTCCGTGCCCGTGCTTGGCCTGATTTCATCTAGGTAGCCCCCAAGGATCTGCTCCATCCCCCTGAAGTCTGCACCTCTAAAATCCACCACTGACGTTTTTGTGTGTTCTACACCACCACCTAGGTCAAAGGAGAACCAAACCGTGGTGTGATCACTTCCTGCCAGTGGGCCCCCAACAACTAGGCCCCTGATGAGCATACCGTCTGACAGGACCACATCCAGGACACCCCCCCCCCCCCGTCGGATCAGTCACCAGCTGGGCAAAAAACGCATCCTGGAAGATGTCCAGCAGGCGCTGCTCCCTGCCCGATGAGGACGCCATAGTTCCCTAGTATACTTCTAGCATACACAGGTCTCCCAGCACCACAGTTTTGCCCTCTCCCCTACCACAGTGATCCCTGTGGTTAGCCACCAGGCCTTCCTCCTATTCCTGCCCCTGCCCGGGTGGTCTATATATTACCTCCATCTTCACCTGCTTACCCCCTGGAGCCTGCAGGGTGACCCATAAAGCCTCCACCTGGTCCCGCGCTTCCTCAACCTAACTTATCCCTATGCTATCCCTGATGATAATTGCTACTCCCCCACCCTATCCCTTCTGCACGTGGTGTATCCTAGTAGAATTAGGTCCCAGTCATGACTGGAAGTGGCCCAAGTCTCTGACAGCCGCCACATCCACCTCTCCCTCCACTAACAGTGCCTGAAGCTCTGTCATCTTGATACCCATGCTCCTGGTGTTAATCAGGACCACCTTCCAACTTGCCTCCTTGCCATGAGGTCTCCCTGTACCCTGCCTGCAAAAGACCACCTGCGTGCACTGTGGTGTGCTCCTGACCTGTGTCCTCCCCACTTGTGGGAGAGGCCAGAGACTGCCGGAGCCCCTCCTCACAAGTTTAAACCCCACCTGGAGTGGATGAATTCTGTGAGTCTAAGCTGCAGGACCTCTTTACCCTCTGAGCTAAGGTGGAACCTGTCCCTTGCGTACAGTTCCTTGTACTCCCAGGTTGCACCCCAGTCCCCCACCCACCCATACTCCCTGGTCTCACACCATTCACTGAGCCATACATTTACATCCCTTATTTTTTGCTTATTTTCCACACTGGCCCTAGGCACTGTTAGTATCTCCGAGAAGGAGACCGAGCACCCCACGAACTGGCAGACCCTGGCCAGTTCCCTAAACCTAGCCTGAAATCTCCAGCTCACTGTTTCCCCATAATATCGTTTGTACCCAGTGCACTAATATGTCAGGGGTCCCACCACACTCCTTCACTAGAGTATAGACCAAATGTTTGGCCTTATGCACCGTCAAACCAGATATACTCTTGATCTTAACACCACAGGAAGTGACCCCTTCCCTGCACCTGATCCCCCTAATTATGGAGTTCCCCAGGAGAAGCACTCTTACCACCTCCTCTTTTTCCCTAGGCTTGCTCGCTATCCCAGTTTCTCTCCCCTTTTCTCCCGCTTTACCATGTATGTCACCCCCCCCCCACATTCCGACCTGTCCCTTCCACTCCAACCCTGATTTCTCGCTGACCTGACCTCCCTGGTCTCTTCCCTTCCTGCTGGCACTCTGGTCCATCCTCGTATGTCTCCCAGGATCAAGGGCCTGCCCCCAGGTCTTCCTTCTCACTGACCCGTCCACCTCAGTCACTTTCCTTCCCCCTATTATGCCCGACCAACCTCAGATCTCCCCAGGAGCAAGGACCCCCCCCGCTCTCTGCTCTTTTCCCTCACAGACCAGTCCTCCACCACCACTTCCCTTTCTCCTACTGCACCCAGACCCAACACAGTATTTTTCCCCAACGACATGGGACCCCCCCTGCCCCACTGGGGAGTCCACTGGCCCCCCCTTCCCTCCCTCTGCACATCTCTCTCTCTCTCTCCTGCATAACTTGTCCCCTCATTTTATACCATGTCCTTTACTAGGTCCCCCAGGGTTTCTCCACTCCGAGCCTCCTTCCTTGCCGTCCCTCCCTTCCCCACTGTGTCCTGACTCCCTTAGTCCTGCCGTGTCCTTGCATCCTCTGTATCCTGTCACCCCGAGACTCTTTGCCTAGGAGAACCACCCCCGGCCTGCTGAGCCAATTTCCATCCTCAGCGAACCTGCCTCCAGAGGAGCTTCCTCCTCCAGATTCCTCCTTCCTGCTTGACAGTGCCAAGGGTGTGAATGTGTTATTTTGCTCTGTGCCATTTGTCCTGGCTCCCCCTGCTGTCTCACAACCCCTATCAGTTCTTTTTTGCCCACACCCCAGCGCTCTTCTCCTAATCTCTTTACAGGCCCCCTGGTTCTTATTCCTCCTAACCTCGTGCCATACCCCCTGGTCCTTATTTTGCTCAGGGCCACCCCAACCCATGCCCCCTGGTGCTCCCCTCATTCCTCCAGGGTCTCCACCCACACTTCCCATTATGGTAGTGCAGTCCCCTGTACTCGTGCCATCCTTCTCTTGTCTGTTCCCTCCCAGTTTGGGTGCCTCATCCGAGCCCACTACCATTTTAAAATTCTTCCCCCTACTGCCCCCAACCCCCCCCACAGAGCCACCTTCCTTTAACCCCTCCCTCCAACACCCATCTTAGCCACCTGACCTCCTTCCCGAGATGTACCAACAGTTGGCACATCATACAACCCCCATCCTCCAGGCCAGGGCTAGCACTATGACCAACTCACACCCTATGCGCCCCACTACCCTTCCAAAGATACCAGCCCTCGTGCTCCGTGGACCCTGCCCCATTTCTCTCTGTCGGCTGCCGCATCCCCAGTTGTCCTAACAGTGCCAGAGCCTGTCTGACCCCCCTCCCCCACCAGTGCCTGTTGGGCTAGATAACAGATAAATACTGCCCTTACAGATGTGGTAGAAGAACTATCCATACATAGCAAAGCACAGATACAGGCCCCAAAATAAATTAACAACCCCAACCCTACTGCACCAATGCTTGCAGCCTCACCCCCCCCCCCCGAGTCCACTCCTCCCCAGTCCTACTCCCGTTCTGTTGTTGGTTGCATTGCACAGCTCCCTCTTGCCTGATTTCCTTCAGCCAATGGGATCCTTCTTGCTGATCAGTTCCGCCCTCCCCAGGCAGTCAATAGAGGTCTGGCCAGGGTGGGAGGAAAATCCCTTGTTGTCCTGCTGCTTTGTGGCCGGGAATGCTCCCTTGTAGTCCTGCTGCTTTACATCCGGGAATGCTTCCTCGCTCCACTGCTGGTCCTAGATACCCTGGCCCACTCTGTGTGGCCGGGAAGGCACCACCACTCCTCCTCCGATGAGGCTTCTGCCACCCGGCTCCCTGGCCCTCATCCCTGCTGCTGTGCCAAAAAGACTTTAGCGAGGATACACCCGAGCTGCTATTTAAAGCCTGCTTGGCTTTTGTATCTCACGCCACTGCACTAGATTGGCTTTTTCCTCCCTGCACCCGACTGACACACTTCCACTGATTCCCCTGCGGCTGGATTGGATGCTGCCAACAGTCCCCTACAGCCCTGACCTGCTCCACGTGGCCAGGAATGCTCCGCTGCTGTTCCTAGATGCTCTGGCTCACTCTGTGCAGCTGGAAAGGCTCCGCCGCACCTCTCTGGTGGGGCTTCTGCCGCCCTGCTCTCGGCTGCCGTGCCAAAAAGACTCGAGTGAGTATAAAGCTATTTAAAGCCTGCTCAGCTTTTGTAACTCCCACCACTGCACTAGATTGGCTTTCTCCTCCCCCTGCGCCCGATTGGTGCATTTCCACTGATTCCCCTGCAGCTAGATTTGACGCCGCCAACAGTCCCCTGTGGCCCTGGCCCGCTCCGTGTTTCTGAGAATGCTGTCTTGCTCAGCCGCTGGTCCTAGATGCCCTGGCCCGCTCTGTGTGGCCGGGAAGGCTCTGCCGCTCCTCCTACGATGGGGCTTCTGCTGCCCGGCTCCCTGCTGCTGTGCCAAAAAGACTCAAGCGGGGATACGGCCGAGCTGCTATTTAAAGCCTGCTCAGCTTTTGTATCTCCCGCCGCTGCACCAGATTGGCTTTTTCCTTCCTGTGCCCAATTAGCACACATCCACTGATTCCCCTGTGGCTGGATTGGATGCAGCCAACAGTCCGCTACGGCCCTGGCCCGCTCCGTGTGGCCGGGAATGCTCTCTTGCTCCGCCGCTGGTCCTAGATGCCCTTGCCCACTCCATGTGGCTAGGAAGGCTCTGCCGCTCCTCCTCCTCCTCCTCCTCTTCTGATAGGGCTTCTGCCACCTGGCTCACTCCCTGCTGCCGTGCCAAAAAGTCCCCTGCAAATGACATCGGAGCAGTAGGCTACATTTGAAGATACAGGACCAAATTACAGCACTGTCAAAACATCTTAACATTACTAAACATTTTATAAGTGGAATAAGGCAGTTTCATCGGGGAGTTTAAGATATGTCAGTGTACCTTGTCTTGGTTGAAGCCCCTTGCCTATGGGGCCTGGGACTGCAGCCCACCACTCTGCACATTAACATAGCGTTACCAGCTCTCCACCCCCCCGCCAAAATACCTTATCCTATTTGGGGACTGTAAGTTACAAGTCTGACACTTTCAGAAATTCTAGTGCTATCAGAAAATAAATTACTCTCAGGAAATTGACAACTAAAGAGGAACAATCACCACCAAGGGCCCCCATACTGAAATAAGCTGGTCCCAGTGTGGACCTTGTGGGCAAAAACATTTTGGTTTATATACTGTTTACTGTTGTATAGTAAATTATATCAAACTAAGTTTGCTTAGTTGTAAGCTTACATCTTATTTTATGGGCAGCAGTATAGCGCAGTGGTTTAAGGCTCTGAGCTGCAAATCTGGTGACATCCAGCAGACCAGACCTGGGTTTGAATCCCACAGCTTCCACTTACATACTGTGTGACCCTGAGCAAGTCACTTAACTTCCTTGCGCTCCCAGGTCGCACCTGTAAAAAAGCTTTCAGCTTAGTGTGCTACTCCTGGTTAAACAACAAAAAAAAAAAAAAAAAACTATGAATCCCAGAGTCCTCTGCATATGACATCAGAGCAGTAGGCTGCAGTGAATCTTATAGGTTATATAAGCTGTGATCTTTTTATTTTTTTGCTGATCCTGCTGTCCTCCATGGGCTATGCGCAGTCGTAAAGGACTGTGCTTAGCCCCTGGAGAGAAGCGGTCCTGGAAGAAAACATCTGATCGGGGATCATGAAAGCTCTGACATGCATTGCAAGCTGTTGAATCTCCCACTGATGTCAGCAGCAGGGGTTTTGGGATTTGTAGTAGCAGAAGATGTCTGCCTACAACTAAGCAAAATTAAATGTGATACAGTGTACTGTACTATTGTAAACAGTGAGTAAACTAAAATATTTTTGCCCACAAAGTGCACGTTGGGACCAGCCTCACACTTGAGTATGGGGTCCTTTGTGCCAACGTTTTCCCTTTAACTGTTAAAAAAAAGTAGTAGGGAGCACAGCCATGGTCTGAAGGAGCATATATTTTTGTGTGTTGACTCGGCTGCTGTAGATAGTAAGTTGGTATGGGCTGCCTGCTGAGGTGGGATGAAACCATCTGAGGGAAGTCTTAGGACATTCCCAAACTCCCTGAGTCTTTTTCATCTTGTCCTAGCTGGTAGACTGATCTCTGCTGAGCAGGGATACTTTTTTCTCAACAATTAAGTTAATTCTACAGCTTTTGCAACTTATCCAGTTCTGGTGCTGCTCTGGGACTTCTGCAAGCAGCAGCACAGAAGGAACTCTTCAGCATCTGCTTTGTTTTGCAGGGGCTCAGTCTGCAGGCTTCGGAGCCCTGGGCTGCAGTGCCTTGTAGGAAGTAGAAAGGAGCCACAGCCATGGTCTGGAGGAGCATATATTTTGTGGCACAAACTTGATCAAGTGTGCACCTCCATTTTAGAGCAGCACACCATGCTAACTCCTTAATACTTCTTATGTAAGATAATGTTCTTAGTTGCTGTTTGTTCAGGGAGAAGAATTGGTGAATACATACATACATACGAACATACGAAGAAGCCAGCAGAAGGCGGCCATTTGGTCTATCAAGTCTGCTCGTATTGCAGGGTCCACAGCTTGAGCTAATGTCCCTGCCCTCCCTTCCCACTCCTCCCATCCTCCCTACCCTTGATTCTTACCTTCCCCCTATGCCTATACCAGCCCCTCTTAAGGCTGCCCACTGTCTTCAATGAGATGACCTGCCCCCTTGTTATATGGTTGCCACTCAGCTTAAAGAAACTGCCCTTATCAACCTTATTTATCCCTTCCGGGTACTTGAATCTCCCAATCATGTCTCTCCCTCTCTCTCCTGTCTTCTAGGGAGTACATGTTCAGTGCCCTCAACCTCTCCTCGTATGCCTTACCCTGCTGACCGGCTGTCATCTTTGTAGCCTTCCTTTGTACCTTCTCCAGCAGCTTAATGTCATTTTTGAGGTGTGGGCACCAGTGCTGAACTTCATACTCTAGATGCGGCCTTACAAGTGACCTGTACAAGGGCAGTATAACCTCCTCTCTCCTACTACTGATCCCCCTAGCTGTGCATCCCAGCATCTTGTTTGCCTTTACTGCTGTTTTTTTGCACTGCGTGGAGTGCTTCAGGTCACTAGTGATCATCACTCCCAGGTCCTTCTCCTCCTCTGATGCAGATGCTCTGACTCCACCCAGGTTAATACTCTGTCCTGGGATTCTTGGCTTTAATATGTCAGACTTTATCTAAGACCGAGGCTTTTATATATCATTTCACATGGACAAAGTTGTCATTCATGTAGTCCTTTCATTTATTCATGTTTTTATCTTAGTCGGGAGAGTCCCTTATTCTGTCCCTCCTCTTTGAATGACAGGGAGTGTCAAAGTTATGTTTGTGCATAGGGCTTTTCAAATTCATTTGCAGAAGTCAAATAATTTTTGTCAGACTGGTTTGTTTGGCCAGCAAAAGAAAGATCTTAAGGGTTCGAAGAGGTCCATGCTAGATGGATCAAGACCTGCAGGGAAGCTTATAGGACTAAAGGGACACTCATCCTGAGGTTTCTCTGGGCACAGTCCAACGGGTTGCTGTGTACTTACTAGATAGAAAAGGCCAAGGCTTTGGTCCTGATCCTGTTCAAGGTGGCCACATGGGTGTCTGTTCATTTCCTTTTTTTGGCACTATAGGGTAGGCGTATTCTGCTGCTACTCTGTCAACAGGAAAGTCCTGCAGGCTGTAGTCCAGCATTGATTTCCACCTCAAGAAATTAGTTGAAAGGCCTGCAAACCTTGATATACCATCTGCTATGGTTAGTGCAATATTGGAAACTGCCTGTGGTATCAATACTGTGACTTGCGCTGCCCCAGTGTATCGTGACCCCATTATACCATGACATCCCTAGTTCATGGTCAGTTTTGTTGAGGCTATGGCAGGCATATTTGTTTTTACAGTGGTGCTTTTTTTTTCTTGCTGTTCCTTTTTCAGACCAGGGTGGAACAAATTTTGTAGCCAGGTGGCCCATGGCTGCTAAAAAAAAAAAAAATTGGTTTGTCTACCAGATGTATTGAATGTTACCTGTCAACTGGCTACCTATCCATGAAGTAATTTTTAACTGGCTACCTGTCCACAAAGTAATTTTTAACTGGCTACCTGTCCACAAAGTAATTTTTAACTGGCTACCTGTCCACAAAGTAATTTTTGAGCTCTTAAAAAGGATGGCAACTAAAACTATTGATCTAGCTACCAAATTTTGAGAGCTGTTGGCCAGTCTGACCACCAGCTCACAAACTGATTTACCCCCACCTTGTTTTAGACTGCTGTTGTTACTATATAAATACTGTACTGAAGACTGAGCATGCTAGGAGTGACGTAATCTTAAACTGATTTTCCAGTTTTCTTTCCGATCACATAACATTCCCCAAAAATTTGAAATGAAGGACATTCCATTCTTGATCACTAAAGAAATTTGCAGAAAACAGGATCTCTGCCCCTTGAACTTGTCTGCTTCTGTTGTTTCCTGGTTTGTCATAATCCCTGGCTTGTGACATTTTAATCATTTCTGTAGCATAGGTTGTGATGTCATAAACGGAGGATTATGAATTTGTGGCAGGAATAAGCTGTGTGAACAGGTAAAGTGTAAGGGGGGGGGAGAGCCCTTTTTTTTGTTTTGTTTTATTTTTACTTTTATCCGCTTATCCCCACCAGCCCAGTCGCCACTCTTCGGTGGCCAAGCCTCACCACACCGCCTCTCCCAGTCGCTGTCTACTGCCCTCAACTGCTGCCTCCGACTGACCTGACGATTCAATATTGGGGCCTCCCATGCCTGTAGTAGGGACCGGAGGGAGACTGTCATGTTCCATAGGCATTCTTCAAGCCCCGCCGGGGGCAGCGAGGGTGCAGCTCTGGCACTCCTGGACTTAGTAGCAATGAGAGTGTGGGCCACCATCATCATGTCGGCTTGGGTGGCCATTTATCTTTTTTCATCCCCCCGCCCACTGGAATGCACGCCACGGTGTTCTTGCATCCGCGCATGCGATGTGTGGTCACCCACACTGCAAAGCACAATGCCGAAGCCAGCAGCTGGCAAAGGTTGGTACATTCTTGGGCCCTCCCCCCTTCCTGGGAGGAGAGTGTCCAGAGGACAGTCTTGAACCCTCCCTGCCAGCCTCTGCTCCTGTCGTTCCTTTCTCGGGCGTGAACCCGGGTTGCCAGCTTGCCAGGCGTTCCCCTATCGCCCGGCGCCATGGGGCTGGCCAGGGCCCTGTTTTAATGAAAGGGAGTGTAGTAACAGACAGTGGAAGGTAGTGAAACTCAGATTTGTGGGAAATTACACGTAAGAGTTCTGCTGATCCTAGCTGTGATTTTTTTTTTTTTTTTTTTTCTGTAAACCATAAACTTGTTTTAATGCAAGATTTGTCATTTTCTGTCTCCATCTGGTAAGGGTAGGATACCCTATAGACCAGACTGCACAACCAGCAGAACCACTATTAATGGTGAGAACAGGGGGCCCTCTGGTGAAAGCGCTGCAGAGGGAAGCCTTGTGACGTCTGCACAATGCTAGTATCACAAGGCTGACATTTGGGGTTTATTATGTTACATTTGTACTTTATTATTTTGATCAGTTGATTCAGTGTGCACCTGGTCAGTAAATGATTTTGCTATCGATTTCAGCAATACAGCCCTAAAGAGTGGCTTGAACTGCACCAGTGACTGTATGGTCTGTCATGATTTCACACCCGCGGCCTGTTAAGCTTGGCTGTCTATGAGTGCGCCTACAACTTTGGTTCTTTGTAATCTGTGTGGGGCTGGCTTTTCTGTGGGTGTACTGTATCCTTGCACCATGTGTGCGTCTTTATTCCTCCTTATTTTAACTTCCCTCCCACCACCCCTGCTAAGACCATGACATTGAAATGCTTGGTGACAAGGTGCTGCTGTATCCTGGAGCAAGGTCGCTGTCACTCCCCCAATGCTGTGAGGACCAGATTGCAATGTTTATTTTGCACAGCAAGCTGAGATGGAAATCCCAGGTTCGAGGCCATTAACCCGCATCTGTTGCATGCGCTCAGTGTGATATCGCCACTGCCAGCACACTGGGACTGCCCTCTATTTTGTTATCAGATCATTTTTAATCGGAGTAGTGCATGCAGTCATACCAAAGAAATAAGACTTGTTCACCTTCTAGTTTAAAGGGACACTGTTATCCCTTTTTTTGCCATACACGTTCTGGTTGAAAACCCACATTTTATGATTGCTTACCTTCTCAAACATTCATTGATGTTGCTGGTTGTTTTGTTCACTTCTTTTATTGGTAGAACTGAAATGAATGCTAATGGTGTAATTATACCCAAACTTGGTTTGTTTCAAATCCTTAATCTACTCTTACTACATACTTTCTAAACATTAGGAACCTCCCCACAAACACTGTAGCTACTTACGGTCCAAAAGTCTCCTACCACTCTGTCATGAGTGGCTAGACTGTCTGCTTGGGTTGTTCCCAAGTCCAGGAATAATGCAGTGGGAGTTGATCTTGGACTGTAAACGAACACGTTTTTGTGTGATAACACCAGTATGGTGGTCAGTCTGTTTTTCATTTTTGAAAAGAGCAAAGTAATCAGAATCAAACTACCAGCTACACCAGCAGTCTCTACAGAATGCAAGCGTTTTTTATATTAGACACTTTGAGGCCTTAAGGGGTTGACAGTGTTCCTTTAACCTGGGAAGTATTCAGTGTGGGTTTTTTTTTTTTTTTGTTAACCACCTCTTTCCTGCTCTGGTCTCTGTTGTCTTCTTTGTATGTTTAGTCAGCTGTTTCTGGTGACTAGATGTGAGCACGTTTTGTACTTCTTTAGTTTTGTATTGCAGCAAATACACCGCAAATTCACGGTTTCACCCTGATGCCAATGCCTTGTATCTTCCTCCACTTGAAAACACTGTTATATCATGCAAATAAAATTTATTGAAGAGGGAACAGTGGTTTAATACCTGTCATTCACTGAATTTAAATAGAAGCTGACATGCATTTAGCACATGCGAACATGCGAAAATTGCCAGCAACAAAAGGCCATCCTGGTCTATCTAGGCTGCTCAAGACTGCAGCTGGCTCCCTCTTCAGCAGCTGCCCCACCCCCTTCCCTTCCCTTCCCTCCCTTCCCCTTTGCCCTGTCTCACCCCTTCTTGAAGCATTCCACTGTTTTACATGCTACCACCTCAGCCGGTAGTGCATTCCACTTTGCCATCACCCTCTCCGTAAAGAAATGCCTCCACACCTCCCTTCTGAATCTACCCCCCTCCAATCTCATGTCATGGCCACTGGTGTCCCTCCGCACTCTCCTCCTGAATAGACCCTCTGTGTCTGTTTTGATTATCCCCTTCATGTATTTGAAGGTCTCAGTCATGTTCCCCCATCCCTCCTCTCCTCCAGCGTGTACATGTTTAACTCTCTTAGTGTGACCTCATATGGCAATTCCCTCAGGCCCTGAATCGTCTTTGTTGCCCTACGCTGCACCCCCCTTCAGCAGCCTAATGTCCTTTTGTAGGTATGGGCGCCAGTATGCACGCAGTATTCCAGGTGGGGTCTAACCAACGGTTCTGTATAACGGTAGAATAACCGTCGTCCTTCTCGAGGTTATGCCCCTTGCAGTGCACCCCAGCATTTTGTTGGCCATTGCTGCTGCCTTTCTGCATTGCGCAGAATTGTTCATTGCTCCCATGATGAGCACCCCCAGATCCTTCTCCTCTTCTGTTACCTCCAGCTGCACCCTCCCCCAAACAGATGGTAGCTTCTCTTTGGATTTTTTGTTCCGAAGTGCAGTACTTTGCATTTCTTTGCATTGAACCCCAGCTGCCATCTGTCAGACCGTGCCTCTAGCCTTGCTAGATCCTTCTGTAGCCCCCACCACCCAACCTGGTTGTCCACCACTTCTCCCATCTTGGTGTCATCCGCAAATAGACTGATTTTACTGCTGATGCCCTCCTAGATGTCTTCAATAAATATGCCAAACAGCACTGGGCCCAGCACCGACCCCTGAGGAACACTACTTGTCACAGGCTTAGGGGATGATTATTCAACACCTACCACCGCCCTCTGCTGTCTATCTTTTAGCCAGTTCTTCACCAACCCCACCAGTTTTGCTCCTGCCCCTGTGCCCCGTAGCTTGCTTCCAAGTCTCCCATGCAATACTGAATCGAAGGCCTTACTGAAGTCTAGGTACAGGACATCCACCGCATGGCCCCCGTCAATTTTCCTAGTCACCCAGTCATAGTAGTTCACCAGGTTGTTCTGGCATGACCTGTCTTTGACGAAGCCATGCTGCCTCCCGTCCTGCACACTGTTCACCTCCAGTAGTGCCACTAGCCTCTCCTTTAGGATGGTCTCCATTAGCTTCCCCACTATGAACGTTAGACTTACTGGCCTATAGTTCCCCGGTTCGTCCTTCGGCCCACTCTTGTGGAGGGGAACCACGGGAGGCAGTCTCCAGTCCTGCGGCATGCATCCTGTGTCTAGAGATGAATTAAATAATTCTACCAAGGGTCCTGCAAGGACCTCTGCCAGCTCCTTCAGCACTCTTGGATCTACTCCATCTGGTCCTGGTGCCTTGTCCACCCTGAATGCCCATAACCCCTCCAGCACCCTCCACTCTGGGATTTCTCTGCCCGTCAGTCCCCCCCCATCTGTTTCTATCTTGCCTCCTACTATGGGTAGCGCCCCCTCCCTTTTTTTCATAAAGACTGAACAGAAGTTGTCGCTGAGCACTTCTGCGTTTTCATTCCCATCTTCCACCCATCCCCCGCCTTCTTAATTCTTACAGTTTGGTTCTTACAGCTTCTTTTCTCCCTGATGTACCTAAAGAAGTCTTTTCACCCTTTTTTTTTTTTTTTTTTTTTTTTTAATGCTCTGCGTCAGCCTGAGTCCTCTTGCTGCCTTGGCTGCCCTTAACCCCCTGGCCACTTCCTTTGCTTCTTGCAGATATTCCTTCCTATCCCCCTCTCTCCCCGATTTTCTGTATCTCTTGTAAGCTGCCCTTTTTCCTCTTCACCCTGTCTAACACCCCTTTGCTTATCCAGCTGGATTTCTTTCCCCTAGCCTTCTTAGTCTGGGCCCTACAGCAAGTTTCTGTTGCCTCCACTATCCCCTGTCTTATTAGTTCCCACCTTTGTTGCATGTCCATACCCGGTTGAATTTTGCACAGGAACCCCTGTACCACTTCCCTCATCATCTTTTTTTTTTTTGTAAATTTCTTTTTTATTCAGTTTTAAGTAAGACAACATACATACAAAACACAATACAACACAATGACAGGTTCATCCGACACATTAAAATAACTCAATATTGAGACTGATCAACTGATTTCATTAGAGTTAACTAATTCATTTAAAAGTTCTTGCAAGTGGGAGAATCCGGGTGGGTTATAATTCATACCTTCCATACAATGCTCTTTAAGAGTTAATTCAAACCATTAGGCCTCAATCTCTTCGTGGCATCGTGAGGCAGACTAACTTATTACTATCTTATGTGTCTACCTGACTACTCAGGTACTGCAGGGTGTGACCCAAGAGCAAGTGTTCCATGCCCACCCCTCTCCGTGTCCCCTGCTAGGAAGATGGCCCGACGGCCCTCATCAGGCTCCAACTCCCGGACCATCCTACCCCATCAAGGGACGAAACTGGCATCGTATTTCGAGTAATATATAAACCAGCGGGACCACCTATTTAGGAATTTATCCTTTTGATTATTTAGCCCATAGGTAATCTGCTCCATTTGGTAGATCCGTCTTGTGATCTCCCACCACTGCTGAATTGTAGGTTGACTGTTCGTAAGCCACAACCTGGTAATTGTCTTTTAGCTGCAGTAAGTAATATGTGTAGAAGGTACCTATCATTCGGCTTCTGTACCCTCCTGGGGTATCAAGAAGAGAAACATCTTCTCCGTAAGTTGTAACTGAGGATCAAAGATCTCTCTCAAGTGTTTTGCAGCTGAGCTATGAAGGGTTCAAGTTTAGTACATGACCACATAATGTGGAAGTGTAGTTTCACTCTCCCACATTCTCGCCAGCACCCCGCAGAGGGGGTCTGCGAGTAATGCTGGGTCGTCACTGGGGTCTTTAAGTATCTAACAAGGTTTTTCCACGCGAACTCCCGCCAGTAATGGGAGCCAGCGAGTTTAGAAGGGTATTCACAGGCTGTCCGCCATTCCTCTTGCGTGAGGGGGAGGCCCAAATCTCCCTGCCATTGAGCAAGAATGGGCCCTCCACCTGTCTCCTCTTGAGAGTTGAGAGCCTTGTAGTACCGAGAAATTAAGTGGAGTCTGTCTGTCCCTATATTCAGACTAGATTGGGTCACCACTAAGTTTGATACTTCTGGATTTAGCATCTTTGGGCAGATTGTTATAGTAGTGCTCAGTTGTAGGTACTTATAAAAGTCCCTATTTGGGATGCTGAATTTATTCTGTAGTCTATTGAAGGCCATAGTTCCCCACATGAGCTAATTTGTGTGATGTTCTTTAGCCCATATCTCTCCCAGGCTCGGAAGCCATGATCCAACTGGTTAGGAAGAAAGTCTTAGTCTTGAAATGGGCACATCAGGGCTAGGTACGGGCCAATGCCCTGGAATTTTCTGATTTGTTCCCAGACCTTGTTCCTTGCTTTTAGCCACGGCTCCAGACAGGGCCATGGTCTAGTGTAATGCTAGGAGTGTATAGGGTTTGATAGTAGTCTTATCAGATATTAAGGATTTCTATCTGTAGCCAGTGTGGGTCTCCTATTACATTTTGTCTTGCCATAATGTGAGTCAACATTGGGGCCCAATAATATTGCTGTAGGTCTGGTAGTGCTAAGCCCCCCTCCTGGGCAAGCAGAGCTGCCTAAGCCTAACCCGGGCTTTTCTACCCCCCCAAACAAATCTAGAAATGAGTCGGGTCCATTCCATTAGAGTGTTTTTCCCTAAATAGAGTGGGGCATTTTGGAACAGGTATAGGGCCCTAGGTAGGATTATTATCCTCACCAGGTCTATTCTACGGCTCAGTGTGAGGGGCAGTGTCGCCCAAGTCTTTAAGTCTACTCTAAGCTGTTCTGTGAAAGTGCCATAATTATTCTGGCAGAAGTCCGAAGTTCTTGGATATATATACCCCCAGATATTTTAGTTTAGTTAGATTCCAGCTACACGGAAAAGGGAGACTGTCTCATGGCAGGTAGTTGAAAGACAGAATTTCTGTCTTTGTTATATTCAGTTTGTAGCCAGAAATCTGGCTGAACCGGTCTAGGAGTGTCTTTATTACTGGTAGTGACTGCTCTGGTTTTGAAAGGTAAAGCAGGACGTCATCCGCGTGTAACGCTATCCGATGTTCTACCCCACCCATGTTGATTCCGTGGATCCCGAGACTCTCTCTCACATTCTGAGCCAGGGGTTCTATAAAGGCAGCAAATAAAAGTGGGGAAAGTGGGCACCCCTGTCTTGTTCCTCTTTTGAGTTGAAAGTACTCTGAGTGATGACCCCCTACCTTCACACAGGCCCGGCGATTCGCATATATGTTTTGTATCACCCCCACCATGCTGTCGGGGATGCCTAATTTGTCAAGGACTTTATACAAAAAGGGCCAGGCAACTCTGTCGAACGCTTTTTCAGCGTCTAGACTGATAAGAACTGCTGGGTCATTTGCTGATTGCATTCTGTGTACGATGTGCAAAGTGCGCTTAATATTATCCGTTGTGGAGCGCATCCTGACAAATCCGGTTTGGTCCTGATCTATTAACATAGGCATAATTTTGTCAAACCGGTTTGCCAAGATGTGCATGAACATTTTGTAATCGGAGTTTAATACTGAAATAGGCCTATACGAGTTGCAATGCTGAGGGTTTTTCCTGGGCTTTGGAATTACAGAGATTGTTGCGTACGCCCATGATGGAGGAGGTGGGCCGCCTGCCAAGACGGAGTTAAACAAATTAAGGAGTTCAGTAGAGACCTGTTGCCTCATAGTTCTGTAAAACTCGTTCCCGAAGCCATCAGGTCCCGGAGACTTTAAAGTCTTCGCTGAAGATATGGCCTCGGCCACCTCTTGTTCCGTTATTTTAGTGGTAAGTGACTGGGCACTGTCCAGTCGGGAAGTGTTATTTTCCGGAGGTATTCTGCCATTTGGATCTCTGAGGGAGTTGTTCCGGAGTATAGAGACCGAATAATATTCTATGTAATGCCGCCATGTCATTAACCTTAGTAATTAACTGACCGCCTACTGGATGTTTAAGGGAGAGAATGGTTGATGCTCTCTTTTGTCTCCGGGCCTGGTATGCCAGAAGTCTCGAGGCTCGGGGCCCCACTTCACAATATCGTTGTCTGAGGTAGGTCAGAGCTAGCTCTGTCTGCTGGAGAGCCAGCCTGTCCAGTTCCGTCCTAACCTCACGAAGCCGGGGGAGCACAGAGGTATCCCCTTCTTTATGCGCATGTTGGAGAAGATGGAGAGTCTCCTCCAGTGCAACTCTGTGTGCCTTTCTTCTGCGGTTTAGTATTGCCGTCTGTTGTATTATATGGCCTCTCAGCACTGCTTTGACGGTGTCCCAGTGTATCTGCGGGGGTCGTGTCCACTAACGGGTTGAGTTCTTGTATCTCGGTTAATTTATTCGATAGGAATTCCCTAAACTCCTCCGAACGCAAATGGAAGGGGTTAAGTCTCCATCTTGAATTTTTACGCTGTAATCCCAAATCCCAAAATGTATAAACAGGGGCATGGTCTGACAGGGAGATGTCTCCTATTTGAGCCTCACATAACCTGTCCATAAATTCTCCCTGCGTGTATGTGAGGTCTGTTCGGGAGTATGTCCTGTGCACTGCAGAATAGTGCGTATAGTCTCTGGATCGTGGGTGTAAGTGCCTCCAAACATCTATCCACCCCACCTCCCTGATATATCTCTTAAAGTATCTTTGCCCCGGGGAATGCCTGGGCACCTTGAGGCTGGAAGAGTCTAGTGCGACATTTTGCGTCAAGTTGAAGTCCCCTGCCAATAGGAGTATTCCCTTTGTATTCTGCAGAATCTTATCTAATATATTTTTCAGTTTGTGATACTGTGGACCCCGGGGGGAAGTAGGCGTTAGCCAGGGTAACTAGTGTCCCATTTAGGGATCCCTGCACTATGATCAGATGACCCTCTGCGTCCGTTATGGTATGTTGATGCTGAAATGGTGTACCCTTAGGGATTATTATCGCCACCCCCCTTCGCCGGCCTGATCTGCTTGAGGAGCTGTACAGTGATCCCCTGCAGAGTCTGGCGAGCTTCAGGTGCTCCTCGGGATTCAAGTGGGTCTCCTGGAGGTATACCAGGTCCGCCCCGCTCTTTCGGAGAAAAGACAACACTCGGGATCTTTTGATCAGGGAGGAAATCCCATTGATGTTTAGGGATAGTAGTTTAACCCGAGTGTTAGTCATTGTGACTAATAGGTGGCCCCGCTGGTTCAGTAAACTCCCCCACTTCCGCAGCTAGAGTTAAGTCAGAATCCATCAGATTAGCCCCTGTCATTGTTAACTGATTTCTAATATACAAACACTTAACATTAAAACTCACACTTGAACTCATTTTTAACAGATAAAGAAAACCTTTGCTTCCAACAGTAGGAACCTGGAACAGATTCCTAAGCGCAGCGAAGTCTGCGCTATGAGGCTCATCACTGAGCGTGTTGCCTCACACTAGAGTGCCCATTCTAGTACTCACAATGTATGTGGTGACACCTGACTAACCGAACAATCCGTCTATTTTATCAGGTGTTCTATAACGATCAGCGAGTTGTGTTATATTTCGTCTGTGTTACCCACCATAAACCCTATTAAGGGTAACCCCAGTGGCCAAACAGTTCGGCCTGGTGGGTCAGACCATATTCTTAGGATGATTTCATCCCCTAGCAAGTGCTTGGATTTTAGGCCCCCCTGCATCTCATCTTTCCAGCTGGGCCGTTTTGCGTTCCTTGTCTCTCCACAAGCCCGGAGAGACCAGTCATGAAACCCCCGACTCACCCCCCACCAGATCGGCCTTTTACCCACCGCCTGGCTCACAAGCCATGGTTTCAGAAAGGTGGGGGGCCCTAACCACCCTCGGCCGTCCGCTCCCTCCCTGCTTGTCAGATTTATAGGCCAATGTACTTATTCAGGGTGTTTCTTAATCTGGAAGAGAGCTTGTTCGCACTCTCCATCCTTCTTCCTTACCCCCCCTCCCCTCCATAACTCAATCTATACCCACCCATCCTTCCCCTCCCCCCGATCCCTATCCTAATTTCCCGCTCAGAACTAGTTTAGGTGTACAACTGCTGATCCCTGGTATCCATCCTCTTCAACTTACCTTCTATTAAAATTAATATTTAGCCCAAGCCCACCTCCCCTCCCCAATCATAGCTCCTGTATCCCCGGAGGGGCCCAGCAAATAAATGCTAAGCAGACGTTGCTAAGGCCTTAGGCTTTACTATCTTCCTCACCCGTTCCCCGGACTAGGCTCAAAGGAGGCCGGAGGACAGGGTCTTGTCCCTAATGGGTTTGTCCCTGCAACCATTGCGCTGTCCATATGAGAGTCCATCTTTGCTCTCTGTCCCTTGTCTCCGTTAATTTGAATCCGCATCCAGAAATGAGGTTAAAGTTTGTAAGCAGCCGTTCCCTCCCCACTCGGCAGGTAGTCTTTATCCAGGTTCATCTGAGAGACGAGTCCCCATCTGAATTAAACTTTATACACGCTTTTCCCCGCCTTGCAAGTAATAGTATTGTCCCAGTAGGTGTCTGCTGATTTTGTTCACCCATCCGTTCCACGGTTGTGCAAGTCCCAGAGACTGCGGAGGCTTGTCTACCAGTGGCCCAATTTTCTGAATTGCTTCTGCCCTTGTTGTCTTCTCGCATCTCTTTGGCCTTTGTCTACACTTTAAGGGCCAGCTTAGAAGCTATAGAGGATCCAGAGTCACGTCGTTGCTCCTGCAGCTCTATCCTCGATTCCGTAATTCCTGCGTGGCTGAAGTTGCATTATCAAAAGACCGTGTGCCATCCTGAAACATGATGGTGAGTTTTGCCGGGTAAGGGGTACGGAAACGTATTCCCTTCTGCTTGAGGACACGCATTATGGGAATATAGGCTCTGCGTCTGGACATTATTTCTGGCGCGTAGTCGTTTTCAAAAAATAGTCTGGTTCCATTCATCAGTACTTTTCCCGCCTTCCAGGCTGTGTGCAAAACCATTTCTTTATCCTGAAATCTGAGGAATCTTACCAGGACAGTTCTAGGGCGGGCTCCTGGTTGTGGTTTCGGGCCCAAGGTTCGATGTGCTCGCTCAATCTCCAATGTCACAGTTGTAGGGAGCAATAGCAGTTCTTTCAGAGTTTTCTTATAAATTCAATCATGTCCCTCCTCAGTCCCTCGGGTATGCCAGAGATTCTAATATTATTTCATGATTTCTGCTTTCCGCATCTTCAGCTCTGTCCCTGAGGGTTTTAACTGTATTGTGAAGTTGGACAATGGCCCTTTCTGCCTCACTAATTCGGGATTCCGTTTCTTGCACCTGGGCCTCTGCATCATCCTGTCGTTTTTCTAGCTTACTGATGTCTTGGCGTAACGCTGCTGTGGTTGATCTGATTTCTTTACGAAAATTCCTCAGCTCATTTAATACTAGGGAAATTTGTCGTTGTACTGTATTCAGGGAGATATGGTCGGGTTCCCCCGTTTCCCGGTTCGAGCAGCTTGAGGCCTACGAGCACTCGCTCTCGGAGTCGTCCTCTGGTAATCGGCTTCCATCTGGTGGGTCCTGGATTTTATTCCTCGCTTTGTCGTTCTTTTCCGGCATAGTATACCTCCCGCTAATGTTTTACTTAGAATTCGGCTTTTAACGGAGGGATTTGGAGGCGATTTGTAGGATTTGAGCGGAGCTCGAAATTCAGGCTGTCGTCTTCCTCATGACTTCACCGGAAGTCCTCCCTCATCATCTTAAAGTTGGCGTTCCTGAAATCCAGCACCCTTGTGCCAGATTCCCCTTCTCTTTAGCCATCTGTAACTGGAACCATACTGTCCAATGGTCACTCCCCCCCCCCCAGTGGTTCCTCCACCCTCACATCCCTCACCCACTCCCCGTTCTTAAGTACAAGGGTGTTCCTTTCCCTAGTTGGTTCCTTGACCAGCTGTACTACTCGGGCAGGTGACTTGTACCAAAGAACTGCCTGCCCGAGGTGCTGATTTAGCCAGGAATTAAATTATTTTTTTTTTTGCTCATTTATTTCTCCCCTTCCCTGACCCTGGTTGGTTCCTTGTTCGGCTGCCATCCCGTTGCACAGCTCCTTCAGGCCCTCACCCCCTGTAACCCCCAAGGCTTACCTCCTGTGACGGGGCAGCAGGGAGTCCCCCTTACCCACCCACCAGGTTCGGATCCAGTTTCAGGGGCATTACCTCTGGAGCAGAGCATGGAGACGGCCATCAAGCCGCAACGACCAGCTACCAGGGTCTCTCTCTTTCCGTTTTCTGCACCCCCCTGCTGGAGCAGGGCATGCAATAATGCCTGCAGCGGGCCCGTGCACGCACCCGCACGCGGCCCTGCCAAGCATCTTCCATGCACCAGCTCCATGTTCTTTGCAGTGGAGTATTGTCGAGCCCCAGCCTCCACTAGGTGTCAGGTGTGCACAGACTGCTTGTCACCCCCCCCCTCCACGGAGATGGAGAGCAGTCCGACAGACACTCGATCCATCTCCTCCCTGCCGACCCCTGGTGTCCTGCGCTCGTTCCTGAATGTGGGTCACCGGTGTGGCATACAGCGCCTCAACCCTCAGCGCCACCGGGCCGGCCAGGAATTACATTTTTATTGCGGTCGTAAATATATATATTTCATGTATAGTGGCCGGCACATTGCTTCTACGTAAGAGCCGAACCGCCAAATAGCACTACAGCCCCACCCATAAAATATGCTGTTCAGTAATGTGAAGTAGGAAATGGGGCTGCAGGTGCTCTGTATACATATAAAAGAAATCATGGGAAGGGAGCTGTCTGAAGTTACTTAAAGTATCTTTCCTGGCAGTTCATGTATGGGGCTATAATATATATTGGCCTCATGTGTAGAACTTTTTTTAAATTTGTTTTATTATATCAAAACTGACATAATTTAAGCGACTTGATTCCAGTGCATAGAAATAGTTTCAAATCAGGATTACCATTCTTCTCTCCCTGTGTTACAACATAAGAGGGGAATTGCAACTGACAAAATAACAATTGGGCATAAGTAATAACAACAACAGCATTTCAAGCCATGACCACGGACTATGGTCTGTAAATAAAGGCTGAAAAGCCCCAGGCACATAAACCTGTAAACCAACCAGTGACTTAATTGAAGGCCATGACAAACTAAATTAATTCAAGGTTTAGTATTGGGGCCACTCTTGTTCAATGCCTACATCTCGGATATAGGGAAGGGGGTTAGGAATAGGTTGAGTCTGTCTGCGGACGATTCAAAGTTGGGAGCATTGGTGGATTGGGAGGAAGCAAGGGAGACAGTCCAGGGGGATCTGGATACCTTGGAGAGGTGGTCAAGGAGGTGGGAACTGAAATTTAATGCCAGGAAATACAAGGTACTTAATTTGGGAGTCAAAAACCCGGGGCATGTATACACCTTTGGGGGGGTCACACTGCAAGCGACATTGGGAGAAAGGGATTTAGGGGTGGTGGTAGACATCAAAATGAATAACTCTGAAAATTGTAGACGAACTACAGCTGAAGCAAACAGGATACTGGGCTGCATAGCCAGGGGTATTACATCCAGAAGGAGGGAGGTGATCCTCCCTCTATATAATGCCTTGATCAGGCTGCAGCTTGAGTACTGTGTACAGGTCTGGAGACCTCATTTGAAGGACGTCATAGCGCTGCTGGAGAGAGTCCAGAGGAGAGCGATCAGGATGGTTCAGGGTATGGAGGGGAAGCCTTATGAGGAGAGACTGGAAAAGTTTGGGCTTTACACACTGGAGGAGAGGAGGGACAGGGGAGACATGATAGAGGTTTTCAGGTATGTAAAAGGAATAACCAGGAGTGGAACAAAGGAGCTGTTTAGGCTAAAGAAGGGGGGACAACCAGGAGCCATGAGTGGAAGCTGGAGGGGAAATTATAGGGGAGCGAGGGAACCATTATTTCACTGAGAGGGTGGTGAAGCCGTGGAATGCGCTGCCCAGGAGACTGGTGGAGGAGGGCACAGTGGAGGCTTCAGGAGGAAAGGGTGGGGAGGGTGGAAACTGAAACCAAAGAATGCCCTCCTCGGGGCTGGGGTGGGTGGGAAGGCAAGCAGCCATTAGGTTGCTGGCTTTCGAGCAGACAAAACAGACCATTTGGCCTATTCTGCTGGCTTCTTGTATGTTAGTATTTTAATTCGATAATCCAGCCGGTAATTTAAGGATTTAAGGTGTGCTTAGAATTCCTCACACCTCCCCCAGGGTTCGGTACTGGGGCCACTCCTGTTCAATACCTATGTCTCGGACATAGGGTTAGGAGTAGGCTGAGTCTCTTTGCGGATGACTCAAAACTGGGAGCACTGCTGGATGGGGAGGAAGGAAGAGAGGCAATCCAGGGGGACCTGGATATCCTGGAAAGGTGGTCAAGGAGATGGGTTTGAAATTTAATGCAGGGAAATGTTGGGTGCTGCATCTGGGGGTCTGAAACCCGGGCCATGTATACACCCGGGGGGGAGTGTCACACTGCAAGCGACATTGGGCGAGAGGGATCTAGGGGTGGTGGTGGACGTCAAAATGAATAACACTGAAAATTGTCGAAGAACCGCAGCAAAAGCAAACAGGATACTGGGCTGCATAGCCAGGGGAATTACTTCCAGGAGGAGGGAGGTGATCCTCCCTCTGTGTAATGCCTTGGTCAGGCCACATCTCGAGTACTGTGTGCAGTTCTGGAGGCCCCACCTTAAGAAGGACATAGCGCTGCTGGAGAGGGTCCATAGGAGGGTGACCAGGATGATTCAGGGCATGGGGTAGGCCCTATGAGGAGAGACTGTAAGAGCTCGGGCTGTACACACTGGAGGAGAGGCGAAACGGGGGGACATGATAGAGGTCTCCAAATATGTAAAAGAAATAAATAAGGGCAGAGCCAATGAGATGTTCAGGCTAAAGAAGGGGGGACAAAGGGCACGAATGGAAACTGGAGGGGGAATACAGGGGGAACGAGGGAGACACTGCTTCACTTGAGGGTGGTGGAGCCATGGAATGCACTGCCCAGGGTCTGGTGGAGGAGGGCACAGTGGAGGCATTCAAAAGGGTGGGACAGGCACAGGAAGAAATTGAAGCCGGGGAAGACCCTATCTGGGGGGGGGGGAAGCAAGCACCCAGTAGGGGGCTGGCAACCGAGCAGACACGACAGACCAAGATGCCTATTCTGCTGGCTTTTAATATATATGTTAGTATGTATGACACAAGGCGAGTTTAGACTAGTTACAGGTGAACTTAAACAGATAACCGTGAATACATTGGTGTAGAGCATCTAAGGAAACTTGTTATAGGACAGGACTGAAAAACACCCTTAAACATTTTAGTAAGGCTTCAGGAAATATCGTAGAATTGTTTTAAATTAGGTAATGCAGTGCATACATAAGAACATTCTGAGACACGCCGGCTTTGTGTAGAGGGCTCCAGCCTAACGCACAAGTGCCTTTGGTTCTCCCAACCACGTAGTCGTAGCCATTTCAGACCTTCTAGTCTCCACCAAGGGGTCCTTGTAGCCTGCGAGAGCCAACTGTAAAAGAGAAAGTGTTACAAGAATAGGCATTTGCACCTACCCCACAATAATGAAAACAAAGGCCCTGTTCACACTGCATGATCTGACACAGTTCTCAGGGGTTAAACCGTTCAGATCCGTGCCAGCACCCTTCGCACCTATTCCGCTTCAGGACATGTTTTCAAGAACCGTGCTAAAACCCTGATCAGACCTAGGCTATAGCATGGTTCTTGAAAATGCTTCAGTTGGTAAAACGTTTCTGCACACAGTGTGAATGCTCTTTTCCCTGTATCAGTGTTGTGGTGGATCCGTGTTCCCACTCTCCTCTGTTTTGACCCCTAATACCTGGAAACACGCTACCGCACCGTGCTACAGATAGCATGAATACTGGCACCAGTGTGAATGGTGACGCACACTTGGGAAGAAACGCTTTTAAAAATGGATTAGATAGTGCGAGTGCAGCAGCACGGTAAGGCTTAATTTGTTTTAAAAATAGTTTCTCCTTACCGTGGTAGAGTGTGAACAGGGCCATACACACACATTAAAGAATAAGGGTTCAGCTAGGAAACAATGTGTAGAACTGCAGTGGAACTATGGCATACAAACATTTTATAATAGTCTTAGTAAGGCAGCATGGATTTTCACAAAACAAGACTCTGTTTTCATCCCTTAGTAGGTCATCATGATTGCCCTCAAAGTTCTCTTTTAATTTTAAGTCTTTTCCCAGCCTCTGTTGGGTCTGTGAATATGAAGATTTTTATCTGCATCAGAGAGCTGTAATTAGGTGGGTAACTGCAGAGTGTTAGTTATGTCACGAGTCTTTACTTCACTGCACACTGCATAGAAAGCTTTTCTACACTGTCACATAGCATAACTCAAGTCCAGAAAATATGTGAGTACTGTCCTGTAACTGTACATGCTCTTTATTTGAAGCAAATTATAAGATCTGATCACATACATGAGGACCCGCTGTGGCATTTAGTGTTGTATGAGGGAGCTCTTGATCAGTCGGTTACCTCCTAAGCGTAATTCTATACACTTCGTGAATAAGTCCAGTCACTTCCAGGTCCAGAGTTGTTTGAATTAAGTCCGTGATGTACTGCAAAAGGTCGGACCCTTCAGTGACTTCAGGGATTCCTAACAGGCAAATGTGTGCTAAACTATCACCGTTCTCCAGATGCTTGAGCCTCAGGTGAAGAAGCTGAATTTTCAGATAGCAGCCTTGAAGTCACAGCCACTGATTTATCAGCTGTATTCTTAGTGAGCTGCACCTCTGTTGATACGAACTCTAGTTTGGTCTCCACAACCGTTTCCAGGTTCTTAAATACTTAAATTTTTGTATCTAGAGATTTAATGGACTTCTCAAGTTCTTGTACCACTTCCAGAATATCACTATTAGGAAGTTCAGGACCGCTGTTTTCTCCTTCCTCCAGGCCTCTCCACTCTGTACCATCATGCAGTTTCCCTGCTTGCTCTTCCTCAGTTCTTGTGGAAGAGCCTGGCGTGGTTTCCTCATGACAGAAACTGATGAATTTGACAAATGTTGTTCCTGATAGCCTCTGCTGTCACTTGGTTCACTGGAAGTACAAAAAAGTGCACCACAACTGCAGTTTTCATCACTGAATGGAGTGAGAGTTGAGGAGCTTTCTAAAGCGTGTCTTATGCAGTTGGCTGCAAGCCACGCCCCCTCCTACGTGTAGAACTGACAATAAAAGATACTGTAAGTACCTTCAGGACAGCCCCTCTTCCCCCGATTCTCTTTAATATGCATAAAGAGTGCCTGGAACCCTGTTCCCTACCTCGTGTCATCAGACAGCATATTTTGGGGGCAGGACTGCAACACTGTTCAACGGCTTGACTCATAGGTGAAAGCTACAAGCCGGCTGTGGTAGGTAAAATACAGTATATATTTCTAAAAACGTGGATTCAGTTCACTATCCACACTCTGGTAGTTCTGCTGGAGACAGCTGAGTCATCAGAAGTCTTTAAGCAAAGCTCCTCCCACGAACCGGGTGGTATACCCTCTAGCTCCTCATAGCGTCATTGCACCTTTTGTCGATGTCTCTCCTCGCCAGAGGACGAGGAATGTCAACCACTATTATAATATTACATATTCAGAATTCATTAGTCTTTACATTAAGATAATATGCTGGTCTTTTGTGTTCTAGCCAAATTATTTCATTAAAAAAACATTTTAACAGCATTAAGGGACAGGCCAGTGGCTGCCTACGCCCTCATGCGTATTTCCCCTTCCTCCACTGCCTGGTTAGCCATTTTGATCTGTTCGGTACCCTCAGTATGCCATTGCCCGTCCAGCTGTAAGTTGGGAACCCCACTCGTGGTAAGCCTGGATTGTACAGCAGAGCTGGGATGTCTGTGCCTGTATAAGAGGTGACTCCCAAGTCCCAGTAATGGAGACTGAAGCGGGAAGCAAGCTTAGGGTGGGGAACAGGAAAGCACAAGAAGAAGGAATACATAAAGTACAAACTTTCTGGCCTAGAAAGGCACACTAAGCTATCAACAGCCTGTGTCCAGGTGTGTCCTGGGAGAGGGGTACATGGAAGATGATTACAATAACAGTAAGTACAAACAAATGAACTCCATGGTAGTCTGTGTAGCAAGCCATAAGACAGATGTGAAAAACAGCAGTGTAAAATAAGTGTTATCTGCAGTGAAATAAGACCAGGTCAAATGGCAAGGACTGGGCAGCATGAAAGAAGAAATCGGGGGAGGGGAGCATAGTGGAAGGTGAGGGGTTCCAAATATGCTGTAACACAGAGAGGTTGTGTTAGTGGTACCTGTCATAATTCACTGAGAACTGTTTGAAAATCCTATCTGATGTAGCCTCCTGCTTTTATTATTGTTTTCCTGGCAAAATCAGCAAAAGGTAACGAATTCTTCTTATTGCTACCCCGGCAGCCTAGTGGTGTTGTATTACGCTACCATGCGAGTGGTCCAGGTTTGGGAGCTAGCTTGGGCTCCTCATGGTCATGCAGCCCCAGGCTTGGATTGCTGTGGGTGACAGCATTTCCTGGCCAGGAGAGGGAGCTGCCGCATTCTGTTGCCGCAGTGATCCCTGTAATAGGTTAAGATGCTCTGCCTCCTTCACAGGGGCAGATATTGTATTGTTTGCTGTGCCAAGAGTAAGGTGGGAGTGCAGGGAAAAAGTGGGGAGGAAAACCAACCACAACTGTTAGAATGATGACCACTGTCGACCCACTGATACAGCGGTAGCACTTCGATCTACGGAGTGAACAAGCTGGGTTTGGGAATGGACTTTGATCATCGTGGGCCAGATGCGGGAAGAAGGCTTGAGTGTTCGGACTGCTCTTCACCTCACTGGTGCAGTGGTAACACTGCTGTCTGTGGAGCAAACAACCTGGGTTTGGGAATGGCCGTTTGATCGTCATGGGCCAGCCGCAGGAAGGAGGATAGAGTGTCCCAGGGACTGCTGTCCACCTTTGTGGTTGGTGAATTGTGAGCCCCGCATCGACCTGGGTTTGGGAGTGGATTTGGATCCATTGTAGGCCAGCTGTAGGAAGGAGGATCGAATGTCCCAGGGACTGCTATCCACCTTTGTGGTTGGGAAACTGTGAGCCCCACAGCGACCTAGGTTTGGGAGCAGACTTGGATCAATAGGCCAGCTGCAGGAAGGAGGATAGAATGTCCCAGGGACTGCTATCCACCTTTGTGGTAAGGGAACTGTGAGCCTGCAGCGATCTGGGTTTGGGAGCGGACCTGGATCATTGTAGGCCAGTTGCAGGAAGGAGGATAGAGTGTCCCAGGGACTGTTGTCCACCTTTGTGGTTGGGGAACTGTGAGCCCCGCAGCGACCTGGGTTTGGGAACAGACCTGGATCATTGTAGGCCAGCTGTAGGAAGGAGGATAGAGTGTCCCAGGGACTGCTATCCACCTTTGTGGTGGGGAAAACTGTGAGCCCCACAGCGACCTGGGTTTGGGAGCGGACTTTCTGGGGACTGTTATCCACCTTTTTGGTTTGGGAACTGTGAGCTCCGTAGCGATCTGGGTTTGGGAGCAGATTTGGATCATCATAGGCCCACTGTAGGAAGGAAGATTGAGTGTCCCGGGGTGGCTATCCACCTTTTGTGGTGGGGGAACTATATGAGCCCTGCAGCATGATTGTCCCCTAGCAGAGGTTAGGTAGAATCACAGTGTGGGCCAGATGGAAGGGAGGGGATGCCACCAGACAGCAGCACACTCACATGGTGCTGCGATGTGCATGTCATTGCACAGCTAGTGTCCTTGCATGGGAGAATTCAGAAGAATGCCCATATCTGCTAAGGGTGATGCTGGCACTCTGTGCAGGCACACGCACAATGTGGTATGCCTCCTAATGTCACAGTGGTCCTGTGCAAGTGGTGGATAACTGGCAAATCCAAGAGAATGTTGGTGACGGGGGCTAGGTGGGAGGTGCCATCTGGTGGACGGTGGTCCAAAGGCAGAGGAGGAAAATGCTATATAGATATAGAGATATAATATAATATAATATATACAGTGGCGTGAAAAAGTATTTGCCCCCTTCCTGATTTTCTCTATTATTGCATATTTGTCACACTGGATGTTTTCAGGTCTTTAGACAAAATGTAATATTAGATAAAGGGAACCTGAATGAACAAATAACACTTGTTTTTTTTTTTTTTACTTATTTCATTTATTTAATGAAAAAAGTTAACCAACGCCAACTGGCACTGTGTGATAAAGTAATTGCCCCCCTAGTTAAATCAACCCAATTAAAGGGATAATTAGAGTCAGCTGATTGAACACAGCCAGGCTTGATTACAGCCAGCCCTGCTCAATATAAACCTCACTTATTTTGACCCTTACCATTAGAGTCACGTTGCCAGCACAAAGATTCAACAAGCACATTATGCCACGATCAAAGGAAGTTCCTGAAAAGATCAGAAAAAAAGTTGTTGCTATCAGTCTGGAAAGGGTTACAAAAGCTAACCAAGAAGAACATAAATGCTTGTCTCTCATTTGCCAAGAAGCACCTGGATGATCCACAAGCCTTTTGGGAAAATGTTCTATGGACAGATGAGTCCAAAGTGGAACTTTTTGGACGACATGGATCCCATTATGTCTGGCGTAAAGCAAACGCAGCATTCCACAGTAAGAACATCATACCAGCATTCAAACATGGTGGTGGTAGTGTGATGGTGTGGGGATGCTTTGCTGCCTCAGGACCTGGACGACTTGCCATAATTGAAGGAACCATGAATTCTGCTCTGTACCAGAAAATTCTTATGAGAATGTCCGTCATCCGTCCGTCAGCTAAAGCGTAGTTGGGTCATGCAGCAAGACAATGATCCAAACACAAAAGCAAGTCCACATCAGAATGGCTGAAAAGAAGTAAAATTAAAGTTTTGGAGTGGCCTAGTCAAAGTCCAGACCTAAACCCAATAGAGATGCTGTGGCAGGATCTGAAACGAGCAGTTCATGCTCGAAACCTACCAATGTTACTGAATTAAAGCAGTTCTACAGGAAGAGTGGCTAAAATTCCTCCACAGCGATGTGAAAGACAGATATTGAATTATAGGAAGCGCTTGGTTGCAGTCATTGCAGCTAAAGGTGGCGAACCAGTTATTAAATAAGGGGGCAATTACTTTTTCACACAGTGCCAGTTGGTGTTGGTTAACTGTTTTTTCATTAAATAAATCAAATAAGAAAAAAAAAAACAAGTGTTATTTGTTCACTCAGGTTCCCTTTATCTAATATTACATTTTGTCTAAAGACCTGAAAACATCCAGTGTGACAAATATGCAATAATAGAGAAAATCAGGAAGGGGGCAAATACTTTTTCATGCCACTGTAACAAAGACCACTGACACTCTTGGGCCATGTGCCATGATGTTGGGACTGGAAAGTCACCAGTGAGTCCAACAGAGGGACATAAATGCGGGACAAAAATCAGTACTGCAGAGAATGTTTTTTTTTTTTTTTTGTCTTTTTTCCTTGTGTCTGTGACAGAGGAATGGAAATAATCTGATTTGTGTGCATAACATAGTAACATTGATCTTATTAGAATGCACAGTACTGACCGACTCTGGCATGCAGCAGAGAACTGTATTGTTGACGGGGGGAGGGTTTGTCTCAGAATCTTACCTTGAGGCTGGCAAAGGGACATGCATGTCACAAAGGTGTCATGGCACCCCCTTCTGGCTAATTAAGGAGCGGAATCCCTGTCAGCTGTGAAGTCAGCTGCTCACATTTCTAGCAAGGAAGGGTGCAATCGTGGCAATTCAGATCAGTGAGGACAAGCAGAACAAAGGTTAAAACTGAGGAAAAAAGAATAATAAATAAAAGAAAAACACAATATCCCTACTAATTCACTAATCAGCTAAATTACTGTTACTAAATAATAGGCAAGTTAGACAACTGGAAAACCTGTAAAAGGCTTTAAGTAAGCATTAAGCCACAATGAAGGTGGCATCTAATGCTGGATTGATGCTTGGTTGGGAGGGTGAACAACCGCCCAACCATGCATCAATCGCATTAGATGCCACTGCTGGAGTGGCTTAATGCGCTTGTAACATGGGCTGCGCAACGGTGGCGTCGCCAGGAGGGTGCCTACTATGCGTGCAACAACATAAGACAGGGAGTCGGGGCTGTGAGGAAAGAGTTTTACTGCACTTTCAAAACAACATTTACATACTGATGAGGTCAACATAATGACTACGTCTAAGTAAACAACATACTGTGGCTCAAATCACAGTCCCGAAATTCTGCAGCTCTGCACGGGTATTACCTTCATACCCAGCGCTGGAGGTCTCTGGTGCACTGCTCAATTGCCACGGTGTGCACTCGCATTGACATTTGCATGGAGCCGCCGGTCACTTCCCCTTGCCACTCGCTGACTCGTCTGCTATTTCTGTCTCGCACTGCCCTATCTCTCACTTCTGTGTGCCGCTCATTCTTGTCCCCCCCTCTCCGTTTCCGTCAGCACGTAGCTGGTCTCCCTGATGCTGTGCCAGTCTTGAGCCTGTTACACTCGCTCCCCACCTGTGCCCAGTGCTGCTAAGCTAGGGGTCTGGCTCACTTTGGTACTACCATTTCAGGGACGGCATCTATTGTGGATTAATACCCGCTCCAAGTTGGACCCCGTGATGCCCTTTCACCAGTCGCTGCTGCCCATTCCACCAGTCTGATTATTGCCATGTTACAACAAGATTTAACAAACTGTATTTGGAAGTACATGTACGACTTTTCAGCTGTGAGTTAATTTTTGTCCTGGGCATCTGCGAACAAATCCATTATAACACACGTTTTGGGAAATGCAACTTATTTTGAATGCTGAGCTCCAGCTTATACCTGGTTATTCCTTTTGAACTCCTGGTGCTCTGATTTCAGACAAAATGGGAGGGGGGGGGGTATGGACCTGCATGTCCTGGGCATCTTCTAAAAACGTGTTTTTCAGGTAGTAGGTTAGTCGGAATAGATCCTGCTTGCTACGAAACTGATGGCATCTAGGATTTGGTTCTTGACCATCAAATCTTATTCAGTCAGTGTATTTCTGCAAAAAGAATACATTTTTTTTTAAGATACTGAATTCAGTCTTACCATGTATAGTACACTTATTAGGCCCCTCAAATTACAATTATGTTTGATAGCACGTTCATGCACTCCACTGGAATAAGAGTCCATAGACTCCCACAATGCAAACTGAAATATTTTTACTAAAAGGAACCGTTATGACTCCAGTACAGCAGTAAATGAAACTATAAACAGATAAGCAGGATACATTTCCTTCATGCTCCCTACTGTGAGCGTCTGTGCTCAAACCCTTATACATCTGGTATTTTTTTTGGGGGGGGGGGGGGTGTTGTCACTGGATTAACTGACTGCTGATGTTTTGATGTGAGAGACTCGTCTTCAAAACTGTCACAAGATGCTTTGTGACTGAAAGCCCTAATTGGAGTATACTCTACTTGTTGTGTTACTGAGTTCATTAGCCTCTGATGAGACAACTCCTTTTCCATTTGGTTCGATCAGTATTGGCACCGTCCGTGCTTGTAACTTTATGAAGTTGTTGGGGTGCATTTATATACATGTGAGTGAATATGTTTGTCTGTAGAAGTACATAAAATGTTTATCATAAATCGGTCTATAGGCACATCGGTAGCACTACTTGCGATGCTGGTGACCTAGGTTCGGAAGTGAGGCAGAGTTCTCGGGGAGTGGAGGATCAAGCATCCCAGAGGATACTCTCCTGTTCCAGGGAGCGGAAATGGCTGAGCCCGGCACTGTGCTACCACCTGCGTGACCACAGGTGGTAGTGTGCCTGGGCTGTGGGAGGGACACTCGATGATTTGAGTGACCACAGCTGGTAGTGTGCCTGGACCACGAGAGGGACACTCGATGAGGACCAGGGTGACCACTGGTGGTAGTGTGCTTGGGCTGTGGGAGGGATACTCGATGAGGACCTCAGTGACCACAGGTGGTGGTGTGCCTGGGCCACGAGAGGGGCACTCGATGAGGATGTGCTCCTCGTGCTTTTGTGAGTGAGCTTACATCCTCACATAGTCTGTGTTCTGGGGAGAAAAAGCTGGGCAAGCACAGTGTGGGGTCCAACCTCGCAGGCCCAGCTCTGGTGGCAGGGCGCATTTCCCAGCAAAATGGGATCCATGTCATCAGGGTTCGGGGTGGGGTAGCTGTGGAGGAAGACACCGGGGATGAAGCTAAGCCCTTGAGAAGGTGGGTGGCAGGGCTGGAGGTCAGACCCAGAAGACAAGAAGCCTGCAGCGGATGGTGAGAAACGCATTAACAAAAAACAAAAAGTTTATCAGATCATAAAACACTGACTTTTACAGTTGTAAAGTCAGGTGAAGTTCTGATTTCAGTCAGCTAATAAACTCTGTGCTGAAATCACTTTTCCTGTTGTAGGCTAGTTTTGTTTGTGAGAAACAAAAACAGGACAGCACAAGCACTAGCGAGCGGGTGCTCAGACAGGAGGGTGCTAACCTCAGTAGATCCAAACAAAATGGTCAAATAGATGCAAAATTAACGTTTCTTTTACAATTACATCAGACAATTAGCCAGGACCCCTGCGCCTCGGCACTCAGCCTTCAAAGACTGAGTGCTGAAGCGCAGGGGTCTTGGCTAATTGTCTGATGTAATTGTAAAATAAACGATAATTTTGCATCTATTTGACTGTTTTCTGGAGTGCTCACTGTTGAACTGTTTCATTTTGTTTGTTAAAAAATATTTTCCCTACCCATGATTACTTTACAGTTAGTGTGTATTACCAACATGGGACTCCAGTAAATTTAAGTTGGACACTCAAATCTGTAAGGGAAAAATCTACAGTGTTGAGAAGGTGGACGGACTATAAGGCACTCCTACTGTAAACTGGGGGCGGGGTAGGGGTATTATTAACAGGCTGCCCTGCCTCCTTTTTCTTCTTGATTGAAAGTCCCCTGAACCACTCCTTTGAGATGCAGAGATCTGCTTGTTGACCAGTTTGATGCACCATACATGCACGGGAAAGGTTTGGGAAGGGGCACATTTGCAGTGTGTTTAGTGCATAATATACCCATTTTAAAACAACGCAGTTTTGCAAAATAAAATATAACTTGTATATTCCTTTTAGAAAACATTACATAAAGCTAACTACAGTGGAACTACCAGTTCTTTAATATTAAGTGTGTATTCATGTCTCCCAAAATTAGAGTACATCAGTGGCCAGAACCAGAATTAAATAAAGAGCAAATACAGCAGCAAGTACAAAAAAAGCATTGCATTCTGAGCCCAGGGGCCGCGTGGCTTATGTACAAATAAGAACAGGAGGAAGTTCAGTAGTTCCAATCTCCATTTAAAGGGAAAGTCCCCACAACCTATTTTCTGTATACCCGTGTAGTTTGTAGACATGAACAATGATTCCCTTTTATGTCACTCTGTTCTGTCATGGTGTGAAACCTTGTTTTACTCCATTGTAAAATTCGGAACCCTTCTCATGCATGGCATCATGGGAGATGATGATGCGTACCTACCCAAGCCAGCAGAAGTTATAATCTTAGTCAGTTCTATTACATATCTTGTGAATTTGTGTATTCTCTAAAAGCATTTTTTTTCTAACTCAGATACACTTTTAACTACAGAAAACAGAAGAGCACTTACTGTACCTTGAAAAGTTTCATGGCCAGCACAAGACAAGAACATAATGACTGCAGAGGACAACAGCACTGACTAATACAGTATAACTACTGCAGACTTCAGCAAAAAAAAACATAATAAAATTCAAGGATGCCTTATATGAGTTGTGTCATGACCTTTGCAATGGAGTTAAGCAGGTTTTCACACCAGACTTTAAGTAACTTAATTTACATTTAACTGCTTATGAAATTAGGAGGATGCAGTAGAAGCAGTCATCGTTCATGCCGACAAACGACACTGGTAAACAGAATAAAATTCTGAGGGAACCTTCCCTTTAAAGAGCAAGTGCTTAGTGAGGATGTATACCTCAATAAAGGTTTGGGGCCTTTAGATGCCTCTGCAGTCATTTAGTTTGCTTTTATTTGTTTCTTTACGTATCTTTTCATCATTTTATTTGTATGTTGCCAGCTGCTGGTTAAAAAAAACATAATTCATAATTCAGTGGAATCCTTGTATTATGAGGCTGGAAACACTTTACTGGTAAGACTGTCACTGTATTTCAGTGGGAAACTGCAAATCTGTTTTCAGAATTATATTTTACACTTTCTACCATCTAGCAAATACTGGATGGGCAACTATATACAGCCAAATGTGTCCTGCCACAGAGGGGTTCTGATTCCCTCTGTCCTTGAGAGCGAAGCTCAGAACTCCAAGGTGGCAGAACACACTGGTTGCGCATAAAGTTCCTCATCCTGTATTTATTTATAGTATATAGTATTATGTAAAATGTGTACGTGGTGGTTTTTTCACTTTCATAATGAAACTGACTTGTGTAGTCTGTGGAGGTTTCAGAATGCTGTCGTACCACGAAAAGGTACAATCACATTACATGAACTTTAAACTGCAGCACAACAGCATTTTGAAAGGGATGGAAGTCTGCACAGAACAGTGCTCTGCTGTACACTATATATTACATGCTTAATAGAGAAATATGTGATTTTTGATAACTTGTGATCTTTTATTATAATTTAGCAAGTGTAATTTTCTTCATGAGCAGATTTTATTTGGGAAGAAGAAAAGAGAAGCCAATTACTGTAGCCCACAATGCTGTAGACCTATAAAGGGCAAAGTTTGTTGCTTAAAGAAGTATCTGTTTCTTTTGAAAAAGTTAGAAATATATATTTAGTGTCTCGCTGAAATGCATATGCTCCTAAGTAGCTGACAGTTTCTGACGTTACAGTATCAGAATTCTATTGAATTCTTTTTTTTTTTTTTTAACTAGCAGTGTGAAAAGCAAAGGTAAAAAAACACTTGTTTCATTGCACTAACAAATATTTTATTATAAAATGAGAAAGTAATTGCTAGCAGATCAAAATATAATAAATAAAATAGTTATATATTTATTAGAAGTAAACACTTACCTTTGAGGTACGCTAGTAACACACCCACTTCGCTCAAGCTTGACTTGCTCAAGCAGTCCTTATAAGAGATGCCAAGAAGACCTAACAGATATGTTTTCTCTCAGGTCTGTAAGGAGACTTGTGCTAAGCGCTATGACCCCGTGGGAGTAAACTTTTTTTTTGATTGCCAACAACGGTGTCTTTTTTTGTTTTTTTCCTTCCACCTCTCTCTGACGACTGGGGTCTCCTTTGATCTGCACCAGCACCCACTTCTGTCCTCTTAAGGCCCTTCTGCTTGCCCCCAGTCCACCCGTGACTCACCATTGGGTTGGTCCTTCTCGGCTTGCCCCCCGAGGTGAGGTTCCCTGCCACTCCTCGGCAGCTCTCCTCTCCTCTTCATCATTTCCACCATGGAGTGCGCATCATGGGAGCACATGTCTACTGTTTCGGTCCCTGTATTTGCATTTTCTTGTTTTTTGCATAAGTATGTCAGGTACCGTAAGAGGGCCAGGTCCTCGAAGTCTAAACCTTCATGGCTCCTGTTTGTTGCATTCTAGGTGCGGGAAGGACATCGCATACACAAACTGTCATACTTTGTTTTTCACCTGTCTGGAACACAGCTGCAATATGGAGGTCTGTATTGCCTGCATTCATTTTGACTGTCCAACATTGAAGCATCATACCCTTAAAGAGCCACTCTATTATAATAAAAAGCTCAAAAACACGATTTATACTAGTTATGTTTTAAAATTAATTGTTTTCTAGATTACTTTCTTTACTTTCCCCTGCTGTTGGTCTACTAAATAGTGTAGATAATGCAGCAATAATCCCACTAAGTCTTTCAAAATGTATCTGACTGTCCCCTGCTAACCTCACAATTTATAAGTCTGTTGTCATGGTGAGCACTATGATGTCATAAACCAAGACAGTTGTAACCCCTAGATGGCGCTATCCCAGGGGCTACTACCCCTGCCTGATTTGCCACTAACAGGTTGAGGGGCCTGGATCCGATGGCGGGTGCCTCCACCCAGAGGTCCGGGTTTGCAATAGTTAAACTAACTTGGTCACAGCCCTCTGGGACACTGCAACCCCCCCTTTCTTCCCACTAGTGGCCCACACAATATATCAGAATTACCTTCACAGTATACACTTACCCCAGGACTGGTTCAGGCACTGGGACCTCCTGTAAAATAAGATACAGTGCAACAATCACAGTACAATACTTTAACATAGACAAATACCTCAGGCAGTATAACTTTGCTGAAACAAGCAGCTCTGATTTATTTAGGGGGAATATAACAAGGACAGGGGGAAATCAGGTTAATTAGCTTATCACTTTACTCATCTACCTATGGCTCTGTGCACAGGCCTATCCCTACCAGTTACTGTCCCTGGGTACCCAAGCCCTAGTGGCTAGTCCAAACCGTGGCAGCTGGTAGGGGCGCTTTCACACAGAGAAAAGAAAAATTAGTTAAACAGTCAGCAGTACAGTAATTCCATTTGGATTCAATGTGGCAATTCAACAGGGAGCGACCCTGAATTAGTACTCACGACCTCCAAACAAGATAGGGTCCTTCAATGTCAGCAGGGCTACTCTTGAGCTCCACGAGACCTCACACATTTATATGGCAAACTGCAACAGGCAAAAGTCCTTTAATGGCAGCAGGATTCACTTGAGCTACACAAGCCTCCTCACACATTTATATGGTGAACAGTAACAGGCAAAAGTCCTTTTAATGGCAGCAGGATTCACTCGAGCTACACAAGCCTCCTCACACATTTATATGGTAAAAAGAAAGTACTATACCAGGCAGGCTGCTTCTCTATCCCGATCGCAGTTACTGCACAATACCCGGGAGAACACACAGCAGATTCAGTTCCTGACAGACCGAGTGCAATTCAGCAATTTCTCCAGTCTTCTACAGGGTGAGTCTGGTTTCTACTCTTCAGATATCCTTTGATTCTCTTCACAGGACGGATTCAGTCCTAACAAGCAGTTACACAAGCTGCAGACCGGAACTCTGGCCTTACACGCTTCCGACTAAAACTGCACACGATAAAAACACAGGGCTCTTCCTCTTCACTGCCAGAGCTCAACTGAAACTCCAGCAGACAAAACCGGGCACTTCCTTTGAGTTCCTCCCAGTTCTTGGCTGGATTGGCTGTCACTCACAATAGACTGCCCCTGTTAGTCCAAAAAGGCGCCGAAGTCTAAACTACATCTCCCAGAGTCGCTGCCCATACAATCCTCTTGTGGCTGGCTCAGATTATGAGTCCAAGTTCTGATTCGTCCAAGGCACCATTTTAGAGCTACCTTAACCCACACTGATTGGTCCAGTTCAGCAGTTCAGAACTAGAATGGGAACTAGGCAAACACAGTTCTGACTGCAAAGAAAGCAGGTTAGACAAACTGTATTTTCATTATTACTCTAAATGATTTCTGGCAAACAGTTACATCTTTCAGATAGGTTCCCTTTGCACTCCTAGTGACTGCAAAATGGAGTGAATTAGCAGCAGCTCGAGTGGTACTCAAGCAAAGAAACACACAGTCCCCCATACAAACTAATTATGTCTGCAAGCAGACAGCTCTAAAGAGACAGTACCAGAGGCTCTAAAACACTCACAGATAAATGGCTTAAACACCAAACACCATTCAGGCTTGGAGCATTCAAGCAAGCTCCTGGAAGTCTTTTGGGAACCCCCATTTGCAGAGGTTGCACCCTTCCTGGCCTGGGAAAGCTTGGCGTCCAGCGTCAAGCAAGTACCATAAGTTTCAACTGCAACCATATACATTTGCATTAGGCGCTCACATGTAATCATCAGTCAATACATCATTTTACCAAGAACACATTTCTGAAACATTGCAGTACGTCCTCTTTACACAATGTACACACACATTGTACCATAACTCAAGTTATTACCTCTTGTACATGAAACCTGAAGAGAGGGGCCCTTCCTATCAGTTACCTGGGGGCTGGACGGCAAGGCACCATACTTAGAGGGCAACACAAGTAACTTGAGTTAGCACTGACGCTCAGTTTGGGCAATGAGCCTGGGACACAGACACCCTTATGGACAACATTGAGAGGCAAGTCCACAGGCTTCCCAGGGAATCATAACTGAGGTGCACCACAGGCTTTACAGCTCGACCAGTCTTTCTAGGGGAACTGTTACAGTCTCTGCACTCTGAGCCTCATTTTCAGCATTGTCCTCACTTGTCAGGAGTCTCCATGGGGTAGAGAGGCTAGAACTTGGGGCACTTTCAGCTCCAGGAGTTACAGTTTCTGAGTCCACAACATTTGGCTCGCATGGAGAGCTTTCGGACACTGGCAGATCATCTAGTTTGCCCACTACAATGTGAGGGAGATGGTGCCATCTGTCAGCAATCTTGTGTTTGCCATGCAGTCCCAGATTTCTTAGCAATACCCGATCTCCCTCCTGGAATTCCTGTGCTTTCACCTTTTTATCATACCTTTCTTTGTTGGCCAGATTTCTTTTGGCAGCCATGGTTTGAGCCAGTTGAGTACGCTGTCACGTTAGCTGGGCCTTTAACTTTTGCACATAGTGTAAATAGTTGTCAGCTTGAACCCCATCAGGAGAGACCCCAAAACACACATTTACCGGTAGTCGAGCTTCTCTTCCAAACATCAGGCGGTAGGGGGAGAACCCAGTGGCATCACTTTTGGTGCAGTTATAAGCATGTACCAGGGTACTAATTTGTTGGCTTCATCTAGGCTTGTCCTTTGGGTGCAGGGTGCCAACATATCTAGCAAAGTGCGGTTGAAACGTTCAGGCTGTGGGTCTCCCTGGGGGTGGTAAGGAGTGGTTCTGGACTTTCGCACTCCCCACAGAGAAAACATCTCTTTGATCAGACGACTCTCAAAGTCTCTCTCTTGATCAGAATGGATTCTTTGTGGAGCCCCATAGTGAACAAAAAAGTTTTCTACAAGTACTTTGGCCACAGTGGATGCTTTCTGGTCTTTGGTGGGGAAAGCTTGGGCATATCTCGTGAAATGGTCAGTGACCACCAGCACATTACTGATATTTCTTTGATCTGACTCCAAACTCAGAAAATCAGTACAGACCAGTTCCATGGGTGCACTGGTGGTGATGTTAACAAGGGGGGCAGCCCTCTGGGGCAAAGCTTTCCTCTGTAAGCAGCGACTACAAGTTCGAATGTGTTGCTCCACATCAGCCCCCATCTTAGGCCAATAGAATCTGGATCTCACCAAGTCAAGTGTTCTGTCTATACCGAGGTGCCCCATGTGGTTGTGCAAGGACATCAGTACTGAGTCTCGAAAGGCAGTGGGGCACTATTTGTTGTTTGTCTACTTGTCCCCTCTGTCTACTGTTTCTCTGTATAACAGTTTATTGATCAGTTTCAACTTAGGACCTTCTTTGTATAACAGTGCAGTTCTCAAATCAGTGGAGCGTAATTTGACACATCTTTCCTGCATAGAGGCTTCTAAAGCTGCTTTGATCATGGGATCGGGGATTGAGCCCGCCAAATACTGTCATTGTCCAGCTGAGGCAGTGCACCAATGTCTATTGCAGAAAAGTGGCACAAGCAGCAGGTATGCAATTCTCGAGGGTCCCAAGCAATCCACCATGCAGTCCACTGCGTCCGTGGACATTTGTTCCTCCCTGTCAAACTTTCCGGCAGAGTGCCCGAATGTCAGGTTCTGCCAGTCGGACCCAATCATTCTGGGAACAGGCCTCCGGGAGAGAGCATCAGCATCTATGTGGTTCAGACTCTGCTCGTATTCAGAGCATAGTCATATGTAGATAATGCAGAAAGCTACCTATGTAGTGGCATCCAACTTAGCTGAGGTCTGCACATAGGTCAAAGGATTATTGTCAGTTTTACTAGTATTTTAGCCCCATACAAGTACTCATGGAATTGGTCAACAATAGCCCACTTCAAAGCTAGGAACTCTAACTTATGTACAGGATAGTTCTTTTGGATGGGGTCAGGCTTCACTGGCAAAGGCCACTGGTCTCAGGCCATTCTCGTGCTCTTGGTACAACACAGCCCCCAACCCTTGCAAGCTAGCATCAGTGTGCAGGACGTAAGGTTTTCTTGGATCGGCATAGGCCAGCACTGGAGCATGGGTAAGTTGATATATGATCTCATGAAAAGCAGTCTCACAATCAGGAGTCCAGCGGGCCCCAAATACTTCACTCGGACGAAAATACACTCTTTCAGTCTTGAGGGACGCTGACTTTTGGTATTTTTTGTGGGTTGGGGGATACCCTTGAGTAAGGTTAAGTAAAGGGCGGATCACTCTTGAATAGTCCTTGATGAAAGCCCGATAATAACCAGAGAATCCCAGGAATCTTTGCAGTTCTTTAGATTTTTGGGCTGTGGCCAGGTGGTCAAGGCCTCAACTTTACTTAGGTCGGTCTCTATTCCTCGATTGGATACTATGTGTCCCACATACTTTACTGATGTTTGAAACAATTGACACTTATCAATGGACAGTTTAAGGCCAAAGTCCTCCAGTCGGTCCAATACCTTAAATAATCTGCTCTCATGTTCCTCAGTGAGCTGCCAAACACAATAACATCATCTAGGTATACCAGGCACTCTAGTAAGTTCATGTCCCCACTGCACGCCTCCATCAATCGTTGAAAAGTGGCTGGGGCACCTGAAATCCTTGAGGCATCCTCATGAATTCATAAAATAGCGGACAGATAAAGGCTGTCTTCTCCGCGGTCCTCTGGGGCCATGGGGATCTGGTAGTACCCACTCGCGAAGATCCAGCACAGAGAACCACTTGTTCCCGTTAGGCAGTCAAAGCATCCTGAATGCGGGGCATTGTGTACTGATCAGGGATAGTCCGCCGGTTTAAGGTGCGATAATCCACGCACATCCTTACTGTCCCATTCTTTTTCCTCACTACCACAATGGGGGAAGCATAAGGGCTTCTGGATTCTTGTATTACACCAGCAGCTAACATCTCTTGCAGATGCCGTCTCACATCATCTATATCAGCAGGTGCCAGGCGTCGAGACCTCTCACGAAATGGTCTTTCGTCATGCAGCCGGATATTGTGCTCAGCTGTTTGCACGCATCCTACGTCCCATTCCTTTAAAAGAAACACCTGGTCTCTCTGGGCAAGCTTCTCACTGATCCTCACTTTCCATTCAGCTGGCAGACGGGAGTCGCGAAATCAAACAAGTAGTAGTTACTCTGTCATTCTTCCTCGAACTCTTGTTGCTGGGTAGCACTACAGTGTCTGCACAATGCACATTAGCCAGGATGCAACCTCTATTTACTCAAATGTCTCTTTCAGACACATTATGAACTTGGACCATTACCCTTCTGGCATAAGCATGGGCTCTAGCGGGCAAAATACTAGAGCTTGACCAGCAGTCCCTCTGGCAATTTTCCATCGCCTGGTATCCAACATTAATATTTTATTCTTAACATCCTTTCTGATACGGACCTCTCCTGTAAGGTACACTGGGCATTTGGTGCCAGGATCAGAGACTCAGGATCCTTCTTTCCTACAATTCCGACCCGTTCCTCTGGTTCTATTTTTCAGCATCTCTCTGTGCCTCATATGCCTTCTTAATTAAAGCCGAACTCTTAAAGCTCTACTAGTCTTTGACCCTGTTTTCATAACACAACTGTGCCAGCCTTCCGAACATATGAGCATTTGTTCCAATCAACAAAGGGACACCATCATACAGTCCAGTGGGGGGACACTCAGGTTAGGGTCTCTACTTGTTCGCCACTCCAGCCACGGAGGTGGGGAAAGACAGCCAAATCGGATATACCGGAACAGGGGTAGGCCTTCTCACTTAACCCCATACATGCAGTCCTTCTAATGGTTGTAAGGTACGCCTGACAAATGCTTCTGATACCAATCCTGGAACATAATTGTCACTTGGGAGCCACTGTCTATCACAGCTCTTGTAGACACTCCATTCACCTTTACAGTGGTCTCCATGGAGGGACCCACTATTCTGGACCAGTCTGGAGAGTGGTGGAGGCCTGGGCAACTGACCTTGCCACAAAAAGACGTGAGTTAGCATTTTTGGTGCCCTCACTGGGATCATTTTGTGCACCTCTTAACCACTGATTTGTTCTCCGAAGCTCTCCTTGTAGCCTATGTGCAACTTTGTCAGTGTCTTTTGGGGACCAGCATTCCCTCTTCATGTGCCCATCCTTCTCGCAATTATAGCAAAACATACTTTCTGGAGTTTGAGCTGGCTGAGGCGCCACACTGGGAGCCAGGGCGGGGGTACTACTAACTGGAAACCTTGGTGCCATCTCTGTCTGTGGCGTGATAAGCATTTGGAGACATCTCGTCAGTTTCTCCACTTCCATGGTCAAGGAATTGAGTTTGAGCTGTTATCAGCAGGAGATACATGGGTGGGTACCCCACCCCATAGCAGATGCAGTCGGATATAGGTCGGGCTCGTATTTGCAGGCGTGGCTTCATAAAGGACTGTTTTGAATTTCCGGATCTCTCTCAACAGTTCGCCCCATTGTGGCATATCTTTTCCTTGTCAGAGCACTCATTGACTGCCAACCTCTGCCCTGAACTTCACTTGATGGGCCACCTCAGTCACTCGGTCGAGCCGCAGCTATTGGTGCAGGTCCCTCCCGAGGTCGCCTTTTCTCAACTCCTCGAATTTCTCTCATTAACTCATCGTAGGAGGGTGGGGATTCCAGTCGATTTGCCAGGCGTAACTGAAGCAACAGCAGTTCTGAGAAGGGGTCAGACTTAAGGATCCTGTCCAGCCTGGTTCGGTCCAGTTCAATCGCTGGCAAACTACCCTTTCTGAGGCATTCTTGCAACAATTTTTCCAGCCGAGATACATACACAGACAACAACTCCTCTTGGTACTGTTGTGCATTTCTTACTCTCCACCATAGATCCTCATCAGAATCTGGGCTCCCATACACATTCTCCAAGGCCTCAAGATAGGCCTGTGCAGTCACTTCAGGGTTACTGGCCTGTTTAGCATGGGTGGTAGCCAGGGCAGGACCTCGGAGGTTCTCACTAACCCTCTCGCTGGCTTCCGGGCACTGCCATTCTAGCACTTGGGGGGCAACATAGTCTATCCAGGTCTCCCAGTCATCCTCCCCTTGGGGGTGGGAGGTGCCAGAGAAGATCCTCAACCTTGTGAGAGTCGTGACTAATGGCAGGTGCAGAAATAGGAGTCTGCATTGGTTCAGCCACCATTACGGGTACTGGAGCGGAGAGGGTGTTGGGGAGGAACACCCCAGGTGGCAAGAATAGTTTCTTCAAGTCCTCCACAGTTTTCCTTCCCCAGCAACCATTTAGCAAATTTCTCCTCAAAAGTTTCAGACAGTGGTGGGGCTCATTCCCCCGGTCTTTACTGTACTTAGTTATCACTCTCGCAGTGAGGGCTCCTCTGGGGTAATGGTTTGTGGCACTTTGGAGCTATCTATGGGATCCTTAAACTCTACTAGGGCCAGGAAAGTGTGGGTGAGCAGATTAGCATGCCGACCCACCACCACAGGGTTTTGTAAACCTTCCACCTTGGAAAGTACTCCTGTACAGTGTCCGTATTGATACCCAGGGGATGTCCAGGATAAGCATAGCATTTTGGGGTCAATCTCCTCCCCAGTACACCACTCCACCAGCCGGTGCACAGCCACTTCTGTCGGGTACCCATTTTTTTCCTTAACAGTGGTTCAGAATATGGCCACAGAGGACACACAATTCCAGCGGTGAGCCTCCATGATGTAACCCTAGATGGCGCTATCCCAGGGCTACTACCCTGCCTGATTTGCCACTAACAGGTTGAGGGGCCTGGATCCGATGGCGGGTGCCTCCACCCAGAGGTCAGGGTTTGCAATAGTTAAACTAACTTGGTCACAGCCCTCTGGGACACTGCAACCCCTTCTTCCCACTAGTGGCCCACACAATATATCAGAATTACCTTCACAGTATACACTTACCCCAGGACTGGTTCAGGCACTGGGACCTCCTGTAAAATAAGATACAGTGCAACAATCACAGTACAATACTTTAACATAGACAAATACACTCAGGCAGTATAACTTTGCTGAAACAAGCAGCTCTGATTTATTTAGGGATATAACAAGGACAGGGGGAAATCAGGTTAATTAGCTTATCACTTTACTCATCTACCTATGGCTCTGTGCACAGGCCTATCCCTACCAGTTACTGTCCCTGGGTACCCAAGCCCTAGTGGCTAGTCCAAACCGTGGCAGCTGGTAGGGGCCCTTTCACACAGAGAAAAGAAAAATTAGTTAAACAGTCAGCAGTACAGTAATTCCATTTGGATTCAATGTGGCAATTCAACAGGGAGCGACCCTGAATTAGTACTCACGACCTCCAAACAAGATAGGGTCCTTCAATGTCAGCAGGGCTACTCTTGAGCTCCACGAGACTCCTCACACATTTATATGGCAAACTGCAACAGGCAAAAGTCCTTTAATGGCAGCAGGATTCATTTGAGCTACACAAGCCTCCTCACACATTTATATGGTGAACAGTAACAGGCAAAAGTCCTTAATGGCAGCAGGATTCACTGGCTACACAAGCCTCCTCACACATTTATATGGTAAAAGAAAGTACTATACCAGGCAGGCTGCTTCTCTATCCGATCGCAATTACTGCACAATACCCGGAGAACACACAGCAGATTCAGTTCCTGACAGACCGAGTGCAATTCAGCAATTTCTCCAGTCTTCTACAGGGTGAGCCTGGTTTCTACTCTTCAGATATCCTTTGATTCTCTTCACAGGACGGATTCAGTCCTAACAAGCAGTTACACAAGCTGCAGACCGGAACTCTGGGCCTTACACACGTTTCCCGACTAAAACTGCACACTGAAAAAAACACAGGGCTCCTTCCCTCTTCACTGCCAGAGCTCAACTGAAACTCCAGCAGACAGAACCGGGCACTTCCTTTGAGTTCCTCCCAGTTCTTGGCTGGATTGGCTGTCACTCACAATAGACTGCCCCTGTTAGTCCAAAAAGGCGCTGAAGTCTAAACTACATCTCCCAGAGTTACTGCCCATACAGTCCTCTTGTGGCTGGCTCAGATTATGAGTCCAAGTTCTAATTCGTCCAAGGCACCATTTTAGAGCTACCTTAACCCACACTGATTGGTCCAGTTCAGCAGTTCAAAACTAGAATGGGGAACTAGGCAAACACAGTTCTGACTGCAAAGAAAGCAGGTTAGACAAACTGTATTTTCATTATTACTCTAAATGATTTCTGGCAAACAGTTACATCTTTCAGATAGGTTCCCTTTGCACTCCTAGTGACTGCAAAAATGGAGGTAGATTGGCAGCAACAAAGTGGTACTCAAGCAAAGAAACACACAGTCCCCCCATACAAACTAATTATGTCTGCAAGCAGACAGCTCTTAAAGAGACAGTACCAGAGGCACTAAAAACACTCACAGATAAATGGCTTAAACGCCAAACACCATTCAGGCTTGGAGCATTCAAGCAAGCTCCTGGAAGTCTTTTGGGAACCCCCATTTGCAGGGGGGTTACACAGTGATTAACAGAGGAGAGGCAGATGTTTTCTATGCAGACTTTTTAGATGGACTACCAACATGTGCTGTGAATCTTATATAGGAACATTGAAAATAAACATAATGTATTCTCTAGTAAATAGTAACAACCAAAACATCATAATTTATGAAAGCACATACTGAAGTGCAGAGTTGGTCTTTAAACTGGGAACCTCCACTTCAGGGTAGGCATCATCACAGCAGGTCATCAGGTAGGTCCCCAGACCTTTCCCCGTCCCTTCACCATTCTTCAGAGGTGGTTGAGCTACTGAGCTCTCCCTACCCCCCACCAAGTTGGGATCCTGATGGAGTCTGAGGTGGTGACATCGATCAGCCCCTCAGCTCCTACTGAGTGGACAAGGTAGCACCCACCACTGTCCGGTAGCTACTAGAATCAGATTGCCCTGTTGCCGATGTCTGTACTTTCGATATTGACTTCATCCATGGCAGCATAGACTGTTGGTGCTGATGTCTGTCTGTGTGGGCATCAGCACAGACACCAGCAGCTCATGATCTTGGTATTGAGGCTGGTGCTCATCCTGGCATCACTGTCTGTGCTGGTGGGATTCGTGGTGCCAGAGTTGATGTGTGCCTCTCAGTTGATGTACCACCGAGGCTGTTGCAGCCTCTGCTGGCGCTGATGTTGCTGTTGATACCTGCTCTAGAATGATCCCTGCAGTAGGATAGTCTCAGAACCAGCCAGTCATCAACTTGTCTGGAGCTTTCCCTATGAACACCCACCCACTGGCCACTACCGGCATTGGTGCTACTGGGCTGGCAGGCTTTTCTTGCTTCTCGCAGAGAGCAAATTTCATTCAACTTCAGAACCTCAAATCTGCTTTTAATTGCATTCAGTAGAAAACATTTAAGTGGAAAGATGGGTAGTATTCAGTCACGAGAAGAGGCCCAACTGCCCCTTGACCATCTGATGGAGATGTCACTAGGGCTGCTTAGTGCTAAGCCCTATGGTCTCGGTTGCCCACCCCCCTGTTCCTGTCCTTTATCAGCACTGTTAGGGACCCTATTTCTTGGAGAGGCTGTTTTCTAATATGTTTCCCCATCCTCTTTTTTGTATCCTAATGTTTACTATATTCTGTCGTACAGCGCAGGGGCACCTGTGTTTGTGGATATTTGGCATCTCCCTGCATAGTCACTATTTGTGTGTTTGCAATTTGGTATCTGGTGAATAAGCCTTCTAACAGATGAAAAACATAACTGTGGATGTATCTTTGTTTTGGTGACTGTGCTTGTTCCAGTCGAGGAGTGCTGTTGTTTCCAGAACTGCTCTTGTCGCTGGGAGGTTGCTCCTCCCCTTAGCAACAGTGGGATCCTGCACGGGACAATCCATGCAATTCCAACCTTCCTTCAGCACAGGTAATACTGATAAAACCTAGCTTGCTGTCCCAGGCATATACAGTCCTAGTGGTTCTTCATGCACTTGAGTGCCCCCAAAAAAGCCAGCAGGAGTAGGCCTAACTGTCTTTCATATCTGCTCGTTTAGTCAGCCCCAACCTTGGAGCTGACTCTGCAGCCCCGATTCTCCATTTCCAGCCCAGGATATTCCCTTGTAAGGGTTTTGCCAGCACAACTTTTACTCTATACCTGTGCCAACCCTCTTGAACCCTCCACAGTCTCCGCCTCCACTAGTCCTCTGGGTAGTGCATTCCATGGTTCCACCACCCTCTCAGTGAAGTAGCACCTCCTCCTTTCCCCCGTCTCCTCCTCCAGCTTCCACCCATGCCCTCTAGTTGCCCCCTCCTCCTCCTTTTGGAACACTTGACTGAGCTCCCTATTTATCCCTTCCTTGTACTTGAGGGAGCTCTATCATGTCCCCGTCCTTCTCTCCTCCAATGTGTACATATTGGGTTCCTCAGGCCTCTCCCCATAGGTCCTTTGCCCCAGTCCTGAGATCATTTTGGTTGCCCTCCTGTGGACCCTTTCCAGGAGTGCAGTGTCCCTTTTTAAGTGTGGCCTCCAGAACTGCACAGTACTCGAGGTGCGGCCTAACCAAGCAGTTATACAGAGGGAGTATCACTTCCCTCCTTCTGGAGGTAACCCCCCCTAGTGATGCATCCCAGCATCCTGGTGGCTTTGGCTGCTGCTCTCCTATAAGTCTCAGAGTTGTCCATCTTGACATCCACCACCCCCAGGTCCCTCTAGGCCATCGAGACTTGTATCATCCCCCCCAGGGTATACGTCTGGTCCGGGTTTCTGGTGCTCAGGTGCAGGACCCTGCATTTTAAGTTTTTTAAGTTTAAGTTGTTTAACCAGGTATAGCACACTAAGCCGAAAGCTTTTTTACAGGAGCGACCTGGGAGCACAAGGAGGTTAAGTGACTTGCTCAGGGTCACACAGTATGCAAGTGGAAGCTGTGGGATTCAAACCCAGGTCTCGTCTGCTGGATGTCACCTGATTTGCAACTCAGAGCCTTAGACCACTGCGCTATACTGCCTCCCAAACTTCCTTCCAAATTTTCCTGCATTGAACCTCAGTCCCCACTTCCTTGACCACCTCTCCAGAGCATCTAGGTCCCCCTGCAGGGCCACCCTCCCCTCTTCCCCATCCACCACCACTCCCAGCTTTGAGCTGTCCGCAAAGAGACTGATTTTACTCCTGATGCCCTCCCTTATGTCCGAGACATAGGTGTTGAACAGAAGGGGTCCTAGGACTGATCCCTGAGGGACCCCACTAATGACCTTCCTTGGAGATGAGACTACCCTCCCCCAAACCACTCACCTCTGGGTACATTCTGAGAACCAATTACCTATCCATCTGATCATTTGTTTCCCAACCCCCTTTTCCCCCAACTTATCCAGCAGGCCCCTGTGAGGAACCAAGTCAAATGCCTTGCTGAAGTCAAGAAAGAGGACGTCCACCGGCTTACCCTGGTCCAGGACACTTGTCACCCAATCGTAGAACTCCTCAAGGTTTGTCTGACACGATTTCCCCGGGACAAAGCCATGCTGTCTATCGTCCAGGTACCCCGACTTTTCCAGTATCCCCCCAGCCTTTCCTTGATAATACCCTCCATCACCTTGCCCACCACTGATGGGCAGGGTTCACGGTGAAATGCCATGTAGAATTAAACTAGAATCTTTGCTACACCTTAGGTGGGCATTTGACAGCAAGCCCTTTTTTCTTGTAGGTTTTTTTTTTTTTTTTTGTATCTACTTGGTCTAGTGTCATTCACTCTCTGTAGAGCATCGGCTGCAGAGGCAAAGTGCCAAGGAAGGTTTTTTTTCTCTGTTGGTTATCAAGGCATATAATTGGTCCCTGATAAAATATCCTGGTGCCCCCTTTTTACCTCCTCATTTATTTCTGTTTTGCAAAGAATGGCCTCGAATTGCAAATCTTTGTTATCCAGCAGCTGACGCCCCCTATCTTGAGGGGTGGGCACCTGTTTACACAGATTACCTTGGTGCTTTGCAAATGTGCCAGATTACCTTGGACACATTTAGCCCACTGCTGTATGCTTTAGTTATAGGACACCCAGTTTGAGAGCATTTAGAAGGCAGTTGCACAAGTTTAGTTGGTGCTCTGCTTTTACCAAGAACTGTTTTGATGACCTCAACAACTACAGAATTCAGAATTTTGATTTTCCAAATTTAGCTTTCTTTAAATAATAAAACCTCTGTTTACTCAGACCCTGGGAAATTGCACTTACTTCAAGGCCCTGTTTAGTCTGCAGTCAGAACTGGCATGTAAATACTGTACAGTGAAGAGAAAACTGCTCCATGACTGGAAAATGCAGCTGAGTTCCCTTGCTGGTCCAAGTCCAGTAAGCATTAAGCCATGACGAATGTGGCATCTAATGGGGAATTAATGCATGGTTGGGACTGTGCCTACAGCGGGCCAACCATGCATTAATTCCCCATTAGATGCCACCTTCGGAGTGGCTTAATGCACTTGGAACATGGCATGCTTGAGGTGAATGTCACATTTTTGCTTGTTTCTGTTCTGTGGAAAAATGACTGACACAATTTTTCTGTGCACATAATATGTTCAGTGCACTTTCATTAATGTTTTAATTTCACAAGTTACATCTTTTTATATACTGATGTGGTCAGCACAAGAGCACAGATTAATTACTGTTCATTTCCTGCAGTTCTCCCCGTTTCTATTACTGTTTTGAATTTCTAGATGGCTAATATTGTTACAAGCTGTCTAGGAGGTCCAGAATACTCACATTTCAGGGTTCCGATATGTGCTGCTGCTGCTGCTCATTTGCATATTGCTGACTGGAACTTTGCGTGCGTCTCCCCTGCTCTACATTTGTTGTGTTACTCACTCCGATTGCAACGGGACTGTTGCCTGCCAATTTAGCAGCGTGTGTTTGAAACATTACTTTCTTTTTCTGATTTTTGCTGTTCCCAGACCGCTTTGTGTGGTCTGTCACAGTCACTTCTGCCGTGTGTCACTCTCGCTCGTTAGGGGAGTCGTCACAGTTTGCGACCATACTGATGGCGATGTCGGTGGCTAGGTAGCTAGGAAGCACACTTTGCTCTCACATTTGCACTTCACAGACAGTGCTGTTTTCTCCTCCGTGGCTGCTTTTAGTACTTGACGAGCAACATGGCATTACTGCTGGAATAATGCCGTGTTGAGATAGTGCCACGGAGTGGTTTCAAATAATCTGTGTCCCGGTTTCTGTGCTTCTCATTTTAACCATGTTACAAGGTCCTTTACAGATTACTGAAGTACACACATGTGAAGAATTGAGCAGGCTTGCCCAAGAATGATTTGGTACAGCAGGCATACTAGTTTCATCTTAAAGGGCTGTAGTTGTAAACGGCCTGATTCTAGGGACATGGATATGTTGTTCATCCACACTCATTGGCAGGTATCCTTGCCGCTTTAAATCTTGCCGGAAGGTCTTCAAGCTTGCTCCTCCCACCCACCCGGGTGGTATAACTCTCGGCTCCGCCCCATGACGCCAGATCTTCCTTACCGCTTGGAAGCTCAGGTTCCCTCCTTAACGCTCTGCGTTTGAGACTGGTTCCTATTTCTCCGTTTGCGGATTTAAAAATAAATTTTGCGAAAAAGACTTCAGTCTTCGATCCCTCGCGGCTGCGATGGACAAATCGACTCCCGGATTTCGGAGATGCCCATGCGGGCAGAAGATGTCTCGGACGGATCCACACTCCACGTGTGTCTACTGCTTAGGCCTTGAGCACGACCCGCAGGCTTGCGACCTGTGCTCATCTTTCTCGGCCTACGTCCTCGAAGACCGTGCTGCCCGATTGCAACTGGGCCGTCCCGAGAAGCGTTTCCCTCCGGTGAAGTCCAAGGAGGCGGTTGGCGGTGTCCGCGGCGGCGGGCTCGGCGGATCAGCTCGAGCGGATGGTCGCCCTCGAAGAGGAGGCGGTGCGGGCCGTATCTTCCTCGGCCGCGGCATTTATCCCGCTCTCTCTGGGCTCTTCTTACACGGCTTCTTTTAAGGAGCTTTGTCTGTCCCTCTCCACTAAAGGAGAAGGGCCTACGTTGGCGGGACCTTATTCTCGGTCCAAAAAGAGGGACAAGGGTAAGTCCCTCCGTCGACGCTCTTGGGAGCGGGAAAGGTCCCTCTCCCCGGGCCGTCGACCGTCTGCTTTGGTCGACCGCTCGGCTTCGGCCACTGGCCTCACAGTGTCCCCGTCAGGTCAGTTGACCGAGACTCCCACCGATGAAGTCGAGATTTTTCTCTACCCATTGGACGGGCTGTCGCCTTTAGCAGCCGAGATTCCCCTCTCCCCGGTTCCCCCGGGAGGAGTTGGGGATCCCGTGGGCTCGCCTGTGCCTCCGGTTCCGGAGCCCTCGGATGCACCATCCGAGCCAAAGGGAGTGCCGGTTCCCGCTGACACCTCCCCGCACCGACCTCGGAAATTCCGGGACTCTCGGTCTCGGTCTCGGACCTCTTCGCGGTCCAGCCGATCCCACCATCATGGCGGTCTGGCACAGCGGTAAGCGGCGCGCTGGCGGCCTCGCTCCTCCTCCTCGGATGAGGGAGGCTTCGAAGAATTACGACGGCACGAGGACCTTATGTTGCAACAGCTCCCTGGCCGGGAGTAAGCCGACCTCGCCGCCCCGCCATTAAGTGGCTGTCACCGGAGCGGCCGACACAACCCCTCGACTTATCCGAGGAGCCTATACCCAGGCCGGTTGTTCGGCCAAAACCAGCTGCTCCACCGATTCCGGTGGAACCTCCGCCTCCACAGCCACCAATTGGGGCTCCGACCAAGGATTCTCGGTCGGCTAAAGGTCTACCCCATCGGCTGTCAGTTATCCTCACTCCTGACCGACCTCGGCAGGTGAAGGGTGGCTCAGGCCAGAGGCAGCTCTTCGAGGACTCTTCCGAGTCCGAAGATGATTCCTCCTTTTTCTCCAAGCGACTGGACTTGGAGTCTTCAGGAGGTCAGTCAATGGACGATAGCCCGTCGTCCTTCCTAGGACTACTTCGGCTCATCTCGGAGTCCACCGGGATGGAGCTCGAACCCGTTTCCAAACGGGCCAGGTATCCCCTCACGGAGATTCTGGACCGAGGGGATTCTCCGACGGAGGCCTTTCCGGTGGCCGAGGCCATAGTGGGTCCGGCACTGGAGCTTTGGCAGCGCCCTGCTTCCTGCCCTGCGCCTTCGGCCAGGATGGCCAGGAAGTATGCGGTCCCTACTGGTTCCTTGTCCGGTTTTTCGGAACACCCCTCTGCTGAGGGGTTGGTTACCGACAGCGTTTTCGGCGCCCGAATAGCATGAGGGATGTGGACAAACCTCCTGACAAGGAGTCCAAGAAATTGGACTATGTCGGGCAAAGTCACGCTCGACCTCTCTCGGCCTTGGTCAGGCCAGTTGGGCCGTCCTCATGGCATATTTTTCTCATGTCTGTTGGGCTCCCTGGATGAGGTCATCCCTCATCTTCCCGCCGATCTGCAGACTACGGTTAAGCAGGTGCGGGACCAGGGCAGGGCAGTGGCCAAACAGCAGCTCCAGACTGCTTTGGATATAGGGGACTCATGTGCCAGATCGGTGGCGGCCGCAGTGGCTATGCGTCGGCGGGCTTGGCTGAGGATATCCACCTTTACTTCGGATACCCAGCACAAGTTGGCGGATGTTCCCTTTTTGGGGACTGACCTCTTCGGCCCTGGGGTGGAAGGTCACCTGCAGAGGATCGGGAAGTCCAATGCTACCTTGGACTCGGTCTCTTCCGCTCAGAAGGACAAAGGCCGCAAACCACAGCCTAAGCCCTTTCGTCCTTCTGTGCCCCCGGCGCGCCCGGCCCAGCAACGTCAGGGCCAGCAGGCTCGGCCTTGGCATCCCAAACCCAAGCCGCCGGCTTCCTCTAACAGGAGGCAGGGAGGAAAGGCCCAGGAGGTCCCTCGGCCGGTCCCTCCTCCAAGCCTGCCCAGTGACGGGCTGAGGGGTGTCGCCCCCATTCCCGTCACCTTACCCCTGGGTCCCCCCGTGGGGGGACGGCTCCGGCACTTCCGTTCCGCCTGGTCCGCTGTTTCCACGGACAGGTGGGTCTTGGAGGTGGTGGGAAGAGGCCTGCCTCTGGAATTCGAGCAGGCACCACCCTTCAGAGCCGTCGCCCCTCGGGGGGCTTCGGGATCCCCAGCCTCACTGGCGGCTCGTCGAGCCGACATCGCTCTCCTCCTCCAGAAGGAGGTGGTAAGAGAGGTGGTGGACCCTCCTTCAGACCCAGGGTTTGTGTCCAGGTACTTCCTGGTTCCGAAGCGGACGGGGGGCTGGCGCCCCATTCTCGACCTACACGACCTAAACAAGTTCCTAAGGTCTCGAACCTTCAGGATGGTCACTCTGGCTCAGATAATACCATCCTTGGAACGCGGCGTGTGGTTCTGCTCTCTGGACTTGCAGGACGCGTTTTTTCACGTCCCTATCCGTCCGTCTCACCTGAGATTCCTTCGCTTCCGAGCGGAAGGATCCCTCTTCGAGTTCCAAGCCATGCCCTTCGGCTTGTCTCCAGCTCCCAGGGTCTTCACCAAATGCATGGCAGTGGTGACAGCATTCCTGCGGCGCCGAGGGGTCCGGGTGTACCCTTACCTGGACGACTGGCTGATAGCAGCTCCCTCCAGGAAGGAGGCAGAGTGGTCCAGAGATCTGGCCCTCCAGGTCTGCTCTCAACTGGGCCTCCTTATCAGCGAGGCCAAGTGAACTCAAGCGAGCAGATGATTCTTTTCATCGGGCGCAGCTCGACTCTCTGAGCCAGGCGCGCTCCGAGTGACAGGGCCGAGGTTCTTTCCTCCTTTGCCCGATCATTTCTGGTTGGGCAGTGCGCCCTGCCCGGGACTTCCTGCGCCTCCTGGGTCTCATGGCGGCCTGCACCAGCGTGGTCCGTTGGGCCCGCTGGAACATGCGTCCCCTTCAGTGGGGACTGGCCAGCCAGTGGTCACAACGCTGCGATCCTTTGGACCAGCTTGTGTCGGTGACACAGGGGATGTGGAACGCTCTCCAGTGGTGGACCATTCCAGATCATTTGCAGGAGGGCATCCCGTTCGTCCGCCCGAGCGGACGGGTCTCTATCGACCGGTGCCTCTCTGATGGGTTGGGGTGCCCATCTGGGGAACACCGGCTCATGGCCTCTGGTTCCTTGGGAGTCCGATGCCACATCAACCTGCTGGAGCTCGAGCGGTCCGCCTAGCTCTCACCGCCTTTGCTCCGTTCCTCCGGGGTCAAGTGGTCCGAGTCCAGACGGACAATACCACGACCATGTACTATCTAAACCGCCAGGGCGGGACGCGCTCCATGCTTCTATGCAAGGAAGCTCTCCGCATTTGGTCACTCGTGCGCAGCCTGGAGGCGGATCTCCTAGCCATTCACGTGGCAGGAGCCTCCAACACCCTGGCCGATGCCCTGAGCCGGATAGGGGCTGCATCCCACGAGTGGTCTCTCCTGCCGGAGGTGGTACAGCATCTGTTCTCCATTGGGCACACCTCAGGTGGACCTGTTTGCCTCAGGGAGAACGCGAAGCTGAGTCTGTTCCATGCCCGCCCCCTCAGCAGGGCTCGCTGCAGGGGATGCCTTCTCGAGGCAGTGGACCCGGGCCTCTTTACGCTTTTTCCCCATTTCCCTTGATCCACAAGGTGCTTCTCAAGGCGAGGAGGGACAAGGCGCAGGTGATTCTGATAGCCCCAGACTGGCCTCGCCAGTTCTGGTACCCAGATCTCCTCAGTCTCAGCTCCAGGACTCGCGGCAGCTTCCAGCTCGCCGGACCTGCTCTCAGTCAATCAGGGAAGGTGTTCCATCCGGACCTTCAATCCCTGCACCTGACGCCTGGTTCCTGAGCGGCTAGAGTTCCAGGCCTTGGGTCTTTCCGACGAGGTCCTCAATGTAGTTGAGGCGTCCTGTAAGAGTCGACCAGAAATGCTATGCCTTCAAATGGAAAAGGTTTTCCATTTGGTGTCAGGGCAAGGCTTGGACCCTTCCTCCTGTTCCTTGGCAAGCATCTTGGACTATTTATGGTCCCTTTCTAGTCAAGGGCTTAGGTCGGCGACCTAAGGGTGCACCTGGCAGCCATCTCTGCTTACCGGTGCGGGCCGGGAAGCAGTGATGGCGCAGGAGAAGTGGTCTGGCGCTTTTCAAGGCCTTGATACATTTCCCCTCCAGTCTTGAGGAACCCCCCCACCTCAGTGGGATCTACTGCTGGTACTGGCAAAGCTCATGGGCAAGCCATTCGAACCTATGCACAGGTGTGCTCTCTCTCACCTGTCGTGGAGGGCCGCCTTCTTGGTGGCTATCCGTCAGCCAGAAGGATGGGAGAGCTCCAGGCGCTTTCCATCGAGTCTCCTTACCTGGTCTTCCACAGGGACAAGGTTGTCCTGCCCCCACCGAAATTCCTTCCGAAGGTGGTGCCGGAGTTTCACCTTAACCAGGTGTTGACTCTGCCGTGTTCTACCCCAATCACACCTCGGAGGCCGAATATAGGCTCCATACTCTGGACCCTAGAGGGCGCAGCTTATTATAAGGAGCGCCACGGCTGAAATTCGGGAGAGGTTCAGCCAGCTGTTTGTCACCTACGCTGAAGCCGCATCTGGCAGACCTGCAGCAAAGCGGACGATTTAAGCAGGTGGGTAACCTCCTGCATAGATCTCTGCTATAAGTTGGCGGGCATGGAGACTCCCCAGAGGATAAGAGCTCATTCTACCCGCCATACTGCTGCAACGGTGGCTGCTTCCAGGACGTCCCTATCCAGGAAATCTGCAGGGCTGCTACCTGAAGTCAGCAAACACCTTCATTACCCATTACCACATCGACCTTGAGTCACGCCGGATGCTGGTTTTGGGGCCTCGGTTCTCCAGTCTCTCTTTCCCAAGTAAGTATTGGGGTGTGCGGTCTTGCCTCCTCCTCCGGAGAACTGCTAGGAGTCTGCCAATGAGTGTGGATGAACAACATATCCATGTCCCTTAGAAATACAGGTTACTCACCTGTAACAGGAGTTCTAGGAATGGTATATGTTGTTCATCCACATTCCTGTTCCTCCCGGCCGACACTTAACCCTGTGAGCTTCCAGCGGTCCAGATCTGGCGTCATGGGGAGCCAGAGTTATACCACCCGGGTGGGTGGGAGGAGCAAGCTTGAAGACCTTCCGGCAAGATTTAAAGCGGCAAGGATACCTGCCAATGAGTGTGGATGAACAACATATACCATTCCTAGAACTCCTGTTACAGGTGAGTAACCTGTATTTTTAGGAATACAGTTTTTTACCTTTCAAAATAGTTGTGTCAAATGTGGCTTACGTTACAGGTCTCAATATAAATGATATTCCATGCTGATTTGTGCACCAGTTTTCAAGGTAGAATACCATGTTCACCATAGTAGTATTCTGACTGGAGTACTGCTCCACCTTGTCCCTTGCCGTGCACTGCTCATTTGGACACATGCCCCTTGCCATGCACGGCTCATTTGGATATGTGCCCCTTGCTGTGCACTGCTCATTTGGACATGTGCCCCTTGCCGTGCACGGCTCATTTGGACACGTGCCCCTTGCCATGCACTGCTCATTTGTATACATGCCGCTTGCCATGCACTGCTCATTTGGATAGGCGGAATACCAAATGTGGGTTTCTGGTATTTTACCTCTTAGCACCAGATTATTTTCTTAATTTCTGCCTCTGCTGTTTTTTCATATATTACCTCCATTTTCTCCTTCCAAAGCCACTGTTGGAGTTTCCTTCCCTTAAGCTTCTTCCCATCCAAGAACCCTTGCAATTCTCCACTACAATTCTTCAGACCAGTGCTACACACCAGCCAGCCCAACGTATTGTGTATTTGCTTCCAGCTGGAGACAGTCTGCTTCTTGTTAGCAGTAAGCTTTCCCCTTTGTTATGGGCTGCACATTCATGCCCACATGACTTTCCACCATGGTGGCAGTCATTCTGCCACCTGCTGTGTAGTGGTTCAGGCTCAGGACGAACTTCTGGGTTAAATGCTGCTCACCATTTGGCCATTGAATGGCCCTTACTATTTTTTTCCATATAAGTCTTTATCCTCATCGAAGGTATGGGCGGCTGGCTCAGCCCTGTCCCTGTCCTCCACGTCTGTGCCATGTCTCCTATGGTCTCGTGGGACTTCTGTCCCCCACAGATTGCCCCCTGCGGCGGAACCGGAAAGGAGTGCCTCCCCTCCCCCCGAATACAAATCCCGATGTCCCCAGAGCCAGAGAGACCGAGCGGGCTGTTGTTACAAGTGGGCAGGGCTTCATAAAGCCCATCCCCCATTTTCCTCCTTGTTTTTATCCCCTTGGCATTGCAGATGTGCAGTGAGCAGGGCGTGCAAGCTCTGCCTCCGTGGGAATGCCCCTGCTGCTCTGAATGCACACCCCTCCCACTTACTGGGCTTCGGATGCGCTACTGTCTGGATTCCTCCAGATGACAGTCAAGTGGCGAGGCACAGGATCCCCCCCGAGGGAGGAGAGCAGTCCTGTTGATGCTCAATCCTCCCTCTCGACCCCGAACTCGGGTCACCGGTGTGGGACAAGGTAAGGCACTCACGGCACCTCAGCTCTCTGTACCACTGGGCCTGTTATTCCAGCTTTGTGCTCCGGTCGCAGGAACTTTGCTCAGTCTGTACAAACTTTTTGAAACACAGACTTGACCAGTTATTACTTTTAAGCAATGGTGAATGATTGTTCTGTAACACACTAATGGCATGCCGGTGTGGGCTGTGGCCATGTGATATTAAAACAAAAAATACAGGGAGTAGGTCAGTCCTTAGACTAAGAAGTAAATCTGAATGAGACCAAATGCTTAATGACATTGGTCTTTCTTCATTTTCAATCCGGTGCATTTTTCTTCTTGTCAGAACAGTTCATTTAAATGTTACACTCCCTCATAGACCCCTGTCAGGTCTGCTAATCTGTGCAGCTCATCAGGTCAAGGACCGACATGAAAGTAGAAATCGGAGAAAAACATAGTGAGCTACCATCACTAAAGAATGTGGCTGAAGTACACATAAGGGAATATTAAATAAAAAGCTAGTTTGGAAAACATCTGAGTCTGCATTTGACGTGCCTGCAGGATGGTGCTGCTTTACGTTTCTGCAGCACCAGGAGCTCTGGCTATCTGCCAGTGAGATGACCCTGAATTGTTGTGTACTTGGGTACTTCCTGAGTAAACGGTGGAATGTATTGGTACGGGCCTGGCCATTTCTGGCCATTATGAGCAAACTCCTTGGCGCCAAGTGGTGCGGGACTGCGCTGACACACTGGTGACCCAGGTTTTCTCCCCATCATGAATGGGTGTCGGAAGGGAGGGTTGCAGAGCATCCTCAGGACCTTCTCCTATGGGTCAGGTTGCTCTGCACCACCACAGTAGCAGCTCCAGGTGGTTGGTTGCATCCTTGGCAACGTGAGCGACCACATGGTGTCAGAGACCCCCCGACACTGCTGTGTGCATGTGTTTGTCAGAAGGTAGGTGGGTACCACAGAGAAGGGAAATCCCCCTATATATAAACTGACCATTTTTTTTTAGTTTTTTTATGGTTACTGGTAAGAGAACCGGTGCTTGGATCTGACTGAAAACGAAAGTAGATTTTTGCCTCCGTTCCTGGCTGCAGAGTTTGTGAGAGCGAGGCAGTTCTTCATTATACACACCGCAGTCTCGTAATGCAGTGTATATAATGGAGAACTTTTATGTACTGGTTTTGGGTTGTGATTGACCCTAACCGGTAATTATTTAAATAGTAGTCTTCTTTGAGGATCTTTTACTCTGTTGAGCCTCACACTGCGGTCCCAGGCTGCCAGGCACTAGGACTTCTCGTTATGCTGAGACTTTTTGACATTGGCATCCAGCTTATACAGGGACCAAGTGTTACCACCGGTGTCTAGTTCCTGTTCTCCTGCTGAACAGATTACATTGACCCTGGATGGGACTGAAATCGAGCCAGTTTCTTTTAGTTTTGAATACATCATATCAAAATAGGCAGAATTGTCTAGTCCTCCTTTCGCAGTCAACAAAAACTAAATAAATAAAATAAGTAATATGAAGATTTGTTTGCTTTGAAGTTGCGAGACTTGTGGCATGTATCTGTTTTGTTAGATTAAATGTGAGAATCAGTAGTAGCCTGTTGCCATGTTTCTATGGTTAAAATCAGGAACCTAATTAAAAACAAAGGCTGAAGTGTTTTCCGTGTGAAGTATAAGACATCAAAAGGGCTCCTTTTCGGCAGCTTGTGTTTTATGATGCAGTTAGTTGCTATCACAACTGCTTTTGTATTTTCTTTTGTAACAAACAATTCTACAAAGAACTTCATACAAACCGTGTAACTCCATAGCTGGAGTCCGTTTAAAAATAATCACAAGGTCCTAGAGTGATGAAAGCTCCTACGTATCTGGTGAGAACTATATCTGTAACAAAAGAGGAAATAACTCGTTCATTTAATATGTGCTTCGTGTGTCAAGACCCTTCCCTCTGCAACTATAACCTGACTACAGTACATTGCAGTGGAAGAAAACTGCATGGATTCACAGGATACCCAGACCCAGTGTGTAAGACTCCATGGTAGCGACTCAGTTTTCTATTTCTTTACAATTCATATTTTATTCCTGTTTGGTTGCTTCTCACCTTCACCTGTGTCTGCATACATTTGGCCGTTGCCTTTACTGTCTGGGCAATAGCTCTGTGCCCTGTTTCTCTAGTCCAGACTGACTCCCCACACCATACACTCAGTGGGGAACCCCTCTTCCCCTGCCCCAAGTTAGGGGTTTGAGTGGGGGGAAGCACTGACCCCAACCCCCCAGAATCTGAAATGTTTCTGCTTTTAGATGGCAGTGGTCAGCAGGTCACATTAACACAGAGTGAGCGGCGGAAGTGCACAGTGCCTGCAAGAGGGTAGCGACAGCAGTGACTTCCATCCGCAGTTGCAGTGCAGTGTTGAAAACCAAAAGCCTTCTAAGGCACTAGAAAAAAATTGATTTACAAATTGAAAACATTAATTGGGGGGAAGGATAGCTATCATCTAGAGATTGCTGCCGAATTTGTGCTGTTTTCCTTTAAAACTGTATTGACTGACCACATTTTCTGTGTGTGTGTATACACAGGTACTTTTCGTTCAGGCTGCTGCACTTCTTCAAACATTGTAATTCATTATGGTTGTACAAAGCATTTTAGAGTCCATGTGGACAATTTTATGCCATTCATACAAGAAAGTAAGTAGTGAAGAACACTTAAGACAAAAATTACATTTAGATTTCTCAAATATAAAAGACTTTTTTTTTTATGATGGTAGAGAAGCAAGTCCTGTAACAATGCCACAGTTAACTCTTTACAATATACTGTAGTATGTTCTGTGGTCTCTGTGTAGGATTTTAACTTTGAGCGTCCTGGAATCCCCGTAGAAAAAACGAACGGTTCCAGGAAAAAAATTGGAGACTCTTGGAGTGTGCACTCATGAAAAAAGTGCTTTATTGCAGAAGGCATTGCAGCAGTTTCACTTTTTACTGCAAATAAGGAGTAAAAATACCACAGTTGCCGGGAAAAGATGGCAGTTGGGGGGTATGGTCAATGGCCAAGCAAGCAAGACGTATGTTGCTTGAGCGCTGGAGACATAACAAAGTTGTTTTCTAACAGCATTAAAGCAGTTTTTTCTCCTTAGTTCGACTTCCATGACATTATCCTTTAACAAGCTGCAGTTTTCTCTAATGCGATGGGGAATTGGTAAAACAGATCTGAACAGTGCTAGTGCAGGGCTGGCCAAACTGCCAGCAGGTCAACAGCCATCCGACAGTGCAGAGGACCCATCAAACACAGAATCCCTCCAGAGAGCTATTCCTTTGTTAACGCAAACCATTCAGAGGCTTGATTTAAAAAAAAAAAAAAAAGAATAGACCACAAAATATAAAGCTGGTTGCTGTAGAACAAAGACTTGATGTCAGTGACCGTGCTGGGGTTTTTAAAACATTGGTCAAATTGGACCCACTGGTGTAACAAATGTGGGTCTAAAGAGGAACCTACTGGGTCAAAACATAATTAGTGGCAGATTTTGAACCATTCATGTTCCCTTCCTTTAGATATTGTTATAATGTTGGTGCATGATTTGTACCCTCTGGCAAAGGGAAGAGGGGGGTCATTTCTAGGCAGGATGCAACTTTTAGTGCATGGTGTAGCACTGTCCCTGCTTGATGCTGTGACCCATACAGTCAGTACGGTAAAACAGCGGGGAGAGCATTGGCTGTAACTGCTACTATGATAAAAGACCATGGCTTAGTCCGTAGCTTGTTAGCATAGCTAGTAAACATGACAAGCTTGGATAATGTGAAATTGCTTGGGGTCTCCGAGGGATCAGAGGAGGGTGACCTGAACACATTTCTTGAGAGGTGGCTACTGGAAGCTGTTGGCCTCGGCTATTCAGTACCGGTTGTAAAAGCTTTCAGGATTAAACTTCGAAGAGCCACGACCAGTGAAGGTGGGCATTGTACCATACCGTTAACGACTACTACATCCATTATGAGAGAATGAATCTTGCAGGTGGCCAGGGACGCACCACCTGAGATGGGGGGGGGGAGCAAATCCAGATTATTCTTATGCTACCTGGTTATGACGTAAGGCTTTTGAAGGGTGTTGCCTCAAAATTGAAAGCAGCTTGTATAGTATATTAAGTCTCCTCCCCAGTTCGTCTGCAGCTTAGCCTGCAAGACAAACTGTATAGTTTTACTGATGCGAAGGTGGCTGGTGAATTTGTGCCTAAGCTTCCAACAGCAAACCAAAACGTGGAAGCTGAATCTAGCCATTCAGGAGGAGAGACTGAGCACTGAGTAAGACTTTATATCTGTTTTTCTGACTGTTGCTTGAGTGTCTCCATGTAGATGTAGGAACTGGTTTCCAGTACAAATATGGAAAACAGGGACTGAATTTTACAGTATGTGCTCTCTGCTGGAACTCCCCATATTTTTCAAATCAAAATGAACTTTTGCTGTTGAAACTTCTGCTACAGGGAGAGTCCGGCATTTGCAAGGGACATTATACATTAGAGAACTATATCATACTGGCAGTTACGTATATGGGCCCCGATATTCAGAGTTGTGCCTGACAGTGGCGCACATGGTGGCGCAGCGCAACTGTGTTGTGCCGGTGAAACCCAGGGATATATTAAAAGGAGATGAGCAATGGCGCATCTCCTCTGAATATATCAGGTAATGCACACTGCCCAACTACGATGCGCTGGTGCGTCCCTCCCCCCCCCACAGACAGGGCTGAATACCAGGAATGGGAACTGCGCCAGCGCAACAGAGTTGCACTGTGTGCAAATTCCTGATATTCAGCCGGCAGTATGCAAATGAGCCGTACTGTATGCAATGCGCAGATGGGGCCATTTGCATGTCATTATGGCCCCATTTGCATGAGTTGTGCAAGGCAGGCTAGCGAAATGCGCATGGTGCCCTGCACAGCATGCGGTCATGACAGAGTGGGTCTAATGGCACCCCGGCCCTCCCTGTAGTCCCGATTGTGGTAACATAAATAATCACATCCTCCCTGGTAGTCTAGTGGCACCACCATCCCTCCCGATGCTCCGATCCCCATGATGGACATACTTAAATCCCTCTTGGTAGTCTAGTGGTCCCGCCACCCCTCCCATAGCTGCGCTGCCTGTGCAATACTGTTTATTCTGCCCTGCTAGTCTAGTGGTAACCTCCATCCCACCCATGTCCCCAGTCACTTGTATGAGCACTGACAAGAGTTCCCTGGTGGTCCAGTGGCACCCCAACCCACACAGGACACCCTGCCCACCCAGCTCCCCCACCCAGTCATCAGCGGGCAGCACAAACCCACCGGCATACCACCTGGCTGCCTGCTGAATGACAGCTTACAGTAGCAGTTGTAAGCCTATTGGTCCACACTGTGGACCAATGGGCTTGCAGTGCATATTGTAATAGACATTCACAGTATTGTGGATGATTCAAGAAGGGGTGGGACAGGTACATGGGGAAACTGAAACTAAAGAAGGCCCTCTTGGGGGCTGGGGGGGTGGTAAGGCGAGCAACCATTAGGTTGCTGGTTTTCGAGTAGACAAGACAGACCATTTGGCCTATTCTGCTGGCTTTTTAGTATGTTATTATAAGGGCAGTCAGAGCAATTAGGGGGGAAAAGCACAGTTAACTTAAAAAAAAAAAAAAAAACATGTATAGACTGGTCAGAATTCAGTTTCGGTGTTTCTAGTGATCAGGGTTTGCAGTTGAGAAAATCCACTGGCACCACAGACATTTCACGCATTGAACTATTACCTCCTTCAATAAAGAAATGCTACTGTGCCTCTTGAAATACAAGCCAACAGAGCCGGATACAAAATATAACAGCTTTTGGCCAGAGGATAGGTGCAAATTTTAGACTCTGCTGAATAATTATACTCTAAAAAGGTTCATTACTTGAAAAATAAGAATCCAGTTTCTCTCCTAAAATGTCTAAGGGACATCGGTACTACATCAACTTACAAGGGCAAAATATTGATAGATCCTACATCAGTGTTCCCCCAACAGAGAGAGAGAGAGAGAGAGAGAGAGATAGATCAGGCACTTAGGAGGAAGGCCTTTACGTTTAATCTGACTGTTCTTTGGTGGGTAATAGGTGACCCACACCACTGCTACCCCATTTGAGTTTTGATAATCTAACTTGAATAATCACGCCGTATAAAATGCATTCCCCCGGCTCCGTTGCCCGTTTAAACGCAAGATATGGTGTGCGAGAGTGGGGCCACAGAAATACACTTGAAGCTAGTCATTGTATTCACTGAATGCATTTGCTCTGAGTATGTATCATTACTGTGTTTGGAAGTTGCAAGAGTTCATTACTATAAGGTTGAACTTGCCACACTGTCTGTTTTTATCTGTACTTACAGTCCTATACTGATTGAAAAATGACACTAACTGTACTTTGTGCATTTTTAAGCTCCTGTTGGGGTGCCAATAAAAAAAAAATCATTATTTCTGTACGGCAGTTGTGGGCAAGGGCTAATTTTTTGTTGTGCCACTAGAATTATTGGTGTGGATATGTACTGGTGCACATCAGAAAATTATGAGCCTGCGTGACTGACGGTGTTCACCCCGTGGTGACTCTCACAAATGAGGAAAGTGTTGCATGTGGAAAAGCATTGTGACGTACTCTCCTGCCAGCAGTAATCATACCTCTCAACCTCTTGCCTCATGAATCGGGGACAAGGCTTAAAAAATCAGGGACAAAGACCCCAGGTCAGGGACACATCCTAAAATCTGGTACTATTTACTCAGAAAGCTGATAGAATAAAAAGATTTGGGTTAAGATGCATTTTCTGAAGAATAACAAGTCTGTAACTTTAATGTCTGACATTATTTTGTGCATTTAATCCCCACTGCTCTGTCACAAGAACACAAATTTTTCTCTTCTAAAGCTGGTCTCCGGGCTCATCACTTCTGGGAGGTTCTTCCTAGAACCACATGACAGGCAGGAAGCATACAAACTTCTGCAGGACGGAGATACCCTCCCGCTTGTTTCCTCCAGACGTCAGTTTACTTCCTGCCTGTCTAATAGTAGAGGAGCTCTGCAGGACCTCTGTCGCAGAAGTGGCAGAGCCGAAGACTTTATCTGTTAGTGTGCATCTATCTGTTTTTGGGACAGAATTTAGGAGCGCTATTGAGTGCTGGCGCAGGAACCCATGTGTCAGCCTTGCAAGCTGTACAGACTGGCTCCTTGCTCCCTCTTGCCTTCCCGCGCTCCTGAACCAATGAGCCCTACTTTCCACGCTAGGGGCCCTCCCCCCCACGGCACAACGAGGAGGTAGTCAGGGTGTTCACTGGGGGCAGGGGCCAGCGGATCAGCGCTGTTGCGGGAAGGAGAGAGAATTTCCCCGGGCTGTGTAACTCTTAGGGCCCCCAGGAGTATTTTTCACAGCAGTCTCCTCGTCGACGAGCCCTCGAGGAATTTCAGCTCGTCAACGGACGCACGGAGCTTCTCTCCTGTCGACGGTCATGGAAGGCTTAGGCCGACGACGTGCCTGCCAGTCGGAGAGCCGCATGGTTTTATCGGGCTTTCTGACGGGGGCAATTAACGTGGGAGCATTCACGCTCTTTTGGCAGGAGAAGAGGCAGGCCATTTGCAGTGGAAAAAGGAGGCAGAGCATTGCTCTACTCGTCGGTGAGCATCGCTTGTTCAGCTCGTTGACGGATCTTTTAAGGGGGCTCCTAAATGTGAAGGGACTGGTCTAAATGCATTGTTTCCAGCTCAGCATTCAAATAAAAATATAATACAATAGTCAACATGTCCTCAGCAAAATTGGACTGGCTCCCCCAGAGGCAGAAAGTGCCACAAGTGCAGAACACCCATGCTGGTCACATTCGCAGGGTCTCTGTGTATTAAATGTGACAGTGCAGCATCACCAGCCTTGGACAAGGCATCCGCCTCCGAATCTCAGGACTTCCAAAACCAGCCCATGGGTCAGGGGCAGTCTCCCACTTCAGAGGGGCGCCGCCACATTGCTAGGGCTGTAGCCCCGGACCTAATAGAGAAACTGAACAGGACCTTCACCCTCAACCCCTCCTGTTTTGATGTCCTTCAGCAGTCTCCGGAACCCTGGACCCATAGGAAAGCCTCCTGCAAGTGCATCCCCTCCCCATCCTTGGACAAGGACGCTTCTCACGATGTGACAGGAGGAGGAAGAGACCCAGATCCAGGAGTAGATCCAGATCCAGGGACACAACCCAGGAGAAGCACAGACGGAATAGGTCACCCTCAGTGTGCAGCTATTAGTCTCCAGAAGAGGGGGAACTCCCAAACTCTGATTCAGACTCTGACTTCTCCCCAGCCAGAAACTTTGATTTGGACGACCTAGATTTTCTTATTAAAAAGGTGTCTGATGAGATCCACCTGAGTTCATCTTCTCCAGAACCCAAACGAGCGAAGCCAGCTTGCAGGCTCGCGTTGGCTTCAAAGCCAACGACTGCTTTTTCCCATCCCTCCGGCCATAGAGGACCTCTTAAAGGAAGAATGGCAGGGACCAGAGCGTTCTTTCCCTGTCCCTTGCCGCCTAGCTAAACTACTGAAATTCGACAAGAAACCTTTGGAGAGATGGCTAGACTGTCCCAGGATAGACCCTATAATCTCAAAACTCACTAAAAAGACAGTTATCCCAGCAGAGGGGAGAGCTTCCCTGCGAGACCCAGTGGATCGGAAAGTGGACACCTCTCTAAAGAAAGCCTTTCAGTCCACTGCAACCTCTTTCAAGGCAGCTACGACTAACCTCTTCTCAGCTCGGGCTGATCTCTCCTGGGCCCACTGATCTGGCATTCCAGCTCGCTGATGAGCCAGAGAAGAATAAATTCATTTTGCAGCACTGCAGCTAATGGGGCTAGCTTCGGCCTACTCAGCTGATGTATCGGAGGAGGCAGTCAGGTGTGCAGCAAGTGCTGTGTTTTACCAGACCTCAGTTTGATGCAACTTATGGCTATGGGCATGGCAGGCAGATGCCTCCTCGAAGATGCATTTGGTAAATTCCCCCTACGAAGAAAGCCTTCTTTTGAATTCGGCTCTAAAGGGGAAGCGGTCAAGGAATTTAGGGGAAATGGCGAAATGCGAATGCCACAATCCTGGGGAAGAGGCAGGCCCTGGACTTCAGGATCCAAACAGAATTTTTATGCCCCAAATCATTCCAGGGGTCAAAATAAGTCATTTGCAGGCAAACGATCCTGATTCACCTCGCACAACCAACGCAGTTTCCGGGGGGCAGGGGTGGCTCCCGAGATGCAGGGGGCGACTCCAGAAAATCACAATGAGGATTCACAGACCCGTCCTTGTATAGGAGGAAGGCTTTCCAGTTTTTTCGAGGAATGGGTCCATACCACATGGACAAGTGGGTGCTAGATGTAATTCGTGAGGGTTACTTCATCTCGTTCGACTCCAGGCCCCCCCCACCCCACATAGTGCCCTCGCCAGTCTAAAAAAAACCCAGTGATAAGAGTGGCAACCCTGCAAGCAATTACAGATCTTATACAGGCAGCAGCGATCGAACACGATACCCATTCGAGAAAGGAACCGAGGAGTGTACTCCTTATTTTTCACAGTGCCAAAATGCTCAGGAGATTTCTGGCCAGTGCTAGATCTCAAGTTTCTAAATGGTTTTGTTCATCACAGAACATTCAAGATGGAGACTCTGCCCTCCATCATCCAGGAAATCCATCAGGGGGACTTTCTGGCCTCAGTAGATTTACAAGATGCTTATCTGCATGTTCTCATCCGGAAAGCACACCGACAATTCCTCAGGTTCAAAGTGGAAGATCACCATTTTCAGTTCACAATGCTGCCCTTCTGCCTGTCCTCAGCCCCCAGAGTCTTTTCCAAAGTCCTGGTGACAGTGGTCGCTCATCTCCAAATGCAAGGGATCCAACTCTTCCCATATCTGGATGACATTCTCATCAAAGTCCCACGGTATGATCAAGCAGTCCAGGCAGTGACAGAGGTCACTCTGTGCTTCTCCTCTCTGGGGTTCGTAATCAACCAGAAGAAGAACTCCCTGTGACTGTCAGTCTCTGAATCATCTGGGGGTGAATATCGACACAATCCAGAACAAACTTTTTCCCACAGAGTTGAAATTCAAGGAACTGAGCGCACTCACTACAAATTCCAAGCAACTCAATCACTGCCGGCCCGCTCCTTCATGCAACTCATAGGGACGATGGTCTCCCAGGCAGACTCAGTCCCTTGGACGCTAGTCCACATGTGACCTCTCCAATCAGGCCTCCTCCAGCAATGGTCCTAATCAAGGGGCACAGTGGACCAGAGGATTCAGGTCTCTCGCCAGGTAAGACTCCCTTATTTAGTGGACTCAGCAGGGCACCATCATGAGGGGTCTCAAACTGGGACACCCCCACCAGATGAGTCACCACCAGTGCCAGCCTCCGGGGTTGGGGACGCATTCGGAACAGCTCTCGGCACAGGGCAAGTATTCACTGGTAGAGTCTCGCTACAGCATCAATGAACTGGAGATGCGGGCAGTCCGCCTGGCACTGCAGCAGTTCAAGTCACAGCTTTCCCATCAGGACATCCTCATCCTCATGGACAATCTGACAACAATGGCCTACACTAACCGCCAGGGAGGCACAAAGAGCTCTCGGATGCTGCAAGAGACTCTTCTTCTCTTTCACTGGGCGGAAGACGACCTGGGGAGTCTAAGGGCTGCATACATCCCAGGCCAGGAAAATGTCACAGCAGATTGGCTAAGTCGAAAGGACATCCTGCTAGGTGAGTGGGAGCTCAAGGACAGCGCCTTCCAACTCATCACGGTGCGGTGGGCGCCACCCACAGGTAGATTTTTTTGCCTGCGGAAAAAATTGCAAAGTTCCGTGGTTCTGCTCTGTCATAAAGGATGAGAGGGCCATAGCTCAGGATGCCTTCTCCATCAACTGGGGTCAGTTTGGTCTTCTGTATGCCTTTCCTCCAATTCTGATCTTATCAAGGGTACTGCACAAGATTGCCCAAGATCAAGCAGAGACGATTCTGGTTTGCCCACGCTGGCCCGGCAGACCATGGTTTCCCCGATTAGTCCAAATGTGTCTGCATTCTCCTCTGGTGTTCCAAGAATGCCCAGACCTGCTACATCAGGGACCGGTGCTGCACCCCAGTCCTCGCAATCTGTCCCTCTCGGTATGGAGATTGAGTTGGTTTTCTCTGCACCTGTCATAGAAATGATGATTCAATCCAGACTGGCTTCATCCTCAAAGGTTTATTATAGGATCTGGAGAAAATTCCTGTTCTGGTTACGAGATGCCTCTGCCAGACCACTCGGTGTCTCTGCCCACCATCCTTCAATTCCTTCAGGAGGGTTTCGACAAGGGCCTCCAGCCGGCTTCCTTAAAGAGTCCATGTTTTTGCTTTAGGGGCGCTCCTGTTAGCGGACTCAGGGAATCTTTAGGAGCTCTCCCTCATGTTCAACGATTTCTGAGAGCAGCAACGTTGAAACGTCCACCAATAAAGCCCTTAGTTCCACCTTGGAGGCTCAACCTGGTACTCAAAGCACTCACCAAGCCACCTTTTGAGCCCTTAAAGGAGGCATCTTTGCTTCATTTCACTATGAGGGCCGTCTTTCTTACTGCTATCACCTCAGCCCGCCGCATCAGTGAGATAGCCCTGTCATCCAAAGAACCTTACACTATCTTTCATCAAGACTCAATAATTATGCGGACAGATCCCACCTTTTTACTGAAGGTGATGTCTCCTTTTCACTGCAACCAAGTCTTGAACCTTCCCTCATTCTGTCCTCATCCCAAGAACGAGAAGGAGAGAGAATTTTACATACTTGATCCAAGGAGAGCTCTTAAGATTTCCATCAAGATGTGACTCCGTCCACAAAACTTCAAGTCTATTCATCCTAACATCAGGCCCGAATATGGGTAAGAAAGCATCAAAGGACTCTATTGCTAGGTGGATTCGTTCCACCATCGCCATAGCTTACCAGAAGGCCGGGATTGACCTGCCAGGTCCAGTGCTCGCTCACTCAACCCGAGCGATGGCTACGTCCTGGGCGGAATTCAGAGAAGCTTCCCCGACAGACTTATGTAGAGTGGCTACGTGGTCATCCGTTCATACCTTTGCAGAGTTCTCCAAGTTGGATGTTTCCGCTTCGGCTGAGGCATCCTTTGGCCACAGGGTCCTCCAGGCAGTGGTGGACCCATAAGGGACTATGAACATTCTTCCCACCCAGGGAGTGGAGGGATGTACTGCTTTAGTATATCCCAGAAGTGATGAGCCTGAAGACCAGCTTTAAAAGAGAGAAATAGAAATTTAAATACCTGTAAATTTTCTTTCTCCAACTACTGGTCTCCGGGCTCTGTCCCTCCCAGAATGCTGAAAGTCAGCCTCTGGCCGCAAGTTACACTAACCTTTCTTTTGTTTGTTTCCAAGTTATGTGTTTCCTCAGAGGACAAATGCTGTAGAAGTACTGACGTCTGGAGGAAACAAGCAGGAGGTTATCTCCATCCTGCAGAAGTCTGTATGCTTCCTACCTGTCACATGGTTCCAGGAAGGACCTCCCAGAAGTGATGAGTCTGGTGACCAGCAGTTGGAGAAAGAAAATTTACAGGTATTTAAATTCTGTTTTACGAGGGATAGAGGAAAAATTTGAGGCAAAATCAGGGACGTCCCTGAAAATCGGGGACAGTTGCGAGGTATGGCAGCAATAGACATGGACTGTAGCCTTTAGTTTTTTCTTTAAACCTAGCTTTTTTGTGTTATAGATGTTGCTGTCTTAAGAGGTTAAAAAACAAAACACAACTTTAAGCTACATTTTTTCCCCAGGGGGAAACTGTGTTACGTACCATCAGCCTTGGTATCTAGTCCTGCTCCTGTCAGGACGCCCTGTGATTTAGCTCCTGCTTGCACACATCCCTGCAGATTCTCCCCTCCATTCCTGAATTATTCAGATCCAGTGCAGTGGATAGAGCAGGTCCCAGAAGACAACAGGACATGGTGCATGGGTGGGTGCTGCCCACCGTCATCCTGCCTCCCTTGATATGAACTGCCCCAACAGCATCAGGTGTTGGGGGTGTCATAGTGGAGCACCATAGGATGACATGCTGAACCACATCATTCTGTGCTGCTCTGCTATCTACCAAAGAAGGCAGGCATGCTATCGGTGAGTAGAGCCCTTCCCCTTGAATCTGCATACAGTGCCTATACAGGGCTCCCAGACTCCACCAGCCTGATGGAACAAGCTGGGTCTACAGTGAATCTGCATACAGTGCCTGCACAGGGCTCCCAGACTCCACCAGCCTGATGGAGCAAGATGGGTCTGCAGTGAATCAGCGTACAGTGCCTGTACAGGGCTCCCAGACTCTACCAGCCTGATGGAGCAAGATGGGTCTGCAGTGAATCCACGTACAGTGCCTGTGGACTCCCAGACTCCCCCAGCCTGATGGAACAAGCTGGGTCTACAGTGAATCTGCATACAGTGCCTGCACAGGGCTCCCAGACTCCCCCAGCCTGATGGAACAAGCTGGGTCTACAGTGAATCTGCATACAGTGCCTGCACAGGGCTCCCAGACTCCACCAGCCTGATCTAGCAAGCTGGGTCTGCAGTGTGAACCTGGTTCTCTGTGTACTGTAGTGTGTGTATTGTCCCCTATGCTGCTAGGTAAGAAGCGCAGTTGTATTGGGACCGGGTACAAGGTCTGGTCCAAAAATTTAGTTTTAAGTTTGGTGTGTTAGACGGAATACTTATTCTGTCAAACTCTGGTATATTGCCTCAGGTTAAAAATATTTTCAATGCGCGTGTTGGAAAAGAAAAAATCTTTTGAAAAATAAATAAAATGAGCTGAAAATCTAGTTTAAAATAGAATGCTAGCAGCTGAAAACTGGTATTCTGCCAACAAGTTTTGCTGCCTGTAGAGTACTGAATGAATGTAAAATTCAGGGCGGATAGAGGAGTGTGACATGGGAGATGATACGGCAGGATGCACACTTCCTCATGTTCCTCTCACAAATTATAACTACTCAAAATAGGGTTTTTATTTTATAAATCAGGCAAAAGAAACTGTTCTTTGTGTTTTGCCGTTCTGCGAGACTGATGACTCCAGGATGCTCAGTTTTCCTGGTTAATCATTGTTTGGAATATGTTGACAGTGAAACAGTCAGAATGTGGGATTTGAGTGTTGTTACTTTATCAGTTCTGAGAAATTGGTGATGAATTAATACCTGGACAGTGGCTCTGTGTTCTAATGAACTTGTGAAGTTTGCATCCAGTATTGTGAATGGAATTGATTTTAAATTTGTGCCTTTCATACAGATTGCATTTTAGTATGCTCTGCTATTCAGGATAGGGAGGGGAGAGAAAATGTTACTGTTACCGAGGCGGAGTGCAAGTGGATTCAAACAGCTTTTAAATTTTTTTTAACTGTCTTTATCGAATGCTTCCATCAGTTACATGCAGGGTGAAACTTGCCTGCATACAGTCATCTTTTTCCATTTCATTTTCCATTGATGTCATTAAGATAGGTAAAACAGAGCCACCTTTGTTCCCCAGTAGTCCATCTGTAGAGGTTTAGGCTGTGTTTTTATTAACTATTGTGATCACTAAGGTCCTTAACTATTTTGGGTCTGCATTAAAAAAAAAAAGTACTTGGCCATCATTCAGACGGCTACTGGCTTTTCTCCCATGGTTTCTCCCTCCATCCCTCCCATGGTGTAGGTGATGCCTATGCTCCCTGGCTCAGTCACAGAAGTTGCTGTGGTGTTTGAACTTTGAACCCACCGCCAACCCACCGTGGTCGGGATACACTACCGAGCAGCAGCAGTCCTGGCCTGACCTTCCTCCCAACACAACTCCCTGGGCTCGCTTCCGAATCAGGTTCATCTGCTGGGGCATTAGGGTGGCTCATTTTCATACTGTCCTAGCTGGTAGGCAGCACCCTGCTCTGTAGGCATCCTTTGTTCTCAGCAAATAGACTTTTTGGATTAAAGTCTTCAGTTTTTTGGTTGTGTGTCTGCACCTATGAGCAGGCAGTAGTTGGCATGGAATGTCTTTCCCTATCAATTTGGACAGATTGGAAAGTCTGAGAGTGTAAGGCATGCCTCTTTCCTGATACAACCTCAGTCTTCCAATCTGTCTGAACTAGGTAGTAGATAGATCCCTGCCTTGCAGCAAAACTTTCTTGATGTTTTGTTTTTTCTTCTACAAGCCATAGTCTCCAGCAGCAGCAGCAGCCCATCCATGAAGACTCATCAATGGTACTGCTGGAGACTTGAGAGGACAGAGCCCCAGGCTGCAGTGCCTGGTAGGACTGCTAGAACCCTACTCTCTTTGTGTTGAGACACACAAGTACCCCTTGTGGAGCAGTTGCCTCCCAAAAACCACATAAGGACCCTTATCTGCCCCCAAGTCCAATGCTGCATAATTCTGAATTATTTGCTGCCTGTATTTCTGGAGGGAAGGGATTATATATTTGGTTCCATGGGGCCAAGAGCCTAATCACTTCCACTTCCCGATTCTGAAGCACGCCCCCGTCCTAGCGTGTTTTATTGATGTAAGAATATGGAGAATGCAGGGTATGCTTCACAGACCTTTAGAAGGACCTGTTTGAAACTTCATTTTTGTATTTTTTGTTGTAGAGTGCCGATTCAAACAGATCAAGGCCACCACTCAACTAAGAAGGCCCTTGTAACTAAATACATGAATGCTTAGCAAAATGCTAATTGGTAAATGGCAGCTGAAACACTTCTGCTTGTATTACTTATAATGCAAGTCATGTTTCTGCTGTAAGGTGCAGTTTGGAGACTTGAAAAGGCTACAGTACTTGGTCTAATTTGGGATTTCATTTTACTGATTTTCATGGACAAAGACTATAGGCTATAGTAATATTGATGAAAGTGTAGAAAAGTACACTCCACATAACTGCAGATCTCCTTACTACCATGTAACTTAATACCACATAGTGGTGGCTGGAATAAAATGGAACAACTTGTTTAATGTCAGATTACTTGTGGCCATAATTGGTTCCTGTATATTCTGTTTAATGTGTGTCCACAAATGTGTATACATTCAGAATTAAAGCTATACTATTCTGCCTGGAGAACAAGTTTACATTTCATCCCTGTGTCTAGGCATGGAACAGAACATGCTAAAAGAACAGCTGCCTTGATAATTTCTCCATGGCAGGCAACTTCTGCAATGGACCGTGCTGCCTGAGGAGCTAATTCAGGCACATTTTACATTTTTGTCTAAAATTTAACTTGCTTTGACATGCACTTAAGTTCCTGTATCTGGCTTCACTGACCCCTGCTGGCCAGCTCCAAACATTTTGATGATGCTAAGTAAGGAACAGGGCTACCAGAGTGGGATGGGGTTGGGTGGCATCTGTATGAACAGGCAGTTTCACATGTTAAGGTATAGTCTTGTACAGTATTTAAATACTTCCCTTAACATGTACAGTTGCCAGCAAAGTTTAAAGAATTGTATGTTCATGCAGCCCCCCCCCCGATCCTACTATCATTAAGAGCGCTGCAGTCTCGTTCCCTACTTAGCAGCATTGTAATGCTGATATTGGAGGAGGGGCTGCAGTGCTAGGCAGCAGATCACTAGCTGTAGGAAGTTACAAGCGTGCCGAAGTACTCAATGGATAGAAAGTTGTTTTTTTTAATTTTTTTTTTTTTAAATATCCATGATTCGGCTCCTTAGCCTGAGTTGCCTGCACCAAACTTGTTAGCTGCTCTTTAAATAAGGATGTATTTTAACCCTGGATTTGTGACAGCAGTGAGTATCTTTTCCTCTGCGCCCCCTCCCCCAAACATCGTTTATGACTCTGTCAACAGGTGAGTCCTCTTTCTACCTCTCTGCCGGTGCCCTTAACCCAGCGGTTCAGATTTTGCCAGCCATCCTCCTAGGACCCCACAGCCCACCCATGACTCACTGCTGTACTGCCTTCCTGGCTGGCTCCCTCAGGGCAGAGTATGCGTTTAGCTGTTGTAGCATTTCTTTCTACTTCAGTCTGGCCATCCGCAATGGAGGTGAAGACGGGGGTGTCTCTGGGAGGTAATGGCTGGAACCCGACTCAAGTGTGGTGGATCAGCAGAGGCTTTATCTGGTCTGCCTGGGCCCTTTTCTTTTTTTTTTTTTTGCTGATAGCCCACCTCGCCCTACAGAAGTGGGCATGTGTCACCAGGTGCCAGCATGCCTGAAGCACCTGGATGACAAGCATTAACTCCAGCTCACATTCTCAGCTCTACTATTTCCCTGTACCGTTACCTGTGGCCACCCAGGTGGCAGTAAAGCAGCCGGATATTACCCCCCTCCCTGAAGGAGAGTGTCCAGTGGGATGCACAGTTCTACTCCCCCAGTCAGCCCTCCCAATGGCTCAGGCATGATCCTGAACCTGGGTTGTTGGAATTGCAAGCGGCAGCTCTATCTTTGTGCCAGTGGGTCAGCTAGAGGGCATCTTTCTCTTAAAAGCAAAACCATAGACCACTCTTGTGCAGGGCCAGCATGCCTGTAGGGTCTCTAAATTCCCATCCAAATACTGCCTTTCAGGCTGAAAAAGCATGCAAAAGTCTAATTTCTAGGGGCGTAGCTATGGTTCATTTATCCACATTATGGCAGTTCCTCCTGATGTGCTGATTCACTGGAACGTCTTTAAGCTAAGCTCCACCCACCACCTGGGCTGTATATCCTTATGCTCTGCCCTGTGATGTCTGATCTTCTTTTCTGCTGGAAGAGTGCGGTCTCCTCCTTCGCTGCTCTGTGGGTTGTGCTATATTCCTCAGTTCTCCTTCAGCCTCCGGTGACAGAAAATGAAGAAGCAAAAGCCAACTCCCCACTTCAAGCAATGTGTCACGTGCCCACAGAAGATGCCACAGACGGACCCACACGTGACATGCCTCCACTATGTGGGGATGGCGCATGCTGTTGTGGCCTGTGCCAGACTATGCTCCCTTCCTCCTTGGAGAATTGCAAGACTTTTGTCTTCTTTTTTTTTTTTTATTCAAGTTTATTAACACCAAACGGGTACAAATGTTCAATACATACAAGTATAGGCATCTAAACTGTCAACCAATTCATTAATTACAATTGAATAAACCTTTCATAATCAACATTATACATTTGTCCAGGATTATATTCAAATAAACATTCCATTCAACAGTATATCCAAGCAAGTTAATCATTTCTGAAAGGTGTTTATCACTATCCAACTCCCACAACCCAGCCATCACCCCTCTTCAATGCCCAAGCAGGTGGGTATACCTCAAGCCCATATTATACATGGGAGGACCCGTGATCATCTGGGTCCACAGCCGAGGCCAGCCAGATCTGCCATCTTGTCCATCTTTTAGTGAAGAGGGTCAGTCTCTGATTTATTTTGAAGGTAAGTTCCTCCATCTCAAAAATGCCTAGCACCACCTGAATCCAGTCTTGTTTGGTTGGGGGCGGGGGTGAGTGCTTCAGCCATAATCTTGTTATGGCTTTATGTGCAGCTGAAATAAGAGCAGCCCAGAGGTAGTATGAGTCTGCACCTCTCAGGCCCAGAGGAGGAGGAGCTCCAGTCACTGCTGCTGGCCAGCTCAAAGGACGATCCAGGGAGAAAATATCTTCGAGAGCCCGGGACACCTCCCCCCACAAAGGGCGTAGCCTTGGGCAAGCCCAAAAAATATGAGTGTGATGTGCCTCCCCACCTCCACAGGCTCTCCAGCAGGTTGTTGGGCATGCTGGGTTTCTTTTATTTACGACTTTGGGAGTTAAGTAGCGGACCCTAGTCCTCCATGCGAATTCCTGCCAGTGCGGGGACTTTGTGGTCCTACGGACAATGTGAAAGATATTGTCCCAGTCAATGTTAATCTGGACAGGACCTCCCTCCTCCTCCTCCCATTTCTCTTTGATTTCGATTAGTAGGCCTCCCCTCAGCATACCTCTCAACCTCCTGCCTCATAAATCAGGGACAAGGCTTAAAAGAAAATCGGGGACAAAGGACCAAAATCAGGGACACATCTTCAAAATTAGAGATATCCACCCAGAAAGCTGGTAGAACATGGGGCTTAGTGCAAAATGCATTTTCTAAAGAAGAACAAGTCTGTAACTTTAATGCTTGACATTGTTTTGTGCTTACAGTCCCCACTATTTAGCCACAAAAACACAAATTTTAGGAGGGACAGAGTAAAATTTAGAGGCAAAATCAGGGACGTCCCTGAAAATTAGGGACACTTGAGAGGTATGCCCCTCAGACCGTGCAGAGACTTATAGTTGGTCGAGATCAGACCCCTCTGGACTTTAGCATTCCTGGCCTTTTGAATATCCAATAAAAAGGTGGCGGCCCTATCCGGGTCCTGGTCACTCCTCTGCAATGAGAGAATGTAAGTCCTGATCTGGAGGAATCTAAAATGATCGGAATTCCGAAGGTTATATGTATTCTTAATGGTTTCAAAATCTAGGACTTCGCCTCCCTGCAAGAACTGCCCCAGATATCTCAAGCCCGTTCTGTCCCAGATCTTAAAGGTGTGATCCTGGTGTGCTGGATGGAAAAGCGGGTCCCAAGCAATTATATTCAGGGGCCATATTGATGTCTTTAGCTTATATTTTTGCCAGATCCTGTGGACTGCCCTCGTTGTATCTCTAACTGCCTTGAGTCTGGGAGCTGGAAATTTGGTAGAGTAAGGAGGCATTACTAATCTGGATTCAAGGGGTGGGCCCAGATCCTCTTCCTCTCCTCTCTCCATCTCACTCCAGATTACCTTGGAGTTAGGATTAGACCACTGTAAAGCAGCCTTCAGCTGTGCCGCAAGGTAGTAGTCTTCTAAGTCTGGAAGAGACCGACCCCAATCCCGTTTATGGGCCTGTAGGATGTTAAGGCTAATTTGGGGCCTTCTGCTATTCCAAATAAATTTTGAAATAATTTTATGCCAGTCTTGAAAGTATGATTTATGTACGAAGGTAGGGAGGCATTGGAACAGGTACAGAAATTTAGGGAGCAGGTTCATTGTGATGGTTTGAATCCTAGAGTGCATGGGGAAGCTGATGAGGGACCACCTCTCAAAGTCCCCTTTCATCTGAATAGTTAGGGGGCCGTAATTTGCCTTAAAGAGGTGGGAGTAAGTTTTGGTAATGTATATCCCTAGGTTTTTTATCTTCACCGAAGCCCAGTTCAAGGGAAGAAGGGTACGGATGTCTTTTGTTGGACTATAGAAAAAGTTAAGTACCCCTGTTTTGGATCTCTTAAGGGAGTAGCCAGAGTGCCCTCCAAATTCCTCCAGGATGGCCCACACCCGTGGGATGGACTGCTGGGGTTTGGTAAGGCTAAGCAGCACATCGTCGGCATAGAGGGATATTTTCTTGTGCAGTCCCCCCTCCTCTACTCCACTAACACCCTCTGATTGCCTTATGGCTTCAGCTATGGGTTCAGTATATAGGGCGAACAAAGAGTGGCGAAAGAGGGTAGCCCTGTCGTGTACCCCTACTCAGCTTGAATCTATCAGATACACCCCCATTCACCCTAATGTAGGCCTGCGGACCGGAATACGTCTGTTTAATAGTGTCTATAAAGGTTTGTGGAAAACCCATGCACTCTAGTACCAGAAACAAGAAACTCCAAGAGACCTTCTCAAAGGCCTTTTCAGTGTCCAGGCTCATCAGGCAAGAGGGCGCACGGGAGAGTTGAATGATGCTCAACAAGTTCAAAGCAGACCATACGCTATCCGGAGCCTGACGGCCCAGTATGAAGCCCGTTTGATCTGGGTGAATCAGATTAGGGAGGATGGTGTTCAATCTAGATGCTAATATTGAGGCAAATGTTTTATAGTCCGAATTGAGGAGGGATATGGGGCGATAGGATTCACAGCGGGTTGGGTCTTTCCCTTCTTTATGAATGAGAGAAATAGTGGCATACTGCCAAGAGGAGGGTACTGGATTACCCTCGGACAAGACACTGAGGTAGACCTCGAGTAGAGGGGCTGTCTCTTTTCTAAAGGTTTTGTAAAATTCAGCACTGTACCCATCTGGGCCAGGGCATTTTCCCGATTTTAAATTCTTTATGGTATCTAGTATTTCTTGCTGAGAGATGGGTCTATTAAGGGCCTGCGCTACCTCCGGAGGAAGGGAGGAGGGGGAGGGGGAGAGAGAGAGAGAGAGAGAGAGAGTCAAGGTATTTCTTCTTTTGCTGAAGGGATGTCTCTTCCTGACAGCCATAAAGTTTGGTATAGTATGACACAAAAGCTTCCGCAATCTGAGTCGACTGGTGGACCAGTCGGCCCGAATGAGGAGTGGAAATTTTGCTGATGGTCGCTTTAGCTATATGCTGTTTAAACCTATGTGCTAAGAGTCTGGTTCCTTTGGGGCCTCCTTCATAATATCGTTGTTTGAGGAAGTGTAGGGCTTTTTCAGTTTCTGTTTTTTGGAGTTTCTGTAAACTGCCTCTACATAATTTCAGTTCCCTAGCCCTCTCCTCATCCCAGTTAATCTTCTGGGCCCCTTCAAGCGTTCTAATCTGGGACAGGAGTTCTTGCTGTTTCTGTCTTGCTATTCGTTTCCTGTGGGAGGCTACTGATATCAATTTCCCTCTAAGGGTAGTCTTCAGAGTATCCCACAGGATTTGTAGCGTAGTCCCTGGTGTGTTGTTCTCCTCCAGGGTATGCGTAATGAATTGTCTGAGGTCTGCCACCACAGCTTTATCCTGGAGAAGGGAGGTATTCAGCCTCCAGTGGGTCGTCTACTTGGGCAGGCCCAAGTCCACCTTCCAAAAAATTGAGCTGTGGTCCGATTAATATAGAGGTCCCCACCCACATCGAGGGAAAGCTGGGGAGGTCTCTAGAAAAGGTGAGGAAGGTGTCTAGTCTAGAATAAATGCAAAACCTCGAAGAATAACAAGTATACTCTCTCGCCCTGGGATATTTTCCCTGCCATACATCCACCATGCAAAGCTGATCTAGTATCATCTTTAGGGATCGAGCTCGTCTGAGCTGCGGTCTGGGGATTTGGGAGGTGGTGTCCAGGGATCTGTCAAAGATCATGTTCCAGACACCCCCCCCCCCCCCCCCACTATCAGCAGGCCCTTGGTCTTCTCTGCTGTAAGTTGTAGGAGGGATGAGTAAATTGAAAGTGTGGACCCAGGGGACGCGTACATATTTGCCAGGGTGACCTGGATATCCTGAATGGTTCCTATCAGTATAATGTATCGGGCACCCGGATCCTCAATTACTTCTTCCTGTAGGAATGGAAGGTTAGATGAAAGCAATATTGCCACTCCCCTTTTTCTGCCCGAAGACAGGGATGAGTGATATATTTGGGGATATGGCCTAGACTTTAGCTTTAGGGCCTCTGGGGGGGTTAGGTGCGTTTCCTGTTAAAAAAAAAAAAAAAAAAAAAAAAAATTTACATTGCACTTTTGTGTTGCTAAATAGCGTTGTATCTGTTTCCTTTTGATAGGGGATTGTACACCCATTTATGTTGTAGGAAAGGATCTTCGAGCTTTGTTTAGCCATCTATAATCCAATATATGAATGCAGTTAACTTCAAGACAGTTACAGTATATCTATATAAATTTTGTCGTTGTCTTATAGAATTAAACATTAATGCACCCTGTTAAACTAAGAACATATACAACAAAAAACAAGTAAACAATAACTGAACCTTTAGTAACATTATAAAATTGTAAATTTTTTGCTCTGGCCTCTTCCAGCTACGAGCCATGAGCAGTCTATATAATAGGCAGTACGAGGGTAGAGGCTCTCCGGACCACCTTTTAATGTTTTGACTTCCAAGGATTAGCTGAGAGATGGGCCTCAGCTGAAAGGTGTTTGCTGTTGCGATCCAGAAAAGGGAGCTCAGTAGAAGCATAATAGTTTCTATAAGTATTCCCCGTGGCCCCCTGGACATTTCTTGGGTTCGGCCAACCTTTCTTTTATCATCAGTCTGTCGAAGAATCTTCTTCTGTTGCTGCCACCCCAATACCAACTTAGTATTAATAAAGTATGGAATCACCCTTGTTCTATGACATCTGTAATAAAAAAAAAGAAAAATATATGCTTCAGATGCTACCATGACCTTTAGCATGAACAGGTAGAAAAGATTAATTGGTTAAGCCACCCCCCTCCGGATAGTGCGTGAGATGCCAGGCATCCAGACTGTGTGGGAATGGTTTTCAACATTATTTAGACATGTTCATCAGAAGCCTGGGCCCCGTTATTGATTTCAGCATATTGAGAGAGTTTATTCCAGTACAGAGCAGCTTCATACCATATGAAAAAAAAGGGGAGTGTCTTGTATAGGATCTCCCCATTGACCCCCTCGACTCTCACCTTCTAAATTGCAGTTCAGTTTGAGGGAAGGAGTGGGGTGGAGTCAGACCGGCTGAGAGGAGCACGGCATACCGATCAGGCTCCCCCCCAGGCCCCATGCAAGGCGCAACTAACAGGAAGGACTCATCCTGTGTCAGGCAAACAGCTTCAGAACTCTGCACCCCCCGCCCCGGGCCCCAGTGTAAATTGCCCCCAAGTTCGGCGCGAGGGCAGAGGTAAAACCCCCGACATACTGGCTGCAACTGGAAGGCAGCACTACTTCACGTTAGGAGTGTGACCTGACAGAAGCAGGAAAGGATCGAACTAAGGGCCTGTGTAAGTCAGGGATGGGGGTGATGCTTGCCCTGTGATGCATCTAAAGAAAGATTAGGACTCAGGTGGCATCAAGAATAAGCAAGGATTAAGTCCTTCAGGTGTTCCGGGGTGAGACCAAATCCGCCCGAGACTGTTTGGTCTGATTCCCGTCTGTGCTTGGAGTTGAGGCTGCGATTTACCGCTACTGGGTCCCCTTGTTTACAGAGCATCGCGGGACATCCGTCAGAATTGCCTGAGGGATTCGCTACGCTGAGCCCTCTCCAGGTCACCCCTTCTGTGCTACCGCCTTCATGCGAGGCCAGTAAGTCTTTTTCCAGTTTCTCCTTAATTGGGGGTTGCTGATTCCCTGTTGCTCAAGGTATGGTACAGCGGCCAGGAGGTCTTGAAAGATTTTCGCTCCGCTCTCTGTACTTATCTTAAGACGAGCTGGGTACAAAATCTGCACCTTAATGTTCTTGTTGCGGAGTTGTTTTATGATGGGCCAGAGGGTCCTGCGTGCTTCCTGGACTCCTGTGCTGTGGTTATTGTCAATCGAGATTTTGTGACCCTGGTATGTTAGAGCTCCCTGCTGCCAAGCCCTGCACAGCAGTTCCTCCTTACTTTTATACAAGGTTAGGTGGGCTATGAAGGATCTTGACCTTGCGACTGGGTTTCAGGGTCTGGGACCAAGGGAACGATGGGCCCGATCCGTGTCCAGGTTGAACTCCTCCGGCAAAGGTATAGCAACTCGCAGTAGGTTCTGAAGGAAAGTAATGGTGTCTCTAGTATCCTCCATACCCTCGGGGACCCCATACACCCTTATGTTGTGCCTTCTACGTCTCCCCTCCAGGTCATCTAAACGGTGAGTAAGTTCTCTATCCCGCGCGAGGAGATATAGAAACAGGCAATCCTGTCTATCAGTTTGTTCTGATACTTGGGATAAGCCCAGCTCCAGCTGGTCCATTTTGTGGTCAATGCGAGAAATGTCTGACCGCAACTCAGACAAGGACTGATCAATTTTATTCACAGTACGTGCAGTCTGCATGATCGTGGCAGCGATATCCTCCTGTGCAAGTTGTCTACGAGTCCGGGCCTGGTGTTGATCTGCGGGTGTCTCCTGGTCATCGGAGATATCAGGTTTATCTGTGTCGATAAGTTCTCACAATTTCTGTGCTGGGGTTGTCGGGGGCTTACCCGGTTTATTGTGTTTCGGTTTGGCCGGTGAAGACATCTTCTAGTGGGCAATTTAACAAGATTATAAGTGGTGGGGAGCTGGAGCTCAAAGGCTAGGCAGCCATCAAGGTTGCTGACATCACCGGAAGTCACAAGACTTGTCTTCTTGAGATCCTAAACAGCGGCCTAAGGGTTGCAAGGTGGCCTCTGCTGTGGAAGGGCCCACAGCTCAACCAGCGGCTATGGGTGAAGCAGTGGCAGGCACTTCATTGGCCTTGGCATTGTTCCTGGCTGGGGCCAGCATCCGAGGATCATTCACTGGAGAGTTCAGAAAGATGTGTCATGTGCTGCAGACCTTCAGGGAGAGCCCTGCCGAAGGGGTGTAGCCAGGAATTTTAAACTTGTACTCAAGAGTTGATGGAAGTTTGCCTCCCTCCCACATAAACAGAAAGGAAAAGATGTGCTGCCCCGCTACATAAACATTGCCCCACCCCCCATTTCAGTCAACAATATGTAGAAAGCCAATGCTCCTAATAGATTCACAACATTTTATTTTATCAAACACATGCTACCAATCAGACAGAAGTTGGCTGGATCTTAATTACAGTGTTTAGGATACATTGTGATAACCCTGCGTACCACATCATGGTAGTCAGCCTTACAGAGGTCCAAAGGAACGAACCACATGGGTCCAATTTATGGTATACAGCCCCCACAATACCTCCACTGACTGTGATCACTCACAAGTTCATTTGAGTACTTGCTAGCTGCTAGGTAATCCCCCAGGCACAATAGTGGAAAAGGCATCTTTATTACCTTACTCCAGGTCTGTCTGTGTTTGTTGCCTGGCCTGAGACTCGTGTTGCCCCTGGAGTTTCTAGATTTTATTGTACTCTGCCAAGTACACTGAGTATGCCTGTTGATGCCTGTACCTTGCCTGCCACGGTAAAAAGCAGCGCCGTCTGCCGTGGGACTAGGAGAGAGCACACTCTTCTTGCTCCCTCGACTCCCTGACAGCTCGAAGCCTGTCGAGTGCCTGGCTTCGGCTGAGCCAGAATTGGTTGAGAACCAGGTTGCTAGCTCCACAGCAACCCCATCAGGCTTGACGACCTCAACACCAGTCAACCATGTGGTCGAGATTTTCACTGACCTAGTTGACCTGTTGTCGTCGGAGGTCGACGAGGAGACAAACTCCAAGATTCTGATGTTCCTTTTCCTCACCCAGGAGGACGTGGAGCAGCCAGTGCCCCCGACTGCTGCCCATTCAGGAACAGTCTCCAATGATGGTCATTCCGCCAAAGTCTGTGCATGTTATCTATTATCTATATGGGACCTTCGGCAGGCTTCTTGACATTGGTCCTTGAGTTGACGGTCACGGTTGCGGCGTTTCTCACGCTCTCACTGTCAACTGAGGGACATTGCCTTGGTTCCTGAGTGGCTAGAGTTCCTTGCTTTGGATCTTTTGGAGACTGTGCTCCATGTTGTGGAGGGCTCCTGAAAAGAGTTGATTCACCAGTACTACACCTTTAAATGGAAAAGGTTTTCCATTTGGTGTCAGGGCAAGGATCTTCATCCCCTTTCCTGTCAGGGCAAGGATCTTCATCCCCTTTCCTGCCCAGTGGCTAGTATCCTTGAGTACCTGGCGATGTGGAACAACCATTAATTGTGAGTCAAATAATCTAAGGGCATGAGTGTGTGTGGGGGTGGAAAGCGAGGAAGCAAGATATGCCGGGAGTGTGCCAAACCAAAATTTAGATACGATTTAGCACAGTGGTGGTGGCAATGGCTTTCTAAAGAGGAGAAGGCCAGGGAGTGATAAAGGTGACAGTGATGAGTGAGAGGGGGAGCATCCAAATTGAAACAACAGAAGGAGTTATAGAAGGTGTCCAGTCTGGATAGGGAAGACTTTGGAGCGGCACTGTAGACCACATCACAGTAGTCAAAACTAGGTAGAATTATTTTCTGCACAAGTTCACGTATTGCAGAGGGTTACTACGGTTCCTGTAGAGAGTGCCTAACTTGGGGTGTAGTTTCTTCAGGATAGCGTCAACATATGCAGAGAAGGTAAGATGTTGGTCAAGCCACATCCTGAGGTACCTAAAGGTAGTGGTGTCCTCAAGGTCTGTCCCATTAAGGGGATGGGAGCCTGGAGAGTCTCTGCCTAGTGCCAAAGGTCACTGAGACTGTTTTCTTGGCGTTAAGTGAGAGTTGATGTGAGCTAAACCAGAGCTGAACTTTATTGAAGTTAAGCTGAAGTCTGGTAGCTACATCAACAGGGGGATTGACCACGGATGAAGAGGACCGTGTCATCCGCATGCATATGGATAGAGGTGGATGTGCAGACAGAGGGAAGGCCTTTTAGAAAAATGGAGAATAGGTTGGGTCCCAGGACTGACCCCTGGGGGACTCCGGTGCTGATGGGGAGGGATGTAGAGTCAGCTATTATTACCAACTGAGTTCTGCCTACCAGGTAGACCCTGAACCAATTGATGGCAGAGTCAGATAGGCCTGCCTTGGAGAGGGAGTTTAGTAGGAGGGGGTGGGAGATGATGTCGAAAGCCTTTGCCAAGTCGACAGAAATGGTGGAAGTGATTTGGCCACTATCCATCTCTGAGAGGATAGTCGGTGAGCCTAATCAGATAGGTGGTAGTGGAGTGGTTCTTCTGAAACCCAGGTTGGAACGGGGTGAAAAAATTAGTGTCAGAGAGTTAAGAGGAGAGTTGTTGGAGAGCCAGGTGTTCCTGAAGTTTAGCAAGAGAAGGGAGGGGAGAGAGAGATAGGGTGATAGCGTGCAGGTGAAGTAGAGTCACCACCCCTGGGTGGAGGAAGAATGACAGCATGCATCCATTCAGCTGGGATGGCAGTGGTTGTGAAGGAGAGGTTAAGGAGATCAGAGAGTGGTGCTGAGATAGCAGGAGCAGAAAGGTATAGCAATTTAGGGTCCAGGCCATCCGGTGACTTGCCCTTAGAGGGGTTGAATGCATCTAGATCAGCCATGGTATCAGAGGGCAAAATTTTAGTGAAACAGAAGTCATAGATCGTGAAAGTGGGCTGTTGGGGGGCAGTTGGAGGGGTAGTAGGAAGGTTGGACAGAAGAGCAGCGCACATAAGGTGAAGTAGGAATTGAAACTAGTAGCAACACCAGGATGATCAGATATGAGAGTATTTATATTTAGAAGAGGGGTGGGGAGCACGGGAGGGGGGAGGGGGGAATAGGGAGTGCATAGGGTCACACTACAAGCCACATTGGGAGAAAGGGATTTAGGGGTGGTGATAGACATCGAAATGAATAACTCTGAAAACTGTAGAAGAACTGCAGCCAAAGCAAACAGGATACTGGGCTGCTTAGCCAGGGGAATTATGTCCAGAAGGAGGGAGGTGATCCTCCCTCTATATAATGCCTTGGTCAGGCCGCAGCTCGAGTACTGTGTACAGTTCTGGAGACCTTATCTGAAGAAGGACAGAGCGCTGCTGGAGAGGGTCCAGAGGAGAGCGACCAGGATGATTCAGGGCATGGAGGGGAGGCATTATAAGGAGAGACTGGAAGAGCTTGGGCTTTACTCACTGGAGGAGAGGAGGGACAGGGGAGATATGATAGAGATTTTCAAGTATGTAAAAGGAATAACCAGGAGTGGAACCAAGGAGCTGTTTAGGCTAAAGAAGGGGGGAACAACCAGGGGCCATGAGTGGAAGCTGGGGGGGGGGAGACTACAGAGGGGAGCTTAGGAAGCATTTTTTCACTGAGAGGGTGGTGGAGCTGTGGAATGCACTGCCTGGGAGGCTGGTGGAGGAGGGCACAGTGGAGGGCTTCAAGAAGGGGTGGGACAGATACAAGTGGAAACAAACTAAAGAAGACCCTCTTGGAGGCTGGGGGGGTGGTGGTAAGGCGAGCAGCCACTAGGTTGCTGGCTTTTGAGCAGACAGGTCAGACCATTTGGCCTATTCTGCTGGCTTGTAGTATGTCAGTGTAACTTTTTAGAATTTGGAAGGATTATTTATGTTAGACTGAAAGGTGGTACAGAAGTATTCGTTTTTTGCTGGACGGGTAGCTTTAGTACACTTGTTGCGTAAAGTTCAGTAGGTGTTGTAGTTGTTAGGGAGCTTGGAAACTTTATATGTTTTTCAGGCTAGATCCCGGGCTTTCTGGCACGCCAGGAGTTCTGGGGAGATCCAAGGGAGGTGATTTTCCCTTGACCCTGGTGTGCTGCAATGGGGCGTGTTTGTCCTAAACCTCCAGAAATTTACTGCGAAAGTAGTTAGATGCTTCGTCAGTGGAGTTTGTCATATTTATAGGTGGTCAGTTAGTTTGAACCAGGTCCTGGAGAAGGGGGGCCAGATCCAGGGATTTATACGAATAAAATTGTATAATTTTGTGGGGAGCTTTGTTCCTGTGGACTTTATGGACTACAAAGATAATGTGGTGGTCACTCAAGGCATCAGGTAATTAGCCGGATTTGACAACCCTATGGGGGTGGGAAGTGAGGGCTCAGTCGATAAGGGAATGGTTACCAGATTTATGGTTCAGCTGGGTTGGTTCCTGAATGACTTGTGTTAGATTGTGGGCATTGATGACGTTGCCGGCTTTGTTAAGGAAGGGGAATAGCCAGTTTTGATTGAAATCACCCATTAGATATAGTTCACCTGACATAGCGTGGGAAACAGTGGAGTTAATAAGACCTGCAAAAGCACAGGAGGGGAGACCGTGTCACACCTGTCATGAAAGACAGCCTTCTTGGTGGCTGTCACGTCGGCCAGAAGGATAAGTGATCTCTAAGCCCTCTTGGTAGAGGCTCCATATCTGGTCTTTCACAGGAACAAGGTGGTTCCCCACTTGATGTTATTCCCAAAGGTTGTATCAGAGTTCCTCCTTAACCAGGTGATGAACCTTCTGGTATATGCAGCATCTGATGTCACATGGCGGAGCTGGGAGATATACTGCCTGAGTGGTTGAAGGAGCTTAGCTTAAAGATGTTCTGACGAATCAGCACTTCTGGTGGAACTGCCATCTTGTGGATGTGAACCATATGAATAGGTGACGAGAGCGCTGGATCAGGGCAGGCCAGTGGTTGTCCTTTTTCTAGACTTCAGCAGGGCGTTTGACTCTGTGCCACATCCTGGGCTGCTGGAGAAGCTGGGGGAAATGGGGGTGGGGTACAGATGGTCAGGTGGATAGGAAACTGGCTAGCAGGTCGTGTTCAGAAGGTGATGTTTTGGGGAGGCGAGGTCTCATCTCCCAGGAGGCTCATTAGTGGTGTCCCACAGGGATTGGTGCTGGGCCCACTCCTGTTTAACGCTTATATCTCAGACATCAGAAGCGGTATCAGGAGCGAGATGAGCCTCTTTGCCGACGACTCGAAGCTGGGGGCAGTGGTGGATAGGGAGGGAGGGAGGAAGGGAGGTTGGCCCTCCAGGAGGACCTAGAAATTCTGGAGAGGTGTTCACATGCCTGGAAACCAAAGTTTAATACTGGAAAGTGCAGGGTGCTACACCTGGGGGCCAGAAACCCAGCTCGTGTACACCTTGGGAGGGGAGATGCTGCAGGTTTCGAGGGGGGAGAAGGACCTTGGGGTGGTGGTGGTGGATGCCCCCCACTTCCTCTTCCTCCTCCTCCTCATCCCCTATTATTTATGCATCCCCAGCACTACCCTTCTTGCTTGCTTCCCATTTCCTCCATACCCCACTTTTTCTCGTCCTAGTGGCCCTGCCTCTCCACCCCTCCTCCTCTCCTACTCCCAACCACACCTAACCTCCACAGACCTGGTATCCTGTGCCTCCTAGTGCACACAGTAGCCATCGTCCATCAACCCCTTTCTCTGCTTGCCTCTAGCCCCCTATCCCCCTTCCCCCATGTGCATGGAAAACGCCTCCAGGCTGCTTTATTTTCTTTTTTCTCCCCACTGAATCTTGTAACTGTTACTTTGTAATCTGTGCATCGTACTATTACTATTGTTATGTCTAGTACTGTTCACGTCTAGCCATTTGAATGCTTAAGTTTTTTATGTTTCTTTGTATTGTTCTTCATTGTAACTTGCTGATGTATTCTGACGTGAAACCTATGTAAAAGAGCTCCCAGCTCATAGGTGTTAATCTGAAACAAAATAAAAATAAAATAAAAAATGAATAACTCAGAGCAGTGTAGAAAGGCTGCGGCCCAAGCAAATAAAATGCTGGGGTGTATAGCCAGGGGGATAACCTCTAGGAGCCGAGAGGAGCACCTTCCGCTGTATAATTGCCTGGTTAGATCACACCTTGAATACTGTGTGCAGTTTTGGCGTCCTTACTTGAAAAGGGATATTGCTCTTCTGGAGAGGGTCCAGAGGTGGGTGACCAGGATGATACAGGGTCTGGGGGAAAAGCCCTATGGGGAGAGGCTCGAGGAGCTCAACCTGTACTCTTTGGAGGAGAGGAGGGACAATGGGGACATGCTCGAAGTCTTCAGCTGTCTCAAGGGAATACATATGGTAAGCCAAGATAGGGTGCTTCAGCTGAGGGAGGTGGGGACCACCAGGGGGCACTCAATGAGGCTGGTCGGTGGAAGACTAAAGGGAGAGACAAGGAGATGCTGTTTAACTGAGAAGGTGGTGGAACCCTGGAATGCGCTGCCCGAGAAACTGGTGGCTGTTGCAACTGTGGAGGGGTTCAAGAGAGGCTGAGATAGGTATGGGGGAGGGTGCATCTTAGAACCCCGCCGGGGATGGGGGTGGGGACCCTGTGGGGAGGGTGTGGGAGGCCATAACGGTGCCCTGTATGGGCATTGATCCCCGCGCAGACTCGATAGACCATAGGGCCTACTCTGCTGGCTTCTTAGTATATACCACTCCTAGAACTCCAGTTACAGGTTAGTAACCTATTTTTATTTCTCCCCAAGATTAATCTTTTAATCGTGTCCCCCCCAAAGTTCTCTTGGCATGATGTTTCTGCTTAATTGTGAATAACCCAGTAATTTATAGGACAAAAAATGTTTTATTCATGGTGGAAGAAGTGTCAGTCTGGATCACTGATTTATGCAGAGCTTCTTGCCATCATAGTCATCCTCAGCATCTGAAGTTAACTGATGATCTCCATGTTTGTGGTCAAGAAAGGAGCCAACCTCTGTGGGATCATGCCAATTTCTTGCTGGGTACAACTTCCCTCATTTTCTGCCCAGTGGCAAATGTTTGTGGCAGTGTAGACTTTATATCCCAGGACGCATCTGAAACGGAGCAATCCTGCTCAGTATGCCTTCCTGGTAAAATAAATAGATAAAAAAATATTTGAGTTGACCCAGTCTGACATTAATTTGCATGACAGAATCCTTTCTTATTGGCATACTTAACAGTATGGGGTGCCTTGTTTTACAAACCTAAATGATGAGTGGCAGTTTTCTGAGCCCACCTGCAGTTCTGTCACTCTTGTGAAAGCTGGGGGAAAGAGTTTCTCACAAGATCTGATGACTGTTGATTTGTCTTACCTTCAGGAAACCAGAGTATGCCAGTGCCAAAAAGCATGCATATGGAGTGGTCACCAGGATTCAAATGGTTCCTTTCATAATTCATGATTCCTCCACTCCCCAGCCCCCAGAGATTTACATCAAGAAGAGTTAAATTGGATCAAAAGCTCAAACAATAAAAAAAGTCAGGTGTTGATCACATTCTATAACTGGTCAGAAAGGCACCAAAACTGTTGGGCAGTATGTGCAGAGTTCTTTACCGGACTTCTTCAACACTTTGAATGAACTTTCTTGCAGTGTTTCCAACTAGGCCAGCAGTGACAGGAGCTGTCATTTTGTTAGGTACTGTTACTAAGAACATTTTGTTAATACTTACAGTAGGTGTTACTGAAAAAAGGAGCAGAGTTTATTTAGTTTTGTTTAACCTGGTGAGAGTACTAGACATTGATTGCCTGTTTTTAGGCATAACCCAAGTTCCTAAAGAGTGCATAAAAGTAGATTAGCTACTGTAGAACAGAATAAACATGTTATACATTCACTATATGTGTAACTTAAGCAGAAGATAAATTATAAAACATTTTCAAGGGCCTCCAGCTTATCAACAGCCATGCTATATTCATTGGCATTACTGTTACATTTATTATATAACAAATTGTCATTCGTGTTGGCACCTAGCTACGATCTGAATAGCTTGGTTGACTCCTCCTCAGCAGGCGCAGACCGAGAAAGCTGAAGAATTTTTGAGGATTTCTCACATCCCATCATATGATACTTCAGTTGAAGTCTTGTCTCTTCTGCCAGAGTGCTTCAGTGCTAGAAAACTGCCTTGTGGCTATGCAGGAGTCCCTCACAAGCAAAATATAGGACATGCTCGGACAACTGTGAGTAACAAGATGGTAGTTTCATCGAGTGAAACTTTGGGCAGGAAAAGGCCAAAGGATAAGTGGCTTGTGCCCCAGCTTCAAGAGATGAAATCATCATGAGTTGTTTACATGCACCCATGTTGTATTGGTTATATTACACATAGCGGATTGTGTGTGAGCAGGCATACACAACAAGGGTATGCTTGCATCGAGAGGTTTCTTTGGTGACAGTAGACCTCGAGATCGCAGTTTGAGAGGTCTTCTGTCACCAAGGAAACCTTGAGATTCCAAGCATACCCTTGTCCGTGTATGCCTGCTCATACACAATCTTTTATAGTGTATGAGAAGGCACTCACAGCGGCATCGCAATTAGCGAGAATGAGTTTTTTTGTTTTTTTTTCTTCAAATAAACAAGTAGCCTAGGGAGAGAGACACGAAAACGGTAGATTCACAACAATATAGCAGTCTTATCTGTTGCTGTTTTCAAGGTATCCGCTCGTCGGTCTGTTTACTTGGTGACAGCTCTGTCAACGGTCGGCATGACTCGAGATTTCAGTGCAAGCACTGATTCGATGTTGTGCGTTAGTAGTGACGTCGTCAGTGAAGCACAGCAGGAGTTTGACGTCACTATTAATGCACAATAGAGTGATTCCAGTAATCGATTTCTATACACAACAGCACGCTCTCATACACTATATTTAGTTGATTATTAAGGCACTTGAAGTACTGAGTGCAGGCTGTTTTGCAGTTCGCACACATACATCCATGAATAACATGTTTCTCACTTCACTAAAATCTGTGGATAATAGTGGTCATCAGTGTAATGTATCTTTTTTTTTTTTCCCCCTTTCCATCAGGGTTTTTTCTCCCAGCCCCAGGCTTTCTCCTCTCTGGCTGCCCACCTCTCAGCATCAATACCATGTGTTCCTGTTGAACATTTGAATGGTGCCAGGCACAGGAGTGTGCCAGTTATCATCTGGGTGCTTTTACCCAGTGGTTCAGCTGTGTGCCTCCCTCCCTCCCGCAGCGGCACTGTGCCTAGCTGTGATGGCCTTGTCTCCTCACAGATTTCCTGTGGTGGGGGTCATGTGTCTGACGTAAAGATCTCTGTGACTGTGAAATTGTGATGCCTACTTCCCTGGATGGTGGTGTGCTGCAGCCAGCAGCAGTCCTCAGTCAAAGCAGTGTTATCACTGGTGACCCAGACTTTCTCTGGCACTCTCTCTGGAATCCAGGTCCCCTGCATGAGAGTGCACTCCTGCTAACCCATTGGGTAGCCGCTAAGATAACTAAATTTCAGTGTGCTCTTGATTATCTGCCACCTGAGCATCCGCCACCTTTTCTTACCATCAGCTGATTTGCCTGTAGCAATTGCTTACTATGTTATTCCCACCTTCCCGCCCCCACCCCATTAGCCAGCACCTTCGATTATCCATCCAATTTTGTCTTGTGCAATAAAGGACAGATACTCATGGATGTACTGTATATGAAAATCATGGACAAAAATGACATTGAAAATATTGATGTAAAAGTGGTGGTGCAATTGTAAGTCTCACGCAATACGCAGGGATCCTTACTGTTGGGTTAGCAGAAGCTGTGGACTGCAGTGATAAAAGACGGAAGGATCATACTGCAGCTATAAGGGCGCAGATTGTGATGGGCATTCCACCAACACTTGAAAAGGAAATGGGAAAAACTAATAACCAAAGTGCAGACCAGTAAGAGAATCTTATGTTGCAGTTACTAGATCTTGCCCTTGTTGTGTTTAATTTCTGCTGCTGCATCCAGTATTCATGGGTGGAAAAATGCCTGTGAGCTGGCTTGTATTCTTGGTGGGCTATTTTCCCACAGACAGATGTTGCCTTTGCACTACTTCATGCTGAGTTGGTTATTAAACACAGTGATTCAATACAGCAACCCAAGTCAACATAAGACAGCCTGTAATTAATGAAAAAAATGTTTTCTCCCAGCCAGCAGGAAATAATTAACTGGCACTCATAATAGTTTCCTAATACTTATTTTTACATTGGTAAAATGTTGTCTTGTTTCAAGTAGTCCTACATGCAAGTGATTAATGCTTTTTCAACTAATGTTACACTTCTTGTATTTCTGGGGGTGTCTGGGACTGTCCACCCACAAGTCCAAGACAGGGACATAAGAGAGAGGATATGAAGGCTTTGGCAGACATGGGGACATGAAGGCATCAGCTGCCCATCACCTTCCCTTTTTGTCCTTGCTGCCCCCAAAGGCATGGGTGGGGGGTGGGAATCACAACAGACCAGACCAGTGGACTCATTTTGTAATTTTCTAAATATTCCAAAATGTCAAATCCTTACAAAATAAAGAGCTCTATCAGCAGAAAACATGGCTTTGCTTCAGATAGAATTGCGGGGAAAAAAACTGCTAGCTTTAAAAGCAATAGAGCATGCTCCAAACACTAATTGGGAAAATGCTCCTTCTCATGATACTTCTTGCTCAAAAAGAGAAAAAGTGTGTGTGGGTCACTCAGTTTTAGACCTCAGAATTCTGAACGGACACATGAAAAAAGAAGAAATTTCTTCATACTTCTTATAATTTCCTTTTCTGTTAGCTCCAAGATTGTCAGTGGGTATTCATTACACTTGGGTATAGTGCACCCCCGCTAGGGGAAATGGCACAGCCCAAAGCTTTAGAATGTTGGGCATATGAGGATTCTATGCAGCAGCGACTCTCCAGTCACCATTTGCCCTCGCAGTGCCTCTAAATATGAAATTAATACAATATTGTGTGACTTGACACCAAAGCGCTCAACTAACTGTTATCAACAGCTATGACTCTAGCCAGAATAAAAAACCTACCAAACAGTAGTTTTACTAGTACACTGTTTGTCCTCCGCTGTTGATCTTTCAGGTTTTGCACACCAGTTATTCGATCGGTTAGCTCAGCATATTATGAAGTTCGCTTTTTCGGCCTCCATTGATTGAAGATCGAGGATAACCCCATTGAGATTCGCTGACCCGCGCGTCATTAGCAGCATTTATGTTGCTGCTTAAGAATATGCTGACCATATAAGCGCTTCATTGCAGATCAGTTCCTAGTACTTGTAATTAAACCTGAAGCCAGGTGGTTGGCATCTACTTTTGAAAATCGATGTTGAACTCGCGATGCCAGCGGGTGGCACGCATCTTGAGCATGCGCCGGATCGCCACACATCTTCACGCAAGCATGCGCTGGATTTTGCATCGCTTTGTAAATCATGTAGCCACACGGGCTCGGTTTTAATTTTAAATTACTAAGAGCAATCAAGGTAGAAGTTTCATGGGCAGTGTGTTCTAAAGCAGGATTGGCATAAATGATACTTTGTGACCAAGGCCGGTCCTGGTGCTGGCCCTCAATGGGGTTATGCTTCCGGTCTCAGTGGAGTTTTGGAGGACCTGAGGGAAAGACGAACTTCACTAAATATTCATATATAAGGTATTTGTGCTGAATTTCTAAGTCGATGGGGTAATTCTGCATTGATAATTACTTAAGTGTGTGCCAAAAGGCACACTACACAGAGATTAATGTAAACGGAGAGATAAAGCTGACAGTGCCCCTTTAACAGATGAGGAAAGGTGATTGCTCAAAACCCTCTTCCACAGTTCATGTCTTGCGTGGTCCAATAGGAAGTGGCAACTGGAAAGAAAACTAAAATAGTAGCAAAGCAAGGACTGCATGCAGTGTAAGCACTCGCCTGCAACAAAGGAAGGCACCCTTGGCTAGCATCAAACTTGAACCTGTTGAATCCGCATAGCAGCAGTCAACATTCTGATGTGGAATCACTCTCCTTATTACGATGTGTTTTTTTTTTTTAATTTAAATATATATCCAAACAAACACAGGCACAGCAGGTAAACTAAAAAGGGATGTCCAGATAGGCTTGCAAAATGGAGATTATAATATGACAAGGACATTACCATGCTGGCACATCTGACAGTATTCTCCTGTAGGAGCGTTGCTTCCAGGTGGGCCCCATTGACAGTGTTGGAGCTAACAGAAAAGGAAATTACAGTAAGTATAAAGAAATTTCTTCTTTCTGTAGCGTACCACATTGTCAGTGGGTGTTCATTACACTTGGGTTTTAATAAGCAGCACCAAAGGAGAAACTGGGTAGGAGAGAATATCGTCCCATACGTCAGCCATGAATAATAGAAGGAACTTACCTGCTAACCGCTGCCTGCAAAACTCTGCGACCAAGGCTGCGTCAGCAGAATTTTGAACATCCAAACTGTAGTGTTTGGCGAATGTGTGGACAGATGACCACGAAGTTGCCTTTCACAAGTCTAAAACAGATATAAGCCTTGGCAGTTCAAGCCCTGATCTACCTAGTTAGGGTGGCCTCAAAGGCTTTTTATCCATGTTTGGGCACTCTGAAAAAGACAAACAATCTAGCTGAAGAGTGGAACTCAGTAGTCTGGCTAAGGTATGACCTAACGGCCCATCTCATATCCAACTTGTGCCAGTCCTTCTCTTTTGGGTGAGAAGGTTATGGACAGAAAGACAGATTTCCTGGTTCACATGTAAGGCTGCAGGAATGTTTGGGATGAAAGATGGGACTGTTCTGAGCACCATCTTGTCCATATGCATGATAAGGTATGGTTCTTTGTGGAACAAAGCCTGGAGCTTGCCGGTCCTCCTGGCTAAGCACATAGCAAACCAAAAAACATACCTTGTAGGATGCTACAACCAAGGACACAGCTGCAAGTGGTTCGAAAAGGCTCCTTACAGAGAAAACATCCAGGACCAGATCCAGTGGAGGAACCAGGAATCGGAACATAGTTCAGCTCCTGCTGACAGCCCACAGAAAAAGAATAACCTCTCGGTTAGTCCCTAGGGAATACCCAAAGAGGCTTCAAGGGCCAACACCTGACCTCTCAGGATGCTCAAGGCCAAACCTTTTTTCCACTCCTTCCTGCAGGAAATCCAAATTCCGTGGGACTAAGGTTTTGAAAAGCTGGATATCTTTATCCCTGGCCCCGCTAGAAAAAGGTGGTCTATATGCGAGCATAAGTTGCCAATGTGGAATTCTTCCTGGCAGCCATCAGTTTGCCCACCACTTTCTTAGAGACCTAGTTTTAGGAGAAACCGCTATGGTTCTCAAAAGAGGTGGCAGGGAAGGTTAAGGAGAAAAGGATAGCATTCTGGAAATATAAGGAAACACAGAAGGAGCAGGACAGAGAACTTTATCAGTTAAAGCAGAAAGAGGAAGGGAAGGCAGTCAGAATAGCAAAGGCCCAAACCGAGGAAAGGATAGCCAACTCTGTTAAGAAGGGGATAAAACCTTTTATAAGTACATTAGGGAGTGAAGAAAGACCAAAGGAGGGATACTGAGGCTTAATAAAGGGAAGGGAATGTGGGCAGAGGGTGACAGTGAAAAAGCAGGGATACTGAACGAGTATTTCTGCTTAGTATTCACAAAGGAAGGTGGGGGGAGGTACCTAAACCAAACAAGAGAAACACTCTGAAGACGGGGGTTGATACCAGTCCATTTACAGAAGAAAGGGTTCTGAAAGAACTAATAAAATTGAAGGTGGACAGAGCAATGGGGCCTGATGGGATTCACCCAAGAATTCTAAAAGAACTAAAGGTAGAACTAGTGACATCGCTGACTACTGTCTTTAATAAATCATGGGAGGATGGGGTGGTACCTGAGGACTGGAGGAGGGCGAATGTGATTCCTCTTCACAAAAGTGTGAGCAGGACAGAGGCAGGAAACTACAGACCGGTTAGTTTGACCTCAGTGGTAGGGAAAATGATGGAATCACTTCTGAAAGAAAGAATTGTTGAGTACCTAGAGGCCAGTGGGGCGGCACAGAACCCAGGCAGCATGGATTCCACGATGGGAAGGTCGTGTCAGACAAATCTATAGATTTCTTTGACTGGGTGACCAAAGTAGTAGACCAGGAAGGGGCTGTGGACATGGCCTACCTAGATTTTAGCAAGGCATTTGATACAGTCCCACACAAAAGATTAATACACAAGTTAGCCAGCCTTGGAGTGGGTTCCAAGGTGGTTGCCTGGATAAAATATTGGCTTGACAACAGGATGCAAAGGGTAGTAGTAAACGGAGTCCACAGTGAAGAAAGGAGGGTTACTAGCGGGGTACTGCAGGGTTCAGTACTGGGACAGGTCCTTTTTAATGTCTTTATAAGTGACATTGCAGAGGAACTGGATGGAAAAGTATGTCTCTTTGCAGATGACACAAAGATCTGCAACAGGGTTGATAAACAAGGTGGAGTGGAATGGATGAGAAGGGACTTGGCAAGGTTGGAGGAATGGTCAAATGTATGGCAGCTCAGATTCAATGCAAAGAAGTGCATGATAATGCACTTGGGAAACAAAAACCAAGGGGAAGAGTACACAATGGGGGATGAGATACTGACAACAGTAAAATTCAGAAAGGGCCCGGGGGGGTAATTATATCAGATGACCTAAAGGTGGGCAAGCAATGTGAGAAGGCAGTAAGGAAGGCTGGGGGGATACTGGGATGCATAGGGAGAGACATCAATAGTAGAAAACAGGAAGTTGTTATCCTTCTGTACAGACAGTTGGTGAGACCCCATCTGAGTACTGTGTGCAGTTCTGGAGACCCCATCTCCATAAAGACATAGACAGAGTGGAGACTGTCCAGAGGAGCAACCAAAATGGTGCAGGGTCTGCACCAGAAGACATCTGAAGAAAGACTAAAGGAGCTTAATATGTATACCCTTGAGCAAAGAAGGGAGAGGGACATGACAGAAACTTTCAAGTACCTCAAGGGAATCAACAAAGTCCAAGAGGTAGCATCTTTCATAAAAGAGATGTGCAAGGACAAGGGCACAATTTGAAGATAGAGGGGGGACGGCTCAGAGGTAATGTGAGGAAGTATTTTTTCACAGAGAGGGTTGTGAATGTATGGAACAGCCTCCCTGAGGAGGTTGTGGAGTCAAGAACAGTGGGGAATTCAAGAATGCATGGGATAGACATAAGGCAGTCCTAGTGGGGGGTAGGAGGAAGTAAGTTAACTAGGATCTGCAGCTTATCTGTTAGGTAGGAAAATGGGCAGACTAGGTGGGCCAAGCTGTCCTTTTCGGCCGTCAAATTCTGTGTTTCTGTGTTTCTTCTACTCTTGTCAGAAACCAAGCCACAAGCTGCATTGCTCTTGGATTTAGATGCAAAATGGGGCCCTGGGAGAGGAAAGGCCCCTCGCATTGGAAGGCGAAAGGGTGGGGGTGTTAAGCTTGATTCACCGAGTCCAAGAACCACAGACTTCTGGGCCACTCCGGAGCTATTAGAAGAAAGCTTCGTCTTGAGTGCCCTATGTTGCGTATGACCTTGGGAAGGAGCGGCAGAGGAGGAAAGGCATATGCTCTGTCAAAGCTACACTCCTGTGATGGCGTCCACTGTTTCTGCCTGTGGACACTGGTAGCGGCTGAAAAAACATAGAACTTGGGCAGAGAGGTTGGAGGTGAACAGATTGATCTGGGAACAACCGAACCTTTGACACAGAACGTCAAACACCTCTGGGATCGGCATCCGCTCCCCAGGAGGAACATATCTGTGGCTTAGCCAAACACTTGATGGTTTGATTCCCCCTGCCAAGTGTACTGTGGCCAGAGAGAGATCTGTGGCTTCTTTCAGCATCTCTCTGCTCTTTGTGCCTCCTTGAGAGTTGAGGTACACCACCATGCCAGCATCTGACCTTATTTTCATGGCTCTTGACTGCACATGACTTGGGGAGGGAAAAAAGAAAGAAAGGCGCACTGCCCTCCTCTCGAGAACAGTTATGAGTAGGCGCTGTTCTTGCGCTGTCCAAATCCCCTGAATGGGAAAAGAGGTGGAGGACTGCCCTGCAACCTAACAGTCTAGTATCGGATGCCAGAATCATCTCTGGGGGAACTTCCAAGGGGAATCCTTGCTCAGATGCTCCAAACCCACCCACCAACTCAGAGACTGCCTCAGTTGTGGTGAGAGTGGGATCCTGGCCTGATAATCCTCTGAGGTAGGATACCAAGCTGACAATAACTCCTTCTGTAGGGGCTGCATGTGAAGGCAAAGCAAGGGGACTAGTTCTGTCACCGCCGTTATGAGGCCCAGAGTCTACAGCAGGTGGTGAGCTGAGACTGACAGTTAGCTTCTCAGCCACTGAGCCTCTCTCAAAATGGTCTCCTTCCTGCCAGGCTAGGGGAAGACTTTCCTCTGGTCCATCCAGCTTTGTGGTACCAGCTCAAAAAGGAGCACCCTGCTGCACTGGAAAAGTCCCAGGACTGAGAACCTGAGGAACTTGTGATAAGACTGTTGGATGGGGATGTGGAGATACTCATCTCTCAGATCTATGGAATCCGGGAAATCCCTGGCTGAACAGCTTGTAAGATCGAATGCAGGGATAGCTTGCTGGGAGACTGGCAAAATTGCTCCACTTGAGTGAGGAGATCCCGGGTCTCTGACACACTTGCCTCTTCACAGACTACTTTGGAACTGGAGGGGTGGCAGAAAAAGTCCTTTTAAGGGGATTTTTTTCCTTAAATCCTATTGCATAAGGTAAGGCCAGAATTTCCAAAACCCAAGCAACTAAGATCATCTGGGCCCATCTTGAGTAAAAAAAATTGTGCAGTTTTCCACCAAAAGAATATGGGTAGAGATGGGCCTGAAAGTGTGAGGTGCCTGTTTTTTCACCCTGGGCTTCCGTTGCGTCTTCGGGCAAGGGCCCCTTTTTTACTGTTGGTCTAGTAACCTGAATCAGTTCCTTTTTATCTTGGATGTCTTTCAAAATATCATCCAGGCCAGAGCCAAATAAACTTCCCCCGAGGGTCGAACAAACCACCTGTGTTTCAAAGCCTGCTCAGCCACCCAATGCCTGAGCCACACACCTTGCATAACCTACACCACATGGTAGACAGAGCAGGCAGCGATACAATGGTTTTCCACTGTGGCATCCCCTAAGGTGTAGGCTAAGGATACCAGCTGCAAAATGTTTACGCCCCACCCCCCCAAATTGGGGTGAACAAAGCTGCCCAGGGCAGTAACCCACAAGTTTAAGGCTCTGGCAACAATAACGGAGCACAAGAGGTGTGCAGATTTGCCCCGTCAGAGGTGAAGACTCTTCTGCATGCAGCATCCACTCGCTGGTTGTGCGAATACATTAAGGCCAAGAACCCTTCAACAGGGATAGTGGTGTGCTTGACAGAATCAGAAACGTAGACTTTGATGGCAGATAAGGACCGCTTGGCCCACCTAGTCTGACCATTTTCCTACCTGTTGGATAAACTGCAGATTGTAGCTAACCAACAGCCTACTTCCTCCTACCCCCCTCTATAATTGTCTCATGTCTGTCCCATGCATTCTTGAATCAACCCTGTTGCAAATCTTTGTGTTGTCTGCAAAGAGGCATATTTTTCCCTTCCAGCCCCTTTGCAATATCACCTATAAAGACATTAAAGAGGACTGGTCCTAGTACTGAACCCTGCTGTACCCCACTAGTAACCCCCCCCCCTCTTTCTTCAGAGTGTACTCAGTTTACTGTTACCCTCTGTGTCTTGTCCAGTCAGTTTGTCACCCAGGCTACCATCCTGGGACCCACTCCCAGGCTGGCTAACTTGTTTATTAATCTTTTGTGTGGGACTGTGTCAGATGCCTTGTTAAAGTCTAGGTAGGTGATGTCCACAGCCCCTCCCTGGTCTACTACTTTGGTCAGCCAGTCAAAGAATTCTATGCTGCCTTGGGTCCTGTGCCCCGCTGGCCTCTGGGTACTTGACAGTTCTTTCTTTCAGAAGTGATTCCATCATTTTCCCTACCACTGAGGTCAACCTAACAGGTCTGTAGTTTCCTGCCTCTGCCTTGGTCCCACTTTTGTGAAGGGGAATCACATCCGCCTTCCTCCAGTCCTCAATTATGAACCACCTTGTTTGGAGTGGAGAGGTGTGCGGACAGGATGGAATTGATATCCACTGCCTCCATGGATAGCACCTCCTTGAGCTGTAACGACCTACACACCTCAGCTATCAAGCAGAACAAGGATTTGGTATTAAACAGGGGAGGGATAGAAAAAGCTATCCCAAGAGCAACAACAAAGATTTTCACAGTTCTGCTCGCCACTGCCAACTGGCACACCAGGTGCCTCACCCCGCCTTGTAGGTGTGACTGGGGGAGGGAAACTGTAAGAGACATATTAACTTGAGAGAAGCAGTGGGAGCAATAGGAACCCATTAGGAAATGGTCTCATTACCCTCTTGCAGGACTTGTGTCTTTAAATGGTAGGATGTCTCTGATATACCATGGTGCCAAGAGAACAAATAGAATGGTCCTAATATATAACAGATAGCTTTGTAGCTATATAGCTCATCACTCCTTTCATTTGATGTGATTTTGACATTTAGTTTGTGCCAGAAAGATTAGCGCACTGTGAATAGGAACCAAAGTCTTAATATACTATTTGTAGTACTAATATAAGCCAGGCTAAGAGCTACTTATTACTATGAATTAGGAGTTCCTGACTATATACTGGATCCTAGTAAAAAAGGAGTTATGCACGGACCTATGAGAAAAAGGACCAAATTGTGCAGCCCACAGCATAAACAGGAGACAGGACAAAGAAGGAACATGAATCGCCCAGGCACTGGAGGGATTCAAACCCGGGCCTCCATTTGCACTGCTCCGTATAGAGTACTTACCCTGGTGTGACAGACACCATGCTAGAGATGCTTCTGATAGCGAAGAAAACGTCCGGTCAGCCACTTACTGCCAGGAGAAGGATAGATAGGCAGACTGAAGAAAAACAGGTGCAAACACACAAGCACCGCAAAAATGCAGGTGCTCACATGCTCTCGATAACACGTGTGCAGTGTCACGATGCTATCCGTGATGCCAGCATGTCAGCGGGGGTGCGTACACCACACAGGCATGCAAAAAATCCATGCTACATATTAAAGGGGGATAGGCGCAAATGCCCAAAAGGCGGGTAAAAAACTGTGCGGCTCCATGGAGCCGAAAAGAAAGCCCTGCCAGGCGTCTGAAGGGCGGAAAGCTGCCAAGGGAAAAAAAAAAAATAAACAGCATCCAACTCCCCAGCATACCTCACAACCTAGTTATTCTTAAGTAAAGAAAACACTGTCCCTCAGAAAGGATTCAAACATAGAAGTTGTTGGCAGAAAAGGACCCCTCGGCCCATCTGGTCTGCCCTAAAAATATCCTACCTGTTGTGTCTCTGCAGCCTTACCATGCCCTGTTACTAAGGTCCCCCTGTGTCTGTTCCATGCATGCTTGAATCCTGCTACTGTTTTTTAATTTTTTACATTTTTATACCCGGAACCCCCTCTCCTCCTCCTCCAAGGGCTCAACCCCTGCACCGTTCCACCATGCCTGTGGCTTGTCCCACTTGGGCTGGGCCACCTGCAGGTCCCGTCCCCCCCAGCGGACACTATTGGGCAAGCCTTGGCTTAACCCCCAGGGCGGGGTCACGGGAACGGAACCCCCTCCCAGCGGATGAGAAAGGGCAGCGGAACAGGAATGGAGCAGGGCGTCCTATCGAGAGGACCTGATTTTTTGGATGCTGCGTTATCCCTGGGGGTAGGGATGTGCAATGATGTCCTGCATCTGCCCCAGCCCCCACAAGTGATGGCGCTGGCACGGTGGAACCCACAGCGTCCGCTGGAGGTCTATAGTGTGCTGGACACTCTACCCCTTCCCCTCTCCTGGAGAAGGAGAGCAGTCCCTAGGACACTCGGTCCTTCTTTCCCCCAGGCCGGCCCTCTGACGTCCTGGGTCCATTCCTGAACCCGTGTCATCGGTGTTGCAGATGGACACCTGGCCTCTTGGCTGGCTATCCTGTTACCGTTTTGATTTCTACCACCTCTGCTGGTATCAGATCCAAATTGTGCAGCACTCCAACAGAAAAAAAACACGTTAGTCTCTGCAGTGTAGATTCAAATAGTCTTTATTCAGACATACCATTATAGACCGCCTTTACCTTTCACCACAGTGGAACAGTACTCCAACGCTTCACCTATCAGTGAGGCTTCATGAGGGGCTGTGCCATTTGGTCTCACTTCAGTCGTGAGAATATTCACCAAATGCCTTTATTAGCAACAGCACTTATCCCATATCTAGAGGACTGGTTAATTTGTGGGAAAACTCTGTGGGAGACTCTAACAAAAACCATAAGCTTCCTTCAGTCTCTAGGGTTTCTTATAAACTGGGAGAAACAAGTGCTGGAAACCAGGCAGTGTCTGGAGTTTATAGGTGCAGAACAGGACACTGTAAAAAGCGAGGCCTTTTTACCCTTTCACAGTGCATCAGAGCCAGTGAATTTTCCTGCCACTTTTGTTCCATACTCACACAGAACAGCACAGGATTTCCTCAGACTTCTGGGTTACGTGTCCTGAACTGCAGCTGTAGTTCCTGAAGCCCAATTAAAATGGAGGGTAATGCTGCAGTGGTATTTTCTGTATTTTTGTCTGCGTCTGTCTGACGGAGTCAGATAAGAGGTAGAAGCAGTTCCGGTGAGGGGTTGGTGCTCAACCGTCTACGTTAGAACACGCAAAGAACATAAGCCATAAGCTTATTTTACCAAGTATGGTTTGGGGCACCAGGCCAGGCGGTTACCGAACAGTTTGAAGGTGCGGGGTGTGTTGCTTATTTTATTTTATATATTACAGAAAAAAATGAGAATATGAGTGTGTGTTGTGGGGAGGTTTGGCAGCCCGGTATCTGCCACATTTGAAATGGCACAAAGGTGAGAAGGTATTGAGCATGTTGTGCCATGGCTGTGGCATCACTACTGTGGTACAACTTTAATGACCTTTTATATGGTGATACAACAACACAACACTCGACCAGTTGCTGTTATTGTGCAATCACATGATATAGCAGACGCAACTAACTTTTGCCTCCGAGCATTCTGTTCATTTAGGGCCACACCAGTTGTTAAGTTCTGGTCTCTCTTGTTGCAGCTTGCAGCAGAATTTAACCAAACTTAGGGGTTTGTTCTGTCAACAATGTTCGATCTAAATGATGGAAAGAAAATGACTAGGTGGAGCCGGTTCACTGCTCGTTAGGTTTTATCCCATATTCATTCAGTAGTCTTTATTCAGTGAAACAAACACTGCGGCAGTCAGGAATGTAACACTGCTTAAGTATGACTTTATGAAATAATCCCTTTTTCTGAGCCAAAGTAGAAATTTCCTTTGGAGGTCATGGTGAAGCAGCAGTGATTTGCTACTGTGGAACAAAAAAAAAGTTGTCTTGCCAAGTTTCTTTTTTTCTGTTCGGATCAGCAGTGGTATCTTACAAAGTGTGTGGGCCAGTCGCTGCAGGATTCTGAATTCAGTGGATCCACAGGTGCATGTGTTTTCACAGCTGTTGTCATGCAGAATTGTCACAGCTTTTACATGCAAAGAAAAACTGTTTGCCATGCAACAGGCAACTTATTTTTGAAGCCTTACTGGTCTTGGGCAAAGTCATAAATATTAAATGTGCCAAGCATTGTGTTCTGAGAATTTGGAACTTACAGGTCATGCTTAATTGTGACATTTTACATGATGTAGTTAATTTGGGTTAAAATCTGATTTTTAAACATGAGGTCTGCACATACATTTCATTTGAGATGGTTTCTTCATTAATGGCTTGAGAATACAGCAGTTATGGGATGAATCCTACGTACTGAGCCTTGAAATATTTGTTCAGGCAATCTTATTTTCCTTTTCTTACTAACTACACAGTATTCATTTTATTAATATTGTGTATTAGAGTGGTGTTCATGATCTTTACAAAAGTAGTTCAGTCATTGCTTTTCAACAGAAGAACTGAGAACTTTAAAGGTTTGTACTTTTCTGTGATGGCTGGTGTAGTTTATAACATATATATTTTGGGTATAAACGCTCACATTTTTATTACATGTATTTTTTTTTTTTTGGTGTACTGCCTTGGCATGCCAGTCAGTTTTATGGGCCTAGTGTTGTCATTATGTGTTCAGAACTGCTTTGTGCTAGTGGGTTTGGCTAACTCCGTGTACTAGACATTATCTAACAACATTTGTGTCCATGCTTACAGGATTCAACTTAAAGAACACCCGTTTTGGTGCTTAATTAAGCCCCCCAGCAACAGCTTACCGTTTAAGGACTTAAAAAGTCTGCTTTTCCAAATTTATTACTAGTTCTGTTTTTAAAGGGATGGGATCGTAATTCCTCAGTCAGAGCAGCCAGCCGCCTGATTCCTTCTCCTTTCTGGTCCTATTTCTCTGCAACCTCGCTCTTACGTTTTGTGATGTATTAGCTTTGAGAGTGTTGGGGCTTACTCTGTTGATAGCAATAGGGGCCTGTTTTGAAATCATATATATATATTTTTTTTAAACTTACTATGGTTTTCGTAGTCTTCCAGCGGCATTCCCCTGTCGGCTTCCCGCCGTCTGGATGTGCCCTGGACCCCCCGCCGCAGTGTCCCCTGGATTACCCCCAGGGCAGAGCATCAGGAGCCCCTCGGCACAACTCCGTAGAGTGCTCAGTCACGGCTGTGGTGGGGATCCAGGCCAGACCCAGGGCGGGGTGTCATCCAGCACACCGAAACAATTTTCTATGTTTGTTGATATGGGGGGAGGGGGTGTCTAGCGGACGCTGCAACGCATCTGTGCTGTGAGTTTCTACACACCCTCCCTTAGTGCAACACACCAGTCGGTGCTCCGTGACGGACGTCCTGTGGTCACCTGGGGAGCCCCGAAACCAGAGGAACTCTATAACCCCTTCCCCCCTCGGTGGTGGAGAGTGTGCTATGGCCGCTCAATCCAGCCCCACCCTGGCCGGCCCTGAAATCATATTTATTATATTTTAGAAGTCCACAGGCGTCAAATCAAAGTCACTGCTTGACTAACATGGGCATATTTTTTATATTTTAGAGAGCTACAGGATTCAAACAAAGCCACCGCTCAGCTTACAAGGATCTTGTTAGTTGAGCGGTGGCTTTGATCCGACACCTGTGTCCATCTAAAATAGACAACAAAATATGATTTTTAAAAACAGACCCCCATTGCTATCAATAGAGTGTGCCACCATACTTCCCAAGCGAATACATCACAAACATTGAAAGTGCGGGGGCGGAACAGGGGTGGAGCCTGCTAGAATCAGGACCAGGAATGGGAAGGGATTGGGCGGCAGGCTTCTTTGACCAAGGAATTATGATCTCTTCACCTTAGAAACAGAACCAGTAATAAATTCAGAAAAGTGGACTTTTGAAGTCCTTAAAGAGATCCTTTTCTACTATTTCATAAATCCCAACCCCCCCAAAATGCCAAAGGATTCTTACCTGCCCCAGAGTTCATTGTTGCATAACTTTTAATTTCTTTGTTGCTGTAATTATGGTGGGAATGGATTATATTTTGGCTCCATGGAGCAGAGAGCCTGATCCCTTTCACTTCCCGAATCGGAGACGTGCCCCCATGCTCTCTGTTTGTGATGTAATACTGTGGAGAGTGTCGGGATATGCTCCTTAACATGTATAGGGGTCCATTTTTAAGTACTATTTTTAACATACTAGAGTGCTGATTTCAACAAATCAAGGCCACTGCTCAACTAACGCCCTAGATTAGATATGGTTTCTTTACTGGGGGTTTCTTCATAGCCCATTTGAGAGCAGAAGGAAACTCTCCTTCCCTGAGGGAACACCTGCAGTCCCTGGACCTAAGAACTCCCAGCAGTCCACCACAAGTTGCGTTGACCCTGGGTCCAGTGAACAGAAAGTGGCATGCAGCTCCGAGGTCAGACGGAGAGCCTGTCCAGACTGAGCTGGCTGAAATGTATACCAGACAGACAGAATGCCTTCACTTGTCATCAGACTGGGCCATGCAATTTGCAAGGGATCCGTGTTTTTTGTTTGTTTGTTCCATGAGGTCCCTATTAACTTAGGAGTTCATGGAGAATGAAGTCTACATTGAATTTCTACTCGGTTAGTGATGTGGTGTATGACCAATTTTAATTGCATTTTAATATTGTTATTACTAACAGGAAATTTGTAAAATTGATTACAAAATCTTATTATATGCAAGTCAAAACTTTAAGCGCTTTCCCGTTTCTGAGGTCACTGAAGGCACAGAAGACGGGCAGTATTAATGCCAGTCAAAATGCTATTTGGCGGTACCCCTAAACAGTACTGTAAAGGGTAACCCTACTAAGTCAGTTGAAGAGTTGTTTTACTCAAAACATAGGGGTCAGGTTGTGCATTATGGTTCAAGGTTTATTTATGTAAAATGTAACAATCACAAATTAACGAGCACCTTTAGTGCCCTTTGTAAAATTGCCCCCCAGAAGCCCCATTGAAGTCAGTGGAGTGCATCCATGCATTTCCCGACTATTACATCACATAACGTGCTAGTGCGGGGGTGGCACTCCAGATAGGGAAGTGGAAGGGATCAGGCTGATAGAAAAGGGGTTCTGAAAGGGAAGCCAAGTGAGCTCACTCCCTAGTTATGGGTAAAGGCGGTGGGGAAGCAGCACAGGGGGGGATAATGGGTGGAGAAGAATAGGGGTAATGAAGGGGAGGAGACAGGCTGGAGGGTGGTCTCACTGAATGCAAGAAGCCTAAGGAATAGAACAGCGGAGTTACAGGCTCTCTTGGCGGTGGAGGGAGCGGACATTGCGGCCATCACGGAAACATGGGCCACCCAGTACCAGGACTGGGATATGATGATCCCAGGGTTGAGGTTATTCAGAAAGGATAGGGCTAAGGGGAGTTGGGGGGCGGGGTAGTGGCGGGAGTGGCAATCTATGTAAGGGAAGGGTTAAAGTGCATAAGGGAGGAGGGGAGGACAGAAGCACTATCAAAGAATATGACACTGAGAATGGTGGTGGTGTACAGGCCACCGGCTCAGGGGATTGACCTGGATAGGGAATCAGCTGAACAAATTAGGAAGGTCTGCAGGATGGGAAGCACAGTAGTGGTGGGGGCCTTCAACCTATTGATGGTGGATTGGGGCACCCCATCCACCATGAGTGCAAAGGAGTGGGTCCTGCTAGAAGCATTTCAAGGCAGCTTTCTGACACAGCTGGTCCAGGAGCTGACTCTGTCAGAAAGGACTCTGGCCCTTGTACTGGATAACGGGGAAGCTGTAAGGAATCTGAAAGTGGAGTAACCACTGGCTGGGAGTGACCACTATTTGGTGTGGTTGATGCTCAACATGGGGAGGGAAACAGGGCACGGATATAAGGGTGATTGAGTTTAGGGGGTGGACTTTAAGAAGATAGGGGAAATTTTGGGCAGGCACCTGGCAGGAATGTAACCACACATGGATGCATACCAGAAATGGGACATCGTAAAGGAAGGGCTGGCAGAGGCAATGGAATCTTGCACCAGGAAGAAAATCAAGAAGGGAAGGGCAAATAAACCCTGTTGGCTGATACAGGAGGTTGTGGAAGGGGTGAGGGCCAAGAGGGCAGCATTTCAAAAGTACAGGAAATCAAGGAGGTGTGGAGATAAGGATATGTACATGGAGAAGTCAAGGGAGGTTACCAGACTGGTCAGGGCGACCAAGGCGTCCAAGGAGCGGAGACTGGTGCAGGGAATGAAAAGTGGAGAAAAAGACTTCTTCCGCTACATTGGTGAGAGAAGAAAGAGCAGGGATCAGCTGGTGAGGATTAAAACGTGGGGGTGGGGGGTGGAGTGCAGCAGACAGAGGCACTGAATGAATACTTCTGCTCTGTATTCACGCAAGAGAAAGGGGGTCAGGTACTTCGGGGGTGTGGAGGAGGGGACGACAGATGTAGGGATTACAGAGAGCAGGGTACTAGGTGGGTTGAGGGCGTTAAGGTTGGACAAAGCACCTGGACCTGATGGCATTCACCCTAGGATACTAAGGGAGTTGGCAGAGGTCCCGGCGGGGCCACTGGCTGACCTGTTCAATACCTCCCTGGATCAAGAAAGTTTTTTTGAATAAATTTGCATGACCTGCAGTTTACCTGTGTGCACCAGAGTATGGCCATCACAACCTACTTGTAGAGACGGATGAGCCAATGGTGGATACCATATCAAGGAAAAAAATGACCAAACTCCTCACTTCTTGCTAGTGTCAACTCTCCCACAGCCTGTGAAAAGCTGGATGTAACAGCCTTTTCATAGTGTGGAAGAGTTTCGCCTGTCTGTTGCTGTCCGCAGCAGTCACCATGAGAGGAACTCCAGGGTTCGAAATTGGTGCCCACCCACCAAATGGGGATAGGTTTTGGGTTTGGTGGGTAAAAACAAGCGCAGTAGAATGCCTACTGGATACCTTGTCCTTAGGCTGGGACCTTTATTTTTTTATTTTTGGTCCTGCTGCAGTTTCGGCCATTGGCCACTAGGTGAGGCCGAGGGTGCTCCAAACTATTCCTAAATGCTCCTGAAGACCAGCACATACAGAACAGCATACTGACAATGACGGCAAGCCAGGAGGGAGTACACTGTGGTAGCAGTAAGCATGCATTTGTTTCTCGGCCTGCTTGTCACGAGGAGGAAGCACCTTGCATGTCTAGAGCGCCACCGCCACTGGGGAGACTGTTCAGGCAAGTGCAGATTCTGCAGAATGAAGAGTACCATTGACTGAGTGAAGGTGAGCCTGCCTGCTGGTAAGAGTGTTCTGCACTTTAAAATTCTATTTTCACTGTAATAGGGGTGTCTGACTCGGTAAAGTCAGTTGTCGAAGGGTGATATATTTTAATTACCTGATGACCATCTGCATGTCAGGCTAATTTGAAAGGTGACAAACAAATAAAATGTGTATGTCCAGGTGCTTGCAGGAAGTCTTCCTTAATGAAACCCAACTACTGCTATAGATGCCTAAGCTTTTTCTCCTCACAGTTATGTCCCAAAATGTGCTCAAAATACGTATGACAGTCAATGACAAATTACTCCCCCACAAGCTTGCTTTAGCTCAGAGGGTGGCAGGTGTCACTGACATTACTGTATGTTTGAGCACATTTATTTTGGGTCATTAAGGAAAACTAACAATTTCTGTGGGGGAATTAACGAGAGCACCAATTTTTTTTTTTTCTTTTCAGAAAATTTGTGAATGTCCACCCTTTGTCCCAAGTCCACCCTTCAGCTAACCATTTTTTGCAACTGATTTTTTTATGCGCAGCTTTGGTTTCTAGAATAATATAACAATCTATAGATTTATTCTCTGGAGGATAGGAGGCAGGGGAATGTGACAGAGTCGTGCGAATACGTGTGGAGAACAGTACTGTTGTGCTCTGCATGTGTCTGTGTGGGGGCTGCACACGAGGCAGGAGGAGCCAGGGCTGCATCGGCAGCTGCATCAGCAGCGGAAGGAATCAGAGCTGCATCGGCAGCTGAAGAGAGCACCGGGGCATCGGAGCAGACTTTCTGGCGGCTGCAGTCAGCAGCAGGCCAGGGCTGGAGAGTGAGGAGCTGTGTGGAGAGGGCACCGGAGTGGACTTCCCAGCGGCTGCAGTCTGCATCAGGCTAGGGTTGGAGGGAGAGGAGCTGAGCTTGCGGAGGGCCAATCAAGAGTGGGGGTGCAAATTTAAGTCCTGGGCTGGGCTCAAAGACTCCACTCCGCCACCTCACTACCCGAAAAGGAGCTGTAATTGTGTCCCACACCACCTACCCCTGCCCCGACCTCTGTTAAATGGTCTGAGGGAGTGGAGCCCTGAGGCAGGCATGATGAAACTAGCTGAGCTGGAGCAATAAGAAGCTCAGACTTGATGCTGGCTGTGGGGGGGGGACGGGCATAAGATTCACATACTGTGCTGGCTCACGCATGGTGGTTACTGCTGGAGGTTGCTAAGAAACCTTGGGGGCATTGGGACTACTATTTGGGGATTGCTGAGGCTTGATAGCTGGATACCGTGGGGAACAAGGGCAAATTGCTATGAACTGACTACTGCTGGGCTTTGCTGGTATAAAAAGAGGGCACGTTGATGTGAACTGACTACTGCTGAGTATTGTGTGTGTGTGTGTAATAATTGCTGGTGGGGGGCTATGTAAGACTGACAGTGTATTATTGCTGGTAGGGGGCCATACTGCTCACACCCAAAATGAGGGTGGGCTTGGGGGCTGCCAGAGTGGGTATCTTCAGTAGGGCGATTGGGTGTACAGGGTGTGGGGTGGCCAAAATGTTAAATTGGGCATGGAGGTTCAGAGGGTGCCCAGTGTGTTTTCAACTGGAGGGTCTTGGGAGGAGATCAGGGTGATCAGAAGGCAGCTGGACGGGGAGGGATGGGCAGGTGGGTATGGACCATATGCAATTAGACGTGGCCAAAATGGATACCTAGGGACCAGTGGACAAGGCCAAAGGGCATATCCGAGGGATAGGTGGACCATATGGTCACTCTGGAGGTGTGGGGGGAACAAGCAACGACTTGAATCACTCCAGGGGGAGGGGCTGCTGAGAGGAATCAGAAGAGGGTGAGTGGTAGAAGAGAGCAAAACGGGGGCAAGCATCACATTTACTAACCGATTCACCCTACTATATCTGGGAGATGAAGTGGAGGCTGGTGGGAGGGGAGCCGGCAGACAGTGGGTTTGGTCAGTAAGCTGGGGGCGGGGACAGGGAGGGAGCCAGAACCAAAGGAAAGGGACGGAGGAGGGAGGGAGGGAGGGACATGAGCCTAGGTTGGAGGAAATATGGTAGACGGGCGGGGCACTGAGAGAGGCCAGGGTGGAAGGTGGCAGGACTGGGATCAGGCCAGTGTCCAGACTGGGGAGTCCATCAAGGGGGGGCGGCAGTAAAGAGTTCTCTAGACAGGCCGGCTTCGAGACAGGAATCTCCGGAAGAGGGGGAGCGTAAGGTAGGGAGAAATACAGCAGATGGGGTGGGAAGTGCAGTTCCAGAATGGGGAGGGGAGTAGTAGTGGGAGGTTGCTCGGGTGGGGGATCAGAGGATTATAGCTCAGGAAGGGAGATGGGGGTAGGGGCAAATTTTGGCCACCCGGGAGATTGGGAGGGTGAGGAGCAAACTGGCAGTCACAGGTAGGAGGAGTACAGTAGGGCACACACATGAGGGTGGCCCCCAGGCTGACGGGGGCAGGAAGAGCAAGCAGGGGGTTGTCGACAGAAGAAGAAGCCTGGAAGGAACAAAATTGCCTAACAAAGACCCCCAGGCTGACGGGAGCAGGAGGAGCAAGCAGGGGGTCGAGGACAGAAGGAGGAGTCTGGAAAGACCAAAATGGGCTAACAAAGTGGGGGGGGTGAAGGTGATACAGCTGGAGGACTTCATGACCAGGGGTATCTAGTGGAAGGGGGCGGGGGAGAATGAAAGTAGCCCTGTCAAGGCTAAATGTATACCAGGACTATCCGTACACAAGGCGATTCTAGCTATACTCGATAGCACTGGAATGCGGGGGATCCCCGGACTTCCTAGTACATCTGGGGACAAATGACTTGGAAGGGAACAGTGAGCTAGAAATACAGGCCAGATTCTGGGAATTGGTCAGGGTTTGCCACTCTATAGGAAACAAAATTTCCTTCTCTGAGATTCTGCCGGTACCAAGGACAACCGGGGGGGTGGGGGGTGGGGGGTGGAGAACAAGCAGAAACTTTCGAGGGGTGAACCAGTGGCTCAGGGATTGGTGCAAGGCAGAGGTTTATGGGCTGGTGGGGGACTAGGGGGATACATGGGAGAATAAGGGACTGTATGCCAGGGATAGGTTACACCTCAACCTGGAGGGGAGGGAGATCTTGAAACTAAAACTTGCTGGATTTATAGGCGAGAGGTGGGGTTTAAACTTGTAAGGGGGGAGGGTCAAATAAAAGAAAGGCCCCAGGGGGGTCTGTTTGAGGGTCCAGGTCTAGGGCATGAGAAGACTGAGGGGAACTGTGTTGCAAATTTAAGGAAAACTGGGCAGAAAAGGGACTGTGGAGGGCTAGGGGGACTGGAGAGAGGGGAGAAGTCAGGGTGGAGAACAGTCCCGATCATTGCTAGGAGCATGAGCAATAAAATGCCCGAGCTCCAGGCTGTGCTGGCTGAGGGAACAGCAGATGTGGCGGCAGTTACAGAGACATGGGCCAACCAGAGAAATGATTGAGACCTAAACTTAGAGGGTGACAAGATATTCAGGAAAGATAGGGGAGTGGGAAGAGGGGGAGGGGTTGCGCTGTTAGTCAGAAATGACTTAGTGGTTAGTGGAGTGGGGGAGGCTGGAGAGGGTGTGGAGGCGATTTGAGTAACCCTGCAAACGAGGGGAGGGAAAAAAAAATTGAAAATAGGGGTGGTATACAGGCCCCCTACAGTAGAGGAGGCTCTGGAGGATAAACTGGTTGAGAACATCAAGGGTCACTGTGACCTTGGAACGGGTAGGTTGGTGGTGATGGGTGACCTTAATATGCCCGGGGAGGACTGGGACACCATGACATCCTCTGTATCCAGGGAACAGCGACTGATGGACGTCTTTCAGGATGCCTTCCTGGTCCAACAGGTGGGGGAACCTACTAGAGAGGGGCGGATATTGGACGTTGTCCTAGCGGACAGTGACCAGATAAGGGTCTTGGAGGTGTGCAGTCCACTGGTGGGTGGTGGTGACCACATCACGGTCTGGTTTCTGCTATATCGGGGGAAACTGCACTAATACAGTAGTGGTAGACTTCAGGGGATCGGACTTCGTGAGCATGGGTAGGATTCTATGAGAGAGGTTGGACAAGATTAGGCCGAACATGCATGCTGGAAGCTTGATGGAGACCATTAAAAAAGGGGGTGCAAGAGGCTACTAAGTCCTGTACAAGAGTAAGGCGAAAGCCTGGTAGAACCCCAAGCCATGTTGGTGGATCAGGGAGGTGCAGGAGGCGGTGAGGGAAAAAAAAAGGCTGCCTACGCACGTTTTAAACGCACAAGGGAGGACAGGTAGCGAGGAGAGTGTGATCTGTTGGCCAGGAGGGTCACCAGAGTGGTGAGGGGGGGAGCCAAGGCAGGGATGGAGCAAAACCTGGCTAGGGATATCCGGAGTAGGGAAGGGATTCTACAGATACACAAGAGAGAAGGGAACAGAGAGGACACAGATCAACAGGATTAAGATTGTGGGGGGATGGGCTCAGGACGCTGGGGAACAGGCAGAGGTGCTAAACGAGTACTTTGTCTGAATCTTAGCGTAGGGAGACAGGGGATCCCTACAGCCTGATGGGAGGCAAGAGGATTCAGCAAAAGCGAGATGTCAGTCTGAGACCAGAGGACGGAAAGAGGCTAGGGTACAGGCTGGGCCAGACCCAGAAGGGGTGGGGAGGTTGCATGAGGGGAAGGACTGGAGGGGAGAAATCACGTGGATAAGGTGAGGGAGGCCCTTTGGAAGCTAAAAACTGATAAGGCGCCGGAGCCATATGGGCTACATCTGAGGTTATGAAGGAACTGGCAGCTCCACTCTTTTAACACCTCTCTGCAGACAGGATGGGTGCCCCAAGACTGGAGGGTGGCTTATATAGTGCCTATCCACAAAGGGGATCTAGGGAGGAGATGGGGAATTACAGGCCTGTCAGCCTAACATTTGTGGTAGGCAAAGTAATAGAGGGCTTTATCAAGGAGAGGCTTGGGAGGCAGCTGGAAAAGTTAAGGTACCAGGATGATGAACAGTATGGCTTCGTCCTGGGGAGATTCTGTCAGTCCAACCTTGTAGAGTTTTATGACTGGTGACTGGGAAATGAGAATCTAATATGGTATTAGAAATAACTAGGATACTGTCATTAAATATTAATGGCATTAATCATCCCATAAAAAGAGCTAGACTACAACAGTACTTGTGGAAGCAGAACGTAGATTGCATCTATTTACAGGTGACACATTTGTCACAAGGTGAACATGTTAAGCTTGCTGCAGGTGGCAGATACCCTGTTTTCTCTTCTTCCAGTAAGTCGGGCAAAAGGCGTGGAGTGGCAATTTTGATTCCAGCTACTACTTCATTTACTAAGGGGAGGTCTATTCAGATAATAATGGGTATTTTGTCATAGTACAAGGGCGTTTGTATGAGACTGAAGTAACAATGGCGAGTATGTATCTGCTGCCAAAGGCACCTCCCTCATTACTAAGACAGTTCTATAATAGACTGCTTGAAAAGCAAAAGGGGGGTAATGCTGTTAGGAGGCTACTTCAACTTAATAATGTTCTCGTAGAAAGACTCCACTTTTCCTAAATAGCATAGGTTTACTCCCACTCAAAAACTTTTAAAAACCCAGATACCTAAGATGGGTCTTACAGATGTATGGTGCCATTTCTTCCCCTCTGTTGAGGGACACACATTTGTCTCCCCTAGATATCACACATCAGCTAGAACAGATTATTTTTTTACATCTACAGAGCACTTGGGTATGATCCAAGATATATCCCTGGAAGCTCGCCTCCTGTCAGACCATATACCTCTCTTAATTAAGGTGGGATTAAACAAAACTTGTAAAACAACCTTATGGAGATTGAATCTTTCTCTTTTGAAGGATCCAGTGTTTAAGACCAGAATGGCAGACAGTATCACACAAACCCTAGAGGAGAATACAGACCCTTCTGTTTCAGCTACTATACTCTGAAGGTTGTGATTAGAAGAAAGATCATCTCTTATTCCTCCAGTCTAAATAAACAGAGAGAATCCAGTTACAAATTATTACAAGTTAAGTTGCAAGAATTACAGTAGATGAAAGACAGTGGGGAACGAGTTACACAAATTGAGCTCAGACAAATCCAATCGGAATTACAATCCATTTTAGATTATAAGACGCAAATGTCTTTACTACATCTTTAAAGATTCTATTATGAGGGAGGCCCTAAAGGTGCCAGAAATTTAGCTAGGCGTACTAGAGGATTTAAGCAGAATGCCACTATCACAAAGATTAGAGACCCCTTAACAGGAGATATTCTTAACAAAACTCCTGCAGTTCTGAAAGCATTCCAGCAATATTACGCAGATTTGTACTCTGATCCCACAACTCCCTTCCCGGAGGATATAAAAAAATTATTGTCCCCTCTTAACTTTCCACACTTGTCTGAGTCCCCACCAAGCTTCACTTTTACGCCGTATCTCCACTATAGAGATCCAGAGAGCACTTAAAAATTCTAAAACATTAAAAAGCCCTGGCCCAGACGGCTTCGGAGCCGAATGGTATAAGACATTTCTTTCAAAATTGATCCAGCCGATGCAAAAGACTTTTTGAGGTGCAGGGTGAGGTCCCCCCACTCATGGTCATATGCGGCCATCTCAGCTATCCTGAAACCAGGTAAGGATCCATTAAATTTAGAGTCATACAGACCCATCTCGGTTTTAAATAATGATTATAAGCTATGTATGGCAGTATGGGCACATAGGTTGGAGAATATATTACCTACCCTGATACATTCAGATCAGGCAGGATTTCTGCGCATGCGTCAGACTGCAGATAATGTACAAAGAACAATCCATTTGATGGATCATATGGCTAATTCAGCCACCCCCTTGGCCTTAGTCAGTTTGAATACCTGTAAGGCTTTCGACAGGGTGTCCTGGAGATTTTTGTGGGGAACACTAATGTCATTTGGGTTTCCAAGGGAATTTGTGAATTGGCTGGAGCAAATATATTCGGAACCAAGGGCTCATTTAAAACTTAATGGCAGTATCACACCTCATATCATATTACAGCGAGGCACTAGACAGGGATGTCCCTTGTCCCCTTTGCCATTCGCCATCCATATTGAGCCTTTGGCTATGATGCTTAGAAATTCAGAAAAAATCAAGGGCATTCAGGTGGGCAAGCAATCTTGGAAGTTGGCTTTATATGCGGATGACATTTTATCATCCGTATCGGATCCAGAGTTCTCTATCCCAGCAATATGGGAGGTACTTGAGCAATTTGCTCAGTTCTCTGGATACAAAATAAATTCTTCTAAAACAGAGGGTCTCCCCTTCCATTTCTCCCCCTCGCAAACACTGAAAAGCAGTCTACCTCTACGCTGGAACAGCATCAAGATAAAATATTTAGGTATACAGTTACCAAACCAGTTAATGCACCTCACTATGGTGAACTATGAACCCCTAACACAAAAAACAGAGTCCGATCTACATCAGTGGTCCCAACTTCATTTATCATTATATTCTAGGGTGGATCTTATTAGGATGAATATCCTCCCATGGCTGCTATATCTTTTTCAGACCATACCGGTGATGCCAGATGGAATATACTTTCCCTCCTGGAATAAGTCTCTGGCGAGATTTGTCTGGGCTGGGAAAAAACCTTGCATCAAGTGGTCCACATTAATGTTACCAAAAAACAAGGGAGGTTTAAATTTGCCTGATCTTCAGATGTATGCTTACGCCACTGTGATAGCTAGAGTTTTTAATTGGAACAACCCAATGTATGACATTCCCTGGAAGAACTTGGAATTTACCCTTAAGGGGTGAGGGAGGGGGGGGGGCGACCATCTACAATTGATGTATACCCCAGTAAATAAAAGACCTAGACTTATTTATAGTACAAATTCTACTATAGAGACTTGGAGGAAACTCATCCATTTAAGAGAGCTAGAACCAGTAGGTGCCTATCTTAATCTAGTAAATTTCGGAATCCAGTCTCTTACTCTGGAACAGGAGGGTACTTTGGCTCAATGGAGACAAAAGGGTTTTAAAATTATATTCCACTTGGTGAACGCCAAAGGGGTCCTCTCATTTACCAAACTCCAAGAAACTTACAATCTTTAACAACAAGACTTTCCAATATATACAAGCTTAAGAGAGGGCATTGAATGGAGGGGACTAGCCTATAGTAGGCTCCCAGATCCCCCTTTCATTGCTTACCTTAGCTATGACTACAGGGAGAGGGCAGCTGTGGCCCCACTTTGTGGGACTAATATATAGGGGACTGAGGGAATTATCAAAAAATTCTACTCAGGGAATTCGGAATGCCTGGAATTAAGAGCTTCCACTCCAGGTATCAAAGGAGGATTGGGAAAAGTATACTGAATTCTCAATGGGACTCTTTTGGAGCCCCCTATTGGCGAGAATTTGCCTGGAAAGCTAGAAATAAATTTTTCTGTACACCGGCAAAGCTGGCCAAGTTCTCATCTGGGATGCCAAGCTATTGCTGGAGAGATTGTGGAGAAATATCTGCAGATCTGTTCCATGTTTTTTGGGCCTGCCCGCAGTTAGCAGGTTTCTGGAGAGGTATTTTAGAGGCATTAAAAGAACTGGTAGATGTGGAAGCTGTATTGACCCCTGAGCTGGTATTACTCTTAGTTCCGCCAGAGGATCTCCCAATACCCAGAGGATCATTGTTAATCACTTATATACTGGCAGCTAAAAAATCAATTATTAGCCAGCCCAGTGGCGCTGAGGGTTGAGGCGCTGGACGCCACACCTTGCACCACGCCGGCGATCCGGGTTTGGGAACGGACTCTGGTCACCGGGGGTCGGCAGAGGGAAGGAGGATCGAGCGTCCCAATGGATGCTCTCCTCCTTCGGGGAGGGACCAGGGGTGTTTAATACCCCGGCCCGGGAGAGCAGTGGAAGCACCGACTCTCGGCAACAGCGGCTCCCTTGGATGGGGAGCTGGGGAGGGAGGGCGCCATCGGCACTTGGCAGGCATGCATAAGCATGTTCTGCTCGAGCCGGCGTCCTCAGCGGGTGGGAGGGGAGGGACAGAAAACCGGAAAAACAACCCTCGGCACCCGGATGATGGCCGCTCCAGCCACCCAGTCTGCAAACACGGGCAGACCCCGCTGTGCAAAGTGCTCTGTGGGAGTAAGGAGGCAGGTAGGAGTCACCTGAGAGGCACTCTAGAGGGCAGACTCAGTGGGGAGACTGGAGGGCATTGAGCTAGCCCGAAGGAGTGGAGGCGAGGGCGCCCAGGAGGATAAAAGAGAAAGAGATTTAAAAAAAAATCAATTATTAGAAATTGGGAAAGAAGATGCCCCAAACATTCCGAGCTGGCGGGGAATAATGGGAGAAATTTATGTATTAGAGAGATTAATAGCCAAAAGCACAGATAAATGGTCTGCCTTTGCGCTTAAATGGAGGAAATGGATTATATATATTTCTTCCCTAGATACTACTTTCGTACCTTAGAAATATATTGACCCTGATGATGGTTTCTGTAAATGTCTTCATGCCCATTATATGAACTGCTTTATAAATTATTCCGGTACAGGAAACACCTTACCCCAGAAGCACTGTCAGTGGCCGTCCAAAGCTCCATCGTCAGCATCATAGACTATGGTCTTATCATATATGGGTCTGCAGCTACCACTGCTCTCAAACATATCGTGACCTCCCTGAATAAGGCCTGTCGTCTCATCACTGGCTCACATTGCTGCACCCACACATGTGACCCTTTTTTCCAATCTGGATGACTTCAGTTGGACAAACGCATAAAATACCAAACCTGCATCACGGCCAAGAAAATTATAATAGGGCTTGCCCCACCTGGTGTCTGTGCCCTCCTTAAGCCTAGACATAGGAACATCACTACAAGGAGATCCAATTCTCATCTACTACATATCCCACGATGTTGCATGACCCAAGGACAAAGATCATTCACCTATCGGGCATCCAACTGGCTCAACTCTCTTAGCAGCGACATAGTGACCTCTCCAACACTCGACCTCTTCAAGTACAAGCTGTGCCTCTCACTGCTTGTATCCTGCGATGGCCCATCTTAACATTTCCACCGTTCCAGCTGCACATGCTCCAGCACTTACAATCAGTCTTTGCACCCCTAGCACCTTACATGTCATATTCCCTTGACAAGGTCCCCTGGCTGCACTGTCTCCGCCCCTCACACCCCATTATATCCACTCCTGCCCCCAATCACCTCCTGTACTCCACCTTACCCTCTGCACTCCTACCCCCTTCAGTCTCCTACCTCACTCCCCCCCACCCACCCCCTTCCCTTGTCTTGCTCATAGCTCATGTCTTGTACTGGTTATTACATGTCTGTAAGTCAATGACTATATGTTTGTAACTAAAAATGATGACTGTTGCGCACGCTGATGTGGAACCTTTGTAAAAGAGCCTCGGCTCAAAGGTATTGTAATCCTAGATGAAATAAATAAAAAAATAAATAAAGTTGTTCTGAGACCTTTGAATAATGTATTGCTGCGTACCTGACTGATGTAATTATGTGCTGTCTTAACTTATATACTGTAAAAACTGTCCTATGATTTTGCGAATGAAAATATAATAAATACAAAATATAAAAAAAATAAATAAAAAGACCCTGGCCACGGCCCAGGTTACGGATCATAAAGACAAAGGATCCGAGTCTTCAGGACCCTCTTTCCAGCCGATCAAGATCAGGCCTCCGGTTCCACCGATAGGTCGCTCTTCGGATCCAGGTAAGGTACACCAGTCGGTGCCTTTCCAGTCGCCTTCTATATGTAGCGCTGACCCCTGGGATAGACAGAAAGCCTTGGGACATTTATCTGGGGGATCCTCTTCCCTCCCACCCAGGCACTCTAATTGGTGGAGAAGTCCCCAAAACCGCAATTGGACAGACGTTCGTCAGATAAACGTCAGCACTCTAAGACTTTGTTGAACCAGCAACGAGACACTGAAGGCTCCCCTCATGCTGGCTCAGCCGGCAGGAACCCCGTCACCTCCGGCGTCTCCTCTGCCTCCGGTTGACAACCGGACCGACGACTCCCAGGTGGAAGAGGAACAGTGGTCGGTCCCCAAAGACAAACCGACACCCGACGACAGTATGGCTAACACCACCTCATCATCACCTCCTGTAGGTCCCCCAGCGTCAGACTGACCTGACAACGGTGCCAGCATCGGCACAGGAATTGGATCGACGCCGGACCAGGCATCCGGTTCACACCCTAAGCATAACTTGTCGCAGGTTAAAGACCTGTTCAGCTATTGGTGGGAGACCATCCGCCCAGACATTCTCCCCTCAAGGCCACAACCAGGACGATGGGGCACACGCAGAACTCCCTCCCTTGACTACGGACACAGCCAAAGTACCTCAGCCTCCTCCTCATGAGGACCATGGCAAGGAACCAACTCTGCACGATAGTCCCAAAGGAAATACAGAAACATAGAATTTGACGGCAGATAAGGGCTGCTTGGCCCACTCAGTCTGCCCGTTTCCCTACCTAATGGATAATCTGCAGATCTTAGCTAACCAACAGCCTCCTTCTTCATACCTCCATCCCCTAGAATTGCCATATGCCTGTCCCATGCATTCTTGAATTCGACTACTGTTTTTGACTCCACAACCTCCTTGGGAAGGCTGTTCCATATCCACAGCCCTCTCCGTGAAAAAATACTTCCTCACATTACCTGTGAGCCGTCCCCCTCTCTAGTTTCAAATTGTGCCCCCTTGTTCTTGCACACCTCATTTTCTGAAAGATGCTACTCTATTGGACTTTGTTGATTCCTTTGAGGTACTTGAAAGTTTCTATCATGTCCCCCTCTCCTTCCCCGAGGCTATACATATTAAGCTCCTTAAGTCTCTCGTGATATGTCTTCTGATGCAGACCCTGCACCATTTTAGTTGCCCTCCTCTGGACTGCCTCCATCCTGTCTATGTCTTTGTGGCGACTGAGTATCCAGAACTGCGCGCAGTACTCCAGATGGGTTCTCACCAGCTGTCTGTACAGAGAGATAACTTCCTGTTTTCTACTGGTGATGCCTCTCTCTGTGCATCCCAGTATCACCCCAGCCCTTCTTACTGCCCTCTCACATTGCTTGCTCACCTTTGGGTCATCTGATATGACTACCCCCAGGTCCCTTTCCATTTTTGTTGTTGTTAGTATCTCACCCCCCCCCATTGTGTTCTCTTCCCCTGGGTTTTTGTTTCCCAGGTGCATTATTTTGCACTTCTTAGCGTTGAATCTATGCTGCCATACATTTGACCATTCCTTCAACCTTGCCAAGTCCCTTCTCATCCTTTCCACCCCACCTTGTGCATCAGCTCTGTTGCAGATCTTTTTGTTGTGTGCAAAGAGACATACTTTTCCTTCCAGTCCCTCTGCAATATCACTTATAAAGACATTAAAGAGGACCGTTCCTAGTAGTGAACCCTACAGTACCCCACTAGTAACCCCCCTTTCTTCAGAGTGGACTCTGTTTATTATTACCCTCTGTGTCCTGTTCTCCAGCCAATTCTTTACCCAGGCTACCATCTTGGGACCCACTCCCAGGCTGGCCAACTTGTATATTAATATTTTGTGTGGGACTGTGTCAAATGCCTTGCTAAAGTCTAGGTAGGCCATGTCCACAGTCTCTCCCTGGTCTACTACTTTGGTCACCCAGTCAAAGAAATCTATTAGATTCGTCTGACATGACATTCTTGCTGTGAATTCATGGTGCCTTGGGTCTTGTGCTCCTCTGGCCTCTAGGTACTCAACAGTTCTTTCCTTCAGAAGTGATTTCATCATTTTCCCAATCACTGAGGTTAAACTAACAGGTCTGTAGTGTCCTGTTTCTGCCCTGCTCCCACTTTTGTGAAGTGGAATAACATCTGCCCTCCTCCAGTCCTCAGGTACCACCCCATCCTCCCATGAATTATTAAAGAGGGTAGTCAGTGGTGTCACTAGTTCTACCCTTAGTTCTTTTAGAATTCTGGGATGAATCCCATCAGGCCCCATTGCTTTGTCCACCTTCAGTTTTACGAGTTCCTTCAGAACCCTTTCTTATGTGAAAGGGCTGGTATTAACTCTTGTATCCAGCATGTTTCTGTTGTTTGGTTTAGGTACCCCCCCCCTCTCCATTTGTGAATACTGAGCAAAAATATTTGCTTAGTGTATCTGCCTTTTCTCAGGCACCCTTTGCCCACCCCCTCCCATTTATTAAGCCTCAATATCCCTCCCTTGGTCTTCCTTCACCCCTGATGTACCTATAAAAGGTTTTATCCCCGTTCTTAACTGAGTTGGCTGTCTTTTCCTTGGTTTGGGCCTTTGCTGTTCTGACTGCCTTTCCAGCTTCCTTTTGCTTTAACTGATGCAATTCTGTGTCCTTCTCCTTCTGTGATTCCTTGTACTTCCTGATAGCTCTCTTTTTCTCCCTAACCTTCCCTGCCACCTCCTTTGAGAACCATAGTGGTTTCTTACATAGTTTTGTTTTGTTTATTTGCTTCACACAAAGGCTTGTTGCCTCTGTGATGGCAGTTTTGATTATTCCCCATTGTTCTTCCACCCCTCCTTCATGCCCATTTGCTAGTGCATTCCTTAGGCACGCACCCATTTTTGCAAAGTCAGCTCTCCTGAAGTCCAGTACCTTTGCCTTTGTATAGCTTGACTCTACTGCCGTGTTTATCATGAACCATACTGTTAGATGGTCACTAGTTCCCAGATGGCTACCCACTTCTAAATCTGTGATCCTCTCACCATCTCCATTTGAGAGTACCAGGTCTAAGATTGCTCCCTCTTGAGTGGGTTCCCATACTAGTTGTCCAAGACATGTCCCCTGTAGGGCATCTAGAATGACCCCACTCTTAGAAGAGGCTGCTGCAAATGCATTCTAGTTAACATCTGGCATATTCAGATCCGCATTAGCAATATCTCTCCTTTTTCTGCCATTCTAAGGATACTTTCTATCATTTCCTTGTCCATTTCCTCCCCCTGAGATGGGGGTCTGTATACAACCCTTGAGCAGAATGTGGTGCCATTGCCTGTCTCCAAATTGACCCACAGTGCTTCCTCTCCTCCCTGTTTACCCTTTTGTTCTGTTGCTTTGATTCCTTCCGTTATGTAGAGAGCTACTGCTCCTCCTCTTTTACCTCCCTGTCCCTCCTGTAGATAGTGTATCCTGGTATGTTTACGTCCCAGTCATGGTTCTGTGTGTACCATGTTTCTGTGACTGCCACAATATCCAGATGTTCCTCCTCCATTAAGGCCACTAATTCAGGAATCTTGTTACCCAGACTACGGGCATTGGTACTCATTGCTCTCCATTTTTTGATGGCTTTACCTCTTGTAGTACCATCCCTGTCCTCATTGACTTTGCTTTCTCCATTTATCCCCATCCTGCTCCCTACTGACCTTTCTACCTTGGTCTTTGCCTCATGTTGTACCCTGTTTTGTAGGGGAAGGCTGGGAATTCCTTACTGCTTATCAGTACCTCCTCCCTTAACTAGTTTAAAAGCGTGCCAATGAAGCATTTAAACTGATCGCCCAGAAAACTTGTTCCCTTCCTGGACAGATGCAGACCATCCTGCCGGTATAGGCTGGTATCCCTCCAGGTGGAACCCCAGTCCCCAATGAAGCCAAACCCCTGTGCTCTGCACCATTTTTTCAACCAGTCATTGAATCGCATGGTGTGAAGTACCCTAGCTTCACCCTTGCCATAGACAGGCAGCACCTCTGAGGATACCATGTGTGCTACTTGCCTTAGGCCCTTCCCCAACTCCTCAAACTCCTCCTGCACTGCTTTAATCTCATGTTGAGCCAAGTCATTCATCCCTAGGTGGACAGTGACATCCATCTCAGTCTCCCGTGCAGCTGTTCTTGTGTTCCTGAGGATGCGCTTCCTGTCCCTCCAAGCCATGGTGCCAGGCAGGCACCTTACTTCACTTTTCCCTGACCCCCCCCAAGTTCTGTCCCCTAATAATTGAGCCCCACACCAGGAGCTGCTTTCTTTTCCTGTGGTGTCCCCTGCCTCCTTCCTGTGGGGCTCCCTTGTGACAGTTGTCCGCAACCTCCTTAGTCTCCTCTGCGGGTGTATCCATAGGGGAACTGTGCTCCATCAGAATGGTGTATGGATTGTGGAGTGGTACAATTGACTGGTTGTGGCTCTGTTCCACCACCCTCACTCTCCCTGAGCCCACTGTGGTCCAACTGCTGTGCTTTCTTGGCAATCTCTGAGGTAGTGGTGGTGGCCCTGGTGCTCTCTGGGTGGGGGAGGTTCCCTTACTACTGACCAGTGTGGCCTGAAGACGGGCAGCCTCCTCCCTCAAGGCAGAGAGTTGCCTGCAAATAGGGCAGCTTCTCAGCCTCCAGAAAGACTCCCGAAAGACTGCTGCCCCACTGCCAGTACATTGCACTACTCCCCACATGTCTGTCTGCCTTCCTGTTTTTCCTGTGTAAGTTTTGTTTTTTTGGTTTTTTTCCCAGTTATTGTTTTGATATTATATAATGTGTACGCTTATATTGTCAGTACAATGTGCTGGAAGGGATATGACAGTGGTATGCACCTTGCCCTCTTGAGGAAATGTCGAACCCCTTGTATAAAGGAGATGGTACCAGGGGTGGGTGGGGTGAGGGGAAGTGGGATTTCGGCCCCAAACTGTGCCCCCTCGAAACAATCAGCTAAAAGCTCTGACCCATCACTACGATGAGTGTTGACCTTCCTGTCAGCAGGACGACCAAAACAACAATTTAACAGAGAAAATACCCTGCCAAACAAACAGAAAAAAACCCAAAAAACAGTTGAGCCAAACACAAGTAAACCTCCCCAGCCTGGTGATTTGTGCTCTGAAAGGAATCAACCCCAAAACAAGTCAGCTGTGCACAAGGAAAGACACAGTAAACATTATTTAAAAATAATTTGATGCAAACTGTCACAGAATACTATTAGACAGTCCAGTTACCCACAAGGGAAAATCAAATATACAGTTATTTCAACACTTCTGAAGTTACTCACAAGATAAGCAGTTTTGCAAACCACCTTCCTGATTTAAAAACTAAAATAATTAAACACAAAGCAATACCAATGTAAGAATGTAAAGTAAGGAACACCTCCCTCAGATTTAAGCAAGAGTGAGATTTGTTGCAGATTTCTAGTCCAATATAGTATCTCCCATGCAGCTCTCAGTTGTTTCAAAGCACACCCTGTTAACTTCAAGAAGATGGGCTTCTGTCTGAAACTGTATCACACCAGTAGTTTATAGTAGTCTGATCAATTCTGGAAGACTCCACCCAGAACAACTGACTATGATGCAGGCCTCCCTGACTCAGTGCAACACTTTGTGAAGACAGTTTCCCCCACCTGAGGCTCTGTCTGGATTCAAATAACAAACTACAGCCTTTGCTATTAAAAGTAATCAGCCACCACCACCAGTAAATTCACTGGACAGGAAAAAGGCCAAACGTAAGAGAAGCTACAGATCTCAGTCAAGGTCATGGAGCCTGAGTCTTCCAAGCTCTCCTGACAGACAGGGGTGTATGAAGAGGCGACGTAGATCTTCCTCCTCGGATTTGTACCAGCCCTCGGATTCTTCTTATCCAGATTCATCCAGCGTGGCGCAAGGTAAGGCATCCAGCCCCCACCGTGTGCCTGCCTTGGACAGTGCACCACCAATACCTAAGTGGGATAGCAGCCTCCAGCACATGCTCGAAGTCGTCTCCAACCAGGTCTTGGTAGTACAGTACACACAAGGTCCACTGAGAAGTCCACGATCAGGGTTCATTTCAGACATTTATCTGTGTGGGACACTGACCCACTGAGTATAAAAATTAAGGGTCAGATGAAAAAAATAATGGGTCATATTGTTCATCTGAGCTCAGACTCAGAAAACAGCAGTTTAAAACCTCTATAACAGTGAGCAGGTTGACCCCAAGGTAGAAGAAAAGGGGGGTCAGAATTAAGAACACTGTGCCAACTATCCCAATCCCCCACCCAAAAATGAACCCCGCGTGATACAGTACCTGCCACTATCATGGTATTATTACTAACAGATCTGGTATTACAAAGAATTCCCCGAAGGGGAGGGGCCTTACAGGTGGTCCTTATGGCTGTCTTCTTTGCTAATAGTTCAGAAGCCCACAGGATAGGAACCAGGCAGGGCAACCCCCTCTCCTGGTTCCATTTTACTCTGGAGTGTCTCCTTATCCTGCTCCTGATTCTACCCACCTCACTTCTTTCTCAGGTACACACCTGCATTGACCCCAGTTTCTTGCTATCTTCACTATTTAGCGTATAGCATACTTGACCAGATCCGACATCTCTAGCTGGTGCAAAATGCTGCAGCTTGTCTCCTCACTCAGATGCTGTACATCTTATATTTGTGGATTTCAGTAAGAAAGAAGGCTCCTAGTTAGTGTATCCTCCACCAGACACAGGGATTTGTATACCCACAATGCTTTTGATTGTATGCTTGTGCCTTCTCGTTTGTGCAGATTTTATTTTTTATCTTTTTATCCCCCTTGTTCCATGGCCCTCGAGCAGGAGGGAGCCCCAGTCCTGTCTCCCGATGTCCACCAGCCGATGCAGACTGTCTACCCCCAGGACTTGCCCCCCCCCCCGGGATTGGCAGGTGTACCCTAAGCCCCACCAAAGTCCAGTTCTGGTCGGTGCCATGGCTATTGGGGTGGGACTTGTGAGCTCCCTCTGTCATCAAGCTGGGAGCTTTTTTTTTTTTTCCCCCGCCTGTTTTCTCCCTCAGGGGTGGAGTGTGCAGTGACACCAGCGACAGTACCGTGCATGCTCCCGTGCACATCCCATCAGGCGTCTGCACTGCCTCTGACCCCTTGTCGGTACATCGATGTGCCAGTTCCCAACCTCCGCTAGGGGCCAGGCATGCACCAATAATTGATCGCCCTCCCCGGAGAATAAGAGATGTCCCTGGGACGCTTGATCCTTCTCTTCCCTGGCCGACCCCTGGCGACCTGTTCGCACCAGGAACATGGGTCGCTGGCATGGCAGGAAGTAAAGCAGTGTGCCTCAGCCCTCCAGGCTGGCCCCATTTTGTACAGATTTTAAAGATTAATGTTATGTTTAGAGTTGGTGAGTGGGCTGTGGTGAAGTCAGAGTAGTGAGATGGCAAGTAGAATGTTGCACCAAATGAAACATTTCATAGTCAGCTTTGTGTCCCCCCACCTCTACACACACACAGGTTAGCATACCTGTGATGCTTTTTGCTGGATTTCAGGACTCTCGGTGACACAGGTGCCCATGTCCTTCATGCATATTTTGTGCTTCCGGACACTCAAAATGTTCTTTTAAAGTCCCCAAGACCCTCGCTTAGAAGGCCCCAGGAGTCCATCCACTGAGCCACACCCCAGCACACGCACGTTTTGTGATGTAGAGATCTAGAGAGCATGGGGTGCACTCATTGGTTTTATGGGCTATCTTTTTAAGCACGAAGTTTATGCTTTAGAGGGAAAATTCAAAGAAATGAAGGTCACTACTCAACCTTGTTAATTGAGTGGATGCCTTAATTTGTTTGACTTTGCCCTGAAAAACATTAAAAATCGTATTTAAAAAATAGTGCCCCACAGAAACCAATGGAGCATGCCCCCATGCTCTCCAGATTCTTATATCAGGAAATGTGCAAGGCAGTGCAGGAGCATGGCTCACATTCATTTCAGTGGGGACCCAGGGAAGAGTACACAAGGGGAAAGGTACTAACAACAGAAATGGAAAGGGACCGGGGGTAGTCTTATCAGATGACCTAAAGATAGGCAAGCAATGTGAGAAGGCAGTAAGGAGGGCTGGGGGATACTGGGATGCATAGGGAGAGGCATCACCAGTAGAAAACAGGAAGTCGTTATCCCTCTGTACAGACAGTTAGTGAGACCCCATCTGGAGTACTGCATGCTGTTCTGTAAGGTTTGCACCAGAAGCCATGTGAAGAGAGACTAAAGGAGCGTAATAGGTATACCCTCGAGGGAAGGAGGAAGAGGCGTGACATGATAGAATCTTTCAAGTACCTCAAGGGAATCAACAAAGTCCAAGAGGGTAGCATCTTGCAGAAAAAGAGATGTGCAAGAATAAGGGGGCACAATTTGAAGATAGAGGGGGGATGGCTCAGGGGCAATGCGAGGAAGTATTTTTTCATGGAGAAGGTGGTGGACGCATGGAACAGCCTTCCTGAGGAGGTCGTGGGGTCAAATACAGTGGGGGGAATTCAAGAGTGCACGGGACAGACGTAAGGCAATTCTAGTTGGGGGGTAGGAGGAAGTAGGCTGTTGGTTAACTAGGATCTGCAGCTTATCAAATAGGGAAATGGGCAGACTGGGTTTGTCAAGCGGTCCTTTTCTGCCATCAAAGTCTATGTTTCTGTGACCCCAAAAAAATTTCACGGGGTCTCCCATTTTTTAGCTGCAGACTCCAATTTTTTTTTTCTAGAAAGTTCTGGATCCCCAGAATTAAATTCCTACCGAAAGCCCTGAGGTTTGAAGCTTTTTTTTACATGTATATTTATTGCATTTTAAGTAAAACACAAAGTATTACATCTCATGTCAGACATCGTTTGAAAATACAGGAGTCATTCAGTGTATATCAGGATCTGCAGCCTAAACAATCTGGTATGCGGATGTGGGGGGATAACAAACAGTTGATTATAACAATTACATCTGATAAAAAATAATGCTGCACCTTGCAAGTGTGAGAGAGCTATCATAAATGGAGAAAATGGTAACCCGATAGTGAATCCTGTATAGAACCGTGATATGCTAGCAACCAGAACACAGAAGTAAACCCAACATTGGAAGCAACCTCCCCACAGTTTGCCTCCCCCCCAGGAACAAATCCTTTCCCAATTAAAATAAACAGATTACAGTGTTAATACATGTCAAGGGACCACAAAACTAATGGTGGTGACCCTGAACTGCAAGGATTAAAGAGATCTGGCCGTGGCAAGTATACAGCAACAACAGAAGTAGGGTCCTTGAGGAAAGTGTATGTGACTGTAAATGCCTATCAGGAATAAAGTCTAGACACACGGACTTGCCGAACATAAGAGTGTCTGCTCAGCGCACGTGATTCAAATCTGCCACAAGGTGGGCGCCATTTTAACAACACATTATAGTTCATATTAAAGATTTATTAATACAGTCTCAAAAACATGCTCCCCTCTAAGCTTTGTATTAACGTGCAAATCAGCTAATGAGGCATCCTAATGAAATACAGCCACCCTTCCCTCCTCAAGTACCTACAAATAATCGCACATTAATTGAATTAAAAGTCATGATCTACAAGGTAACTACAGAAAGTACATGAATTGCTGGTATAATCCAGCTTCAACCCTGCTGGATCCACAAGTCAAGCCCCAAAGTCAAGTGTCATCAGAATGAATGGTTCCTTCAGGTCTGGTGATCTCAAATTCTTGCTGAATACACTCCACTCTCTTGCCCACTTCCACTGGATCCAAAAATGGATATGTATGGCCAGCTTACCAGCAGAGTTTTTTATTTCCCTAACTCTGTTTATTCACTGCCTACTCGGGGAACTCTCTAAGGCATCCACCTTAACCCCAGCTCTACCTCCTAGCCAGAGATTTCTCCTGTATCCTGGCACCAGCCTGGCTATCCCCTCGGCTCGGAGCCCCACAGTGGGGCCGCCCTATCCGCCCAGGGCATTCTGTCTGTAATTCGGGCCAGGCTGGGCTCGGCCCAGGACAGGTGAGAGTCCAGCTGGTGGAGTGTGGCTGTTGGGAGGTGGTGCCGTCGCCTATCCCTGAGGGTAGGATTTTTTCTTGAGTTACACCCTCATCCCACCCCCCCCAGGCGGAGCCTGGGCGTGCAGTGACACCAAGGACGGCTCCGCTTCCCCTCTACTGATTCCCTGAGCATTGCAGTGCCTCTGGTCTCCACCGGGGACCGCTGCGGTGCTGGGCATACCCCTGGATCCCCCCCAACCGAGAGAGGAGAGCAGTCCTCTGGATGCTCGATCCTCTCTCTCCCCAGGCGACCCGGGCTCATTCCCAAACCCGGGTCACCGGCATGGCACGAGGTGTGGCGTCCTGCGCCTCAACCCTCAGCGCCACTGGGCCGGCTCTTGCCAGCATAGTTGATACGAAGATATGCAGGCATAAAGAGGGAGTGTGTGATTCCCAGGCTTTTCAGCTGGGCACGAACAGCAGTGAATTTCTTCTTCCTGGAGTGGGTTGCAAAAGAAGGGTCAGGAAATAAGTGCATGGTTGTACCATCAAAGTTGAAATCCTGTGCATCCCTGGAAGTTTGTAGCAAGGGAATCCCATACTACCACTGAGGCCGTAACCAGCATCACAGTCCTCTGTTTGTCTCCTTGTTGACCTGCTGACTGAGGCAAGATCCAGTAGGCTTTAATACAGTTGGCCGCTGTAGTGTCCATATCAAGTCCCAGTGCACCTGGAAACCAGGATTGAAGAAACTGAAGGATGTGTGCTCCCTTCTGGGAGCCTGACAAGTCTCACATTTACTGCCCTATGTGAGTTTTTCAAGTGCCTCCATTTGATACCTTAACTGGGTATTTTCTTGTGTACGCTTGCTGGTTGCTGTGAGCGCTTTTATTGCTGAGGATTCCGCCAGATATACAGTTTTGTGGCACTTTCAGTCTTGGCGTCTTACATACTAACATACTAAAAAGCCAGCAGAATAGGCCCAGTGGTCTGTCATGTCCGCTGGGTAGCCAGCCACCTAGTGGTTGCTCGCTTTTCCGCCCCCCCAGCCCCCAAGAGGGTCTTCATTGTATTTTGATTCCCCTTGTGCATGTCCTACCCCTTCTTGAAGCCCTCCACTGTGTCCTCCTCCACCAGCCTCTTGGTCAGCGCAGTCCATGGCTCCACCACCCTCTCAGTGAAATAATGCCTCCTACGTTCCCTCCTATAATTTCCCCCCTCCAGTTTCCACTCATGCCCCCTCATTGTTTTCACCTTTTTTAGCCTAAACAGCTCCTTGTTTCTGCTCTCAGTTATTCCTTTTACATACTTGAAGACTCCTATTATGTCTCCCCTGTCCCTCCTCTCCTCCAGTGTGTACATCCCAAGCTCCTTCAATCTCTCCTCATAGGTCTTCCCCTCCATTCCCTGAATCATCCTGGTCACTCTCCTCTGGACTCTCTCCAACAGTGCTATGTCCTCCTTCAGATGTGCTATGTCCTCCTTCAGATGAGGTGTCCAGAACTGAACCAGTACTCAAGTTGCAGCCTGACCAAGGAATTGTATAGAGGGAGTATCACCTCCCTCTCCCTGGGCGTAATTCCTCTGGCTATGCAGCCCAGTATCCTGTTTGCTTTGGCTGCGGTTCTTCTGCTATTTTCAGTTATTCATTTTGACGTCTACCACCACCCCTAAATCCCTCTCACCCATTGTGGCTTACAGTGTGACCCCCCCCCCCGGTGTAAACATGGCCTGGATTTCTGACCCCCAAATGCAGTACATTACATTTCCCAGCATTAAATTTCAATCCCCACCTCCTTGACCACCCCTCCAGGGTATCCAGATCCCCTTGGGCTACCTCTCTCACTTCTTCCCAGTCCATCAGCGCTCCCTGTTTGGAATCGTCTGCAAAGAGACGTAGCCTACTCCTAACCCCCCTCCCTATGTCCGAGACGTAGGGATTAAACAGGAGTGGCCCCAACACTGAACCTTGAGGGACCCCACTGATTACCTTACTAGGGGAGGAGACTATCCCACCGACCATTACCCTCTGAATTCTCCCCCAAAGCCAATTTTCAACCCACTTCAGCTCCTGTCCTCCCACTCCCATCTCCCCCAGCTTTGCTATCAGCCCTTTATGGGGTACTGAATCCAATGCCTTGCTAAAATCCAGGTACAGGACGTCCACCAGCCTATGTCTGTCCAAGGCCCTTGTCACCCAGTCATAAAACTCTACGAGGCTGGACTGACACAATCTCCCTGGAATAAAGTTGTACTGTTTATCATCCTGGTGCCCTAACCCTTCCAGCTGCCTCCCAAGTCTCTCCTTGATAAATCCCTCCATTACTTTGCCCACCACAGAAGTTAGGCTGACAGGCCTATAATTCCCTATCTCCTCCCTAGATCCCCCTTTATGGATAGGCACTACATACACCACCCTCCAGTCCTGAGGCACCCATCCTGTCTGCAGAGAGATTTAAAGAGTGCAGCCAGTAGAGCTGCCAGTTCCTCCATATCCCTCTGATATAGCCCATCCGGTCCCGGTGCCTTATCAGTTTTTAGATTCTGAAGGGCCTCCTTCACCCTTTCCACTGTGATTTCTCCCCCTCATGCAACCTCCCCACCTCTTCTGGGTCAGTCCCTGCCTGTACCACAGCCTCTCTCCATCCTCTGGTCTCAGACTGACCTCTCGCTTTTGCTGGCTCCTCTTCCCTCCCCTCAATCTGTAAGGATCCCTTTTCCCCATCTACAAAGATTGAGGCAAAGTACTTATTTAGCGCTTCTGCCTGATCCCCCACTTCCTGAACCCATCCCCTCACAATTTTAATCCTGTTGATCTCTGCCCTCTGTTTTCTCTTCTCTGTTATGTATCTATAGAATCCCCCCCCCCCACCGGATATCCCTAGCCAGGCTTTGCTCCATCCCTGCCTTGGCTCTCCTCACCACTCTGGTGACCCTCCTGGCCAATAGCTCATACTCTCCTTGCTCCTTATCCCCCTTGAGCATCTTGTTCCACCAATCTCTTTAAAATGGTTTCAGCCTTGCCATCGATGGCCCGCATGGAAGTCACTAGAGGCTGCCATGGCGGTTCCACTCCAGAGCTGGTGGGTAGTGCAGAGGACGACTCAGCTTGCGGTGTGGGTGGCTGTGGCTGGTTCTTCGGGCCGCCTCCCATTCCTTTAGGATGCCCCATCATAAAAGTTGTATCAAACTGTGCGCTGTAGTAAGCTGAAGCGAATCTTGCCACCGAAAACAAAATGTGAGCACTGTAAATTCCAATTTTGATCAAGTTTGTTCCCTGAAGGTGCAGAGCCGTGGCTGAGTGCATCTTCACAGCAAGTGTGCCTCCCCCCCCCGGGTTTTGAAGCTTTTGATTGTGTGTGTTTAAAGAAATTGCACAAATATGAAAGTGCCTTATTGCATCACTTATGCATTCTACATATTCTGTCTGATCAGCATTTAAATGACTGTAGTTTACCTTTTTCCTCTCAGTTGGACTATAGAAAGACTTCAGATGTAGATGTATTTGTTCCCAGCTTACAAGCAGTTTCATAGGATAGCCTGGCTGATGTGCCATATGTTTCCAGTGGGGTCCTGCTTCTGCTTAGGGCAGCTTGACACCTCTGAGTACCTTGGCATGATTTGGAGAATATTGTGACATTTTAGTCTTGCCAGTGTCAGCTGTAATTGTGTTGGCAGGAAACTAGAAAATTACTTTAAATGACCAGCCTCCGTACCAAGGTGGAAAAAAGAAGTGTGTAACCAACTGTGATACCTGCCAAAGGAGTGATGTCAACCTGTCACCTGATGTGTCAAGAACAGTTGTTCCTGTACACCATTAAGCTACAACAGGTGTTCTAGTCGGCTTCTACAATGACAATTCTGGCCTCAGATTTTTGTCTTTTACCATCATAATGCCCTGATGAGGGTAGTATGCTAAATCAAACAAGTTGTTCATCTTTCTGCTGTTTCATAGCATTTTTTGATTTATTTTATCTTTTGAAGCATCAGACTGACACGTCTAGAAGTGATATGTGTTATTATCTGTCCTCTCTGGTATATGCAACAGATGAGTGTGATAATCATCACTAGAAGTATGTGCCGTTTGCTTTTTTCACTCAAAGCGTTGCACCGCCTGTGTTGTTTAAAAATGTAGCATGCTTATTACAGACCATTTGCTTTAGTTATTTTCTGTGCTGTTCAGGACATCAACGTTTTACAGGTGCCATAGGTGGGTAACTAGCTTGTTAGAGTTCATATATTTTAATAACGTAATAAGTGTGATACTGTAAGATATTCTTCACAGATAGTGTTCATGTGCAAAAGTAAGCTAGCAACTTTGATTTTTTTATATTTTTCACGCTGATGTGGATAAGATTCATAGTCTAAAAAGGAACATTAGTGCGTATTTTGCACTATAATTAAAAAAAAAAAACTTCCTCACACACTGGATTTCAGCCAGAATGGAGGCAGTATTAGACCTGGTGTTGTACAGCAGGGACATAGTCAGAAAATAGCAATGATGATCCTCTAGGTAGGTTAGTTGACCATAACACCATCAGATACACCATAGTGCTTGGGAGTGAGCAGAATAACTCCAGTGCAGTGGTTCCCTGCTTTAGAAAGGTAGACTTTAAGAGTCTGAGCCAACAGCTGACAGAGGGGAACACAATAAACCGAGCTGTCCTACGAACTTCTTTTAATTTGATGAAATATGTTAAATTGCAGTGTCAGTGGCTCAGCATGTAGCACACTCGCCTCTGAGGCTGGGAGATCAGAAGGCTGTGGGTTCTATACTCACATCAGGCAGTTGGGTTAATATCCCAATACTGATGCTGCAGTGCAGCATATGGGGGGTGCTGCACTCCTGAGGTGCCGTCTTTCGGATGAGACGTTAAACCGAGGTCCCATCTGCCTGTTCTGGTGGTAGTTCAGGTGGATGTTAAAGATCCTGTGGCACTTATCAAAAAGAGTAGGGGAATTTCCCCGGTGCCCTGGCCAAATTTCCCCCCATTCACTAAACTGCTACCAACAGCTTAATCTGGTTCAAGGTCAGCTGCCATTCATCTGTATCTCTCGCCCCAGGTCGTGCCTGAAAGTAGGCAAGATATTGTCTAGTGCACTTAACTGGTCAACAGAAACTAAATAAATAAATTAGGCGACTAGTCTAACAACAAAACCCACAGTAGCTTCTGAAAGTACAGAGGAACCAGAGTATATAACAAGTCACAAACATTTTATAATGGGGCACAACAGCAGAAGATGAAACCGAAACAATGGCAGCAGCACCACAGAGATTGATAGTGTAGGATCTACGGATGAACGGCAGGGTCTTCCATGACCACTGACTCAACCCAGCTATTTAAACCAGCTTTGCGGAAGTCAGTACAATCCATGGACAGAAAATTAGAGGAGTATGTGAAAACGTTGACAGTGATGGACTTAAAAGATTTGATCTGGCTGGCCCGCGGGCTCAGGGGCAGGGCGCTCATCTGCAACGCTGATGACCCGGGTTCAGGAATGGACTCGGGACGTTGGAGGGCTGGCTGGGGGAGAGGGATTGAGAGTTCTAGGGACTGCTCTCCTCCGGGGAGGGTGTTAGAGTGTCTGGCACACCATGGACCCCTGCAGGAGCTGGGAGCGACCACTTGCTGGCTGGCCACTTGGGGGGTGGAGCGGATGGTGTCACGCCCTCACCCCCAAATGGAAGCATTGTAAAACAAATGCCAGGCCCCCCAGCATGATTTACCTGCCCGCCCACCGCCTCCACTGCCTTTGATGTCTGCCGGTGGGGGGCGGGGGAATTCCGTGGTCCAGACCTGGAGGATAAGCCAGGGCTCGCTATAGTATCTGTTTAGTGGGGGGAGAGCCTTCCTGGCTGCCTTGCCTAGGGGGTAAGTCTCGACATGGGTACTGCATGAGCAGGTCTGAGTTTTTTTTTTGGGGGGGGGGTCTGAAAAAAAATAGTAAAAGAATTCGATACAAGTTGAATTGAAAGTGGTGGTAGACACTGCTGAGTGGCCTTTAATGACCTTCTCTGGACTGGTAAAGGTGAATTCCCTGTTATGGCTTACATAGAAAACCTGAACACTCCATACAGGCTGCTGACTTCTGGATGGTTGGCTTACCTGAAAGTGTGGAGACAGGTGAGCCAAAACGTTTCTCTGAGCAATGGATAGCCAAAACACTGTCTCTTCAGGACTCTTGTCACAAAAACATACTGGGTTACCCACACCATTTGCTGGGATCAAATGCTCATTCTAGGACTTTACTTATTGCATTGATAATGCGGCCAAACGGGTTGAAGCCCTGCCTTTGGATTTAGAGGTTGGCACTCTGAGTGGTAGGACACACAGGTCAAACTGTTCCCAGATATGAGTTTCGCTGCCCACTGCAGGCACAAATAATTTGACAGGGTGAGTTGCCAGCTGCTGGAACTTGGTGTCTGTATCACACTAATGCTTCCAGTTCAACTTAAAATATCCTACAGAGGTAAAACCTTCTGTCACAGACTGACTCGCTCCCTGAACTCAGTCTGCACTGCTACTAGTTTTCACAACCCTTCAGATACCTGAATAGTTACACTGGTGTGCTTCCACTACCCAGCTGGACTGTCACTTGAGGTATCTGTAGGTCTGAATCCCAGTAGAGCCAATGCTCGCACAGTACAGTGCTTTTTCCTACAGGGCAAATGACCTGCCCTTGTTGTCACAGCTGAGAACACTCTACCTTAGAAATAGTGTCTTTGAGTCTCTTTGGAAAGAGATCACAGACTTGCCAGTTTACGCCTGGTTATCTATACCTTAACAGACCCGGTCACAGTATGCATGAAGTATATAAAAGTAACTTAATACTCCACAGTATTTACAGGTTACAGGAGCACATATACTAAATACTGGGGAGTATAGTATTCTACAAGGTTAAAAATATACCCTTGTAAAAAGACAGAGTTTGTACAGGAAAATGTAACTCAAAGATGACTAAATTTATAAATAGGTTAGCTTACCCCAACTGAGAATTGGACAGATCTTCCTGGACATAAGTCTCCACCACTCATTCACACTAGTGGGATTAGCGCCGGAGGCACTAGGACCCATCGGGAGCAAACTTTTTGCTGGAGGGTCGGCGCGAGAGACGGCGCCGTGAGCAGCGGCTCGAGCTGGCACCACTATCCCTACGATGACCACCCTCCAACTGCCTCAGTTCCTTTTTTCCCGCCATCGAGTGCGCTTTCAGTGACGACGCCGCCGCCTGTCGGAGTCAAACTTCAAACTAGCGCATAGTTTTCAGTTTATTTTTTTGTAACATTATCACGATAGTAGTATCGCTTAATTTATTCTATTTTCGTTAAATATTTCTAATATTTTAAATTTAACTTACTTGAAGAAGTCTCGGCCTACTGGACGGAGTCGACCATGAGCAGGTCAGGTGACGGTAGGGAGACTTCATATGAAAGCTGTTCAGTCAGCCGGGCTGGGTCCGGTCAGCCTCCTTCTCCTCAGCGGGGTTCCGACAACGGTCAGTCCGATGCCGGGGGATGGCGGTCCCCGTCGGCACAAAAATAAGCAGTCGCATTCTTGGCACCGTTCGGCCTCCGACTCTTCCTCGGCCCACAGGTCAAAAAGAAGGCATCACTCGGGTAAGCCTCTGTATCTCTTGGCGTCGATGGTCGATGCTCGTTGCTAGTTGCCGTTCTCCTTCTTCGAGTCGCCAACTGCGGTGATCGTCGTCTTGCGACATCGGACCCCTCCCGCCTATAGGTAGGGCTCCAGATGAGCAGTTTCATCAGTGGGCTGCTCTTATGGAGCGATGGGCTCGGAGGTTGGTTCTCCTGCCTGGCTCGGTTGCCACGGCCCCGGGCTCCTCAGCGTCGGTAGGGCGGTTGAACCTTCCTGAGTCACTGGCGCCTTCTTGATGCAGTGACTCCAGCAGCTTAGAGTGTTTCCCCCTCACATGGCTGCGGGCGCGGGGGCCACACCGATGCCCTTATCTCCTGGTTTTCCTTCTCTAGCTTTCCAGGTCCCTGGGGCGTTTCCGGCACCTTCCGCGGGGTCTGTCGGCTTGTCTGCGCCCGTTTTCGGTGCCGCTGGACACTGCGGCGCCGTCCAGCGGTGCCGCATGGTCTTCAAGCGCTATCAGCGCCAACGTTAGATCTCTGGCGGCGCCGTCGGTGGTGCAACGCTTAATTCAGCAGCGAGCGCCCGCTGATCTAGCTGCACCGCTTGGTCTGTAGCGCCGCGCTGGATTCGGCGGCGCCGTCGGTGCGCTTAATTAAGCGGCGCCGCTTGTGGTGCCGCATACCTGTGACGCCGTACCCCTTCTGCGGTGCCGTTTCCAACCGTTTTGCCTTCTACCGGCGCGGGGAATTTTCGAGGACTCTCCTTGTTTCTCTGCTATTCCTCCTCTCCTAATTTTCCTCCTTTCCTGTCCAAACAGTCCTTCCTGGACCATCAGGAGATGATGTTGAGCCTGACCCAGACCTTGATTTGGGTGATGAAGTGGAGGAAACAGGATCTTTCTTTGCTACAGAGCCTGTGGTCGGGACCTGTCCTTTAAGTCTCTGTTGAAGAACCTGAGATCCACTCTTTCTCTCCAGACTACAGACATCGATCCTGGGAAGATATTAAGACTCAATACCTTCATGCCTCGGAGATCCCTACGGATTTGACTCCTCCGATCCAGCCTTCCTTCGAGACGCTGTCTCAAATGGTATTGAATAATCCTGCTCTTATTCCTCAGTGGCTAAATCCATTGATAGAAGTATTCAGCTCCAAGGATCGTCCCATTTTGGCATCCCAAGCCTCTGCGGATCCTATTGTAGTCCTGGCAGAGAATGATAAGGTCGTTCTTCTTCAAACTACTACAGCTCTAGACCTATTAACAAAGAGTCTCATAAGATTGATACATTAGGTAAGAGAGTCTTTGCTGCCTCCACTCTAAGTATGCGTATTGCCAGTTATCAAGGCTATTTTTCTCAGTATGAGTATATCCTGTGGCCCTCTTTGAAAAGAATGGTTGAAGCTCTTCCAGATTCGGACTCCAAGTCAGAGCTTCTTCTCACCGTTACTAGAGGTATTGAGTCCAATAACCAACAGGTCAAAGCCGCTGTGGACGCTTTCGACACTGCTTCTCGCTCAGCAGCCGCAGGTATTTGTACTCGGCGCCATTCCTGGCTGCGTTCTTCTGGCTTCACGAATGATGCTCAGCAGCAGGTAATGGCGCTGCCCTTTGACGGCTCCTTTCTTTTCGGCCCTCAGGTGGAACAAGCCTTAGAGGCCACTCAGAAGACTAGGTTGGCCATTAAGTTGGCCAGACCTCCGCCTGCTCCCTCTCGGGGGCATGTGAACAGACGTCAGTTTCATAGTCGTCAGTCCTTTCGAGGCAGAGGCAGGGGAAGCTTCCATAAAAGCCAACCTGCCCAACCTCAAAAGAAAGCGCAGCAGAAAGCTCAGGGGCCTAAAGCCCCCAGCGCCACCTTATGAATTGCTGGCCCAAGTTCCATCCACATTGCCCGAGGTGGAACTTTCTCCTCCGGTGGGAGGTCGTCTGATGTACTTCTACAACCAGTGGAAGTCCATAACTTCAGACAAATGGGTCTTTCGGATAATTCGCGAGGGTTATTCTCTCAATTTTTTGGACCCCCCCCGAATTGTCCTCCCAGACGACAAACCAGGTTGTCGGCCTCTCAGTCAGACCTCCTCACCGCCGAGATCCAAGGCCTTCTAAGCAACAGGGCAATAGAACTAGTGCCCCCGCATCTGCGAACCCACAGGGTTCTACTCCCATTACTTCCTGGTTCCAAAGAAATCTGGGGGAATGCGCCCCATTCTAGAACTCAGAAAGTTAAACAAATTTCTCCCCAGGGAGAAATTCAAAATGATTTCCCTAGGTACCCTGTTACCCTGCTGCATCAGCACGACTGGCTGGCCTCCCTGGATATGCAGGACGTTTACCAGCATATCCCCATCCACCCGACCCACCGCAAGTTCCTCAGGTTTGTAGCTCTGGGTCGGCATTATCAGTTCAGAGTCCTGCCTTTTGGGCTATCCTCGGCGCCGCAAGTTTTTACAAAGTGTTGTGCAGTTCTCGCAGCGCATCTCAGGAAGATAGGACTCCGAGTGTTTCCCTACCTGGACGATTGGCTTCTAGCAAGCCCTTCCAGCCAAGGGACTTTGAAGCCGTGCAACGACTTCTCTCTTCTACGTCCATGGGAATTCTGCTGAATTTGAAAAATCACAACTGCAGCCCTCCCAGAGGCTCCTTTTCATAGGGACGCTCTAGACACCTCTTCATGAAGGCTTTCCTTCCAGAGGACAGAAGACTCGACATCCTTCGGATGGCCCGTTACATCGGGAATTCCAATCGTTACAGCTCTCTCGATGCAACGCATGTTGGGCTCCATGGCTTCCTCGGTGTTCACTGTACCCTGGCCCGTTGCACATGAGAACCACCCAATGGATGTCTCTCACTCAGTGGTCTCCGACCTCTCACTCCCAGTCTTATCCCATCAAGGTGGCGGAGCCTTTGAAGGTCTCTCACCTGGTGGACTCAAGAAGAGCAATCTCTGGAAGGGTTCCCTTTGCTCCCGGATCATCAGATCTCCATCACCACAGACGGCCAGCTAATGGGATGGGGAGCTCACTGTTGCTCCCTTCACACTCAAGGTGTATGGACTCAGTTGGCATCTCATCTCCACATAAATGTCCTGGAGATGAGAGCGGTCCTCTCGCGATCCGAGCTCTGAAGGATATCCTTTGTCACAAGAACATTCTCCTTCAAACGGACAACAAAGCTGTGATGTATTACATCAACAAGCAAGGCGGTGCTCATTCTTACCCCTTTGCAGGGAAGAATGAGGGTGTGGGAGTGGTGCTTGGGCACAAGTTCTGATTCAGGCAGTTTATCTGCCAGGTATACAAAGCGATCTAGCAGACCCTCACAGGTGGTCTCTCGATCCAGCCGTAGCTCGGTCACTATTGAAGAGTGGGGACTCCAGACCTGGACCTTTTGCATCCCCACTCAACGCAAAACTGCCTCTCTTCTGCTCCAGAAATCAGGGCCTGGCATTTTCTGTCAGGATCGTTCAGGCTCGGTGGACAAAGCGCTTTCTTTCACGCTTTCCACGCTTCCTCTATTCCAGAGAGTTCTCCTCAGTTCGAGTCCCAGGGGACCAAAATGATTCTCATTGCTCCTCCTCGCCGGCAACTATAGTTTCCTCTGCTCAACAGTATGTTGGCAGCCTCTCGAGACCACTTCCTTGCAAATCAATCTTTTGACTCAGGGTTCGTTGGTCCATCCAACCTGAAATCACTTCACCTTCATGCTTGGCTCCTGAAGAGGTAGAAGTGAATCGGTTCAACGTCTCGTAGAGTCTCGGACATCCTTCTGGCTGCGCGGAAGCCAGCCACCAACGTCACGCTCCAAATGGAAACGCTTTTCTCTCTGGTGTGCAAAGTCCTCTTGGAATCCCTTTTCCTGTCCTCCTGACAAAGTTCTGGAGTATCTTTTGGACCTATCAAACTCAGGTCTCAGTACTTCACAGTTAAAGTTCACCTTAGTGCCATCTCAGCGTTCCATGAGCCGGTTTCTTCCTTGACTCTGGCTCAGCTTCCTATGGTGAAGAGATTTCTTAAGGGGATTCTTCATACCAGACCCCCTGTTAAGCATCCAGTTGCAGCCTGGGACATTAACCTGGTGCTGGACATGCTCACTCGGAAGCCTTTCGAGCCCCTAGCTACCTGTGAGCTAAAATTTCTTACCTGGAAGACTGCCTTCCTGGTGGCCATTACCTCAGCCCGCAGGGTCTCGGAGATTCATGCCTTGGTGACGGACCCTCTGTATACTGTATTCCATAAAGACAAGGTAGTTCTCCGTACTCATCCTAAATTTCTTCCCAAGGTTGTGTCAGAATTCCATCTAAACCAACCTCTGGTACTTCCTCTTACTGCTAATTTCCAAAATGAAGGGAACGATCTCTTCATTCCTTGGATGTTAAGAGAGCCTTGCGGTTCTATTTAGATAGAACCAAGATTTTTCGCAAGACTCAGCAACTGTTTGTTTCTTTCAGCGACACCCGGCTGGGTCAACCTGTCGCTATCAGATGCATTTCATCATGGTTAGTGGCATGCCTTCGACATTGCTACTCCATGGCTCAAGTTAAATTGAAGGGTAGAGTGTACGCTCACTCTACTAGGGCGGTCGCGGCATCTTTAGTGGAGATTCGCAATGTTCCAATTGCAGATATCTGCAATGCCGCCACCTGGAGCTCAGTGCATACATTCGTTAAGCATTATGCACTGGATGTTCATGCCAGGCGACATTCCGCATTCGGCAGAACTATCCTTAATAGGCTTCTATCTTAGGCAGCGTGAGCTCTGGCTCTCACTGCCCTTTGGGGGATTATCAGCTTGGTACTCTCCCACTAGTGTGAATGAGTGGTGGAGACTTATGTCCAGGAAGATAGGAAAATTACGTACCTACCGTAATTCTTGATCTTCTTGGACGAATCTCCACCACTCATTCACACGCCCACCCTCCATCCCCCGAGCTCACCGCTGTGTTGGTCTTCACTCCCTCAAATCTTTAGGCCGTGAGGACTTCTTTGCTGACCCTTCTTACACGGGTCACACGGACTATCTTATGTCCGCTTTTTAAGGTTGGATTTACTCTTTACGTTAGTTGCGCTGCACCTCCTTGGTAAAAATGCGGAGGCGGTTGGAGGGTGGGCCGTCGGGATAGTTGTTGCCGCTCGAGCCGCTGCTCCGGCCGTCATTCTCACACGACCTCCAGCAAAAAGTTTGCTTCCGATGGGTCCTAGTGCCTCCGGCGCTAATCGCACTAGTGTGAATGAGTGGTGGAGACTCATCCAAGAAGATCAAGAATTACGGTAGGTACGTAATTTTCCTTTATGACAGACTCAAACACGTGATGTTACAAGTTCAAAATCCCAGGCATAACTGAATTCTGATTACAGACATACAACAGAAATACCCTTGGCTGGCCAGCTCACTATACACGCATCACTGGGCAGGCCTCTCTGACATCACACTCTGGATCTGCCTTTGATCTCTGGGGAAAACATCTTCCCCAGACTAGTCCAGATTAGTTTTGTTGATTAGAGCTTGGTCCTTTTTGGCAGGGCACCATCTGGTTGGACCATTCAGGTGTTTATGAACAAAACATAGCCTTTTTGGATGGAAAGTGGCACAGTCCTTTGAAATCTACCTAAAACAAAGGGCTTTTATGGACTGGAACTGTTGCTGTCTACCCACCCAGTTTGTACCTTGAGTTAAAAAAAAAAAAAAAAACTACTTTGGACTACAGAAGAATGTAATATTCGGCTTCCACCAGACCTACCATCTCAGCTGAAATACTTTGTAGAGACATAGATAATAAAAAAAAAATTAATTGCATAGTTGCTAAACCTTCATTCATTCTGATCCACAGGAGACTGGTAAGCTGGTTGCTAAAATCCAGAAAGAATTCACTTCCATAGCTGAGCCATCTGATTCTAAAGTGGACTGATCCACTTCCAAATCCTGGTCGCCCATGTGGCTGGCAGGAGCCCACTGTGAAGTCACCAGGGTGGCCTCTCTGCCTTGGTGGTTAACAGTTCCAGTAGTTCTTTCTGTTTCAGTTGAACTTGCAAGACACAGACAAGCAGTTTCCTGCAGCACTCTGTTGGTAGTGAAAATAAAAACTTGATGATACATGGGACTTGGAAAGCCTCTAAAACGTAATTTTTAAAGTGATTTTCTCTGTAATCAAATAATCTGAAGAGTTCACCGAGTTGGTACTTTACTGAATGGCACATAAAAAACATCTGGTTATTTTGTTTTGTTTCCGTTTCCATACACACAAAGGTTTAAACGAAATGCTGTGACGTATCATTCTTGTTTGTGGTCTTAATTTTAACTGTGTTAAATTGCAGCATTAATCCTAAACAGAATGCATTTGAACAATTAAGTCCCCAACAAGTTAGTTTTAATAAAGTGAATAGGTTTGTTCTTTGTCCTGGCTGAAATGGTTTATGTAAAACTTTCACCTTTAGAATATGCAGTTCCGGTCATATAAAATTACAAAAGGTAGGGCCTATAGTACTCTTTATTATTGTTTGCTATTTACTGAATGTCTGTGCATTCTGTGTGGAATACTTGTACTGATTTGCATTGCAAACAGTAAAAATATAAGTTTAAAGGCAGACTATAATAAAATGAATTTGGTAACAGATAAGAATTTGGAGCACATACATCCAGTAATTGAGGCAGAAAATAAATGGGCAAAAATTCAAGGGCAACTCTCAGCTAAGCTTCCCATAGGAAGAGCAACGGGACCTGATTAACAAAACACAAATAAAGTTTCATTTGCAAGCAATGTACTTTTTAAAAATATGCAATTTATCTGGTTGATCCTGTACCCCGACCATGACCAGCAACTACTGCTCCCAAAGTCTCCATGGCCAGTTATAATAGTCTGCACAACCCGGCTAAGCCACAGGGGCGCCTGTGGCTGTATGGCTATAGTAAATGTGAACCCCCTATACAGTGCATTATTGTGCCTTTATAGTCAGTTTCGATCAGCCAAGAAAAGTGCTTTCTTTGGCTGAATTAAGGTAACTTTAGGCCTGTGAGTTTCTGATTTCAGTAGTGTGAGAGTTGCTTGTGTCGGCCATCAAAGAGCAGACAGTGGTCTGGAAGTCAGCATTGTTTACAAATGGGAAACTGTCAAACCAATTTGATTGACTTTCTCGATAAAGCTGGTGGATAGGAATCGGGCAGTAAGCATCCAACACCTTGACTTCAGTAAAACCTTCAATTTGGTATCTCACAGAAGACTTCTCCCAAAAAATTGGGGAATTCAGACTTGTAAATAAACTGACTAGGCGGATTGGAAGCTCATTTTCTGCCAGGACCCAGAGTGTTGCACTAAATGTTAGAAACGTTACAAGTGGGATACCGGAAGGGTCAGTGCTGGGACTGGTACTGTTTAAAATGTATATAAATAGGACTGGGAGTGCATGGTATGGTGAGGCTGTCTGCAGACGACAGAAAGCTGTGCAGAATGGTAGACAAAGGTGAGTGGAGTAAACACGAAGGGAGAGGCGGAAGGACTTAAGCAGTGATCATGAGCATGGTGGTTAAAGTTCAGTGCCAGAAGATTTAAGTTGATGCATTTTGAGAACGGGAATCTGCAACTGGAAAACAGAATAAATGGGGTCATTGTGGAACCCTCAATAGATGAAAGGTATCTAGGGGTAATAAATAGTATGGAATCGTCTTCATGTTTGTGAGTGAAAATGTATGGAAAGGCAAATAGGATACTGGGGTGCACTAGACGGGGCTTCACTGTTTCAAAACGAGGTGATCTTGACAGTTTGTTATGTTGCATCTGGAGTACTGTGTAGATTTTTGGAACCTTCATCTGAAAAAGGATAAGGAGATGCTGGAAGAAGACATTCAGCAGAGGGTAACAAAAATGATTCATCGTCCGTAGGGGAAGACGTAGCTGCAGAGTCTAAACATGTACTAATAGGGGGGTGGGGGGCATAATAGAAAATAAGCAAATACATACAAGGGCACATGACAAGGTAGGCACCACAGATTGACCACCAGGGGTCACAACCTAAACCAAGAAGGGGATAATTTCAAGAAAGACAAGAACGTATTTCTCTACAGAAAGTTGTTAAGGATGAATTGAACAGCCGGCCTGGTGGTGCAGAGGGCTGAGGTGCTGGATGCCCTACCTCAAACCACACCAGTGACCCGGGTTCAGGAACGGACTCAGGTTGTTGGGAGTCAGTGGGAAGTAAAGGTTTGAGCGTCCGGAGGACAGCTGTCCTTTCCTGGGAGGGTGGGGGTAGAAGATCCCGTTGTCTTGCGACCCCTGGTGGAAACTGGAGGTGTAGCAACAGTCGAGATCTTCAGAGAGGGGATTGGCTGTGGTGGCGCTTCTGTGAACATACGAAGGAGCACACACGTCTTGCGCTGGTGCGCATTGCACTGCCGAGCCTATGGGGGGGGACAAGGAAAGTGGAAAAACCCCGGTCGCCTAGTAGGCGAAGGTGGGTCCAGTGGGATAGCCCCCATGCACAGATCTGGGTCCTGCCGGATGGCGATTGGCTGTTCCTCCGCTCCCTCACTCTACTAGACTATAGATAGAGTGCCAGTCGGAGTTGGTGGTCCCACCCCAGGGGGCTCAGAGCGGGGGTGGAATGGCCAGAGGAGATGGAGGGAGTCAGTTGGAGGGCTTCAGGAGTGCGGGAGAAAGGCGGTTTCCGAGTGACCACACTGGAGAGAGGCCAGGAGTCCGGTGAGTAGGGAGCATAAGGAAAGTTTAAGAAAAAAACAAAAGGGATGAATTGAACAAGCCACCCAAAGATACTGTCAATGCCAATGCAGTCTTCTCGAGGTTCAAACCCCAATAGTATAGCTACATGGGGTAGTTAGAAACGAGCCGAAGGTTGAAGGGAACATTGGGAGCTTTGAATTGGTCGAAGAAGCCTAGCTAGGTAAAACAGTCCAGACTGGATGAACTGTTGTCTTTATCTGTCCTAAACCATCTATGGTATGTACTTTTCGAGGGAAAGAGTTTAGGTAAAATTTATTTTATACCTCAGTAAAAAGTTTAAAACTTTGCTGTGTATGGACTTTTGTCTATTTTGTACAAAGCAAAACTTATTTTCACTGTTTTCGCTGAAACGCTCATTTGCACTAAAATAAATTTGCATTAATTAGTGCTATTAGCACCTTTTCCATAATAGTGAATGTGGCAGTAATGCCTTAGCACTAACTTAAATTTGTGCAGTCATGGTTGCACTTAGGTTTGTGTGAAAATTACTTTGCATGAAAATAAATAGCTTTATTATAGTATATTTACTTTTTTTACTTCAGTGCAGAAGCTTCTTTTTGTGTTGCTTTTTTTCAGCATGAACAATGTCAAGATCATACCTGTCTTGAAGAACAGACCATAATTACATAGAGCTATAGGGCTGGACCCCAAATACATGTAGAACCAGTATTGTGTGAACAGAACCTCTGTGGCTGCAGGCTCTGCCCCACACTATATATTTTTTTGTATTTATGCTTCTAACTACATCATTGTTTTCATCTCCTTACCACTTTACATTTTAAGAGTAGGTGTAGGGGGCTTCATAGCCCTTTACCTTACTGTTGCGGTAATGTTAAGAGTGTCCAGTGAGGGAGGGAAGGAATCATAAATGTGGCTATAGTGCTGGCCAGCTGATCCCTTCCACTTCCAGGTCTGCCTGCTCTGTCCCTATGCTCAGACGTTTTGTGATGTTTAACTAGGGAGAGTGCAGGGGTGCACCCCATTGAAACCTATGTGGGAAAAGTTGTCACAACATTTTACAGATATTTAAGCAACCTTTGATAAAAATGAAAGGCTCCGTCCTCATGCTCAGATGTTTTGTGATGTTTAACCAGGGGAGATTGTGGGGATGTACCCTGTTGAAACCTATGGGGAAAGTTTTTGTATCGTTTTTTTATATAGCTTTTTGCTGCTCTGTTGCCACCTACGTCTTATCGGGCATGTGACCTCGCAGCTTCCAGCCCTGTCAACCACTCCCCCACCGTCACATTGGTGGGGTTCCACACAGAGCAGGGTCTGAGAGTGCTGGGGGCCGTCACACACAGCAACGGGGAGACATAGAGTTTTTCTGTGTTTTCTCCCTCCTGACCCAGAGCTATGGCGGCACAGCGGGTTGAAAATGCGAATGTGCTCCTGGAACCACAGTCTCCCTCCACCCTCCTGATGTAATGTCAGTCCCCCAGACCTCTGCTGTGACACCCAGCCTTCACCGGGTGCCAGCCGAGAGTGAGGAAACTTGTCTCCCCAATCCAGGCGATGAGAGTAGCCCAGCAGCTGCTTCAGTCATTTCCCAGCCCCCACCAACCGCTGGCAACCTGAGGTCATTCCTGAACCTGGGTTGCCGTGGTGCAAGGTGTGATGCACACGCCTCACGCGCCTAATGTGGTTCAGCTCATGTTTTCATAATATTTTACAGATTTATATTTTGATAAAATGAAAGCCACCGTTCAACTGATAAAGCCGTATTAGTTAAGCTGTGGCTTTCATTTTTATCAAAGGTTGCTTAAAGATCTGTAAAAATGCTATGAAAACAAAATAGTCTATTTTGAACTTCTACTTCTTTGTTGTGATTCAGGCACTGTTTGGATAGTTGTTTTTTTCTGTTACTTTGTCAGTTCCTTTTTATCAGTTTCAGTTCTATTTTCAAATAGAAACCATGGGGTTTTCTCTATTGCGGTTTTTCAGACTGTAATTAGAGAACAAAAATGATTTAAGTTTGTCTGTTCCTGGAACACTTAGGTCTCAGAAACCCGGGAAATGCACATGCTCGCCAGGTTTCAAAAAGTGCGTGGGCTGTGTTGATAAAGGTTCCCATGGTCAGCAGCCATAGTTTGGGTTTCAAGTGTTTGGGACTAGAGCATTTTAGACAGGATTGTGAGTCTTGCCAGAGATTCTGTCCAGAAATGGTAAAAGGAGAGAATCTTAGGGGCTGTCACTTTTAGCATCTGTTTCCACACAGAGTCCCCAGTACTGACAGATTTAGAAAATATGGAGGGATCCAGTCACAGTAATGTCTCCTTCCCCACAGGATTTAGCTAAACCTTCAACCAGTGGTAGTTCCGTTTATGCCAAGAGGGCAGTAGAAGAGAACATTTCCTCTCTTGCTGCCTGGGGAGAAGAAAACTCACAAGGAGAGGGAACGGCTGAAAGATCCAGGGACTAAATTTGTTAGTGTGTCATGTGACAGCCACACAGTGGGAGTGAACCTGTGAGAGAGCCACATAGTAAACCCACTGCAGAGGCTCCAGCGGGACTGCCTTGTCCCTCGGTTGTGCTTCTGTTGGAAGTGAGGGAAGACTCAGACCCAATATTACTGATCGCAGTTTATAGTGAATTTTATTATGTAACAAGCCATCAAATATTATGCACCACCAACGTTTCATAGCTCCAGTCTTTTTCATCAGGGCCCTTGGTGGTCCTTTAAGTACATTAGAACAGTGAAGTTTCAAAAACGCTTCCTACAAGTGATAAATAAAAAATCATGTTTTCCAAATGAAAGAACAATCTCTCGGAATAGAAAATTACATCAGGTAAAAGTGATTAAACTAATATTAATGTTAAGCAAAGCAACTTTTCTAACAACACGAGTCCAGTGGTGATGCCTTACAAAACTGTATCTTCTCCACTGAGATATTACATACTGCCTTGGGGAATAGAAGTGATGATGTGGAATCGGAACTTCATTCAAATGTTGATGTGTGCTGATACGCCCCCTAGTGTTGTAATGTCACTCTCAAGAGCGCCAGTCATTTGCTGCATTCATACCGTCCCACTGGAATGATCTTCCCAATAGTCTTCAGGTTTGTGCTTCCTCTGGGGTCTTTAAGAATGGTCTAAAGACTCACCTCCTGGAGTCAATCCTCTGCACATGCTACCGCTGAGGTTCTGCTTGACTTGTCTTTTCTGGAGAGCTGCTCATATGGCTGTGCTGATCTTCTTCCAGATTATTGTACCCATTGGGGACCTTTAATAGTCTTATGATTGTACTGTGTAATATGTACTATTTCTCTTGTTAACTGTAATTATTCTGTACCATTAACTGTGACTTCTGATTGTTATGTCTGTACTGTTCAGTATGTACTGGTCGTCCAGATGTTCCTCTCTAGATATGTGTAATTAATCCCGGGTCGCCTCTGAAAAAGGGACTGTAATGGTCTCAGTGGGCCCACCCGGTTAACAAAATTTAAATAAATAAATAAGATGTGTTTTCTCCGCTAAACAGAACAGTCACTTCAGAGCCCCTCTCCAACTTAATCAGCTAAGTCTTTTGTTATTTTATTATTCAAAAAACTCTTTAGTGTTTTTTTTAGTTTCTTAATATTGCATTAGTTAGAGAGTTAATTTTATTTATATTTGTATTATTTAGTAGTTTTCTCCGGTTCCTGATCATTTCCTGGAACCAGAGAAAAGTCTTACTTTGCAGTTCCCACTTTAGTGTGGCAAACTTTTATTTCAATAAAAAACTTGTAAATAAGCACATATTTTGTGTATTTTATTTAGCAGTTTGTGATACTTTAAACTAAGGACACAGGTGTCAACTTGCAACAAACTCAAGGAGTTTGGTGCCAGAGCCTTCATCAGAAACAGAGTCCCTGGCACACTCAGAGTTTACCGTAGCCCTGGAGCAATGCAACTTGCATTGCTCTAAAGGCTCTTTGAAATTCGTGCCCTATATGTTTTGTCTTCTTGAGTGACATAGTACATTTCCATAACTGTTGGTCTCAGGTCATTTAGCACTGTAGCGGTCACGATTCCGGTTTGTGTACTCCAGTCTTTTTTATGTACATATAGTATCTCCCCTATTTAATAAAAGTAATGGCATCCCTGGTGGTCTAGTGGCCCCCAGCCCAAATTCCCTTTTAATAGCAGTAATGATGTCCCTGGTGGTCCAGCAGATCCCCCGCCCGATCCCTGTTTAAGTAATGATGTCTCTGGTGGTCTAGTGGACCCCCCACCCCAGTCCTGATCCCCTTTGTCATAAAAGGAATCACGTCCCTGGTAGTCTAGTGGGCCCACCCCAGCAGGGGGTGCCTCACCTCCCCCCTACCTGAGCCGTCGACCAGCACATCCCTCTGCTGTCCACCACGGCTGGCCACCGACTGAGATGTCAAAGCTGTCAGGGAGCACGTACTGTGTACAGTATGCACTCACTGATTGACAGCTGAGCTGTCAAGCAGTGAGCGCATACTGTATACAATATGTGCTCCTTGACCGCTCAGTCAGTGGCTGGCTGTGGTGGAAAGCAGAGGGCTGTGCTGGTCGTTGGCTCGGGGATGGGACAGGGAAGAGCAGGGTGGTGGGGCACTGCCTGCCAAGGTTGGAGGGGGGGGTCCACTAGACCACCAGTGACATGAGTCCTTTTATTACAGAGGGAATCATGGGGAGGGCGCTAGACCACCAGTGCTGTCATTGCTTTTATTAAATCGAGGATCAGGGTTGGGGGATCCGCTAGACCACCAGGGACATCATTACTTTTATTAAATAGGGGAGATACCGTATGTACATAAAAAAAGACTAGAGTACATAAACCGGAATTGTGAATGCTACAGTGCTAAATAACCTGAGACTAACGGCTATGGAAACGTACTGTGTCACTCCAGAAGACAAAACACATAGGGTCCGATTTTCAAAGAGCCCTTAGAGCAATGCAAGTTGCATTGCTCCAGGGCTGCGGCAAACTCCGAGTGTGCCATGGACCTCTGTTTCTGATGAGGGTTCTGTGCCAAACCTCGAGTCACAAAGTAGACACCTGTACAAAACAGTTGCCACTGGCGGAATTGCCACAGAGATCCAATTTTCTTTCCCCCCCCGAAGCAACAGTAGAGTGCCCACGAGAGGGTGTGTGTGTGTGTGTGTGTGTGTGACAGTGCATGTCAGGAGGGAGCTGGGGGCATACGAAGCACGGGGGGAGGTGCCCTGTCATTCATCTCTAAGGTGTCTGACATGTGAATGACCAGTTGATACTTACCATATCAATCCCTAACAGTCCCGAGTTTAAAACATACTTAAATGCCATGCTCCTGTTATATAATATATATCACAAACGTTTTATTACTTTATAGTTAGTCTTTCTATGAATACCTTCAAATGACCATTTTTTTACATTTTGTAAATGTTATAGCAGTTTTCTACAGTCTGCATGTCTGTTGCTGAAAGGGTTTGGGGCTAAAATGAAGCACAAATAATACTCTTGTCTATTACAGTAAACAGTGACACATAATGATTTTTTTTATTTTTAATTTAATTTTTATTGTTTTGCATAATAACCATAGTACAGCATTATACATTTCCCATCCCGGAAACATGGAAAAATTTGCAGTACATACACAGGTTAAAATAAGAAGGATGCTGGTATCTCCAGGAACATAACCAAATGAGAGGGCTGTGCTAAATTTCTCACTTAAATCTCTAACTTCTATCCAACTTTGGAACTATAGCCCATGAGCAAGTGGTAATTACCTTAAATATAATTATCCTGTATGTATTAAAATAACATAAAGCCAAGCCCCAAATTGGGCATAAAGGTACCACATTTCAATCTAGAGAATTCCTCTTGTTGAGAATCAACCTCAGCAGTTTTAATCTGGACACAGGAAGATAATTCAGTTGCATCAACATCTGCTGTAAAAATCTTCTGTGAGTGGTGGTCAATAGTTATTTCCCCCCTGTATAGACCACTTAATTTATCTTACAGCTATTAAAAGAAAACAGAAATAGAATCGGAGAGAATGGTAGGCAGAGACGCAATACATTATCTTTTTCAGAAAAGGCGTATTAAATTCTTATTTATGCAAATCACTACCCCTTCCCTCTCTGTCATAACTAGCTCTCTATAATAAACAGCATTCAGATTAGTCGTCACTAAGCCCACAAACGGAGAGATGTTCTCACAGACGGTGAGTCCTCAGAACTGTTCAAGTGTCCGAATCTGGGTCCTCAAGAGTGTGTGTGTTTATTCTGCATACGGGAGGCTTTCAGTTTTGCTGTCCATTTGGCTGCATCCACTGGGTCAGTAAAGATGAACACCTTGTCCTCATGAATTAGGTGTGCATGGCGGGGAACAAGATAGCGTGTGGGATATTCAGTTCTCTGAGCTTCAGCTTCACCCCATCAAATCTTTTGCGCCTTTGGTGGGTAGCAAATGACACGTCTGGGAAAACATATATGGTATGTCCTTCAGCTGTAAGCGGGACATTTCTTTTGGCCTAATTTATAATGTAGTCCCTGGAACACATGCTGTCTGTGACTGCCACCAGTACTCGTGGAACTCCCTCAGTTATTGGCCGAATTCTGTAAGCTTTCACCACACGCCATTCTGTTGCTCTTGGAGCCAGTCCTGAATATACATACACGGGTTGTCTCCTTCCATACCGTCAGGCAGCCCAATAATCCAAAGGTTTACACTTCTGACTTGGTTCTCGAGCTGTTCCAGCCAGGAGTTTGTGTGCTGCGTTTCCTTGGCTCTGTCAAGGGTCATGGCTGTGCATTTATCTGCTTTTCGTTTTAGGTTGTCCACCTCTTCCTTGAGACAATCGACTGCCATTTCTGTAGTGGTCAGTCGCCCAGAAAGATTGTCCAGTTTATTGTTGACTCTGGTCACCGACAGTAAGAGCGCTTGCATTTTTCTGCTGAGGAATTACAAAGTCTTGTTGGTGCCACCTCCGTCAGTTGGTCCCAGTTGAGAAGATCTGGTAGCAGATCCCGTCATCGCAGACTTTCCTGAGTCTCTCCGTCTATCTCCCATTTGGTATTTTTTGGGGGATTGCCCATCATACTGCTGAGGACTTTAGCCACCGATTGGTGCTGTTTAATCTGATTAGGTTTTACTCAAAATTAATATAAGAGCTAGTTTATTTTTAATTAATGCGGAGCTGTCGAATTCTGTGTCCATGTTGCTCGGGCTCCACAGCACCCCTTCCATAATGAATTGTTTATGATGTTGCTTGGCTTGCAGTATCTCATTTTTGTAACCCTAGCTACGGCATGGCAGTGGTAAGCTGATTGATGATCATGAAGTGATATTTCTACATTCATGGTTGAAAGCCCACAAATCAAAGCAAACAGGTTATTAGCTTTCAGATATGAGTGCTCTTAGCTGGCCTGGTGGTGTGGAGGGCTGAAGCATTACGCCTTTCCTCTTGCCACACTGGCGACTGTTTTCAGTGGCAAATGCGAGTCACGGGGTCAGCTGGGGAGGGAGGGAGGAGAGGATCAGTCTTCCAGAGGACAGCTCTCCTTTCCTGGGGAGGGTGATTTGGCAGTTCCACTGAATGACTGCCCTCAGGTGGAGGCCTGAGGGCAGAACTGTCAGGAAGAAGCCAGCGACAGGAGGGTGCTGTGGAACTCTGCAGTGTGCACACACCTCTGTGTGTGTGCTGACATGCGCACCCCAGCAACGGGGGGGGGGGGGACAGGCAGAACACAGAAAAGGGGAATGCTGGCAGGCCACATGAAGCCTGGGCCATGCTTCCAACCCTCAGGTCAACCCCCGGCAACTGGATTGTGTGCAGCGGGGTGGGGGTGGAGTTTAGCTGTTCAGTAACATACCACACTGTATTTGGAAAGCTTATCCCTAGATTAAATACTACAGGACTGCTGATCAGTGCAGCAATGAAATTTCCAGCTTGAAATATTTTTATTTATTTATTGGAACTTTGGAAGCAACCTTTGAATAAGAACTCTTTTACAAAGGGTCCACGTCTGTTAAAAAATACAAATACAGACATAATTGAATTCACAGTACAAATACAGACATAGTTGAATTATCAGTACAGGAAGTAGCAAAAACAGAAAATAGCTAAGAATTTCTTATGAGTTTTATTAAGGGTTCAATACTAAGTGCTATATGGCATAAAGAAGTATATGAGAGAGAGGAAAATGTAGGATAGGGAGAGAGTGGTTAGTGAATGGAGCATTGGGATAGAACAGCCCAAGAGGAGCACTGTCACACTGCATTACAGCTTTGGAGCTGAGGAGCTGGGGATAGTGCATGTGAGAGTGTGTAGTAAGGTGGGAGAAGGTGGAGAGCGAGAGAGAAGGGAGGGAGGGAGGGGGAGGAGTGGGGAAGGTGGAGGAGGGGAAGTATCATGAGAGTGAAAATTGATGGAGAAGAGAGGGGTGGAAGGGGGTGAGGGGAGGGTGGAGAGAGTGAGAAAGAGGGGTGATGAGGCGTGAGACAAACGAGAGAGTGCAACCACTAGTGGAATAAGAGCTATGGAGCATGAGGTGCCAGAGTCTGGGGGGCAGGGGTAGGGAGTTGGGAGTGGGGAGTGATACACAATCTTTCATAGTGTATGGGTCATCATTATTCTGATCCTATGTCAAAAAAATGCCCCCCCCCCCAAGCACTTAAAAGTCCTTACTGTGGTGCGGTTCTTTACAGCACCGCTCACTTCCTGGTCAGCGCTCACCACCACGGCCATTTCATTGCACATGCACGAAAACGTTCTTAGTTGTTGTGCTGCAGCAGTGATGTAGCTAGTGCAACACGACAACAATTTAAATTGTATTTACATTTAGTCTTCCATAAGTCCTTTCTATGAGACTATGATACAAGAAAATAAAGTACATTATTGCTCATGTTGTGAAGGCTGGTCTGTAGGTTTCCAGACAGCAGCTTCAAATGTCTATTGATTTAAATGACACTGCAACCAGGATTGTGAGTAATGCAGTAGTCACAAAGAGATTTCCTTGGCTTAGGTCAATTATTTTGTTACTGATCTACAGCAAAAAGTTTATTTCCTTTTTAGTGGAGACGTTGTATTTGGAGATAGATCGGAGGTCAACATTTTATTTATTTATTTAGTTTTTGTTAACCGGGTAAGTGCGCTAGTCAGCAAGTGACTGTTTTCAGGCACGACCCGGGAGGTACAATTACAACACTCAAAGAGTACAGCCAGATTATTAAGACAACGAGTACAAAAAATGCAGAGAGAAATACATATGGCAATGTAACATACATTAGTAAACAAAAATATACTTTAGCACTTGATCATGGAACATACTCAAAAATGTGAATAGTAGAAGGCAGAAAATAAGAGAGGATAGGCATCAGTAGAAAAGACACAAGGAAGGGAAAACTGGCAAAAGGATGGGAGGGAGAGATTAAGTGGAAAGGAGGTGCCGTCAGATACGTAGAGAAAGTCAAGCAGAACAACCCTCTCCAAACATGAAGACAGCGGTCATAGTTATTTTAGATCTTACCCTAGTGGAGGTTATGGGGAGGGGTGCCTAAAGCAGACCTTGTTTGCAATCCGATTATTCTTTGGCAAGTGGTGTTATTAGAGGTAAAGGTAGGAGAAGACACAGACCTCACCCGCCTTCTGCTCATTTTGCCTGTACAAAATCTAATCCCTGATTGTTGTGTTCATGGTGTTGCTCCCTATCTATTGGAATGGGAAAATTCACCACAAACCAGTGGGTCTTGGAGATAATAAGAGAGAGACTGACCCTGTAAAAATTCCAAAGTGTCTTGTCCTTACAAAAATGGAGTCAATTCTCAGAAAACCTGGCTTTGCTTCAGGTAGAAGTTGCTAGTGTTAAAAGCAGTAAAGCCTGTTCTGAGGATCCAGTTAGGGGGAAGGTTACTTCTCCAGATACCTCCGGACCCAAATGAAAATTGGGGAGTGTCAACCAGTTCTGGACCTCAGAGTTTTAACCAGTCTTATGAAGAAAGAAACAATTCAAGCGTATAAGTCTTAAAAACAGTCATTAAATAATTGCAAACTGGGGATTGTGTATGTTCAGTGGATCTAAAAGATGCATACTTCCATATTCCATTAAGCGAATATCACAGAAAGATTTTACGATTCAGGGCAGTTAGTACCAATTCAGAGTGATGCTGTTTGGTCTCAACTTCAGCCCCAAGAGTGTTTGCAAAGTGCCGCTTTGTAGTAGCAGCTGCAATCAAAAGACAGCAGGTTACAGTCTTCCCATATTTAGATGGCTGGCTAATTTGTGGGAAGATTCGGCAAGAAGATTGTGTGGCCTTGCAGAAAAACCTGGGCTTTCTTCAGTTCCTAGGCAGGGCCTAGAGAAATACGTCAAGAACTGAACACTGTGCAAGGCAATGCCTTTCTGTTCCTGCAAAGACCTGATGAACTTTGCTGCCACTTTTGTTCCACGTTTGCACAGGACAGCACAGGATTTCCTCTAATTTCTGGGTTACGTGTCCCCGACAACAGCTATAGTTCCCTTGCCTAGATTGAAAATAAGAGAAGTACAGTGGTATTTAGAGGAATTTTGTTGTCCATGATATGCTCCCATGACACAGCTAGTTCCAGTCCAATCAAGGATAGTTACATTCCTCAACTGGTGGCGAGATACTGCAGTTTTAACTACAGATGCCTCCCAGTTGGTTGATGAGGACATCTGGAGGGGGAGCTCAGTAAACTGGATATAGTCCTCATAGGAAAAATTAGAACACATCAACCTATTGGAATTGAGGGCAGTGTTTTTGTCCCTTGAAGCATTTGTCACATACAAAATAAAGTGATAACAAGTCTGAACAGACAATACAACCACAGTGGTCTACATAAACAAAGAGAGGTTCCACGTCTTTTTTTATTTATGTCAAGATTTTTAGCAGGAGAGACATACTTAGCTGATAACAGTTAATTTCCAGATGTTTATGCCAAGATAGTTTGAATATCTGAAACCTAGTGTTCAAATTTAAATTTTAGATCTCTATATCTCACTTAGCTCCTAAACTGAATGTGTTGGTAGAGTCACTCAGCAGACTGGAATAGTTGACACATGAATGATCTGTAGTCAAGGATGTGATGAAATACATTTTCCTGAAATGGACCTCCCCAGAGATGCATCTGTTTGCATCCTGGGAGAACAGAAAATTGGACGTGTTCTACTGCAGACCTCCAGTGAGAAGCACAGTGCCAGAGGAGGCCTCCAGTGACAAGCACGGTGCCAGAGGAGGCTTTGTCAGTATGTTAGAGAGGGAATATTATATATGCATTCCCCCATTCCTATACTCCTGCAAGTCCTTCTCAAACACAGAGAAGAGAGAGCAGAGATGATTCTCGTAGCCTCGGATTGGGCTAGGCAGCCCAGGCACCATCTGTTTCTTAGACTTTTCATCAAGAAACTCCTACCCCTGAGGCAAGACCTTCTGTCTCTGGCTCATGGGGAAGTGTTTCATCCAGGCCTCAAAGCCCCCTCACATTGAAAGTGTGGTTCCTAAAGAGCTAGAATGCACAGGGTTTAACATGTCCACCCAGGTCTTGGACATTTTAAAAATGTCCAGAAATCAGTCACAAGGAACTTATTATCTAGTGCACAGTGTGCGTTTGTCACTCCTTATGTGTGGGTAAGGCAGGAGATCAAAACTGTACCATCCCATATGATGTCCCTGAGAAACTACCATACCATATCCAGTGAGTTCCTCTCCTGCCTCTGCAGGGTGAGCAGACCAGGGAGGTTCTCTCTCTTAGAGCTGTATTCTCTTTTGTTTAGCTCTGTAGCAGACTGGTTAGACAGTATTTTAGCAGCTTATGAAATCTCTGGGAGAACGCAGTTTTGGGGTGCTGTTTTTCTTCAGCAGCTTCAGTTCTCTTTGCACAAATGATACCTAGGTGACAGTTCTATCATTTAGCTTTTACCTGTGGATATTCCTTGGTCTTTCAGGGTGCATTTTTACTGGAAGGTCACTTCCACCCCAACCCCCCACTTGCTAAGTTTGTCAGCTTAGTTGCTTGCGGGAATGTTGGTGTTGGGCATAATATGCTGCAAACTGTACTCCCCTCAGGGCCCCAAGAGCAAGGGGCAAAATTGGGATTCTGGATGCAAATCCCAGAGGGATTGCTGAGTTAGTCTGGTTTTCAGTGCTGCGTCTTGCTGCAGTGTGGGCAGGGGCTAGGCAGCTAATAAGACATCCCATTGCACTGCCAATGCATCCCTGGAACACAGTATATGGTCGAAGCTTGAATCCTGACACTGCTAGCTTGTGTGGATGCTGGGCTTCTCATCCTGGAGAGTCATGCAGGATGGTCTCCACCCCGTGATACAGCAGTGTGTATTCCACATGGTCAGCTGAGGCAGTATCTAAGAAGGAACTTTGCCTATGTTGGCATATATTAGGTCTGTAGGAACAGCATGCATGCATGCATTGAGCACTGGGTTATACTGCAGGACCTGCAGTGTCAGGGAGCAGTTTGGTTTGAAGGACACAGCAGGGCGCATCTTGGATTTCTTCCAAGACAAGAAGGAAAGTCTGTGGCTTTTCTTCGACATTAGTGAAGTTGAGGACAGAATGGGGGGGTTAGTTAAGTCCAGGGTTGATGACTGGTCATCTCCTTGCTTTCTGCGCCCCCTCCCCCCCCCAATCTCAGGAGGTTATCGATTAAGTCACTAGGGTCTTAAATGCACAGGAGGTTTAGCACAATATGCCATTGGGGAGGGAGAGGATGTCAATTCTCGCCACATGAGGATTGTTGGTCCCATTCCTCTCCTAAGCACTTGACCCTTGATTTATTAGCCTGCAGATACCTGTTGAGGGATGGCAGGATGGAGGAGTATAGAGGGATTCCATGCTCACCTAGGAGGAGGAACAGCCACACTAATAAAAAAAAAAAAAGGTGTAAGCAGAATGCTGCACTTGTATAGACATTCTGTACAGGACTCCACTCCCCTCTCCTTGGATGATGGGAGGTTAATAATAATAATAATAATAAAACGTTATTTTTATGGCGCCTTTCCAAAACCAAGGTGTCGAACACAATTTAAAAACATACACATATGACACACATTACAGCAGCTTAGTTAATACGGCAGACATCTGAGCAAACTTCTAAAATTAAGATAAATATAGCCAGTTAGTCATTCTGTCGCCGAATGCTTGGTGCCAAAGATGGGTTTTTAGGGCTCGTTTAAATCTTCCTTTAGGGTTCACCAGAGTGAAAGCCTTCATAATACATTCTTTGCTGCATCAGAAGGAAGTGGTATGCCTTGGCTAAGCCTCATTACATCCATGCCTGTATTGATTTGACAGAAATAGTGTGCCAGTATGTATGCAGATCTAATGCTGCTCTTGCCGATCTAGAATCCTGTGGAGGGAATTGTTACCCCTTAGGACCCCAAGACAAGAGGCTTGATTGGCTGTTGAGTTAAATTGCATAATCTGTCTACCATGTCATTGCAGTTCAGCATTTATATGACTTATGTTGCAGAGCAGCAGAAGCCCGAGTACAATATTTATATGTGCTGTTGAATAGACTTAAGAGCTGGAACAATCCAGCCCACTGTTCAGTCCAGGTTCTTTCAAGGGGGCTAGTCCACAGCCTCCAGCTCTTGTTAGTGTGTGTGGGTGTGTGTGTGTGTGTGGGGGGGGTGCTTACTAGCTTCAGAGGTTTGCTCTGAATTTCAAAGTCGGCTTATGCTTAAACTTTACTTTTAGGAATGAGGTTAAAGCTCTTTTTCCAGGGAGATGACTGTTGCAGTTATGGATGGGTTGGTGTGGGAATTTTTTTTTTTTTTCTTTAGTCTATGTCTGACATCAAGGGGACAGCTGGAGTCAGATCTCTGTGCACTTTACCTTACAGGAAAGGAAAAAAGGGCAGTCTGGCTGAGCAGGAAAGGCCAGTCTCTCCAATGGAGAGGCAGCCCCATCCGGACATGTTTCTTTAGGCTAGTAAATAGAAAGGAACACTAGAAGTGCAAACCAGGGGAAAACAGAATCCCCGTAGGAACACGAGCAGGGGAATTTTAAGGAAATGGGAAGGATCCTTCAGGAGCATTTGGATGTGATTGGGTCAGACATGGACACTGATAGGTGGGAAATCATCAGGAGAGGGGTGCAGGATGCTACCAGCACCTGTGCAAGAGTAAGATGAAAATGCGGTAGGGCCCGAAAACCCTGCTGGTGGACCAGGGAGGTCCAGGAGGTGGTGCGGGGAAAGAAGGCAGCCTATAGGCAATTCAAGTGCTCAAGGAATGAAAGGGATCGAGGGGAGTATAAGCTGATGGCTAGAAGGGCCACTAGGGTGGTGAGGGCGGCTGAGGCAAGGAAGGAGCAGAACCTGGCCAGGGAAATTAGGAGAGGGAACAAGGGGTTCTTTAGATACATTGGGGAAAAATGAAGGGTGAAGGGCATTGGGGAAAACAAAGGGTGAAGGGGCAGATTAGCAGGATTAAAACAGGGGAGAGATGGACACAAGACCCGGGGGAGCAGGCTGAGGTACTAAATGAGTACTTCACTTCAGTTTTCACCAAGGAAAATGGGGGTGCTGCATCATACATGGGAAGAGACAGAGATACTGAGGAGGGGACAACCCTTACCGATCGGTGGGTCTGGGGAGGGGGGAAGGCTAAGCAGGGAGAAGAGGTAGCGGAAGTGGAAATCACAGCAGAGAGAGAGTGAGGGAAGCCATCAGGTCTCTTAAGATGGAGAAAGCACCAGGGCTGGATAAATTACATACCAGAGTGCTGAAGGAACTTGCGGATGTCCTGCGAAACCCGTGGCGGAGCTTTTCACCATCTCTCTGAGGACAAGGTGGGTGCCCCAGGACTGGAAGGTGGTGCATATAGTGCCTATCCACAAGGGGGGATCAAGGGAGGTGGCAGGGAACTACAGGCCTGTCATCCTGACATCGGTGGTGGGCAAGGTGATGGAGGGCATTGTCAAGGAGAGGCTGGGGGGGACCTGGAAAAGTCAGGGTGCCTGGACGATACACAGCATGGATTCTTCCTGGGGAAATCGTGTCAGACAAACCTTGTGGAGTTCTATGACTGGGTGACGAGTGCCTTGGACCTGGGTAGACCAGTGGATGTCCTCTCTCTAGACTTCAGCAAGGCATTTGACTCTGTTCCTCATGTCGGCCTGTTGGATAAGCTAGGAGAAATGGGGAACCAGATGATCAGATGGATAGGCAGGTGGCTCCTGGACCGGACCCAGAGGGTCGTAGTTGGCGGGATAGTCTCATCCCCAAGGAGGGTCATTAGTGGGGTCCCACAGGGATCAGTCCTTGGGCCCCTCCTGTTTAATGCCTATGTCTCTGTCATAAGGACAGGAATCAGGAGTGAGATGAGTCTCTCTGTGGATGACTCAAAACTGGTGGCGGTGGTGGATGGGGAGGAGGGGAGGGTGGCCCTACAGGGGGACCTGGAGGCTCTGGAAAGATGATCTAGAAAGTGGAAACTGAGGTTCGGTGCAGGGAAATGCAAGGTACTCCACCTGGGGCCAGGAAACCCGGCCAAGTATATACCCTGGGGGGGGGGATGCTGCAAGTCTCGATAGCTGAGAGGGACCTGGTGGTGGTGGTGGTGGATGTCAAGATGAACAACTCAGAGACTTGTAGGAGGGCAGCAGCCAAGGCCAACAGGATACTGGGATGCATCGCTAGGGGGATCACCTCCAGAAGGAGGGAAGTGTTACTCCCTCTGTATAACTGCTTTGGTGAGGCTGCACCTTGAGTACTGCGTGCAGTTTTGGAGACCACACTTAAAAAGGGACATTAAACTCCTGGAGAGGGTCCAGAGAGGGCAGCCAAAATGATTTGGGACTTGGGGGACAGGACCTATGAGGAGAGGCTCGAAGAGCTAAATATGTACACATTGGAAGAGAGAAGGGACCGGGGGGGGACACGATAGAGGTCTTCAGGTACATGAAGAGGGTAAATAGGGAGGAACAGTCAGGGTGCTTGAAGGAAGGAGGAGGGGGCCACTAGAGGGCATGGGTGGAAGCTGGAGGGGATTCAGGGAGAAGGAGGAGGTGCTACTTCACTGAGAGGGGTGGTGGAGCTATGGAATGTGCTACCTAGGGGCTGGTGGGGGGTTCAAGAGGGGTGGGACAGCTACTGGGGAAGGGTTCTGGAAGCAAAATCCAATGCAGCATGAATATCTGGAACTGGGAAGGGAGAAGCTAGAGAAGGCGAGGGGTTCAGCAAGGTCAGCACCGGGGGGGGGGGGGCTGACCAAACAAGCAGACATGAAAGACTGTTAGGCCTATTCTGCTGGCATTTTAGTATGTTAGAAGGCAGAATTGTTCGCAGCCTTCAAGAGCACTCTGTTCTGTTCCAGATGTCTGAACCCTGAGGCAGAGAAAGTAGGTGCTATGTCCATCACATGGGGATTGAAGATGGTTTATGGTCTCCACAGTTCCAGTTATAGGAAGGTCAGAATAGAAAGAGCAAATTTGGTTCTAATCACCCCTGTACTGGCTGAGGAGACGACATAATTCATGGACATCCTTGATGTCTCAGTGGAAAAGTCCATGTAACGTGACCAGATCTGCTTTGCTAAAGGCTACTGCTACACCCACTCCTGGCCAGGTTCAGCCTCAGAGCTTAGAAGTTGAGAGGAATAATTTCCCCTCTCTCTAGGACATTATGGATTTGTGATAGGCTGGCTCTGGCTCCTCAAATGTAGGAAGGCATCTACCTCAGTGACATACAGTAGTTTCTGGAGAACATTTGCTGGTTGGGCAGTGACTACAGGCTTGTCACTGGAGGGGTCTGAGTGTTTGGCTGTATTGGATGTCCTTAGGGAAGGTCTTGAATTCAACCTGCCACTGGCTTCTCTTAGACTTCAGTCTTCTGCTCTCCTAACAGAGAAGAATGGAGCCCCGGTGGTTGCCTGCGCTCATGTTAACTTGTTTCCTCAGAGCAATTTCCTTGAATTGTCAGAAGATTAAAGGGATTATCCCTCCTTGGAACTGGAATCTGGTTTTAAATATTTTTACAAGACCTCCCTTTGAGCCTTTTCTTCTGTTAGCCTTTATTTCCTTATAATCAGACTAGAGTTTCTGGTGGCCATCAAACTGGCAAGGTGAGCGAGCAAGTTCTAAGCACTTGTGTAGTGGGGAGCTGTTTTGCTATTTTATGTCAGTCAGAGTTTACCTGAGGATGGGCAACAAAGGTGAACTCTTCCTTCCATATCAGTTAGAAGATAATGTTACCAACTGTGTGTCCAGCACCCAAGAGGGGCAAAGAAAGGAGGCTGCATTCCTTGAATATAAGGAGGGAGTTCTTCAGAACTATCTAGAGCAAACGGAATAATTCCACGCATCTTCAACATTCTAGTTTTCTCCCCCCCAAAGGACTAGGGCAAAAGAACCTCTCCAAAATACACCAGTGTGATGAAACAAGGGCACTAGAGAAACCTGTGCAAGGTAGCTGGTAGATTGCCCAATGAGCCCTTAAAAAGGCATTATCTGGGGGTGTTGGCTTGCATCTCCCACTGACATTTGCAGGGCTGCTAGTTGGTCCTTGGTTCATACGTTTGGCACGCACTACAGGTTAGATATGTAGGCCTTGCCTGTTGTGACTTTTGGGTGAAAGTTTCCGGAGTCACCTGTGTGTGGTTCAGTTAAAATTTCTCATTATAGGAGAGAGGAGGTAGGTGTTTTAAGTATTGAAGGGCCATTGATCCTTCCCTTGGTACACTGGACTGCTAATCTAGGGGGGAAGAGCTGGTATGTGGGCTGTTTCCAAGGGGTAAGTCCTTCCCCGGCTGTAAGCCTGTTCCCTGCTTGGCACATCCCATTGGTCACAGCCTGTCAAAAACTGAAGAATGTGAGAACAACAGTGAAGGAAGACTTTCATACCTGGAAATTTGGTTTTCTGCAGTATCCCATATCCTTATGTTCTCTCACTACTTTTCTTTTTTTAACTTTCGTTTTTCTCCGTTCTGTCCGACCTTCCCCAATCAGCGATTGATCCTCCCAGCCCCATCACCACCATCTCTGGAGCTTGCTCCAATACCTTCATTCCTCCACAGCGTACCCCCTGTGGTAGTGTCATCTGTGTTACTGAGGCCCCTTCAGACATCATGCTCGGTTGGAGGCGGGTGCCCAGTAGGTGATATGAGGCCTTCAGAGGATAGCCACTTCACTCTGCTGTTGTCGGGCAGTGTTTTCCGCTTTTCCCTGGTTTCCATGAGGCTTCGTAGGCTAGGACTGCATTGGCGCATGCACGCAAAGCATTCTCATACTACCTCCAGGAGGCATCCGCCCACCCATTGTGGTTCCTGCTTGTACTGCCATCTGTGGTCATCCAGGTGGTGGTATTGCAGTGGAGTGCGTTATCCTGCTGTCCTCCCAGAGGAGAGTGTCCTATGTGATGCTCAGCCATCCTCCCTGGCCAGCCCTCGACTGCTTAGCCTCGTTCCTGAATCCAGGTCAACGTTTCTGACTTCCCTCCTTGACCATCTGTAATTAATTCATATTCTTGAAGTTTAAAGTTTATTTTAGTGCTATTTTTGTAATCAAAAATTTCGATATGCTTTTGCCGATAGCATTATTAACTAGTGTTACACTATTACAGTATATCACAATGTATTCCTTTGTAAGTAGTTTAATTATCTGGCAGCTGTGTCTTTTGCTATCCCTCTGTGGGAAACGGTAAATTCTTGCTAGCAAAATCTAACAGACATAAAATGTAAAAAAAAGTTAACGTTGTTGTTTTAGCTGTGGCAGTAGTTGACTGAGTTTTTGGTGGGAGCAGCAAACATTTTAGGGGAGACCTTCCTGTCGGTCATTTTGTGCAGGGTGTGTGTCCACTTTCTGATTAATGTAAAACTATCACCTGCTAGTTGCAGCCTGTGTTGGATGTAAGGGTCTGGGATACTCCAGAAAATCCAATTTACATTAAATTCTCTCTTTCCTTGCCTGAAAATGTGACATGTTAATAGCATAGAGAATAAAGTATGGGTTGGGATGTGGAACAAGAAGTTTACACCCCCCTGAGGGGTTAGATGCTACATAAACTCTGAGAGCGAAGCTCGAGGGGTTTATTAAAAGCATCTAACCCTGAGGGTGTGTGTAAACTTCGAGTTTACACACAACGACCTATGTTTTATTTTATATAATTGCTGGGTTTGCCTTTTTCGCCTCAGCAATTATATAAAATGAATGCAGGTTGCTCCGCGACCCGCATGGTTCTGAAGGGAAAAGCAGCAATGGAAGCATGCGCAGAGTGAGGGAAACCGTGCCGTTATAAACACTCTTTTATAATGGCAAATTATGCCATGGTTTCCCTATGGGAAAAAGACTAAGCCAGTTATTATACTGTATTTATGTTCGGTCAAATGTATTGCAGGAAATTAATGTTAAACATTTAAATGCATACTAGCATTTAAGTCTGAATAATGAGATTGCTTAAAGAACAGCTGACACCTTCAGGAGAACTTTAACAAAACATAACATTTAGACACAGTTCAGTTTGTATTTCACATTTATTTTGTATTCCTCCTCCCCATTATTTATTATTGAAGTCATTTTTATTTTATTTTTTAATTATTGTCTTTTGGCCGCCTGGAACCCTGGCAGGCGACTCTGACCCCTCCTGATGGAGGCACTCACTCTCTGTTCCCGGCACCCTGCTAGTCCCGGAAATTCCTCCTCAGCTTGCCCCCTGTGGCGGGGCCACAGAGGAGGTTGCCGGCTTCTCTCCCCCCCTCCAAAAAGACCCAGTCCAGAAGCTGGGGACGGCCCTTGGGACGCAGCAGACCATGGAGCCTGCCAGGCTATTTTTCCACCATTTTTCTCCCCGCCCACTTCCCCTACCAACGCAAGGGCGTCTGTATATGCCTCCCGACCTGCAGTGCCCCTCGGCCATCACCAGAGGGCAGTCAGCGGGCGGGATGACAAACCCTCCCTCACCGAGAGAGAAGAACAGTCCTCCGGACACTCGATTCTCTCTTGCCTCTGGCGTCCCAGGCTCGTTCCCAAACCCGGGTTGCCGGCGTGGCATGAGGTGTAGCGACCAGCGACTCAACCTCCAGCGCCACTGGCCTGGCCCCATTACTGAGGTCATTTGCATGAAAACGGGATCTTTGTTCCTGAGAAGTTATCTATTCATGTTGCTTTTTCTCTACCAGAGTTCGTAATACCCTGCTTGTGACATCACGGTTACTCCCAGGGCGACAGATTGTGATGTCACAACAGATAAATTATGATTTTAAGTAAGAGCAAGCTACAGAGGGAGATCAACTCTAAATGAAATCTAAGCAGTAAAAATCACATACTCATGCAAATTTACTCCTTAATTAATGAGAAAAGGAAATATATAGAATATACATGGCATGCAAGCTAAATTGTACCTAATTATTATGTTTTTCAGAGTTTTCTTTGAGGCATCAGTAGCTCTTTAATTGATAAAAGAACTGGAAGGGGACAGGATCAGTTGTGTTCCAGGACAGTAGCTGCTGCTTATTGTTTTCACAGGGTTCTTGTGGATTTTACTTGGTAGATTAGTTCTTTTCTTTCTTTCTTCTAAGGGGCTAGCAGGGTATTGTTTTGGGGGCTGCTGGAAGTTTGAAAACTGATTTGGTGGCTGTAAGTGGGCTCATTTTGTGGATGTTTCACTGTGTAACAGGCTGCGCTGTAGAGGGCCTATTTCTTCTGATTTAAAACCTATTTGGTGGGATTTGCTTGGGCCTGGTTCTTTGGCTGCTGGGCTTGGAGGGAGACACAGGGCTGATACACTCTCTCTCTCCGAGTCAGGTGTCTGCCCAATACCGCCTCCCCACCCCTCCCTCCCCAGAAGTCTGCTAATTTATAGGGGAACACCTGCCTGCAATTGGAGAAAAGGCTGCAGGTGCAGCTCATGTAGTTCTAGCCACTTGGGGTTGGATTTAAAGGCTATGAGAGAGGAGCTTAGGGAGTTGTTCATTTCCCTTATAAGTTTAATGTGTTGTACTGCACCTAGTAACAGGGTTACTGGTGTACAGTGGGACTGTCTCTAAGATTAGTGGGTGACCTGATTAGGCAGTAGGGTGTATCTTGGACTAGGGGAACCTGGTGGCTCACCCAAGGAAACCTATTTGGAAGGCATGGAACCACACGTCATTAGGGCCGCATCTTGGGAGGGGTGGTGGGGTGCACAGGGTGTGGAGCAGCCATGATACTGGACTGGGCTTGGAAGTTGGGTGGTTGCCCAGTGTGCTACCAGCTGGCACAGCTTAGGGAGGAGGTTGCGGGGATTAGGAGAAAGCTGGGGAAGGGGCTAGTATGGTTGGGGAAGGGCTGGGAATCTCCCACGGGTTGCACCAAGCACTGGGGTGGGGGCAGAAAGGAGTGCAGGAGAATACTTAGGGTCACATAGGGACCCTGGCAGAGGGGGTCCAAAAGGACACTACCAAGGAAGCAGTCAGGTAAGTGGGGACCCTCACAAAGGAGGGACGGAGGGACAACATTCTCAGGGAAGTAGGCAAAAGGCCAGGGCTGGACAGAAGGAAGCAAGGCAGGGAGGTGGATCAGACCTTACACTCAATAACCGCTACAATTCTCTTCTTCTGCTCGAGGATGAGGGGGGTGATGTAGCCATGACAGGAGTGGTTAGAGACGGAAAGGGAGTGGGAGGCAGGAGGCAGGGGCCAGATAGCAGGAAGAACAGGGGGGGGGACCTGGAATGCAGGAAAATGGGAGCAGTGAATCAGAGCAGGAGGGGCAGGGGGAAGAGGGAGGAAAGCGCAAGGAGAAGGGCCAGTTGGGAGGAAAGGTAAAGGAGAAGGACCAGAAGTACAAGGAGGATTCAGTAAAGGGAGCTGAGGGTTTAGGCCAGGGGAGCATGACGAGCAAGGAGGAACTAAATGGAGACAGGAAGGAAGGGAGGACGAGCCAGGCTAGTTTAGCAGATGGGGGAGAAGGACCAGTTGCGAGCAGTGAGGGGGGAATTAACAACGTACAGAAGGATACTCAGGAGGAGGAGAGGCATAGGATTGGAGGGGAGGGGGTGGCCATGGTAAATAAGGAGGGGGTGGCATGTGGCACCCAGATAGGGGGAGGAACAAGGAGCCAGTTGGGTGGAGGGGCATTAGAAAGGATGAGGGACATGGAAGGGAAATGGAGGAAAGGGGCCGGTCAGAGTGCTCTGTTGGGGATTCTGTGATCAGGGTATCAAATGGGATAGGGAGGAAGAAGCCTGGCCAGTTAGAACAAGATGCTTCCCTGGACTAACGGTGCACAGGGCTAAGCACGAGGTATATTAGCTGGCAAAGATTGTGGGGTTCCCCAGACATACTGGTCCACCTGGGTACAAATGACATTGAGGGAAATAGCGAGCTAGAGATACAGGCAAGATTCAGGGGCTACTGGGGTCTGTCATGACATAGGATGCACAGTTTCCTTCTCAGAAATCCTGCCAGTGCCAAGGTCTAGTGGGGAACACAAAGGAAGATTGGGAGATAAACCAGTGGCTCAGGGGTGGTGTGAGGCCAGAGGGTATGGGTTGATGGGGATTGGGGAGACCTGGGAGGATAAGGGCTGTATGCTGAGAGATAGACTCCATCTCAATTTGGAGGAGGAATCCTTAAGTTGAAAATGAGGGTTCATTGGTGAAAAGTGGGGTTTAAACTTGTGAAGAGGCGGGATGGGAGAAAAAGGCTGTCAAGGGTGCCGATAAAGGAGGGACTCTGTCTCCACCCCTGGGGACCAGGAGGATTGCAGGAAAAGGCCGACTGGCAAAGTGCAGACCAGGGAAAACAGAATCCCCATGGGAACACAGTAGGGGAAATGGAACTATAGGAAAGGGTGGAAGGTAGTCCTGCTAAATGCCAGGAGCTTGGGCAATAAAATGCCTGAGCTCCAGGCGATGCTAACTGAGGGAGCAGTGGATGTGGCAGCGGTCACTGAGACTTGGGCCACTGCAGGACATGACTGGGACCTGCACCTGGAGGGTTACACTATGTTCAGGAAGGACAGGGGAGGAAGGGAGGGAGGGGTAGCAATGATAGTCAAAAACTTCATTGGCATGGGGGAGTAGAGGCGGAGAGAACCGTGGAGGCGATTTGGGTCCTGTTGATAACAAGGGGCAAGAGAGTAAAAATAGAGAGTGGTGTATAGACCCCCTGCCCTGGCGGAGGAGCTGGAGGACAGTCTGGTGGCAGATGTTGGGAGACACTGCAGACTGGGCAGAGAGCAGTGGTGGTGTTGGGGACTTAAACACGCCAGGAACAGACTGGAGACTATGACATCCTCTGTGACCAAGGAACAGAGGTTGTTGGATGTCTTTCAAGGCGCTCCTAACTCAGCAGGTGAGGAACTGACCAGGGAGGCACGGGTACTGGATGTGGTCCTGGCAGACAGTGACCAGATTGGGGTCTGGAGTAAGGGACCCATTGGCAGGGAGTGACCATGCCACGGTCTGGTTCTGCCTGGACCTAGGAGGGTGAAGGCTGCACAAAGGCGGAGGTAACCCGACTTCAGGGGAGGATTTAAGAAATGGGAAGGATCCTTAAGGAGCATTTGGATGGGATTGGGTCAGACATGGACGCTGATAGTGGGAAATCATCAGGAGAGGTGCAGATGCTATCAGCACCTGTGCAAGAGTAAGACGAAATGCAGGGGCCCAAACCCTGCTGGTGGGACCAGGGAGTTCCAGGAGATGGTGGTGGGAAAGAAGGCAGCCTATAAGCAATTCAAGTGCTCAAGGAGTGAAAGGGATCGAGGGAGTGCGAGCTGATGGCTAGAAGGGCCACTAGAGGGGTGAGGCGGCTAAGGCAAGGAAGGAGCAGAACCTGGCCAGGAAATTAGGAGAGGAACAAAGGGTTCTTTAAATACATTGGGAAAAACAAAGGGTGAAGGGGCAGATTAGCAGGATTAAATCAGGGGAGATGGGCACAAGACCGGGGAGCAGGCTGGTATTAAATGAGTACTTCACCTCAGTTTTCACCAAGGAAAATGGGGTGCTGCATCATACATGGGAGGAGACAGAGATACTGAGGAGGGACAACCCTTACCGACTCGGTGGGTCTGGGGAGAGGGGAGGCATCACTGGCAGGAGGGGAAGGCTAAGCAGGGAGAAGAGGTGGCGGAAGTGGAAATCACAGCAGAGAGAGTGAGGGAAGCCGTCCAGGTCTCTTACAGCGGAGAAAGCACGGGGCCGGGATAAATTACACCCCAGTGCTGAAGGAACTTATGGATGTCCTGGCGAAACCCCATGGAGCTTTCACCATCTCTCTGAGGACAGGGTGGTGCCCCAAGACTGGAAGGTGACACATATAGTGCCTATCCACAAAGGGGGATCTCAGGGAGGTGGCAGGAAACTACAGGCGGTCAGCCTGACATCGGTGGTGGGCAAGGTGATGGAGGGCATTGTCAAGGAGAGGCTAGGGGGGGACCTGGATAAGTCAGGGTGCCTGGGCGATAGACGGCATGGATTCATCCCGGGGAAATCGTGTCAGACAAACCTGGTGGAGTTCTATGACTGGGTGACTAGTGCCTTGGACCTGGGTAGACCAGTGGACATCCTCTTTCTAGACTTCAGCAAGGCATTTGACTCTGTTCCTCATGTTGGCCTGTTGGATAACTGGGAGAAATGGGGGTGGGGAACCAGATGATTAGATGGATAGGCAATTGGCTCCAGGACGTAGTTGGCGGGATAGTCTCATCCCCAAGGAGGGTCATTAGTGGGGTCCCACAGGGATCAGTCCTTGGGCCCCTCCTGTTTTACGCCTACGTCCTCGAAACTGGGGGCGGTGGTGGATGTGGAGGAGGGGAGGGTGGCCCTACAGGGGGACCTGGAGGCTCTGGAAAGATGGTCTAGAAAGTGGAAGCTGAGGTTCAATGCAGGGAAATGCAAGGTACTCCACCTGGGGGCCAGAAACCCAGGCCAAGTGTACACCCTTGGGGGGGGATGCTACAAGTCTCGATGGCTGAGAGGGACCTGGGGGTGGTGGTGGATGTCAAGATGAACAGCTTGGAGACTTGTAGGAGGGCAGCGGCCAAGGCCAACAGGATGCTGGGATGCATTGCTAGGGGGATCACCTCCAGAAGGAGAGAAGTGATACTCCCTCTGTATAACTGCTTGGTGAGCCACCTTGAGTACTGCGTGCAGTTTGGAGGCCACACTTAAAGAGGGACATTAACCTCCTGAGAGGTCAGAGGAGGGCAACCAAAATGATTTGGGGCTTGGGGACAGGACCTATGAGGAGAGGCTCGAAGAGCTAAATATGTACACATTGGAAGAAGAAGGGACCGGGGACATGATAGAGGTCTTCAGGTACATGAAGAGGGTAAATAGGGAGGAACAGTCAGGGTGCTTGAAGGAAGGAGGAGGGGCCACTAGAGGGCATGGGTGGAAGCTGGATGGGGAAGATTCAGGGAGAAAGGAGGAGGTGCTACTTCACTGAGAGGGTGGTGGAGCCATGGAATGCACTGCCTAGGGGCTGGTGGAGGCAGAGACAGTGGAGGGGTTGGGACAGGTACAGAGGAAGGGTTCTGGAAGCAAAATCCAATGCAGCAAGAATATCCGGAACTGGGAAGGGAGAAGCCAGAGAAGGCGAGGGGGACAGCAAGGTCAGCACCCAGGGTGGGGGCTGACCAAACGAGCAGACACGAAAGACCGTTAGGCCTATTCTGCTGGCATTTTAGTATGTTAGTATAATCTTTCATGTTATGTAGCAAATGAAGTGGGTCCTGGAAAAGGGGATAATAAATTGGACCTGTATAGTGGTCACAACCCTATGTAGCAATACAGCTACTAAAGTTGGAGAATTCTGGCGGATGACATGTAAGATTTCTGTTAGAAAATTGTTAGATTATTGTGTATGCAGTGTGATCCACATACCTTTTGAGTCCCTCTCCTTAGGACAGAGGCTCCTCATTCTGCCAGTAAGAAGCCCTCTGTTCCAGATGTCGAAGGGGCCATCCCACATTGTGTTCTATGATTTTAAAACCAGAATTCACGTGAATCTTTGTGCTTATTCAATAGCAAATTTTATAAACATTAAAGCAGTAATTTCTACTGAGTTGTGAGCTCTCCCCAAGGTAAGAGGTTATTCACATTTTGATGGACCGCGTTCCACATATGTGAGCTGAAAGGTGTAGAGGTATGTGATCAGTTGACAGGGGTTTGCTAGTTCTTGAATACAAATAGCTTTCTTACAATAGTGGTACTACTTTCAAGCGTAATAGAAAGTAATAATTAATTTTGCATAGCATAACATGGCTGTGACATTTGGGTCTCTGTAAGACAGCGCCAGTATAACAGGATTGCTGTAGTGTGTCTGGTAAACAGGACAAGGTCTAGTATGAGCAGCTGGTAACAATAGCTTGAGCTCACATTCAGGTGTACTAACCCAGCACGTCCACTGCAAGGAGAAAACGCAGTAGACAGCCCTGCAGGCTGAAGGCCTGCCAAATGGGAAGTGATTCATCGTCTCTGAATGGGATGAGTATGGTGCAGGAGCAGATTAAACTTCATGTTATTTTGTCTCAGTAGCCACAAAACTGATTAGTACCATGCCATTCCCTTCCTTTAAAAAAAGAAATGCATATGTCAACATATTTTGTACTTGTAGACATTGAGCCATTATGTCCTTATTACACCTTTCCCCTTTAACTGGTTTTGTAAGAAGACAAAAATAATCACTAAGAAGCTATTTAGATTTGTGTCCCTTAACCAGTGGCAACACAGCTCCCATAGTGTTTGATGACATCACAAGTGAACTTAACAGCACTCTGAAACAGTTGAACTCGGAAGACTGAAGTTGTTGCTTTAAACCGGATATTAAGAATAAACTCAAGAGTTTTACTTGCCAAATGGAAAACAAATTTCCTGCGTTATAAGCAGATCGTATGGTAATGTCAGATGGTGTAATAAATGAGGTTACTTGTATGTAACCATAGTTCTACTATTGGTATTCAGTTCATATCTACACTGGCAGAATGCTGGCTGTAGCTCAGTCACTAGACGTTTTCACCGGGTGTCTTCAGGCATGACTCCTTGCACCACCTGTGGTGGTGTCCTCTGATTGTGCCCCGTCTGACATCACATCTTGCATGTTGGAAGTAGTGGTCTGTGTGCACTTTACAGGGGAGGTTGGATGTGTCATGTGGATGTGAACTGAATACCAATAGAAATTTAGTTACAGGATGGTAACCTTTGTTTCTGCAAACTTGGATTCAGTTCACTGTCCACACTCTGGCAGACTTCTAGTAGTTCTCCAGAATGGGAGGCAAGGTGCCCACTCTTAGCTGCTCTGCAAACATACTGGAGGTCTGAAACCCCAGCTGCAGCACCACGATGACTGAGCATGTCAGTTCTGTAGTGGCATATGAACATATGTGCACTGGACCAGGGAGCAGCCCTGCAGATCTCGATGAGGATGTACCTGGCAGCAGCAATAGGTTGGGTGGATTGAACCTTCAACACCTTTGCTGGCTCCCTACCAGACAACCTGTAGCACAGATTGATGCAGGACGTTGTCCATCAGCCACTCATCTGCTTCACTGTAAACTTGCCATGGGTGGCTTCAGAGTAGGTGATGAACAGCTGACGAGTGTTGCTGCGAACTCCTGCTGTGTGCAGTCCTTGTAATAAATGGGCACCCGGCAAACATTTAATGTATGGAGTGGCCACTCGGCAACCAAAGTGGGTGTTGGAAAGTAGGCAGGGAGGTAGAGAGCATGGTTATTGTAAAATTCCAAGACTACCTTGCTCGGGAACTTTGAGTGGGGACAAAGGACAACCTTGTCATTGTGAAGACCAGATATGGAGACTCCCCTGATGACACTTGGAGCTCACTCACTTACTAAACTGGCTGAGGTGACAATGACCTAAACGCAGTCTTCCACAACAAGTGCCACATCTCACGCTTGTGAATCAGCTTCACTGGTTTACCCATCAGCTTAGCCAGCACCAACAGTAAGTCCCACAGAGGCAGCAGTTTACACACCGAAGGGGTCAGATGATCTAGGCTTTTGAAAAAGCTCCCAATCACTCTTCTGCACCACTGACAGCATACCGTCCCGCATCCAGTATGCAGAGATGGCAGCCAGGTGCACCTTAAGGGGTGTAGCCCATAACCCTGATTGAGGCAGGGACCAGAGCTAGTTGAGAATCTGCACCACTCAACAGGCAAGATCATCTGTATCCTGGCCTGCACACCAAAGTGAGAACCTCTTCCTTGAATGAGTATGTTCTGTGAGTCAACTCCTTACATGATGCCTCCCAAACTTAGAGAAGAACATGCTTCCTTAATTTGGAATACCACAATTCCCTCCTGGACAAACCCGCAGTTCAGTGTTATGGTCTGAGAGGGATGTAACCATTCAGTGTCCCAAACATGGACTGTCATAATGGAGAGAGTATAGAAACTGTGTTTTTATTTGTGCCCTGATTAATCGTATAGCAGTAGTGGAAACTGGCAGGGGACCACCAGCTAAATGCTGGTAGATTTTGTATTTGGCTACTGAAATTTTCCATTTATTATCCCTGCTGGCTTGTATTGGAGGAGAGAAAACCTTTCAGTCAGACCAGTGAAATGTCCATAGGGCCAGTGGTGTGTCCTGGTCACTAGCCCTGGTGGTTAGTGATTGCCAAAGTTAATTTTGACCCCTGTACAATAAAATGCTTTGCGCCACGACATCCAAAACTCCAGGACAGGAATTTAGGGGCTATGTCCATGGCCTTGAAGCTGTCATTGACTGCCTCAGGCAAGAATATTTTCTCAAGAGCATTCTGTGCTTTATATTCATTTATTTATTTTAAGGTTTAACTAGGAAGGCATGCTGAGCAGACTACTGCTTGATTCCAGATGCACCCTGGGGGTAGGATGAGGGATAGCAGGCACCAAATTCCTTGTTCAGACATGTTACAATATAAACATACAAAGTAAACATACAGTAGTAAAGTGCATTTCTACAGGCAGTTGTACAATGCATATGACAGGTTCCATTACAGTAGCAAGGCATATGACAGGACCAAATAAAGGAACAGAACACAGCATGGGTTCAACACTATTTCAGGTGGACCTGGTTGCCTAGTCAGGAGCTTGCATGGGTGCATGTGCAGATTGGGGAGAAGTGTTTTCTGAGAAGGGAGTTAAGGTGCTAACTGGGGGAGGCGTGCCAGATAACTAAGGGGAGAGAGTTCCAGAGTTTAGGCATGCAATACGCGAATGCTGACTGGCCTGCCGAGGTTAACATGAGTGGGGTGGACAGTAGACGCGAATAATTTCTCCTCAGTGTGTAGCTCTGGAAGATAGGGGCCGAGAGGATGGAGACGAGATAAGGAAGGAGGAACTGCGTCCAGTATTTGGCCATGAGACTGGCACTGTGGGAGTGATGCTGGTCCTGCAACGAGGGGAGGTCAAGGTTGCTGTATAGGACACGGTGATGAGTATTTGGAGGACAGTCAAGGGCAAAGCGACAAAAGGAGTGAAAGAGGGGGTCCAGTCTTGCTAGTGTGGACTTAGGGGCGGCACTGTAGACTACGTCCCAATAGTCAAAGATGGGTAGAATCATCTTCTGCACAATTGCACGGTGAACTGGCAGTGGGATACATCCACGATTGTGGTACAGTGCACCTAGGTAGGGGTGAAACGTTTTGTGGATGGCATCAATATGTGCGGAGAAGTCAAGGTGCTGGTCAAGCCAGACCCCCGAGATATCTGCAGGAGGTGCATGACTCCAGAGTAGTCCTGTCCAGGGGGTGGAGGGTAGTCTTGAAAGTCTCTGCCTTGTGCTGAAGGTCATAGAGATGGTATTCTTGGTGTAAAGAAGAGCTTTAAAGAGAAGGCATATACCAGAACCATTATGTTTATAACTATTGCATGTAACTTTGATGTTTTCGGCTTCATTCTGTCATCAGTATGTCAGATATTTCACATTAACTCCCTGACACCAAAGATCCACTTGAGTTGCTCACTTTGCATTGACCTACTGTATATTTAATTCAGAGGCATAGAGGTTTGAAGTGCTTATTAAAAAGGTGATCCATATTAAAATGCAGTAACTGATGGCCTGTATGTATCAAATTTTGTACTGAATTGAATACCTGTTTTTAAACCCCCGTTTTAGTTAAAATGCACCAAAATAAGCCCATATGGGTTGAAACTGTACTGTACTTTAAAAACACAGGAATTTGAGATTTACATATTGTCTGCTTTTATTCCACTATAAGCAATCTGTCTTGGTCCAAACCAGGATTATAATGCTCAACCCTGTATTACAAGCATGCAGAGTTTCATCTAGAATAACAGTATCAGTTACTTCTGGAGGAGGCTTCCTTGATGGAAATGTTGAGTGGTGAATTGCTGGCCTCAAACTGAACCGAGATGCTTTTTTTAAAAACCTGGAATAAGAACAGATAGTAATCTCAAACCCTGTATTTTAAATCATTTGGAGATTGTTGACTGATGCTGTACATTCCATACTCTAGTTTAGGCAAACAGTGACATGGATAAGATTGCTGGTGAGTACAGTTCACATAAAATGTGAGTCTTTTCTTAAGATTTATCCTAGCAGCCCCTAAACTAGGATTCATATAATTTATTTCACTAAAAATTAAAGTAACTATTCATTCAGTAAAAATATCACCAGCTAGTTAATGTGGTTCAGTGTCAGTTGGTTTCCTTCTGTAACCCCAACCCCGGACAAGGCCGAAAATAGGCAAAATTGCCTAGTCATCCTTTTCCGGTCAACAAAAAGACGTTTTTAGCTGCTGGTACTTTGGGAGGGAAGGGATCGTATTTTGGCTCCGTTAAGCCGACAGCTCGATCCCTTCTACTTCCTGATTTGGATCACATTCCTGTGCTAGCACATTTTGTGATGTAAGAATGTGGAGAGCATGGGTGTGCCCTCTATAGACTGCTATAGAGACGCTTTTAAAGCTTTTTTTTTTTTTTGCAAATACTAACCAATTTGGACAAATCGAGGTCACCTCTCAACTAACAGGGCCTTATTAGTTGAGTGGCGTCACTGAATTGTCCGAATCAGCACTCTAAAGTATTAAAAAATGAAGTTTTGAAAATGTCCCTATAGTAGCCTATGGAGCGCACCCCCTGTGCTTTCCATATTACTAGCATCACAAAACTGTGCTAGTGCGAGGGTGTGTCATTGAATTGAAAAGGGGAAGGTATTGGGCTCTCTGCTCCATGGAGACAAAATATGATCCCTTCCTTCCCAAAATACTGGCAGCCAGAAGTTACAACTTATTCAGGAGTAGCCTTAGGGGCAGTTAAGGGTACTTATGTGGTTTTGAGGGGTAATTGATGAAAGAGCAGAAAAAGATGCTGTTTAAATTAAAGCACTCATTATTAAAATTGATAGCATTGCTCCATCATGAATTGTAGCCTTGACAGAGTCCTAACTGTTCTGCTACTTAGGCAAATGCATTTTATTGACTCATACTAGGTGGAGAAGGGGGTATTTGACAACAGATGAAGGAGGATGAGTCTGTCCTACATGGGGAGAGTGTCACGAGGCATAGGTCAGGAAGAACAGGCAAACCAGGAGAAGTTATAACATTTGCAAGTAGCATTTTATTATTATCAATAACATTACAATAAAATTGTATAACATAACTCTTCAAAAAAGGCAGTACAAACAAAAAATCTTTCATCCGAGACTCTCTCTTAATGTAAATCAATCTCTCTCTCTCTCTCAACAAAACATTGCTCTCTTTTTATAAGATATATTTTCCTGGCAGTTTAAACTCTGCATCAAGATTGTTGTTAAGGTGCCTCTCCTGTTTTTCACAAAATGCATCAGAACTTTCAGTTTCCTTCCTTCCTGAAGCCATTAAGCCAAACTAGAGAGGTAGTCTGGGATTTGGCAGCAAAGAAATGCAGAGTTATGCATGCTGGAGCCAAGAACCACAGGACTGATTGGGGTCTGGGTATCTAACACAGAGAAGGAGGAGAAAGATCTTGGAGTGATGATCACTAGCGACCTGAAAAACTCCACGCAGTGTAAGAAGGGGAATCATAGTTAATGTCTATAAACTACACAAGTAAACAGAAAATGGGATGAGGGGTCTTTCCTTTTAAGCTTAGTGGAAACCAAAACACGAGGAGGCACAGTCTCAAATTGGAGGTGGGAGGAGGTTCAAGAGGGAGACTAGGAGTCACTTCTTCATGGAGAGGGTGGTGGCAATTTGGAATGGGCTTCTGGAAGAGATGGTTTCGTCATTGGGCAGCTTTAAGAGAGACTGGAATAGAATTCGGGATAAGGGTCAGGGGATGGGCAGATTGGGGAGGGGGCAAGGTCAGTAGCATAAGCCGAGGATGCTGCAATACGAGCAGACTACATAGACCAAATGACCTTTTTCTGCAGGCTTCTTCATATGTTCGCAAGAATAGAAACAGCAAGTAAAGGAAAGGAGATAATGGGAAAATTGTGGGCCCATCAGAGTGGCCAGTTTCTAGGTGCCAGAAGAAAATCTAAACACACAAAAAGAACAGTGCTTACCACAGCATAAAATACATGCTGAAAAAAATTTAAAGTTTATTGAGCCATACTTCAGTCGAGTTGTAACCCCAAAGCTTCAAGGACGCACTACCTCTTCATCAGGCCTGCTGATGAAGAGGCAGTGTGTCCTTGAAGCACCAGGGTTACAGCTTGACTGGTGTATGGCTCAGTAAACCTGTAGTTTTTACATCATGTATTTTGTGCTGTGGTGAGTGCTATTTCTCTGTTTGCATTTTCGGCCGAATTTAGCAGCAGCCTGCTCCGTCAGCATTTGAGTGGTGCGTGGTTAGTGTGTTTGCGCAACCACATTTTCTTAGGCATACAATCAGACAGGCAAGAAACAGACAAGTGGCAGAAAAGGGAAGGGGAAATGCAGCCTTGCTTTTAAGTCTCTCGATGCATAACAAATGGAACAGGGTCTTACCAAACCCTGTCATGGAGAACTTCTAGACATAGAAGGGAAGGCAGCGTGATCCACTGCATAGAGCACTGAACTGTAAATCAGGAGGGACATCATCACACATTTAAAGAGAATTCATACTAGGGTTGCTCAGATTTTGAATGACAAATTCAGAATTACCAGATTCCAATCTGTTTTTAGGAATTTTGTTTTGTTTTTATTTGTGGTAAAACTAATGAATTTCGAAAAATCATTTTAATCCGATTCTGATTTCACATCCGAATGTAGTTCTGTAAAAGACTCCCCCCTCACCCTGTACCTTATACTATTGGTGGTGTTAGGTTGTTTGGTTGGGCAAGGCATCTACTAGTGTCTTATTGTTCAAATGTCCAATTCAAATTCTGTGACATGTCCATCAGTGCCAGTGCCACCAAGATGCTAGTCCACACAAAAAAGACACCCCCAAGTCCCAGCCTCAAGATATCCAGAAGCCTTGTGAGCTCCCCATACCCCCAGCTGGCGCTCAGCACCCGTAGCCTGACTCCTCCTAGTCTGATGCAACAAAACCAAGTCTCTGCCCCCCCTTCAAAGAAGCACTCTATGTTCAGTTAAGTATAATTTTTAATAATCCTTTAGCAGCGCGGATGGTCCTCTTTCTCAGATGTTCTCCCTCCCTCCCTCTCTTACCCCATCATTTTTCTTTAACTTTTTTATTCATTCATTTGTTTTGCAGTACCAGGGTGCCAGGGCTGAACCTCTTGCTCATTAACTGCAAATTCCCTCGAGCATGGAAGAAGTCTGTAGTCACCCCATCTTCAAAAGTGGGGATAGAGCAAGCCACACCAGTTACAGGCCAATTTCTATGCAGCCGCCCTCTCAAAAGCACTAGAACGTTGACCACATTGACAGATATCAGCTGCTATGCCTGCTATGCCCAGAGCAGCATGGCTTCCAAAAACAACACAGCACCACCACTGCCTTGGTGGAGTTCACAGGCTGCATCCACAATGCTCTTGACCGGGGCCATTTGGTGGGGGCAACTTATGTCGACCTCACCAAGACCTTTGACACAGTCAGCCATGAACTCCTACTGGACCGGTTAACCCACGTGGGACTCTATCCCGAAACTGTATGTTGGTTTAGGAGTTACCTCTCTGAGAGGACACAACTGAAAATTGCTAATGTCCTCTTCGAAAGCCGGGCTGTAATTACAGGGTATCCTGGGGTCAATTCTGGGCCCCCTGTTTTTCAGCCTGTTCTTGAACCACCTCCCCTGAGCATGTCTGGACAAGGTCCTCCTCTATGCTGATGATGTGGTGCTTTTTTCCAGCCAATCAGACCCAGTAATGCTAACATACTAAAATGCCAGCAGAATAGACCTAATGGTCTTTCGTGTCTGCTCGTTTGGTCAGCCCCCACCCTGGGAGCTGACCTTGCTGCCCCCCTCTCCCTCTCTGGCTTCTCCCTTCCCAGTCCCAGATGTTCTCGCTGCACTGGATTTTGCTTCCAGAACCCTTCCCCTATACCTGTTCCACCCCCTCTTGAACCCCTCCACCGTCTCTGCCTCCCCCAGACCCCCTGGGCAGCGCATTCCATGGCTCCACCACCCTCTCAGTGAAGTAGCACCTCCTCCTTTCTCCCCTGAATCTCCCTCCGCTTCAGCTTCCATCCATGCCCTCTAGTTGCCCCCCCTTCCTTCGGAGCACCCTAACTGCTCCTCCCCTATTTACCTCTTTCATGTACCTGAAGACCTCAATCGTGTCCCCTCCCGGTCCCTTCTCTCTTCCAATGTGTACATATTTAGCTCTTCGAGCCTCTCCCCCATAGGTCCTGTCCTCCAAGCCCCAAATCATTTTGGTTGCCCTCCTCTGGACACTCTCCAGGAGTTCAATATCCCTCTTTAAGTGTGGCCTCCAAAACTGCACGCAGTACTCGAACTACGGCCTCACCAAGCAGTTATACAGTGGAGTATCACTTCCCTCTTTCTGGAGGTGATCCCCCTAACGATGCATCCCAGCATCCTGTTGGCCTTTGCTGCTGCCCTCCTACAAGTCTCCAAGTTGTTCATCTTGGCATCCACCGCCACCCCCAGGTCCCTCTCAGCCATCGAGACTTGTAGCATCCCCCCCACCCAGGTGTACACTTGGCCTGGGTTTCTGGCTCCCAGGTGCAGTACCTTGCATTTCCCTGTATTGAACCTCAGCTTCCACTTTCTAGACCACCTTTCCAGAGCCTCCAGGTCCCTCTGTAGGGCCACCCTCCCCTCACCTCCTCCCCATCCACCACCACCCCCAGTTTTGAGTCATCCGCAAAGAGACTCATCTCATTCCTGATAACCTTCCTTATGTCAGAGACGTAAGCGTTGAACAGGAGGGGGCCCAAGGACCGATACCTGAGGGACCCCACTAATGACCCTCCTTGGTGATGAGACTATCCCGCCAACCATGACCCTCTGGGTCAGGTCCTGGAGCCAATTGCCTGTCCATCTGTTCATCTGGTTCCCCACCCCCATTTTTCCCAGCTTATCCAACAGGCCCCTGTGAGGAACAGAGTCAAACGCCTTGCTGAAGTCAAGAAAGAGGACGTCCACTGGTCTACCCAGGTCCAAGGCACTCGTCACCCAGTCCTAGAACTCCACAAGGTTTGCCTGACACGACTTCCCCAGGACAAATCCATGCTGTAATGCTGGAAAAACTGATGCAACTTAATTTCGCTGCCACAGAGTTCTGGTTCATCAACTCTAAGCTCCTATTAAGCTACAAAAAACAAAACTATGCTGTTTGTCTTCCCCGATAACTGGCACAAATCCTACCAGTTGCACATAGTGAACTCTCAAAATGCCCCCCTAGAGATGGTTCAGAGTTTCAAATACCTCAGGTTCATCTTCGATAGTTCTGTTTCTTTCACTCATCACATCGACCTAGTAGCTAAAGCAGCCAATACTACTAGGACTGGCCAACTATTTAGGCACAAGCACTGCCTAACAGATGGTGCCCTAAACATAACCATTACCAGTTCTGTCCCATCTGTGATTGATTACAGACTGGTCATATACGGTAATGCTGCTGATACAACCCTCAAGGGAGTCAAAGTGGCCCTCAACAAAGCCTGCTGGCTTGTCCTTGATGCTCCCTGCCTAACACATACCTGTGACCTCTACTCCCTGTCAGAGTGGCTAAACCTGGACTGTAGGATTCGGTACCAGGTATGCCCTCTAGCTAAAAAGTCTATACTAGGGCTTGCATCTCCTGGTGTTGAAAGCGTTCTCTCCCCCTCTGACAAAACCCACACCACTAGGGGGTCCAACATCCTGACCTTAAAAGTCCCTTTCCGCCGCACCACCTAGAGCCGGTGCTCCTTCTTATATCGTGCTCCCCTCTAGCTGAACTCTCTCAGCAAGGACATGCTATCCAATATTAAACATGGCCCATTCAAAGTTAAGCTTCATAACTATCTTGCAGCCCTAAGCTGTTGTGACTGCTGCCTTTAACCTATCCCTATCAGCACCTCCACTTTCCCCTCCCACATCCCCCCTGCCTTCATATTTCTCTCAATGCCTCCCTCAGTTCCCCAGCCATGTCCATTCATCTCCCTCCACCACCCAGATCTACATGCCCCCTGCTCCCTCTCTATCTACTCCCTCATCCGCTAAGTTTTGACAAGGCTCACTTGGCTGCTCCAGTCCTCCTTTCATCCCTTTCTTAGTCCTTCCTTCACTATCCTTCTCCTCCCTTTATCCCCTGCTACCAGTCCCTTCCCATCCATGGTCCTCTCTCCTGCCTTGCATTATTAGTGCACTTATGTTGCACGTGATTTTGTTACTGCATATACTGTACCATAATATCTGTACATTTCTAATCCTACATGTTAAACGGCTGTTTATTTATTGGATATTCAGAAAAGACCTTTGAGCGTAAGCTCTTTTACAAAGGTTCCACGTCAGGTTTACAAAAACAGAAAATGAGTACAGTATTCAAACACCACGAGAAATAACAATTGATTACAGGATAACAGTAATTAACTCTAGACAAGTACAGAACATGACACAGTAATAAGGACACAAGGTCACATTGCTGCTGTTATGTAATCTGTACTGTGTGTCATAATTTCCTGCACTTTGTACGATGTATTATGATGTTCTTTGGACGTTTGTCTCTGTACCCTCCCAGGTCGTGCCTGAAAATAGTCTTTCTGGCTAGGAACATACCTGGTAAACAAAAACTAAATAAATAAAAAATAAAATAAATAAAATATCCAATCTTAGTGCAAACTCTAGTTTCATGGATTAGGTTAGGCAACAGTGAGAGGGACTGTATGTAGTGAGGGAGAGAGAAGTGGGGAAGCAGCCTCAGGACAGGGCCTTGTCGAGGTATAGAGTTGAGAAAATGGCATTGGTGTGATGGGGTGGGGAGGGGAAAGGGTTAGACTAAGGTCACAAAGTTAAGGGCAAGGGGTGGAAGGGTGCTGGAGCTGGGTAGGGCATCCGGTACAGAAAGTGAGGAAAGTGAGTGGGAGTATGCTGTAGGAGGATAGGGGAAACTGAATTCAGGCTGTATCTGAATTGCCTGTTCTCTCTCTCCTAAGCTGGTCTCCAGGCTTCATTACGCCTGGGCTGTACCTCCTGATGACAGTTCTAGGCAGGACTAACGCTGTGCAGCAGGGGGGATAAGGAGCCCTCCACATCTGGTCATTTCCAGTTTACTTCCTACCTTCACTGAAGCAGGTAATGTGCAGCAGAAGCCGTGTCACTCGTGGCAGGGCTGAAGAGACCATAAGTTTTTCTTTGGACCGTTATCTTTCTACTTCGGTTTCGACTGTGGTTCCGATATTATTTCTCAGTGGTGAGATCCAGTCTCAGCCTTGCAAGCTGCACAGACTGGCCCCACCTCGCAGCCTTTTTCCCCGCGCAAGAGGCCCCGCTTTCAAGTGCTGCATCCAGCGACTGGTACAGGGGATGACAGCGGGAACTGGAGTTTTCCTGATACGCTTCCAGTGCCGACGAGGCGGTCCTTTAGAAAAACTTTAGACCGCTCGTCGCAGCTTCCCTAGGCAGCATGATTCTCCGTCTTGGGAAGGCACAGGCAGCACCTCCGCGCAGTCTGCACCTCATCTCATGGTGGGCTTTCGGCAGCGCTTGGGCTGGAACAGCGCCTCCAACGAAGCCAAAGAGGCTTAGAGCCAAAGGGCAGTTCTCTCTGCCAGGATTCTGTTTGTGGCAAGGAAGCAGTGGTTTACGAGGATCAGGATAACCAGTGCTTAAAGGAATAGCACACTCTGACTTCTGGGGGCAGGGATATTACATTGTCTGGGGAAGCAAGGGGCACTGACAGTGGCCTCAGAAAAATCAAGTAGGGGCAAAAAATGTCAGCGCTGTAAGTCCCCACTCTTAATCACTTTTGCTGGCTCTGTCTGCCTTACATGTGAAAAGGCAGCAGCCGCTAGTGGGGAGGGCTTGGTGGATGCAACCTCTCTCTCATCACAAGCAAATACCCAAGAGAAGTTTGACCGGACGGCTACTTCCAGGTCGGAGCGAGCACAGTCAAATGTCCCAGAAAGATCTGAACGACCGGCTTCCTCCAGGGGAACAGCAACGTCCAGAGATACACCCACCCTAGACCCCAAACTGATAGATAGGCTAAATAGGGCCTTTGCTATGGACCTTACTTCCTTTGAATGGCAGCCTCCAGAATCACCAGACAGGAGACCCCACAAAAAGGCTAAAGGAAAAAGGACCTCCTCCCCATCCTCTTCTGACGAGAGGGGGCTATCCTCTCATCGCTTTGACAAGAAAAAGAAATCCAGAGAAGGGGGCAGATCATCTGACAAGGACAGTCACCATTACTCTCGCAGGAGGAAGAAAAGGTCTCATTCCGGAAGTGGACCTAGGGGCATGCACAAGGGCAAACGCCACAGGGGATATTCCCCAGACTCCTCAGTCACCAGTTCCTCCACCAAGGAAGGGGAGATAGTGGACTCATCATCAGACTCTGACGACTCCCCATCCAGAAATTTTGACCTGGAGGACCTAGACTTTTTCATCAAAAAAGTCATTTCCGCCAGCCCAGTGGCGCTGAGGGTTAAGGTGCTGGATGCCACACCTCGTACCATGCCGTCGACCAGGGTTCGGGCACGGACGAGGGTCGGCAGGGGGAAGGACGATTGAGCATCCCAACGGATGCTCCCCTCCTTTGGGGTGGGTTACCAGGGTTGCTGTATGCACCCGACGTCCCTGGGAGCCGGTGGGAGCACCGTCTGTCATGGGACATTGGCAGCTTCAGAGGGCTGGAGTTGAGGAGGGGAGGACGTTGTCAGGCACTTGGCAGGTGTGTGTCAGCACGCGCTTGCCTGAGCCGACATCCTCAGGGGAAGGGGGGATGGGAAGGAAGAAAAGCGGAAAATTCCTCAGCGGGCCTAGATGACGGCCGCTTCACGCCATCCAGTCCAGGAACCACGGGCAGACTCCTGCTGTGCAGGTGCTCCACAGAGGTAGGAGGGGAGAAAAAGGAGTTACCGAGGCACTCTGGGGGGGGCAGACTCAAGGTCAAGGAGGCATGGATGGCATGAGCAATGCCTGAAGGAATGGAACGCTGAGGGCGAGAAGGAGGGATATGGGATATAAAGAATGTGCAAATAAATAAATAAATAAATAATTTCCAAGATTCACCTGGACTCTTCTCCTCCTGTCACCTCTCAATCGAAACAGACTTTTCACTTGGCATCTGCCTCCAGACCGGCTACAGCCTTCCCTATACCTCCCGCCATTGAGGACCTGCTAAAAGAAGAATGGCAAGGTCCAGAACGTGCTTATCCGGTTCCCCGACGAATCTCCAAACTTCTGAAGTTTGACAAGAAGCAATCCGAAAAGTGGTTAGACTGCTCCAGAATCGACCCCTTAATTTCTAACCTCGCCAAGAAAACTGTCATACCAGCTGAAGGAGGGGCTTCTCTAAGGGACCCAGTAGACAGAAAGGTGGACTCCTCGCTCAAAAAAGCTTTCCAAGCCTCTGCAACTTCCCTCAAGGCAGCCACCGTGAACCTATTCTCTGCCAGAGCCGCCCTATCCTGGGCATCGGATTTAGCCTTTCAATTTGCAGAAGATCCAGAAAATAACTCCCCCATTATCCATCAGCTGCAATTAATGGGGTTGGCCTCGGCTCATGCAGCGGATGTGTCAGAAGAGGCGGTCAGGTGTGCTGCATGGATCATGTTTTATCAAACCTCTGCTCGCCGCAGCCTGTGACTTAGGGCATGGCAAGCAGATGCATCCTCAAAGAGCCATTTGGTTAACGCACCCTACAAAGGCAACCTCCTGTTCAGGTCAGCACTGAAGGAGGCGGTGAAGGAATCCATTGAAACAGCGAAGGTGCATATGCCCCAGTCCAGGGACTGGAGCAAAGCGTGGTCTTCAGGTCCAAGGCGCAATTTTCGTGACAGAGGTTACAACAAGGGGCACAACTCCAACTTTTCAGGGAAAAGAACATGGTTCCTCCGAAACCAGTGGAATTTCAGAGGAGGCGGATCCGGTGGAGGTGAAGGCTCCAGAGACACCGGAAATAACACCAAAAATTCACAGTGAGGCCATGTGGGCCCATGCTCGAGTAGGGGGCAGGCTTTCAGAATTCTTTGAGGAATGGGCCCAGACCACGTCAGACAGATGGGTTCTAGACATTATCAGCAAAGGTTACCTGATAGAGTTCGAGTCCAAGCCACCATTACCTCATGTGGTGCCCTCTCATCTCAAACAACTCGTTCAAAAGACAAGCGATATGGCAGGCTATCACGGACCTTCTGCTAAAGGGGGCTAATGAACGGGTCCCCCCCCCCCCAAGAGGTCAATCAGGGGGTATCATTGTACCCAAACGTACAGGAGGTCACAGACCAGTCTTAGACTTCAAATTCCTGAATCATTTTGTAAGCAGCAGACCATTAAAAATGGAAACTCTGTCATCAGTTATCAAGGAAGTGGTGCAAGGATATTTTCCAGCATCCATCAACTTGCAGGATGCCTACCTCCATATTCCTATTCACAACCTGCACAGGCAATATCTGATATTCAAGTTAGGGAACCATCACTTCCAATTCAGGACTCTTCCTTTTGGCCTTTCATCAACTCCAAGAACCTTCTCGAAGGCGCTAGTAGCAATGGTAGCTCACTTTTGGAACCGAGGGATCCAGCTGTTCCCTTATCTGGACGATATCCTCATCAAAGCTCCGCAGCACAACCAAGCGGTACAGGCAGTGACGGAAGTGGTCCAGTGTCTCGCGGCACACTGTTTTGTCATCAACTGGAAGAAGAATTCCCTAATCCCGAGACAGAGCTTGAACCACCTGGGAGCAGTATTCAGGACGCGGGACCACAAGGTGTTTCCCCCAGAGTCGAAATTCAGGGACCTGCTGGAGCTCATCAACAAATTCCAAAGCTCCGCTCAACTGCCGGCACAGTCCTTTATGCAGCTAATCGGGACATTAGTGTCACTGGCAGACTCAGTCCCATGGGCTCTAGTGCACATGCGACCAATACAAGCCCATCTGCTCAAGCTGTGGTCCCAGTCCAGGCACAATCAGCACCAGCTCATTCCAATTCCTCAGCAGATAAAAACCTCCCTCGCATGGTGGTCTTGGAGGGAAGATGTGATGAGGGGCCGAAAGCTAGGCTATCCGCTCCAAACAAAAATCACAACAGGTGCAAGCCTCAGGGGGTGGGGGGCTCACCTGGACCGGATGTCGGCCCAGGGCAAGTGGTCCCTGACAGAATCAAGGCACAGCATAAACATCCTAGAGATGAGGGCAGTTCTGCTAGCCCTGATGCACTTCCGTCAACATGTGCGCAACCGGGATGTGTTGATTCTGACAGACAGTTGAACAGCTATGGCCTACATCAACCAATCGGGTGGCACAAAAAGCTCAAAAATGCTTCAGGAGTCTCTTCTCCTCTCCTCTTCCTTTGGGCAGAAAAACGCCTGACGAGTATAATGGCCATGTACATACCAGGACAGGAAAATGTCACAGCAGACTGGTTAAGCCGCCAAGACGTCCTCCCGGGAGAATGGGAGCTGAAGGACACTGCATTCCAACTCCTAATAGAGAGGTGGGCAATCCACAGGTAGATCTGTTTGCACATCGACAAAACGCCAAGATGCAGCAGTTCTGCTCCCTGGCAAGAGACAATCTAGCACTAGCTCAGGATGCCTTTTCCCTAAACTGGGGTCGCTCCGGCCTCCTGTATGCTTTCCCCTCAATTCCACTGCTATCCAGGGTCCTACACAAGGTGGCCCGGGACAGGGCGGAGATGATTCTAGTCTGCCCCAGGTGACCTCGCCGCCCTTGGTTCCCACTCCTCATTCAGCTATCAGAGGCATCACCCTTTATTTTCTAGCTCATCTCAAACCTCCTTCATCAGGGTCTGGTTCTGCACCACAATCTGAGCAATCTGTCCCTCTCGGTTTGGAGATTGAGCGGGAAACTTTCAAAGAGTTAGGCTACACCACTCCGGTCATTGAAATGATGGTAAACTTCAGGCGCCCCTCCTCCTCTAAAGTATATTATAGAATCTGGAGAAAATTCTTGTTCTGGCTCCAATCTAAAGCTATACATGATCATCCAATATTCCTCCCGGTGCTTGTGCAGTTTCTTCCGGAGGGTTTTGACAAAGATCTGCAGCCAGCCACCTTACAAGTTCAAATTTCTGCATTGGGGGAACTCTTGTTGGCAGATTCAGGAGACTCACTGGGATCTCACCCTCATGTCAGGAGGTTTCAAGAGCAGCAACATTAAAACGCCCCCCAGTTAAGCCAACCGTTCCACCTTGGGACTTAATCTGGTTCTCAAGGCCCTAACAAAAGCACCCTTCGAGCCTCTGAAAGAGGCTTCAATCATACATCTTACAGTGAAGGTGGTCTTTCTGGTAGCTATTATGTCAGCCAGGAGAATCCGCGAACTGGGGGCGCTGTCAACCAAAGAGCCCTACACGGTTTTTCATCAGGACTCTGTGGTACACCGGACGGATCCAGGGTTTTTACCGAAGGTAATGTCTCTCTTCCACTGTAACCAGGAGCTAATCCTTCTTTCTTTCTGTCCTCGCCCGAAAAACGAAAAGGAAAGAGAGTTTCATACTGTAGATCCGAGGAGAGCAGTCAAATTAAATATTAACAGAACGGACGCTATTCGCAAAACACCAAGCTTGTTCATTTTAACTGCAGGTCAAAATGTGGGTAAAAAGGCTTCAAAAGACTCTATAGCCAGATGGATTAGATCAGTAATCACTATGGTGTATGATCAGGCTGGAGTAGTTCTGCCTGGTCCAGTGAGAGCTCATTCCACCAGAGCTATGACCACTTCATGGGCGAACTTCAGAGAAGCATCCCCAGCAGACTTATGCAGAGCGGCCACTTGGTCATCCATTCACACATTTACAAAGTTCTACAAACTGGATGTGATGTCCTCTGCGGACACTTCCTTTGACCGCCGAGTGCTTCAGGCGGTGGTGGAAGCCTAAGAGCACTTGACATTCTTCACACCCGGCACATCTAGGGATGCACTGTTTTTGGATATCTCAGGTGTAAATGAAGCCCGGAAAGCAGCTTAGGAGAGAGAAATCGAAATTTGTGTACCTGTAAATTTTCTTTCTCCGATGGCTGGTCTCCGGGCTTCGGATTCCCTCCCAGAATGTATATAGCTGGCTGGCCTCAGGGCCACTTATGCCGTAACAGTTGTGTTTTTTGTTTCCAGGTTCTTGTAGTACTGCCTCAGGGGGACTGCGTTAAGAATGACTGGAAACGACTGGATGTGGAGGGCTCCTTATCCCCGCTGCTGCACGGTGTTAGTCCTGCCTACAACTGTCATCAGGAGGAACAGCCCAGGCGTAGTGAAGCCTGGAGACCAGCCGTCTGAGAAAGAAAATTTACAGGTACCCAAATTTTGATTTTGTTTTCTTTGTTAACACTGTTTTGACTTGTATAATTTAACTACTGTATCCCAGTTTTGTCCATGACGTGGAACCTTTGTAAATGAGCTTCCAGCTCAAAGGTTATAATCAGAGATGTCAGTAAATAAATAAATAAAATAAAAACTTCGGAACAGGTTTGTACAACAATTCCAAAAAGCCATAATTAATAAGAGTAAAAGAAAAGGCCTGTCTGAATGCCTACATCATCTAAGACAAAACCACAACAGTATTTAAAAAAAAAAAAAAAAAAGAGAGACAGAAAGGAGATACACCAAAAAAAATCAGAGATACGGCCCGGTGGCATAGAGGGTTGAGGTGCTGGCGCCTTACCTCAATCCACACTGGCATCCCAGGTTCGGGAATGGACTCTGGATGCTGGGAGCTGGCAGGGGAAGGAGAGAATTGAGCATCCGAAGGACTGCTCTCCCCTTCTGGGGTGGGTAGTAGGTCGACGTCGTGCTGCAGCAGCCTCTGGTGGAGACCAGGAGCTCTGCAGACGCACATAGGAGGGAACAGTAGAAAGCAGAAAATCAGCTTCGTGTCCGACCGGATGACGGCTGCCGGTCCACTGCTGCTGCCAATGCCCTGAAGGAGACTCTTCACCTCAGCAGCACCCTGGGAATGAAATGTGTGCTGTGTGCCCCATTACCTTCCTCTCGTAGGAGGAGGGGACCTCCAGCAAAGGATTACGTCCGGGTTACCCCAGGGACAGCTGCGATTTGAGGTTGGATGGCTCAGGAAGGGACAGGCGTAGCAGATGGGACCTAGGCAGCCTGAAGGAGTGGTGGGTCGTGAAGCACGAGGAGAGAAAAGAGATACTACAAAAAAAAGAGGCCTGTAAAAAGACATTCAATAAATATGATCAGACAATATAGAACATCAGTTTCCATGAAATTCATGAATCCTGATGCTAGGAGAGGGTAATTGAGGTCTAAAAGTCATACACTGTTGTCCCCGGCTGAGTTTATTAAATTTGATGCCATCCACCTCAGTAATTCCCCGAATTTTACCATTCGTGGCAATCCAGACTGATTACTCTTTAAAAAAATAAATGACCTCTCCAGCTGACCTTAAGCAAGGGGTGAGAACCCACCCACTGGAACTAGGAACAGATGCCCCCCCCCCCACCTCCCCCCAACAGGCAGAACCACATGCATTCCCCAAATAACCTTTCCAGCTGACCTTTACCAAGGGTGAGAAACCACCATGGAACAAGGAACAAAATGCCCCCAACCTCCCCCTGCAGGCAGGACCACAGACATCCCCTCACCAAGACTCCCCCATCCCCCGTGGAACAGAATCACGTCTATGGGACATAATATATAATACCCATCTCCTCCATTGAGGTTCAGATTTCTCTATGCTGTGAATAACCACCGCTGTTGTTAAACATTCCATTTTATAGATCTCTGTTATCAAATCCTGTCATTCCCCTATGGATGGTGGCTGTTTGGTTAACCAGTTCCAAGTTATGGCTTTCTTCACCATAAAGAGAGTAATATTCAGTAGTTTCCTATTAGGGGGGTGCCCAACTCCCTACCATAAATGGAAAAGAAGAAGAAACTAGGGATCGGCAAAAATCTCTGAGAGGGCCTCCTGCAAATCGTCCAGAAAGAATGAAGGTTGCTTAAGCCCAAAAAAATGCCCGTGTGCTTGGGAGCACCATGAGCCTCTCCAACACCCTTCCCCTGTTGGTGAAAACTTTGCCTGAATGGGCGGTGTTCAAAAGAAACGGAGAGTTACCTTCCATGAAAATTCTTTCCACAGGTAGGAGACTGTACCCGAATGTAGAAATTGTAAATGCCTCTCCCAATCAGCCTCCCCCAGAGCCACCCCAAGATCTCCCTCCCAGGCCCTCCTCAGCGATTGTACAGAGTTCCCTTGAAGGGGGAGTAAGGCCACATATATGTACGAGATCATGTGACCCAGAGGTGCTCGTCCCTCTAGTGCCTTCACCAGTAGGTCCAACATCTGCAGTGGTTGAGAGCCCATTATGTCCCATGTGAGCAATGTTTTTATAAAATTCATGGCCTGCATATACTGTATCTAAACTGGTCCTGAGGACGAAGTCCATAACGTAAAGAAAGTTACTTGAATGAAAGGGGCTGGCCCTGATGATAAAACTAGAAAATAAATATCAGACCTAGCCTCTTCCACACCTGAAATCCATTGTCCAGCTTGGCAGGGAGAAAAGCCTGCTAGGGAGCGAGCCCAATAAATGTCTGTAGGGGGCCAGGGGTTTAGAACTCAACACTGATCGCCAACATTGTAATGTATTCTTAGTATAAGGGTTATCCGTGATCTCTCTGAGGGGAACACCGGGGTATGCCACCAAGATATGTGACAGATCAAACAAGTCTTCTTCTCTCCAACTCTTGCCATCTAACCTCATATTGCTTGTGACACCATAGAAACACTGTATGAACCTGTGCCGCCCAGTGATAAGTCACCAGATCTGGCAGAGCCAAGCCCCCGTGCTTTTTAAGTAACTGTAAAGTAGAAAATCAAATTCTGGGATGTTTACCGTTCCATATATGTCGTGCAGTCTTCCTATTAATCTCTCTAAAAAAACTGTCTGGCAAGGAGGTGGGAAGTGTGTGTGCTAAATAGAAAAATCTTGGAAGCAGATTCATATGAACTGCGTCCACTCTCTGTATCGGGGGAGTGGTAATGCTTGCCGTCTCTCCAGATCAGTGCTCAAATGTTGCAGGAGGGTAGAGTAATTGAACTGAAATAACTGGGAAGTGTCCCTCGTCAAATAAACCCCCAAATATTTTAATGACTGTAAGTTCCACCTAAAGGGAAAAGCCTGCCTCACCATCTCTGATGGTTCATAATGGAGTTGTAAAACCTCCGTTTTGGCTGCATTTATTCTGTATCCCACTAGATTGCAAAATTTGTCTAGAAGACCCCATAGGTGGGGCAGAGATTGCTCCGGGGAGGACAAATCTATCAGAAGATCACCGGCATAAAGTGCCACTTTATGGAGTTGCCCACCCACCATGACCCCTGAGTTATTCTCATTCAGGCGAATTGCCTGAGCCAACGGCTCCAGATATATTGCAAACAGGAGGGGCGACAGAGGGCACCCCTGACGAGTACCACATAAAAGGGGAATAGGTTCCAAAATAAAACTGTTGGTCTTAATATAAGCCTGCAGCCTGTCATTCAGTCCTGTTACCAGTTGCTGAAATTTAACCGAAAAGCCCACGGCCCCAATGTCTGTCATGCCACCCAGTCGAAGGTCTCCTCCGCATCTAAACTGAGCAACAAGAAAGGGGCCTTATCTTACATAAGGCCAAATTCCATCTCGGCATCAGAATCCGTCGAGGGCCCTGCTTCACTAGCAGGAGAGGCCCCGCCACTGCAGCTTGATCTAGTCGGGCTTAATCCACCGTCATCCATAGCCTTAGATGCTGTGCTTGCCCCTGGACTTTGTAGTTCGATCTCTCACAGCATGTTTAAGTGCCATTTTGCACAGTAGTTACTTGAAATTCTGACAAAAAGAGGAGTTTGAAGGCCGGCTGTGTCTGAGCTCTGGAGTCAACCATCCATCAGGGTGGTGACGTCACCAGAAGTCCCTCTTACCCCATCGTAATTCATACTAGTAGCCCGGGGACTCTCAGAAGTCTTTTATTCTCCCTCAGTGACCTCAGGTGGCCAACCTACAGGAAGCCCTGGGAGTAGCTGTACCCAGACAGGATAAGCATTTGGGACTGGGTAGAGTTAGTCCCAGGGTTTCCTTTAGTTTGGCCATCTGTGGTCAGTGAGAGAGAAGAGGGGGCTTCTAAGAGTCCTCAAGTTACTAGTAAGGATTCTTGGGACAGTTATGCGGTGGGGACCTTTTGGATACTCTGGAGGCTGGCTGGGGAGGGACTTTGTGTGTGAGGGGGTTATGGACTGGCTGCTTCTTGACACTGATGGATCACCAAATGATTGAAGTGGACAGACTGGACCGACAGACCGGAGGACCTGTATGCCACCTCAGCATCCCGGGACCCCAGCCAGCAGCTAAGGTAAGGGGAGGGCAGCAAGGGTGGGAGAGGGCTTTGGGGAGTTTTTTCAGTAAGAGTTACTGAGTAGGAGCAGGTTTTGCATTATGGTTAATTAGTCCGATGTAGAATCAGAACTTCTAGTGCTATCTTTGATTCCGTTCCTATGCCTTAATCAGAGGCAGAACAGAATTGGAGTCTGAGTTGGAAAGTCTAGAAATTTGACAAGGTACCGATGAAATGGATGCCACAGAATCTAAGCAGCCGTAATTCTTACCCTTTCTGGTACAATTTTTTTTTTTTTGGCATATTCTGTTTTTCCCCACCGTATCTGCATCTTGCCACCCATTCCTTCGGGCTGCCAACCTTTACCTGCCACCGCCTCTGCTGATCTGCCATCTTGCTGCTGCCTCGCCTGGCTGACCCGGAATTATCCCTTCGCTTGGGGGGCCCCTCCTGCCCACCAGGGGCCATCAGGAGGGGAGACCGGAGTGCACCTCAGCACTCCCTCACTACTTGCTGGGCGAGGGTACACAGCTTTGGGGGCTTTGCGGCGCAGGGAGGCGGGGCAACCATCATCTGGCCAGAGAGGATGCTGTTTTCACCTTTTTTGGACCCCTCTATCGCCTGCTCTTGTAGTGCTCCCGATCTCCACCGGGGCTGCTGCAGAGCGAGGCATCTCTTTAAATCACCCCAGGAGAGGGAAAGCAGTCCTCCGGATCGCCAATCATCTCCTTCCCTGTTGAGCCCGCGTCCCGAGTCTGTTACCGAACCCGGGTCGCCAACATGGCGCAAGGTGTGGTGTCCAGCGCCTCAACCTCAGCGCACTGGGCCGGTGTGTATGATTGTTTAAAAACAAATTCAGTTACTGGCTTGCTATGTTAAGTTAGATTTAGAAACTGTCTTCAATAAACCAAAAAGTATATACTAAATTATAAAGTGGAGGCTTCTATTTTGTGGATATGGGAGAGGTTTCTGATTAAGTTATTGGCTCACCAGCTCTAACATTGTGTAATAAAGAAGGGAGAACAACTGCTCCTGTGGAGAGGGACCCTATTAAATCATGAGGAAAACCACCAGATTCTTTCTTAAACTCTGCCAAACAGAATCTAGGAATTTCTTTTAACTGGATCATTGTCTACAAAAGCAACTTGTTCTTGCTTCACTGCAAACTGTAAGAGCTAGTAAGGCAGTCATCACACCGGTCTTGACAACATGTCCATTTTTAAATTGTTTTTCTCCATTTTTAACTACTCTCATTTGTTAAATCTCACCCTGCAGCTCAGTTGCTCGATTACTATAGTAACTGTTAACATGTAGGCAGGGCTCCAGAGAAGATTTTTTCGGACGAGTACTCTACTCTTCCTTTTGAATGTGAAGTGAATAAAACCAAATTCTGATACATACAAATGTCTGGACAGAGTGGAGTGAGGAGTACATTTTTAAAACAAATGTAGTTTTTTCCCTAGATAAGAATTGATCAGTTGCTGACTATGCCGCAGATAATGTTGGCAGGTAGGAGTAATTTACTCACCAGTTTTAAAATATAGTGAGGAAAACAAAATTGTGATGCATACGAGTGCTATAAATCTGGGAGGGGGGGACTGTTCATTTTGAATCACTGGTTATATTATGAAGCACTTGTTACACGTTTAAAAATGTTGGGTGAGTACTGGTACTCATTAAAAAAAATTCTGAGGAGTATTTCTTAAAATGAGATGAGTAAAATAGGTTGGTACTTGGCGTGTCTGGAACCCTGCATGTAGGGAATCCTATGCCTTACCTTTAAATCCCAGCAGTTATTTGCTGTGTGACCTTGAAATAGTCACTTCTTTACATCCCTGTGCTTCTGTCTCCCATACCTGGAAAACTGGGTAGGAAATGACTTTACTGAAAATGAGATTTTGCATCATAGTTGGAATGGACTAGCATCACTAAATAAACTGAAAAAAAAAAAAAAAAAGTAAGTGTTTGTTTTGCTTCATTATTGCATTTTGAAACAGTTACATTTCTTTGCTGAGAGATTTTGATTTGACGCTGCTGCATTGATAATTCATTTAACATTGCATGTCCATTTCGTTGTATTTTTGGTTGAACCGGATTTGTATTTAAATTTGGTAGTAATATAACTTTACTAATGGAGGCATTGTTTTTGAGATTTAACTGGATATAAATTCCTTTTTGAAAGTGGCTCTTGCATCAGTAAGCGCCAGTCTGCTTTGTGAATGATTGCGGATCTTTGTTGATAAAAGAAACAGAAATAATATGTATAACTGGAAACATGAATTGAACTAGTGTCGGCTGACGTGGGTGGCAGTAGGCCAACACGGAAGGAATCGAGGAAATGTGAGTATGAATCCTTAATACCGAGAATTCTAATTTTTCAGCTTGACATGATGTAAGTGGGAGGAGGAGGACTGGAGCAGGAAACCCTTTGTTTACAGTAGAACAATGCTGTGAAGTAGACAGCATCATGTTGGAACAGGAGTCTAAACATGGCAAACACAGGCAGACTCCAGCTAAATGTGTCAGCCAGTCGTGGTGGCTACATCAGTGCCAGACGGCTTGCTACAATCTTGTGTTCTTGAGGAAGGCCGTACTTGCATAATGGCTAATGCATGACTGTTAATCATTGAATCTGAGTGCTTTGATGATTAGTCCAAGGAAGTACAGTGTCACAGTTTGGAATTTGTTCCTGCTTCTGTTAGCTGTTGTAGAGCAAGGGAGCGCTTCGTACCAATCAGATGACTGGTTCCCCTGTGTGTGAACCTCTTATCTTGCAGTATGTCACATATGTAGTTGCCCTGGAAACTGGCAGATTTGGTGGTGTACTTACCATTTCTTTAAAACAATTTTAAATTGTTGTCCCTCCCTTGGTCTATAAAACATTACTGTGGTCACACCCCTTCCCCCCTCCACAATTGGCATTCTTAAAAACATAGACAGTGATGGTAGGAAAACACCAAAGGTTTGTTTAGTCCTCCTGGATTTCCCTATTTGCTCCAGGACATATTGTCTATGTAAGCATTAATCCCCAAGAAAGGAGACATTTACTAGGAATTAATGCATGTTTTTTTTTTTGGGGCTTCCCACCAGCCACCACCCAACCATGCATTAATTCCTTGTAAATGCCTCCTTTTGAGGGGATTAATGCGCTTCTAACATAGCAAGTGCAAGGTAGGTATTCATCAGACAGGATTTAGGTTAAAACCAAATAAACATGATTTAAAACGATCATTCTGGTTTAGAAAACATTTTTCAGATGTGTACCTATGAAATGCTGTCTCTAGAAATGTGCGCGTGCATGTTCAACAGTTGACATACATTTATGTTGTACCTCACAAGTTCCTCAGAATGTAATTCATGTGCATCTATTACAATAACTAACAAAACACAGATAAACATAAAAAAAGCCTACTTGTTCCGAACACTTTAACTGTTTTGCGCTCTGTAGCTGTATCACATTAATGGTTTTAAACTTCTTCGATAACCGTGCTGCATTATGATCGCTGTACTATACTTTACATACCGCGACACAGAACTACATGTATACATTTTCAATAACTTTTTGATGCAGAGAAGTGTATTTTACGCTTACAAGTTTTGGGATAAACACTGCCACCAAATTTCAACTGCGGGTGTGTGGTGATTGGTCAGGTGAGCGGGGGAAGTACAGAGATCCTTTACGCCCGATCCTACTGCAGGGTGAGGTTGCTTGAGGGTACAGTACAGAGGAAAACACTGGTGTCAGCGACAGTGACCGTTCTGTTTTCCAAGCTCCGTTGTCTGTATGCGTCGAGATTGTGAAAAGCTGTGTACCTTTTACACATTTGTAAACATTTGAGGTCCGTCACTCACATACAGAAAGAGACAGACTGATTATTACACTGTGTCTTTCTCTGCCTGTTCCTCTCGATCCTTCAGTGCTGATATTACTGTGTAAGGTTCGTGTCTGTACTAAAAAATATGACTCGCTAGGACATCATCTGTGTCCAGTGGGTGGGTGGGAACTTCTAATATATTTCTCTACGTGTGGCTGATCTTGGTACTACACAGCAGGGCATATCTAAGGAATTAATGCACGGTTCAGAGTTTTTTTATTTTTTTTTTAGGTAGTTGTTTAACCAGGTATAGCACACTAAGCTGAAAGCTTTTTTACAGAGCGACCTGGGAGCATAAGGAGGTTAAGTGACTTGCTCAGGGTCACACAGTATGCAAGTGGAGGCTGTGGGATTCAAGCCCAGGTCTGGTCTGCTGGATATCACCAGATTTGCAGCTCAGAGCCTTAGACCACTGCGCTATACTGCATATATATAGAGTTATATATATATAACACTATATATAGAGTTAGTCACCTGCTGTGTTTCAACCAGTGATTTGAGTCTTTTGACAAGTAATAATTACTGCCATGCTACAGATAGTTTTATCCCTCCTGGTCCTCCCCGTTCTTTCCTTCCTGCTGCTGCCAACCACCAAATCCTTCACTCTTCCCAGCCATGTTTTTTTTTTTTTTTTTTAAACTCAAGTTTATTCAAGAAAGTCAGACTGTGCATTTGGTAATACATCCACCTTGCCTACAGTACAACAGATGATAGTGAGTTAAGTCCAATTGTCTGAAAATGTTAGTATATACATTATGAACCAAGATTTAAATTGTGATTCCATTCCAGATTTATTTGATTGGACAAAGTGGTGAGATCTTAAACAAAACATTCTTGTATATCGGTTACAACTGAAACATATAACCAATAAACAAGTACTGGTGCACTGTTCATTTTATCCCAGCAAAATTGGAGGGAGGGGAGTCAACAAGTAAAGTCATGATTAAGTATATCATTCAGGTATTTAGATCACACAGAATGTCTGGGAGGGGCGATGGGGATAGTGATAGAAACGAAACAAACCCTAGTTAATTAAGCATCAGTCATTTCCATTTCAATTTAATCTTTGTTATAGTGGCCCATGAGAAAAGCAGTGGGGAAGATTTACAAGAGAGATTCACTGAGGGGACCGAGAGGTGTCTTCTTCCCCAGCCTCGGGTGTCACCCCATCTGCCTCCCATGCAATCCAAGGGCTCCAAATTGCTCTGCAGGCCTCCGGACAGATATTGACAAGATGTTCCTCTAGGATTTCACCTATCTTCCCAAAGTTAGCCTTCCTAAAGTCCCCTACCCTTGTCTTAGTCCTGGCTATTCCTTTTTCCAGATTTAGGTAGAACCATACCATGTGGTGGTCACTGCCTGCAAGATAGTCTTCCACTTTTATTTCCTGGACATACTCAGCATTGTACAGTACTAGGTCCAGTATAGCTCTAGCCCTGGTAGGTTCTGTGACTCCCTGCATCAGAAAACTATCCTGGAAAACTTCCAGAAGGAATTGTTCCTCGGAGCAGGAGGTAGCTGGGGTCCTCCAGTCCACACCAGGTAGGTTGAAATCACCTGTTATGACTACGTTCTAATCTGCTCCCCTAATGCGCTGTCCAACTCCTTGTCCTGCAAAGGTGGTCTGTATACCACCTCCATTCTAACCTTTCTCCCTTTGGTGGTCTGAAGCTGAATCCACAAGGCTTCAGGCTTACCCTCAGCCTCTTCTTCCCTGGTGCATATGATCCCTTCTCTCATGAATAAAGCTACTCCTCCCCCTCTCCCCATCTCTATGTCCTTCCTGTAAATTCTGTACCCAAGGATCACAAGGTCCCAGTCATGGTAGTGGGTGGCCATCTCTGTGATGGCCACTGTGTCTACCTTACTCTTTCAACCGTCAGTGCCTGAAGATCCACCATCTTGTTTGCCAGGCTCTTTGCATTTAATGACACCACCTTCTACTGTGACTTCTGTACACCAGGACCAGTGACCAGCCCTTTTCATCTTCCCACTCCCTCACCCCCCATTCTTCCATTCATGCTCTTTTCTCTTACTTCTTTCTGATGTCTTAATGGTGAGGGGAAGGCCCGTCAGTCTCCTGCTCCTGGTGACTGTGGTTGCAACACACCCTATTGCACCCCATAAGATACACAAAGGCCTCCCAAAAAATAAAATAATTTAGGCCCCACTTAAAAGAGACTCACTAGAATGAGGACCTGCACCATCTGTATAGGTGCCTTGCCACCAAAGGCTCTTGCTAAGAATACTATCCCTGAGATGTGTTTTTATAATTCAAAAGTTATTTTACTCTTAAAATTCTGAATACCAGGTCCTAAGGACTTTCTGATTGTTTTGTACCGCCCACACTCTGCCCCCGTGCTCACAGACATGATGATGATATACCAATGAGAGCGCGGGGGCATGCTCCATTATATTCAGTGGGTGGTGATTTTTCCATCTTTTTTTTGTAATATAATGCCCACTTGGTAATGAAACATGGGCACTGGTCAACTAACAACACCCTTGTTAGTTGACCGGTGCCCGCGTTTCATTGCTAAGTGGCTATTATATTACAAAAAAAGATAGAAAAATCACTGCCTATCAAATATAATGGAGCGCGCCGCTGCGCTCTCACTGGCATATCGTCGTCACGTCTGTGAGCACGGGGGCGGAGCATTGGTGGCAGGAAAAAAACGGGAAGTCCTTGGGACCCGGTATTCAGAATTTTACAAGTAAAATAACTTTTAAATCATAAAACACATCTTGGGGATAGTATTCTTAGCGAGGACCTTTGGTGGCAAGACTCCTATACAGATGGTGCAGGTCCTCATTCTAGTGAGTCTCTTTTAAGTGGGGCCTAAATTATTTTATTTTTTGGGAGGCCTTTGTGTATCTTATGGGATATACATATATATATATATGTATATGTACACACTTACATACATATGCAGATACTGTGTGCCTTTCTGATTTTACTTTATTTATTGCTGTTTTGATGGATTTAAGTAATTCACTATACATTGCTTTTAGTTTCTGTAATATGTTATTCTGTGTAAGATACCCTGAGCTCCTAGAAAGGGCACAGTAACAGTAAAATACTGCTGCTGCTGCTACTAGTACTACTACTTTAACACACCTAGAAATTAGCTCTCAAAATTTGTTGTGCCTTTCCTGGTCCAAAGATTACAAATAACTTAGTAAATAACTAATGGATAGGATAATTTATGAATTTTGGTGACGTGGGTTAAGAAAAACATCCCCCCCTACCCGATTCGGAGGGCAAGTTTCATATAAAATGTGGTGAATTCGCTCCAAAGTTAAACATTTCCATGCCTTTCCACGCGTATACCGTCCAGGCGTCCACCAGTGCCAGTCTCCGGTACAGTTCAAATCAGCTCTAATTATAACTCAGTGCTAAGGGTTTACTTTCATTTTCTAGACGTTCAGTTTATGCTGTGAATGCTGGAAGTGGGTTATTGATCTGGTTGTTTGTTTAGCCCACAGGGAGCGATGTTATTTAGTGCAGACAAGGAGAAGCATATGACAGAGAGTTGAAGCAGACAGGCACACAAGAGTCTTGTAGTTGGGTTTCATTTTACAGAATTACTACAGTAGATGTCTGAAGGGCTCCTTTTTTATATACTGCTTTGATTTTGTGACATATTAAATTATTTCAGTTTATCTGCAACGTTACCTATATTTCCTCTTCCCCTGTGAAAAACTCTTCATTGATCTATGCTGTGTGATGTAAGCAACAGTAGCTATGATCTGTTTCATTACTGAGTCTAGTGCTTCTACCTTTTTAATCACCAAGTGAAGCAGTCTGACACCTCCTTCCTCTACAGTTGAAGCACGCATCCAGCAGCCCTGTTTGACATGACTGATACTTGTCGATTTAAACATGGCAAAGTTGATACCGAAAATGACAAACTAGGGGAGTGTTTCCAAAAGTTGTCAGCCAGTTTAATTTTAAAATTGTCGTTTATTGCCTCACTAGCAAATGACCACTGCTTTTCTAATGTTTTAAAACAAGTAATGATTTGAGTTCTGTTCCATTATGTGTATTTGTGTGTGTGTGTGTGTGTGTGTGTGTGTGTGTGTGTGTGTGTGTGTGTATATATATATATATAGTATATATGCTGTGTGTATATATATATATATACATACACACACACACAAACGGACGAAGAAGCCAGCAGAGTAAGGCGATTTGTTCTAGTCTGCTCATATTGCAGGGTCCTCCGCTTAAAGTGCCCCTGACAACATTAGGAAGACTTCGAAAAAATTAAGATTTATATTCAGCTCTACCCTGTTTTATTACTGAAAACAGTTGCATGAAAAGAAGATCCCTGTCCCCTAGACTATATCTACTCTGGCTGCTTCTCTACACATCATAATTCCTTGTTTATGACATCATCATTATCTCCACAGCAACATATTTTGATGTCATAAACAGAATTATGATGTCAGGTTTAGGCAGGCAGCCAGACCTAAAAGGGCATAGATACTGTATTCATGCAAATACCCTTGGATGAGAATTACAGAATAAAATACAAAATATAAACTACATTTATGCCAGAATATTTTATTTTTTCAAAGTTGTCTCAATTGTGTCAGGAACTCTTTAAACTACAGACTCTGCCCTCCCACCCCCATCCATCATTCCCTTCTGTCCGCCCTCCATTAACCCTTGTTTTCCCCTTAACTCTGTCCCAGCCTCTCTTGAAGCTGCCCGTCTTCGTTGAAACCACCTCTTCCAGAGCCACTTTCCAACCTGCCGCCACCCTCTCCGTGAAGAAGTGCCTCCTAGCCTCTCTCCTACCCCCCCCCAAAAAAAAAAACATGAGACTTTGTTCCTTGTGTTCTGGTTTCCACTGAGCTTAAAGAGACTCTCCTTGTCCATCCTATTTATTCCTTTCAAATACCTGAAGGTCTTCATCATGTCCTGTCTCTCTCTCTCTCACTTCCTCCAGGCAGTACATGTTCAGGGCCTCCAGTCTGTCCTCACATGTTCTACGCTGCTGGCCCGTGGTCTTTGTTACCCTCCTTTGGGCTGTCTCCAGCAAGTTAATGTCTTTTTTTAAGGCATGAGCACCAGTATGGTATACTGTATTATATTGTATTGTATGGGACGCAGAAGGGAGGGAGAGAGAGTGAAGGAAGGAGATAGTTTGCTTCAGTGGTGCGCAGCCATTCCTTAGAGCAGTCTGTTACCAGTTTAACTGGAATGGGGCGGTTTGGCAGGAGAGAACAGGTACCCCATGAGTGCAGAGTGTTGCAGGCGAGACGGAGCCTGTAGCATGACTGAGAGAGAACAAGAGAGCGGAGAGAGGATAGGACTGCTCCTCGGCACATTACGTTGTGAAGGAAGCCTCGAATCAGCATCACTGTGGTTCACTGTGTATTGTACTTTTGGCTGCAGTTTTGACACGGTGAAAAAAAATACATGTATTTGGCCGTAAAATTAGATTGGTTTGTTCTACAGTTGGTCCGTGATTATGATGAACTGGAATGTGTAGATAGCTGGTGTGACGAACCAGATTCATAAGACATAACTGCTATCTTATGAGCAATGTTCCCATTGAGACTGCAGATTGAAGGAGCTGTAATTGCTGGGAGCGCCTTGGAAGGCAGAGATTGTTGGCCACATCGGCGGCGGTGAATTCTCTGGGGACTGCACACGGGACGGGAGGAACCAGGGCTGCATCGGCAGCTGCATCAGAGGAGGGAAGAATTTGGAGCTGCATCGGCAGCTGTAAAGATCATCGGGGGCACCGGAGCAGTATTTACGGTGGCTGCAGTCGGCAGTGGGGCAGGGCTGGAAGGTGACGGGCTTAGTGGAGAGGGCATCGGAGCGGACTTCCCGGCAGCAGCAGTCAGCAGCTGGCCAGGGCTGGAGTGAGGAGCTAAGCTTGCCAAGGACCAAACGTGAGTGAGGGTGCCAAGTTTGAAGTGTGGCTGGGCTTCTTAAGGCGGGCCCAGCCACCTCACTAACCCCATAAGGCGCTATATTGTGTCCACACCACCCACCCGACCTCTATTAAATGGTCTGAGGGGGCAGAGTCTTGGGGGTGGGCATGGTGTGACTGGTTAAGCTGGAGCCGTAAGAAGCCTGGACTTGATGCTGGCTGGGAGGGGGGTGGGCATAAGATTTTCATTCTATGCTGGCTTGGGTATAGTGGTTACTGTGATGATTGAAGAGTAATTCTTGGGATCTTGCTGGACTTTGATGGTGTAAAATTGAGGGCACATTGAGGGGTATTGTGTTGGGATTGTTGCTTAATAAGGGGGCACGTTGACGAGAATTGTCTATTACTGGGTATCGTGTGTGTGTGTGTGTGTGTATAGAAATCGATGGTGGGGGTGCTGTGTTAATTTGACAGTATTTTATTGCTGGTAGGGGAATATATTGCTCATAACTAAAATGAGAGTGGGATTGGGGCAGTCAGAGTGGGCATCTTTGGCAGGGCAGTAGGGTGTACGGGGTGTGGGGCAGCCATAATATTAAATTGGGGATGGAGATTTGGAGGGCGCCCAGTGTGTTTTCAGCTGGAAGGTCTTAGGGAGGAGATCAGGGGGATCAGAAGGCAGCTGGAATGGGGGATGGGGAGGGATGGGGAGGTAAAGTGGGGTATGGATCATATGTGATTAGACGTGGTCTAAATGGCATGTCTAAAAGGGCAAGTGGAATAGGCAAAAAGGGCACATCTCACGGGATAGGTGGACCATATGGTCATTCTAGAGGTGAGGGGGGTGGGAAAAGCAACGTACGGGAAGCACTCTGTAGGGAGGGGGCTGATCGGACGGAGCAAAAGAGGGATGGAGGGGTAGAAGAGAGCAAAACGGAGGCAAGCATCACACTTACAAACTGTTTCACCGTATTATATCCAGGAGATGATGTGGAGGAGGCTGATGGTGAGGGAGAGCAAGAGGACAGGGAGGGTTTGGGCAATAAGCTGAGGGGGTGAGTGACAGAGGAGGGTGCCAGAACCATAAGAAAGGATGGAGGGGGGGACAGGAGCCTAGGTTGGGGGAAATATGGTAGATGGGGGACATTGAATGAGCGCAGGGTGGAAGGTGGCAGGAATGTGGTCAGGCCGGTGTCCAGGTTGGGGAAGTCAATGGGGGGCCAGTAGAGAGGTCAGCTTGAGACAAGATTCATCGGAAGAGGTGGAGAGTAGGTAGGGAGAATTTCAGCTGATGGGGAGGGGAGTGCAGGTCGGAAAGGGGGGATGAAGAAAATTAGTGGAAGGTTGCTTGGGTGGGGATTGGAGGATTATAGTTTAAGAAGGGTGGGGTGGAATTAGGGGGCATTCTTTTGGCCTCTCGGGAAATTGGGGGCTTGGAGCAAACCGGCATCATGGTAGGAATATGGTAGGACTAGCATATGGGGGTGGCCTCCAGGCTGATGGGAGTTGGGAGGAGTAAACAGGGGGTTGTTGACAGAAGGAGGAGCCTGGATGGATCAAAATGGGCTAATAAAGATTCCCAGGCTGATGGGAGAGGCAGGAGTAAGCAGGGGTTTGATGATGGAAGGAGGAGTCTGGAAGGATCAAAACGGGCCAATAAAATGGGTGGGTGAAGGTGATATTGTTGGGGGATTCCCATGATCAGGGGTATCCAGTGGGAGGGGTTGGGGGAAAATAAAAGCAGCCCAGTCAAGGCTAAGTGTATGCCAGGATTATCTGTACATAAGGCCAAATTCCATCTATACGCGATAGCTCTGGATTGTGGGAGATCCCTGGACTTCCTAGTACATCTGGGGACAAATGACTTGGAAGGGAACAGTGAGCTAGGAATAGAGGCTAGGTTCCGGGAATTGGCGAGGGTTTGTCATTCTAAAGGAAGCAGAATTTCCTTCTCTGAGATTCTGCCGGTGCCAAGGGCAACTGGGGAGAGCAAGTTAAAACTTAGAGGGGTGAACCAGTGGCTTAGGAATTGGTGCAAGGCAGAGGGGTGTGGGCTGGTGGGAGATTGGGGAGATACTTGGGAGGATAAGGGGCTTTATGCCAGGGATAGATTACATCTCAGTATGGAGGGGAGGGAGATCTTGAAATTAAAACTTGCTGGTTTTATAGGAGAGAGGTGGGGTTTAAACTTGTAAGGGGGAAGGTTAAATAAAAGATTGGCATCAGGGAAGCTGTTTGTGGGTCCAGGCCTAGGGTAGTTGATGAGTGAGGGGGAATGTGATACAAATATAGGGAAAATTGGGCAGAATAAGGACTGTGCAGGGCTGGGGAGATTAGATAGGGAGGAGAGGTCGAGGTGGAGGACAGTACTGATTAATGTCAGGAGCATGAGCAAAAAAATGCCTGAGTTACAGGCTTGGCTGGCTGAAGGATCAGCGGACATGGCGGCAATTACAGAGACATGAGCCACCCAGAGAAATGATTGGGACCTAAATTTGGAGGGTTATAAGATATTCAGGAAAGATAGGGGAGTGGCAAGAGGGGTAGGGGTTGCGCCGATGGTCAGAAATGATGTTATGGTTAGTGGAGTGGAGGAGGCTGAAGGAGGAGTGGAGGCGATCTGGGTAACCTTGCAAACGAGGGGAGGAAAAATGTTTTAAATAGGGGTGGTATACAGGTCCCCTGCAATTGATGAGGGTCTGGAGGATAAACTGGTTGAGAACATCAAGGGTCATTGTGACCTAGGTAAGGGTAGGGTGGTGGTCATGGGAGACCTTAATATACCAGGGGTGGATTGGGACACCATGACATCCTCTGTAGCCAGGGAACAGCGATTGATGGACGTTTTTCAGGATGCTTTCCTGGTCCAGCAGGTGGGGGAAATACTAGAGAGGGGCAGATATTGGATGTTGTCCTAGCGGACAGTGATCAGATAAGAGGCCTAGAGGTGTGCAGTCCACTGGCGGGTGGGGACCATGCCACAGTCTGGTTTCTGCGGCGTGTATAGGGGGTGAGGAAAACCATACTAATACAGTAGTGGTAGACTTTAGGGGAGCGGACTTCGTGGGTATGGGTATGATTCTAAGAGAGGGAGGTTAGACAAGATTAGGCCGGACATGCATGCTGGAAGATTGTGGGAGACCATTAAAAAAGGGGTACAGGAGGCTACTAAGTACTGTACAAAATTAAGGTGAAAGCATGGTAAAATCAGTAAGCCATGTTGGTGGACTAGGGAGTTGCAGGAGGCAGTGAGGGATAAAAAGGTCGCTGATTCACGTTTTAAACGCTCAAGGGGGGACAAGGAGCGAGGTGAGTATGAAATATCGGCCAGGAGGGTCACCAGAGTGGTGAGGGGAGCCAAGGTAGAGATGGAGCAAAACCTGGCTAGGAATATCCGAAGGGGGGAGGGATTCTACAGATATACAAGAGAGAGAAGCGAAAAGAGAGGACGCAGATCAATAGGATTAAAATTATGGGAGGATGGGCTCAAGAAGCAGGGGAACAGGCAGAGGTGCTAAATGAGTACTTTGCCTCAATCTTTGCAGTTGGGGATTGGAGATCCCTACAGGTTGATGGTAGGGAAGAGCATTCAGCTAAGGTGAGAAGTCAGTCTGAGACCGGAGGACGGAATGAGGCTAGGGTACAGACAGGACCAGACCTGGAAGGGGTGGAGAGGTTGAGTGGGGGGGGGGTCACAGTAGATAGGGTGAGGGAGGTCCTTCGGAAGCTAAAGACTGATAAGGCGCTGGGGCCAGATGAGCTACACCCGAGAGTTGTGAAGGAATTGGCGGAGGAGCTGGCAGCTCCACTGGCTGCACTCTTTAATACCTCTTTGCAGACAGGATGGGTGCCCCAGTACTGGAGGGTGGCTCATGTAGTGCCTGTTCATAAAGGGGCGGTCTAGAGAAGAGATGGGGAATTACAGGCCTGTCAGTCTAACGTTTGTGGTAGGCAAAGTAATGGAGGGCTTTATCAAGGAGTGGATTGGGAGGCAGCTGGAATGGTTAGGACACCAGGATGATACACAGTATGGCTTTGTTCCGGGGAGATCATGTCAGTCCAATCTTGTAGAGTTTTATGATTGGGTGGCGGGGGCTTTGGACAGACATAGGCCAGACATAGGATGTCCTATACCTAGATTTCAGCAAGGCGTTTGATTCAGTACCACATTATGGGCTGATAAAAAAAGCTGGGGGTGGGAGAGCAGGCACTAGATTGGGTTGAAAATGGGCTCTCTGGGCATTTACAGAGGGTAATGGTGGGTGGGATACTCTCCTCTTCCAGGAAGGTAATCAGTGGGGTCCCTCAGGGTTCGGTATTGGGGTCACTCTTGTTCAACGCCTATGTCTTGGATATAGGAAGGGGGGTTAGGAATAGGTTGAGTCTCTTTGCGGACGATTCAAAACTGGGAGCTCTGGTGGATTGTGAGGATGCGAGGGAGGCGGTCCAGGGGGATCTGGATACCCTGGAGGGGTGGTCAAGGAAGTGGGGACTGAAATTTAATGCTGAGAAATGTAAGGTACTACATTTGGGGGTAAAAAACCCGGGCCATGAATACACCCGGGGGGGGTGGGGTAACACTGCAAGTCATATTGAGAGAAAGGGATTTAGGGGTGGTGATAGACGTCAAAATGAATAACTCTGAAAACTGTAGAAGAACTGCAGCCAAAGCAAACAGGATACTGGGTTGCATAGCTAGGGGAATTACGTCCAGAAGGAGGGAGGTGAACCTCCCTCTGTATAATGCCTTGGTCAGGCTGCAGCTCGAATACTGTGTACAGTTCTGGAGACCTCATCTGAAAAAGGGCATAGCACTGCTGGAGAAGGTCCAGAGGAGAGCGACCAGGATGATTCAGGGCATGGAGGGGAAGCCTTATGAGGAGAGACTGGAAGAACTTGGGCTTTACTCACTGGAGGAGAGGAGGGACAGGGTAGATATGGTAGAGGTTTTCAAGTATGTCAAAGAAATAACCAGGAGTGGAACCAAGGAGTTTTTTAGGCTAAAGAAGGGGGGAGCAACCAGGGGCCATGAGTGGAAGCTGGAGGGGGGGAAATTACAGGGGGGAGCGTAGGAAGCATTTTTTCACTGAGAGGGTGGTGGAGCCGTGGAATGCGCTGCCTTGGAGGCTGGTGGAGGAGGGCACAATGGAGGGATTCAAGAAGGGGTGGGATAGGTACAAGGGGAAACTGAATCTAAAGAAGACCCTCTTGGGGCCTGGGGGGCTGGTAAGGCGAGCAGCCATTAGGTTGCTGGCTTTCGAGCAGACAATGACAGACCATTTGACCTATTCTGCTGGCTTTTTAGAATGTTAGTATTCCAGATGCGGCCTCACTAATGACCTGTACAAGGGTAGTACTTATTTATTTAGCTTTTGTTTACCAGGTAGGCACACTAGGCAATGAAAGGTGCAACACAGGAGGTTACAACCAAGAATATAGACAGTGGAAATACAATAGACTGGAAAACATATACTGGCAAGAAATGAAAATCTAATACAACAGTGTAAAATTTGATAAGAACATACTCAGTTTACAGTGCCATCAGTTACAGAGACAGACTCTGAAAAAATGCAGTATAACAAGAGGGACATATATGAGTTGCAGCACCATCTGTGTGATATGGAGAGAAAAAACAAAAGTAGTTACACATCCATGTACCTGAAAAGAAACCCATAATATTGGCACATTTAATATAGAGAGAGACAGAGATATTTGGGTAGGGAATTAAAAGTAATATTCATAGTATTGACTTCAGTAGGATGTTGATTAGAAGATGTTAGATCAGCAATTCCCATCTGGAAGAATTGTACAGGGGGAAACGGCTCAAATACTATGACAGAAGTAGAGTGCCTGGCTAAGGAGCTGCTCACAATATTTGTGATGGGAGGAATGTACAAAGCAGCACCGTCGGATATCAGGAGGAATGGAGTTCCAGATTTTGGGGACAGAGTGCACAAGTTTTAACTCTTAAGACCATAAGCCGGGCATTAGAGGTAGCCATTTTCAACAATTTGGAGAGAGAAGGGAAAGGATCGAGGCTACCCATTTAGTGAAACGTTAAAGATGACCCCTCTGTAACTGTGGTCATGCAGGAGCAATTGGGGGGCGGGCAACCCAGCTTACTGTAGAAGGAACAGTGGTGAGCGACTCTAGGTGACTTAGATGAAAAACTGCAGATATTATTATAGGTGACATTCCACTTGAGTAGGGTGGATTTTGAGGCTGAAGAGTACACTGGGGCTCTATAGAGAAGTTTGTGGAGTAGCATTCCTCTGGTGATGGCGAGGCATGCCTGTGGTGTCAGGTCTCAGGTGACTTTATAAGAGCATGGAGCTCACAGATTTGCAGGTGTGAGATGTAAAATCCAGAGCAGGGTCATTGATGATTCCGAGGTATGTAAAGGAAGAAGTGGTTGGGACCAATGTCCCATCTTGGTATACTGCGGATAGAGGGGTTGGGCATGCTCTGAGTTTGGAGGACTTGCCAAAGAACATGGTATTACTTCCTCTCGCCTGCTGCTGATCCCTCTGGCAATGCAGCGCAACATTTTACCTGCTGCTGCTTTCCTGTACTGTGTGGAGCGCTTCAGGTCACTAGTGATCCTCACTCCCAGATCTTTCTTCTTTGATGCAGATCAATCAGTCAGTCAGTCTTTATTTAACCAGGCAAAACACCATTGAGCAGAACTCTTTTACAAGATGGACCTGGGCAGGATTACAAGAACGTACATATACAGAATAAAATGAGAGCATACAAGGTACATTGATGCATAGAGGAGGTACATGTAATAATGAAATCATACAATATACTGTATGTAGATGCATACAAAAATGACAACAATAATGACAATGTAGACGACATTAACATACTAACATACTAAAAAGCCAGCAGAATAGGCCTAATGGTCTGTCGTGTCCACTTGGTAGCCAGCCACCTAGTGGTTGCTCGCTTTCCCGCCCCACCAGCCCCCAAGAGGGTCTTCATTGGATTTAGTTTCCCCTTGTACATCTACCACCCCTTCTTGAAGCCCTCCACTGTGCCCTCCTCCACCAGCCTCTTGGGCAGCACATTCCATGGCTCCATCACCCTCTCAGTGAAATAATGCCTCATATGGTTCCCCCCTATAATTTCCCCCCTCCAGTTTCCACTCATGCCCCCTAGTTGTTCCCCCTTTTTTTTGCCTAAACAGCTCCTTGGTTCCGCTCTCAGTTATTCATTTTACATACTGGCAGACTCCCATCATCTCCCCCCGTCCCTCCTCTCCTCCAGTGTGTACATCCCAAGCTCCTTCAAGCTCTCCTCATAGGTCCTCCCCTCCATTCCCTGAATCATCCTGGTCACTCTCCTCTGGATTCTCTCCAACAGTGCTATGTCCTTCTTCAGATGAGGTCTCCAGAACTGAACACAGTACTCAAGTTGCAGCCTGACCAAGGCATTGTATATGTTATTAACAGTAAGTGCAATAGATAATACAGATGATGCCTGAAGAGCGATTGCCCCAGGTTAGACAGGGCTAGCAGGGCTATATACTGGGGACTTACACAGAGCAAGGACTATAAACTGGGTGCTAACCCCAAGTTGGTCAGGAAAACAGGTAAGAGATGTGTGAAGGATGCATGAGGTGGGGGTATCAAGGAGGGCAGTAAGAGTCTAGAGCCAAGTGGGTTGCGCTGAGCAGAAGTGAGGGCAAGGTATGGGTAGAGTAAAGGCTGGGAGAGGAAAGTGGTGATGGATACTGTGACCCCTCCCAGGCTGTACTCATTCCTGGCGTTCTTGGCTCCAGTGCATTTCTTTACAGTGAAGCCAAGCTGCCAGATCCTGGACTACTTCTCTAGTTTTTCCAGATCCTTCTTTAGGTCTTGTATTCCTTTTGCAGTGCCCACCCTCCCACAGAGCTTATGTTGTCTGTGAATGGGCAGATTTTGCGCTTAATGACATCAACAGTATCACTGATGAAGACATTGAACAGCAGTGGTCCGAGCACAGATCCTTGTGGGACTCCACTGGTGACCTCCGTGTTGCTAGATAGCTTACCCCTCACCACCACTCTCTGGGACCTACCCCTCAGCCAGTTTTCCACTTATGTGATCAAATTCTCTCCAGCCCTGAGATCTGCCAACTTCCTGATCAACCTCTTGTAGGGTACAGAGTCAAGGGCCTTGCTGAAGTCCAGGTAAAGAATGTCCATCACTTGGCCCCTGTCCACTGTTTTACTGAGCTAGTCAAAGAAGTCAGTCGGATTAGTTTGACATGACCTCCCTTCTATAAACCTGTGCTGCCTCACATTATTATTTCCCCTCCATCCCTTGCCCAGTAAACGGAACTTCCACAGTTAACACCCTTCAACTCATTCGGCAGTCATGACTTCTTCGGCTACACCTTTCAGCCCATGCAACAATCATAACTTCTGTCACTGTACCCTTCAGCTCACCTGACTCACATGACTTCTATGGCTACGCCTTTCAGCCCACCTGACAGTAATGACATCTATGGTTACACCCTTCAGCCAACCCGGCAGTCATGACTTTTATGGCAACACCTTTCAACCCAGCTGACAGTCATGACTTCTATCACAGTACCCTTCAACCCACCTGACAATCATGACTTCTACACCCTTCAACCGATCTGACAGTTGTGACTTTTCCGGCTACACCCTTTAACTCACCCGAGAATTGGGAGTTTTAACCAACCAAACAGTCATGACTTCTATGGCTACATCTTTCGAGCTACCTAACAATGACTTCTGCAACTACACCCTTCCACAGGAAGGACGATAAAGTGACTGCCTTCACTGCCTACAGCAGTGCCATTTTTTGATGGCTTGCAGAGGGTGACTGAATGCTGAGCAACCTTTTTTCTCCTAAGCTGGGATAAACTTGGCCCTAATGCAGCGTTCCAGGATTCACACTGAATGGCTCTTCCAGGCTGCAGCATTGGACTGGCCACCAGTACAAGTTTTGATAATAGCAAAACTCCTCAGGCGGCATAGGTAAGCTGCACTTTTCTCTTCTTGAGAAACTGGTGGGCATTCCCTAGTACCATAGGATCTGTTTTTAAGCAGGGATACTCCAGGATCTGAATTTGCAATTCTCTGGCTCCATACCTATTATTCTAGCAACTGAACTCAAGCTGTAGCTTGCCCCCAATATGGCTGGATTTATAGAAGATCCCTGTAAATACAGCCTGATTGTTTAGCACCCTTTCCCTGTTACAACTTCATTACAGTTGTGGTGGCCTGTATTCACAGACATTATCTCCAGCATTAACACTGCTTTACTTTGTTCTTACTAATCCAGTTCAGCAACTTCATGTTGTTCAATGGAACATTGCTGAAGCATATTATTAAATGAAAAGTAATGTGGCGTTAAAAGGGAGGAGTCAACAGTATAAGCTCTACACCCGTGTGTGGGGCTGTCCCTGATAGGCACATTAAGTGCTTAGTGTAAGTTACCTCCTTGCTGGAGTTTGCAGTATTGTAAAAGTTATCCAGCCGATCCTGCCATTGGATGCCATGACATTTTGTATAGCCGGATACATCTGATATTTCCCACAGTCCCCCACAGGTGTTATCAAAGCCGGGTTGCACCTGCAGGGGATTCATTTATTAGTTGTGTAGTTTGGAGCTTTAAGTCAGATGGTCCATACTTAAAGGTGACCGGCAAAGTATCTATACAGCCCGACCCGTTCCCCACATACCTTCTAATGCTGCTTCGGGAGTCTGGGGCTGCATAGATGATCATTTTTAATCCAGTCATGACATTTTTATAAACTGACGAAATTTTCATCCGAATCCGGAAGCGCCGCAGAAGTCCCGATTGAGGCGGGCAATTGCGTGGGTATTCCACCCGTTTAGTGGCGTCGCTACCACCACTGCTCTTATTATAGTGGCGGTATTTATTATACTTATTTTATGACTTTCACGGAGGTTGATGGCTGGTAATGTTACCTACAGCAACAGCCAGGTGTTGCTGTAGGTAACATTACAGCCATCAATCCTCCATGGAGCCATAAAATAAGTATGATAGCTACCGCCACTGCTCCTATAATAAGAGCAGTGGTAGCGATGTCACTAAATGGGTGGAATATCTATGTGCACTGCTTCGTCAATTGGCACCGTAGGAGCTTCCAGGTTCAAAATTTCGTCAGTTTATAAAAATGTCATGACTGATTAAATGATCATCTATGCAGCCCCAGACTCCCGAAGCAGCATTAGAAGGTATGTGGGGAACGGGGCGGGCTGTATAGATACTTTGCCGGTCACCTTTAACCTCAAGAGTTCAGTGGGACCAGATACTGATGTATCGGAATTAAAAAGCTTCGAGCTACATAATGAAGAGAGGAATCTCTGTGTCTGCAGCCCAGCTCTGATATCTGCTATGGGGGACTGTGGGATGCACCAAGAACATCCAGCTATACACAATGATGGGGCATCCGATGGCAGGATCCACCAGATAATTTTTACAATATTGCAAGCTCCAGCAAGGAAGTAGATTACATTAAGCACTTAATGTGCTAATTTTAGGCACCCCACACATAGGTGTGAGGCTTATACGGTTTCCTCCCTTTTAACACTGGAAGTTATGTTTGTGAAAGTAGGCCATGAAGTGTAAATAAACAGTAGTTTTATATATTATATATCTACAGAGAGAAAGAATACAAAAATAAATGACAGCAAAGTGTGGTATACAGGGAAATAATACCATGAAGGAGTCGGATATGCCATAAAGCCAAGAGTCTGAAGGCAGGTGGCCTTTATGAACTTGTTAGGATGGTATTATTTCATGAGTATGCGGGGCTTTGCCATGTTTTATTTTATATATAATGCATTAGGTTGGACACTTCTCAGCTGTGTCTTATGTTTTAGTATAGTGTTTGGGGGGGGGACTTACATATGTTGTTAAGGGACTTGTTACTTGTGTTATTGGGTGGTTTGTAGTGTGTTGGATAGTAATGTGTTAACACATTATTATAGTGGTTTTATATATATATATATATATATATATATGGTTATTAATACATTATTATAGTGGTTATATGTATATATATATATATATATATATATATAGCATATATTCTTTTCAAAAAACAAAAACTGCATTAATGCACCAGTTACAGTTCAGATTAAAGCGACAAAAATACAGAAGTGTAGTGTCAGGGTTTCCAACCCTAACTCCCCCATCCCCAAGCAGGAAAAGGAAAAAAAATTACTGTTTTCGCTGTCCTGTCGACGCATCAGGGGTGAGGTCTTCTTGGGGGTTCTCAACTCTTAACGCTTACACCATTGTGATATAATCTCAGATGTTCAGAACTGTATCTCACCACATGTTGCCAGTGACCTGTAGGCCGTGCCAGAAGAAAACATATCACAGATCATCTTATCTAGTCATGGAATGGGGTGAGTGTTAGGGTTGAGAACCCCAAGGAAGACCCCACCCTCTACTATATATATATATATATATATATATATATATATATACACATATATATATATATGTATATACACACACAGTTTTGGGTATTAATGTGTTATATAGAGAAGCATGCATATGCAGGTGTGTGTTATGGGTTTATTTTACACCCTTGAGGTGTGTGATGAACCATAAACCTTGAGAGCAAGGTTCAGGATGTTTATTTGGTCTTCATACACTGCAGGTATGGAAAAAACCCTCATAAAGATACAGGTGCATTTTTTTTTTAGTAATTACTGGTGCAGAGTGTGGAAACCACGAAATAAAGAAGATGTAGAAGATTCGTCTTATTCATTTTACTCATAGAAGCGTGTAATAGCTCATAATAGAACAGCTCATTTCCATCAAGTTCTAGTTTGTGCATTTTGAACCAATTTACATTAAAAATAAGTCAACAGTTTAAAAAAAATACTAAAACTGAAACAGACATGATATTGAGACGTAGTAGATGTTACTGTTCATATTGTTGCCACATCTTTTTACAGTGTAGTCTGTGTGATTCAACGGATAGCAGCAACAAAAAGTGGTGCTTCTAGCACCTGTAACATTGAAAACCCAACTTTTCTAAACAAAAACTGTGCCTAGTTCAGTTTTGTCTTTTGTTTTTTGGTCTTGTCGGGTTCGAATGCACTGTCGTCATCGTGATAACCTGCCTGAAGCAAGAGCTTTAGACAGTGTTATGGGGGCTCGCGGTAGTGCTTTGCCATTTCAGAGTTTTATTTATTTATTTGCTTTTTGGTAACCAGGTAAGTGGACTAGACAGAACTGTCTATTTTCAGGCATGACCTGGGAGAGTACAAGTCAAAGAACAGGTAAAAAATAAATACATATACAGTGCAGAGCAGTAGAGTGCAAGACAGAAAGTGCTGTAATAACTGGGTGTGACGTTCACCCACTTATTACAACATTTGAAAGTGCTCACAAACTGAGTAATATCAGAGGTCACCAGTAATTATTAAGGTATTAATAACACATTAATACAGTGGAATTAGCCAGTTGCTATCATAATACGCAATTTGGATGTCATCATACATGCAAGCAATCACTCACACAGGTGTGGGTTAGTGTGTGAAACATGCACAACTAGGAACGTAGTGTGGCACAAGACTGCAGGTCAAGTGCTTTACTGCCCCTAGAAGTGCATTTATCACACACTAACCCGCACCCCGGAGTGGTGTTATGCTTATAAAATGGGTATATGTTAAGAAAATGTCGTATTAAAAAATTAACAAAGAAAATGTGTTATTTCATTTGAAATAGTCCCTCTGCTTTCCTTAGGGGTGCTGTTGTATTTGCTGCTGTCACTTAGGGTATTGTGCTGTGCATTATTAGTACAACTGCCAGGTCGCTGCCTCAGGCTGCTGGCAAGACTGCGATTTGCTTAAGATCTTGCCAGCAGCATGCTGCCATCTGCAGTAGCATGTTTCAGTAAACTCCCAGCAGTCTTTATTTGCAGGTCAAGAGGGAGTTCCTGGAGTCTGTCATATATGTGGCTTAGGAGGGGGAGGGAGTGGCTCGGGATGAACAGCAAGAGGAATTTACTAGCAGAAACCACACTTTTTAAGTGTTGTATGCACAAATATATATATTTTGTGTTTAGTGGCTCCCAATCTCACTCGGTAATCTGTAACCAAAAAAAGGCGGCGAAATTGTTCACAAGGACTGGCATTTGTGAGGCATGGATCTGTAGTGTACTGCAGGCACAGGTGCTGGCACTTGTTATTTACTGTGTGTATATGGGTGGAAAAAGGATGGCTGGAACATAGCCAGTCAGAATACAGAACTGTCCCTGCCCATTTTATGAGGGGAAATATGCTGTATGATGGCTTTTTCCATGGGGAAGAGGACCCAACCATGCATGTTATAATAATAATAATTTTATTTATAGAGTGCAGTCTCTAAAATCAAAGTGCTGTACAATTCATGAAAACAATTAAAAAGAACAAAACATAGGTATTAAAACAGTTAAAATCAAGTAGTAAAATACAGAAACAAGCAGGAGCGTAAAACAAGACTAGTCACCAAATGCCTGACAGAATAAAAAGGTCTTTAAAGCTGTTTTAAAACTCCTCATGGTCTGGCACTCTCGAATCTGACAAGGCAGAGAATTCCACAGGGTCGGGGCTGCAAACATAAAATCGCGCAAGCCAGAACAGTACAGTACAGTACATTGTTTTAAAGGTGAAGCAAAGATATAGTTATGAAAATGAGAAGTTGTGAGTTGAACGAGTAGAAGAAAATGTCAGGAAGTACACAAGCCAGTGCTGGCCATTTCAGTGTTCAGTGGTGGTTAAGCCAAAAAGGGAGACTCAGTAAGTAGTATGAAGCGCAACTTAGTAACTGCTGCTAAACCCATTGAAACTCAAAGCTGTGAACGAATGCTTCCAACATGGGACCCAGTACAGACCTAACAAACAGCAACAATAACTGTTAAAGAGCTGCTGACACGCTCCAGGCAGACCACTCATACCATGCAGTTGCCTGCCCTAGGAGCTTTTTTAGCCATAAATCAATATTTTTGTCCAGGGGTTAAAAAGTAATTTCACAATTAAAGCCCAGCTCGTAACTTATACAATAGTCACATACATGAATACATGCCTGCAAAAATAATCTTAATACATATAGGCAGCCCCTCCCCCAATTTCACTGCTAGCTCTGACCGCCTGCAATGCCATTCCCTACCTCACATCATAATTATGCTGTTTTAGGGGTGGGTCTGCAGTGCTCAGAGGCAGCTTGGCTTCTAGCAGGAAGTTATAAGCTGGGCTTTACGAATGAAAATACTTTTTAACCCCTAGAAGCTCCTAGGGCAGGCAGCTACATGGTACGAGTTGCCTGCCTGCCTGGAGCACAAAAACATTTCAGCTGCTCTTTAAGCACTGTACACTACAGGACAGAACATGGTAAACAGCCATCTTAGCAAAGTATCTGAAGATGTTGTATGCTCAGATAAATTTTAAGCAGCATTATAAGTACAACGTGATGTGAAGTGTTGTCTGGGATTGGTACACGGACTGCAAAAACATATAAATTAGTAAGTCCCTGCCCAAAGACTCTTGACTCCTCTCACAGCTGAAGTGATTATCTTTGGTCTCAGGGACTCTGAAACTCAAAAATGTCCGGGTCCGGATGGGTACCCCACCAAATTTTATAAGCAGTACATAAACTTCCTTCTTCCTCCAGTGCAGGAGGTCTTTCAAACTGTTTAGGCAGATGGTATCCCTTCCCCAATGTGGCAATATGCTGTCATCTTGGCTGTCCTAAAGCCCAAAGAAGATCCCAAGTACACAGCATACTGCAGGCCGATAATCTTAAACTACAAAATATTTGTCAGTCTGAGTGCACCGCTTGAAAAACCTGATGCCCACTTTAGTAGATAGATACCAGGTTGGCTTTGTCGGATGACGGAACGCACATCATGATGGTGTATACCGTACTCTTCTGCTTCTTGATTATACTACTACTAGGCATATCCCAGTATTCTTTGGCTTTCTGGAAGAAGTGTCCAAATGCTGCATGGCATTTGTGCTTTCCAGCAAGCTTAGCTTTGGGTGAATGGTTCACTGGCCCCCTCCCCATTCCCTCTCACTAGAAGCATGAGGCAGAGGTGTTCTCTGTCCCCACTGCCATTTGCTTTCTACCTGGAACTAGGGGTGGCCACCATCTGGGTACACTCCAAAATATCAGGGATTCCCATTGGGAGGGTGAGATTACAAACTTTAGCTATTCATGGATGATATCCTACTGATATGGAAAACATAAACTGAACTTACAAGCTCAAATGGGCAGACTGGGTGGGCCATAGGCCCTTATCTGCCGATACTGTCTATGTATCTATGACCTTGACTTCCTTGGAGGGATCTATCCTGACGGTAGGGGCACTCTGCAGTTGTTTTTAGATTTAGAAGATTATAAATTAAATACCCAAAAGACCGAAGTGCTCCTTTACAATTATGCTCCATCTACAGCATTGAAACAAAACTTTCCCTTCAGATGGCATAGGGGAACTTTGTGATACCTTGGGATCAAATTGACCAAACACCTTCAGAATATGGAGCTTCTTAGCTATAAGCTCCTAACTCAAGAAATCACTGATGATCTTTCCAAATGGACACAGCTACAGCTAGGTTTTTTAATCGCTTAGCGAACATTTGTCAAAATATACTAATATATTAAAAGCCAGCAGAATAGGCCAAATGGTCTGTCTTGTCTGCTCGAAAGCCAGCAACCTAATGGCTACTCACCTTCCCACCTTCGCCCCCGAGAGGGTCCTCTTTGGTTTCAGTTTCCCCTTGTACCTGTCCCACCCCTTCTTGCAGCCCTCCACTGTGCCCTTCTCCACCAGTCTCCCAGGCAGCGCATTCCATGGCTCCTCAACCCTTTCAGTGAAATAATGCTTCCTACACTCCCCCTGTAATTCCTCCCCCTTCCAGCTTCCACTCATGGCCCCTGGTTGTTCCTCCCCTTCTTTAGCCTAAACAGCTCCTTGGTTCCACTCCTGGTTATTCCTTTTACATACCTGAAAACCTCTATCATGTCTCCCCTGTCCCTCCTTTCCTCCAGTGTATAAAGCCCAGGCTCTTCCAGTCTCTCCTTATAAGGCCTCCGCTCCATACCCTGAATCATCCTGGTTGCTCTCCTCTGGACTCTCTCCAGCAGTGCTATGTCCTTCTTCAGATGAGGACTCCAGAACTGTACAAAGTACTCAAGCTGCTGCCTGACCAAGGCATTACATAGAGGGAGGATCACCTCCCTCCTTTTGGACGGAATACCCCTGGCTATGCAGCCCAGTATCCTGTTTGCTTTGGCTGCAGTTCTTATACAATTTTCAGACTTATTCATTTTGACGTCTACCATCACCCCTAAATCCCTTTCTCCCAGTGTGGCTTGCAGTGGGACCCCCTCCCCCAGGGTGTATACATGGCCCGGGTTTTTGACCCTCAAATGAAGTACCTTACATTTCCCGGCATTAAATTTTAGTCTCCACCTCCTTGACCACCTCTCCAGGATATCCAGATCCCCTTGGACTGTCTCCCTCGCTTTCTCCCAATCCACCAATGCTCCCAATTTTGAATTGTCCGCAAAGAGACTCAACCTATTCCTAACCCCCTTCCCTATATCCGAGATGTAGGCATTGAACAAGAGTGGCCCCAATACTGAACCTTGAAGGACCCCACTGATTACCTTCTTGGGGTAGAAGAGTATCCCACCCACCATTACCCTCTGTAAATGCCCGAAAGCCAATTTTCGACCCAGTTGAGCTCCTGTCCTCCCACCCCCATCTTTTCTATCAATCCATTATACTAACATACTAAAATGCCAGCAGAATAGGCCTAACGGTCTTTCGTGTCTGCTCGTTTGGTCAGCCTCCACCCTGGGTGCTGACTTTGCTGCCCCCTCGCCTCCTCTGGCTTCTCCTTTCCCAGTTCCAGATATTCTTGCTGCATTGGATTTTGCTTCCAGAACCCTTCCCCTGTACCTGTCCCACCCCCTCTTGAACCCCTCCACTGTCTCTGCCTCCACCAGCCCCCTAGGCAGCGCATTCCATGGCTCCACCACCCTCTCAGTGAAGTAGCACCTCCTCATTTCTCCCTGAATCGCCCTCCAGCTTCCACCCATGCCTCTAGTGGCCCTCCTCCTTCCTTCAAGCACCCCTGACTGTTCCTCCCTATTTACCCTCTTCATGTACCTGAAGACCTCCATCATGTCCCTCTGTCCCTTCTCTCTTCCAATGTGTATATTATTTAGCTCTTCGAGCCTCTCCACATAGGTCCTGTCCCCCAAGCCCCAAATCATTTTGGTTGCCCTCCTCTGGACCCTCTCCAGGAGGTTAATGTCCTCTTTAAGTGTGGCCTCCAAAACTGCACGCAGTACTACATGTGTCGCCTCACCAAGCAGTTATACAGCAGGAGTATCACTTCCCTCCTTCTGGAGGTGATCCCCCTAGCGATGCATCCTAGCAATCCTGTTGGCCTTGTCTGCTGCCCTCCCACAAGTCTCCCGATTGTTCATCTTGATATCCACCACCGCCCCAGGTCCTTCTCAGCCATCGAGACTTGTAGCATTCCTCCAGTGTACACTTGGCCTGGGTTTCTGGCCCCCAGGTGGAGTACCTTGCATTTACCTGCATTGAACCTCAGCTTCCACTTTCTAGACCATCTTCCAGAGCCTCCAGGTCCCCTGTAGGGCCACCCTCCCTCCTCCCATCCACCACCGCCCCAGTTTTGAGTCATCCGCAAAGAGACTCATCTCACTCCTGATTCCTGTCCTTATGTCAGAGACGAGGCGTTGAGAAGGGGGCCAAGGACTGATCCCTGTAGGACCCCACTAATGACCCTCCTTGGGGATGAGACTATCCCATCAACTACGACCCTCTGGGTCCGGTCCTGGAGCCAATTGCCTACCCATCTGATTATCTGGTTCCCCACCCCCATTTCTCCCAGCTTATCCAACAGGCCCACGTGAGGAACAGAGTCAAATGCCTTGCTGAAGTCTAGAAAGAGGACTTCCACTGGTCTACCCAGGTCCAAGGCACTGAATCAAACGTCTTGCTGAAATCTAGGTATAGGACATCCACCGACCTGTGTCTATCCAAGGCCCCATCACACAGTCATAAAACTCTACGATGCTGGACTGACACGATCTCCCCGGGATGAAGCCATACTGTTTATCATCCTGGTGTCCTAACCTTTCCAGTTGCCTCCCAAGCCTCTCCTTGATAAATCCCTCCATTACTTTGCCTACCACAGATGTCAGACTGACAGGCCTATAATTCCCCATCTCCTCCCTAGACCCCCCTTTATGTATAGGCACTACACAAGCCACCCTCCAGTCCTGTGGCACCCATCCCGTCTGCAGAGAGGTGTTAAAAAGTGCAGCCAATGGAGCTGCCATCTCCTCCGCCAGTTCCTTGATGACCCTCAGATTTATTCCGTCCAGCCCCGGCGCCTTATCAGTTTGTAGCTTCCGAAGGGCCTCCCTCACCCTATCCACTGTGATTTCTCCGCCCCAATTCACTCCCTCATGCAACCTTCCTACTCCTTCTGGGTCTGGCCCAGCCTGTACCCTAGCCATTTTCCATCCTCTAGTCTCAGACTGAGACTGACCTCTCACTTGTGCTGGCTCCTCTTCCCTCCCATCAGGCTGTAGGGATCCCTTATCACCCTTTGCAGAGATTGAGGCAAAGTACTCGTTTAGCACCTCTGCCTGTTCTCCTGCTTCCTGAGCCCATCCCCCCACAATCTTAATCCTGTTGATCTGTGTCCTCTCTTTTCTCTCCTCTCTTATGTATCTATAGAATCCCGCCCGGATGTCCCTAGCCAGGTTCTTCTTCATCCCTGCCTTGGCACCCCTTACCACTCTGGTGACCTTCCTGGCCAATAGTTCATACTCCCCTCGCTCCTTGTCCCCTCTAGAATGTTTAAAATGTGCGTAGGCAACCTTTTTATCCCTCACCGCCTCCTGCACCTCCCTGTTGCACCAACATGGCTTGCTGGTTCCACCATTCTTATGTCTCACTTTAGTACAGGACTTAGTAGCCTCTTACACCCCTTCTTTAATGGTCTCCCACAAGCTTCCAGCATCCATGTCCGGCCTAATCATGTCCAACCTCTCCCTTAGAATCCTACCCATACCCACAAAGTCCGCTCCCCTGAAATCCACCACTACTGTATGAGTGCGGTTTTCTTCCCCCCAGATACAGCTGAAAGCAGACCGTGGCGTGGTCACCACCCGCCAGTGGACTGCACACCTCCAGGCCCCTTATTTGTTCACTGTCCGCTAGGACAACATCCAATATCCGCCCCTCTCTAGTAGGTTCCCCCATCTGTTGGACCAGGAAGGCATCCTGAAAGACATCGATCAGTCTCTGTTCCCTTGTTGCAGAGGATGTCATGGTGTCCCAGTCGGCCCCCGGTATACTAAGATCATCCATGACCACCACCCTACCCTTTCCAAGGTCACAGTGACCCTTGATGTTCTCAACCAATTTATCTTCCAGATCCTCCTCTATTGCAGGGGGCCTGTATACCACCCCTATCTTCAATTTCTTGCCTCCCCTCATTTGCAGGGTTACCCAAATCGCCTCCACACCTCCTCCACTCCACTAACTACTATGTCTTTTCTGACCATCAGCGCAACCCCTACCCCTCTACTCACTCCCCTATCTTTCCTGAATATCTTGTAGCCCTCTAAGTTTAGGTCCCAATCATTTCTCTAGGTGGCCCATGTCTCTGTAATTGCTGCCACATCCGCTGTTCCCTCAGCCAACATAGCCTGGTGTTCGGGCATTTTATTGCTCATACTCCTAGCATTGATCAGTACTGTCCTCCACCCCGACTTCTCCCCTCTCTCCAATCCCCCCAAACGTGCACAGTCCCTTTTCTGCCTAGTTTTACTTGGATTTGCAACATAGTCTCCCCCCCCCCCCACTCTTCTTGTGCCCTGAACCCTCAAGCAGCTCCCCTGAGGTTGTTTTATTGTTTGACCCTCACTCATTACAAGTTTAAACCCCACCTTTCACCTATAAATCCAGCAAGTTTTTATTTCAAGATCTCCTTCCCCTCCAGGTTGAGGTGTAACCTATCCCTGGCATAAAGCCCCTTATCCTCCCAAATATCCCTCCAGTCACCCACCAGCCCATATCCCTCTGCCTTTCACCAGTCTCTGAGCCACTGGTTACCCCTCTAAGTTTTAGCTCGTTTTCCCCGGTTTCCCTAGGTACCGGCAGAATCTCAGAGAAGGATATTTTGCTTCCTATAGAGTGACAAACCCTGGCCAGTTCCCGGAATCTAGCCTGTATTTCCAGCTCACTGTTCCCTTCCAAGTCATTTGTCCCCAGATGTACTAGGAAATATCCTCTCTAGGATTCTGTATTTCCTACAGACTATGCTGCTTATGCCAGATTATAACATGGCAAAATTATAAGTAGTGTAGGGAAGAAAGGTGATAGGGCTAACAGCGTCAGGTAGTACAAGAGCAACACGGCATTATGACACGATAATGCCGTGTTGCCATCGGGAGCGCGCAAAGCAAAAGATTGGACCACAGGTAGGTGTGTGGACGATCCTCAGAAATGTGGAGCGCACCGGTGAAGAACTGAGCACGGCATATATTGACAGAAGTTTGACCGATATGTGGCGCAAGAAGAAGACATCGGGAAATGCAACCGGAGTCCAACGAGGCAGTACAGTGGTGTGCAGCATGATGCGGCAACTTTGTTTGGGGGCAGAAAGCAAACAAATCTGAACTGTGATGTTATACGCCTTCTGACCCAGCTGAAAGTTGAGTAGTCGTACCGGAGTGAAAGGCAGTAGTCTGCAGGAAAACCAAAGCACACAGCATATAGGAACTCAGCTGAGTTCTCCTCATGTGTCAAGAGCGCCACCTATTGGTGGGAAATGCAGTGTGTGGTGCAGGCGGCCGATACAGTTGTGCGCTGAGAATTCGGCAGCAAAAAATATGTTTGCAACATCAAACTGTAGTGTTTGGAGTTGACGAGGGTACCCAATTGAAATAGCAATAGTACCAGCAGAATGGGATAGCAAAAGTACAACAACATGAAAGACGACATTGATAAAAAGAGCAAAAGTGGTGTGCTGTTCTACAAGCGCCACCTGTTGGTCGGAAAGATCAGCGGAGCTCTGCACACTCAGATCAGAGAACTCCTCTCAGTGTTTGGGCACAGTAAACTATGCAGCCAAGACATAGCTACCACAGTCCACCATGGTAGCAATATCAGTGGAAATGGAGGCATATGAGTAAAACAGCTGATCGCAAGTGCAAGGTTTCTAAGTGACAAGATTATGTTATCTGTATGTTGTAATGTAAAGGAAATTCGTAATGTCTCACAAGTTGGTACACACTATGTTAGTGAATGTCGGCAATGCAATGTGTACGCGCATTCTCGCACTTAGACAGAGCCTTATAAAGAAGGACATATAAACCTGTATGCAGATGACACCAAGATCTGCAACAGAGTAGATGATCCAGATGGGGTGGGCAGAATGAGAAGAGAGCTGGATAAACTAGCAAAATAGTTGGAAGAGTGGCAACTGGGATTAATGCAAAGACGTGCAAGATCATGCACATAGGGAAGAGAAACCCCGAAGCCACCTGTAGGCTGGGAGGGGAGTTGCTGGCAGTCACAAAGGAAGAAAGAGACTTGGGCATCGTCATCACCGATGACCTGAAATCATCCAAGCAGACCTGTAAAGCTTACAGTAGGTAAGGCTAGGGGGATGTTAGGCTATATTAGTAGGGGTATCACAAGTTGTAAGAGGGAGGTAATAATCCCTCTTTACAAGACACTGGTTAGGCCCCATCTGGAGTACTGTATGCAGTACTGGAGGCCACACCTTCACAAGGACATTAACCAAATTGAGGCAGTCCAGAGAAGGGCAACCAAAATTGTGCAGGGATTGCATCAGAAGGCATATGAGAACAGATTAACGGAGCTCAATATGTATACCCTAGAGCAAAGGAGGGAGAGAGGTGATATGATCGAAACATTAAAACACTTTAGGGGCATTAACAAGGTGAAAGAGTCTAACATGTTTCAATATAAGAAAAATATCAGGACAAGAGGACACAGCATGAGATTAGAGGGAGGCCGATTAAGGGGTAATGTGAGGAAGTTCTTTTTCACAGAAAGGGTGGTGGATGCATGGAACGGCCTACCTCAGAAAGTGGTGGCTAAGAAGGGCTTCAAACATGCATGGGATAGGCATAAGGGAGCAATACAGATGAGTATGAATAGATAGGGCACTGACAGCAAAGGACGATGGCAGATTTATAAGGCAGAAAAAGAAATGGGCAGACAGGATGGGCCTTGCGGTCCTTATGTGCCATCAACTTCTATGTTTCTAATTCAGTAAGTTACATAATTCCTACTGGTGATGTGTGTCTCATAACAAGTAAAACAATATCCACATGAAACTTGCATTGGACAAGCCATGTTACAAGTGCATTAATCCACTCTGAAGGTGGCATCTAATTGGGAGTTAATGCATGGTTGTTCGTTAGGCACTGCCCAAGTGCCCGGGCCACAACATCCCAACCATGCATTAACTCCCCCATTAGATAACACCTTTGTCGTGGATTAATGCTTACTTAGATCTATTTCAGTTCCTGGAACAAGGTACTCTCCAACTTCACATGGCAGGGAGCCCCACCCTGCATTTGTTTCTCTCTTCTTCACTTATCTAGAGGTAAGAGAGGTGTAAACCTCCCTAATCTCAGGTGATACACACAGGTGGCCCACCTGAGAACATTGTGTGTCTGGATCTCGGAGGCCCAGCAGCTGTACTGGAAACACACTGAGTTTACTTTCAGTTATATATTTAATCTTGACTTCAGTTTATTCAGAAATCTGCATGTTGCACAATGCACAGCAGAGTCCTATCGCCAATGGATACATTTTGTAACACATATTCTGCCCCCCCCTGCAGCAGTTCCAGCTGTGTGCTATCATGTACAATATAGTCTCCACACCAAATAAACTTGACCTGGCAACCAAGAGATAGAACAGCCTGGGTCCATGGTTTTACTACCAATTGTTGGACTCGAGGGGGTCCTCCCATTTGCAGTCCTCCAACCTGCCTATCAGCTCCCCAGTTCCGGACATTATTGTTACTTGCATATCCGCTCTTATCTCCTGAGCCAGGGGGAGATGGTTTCAGCAGGATAAACTCCCGCACTCTAATGCAGATTTTGCTGTCTCACCTGGTGGGGGACACTTGGTCCCATCTTTTTTTTTTTACTCTGTTTATTGCCCTTACCTTACTGGACTCTCTCTCCGGTGTGGACATTCGGTGCGGCTTCTCCCGCCCATCTGAAGCCTCCAGCTCTCTGACACTCTGGTAGGGCCCTTTCTCCACTCCTCCTCTCCTGGCCACCCAGGGTGGGACTGCCAAAACTCCTCCTGGCACTCTATCTAGAAGCTAGTAGAGTGACCTGGGATTCAGATGGAGAACTGGGTGTGAGTGCTGGAAAGCCCAGCATTGGACGTGGGGCTGACTGCTGGTCCTGCTTTCGCCTAACGGTAGGCAGAGGGGTTTCTTTGGTTACTCCGCTCAGAGATGCATGCAATGGAGACAAAGCTGCCGGAGGACGCTGCCCCGCCTCCCACAGTCTCCAGCCGCGTCTCTCTCCATTGGCTACCGTGCTCTGCTATGAAGCATCCCCTAGCCACCATTAGGAGCTGCCAAGCATAGGGATTCCCCAAGGAACCCACCTGAGGAGAGGAGAGCAGTTGTCCGGATGCTCAGTCCTCTCCTCCCCCTGCCGACCCCCCAGCGGCCTAAGTCCACTCTCAAACCCGGGTCGCCATTGTGGCATGAGGTGTGGCATCCAGTGCCTCAGCACCACCGGGCTGGCTGCAGTTGGTCCCATCTTATTGGCTATACTACTAAAGCCCTGATGATTTTACAGCTTTGGAATGCAGAACTCAACTAAACAGCATTCCCTTGATGTCTGGCATAAATTCACACATCCGGCCTCTCGACTAACCTCGGCCACTCTAGTTGGCAAGACTTTTCCTGGAAATGCGAATGTCGATTCTTCTGAATCTCTGATAGCGTTGCCAAATATGCCGGAGTGCACAGAGTAAGCTGTTGGGAGGTACTGTGAACTAACCTCTACACATCACACTCCTATCTTTTGGGGCTGTCCCCTTATCCAGCCTTTCTGGCAAGATGTGGTCCAGAAACTCAAAGCCATCTTTGGCAGTCATTAAAATATCCTCTCTAGGATTGTATATTTCCTACTTCCCTGTAGGAAATTCTATATTTCCTACAAACAATCACACCATCATTGATTTTATTGGCTATCCCTCCTGAGCGTAGCCCCCTAAGGGGCTGAACTCTTAAGCTGGTCCTGATCCTGATACTGCTAGTGAAAAAAAAAGCACTAACCAGGATATGGCTTACCTCTGCTCTCTCTTTTGCGGATGACTGGAAAAAAATAGTATCGGAGATTTACTCATTAGAAAGACTAACCTGTACCCTCAGCAATAAACTACCTCTTTTCAAAACCAGATGTCGAAGATGGGTGCTTCATCAACTTAACACACGTCCAGACTTTATCCCTTGAGGTATTTCCCCTCCCCACTGACTCTTGTTTTTCCTCTCCCACTCCTCACTTATCTCCTAGATAAGCTAACTTTCTTCTAATCCATTCCAGCAAATGCTGTTCCTTCAGCACGTTTTACATCCTACTTTTGTGAACAAACAAATGAAGCGTGTGTTGTCTTAAGTCCAACAATGTTACCCACCGTTTATTTGGTTGGTACCTCTGTCATATAAACATGACAGCTGTCCATGTACTGCTGACAGCCTATTGCTGTATGAAGCATGAGTGAAACTTTTTTTTTTTTTGGTAAACTTTTAGTTGTAGCTCAGCAGCAGGTACATCAGATCATTATTCCGTTACATTCAAGTATCATTAAATATAGTGGAAAAAACATGCATTTACACTTTTTGGGTCATTATATAGATTATCTCTAATCTATTCTAAACATGGGTTTCTTAATCTAAACAATTGTTAAAAACTAGGGAACCAGGGTTGCGATATAACTTCCTCCAGTGAGGCCCACATTTTAAAATATTTGTCCAGTTACCCTCTAACAGTATACTGGATCTTCTCATATTTCATGCAGTATAATAGTTGGCTGGATCATTCCGTGACTGTTGGGGTGGAGTCCAGTCTCCAGTGCATTGCCAAAACCTTTAGGCCCATCACATTACCCAATCTCCAAAGGTTTCTGTGATTAGGGTCAAGAGAGGGCCCTCGTATCAGGTCACCCATTGGAAGGCCCAACAGTATCTCCACTGGGTCGAGATTTAATGGGATTTTCACCACCTGTGACATAACCTCCTGAACTCCGGACCAAAAGGATCTCACCTTGGGACAGAGCCATACCATATGATAGAAAGTTCCAACATGTATATTACATTTGGGGCATATGGGAGAGGCATAAGGATCTATCCTGTGTGCCAGCCATGGAGTATGGTATGCTCTATTTAATATCTTATACTGGATAATGTTATTTCTATTATTCACTGAACTGCTCAAACAATTATTCAAAATGGTGTTCCAGTCACCGTCAGTTAGGCCCTCTGGGTGGAGATCCAGATCCCACTTCTCTTTAAAATTCATGAGCATATCTGGTGATGTCCCTATTAAGATTTTATATGTTTTTCTCAGGGGTTTAAACTTAATGTCCTCTGACTGTCCCCAAAAAAGTTTCTCCAAAGGGGATCTGGACACCACTCCCTCAGGGTCACAACCACCCATCAAACCCTCCATTGCTCTCCTCAGTTTCCTTTATAGGGGAAATTGCCCTTCCCTGAACTTTTTGGATGCCACTAGATCAGCAAATGGAGTTATTCCACTTTCGGACACAACATGTTTAATTAAGGATACTCCCCTGTGGGCCCAATATTTTAGTACTGGTCTGTCCCATATAGTTATACCTCCCTCCTTTTGCATTAATCTCCCAAGAGAACATTCTGGGGATACTCCTGCTCCCACTCCCAGCCACCGACGTGAGTGAAACTCTTAAGCACAACAATAATGCACACATTAATTGCTATGTCTGTATCCTGATGCTACTGTGATTCCTCTCTACTCTGTACCTGTGGCTTTGTTCTCTCTGTAATATCTAAAAATCAGTTAAAAAAATAAACTAGCAAGTCCCAACAGCATAGACATCCACATGCATGGGAGTCCAAAATGTGCATATTCCACATACCTCACCTCAAAGGTGGCACCATGGTAGATTTGAAGTACATAACCAGGCCCTGAACATTTGGGTCATTGAACCAAGTCCTGTGGTAAGCAATCCAACCCCAGTAGTTACCGGTAGCCACGTGGAATTTTAACCAAGTCAAGCAGCTTCCAAAAAGAACTGGCTCACCAGTTGCCACTTTTGAACTGTTCAGTAAAAAGTCACAGTCATTCAGAGTTGGATGCCCTCTCCTCCCAAGCCTGAGACTTCTTTCAATTCTCAATCCATCTGCTGCATTGAATTGTATTGAAATATCTTACCACCGTAAATGATCTGCAGGTGGACAGGGAGAAGAAACGAGTTCACAGTCCCCAGTTCTCGAAGGCGCTGATGTACAGAATCAGGTTGTTTCCTTTGAGTGCAAGTTTCGAAGGCATGGTCTGGGGAAAAACTGTAGATTGCCGCCTTCATTATTGAGAGGATAGGAGGAATGCATCACTGCAAGCACTGTATCCCGGATCCCAACTCCTGCGGTCCATAGCAAGATAGTATCATGCTGGTTACTAGCCGGAGCTGCTGAGTGCATGTTGATCCTTTGGTTCAAGGGGCTAGTGGTGGTTCTTGGTTGGGGGGCCAGTGGTCCCAGAGAGGAAGCATCTACAGGATGCTCCATCTAAAACAGATGAATGGACTGTGCCAGTCACTGTAAGTTGGTGCTTTTCAGGTAGACTGAAGGGACCTCAGGTATTTTTGTTTCTGTGCAGTGCTCCAGATAAGAGTTCTCTGAGTGAGTATTGTACTCCTCGTTTTCAAAGTGAGGTGAGTAAAACCAAATCCGGATGCATACAAATGACTACATTCTTAAATTGAAAGAGAACGTTTTGGTTTTTGTAATAAAATAAAATTACAGCTGCTGTTGGAGCACACATTTTTTTCTTAAATGTCTACAACAGGGTGTCAATGTGATTTATTTCTTTTTAATCTTCTCTTATTGAGTATTTAACTCAAAGGTAGCAGGCAGCATTCTCTCTCCTCCTGCTCCTGGACTGTAGAGTACTTTGGGATGCAGAAGTGGTTGACTCTGTCCTCAATTCCCCTCTCCAGCCCACTCACACTACGCATATGAAGGCAGCATCAGCATTCTGTCTTCTCCAACTTTTTTTTGGTTCGTATACTGTTTTGTCTCCCGTTTCTCCCCCCTGGTGAACCCCGCCCGTAACCTGGCTCCTCGGGGACTTACCTCCTTTTTTTTTTGTTTTGGTCCTTGCCTTTGCTGGTACTTCAGCCCAGTCACGGACCCTTCTCGCCCACTCCCTAGCTCAGCCGCGTGACTCCCGATACCTCCTGGCTTGCCTCAGGGCAGGGTTGTGGCACTGGCCCTGAGTGCTGCAATCACCAGAATAGGTCAGGGAGCCGGTCCTAGGAGCTAATCGAAGTGAAGGGGCTGGCTTCATGGAGGTGGCAGGCAGTGAAATTTTTCCCCCTATACGGGGGGCGGAGACGTGCAATGATGGCCAGTGTCTGCCCTGCCCCCACAACGTGTCAGCATCGGTGCATGCGGTACACCCAGCCTCCGCTAGGTGTCCGTAGAGCACCGAACACTCTACCCCATCCCCCTTGGAGAAGGAGAGCAGTCACTGAACGCTCAGTCCTTCTCCCCCCAGCCGGCCCTCCGACATCCCAGATCTGTTCCTGAACCTGGGTCGACGGCGTCACAGGTCGGCACCCTGTTCTTGCGCCAGTGGGCCGGCTTTCCGGGACTTACCTTGACTGTTGTCTCTGCTACAGAACTTGTGGTTGTGCTTGGCCACTGGTGCGGTGCCTGTGGGAAGGGGTCAGTCATTCATCAAGCTGCCTGGGGTGTTTTTTCCTCAATTTTCTCCCCTGGGCCCACATATGTGCAGTGGGTACGATGTCCGAGCTCTGCTGAGATGGCCCCGGCACCCTATACATAGGTTCCCTTTCATACATGGTGACGTGCATGTCCTGCCACCCAGCCATGCAGAGCACCACTCTAACCCCCCTCTCCTCCCCGAGGAAGGAGAACTGTCTTGGGACGCTCTATCCTTCCTAACCCTGCCAGCCCCCGAGCTACCCGGTTCCATTCCCAACCCTGGGTTGCAGTGTGGCAGGAAGGTAAGGCGCCCAGCGCCTCAGTCCTCTGCACCACTGGGCTGGCCAACATCTGGAGGATTACCTCGTGTTCCAGGATGAAATGCTGCCAGCTGGTCCCTGACCCCCTCCCCCGCAATGCCCCATGGCTGCACACAATCACTACAGTTAGGTTTTCCTTCAGCAGCAAAATACGCTTCACAATTAACCTGCTAGTGCTGCAGATTCTGTACCCCCTCCTCCCACCCCATCAATCCATCAAACAAGAACACTGTCAGTGGCAGCCGTCACAGCACAAATTGCAGCTGTGCCTGTGCTCCTCTCAGTTGCTGTGAGTCTCAACATGAGGCCACCCCAGCAGTTAGCAAAATGGATTCTCACATACAGGACTTCAAAATTCAAAGTGCTTTTTTTATTTGAATAAGTAGATATCTGTCTCCGTCTTTGACAGATTTGAAATTCCATAATTAAATTGTAAAGTGGCCCTGAAGGACACCCAGCACAACGTTCTGTTGAGTGTCCATCAATCATGGCTCCTTTGGAATTTGGGGATGGAGTTTTAAATCTGTTTGTCTAAAATGGAGTGATATATCTATCTGTTCAAATAAAAGGCACGTTGAAATTTGCAGTGTTGGAGTTAGCAGGCTGTTCTGTCGTTCCGGTTCACAGCACAAAAGTTTGGAGTGATGTCTGTCCCTCGTCCTTCCCCAACTTTTTTTCTGCCATGTTTACTGTCGCATAGGACTACGTACTCTAACTCCTGTTTCACAAAGCTCCACTCCACTGCTTTGATGCCAGACTGCAAATATTGATGGACTGCCTTCCTGGTTTGGCTGTTGCCTGTTTCAGCACACCACACTGGTAAAATGCACACTGTCTCTCTAATCCTTCTGCCGTGCTACTTTCTCCCACTCAAAATAGCCAGTGCACACCTGCGTGAAACCAGGAGCGAGCCTCATCAAGATGACATGGCAAGGCCAAGAAGCACTGCTGGCAGATGGGCAGGGCAGCGCTTAAACAAGGGCATTGGTCCAGTCAGTGGATAGTACGGTGGCTCAGGTGGGGGCAGGGGAGCACTAGTGGAACTCCGAGTATGAGATGTAGTTGGATGGGTGGCATCAAACAAAGGAGGACTGCCTACACACTGAGCTGATCAGTGCACTTACCCATGTACTTGATACACAGAACACTTTATAAAAGACACATAAATAGGGCATTTGCGCACCTTATCTAGAGCACATTTTCTATGTCCACATTAATTAGGATTGTTTACAGCCTCATCTGAATTAATTTTCACCACAATTCTGAGGTTTGTAGAAGAAGCTGGCAAACTTTCTGAAAATGTTGGCTGCATATATATATATATATATATATATATATAGTGTGTGTGTGTGTGATGGTGGGAATGGGTGGCCTGCAGTGGTGGTGGATGCAAAACCATTGTTGATGGTGATAACCCTAACAGTCATCACAGCTGCATACGACACATATTTCTCCCCATGGGAAATTAAGGGCATCTTAAAATGGCAGTCAGTTGGGAGCCTGATCACCAATGGAGAACAACAGCTACTGCCCTCCCAACCCCCACACACACACACACACACTCACACACACCAACCATACCGACAAAGCCCTCTGGAGCTGCTCCCCATCACAGCCCCACCCCGCTTTCACTATCCCCCACCTCTCAGTCTCTTCAGTAGGTTCAAACCAATCCTTTGTTTCATCGTCACCTAGCCTCCGCCATCTGGGATTGCGTTAAACCCTATGCAGTTACTCTGCCATAGTCTGTCAATGGATTTGGAGGTTTCCAGGGATGTGCTACATAGGGCAACCAATTAGAAATAGCTTAGTATTCTATTACAACTGCTCTGTTTCTTTCTCCTATTTGTCTAATTCTCATGTAATCGCTCTTTAATGCCTAATGATCAGGCCTCTATAACCACTGAATATGTATATTGTCTTATTGTCCACTCTGACGTGGAACCTTTGTAAAAGAGCTCACGCGCAAGGGTCTTTCCGAAATACTAATAAAATAAAATAAATAAATAAATAAAATGTCATTTTCTGACATCTGATCTGACACTTCCGTAGGGTTGAATACAAGACTTGAAACTACTTTCTGGTATGATTGCAAAATAGCTGTAACTAGTGCTGGTGATTGACTATTAAAATAAATCCTCTTCGTGCACTTCATTCAGTAAAGGGTGAACACGGGCCCTGGAGCAGACATTCTTGTTCACTTACTTCTGCTCCCAGAACCAGCACTGTTTCTCTGTTGGGATGCTGGGGTGGAGTGCAGCTTCCCCAACAGCTGATATAAATGCTTCACCATAGATCAGCCAGCTGAAGGCAAGCTTTATGCTGTCAGCAAAACACAGGACTTCTTTCCTGATATTGGTTAGCGTCTCTGCCTTAGTTGGCCTGATTTCAGTCCTAGTTCTCAATACAGCATTTTTGTGGTGTCACCGCCAGTCTCAATAAACAGACTTTATAAATTTAAAATTATAGTGTTCCTTAGTCCCTTACCAAAATCCCACAGTCCTGACTTCTGCCTGCTCCAGTGCCAGTAGACTGAAAGTGAAACTTGGCACAATTCCAAAAAAACATTTAATTTACATTGTAATTTTTCTTCCAACTGGCTGGTATCTGCTGCTCTCCATTCACGTCTTTCAAGGTGCGAGTAATGGGCATGCTGTCAGAAAGACGTCTCTGCTTCAGTTCTTACTAGATGCTTAATTCCGAGCATCTGCAGCTGGTCTGCCTGCTCATTGTCCCTGTTTTCTCTCCCCTCCCAAATAACTGTCCAGTAATTTGCTCTGAATACCTCAGGCTGCCACAGACATTGCAGTCCCTGGATCATAAGGGGTATGACTGCAGCAGAGAATTCTTACCTGCACTACACAGAGGAGCACAGCGGGCAAGCAGCCTGTGGGTCACTCAGTTTTGGTCTAGCCGAACTGCAGTGACATACGGGGCTTGGAACATGAACCAGGTCATCTGCATTGTAGCAAGCGACGCCCCAGCTGCCTGCAGACCAACAACTGCTCATTCTGCTAAACCATGTATTTTTTCACATATATGTATTTAAAATACTTGGCTGGGGCGCTGACTGAGGTGCATCCTGAGGGAAGGGGAGTTTGATACAAAATTAAAGTATGAGAGAGTTAATAATATACAATTCATAAATACAGAAGTAGAAATAAACAAGCATTTGTCAGTGCTGAATGTTGGCTTGCTGGCATTGGTAGTGCAGGAGTTAGAAACGCAAAATAGGAATGGCAGTTAAGTATTGAAGTAACCCGGCCCCCGCAGCGACTGAAAGGCATTGAGAGTGTGGCTTTGGGTCGGTCATAACATTGATGCCATTCCACCCACCCTCACCCTGCAGAGAGCGACAGGTGTCGGGGTGTGCATTGGGGTCTTCGGCCTTTATGCTCACCCCATTCTATAAGGAAATAAGCTGAGATGGGTGCAATATGGGAGGATGGGGTGAACATTAGGGTGACTGAACCCAAGGCACACCTCAGTGCCTGTCAGTGGCTGTTGTATGGGGGTAGAATTCTGCGAACATCATGGTCGATGAACCCAAGTTGCGTCCCCGACGCCAGTCATTCTGTACAGGGCAGGTGTATGGTTGGAAACCTTAACGCCCCGGGTGTTTGTTGGTATTTTCACTCCAAGTTTTCAACATTGGCTTTTTGGGAACCTCACCTCTTGAACAGTGGCACTATCATTTCGTTACTCAGTCCTGAAAGGTGATTTTGCACAGCAACTGTACCATTGGGAACCACAAGTGCAGAAACGCATTTCGGGAAGGATGAGAAAAATGACAGCTGTACTGTTCATGAGGAGGTGTAAAAAAAATGGCAATGTTGAAAATCTGAGTGAAAATATTAAAAATTCCTCGGTTACTAAGCGAGTGGAACTGTGCAATGCACGCTTTGTAAGACAGTAAATTTGAATTTTTTCACTAAATTCGCGAACATAGGCTTTTTGGGAGCCCACTCATGAACAGTGGCACTGCTATTTCGTATCGACCTGAAAGGTGATTCCACGCAGTGACCGTGAAATCACCTTTCGGACTGATTTCATGAAGTGGAGTCCCAAGAACCCCATGTTGAAAATTTGGAACCAGAAGTCAGAAAAACAGCAGAGATATCCACTTGTTGATCCGCCCAATTGATGCCATTATACAGCTTACCGTGATTTTCTTCAGTTCGTGGTTGGCTTTTGAAGAGTTCAGACATCTCCTGGTCCACCTCAAGATCGCCATGCTGGGCTCCGAGGTAAGTATGGGGTGAGGGGTGTGCGGAGATGTGGGAGCGCAAAGGGTGGGTGCGGGTTGGGGAGGATGCGCCGTGATAACGAGGGACTGCTTGTTTTCCACAGTCTCTGTGGAGGCAGAGACTGTGGAAAAAGAAAAACACTTCAACGAGATTTATTTATTTATTTTTACAGGTTACACAGATTACATTTGGGCACACCTGGTTGGGCTCCCAGTGTGCCACCTTTTTTTGGGGACTGAAATCGATGGGGATTGGGCACCCGTCGGGCGAAGAAAGATGTTTGTGTTGGGGGGCCTTGATGTCGAGGGGATTGGGCACCCCGGGCAGACACATGAAACTGGGGATATTATACCGACGGGATTGGGGCACCCCTGTCGGCAAACAAATTGAACTGGGAAGGGGGCATGCCAGCAGGGGGGTTGGGCACCCTTGAAGTTGGCTTTCTAGGGATTGTGAGAGGCGGCTGGCGGGAGTTGCTGCCATGTTTATTGAAATGTTTCACCAGGAATGGCACATAATGCAGGCGTGTCAGATCTGCCGCTGCAGTGATGAGCCTGTCTTTTATTTCAGCGGTGGATTTGTTTCAAGTTGGTGGCACTCTCTGAAACTGCTGTCATCGGCAGCATGCTCACTGGTTGGCGGCTGAGGGACACACCGACTAAAGCATCCCCTGCATTGGCCACAACACTGACACACCCTTTGAAAGTGCTACTGCAAGATATTGCTTGCACATGCACATGCAAGCCAACATAAAAATGAAACAGACTGCTAAATTAGGTACAGGCAAGTTAGGAAATAGCAGGATAACATATCCCTGACAGGCTAAAGGTCGATCGGTAGTAGCCTTGCGTGCGGGCGTGCGTGTATGTGTGTTGGGAGGAGTAACAACACCGGGATCTGGGGAGTAAAATGGTGCAAAGGAGGGTGTAGGGTGGGGAGGTAAACTGGGAGACAAGAGGGGAGGAGGAAGGTAGAAGGCAGGGTGGGTTCTCCACATACCTTTTAAGTAAAGGATATTGCACTAGAGGGGTCAGAGGGCATTCCCCCCACGCCTGGAGAAAATCTGGAGAACTTCAGACCAATAGGTGCATTTTGATGCCAAAAGTTAGCAACAAACTTTTCATTTTTCCTTTTTTTTTTTTGTGGAAAAACATGGCTAGCCAGAAGTTCAGCCAAAATGTTCATTGACTCAGTAGCTCAAATGGCATTGGATGAAGCTAATTGTTTGCATGCTTAGTTGATAATTATCCATTAGTGATGGGGTGGGGTGGAGATTGTGGATACCAGTGGATCAGGCTTCCCGTTATTAAAGAGAAGGTCCTCTCAGCCTTTTATTCTGTTTACTTGTGTAGTTTGTATGCATGAACAATGATTACCGCTATTGCACTCTTCTGTTTTCTTCAAGGATATAAGTGTAAATGAAGGTACTTAAGGGTGGTTGAAGGATGATGTGGAGGGGAGGGAAATCCTGAAGCTGAAACTAGCCGGGTTCATCAGTGAACGGTGGGGTTCAGACTTGTGAAGGGGGAGGGATCGAAGAAGGGGCTGTTGCAGGGGGTACGATAAGGAGGGTCTTGGTCTCCACTCCCCTAAGGGGCTGGAGGACTATGGAAAAATGCCAACAGATAGGGTGCAGGGAAGGGGAGCATGCAGTCAAACAGGAGCACATGGGTAGGGAAAGGGGAGGAGGGTGGTCCTGATAAATGCCTGGAGCTTAGGAAATAAGATGCCTGAGCTCCAGGAGATGCTGGTGGAGGGAGCTGTGGATGTGGCAGTTGTTACTGAGACCTGGGCCACCCAAGGGCATGATTGGGATCTAAACCTGGAGGGCTACACTATGTTCAGGAAGAACAGGGGAAGAGGAAAGGGGGATAACACTGATAGTCAAAAATGGCATTGGTATAGGAGGGGTGAAGGAGGCAGAGGGGAATGTGGAGGCAATTTGAGTCACCCTGCAAATGCGGGGGCAGGGGTAAGAGAGTAACGTTAGGGTTGGTATACAGACCACCCGCGCTGACGGAGGTTCTGGAAGAGAGTTTGGTGGCAAATGTTGTGGGTCACTTTAGATTGGGCATGGAGGGGTAGTGGTGATTGGGGACCTAAACATGCCAGGAACGGACTGGGGGACTATGACTTCCCCAGTGGCCAAGGAGCAGAGGTTGCTGGATGCCTTTCAGGATGCATTCCTGACCCAGCAAGTGGGGGAACTGACTAGGGAGGCAAGGACTCTGGACGTAGTCCTGGCGGACAGTGACCAGATTGTGGGCCTGGAAGTGAGGGACCCGTTGGCAGGGAGTGACCACGCCACAGTCTGGTTTTTCCTGGACCTAGGTGGGGAGGAAAGCCGCACAAAGACAGTGGTAATTGGCTCCAGGGGTGCAGATTTCAGGGAGAGGGAAAGGATCCTTAAGGGTCATTTGGACAGGATAAGGCCAGACATGGATGCTGACAGTAGGTGGGAGATCATTAGGAGGGGGGTACAGGAGGCTACCAGATCCTGTGCAAGAGAGGTGCAAATCTGGAAAGGCCAGAAAACCCTGTTGGTGGACCCGGAAGTTTCAGGAGGTGGTGAGGGAAAAGAAGGCAGTCTACAGGTGCTTCAAGTGCTCAAGGAGCGAAAGGGATCAGGGAGTATGAGCAGATGGTCAGGAGGGTCACCAGGGTGGTAAGAGCGGCTAAGGCAAGGAAGGAGCTGATCTTGGCCAGGGAGATCAGGAGGGGGGGGACAAGGAGTCCTTTAGATACATTGGGAGAAAAAGGAAAGTGAGGGGGCAGATCAGTAGGATTAGGTCAGGGGAGATATGGGCACAGGATCCAGGGGAGCGAGCCAAGGTACTAAACGAGTACTTTGTCTCGGTTTTTACCAGGGAGGATGGAGGAGCTACATCTGTTTGGGGGGGGGGACCCTTACAGATAAGGAGCCCTGATGTGTCTGGGGAGAGGGAAGGGCCAGAACCACCAGATGGGGAGATGACAGTTCAGGGAGCGTTGGGAGGACGTGGAGGTTGAAATTCCGATAGGGAGCGTGAAGGAAGCCCTCAGGTCCCTTCGGATGGAAAAAGCACCAGGGCCAGATGAAATGCATCCCAGAGTACTGAGGGAACTGGCGGATGTCTTGGTGGCCCTCCAGCAGAGCTTTTTAACATGTCTCTGAAAATGGGGTGGGTACCCCATGACTGGAGGGTGATCCATATTGTGCCTATCCACAAGGGAGGGTCAGGAGAGGTGGCAGGGAGCTACAGATCCCTTATCCTGACATTGGTGGTAGGCAAGGTGATGGAGGGTATTGTCAAGGAAAGGCTAATGGGGGGTGCTGGAGAAAATGGGGTACCTGGACAGTAGACAGCGTGGATTCATCCTGGGAAGATCGTGTCCGACCAACCTTGTGGAGTTGTATGACTGGATGATGAGTGCCCTGGACCACGGTAGGCTGGTGGACGTCCTCTTTCTAGGCTTCAGCAAGGCGTTTGATTTGGTACCCCATTGTGGTCTGCTGCCTAAACAGGGGGAAATGGGGTGGGGATGCAGATGATTAGATGGATAGGAAATTGGCTCTCAGAGCGTACACAGAGGGTAGTGGTTGGGGGGGCTAGTCACTTCTTCAAGGAGGATCATTAGTGGGGTTCCCCAGGGATTGGTACTAGGGCCCCTCCTGTTTAACACATATGTGTCTGACATAAGGAAGGGTATCAGGAGTGAAATGAGTCTCTCTGCAGATGACTCGAAGCTGGGTGCAGTGGTGGATGGGAAGGAGGGGAGAGTGGCCCTCCAGGAGGACCTGGAGACTCTGGATAGGTGGTCGAGAAAGTGGAAACTGAGGTTCAGTACAGGGAAGTGCAGGGTTCTGCACCTTGGGGCCAGAAATCCGGGCCAAGGGTATACCCTGTGGGGGGCACACTACAAGTCTCAGAGGGCGAGAGGGACTTGGGGGTGGTGGTGGATGTCAGACTGAACAACTCTGAGAATTGTAGGAGGGCAGCAGCAAAAGCCAGTAGGTTGCTGGGTTGTATCGCTAGGGGGATTGCCTCTAGAAGGGCGGAAGTGATCCTTCCTCTGTATAACTGCTTGGTTAGGCCACATCTCGAGTACTGTGTGCAGTTTTGGAGACCACACTTAAGGAGGGACATTGCGCTCCTGGAGAGGGTACAAAGGAAGGCAACCAAAATGATCTGGGGCCTGGGGAAAGGACTTACGGGGAGAGGCTCGAGTTCAACATGTACACTCTGGAGGAGAGGAGGGACGGGGGGGCATGATAGAGATCTTCAAGTACATGAAGAGGATCAATAAGGGAGGCTCAGTCAAGGTGCTCCAAAGGAAAGGGGGGCAACTAGAGGACATGGGTGGAAGCTAGAGGGGAGGCCTCGGGGAGAGGAGGAGGAGGTGTTACTTCATTGAGAGGGTGGTGAAACCATGGAATGCATTGCTCAAGGGACTGGTGGAGGCAGAGACTGTGGAGGGGTTTAAGAGGGGCCTGGACAGGTACAGAGGGAGGGTGAAGCTGACAAAGTCCAGTACAAGGGGAACATCTTGGACTGGGAACAGAGAAACCAGGGGGGGAGGGGAGACAGCAAAATCGGTGACCATTATGGGTGCTGACTATCGAGCAGACTTGAAAGACCAGTAGGCCTCCTCTGCTTGCATTGTAGTGTGTTAGTATGATGTGAAAACCTGCTTGATTCGCACCTGACTCACGTAAGGTATCCTGGAATTTTATGAGGCTAAAGCCTGTAGTAGTTAACTGTATTAGTCAGTGCTGTTACTGTCCTCTGCAGTCCCTATCTTATGCTGGCCATGAAACATTTCAAGGCATAGTGAGTGCCATGCTGTTTTCTGTAGTTCAGAGTGTATGTGAGTTAGAACAAAATGCTTCTAGAGAATACAGTGACTTCACAAGACATGTAACAGAACTGAATGAGAGTATAATTGCTTCGAGCTTGTGCAAGTACGCATCAACTCCCATGATGCGTTGCATGAGTGGGGTCATGACCTTTGCAATGGAGACAAATGGGTTTTCACACAGGGACAAAACAGAGTGCAAGCAACCTCATTTATATTCTAATTAGGATGCAATTAGGAGGACTCAAGAGACGGAATCATTGTTCATGCCTACAAACTACACAAATATACAGAAAATAGGTTGAGGGGAATTTTTTAAACATGATGTCTCACTGGTTGCTGCATTAGACTTCAAACAAACCTGGGTACAGCAAGACACTAGTGTGCCCGGAATGGTCTAGAGAGGGAGTAGTAGCTATTCATACTGGGCATCCAGGCTTCTCTTTAAAAAAAAAAAAGTGTCTTTGTAACTTGGTCGTGCTGGTTGTTGTCTCAGCGAGAGGAAATGACGAGCCTGTAGAACGCCACAGTGTTTTCAAGTTGATGGTGGGGGTGAAAGAGGAGGAAGGATAGTGCATATCAGCAGTGAGATTTAGGTTGGGCTTCAAATGATAAATCTGCTTCCGTGTCTAACACCACATTGTAGCTGCAGTCTTCTGTGAGTGAAACTTAACCAAATCTAAAAATGAGACCCCCTCTCTACAAACAGGTATTCCCATTATTATTTTAATATACTGTATTTCCTCACCCATTTACCTATCAAATGAATGCTTTACAACATTGCAAAGATATATTTTTCTGCTTTCGAATGGTCTAAAGAATTTTGTGAGGCAGATGGTTCTGGAGAGGCTTGTCATCAAACTCACAATGCCTACTGTTGAAATAAATGGAGTGAAACTGTAAACAAAAAGCATATTTGGATCTTGTTAAAGCATGTTTAGCTCGATATGCTTTATGCCTCTGGGGAGGACCTTGGAAGGGGGGAGATCATGGGGTGAGGGTTAGAGGCAGACATGAGTGAAATGTTTTTGGAGACATTACAGAATGGAAGCGAGGAGGAGGAGTGGAGGGAGCTGGGATGTTACACCAGAACCTAGAAAGCCACTAAGGTAAAATGCCTGCCAGGCAGAGGAGAGCGAGAGAGAGAATATGCATGTTTCATTGGAATGGGAGGAAGGGAGGAGATCCTTAGAGAACTGATGTAGCAGGGAACTGAGCAAAGCCTTAACTGGTAAGTAAGGCAAGCTTTATTTATAAAGTGCCCAATCCCGGAGGCTGTGAGCGCTGTACACAAACAATGAAAGCAGAGATAACAAAGGAGTAAATAAGAAGTATCAAAACAAATACAACCATACATCCAGCAATGAAGATAACCAGATTAATAAAATAAAATCTGTGATCTATAAAATCAATTAACAGTCAGATTACATTTATATTATCTCATTCGGGAAGGCCAGGGCAAAAAGATGTGCCTTTAAACCTTTTTAAAAACCTTGACCAGTGGGTCCTCCCAGAGCGAAGGTGGTAAGGCATTCCACAGGATCGGGCCGGTGACGCTAAAAGACCCGTCATCAGAAGTTTTCAGCCTGGTCCTGGGAATATCTAGGAGGCCCCTGGTTGAGGAGTGGAGGGAGCGCACTGAGGAGCTGGGTGTCAGAGTTCTGTAAGGTAGCCAGGGCCTAGTCCGTGTAGGGCCTTATAGGTGAGAAGATTCACCTTAAAGATTACCTTCCACCTGACAGGCAACCAGTGTAATGACTGTAATACCAGGGTTATATGGCTGACCTCGGAAGGGTTACATTGGAAATGAGGGAGGCATTATACGAGACACCTACCTTCAAGGGAGGGAAGGGAGAGGGAAGAGTAATGTATTTAAAACTACCTGCTGCATCTTTCTTTGTCAGTCCTCTGTTTCTATGCCTCCGGTTCCTGGTCCATCTCTTCACCTGATGGCTACATTCTTGTCCCAACACCGACCTTCTCATGGCCTTAATGGTTATCCACTGCAAAGGTGATGGGTGGCCCATCTTTGAGAGGCTGTCTAACTTAATAGAACTCCTTCCTGAAGAGAGTCAGCCAAACATGTTGGATGTCCACAGTCTGGGTACTTCCCTGGCCAAACACTAGTTATTAGTGGCGCTGGACTCTGCCAGTGTGTTGGTGTAAGCAGTGGTTGCTGGTGTTTATCTGCCGTTTTGCCTGGCTAAGGGTTTCATCTTTCACACAGGCTGTACAACATCAGATGGTGGACCTGCCCCTTACTGGGATAAACTTTTTTGTGCCAGGGTTGTGGACCATTTTATGCAAATTGAGAAGTTCGGTGCACCCCGGACTCTATGAATTCGGTCACCCAGTCAAAGCAGCAGCCCAAGCTGAGGCTACAGCGGTTCCATTCACAGCTCCTTTTTGGATGCACCCGATGAACAGCACCCTCAGAAGCAACAGAGGCAGCAATAACACCTGGCCAAGCCTTCCAACAAGTTGGGAGGGTTAGGTCAGTACAAGGGTGGCAGTGGCTCGGGAAGTCAGTCCTCTGGGGCTGTCGTCGGCAGTAAGAAGTGATCAAATGTGATCTCTGGTTTTTGGTCACCAGGACTGTCCTATGCCCCCATGTGTAGTTCCTGCCAAAGGTAATCTCGGAGTTTCTCCTTAACCAGGCATTCCTTTTACCAACTGTCTTTTCGAAGCCTCACAATTTAGAGGTCAAGCAACCAATCCACATGCTTGACATTCACAGGGCGCTGTTCTTGTCAGGCACTTATGGCAGGATTTTGCAATGGCACTCTCCAGCTGTTTGTAACATAGGCTGAAGCCACCCTAGGCAGTCTGGCAGTCCAGCGGGCGATTGTCCAATGATTAACCTGGAAGGAACCACTCACAGGTCTGAAAGCTTACTCAGCCACACCAACTGCTGCCTCTGTTGCTGCTCCCAGGTACATTTCCATTTCCCTGGTCAAATGTGCATGCATTCATCTTCCATTACAGTATTGATATGCTTCGTTGCGGTTATGTTGTGTTTGGGTCCTTAGTATTCCAGTCTCTCTTTACCTAATTGGGGGTACGTACTTGCCCCTCCTCCTGAGGATTGCTAGGGGTCTGCTTAAGTGTGGGTAGTGAACTGAATCTAGATAGGTCGAAATAGAAGTTTTATTTATTTTTATTTATTTCCATCTGGGATTATAATACCTTTGAGCGCAAGGCGCTCTTTTACAAAGGTTCCACGTCAGTAGGTGAGGGTAACAAACAGACAAAGGAATACTAAACAGTGGTAATCTGAAATGACAAACGAACAGTTAAAGTCCAGGAGAACTAACAGTGGTAGTGTAAATGACACAATAACAACTCAAATCAAGGAAAATAATAGGTAAACACAGTAATTATACCAGCAGTTAAAGAGAGGTGAGGTAAAGAGCAGTTATTGGGGAGGGTGGGAGTAGCAGCCCTGGGCCTTGTCAAGCTAAGCAATCAGCAGGGAGGGGAGGGGGAGGGGAAAAGGTAGACCAAAGAGGGAGCTGAAATGGGGCACAGGAAAAAGTTGGGAAGGGACTTAAAAGAAGAACCGCAGCCAAAGCAAACAGGATACTGGGCTGCACAGCCAGGGGAATTACAACCAGGAGGAGGGAGGTGATCCTCCCTCTGTATAATGCCTTGGTCAGTCCGCAACTCGAGTACTGTGTACAGTTCTGGAGACCTCATCTGAAGAAGGACATAGCACTGCTGGAGGGGCTCCAGAGGAGAGCGACCAGGATGATTCAGGGCATTGGGGGGAGGCCCTATGAGGAGAGACTGGAAGAGCTTGGGCTGTACACACTGGATGAGAGGAGAGATGGGGGACATGATAGGGGTCTTCAAGTATGTAAAAGGAATAACCAAGAGCGGAACCAAGGAGCTGTTCAGGCTAAAGAAGGGGGGAACAACCAGGGGCACGAGTGGAAGTTGGAGGGGGAAATTACACGGGGGAACGTAGAAGACATTATTTCCCTGAGTGTGTGGTGGAGCCATGGAATGTGCTGCTCGGGAGGCTGGTGGAGGAGGCACAGTGGAGGGCTTCAAAAGGTGGGACCAGGTACAAGGGAAACTGAAGCCAAAAAGACTCTTTTGAGACTGGGGGAGGGCACCCACTAGGTGGCTGGCTACCAAGCAGACATGACAGACCATTAGGCCTATTCTGCTGGCTTTTAGTATGTATGTAGTAAGAGGAAGAGATGTTGAGGCAGGAGGGAAAACAGAGAGGAGGGGAGGAAGGTGCAAGTCTAGGGGGAGGCATTTGAACAAAAGGTAAGATTTTGGCAACGGAGGCAGTGGCATATGCATGATAAGGGGAGTCACAGGAGGAAGCAGTCACAGGAACTGTTAGATACCAGCTACTGTTTTAGCAGGCGCTTGAATTGGCCAAGTTTAGGTGAAGAAGATCCATCGAAATGCAATGAATTGAACCAGCATCCTCCTATTGTGTTTGTATAAGTTAGACCCAAAGGCTACTGAAGTATGTGTATATCGTAGTTTTTGTCAGTTTTACAGGCCTTGCACTACTTGCTGCTGCACTGTATTGAAGTAATATTCTGTACTTTGTGCCTTGTATTTTTGTATCATGTATGTGTACTGTATTCTCTCTTAATCTCTTTGTCACATCCTAAATGTTTGTAGAGCTGTAAACTGAGTCTTGCCTTCAGGGCAAAGAAAAACTTGACGTCTGCAGCTCACTTGGCGTTGGCCAGAGGTGTGCTGCTCCCTTCACTTAGCTATCGCCTTCTCTTGTTCGCTAGCACCTCCAAGGTCCACCTTGCTCGATTGAACACGACTTACAACAACATCTGTCGCTTTGCCCTGGCAGCCCCATGTCTCACCCATCATTGTAAACTATACGACAAACTGGACTGGCTTTCCCCGGCCAATCACTTGAAATCGGGCTGGGCTGCTTCTAGAAAGGCATGGAGAACCAGCCCCCCGGCTGGCGCAGCTCCTCAAGCCTGCTGAATCCTCCTCCTACTCCCTCCGGTCTCAAGGTCCTGGGGTGCTCAAAGTCGTACCCTAATGGGGGATAGGGACTTTGCTATGTGTGCTCCGAGGCTATGGAACTCCCTTCCAGACCACGTTCGAGCCTCCCCTCCACCTAAGTCTCTAGAATTCCCTGTGGGGGCACTTGAAACTGTCTTCTGTGTGTGGGTGTCCTAAACCACCTTAACCAGGTCTCCAAATTGGTCTCATCCAACCCACTGCCCACTGTCCTTTTAACTCTGGGAAGTATGTGATTGCTTGCTATCCGCTTATGAGGCCCTGGTAAAAGGGTCACTCATATAATGTAATTGCCTTTGAATGTCTTAGTCTATTTATTCTGTATGTATGTGCATGTTTTACCTACTGTTGTTTACTATAGACTATCTATGTTCATCTTGCTCTCCTATAACCGTGTACCTTGTCCCTCTTGTTGTTATGTACCTTGTTTGTACCTGTATTTTCTCTGTACTCTCCCGGGCCGTACCTGAAAATAGGCATACAGCTTGTCTAGTGTACCTACCTGGTCAACAAAAGCTAAATAAATAAATAAACCTTGTATTCATGCTTGTCCTTTAACACTGGTAATTTGCTCTCTCCCTTACCCCTCCCCCCAGGATGCATCTGGAATCGAGCGTAGCCTGCTCATTATGCCTTCCTGGTAAAACTTTTAAATAAATAAACAAAGCAGTGCTGCTGTTATTTGACATTATTTACTTGGAGCAAAGGTTCTACTGCTGGTATTCAGTTCACATCCGCACGACCACTCAACCTCCCCAGGCAAGGCTTACTTTGGAGTCCTGTTCTAGTGTGCCACTCTGCTTGCAAAGGGGATGTAGCCAGAGGACCACATGGTTGGGTGGTAAAAGGAGTCAAGCTTGAAGACTGTTCCAGTGACTGAGCGTGCTCGGTGGAAGACTGCCTAATTGTGGATGTGAACTGAATACTAGTAGTAGAATTGTGGTTACAGTGGTAACCTCAGTTTTCAGCATATTTATAGCAGTTTTTTTTTTTAACCCTGTGTTCATGTGCCTAATCTGCCTCCTCTCTCCACTCTTTCAGACATCCTCTGTCTGTGGACCCCTCCAGATCCCATCGTGGTCTGCCCCTAGAGTGCTGTGGCTCCACACACACCTCTGAAGATCCCCGGTATACCCCGCCGGGGAGGGATGGAAAGGGTACCCCCTATGCTTACCTCTCCAAACCAACATACTTGTGTGTGCATAGAGCTGGCAATAGCGAGTCTGCCCTGACGAGCCCAGAAATGTCCCCCAGGGAGGCGTCGTCACCTAGGAGTGACTGAGGTGTTTTTCCAGTTTCTTCCTACCCCCCTCCGACGCGGCGTGCAGTGAGGGGCTATGGGCTAGGAGGCACGCTGAGATGTATCTCCTGCTCTGCCCCTCTGCCGACATCCAGCCAATGTCCTTACTGCTCTCCACCATACTGCGCCGTTCACCCAGGCTCCCCTAGATGGCAGCATTGCAGTGGGAGCCTGCAGTTAACTCCTCCCGGAGAAGGAGAGCCACCGTCGGGCGCTCTGTCCTTCTCTGCCCCTGGCAACCCGTGCTAGTTCCCGAACACGGGTTGCCGGTGTAGTACGAAGTAAGGCGCCAGCGCCTCAGCCCTCAGCGCCACCGGGCCGGACAGCAGATTTATAGCAGTTTTAAAGCTCACCCACCACTACATTTTACATTGTGGAATCCCAGAGAAACCATTTTAGGGGTTTGAAGGTCTCACCAGTAGAGTCATGGGGTTGCAGTGGAAATTGTAGGGGTTTGCAACTAAACCCATGGGGTTAGGGTTGTATTGGAAGTTACAGAGGCGCATTCCCCTAAATTACACCATTTTATGTGTGGATGGAGTCACTGTTTTCTGCTGATTGGCGTGGTGGGAAACATTTTTGGAACTACTTCTGTTCTTATGCTTTTTAGACAATAGGCTTATTGTTACTGACACTCTTAACAACAAGAGACCTTGTCTTTTCCTGGGGATTAACGACTCGATGGGGGAATGGGTACCACAAGGTTCAGGTTGTTAATCCTTGGAAATTACTGGCTCTGAGGTTGTTACTGCAGTGTAAGGAATCATGTATAGGTGACCATAGACAGCAAGCCTGTATTTCTGTCATGGGGTTGAGATAACAACATAAGGACCTCAAGAATGAAGCTCGAGAGGTCGTGCTGTTATCTCAGCCCCCAAAATATAAACACAGGATGAGTGTGTATGGTTACCTGTAGTTTATATTTTGACCAAGTAAATTTTTTTCTAAATTTTTTTTTTTAAATACCATGAGTTCCGTGACTTACTTTCATTCTGAGTAAAGCATGACAGGATAGAGTCGGACTTTATTTGGAATTTGCACAACATAGAACATGCACAGCAGCATTTTTGAAGGGGGCAATTTTTATACATAACAAGCACTACCCATACACTCTAATAAGTCTAATTACATAAAAAATAGTTTTTGCAGATGTTTTACTTAGTTTTGCCTGTTTCTGTGAGCTGAGTGCTGTTGAGCAAATGGTGCCGTGGTATGATGTCTGGGATTTTTTAAATGCTGCATGCCACACAGTGTGTAGTTGGCAGCTGGGTCAGTTCTTATTATACAGTGGCAACCCAAAATTAAGATTTGTGGTTGGCTAGCTTGGTCTTGAAATTGGGTAACTAGATCTTTCCAGCATGAGTAACTCCCAGCATAGCTCACGCAAAAAGACCCAGTTAGCCTCTTCATAAATCTGAACCAAAACTGAAATCAGATAGCCCGAAATGTAAACATATTTTGATTTTTATAACTCACTCCCACTTGCTCGCAGCCAGTCTCCCAAAACAACTCCCAACAGTTTGTGTGCTCACCACTTGCTCCCATCTCCCACCTGACTGCAACTCTTGTAGAAGAAAACAAACCGATGCCAGCACCACCACTCACTGTCCACACTCACTCACATCAGTGCTTCTCCTGAACCTCACTTGGAGCATGGCTGCCTAAGCTAGCGCCACAGTGCCTCTGCAACTCACACCACACACTCTTTATTGAAACAAAAAAAAGAATATAATGAAAACAAAAAAAGTAGGATGTATGTCCATCTCTGCATGTGTCGTGGGGGGGGGCTACATTCTACCTAGCAACAGGGCACTAGTTCACAAGGAGGAAGGATGAATAGTCCACTCCGGAATGTGGGTTATGCTGGTGTTTACCCACTTCTAGTGTGGATTTGGTCAATCACGCCAGACGTGGGTAGATCCCAGCATAACCCCCACCCTGTTGTGGCTTATTGCTTAAGTAATTAACAGCTGAACAGTAGCCAGTCAGGAACTGTGTTCAGGTCAAGAATCTGTAACTTGTCTTATAAGCTTATTCACACGGCGAGAAAAAAGTCACTGCCGTGTTGATCGTTGCTGCCAATCTGTTCTGCAACGCTGTGGAGCAGTGTTCAGACGGGCTGGCCGTTGAGAAACTGTTTCTACTGTCAGTGAGAGCACCAGAGGGTGGGAGGAGTGCACTGGGGTTGGGGAGGGTGATGTGAACAGAAATGGTACCGCAGCACCAGAAGGATCAAGGATGGGTCGTCATACCAGAGTTCAGCTGAAGGCTGCTTTTTGTACTTTGAACACAGCTGAACTCGGGAAAGTAACTCTTTTAGTAAACCAAAGGCTGAAACTTAGAGAAAACATGGTCTCTATGTCCAGCTCTGACTCTGGGCAAGCACGTGTGCATATGCATACACGCATGCACAGTGTCAGGGCTGGAGTTAGAGACCATGTTTCCTCTTTTCAGCCCTCGGTTTACTGAAAGAGTTACTTTCCCCAAGTTCAGCTGTGTTCAGAGTACAAAAAAGGAGCCTTCAGCTGAACTTGGGTCTGTCGTCCCATCCTCGATCCTTCTGCCTAAAGGTAGTTGGAGTGCTGTGTGTGGTGCCGGGTGTTTACACGGCCCAATGCAATGGTGCAAAACTGAAGCACTGCAAAGCGAACCCAAGGAAAGAGGAATCGCTCTCACAATGAAATGCCACCAGAAAACACTAAAACGGTGGCATTCAGACGGGGCAGTGGCACCGATCTTGCCAGTTTGCACCAAATGGCTCAGATTTGGCCATGTGAATGAGCCTATAATCTACAGAACTCCACCTTCAGGGTTGCTGCAGGTGTTGCACGCTTAAGATTGAATTGACAAACACAGGAGGCATGCTTTGAAAGCATTTTACCGTTGAAAAAAATGAACAGTCAGTGACCACTGGTATGCTGCTAATATTGCTCCATAAGTTCTCACCCTTTCCCCATAGCAGAATTATTTCCAGGGAAATCCACTGCCTCCGACAGACATTTACAAAAGACCTTTTATATTCCAGCGACAGACTCCAGTCTGAAGACTAGATGTGATTTATAGAAACTTCAATGTGTACAGCAAAAACGAAAGTGACATGTAATGTTTGCTTTCCTATTTTAAGAGCATTCTTGTTGCTTTGTTTAAAGACAGTGCATAGGTTTAAATCTAAAAAAAAAAAATATGACACACATTTAGGTCATGCTGCTGTAACTTGTTTGTCGTCTACTTCAGCTTTAATTCTGCGGAAAAAAATAATGTCAGAAAAGGGTAATGAAAGTTCACAGCCTGTGCAGGAGAGCAGTGCTAACTATGTGCCAGTCAGAAATGCGTTAAACAGTTTCTGTCTCTCCAGAGCAGCAGTATAAAAAGCAAACTTTTTAGAGGAGTTTTCATTCCAGTCAGCAGTGTAATTGGAATGCAGTCTGCGTCTGGAGGAGGGAAGGGAATTTTGGCAAGAGGGAGTCGGAGCAGTTGGGAGCTTTATTCAGATTAGAGCATAGCCAGCCATTCATTATCAGTGCAGCACACATTAGCTGCGCACAGCATTGTGTTTCTACAGCTGGGACTTATTTAAATGATTGTGTTGTATTGTATATTAAAGAAGGAACAGCTGGGATCCAATCATAGAAGGCAGTATTTATGACTTTCATTAAAGGATCATGTCTGGGTGAAAAAAATGAAGATGATTTATGTAAACTGTAGTACATCACAACTATGCTTCTGCATCAAAAGAAAATAATTGCACAGTTTTTACAGTCAGTTTGCCAGTAGCGTAGTTAGTGCTCTGCAAATATTGAATGTCGAACAGTTTTAGAACTGGAACAGGTTGATCAAACGTTCAACTGACGACTTTTTTTGCTACTTTATTTCTTCTCCTGGTCGGCTGGCCCTTCATCCACCAGTCCCCCCAGCCCCGTCACCCCGGTATCCACTGGTACTCACCTCCATTGCAGTTTCTCGAGGTGCCCAGCTGGCTAGATGTGGCACCTGCGAGAGACTGATTTCATTCTGCCAGTCGCCATCTCTCCCCCCCCCCAAGTGCGGTGCAGCAGCATGCAGTGACACCAGTGGCCGAGCTGCACATGCTTCTGCACGCCAGGTGTCTGCTCTGTGACTGCCCCTCTATCTGCTGGTCCATTATGCCAGCCCCCAGCTACCACTAGGCAAGCAGTGGAGTCTGTCCCCACCCCTTCCTGGGAGAGGAGAGCTGTCCTCTGGCGTGGCAGGCGGTAAGGCAGCGATGCCTCAGCTCACTATGCCACTGGGCCGGCAGCTGATGGCTTTATTAAACAAACAAAAAATTTAATTTTTTTTCTTATCTCAAAGGCTTAAGATATGCAGTTTAGAGGCCGACTTGCTGGCATAGCGGTAGCGCTGCCGCTTGTGGCGCCAACGACCCTGGGACAGGAGCGAGCCTGATGTATTGGTGGCTCAGCCAGGGGATGAGTCTAGAGCATCCTATGGACAACTCGCCTCCTCCGGGTGGCAGCCTGGAGGTACTGAGTTGGGAGCTGTGGAGAAACTGGAGAGTGATGGGATGCGACTGCTGTTGGTGCTGCATGCATGGGAGCGTGTGCGCTACCTCATGACATCATTGCATGTCTGAGCCCATTGGGGAGACTGAATAAGTAAAAACCATGTTGGCTTGGATAGGCAACTTCACTCCGCACAACCACCACACCCACTTCCAGATTCTGCCCTCCTGGGCCCTGACATGCCCCCTCTGTTCTTCATCTCTGCCTGCTGGGGTTATTAGATTCAGGTATGGGAGTGCTGAGGGAAGCCCGGCCTTGCAGGGGGCAAGCCAAGGGGTTGTCCTTAGCAAGTGAGTCATGGGTGGACTCAGGAGGACTGGGATTACAGGCAGGGAGGATTTCGTTAGGGTGGCATGGGCTTGGAGATCACTGAGAGAGGTCCTGGTCTGTGGTGCTGGAGGATAAAAAGAGTTAGCAAAAAAAAAAAGATACACAGTTTATAAAATATAGCAGTAAATTCTGCAAGTTTTAAAGCACTGTTAAAGGGAAACTGTCATTTGCAGGGGTTCCTGCCCCTGCAAATGTTACCCTCCGGTTAAGCTTTTTTGAAAAAAGCTCCTTTTTTTGTGCGGCGCAAAGTAATGTATTTTAATTTCAAAAGTCCGCTACCCAGAAGTGTAGCGGACGCTGAGCTGGCAACACCGTGTGCTTCTGCACAAATGCATGGAATACCGGGCGCCACACCATTACACTTAGTGGCTCACTGCAGCATCCGCTACACTTCTGGGTAGCGGACTTTTAGAAATTAAAATACATTACTTTGTGCTGCATGAAAAAAGGAGCTTTTAAAAAAAAAAAAAAAAAAAGTTTACCCGAAGGGTAACATTTGCAGGGTTGGGAACCCCTGCAGATGACAGTTTCCCTTTAATGAGCTTGTTAAATTTGGGGGCTTTAGCATTTCTATTTTTCAACAGGTACTAACTTTACTTTTACCCGAGCACTTTTTATATCTGTCTTAGCATGGTACTGCCTGTCAGAAAGCTGTTTCATGACAAGTATGATGTAAAATCTTATCGAAGGTGCGCTATATAGATGCATGTTGTCCCAGCGTCAGCACAGTACTTTGCTGTGCTGGGGATCTTGATTTGGGACAGGACTTGGTGAGCAGCGAAGGCTGGGAGACTGTAGCATTTCCCAGCCTGGGGAGACACTACATCTGGCACCACAACAACACCTATGGAAGGCCAGGGAGCTCCCCGCTCCAGAAAATTGCTCCTTTGTCGGGGATCACCAGAAGACTTTGTGTCGTCATCATTTGGGTGAAATGTGGAAGTGAAGGGGTGGAAGAAAACCAGAAAAAAGGCCACTAGGATGTCTGTTGGGATACACTCAGGGCCCACACAGCAAGGACCCACACTGGAGTGATGGTGACATTAGCAGTAGATGGAGGTTGCCTAGAGCTGGTGGGCCATGACCGGGGGTTGCCTTCAGAGGGCAAAAAGCTCTATGGGAGGGGAAAGAAAACAAGATGGCGCATTAACTTGGTGTGATTGTGATGAAGATTGTGCAGTAACTACTGCTCTGTCGTAGTTGATCTGCTGTCTTCGGGAACCCCCTTGTAAATGAGATGCCTCATCTAATGGGGATTTATCCAGGGGTGCAAAACCTCAAACAAGTACATTCTAGTTATTCATTTTCTATTAGACAGATACTTAAGACATTTTTCTGTTGCTTTAGTGTCTGCACTGTGAATATCACCTCTTGTGGCTACTCCGATGCCCCAGTGGCAGCACGGCACATTGCTGTGCAGACAACAGGGTTCTGGAGTGGGCTCCAGTCGATGTACTGGGGGCCAGGCAGGGTCATAAGAGGCTGCCAGAGGGCAGTTTACCTCAGCTGGGGAAGGCTGGTGCGGGTTCCGGCATGTAGCAAATACTACAGGTGGGCCAGGAGTTTTTTCCTCTGCAGGGGCATGTTACATCATGCCAAGGGAGGGAGGAATGGCGAGAAAAATGAGGGGGGAAAACTTCACTGACAGTCGAATGATGGCTGCATGCCTGAATGGGGTACATCCCTGAGAACAGAAAATACCCCTGGAGACAGCAGCGAATGAGGAGAAAAAAACTATATTGGGGGGAAAAAAGAAGAGCACCTTTCACGCTGTCTTTTTAATTACTTGTGTAACAACCACTTCCTTATAGTAAGAGCCAGTGGGATCTGATGCTGTGAAATAATTTCCGAGGGTATGGGGGAGAAGCAGTTAGTAGTGTAGATAAATAGGTTGCCCATGTGGTTCCAGGGAGTGTTTTGACGGTTTAGTGCCTGGAGTCCCTGGTGCCTCTCTCACCTTCTGGTGCCAGGCACACCTCTGTGCTCTGGAGAGTTGGTGTCCAAGTTCCAACCTAGGTGTGAGCTGACTGCTGAATGGGCATGCTAGGGGCACAGGTGACATAAAGCTTAGGGCTCCTGCAAGAGAGCTATCGGCAGGAGGTAGGCAACTGAGCAGAAGGGTGCCAGGTTCCCTCGGGGCTCTGAGGGTGGCCAAAGTATGAGACACCTTGAAGAGTTGAGAGCTGCCAAGGTGATATTGATCAGGCCCTGGTACCCAGGCAGGAAGGGACCTTCGGCCCTGGGGACCAATCCAAGGGACCAGGGATCTGGGTTTACTATGGAACTGTTGCCCATTGAAGGGAAGTATGTGAGGGAACTACTGATAGGGTGTGGGAACCCCAGGGGGTCACCCCTAAAGAGAAACTACCTGATGGCTGGCTGACCTGTGTATGGTTCCCCAAAAATATCGAGGGAGATCCTGGTTAGGGCCAACTACAGACAGAGGCTTGTGCTGCATCCTCACACTTGAGGATGGCAGGCATGGCTGCAGCAGGACTGAAGGCAGCGTGAAGTCCTTTACCTGCATAGCTTCTTCACTGGGGAACTTTGTCTCTCCCCTTCCCCAGTGTTAAAGAATTTCAGTCTACTGACTCCTTTGGATCATCCCTCAAGGATCATCTTCTCGCCCTAGCCAGATGTAACTGCTGTTGCAGTGGGCCCTGTTTTATGACTGCCTTATCCAGTAACCTATGTATTTCTCTTCCGTAGAAGTGTCGTAAAGCCTAGTCTCTCTTTGTATTTTCCGCACAACTTGATTTTGCACTGTCTCTCTTGTGATATTCGAGTTTTGTATCTCTTGTAACTAAATCTGGGTCGTCCCTGAAAATTGAACTTTTTCCTTCCGGTGGGTGTAACCTGTTACCAAAAACCAATAGATAAATGAATGACAGGGTAGGAGATTCATCTTCGCGGCATAAGGAGGGGTGGAGGAAGCCATGTCCCCCAGCAGTGGCACCATCAGTCTGACTTTCAGGAGGAGGGATCTGAGCAGGCAGGTCAGTGGTCACCAAGCAGCACACACAGCAGTGTGTGTAATCAAGATGGCCTTTGCTTGCAGGAAGAGAGTCCTGCGGGATTCATGCAGGCAAAGGCACTGACCCCAGATCGTCTCTCCTAACAGGAACTGAGCTTGACAGGGGATATGCATCCTCATGGAGTGGATGATAACAGAACATTAAAGCCTAGCAGAGGGAATGCTGCAGAGAAATGGAAATGTAGATCATCAGGGACATTGTGACAGCAGTAGGATCCAGAGGGGTTTTCAGCCTCATAGCAGTCCACTCACTTAGTGAAGGAAGAAAAGTGGGGAAACGGGGCTTCCCTAGCAGAGTTGCACCCAGACAGACATTGATAGACCCATCCATTTGGTTCAAAGTGCATGTGGAGAAAGGACAGAGAGTTTGTTTCTAGCTGAAGATTCAGATGAAATGGGAAATGCAGGGGGATAAGACAGAGTTCACATATGTCCCAGCGAGAGGCACTGCAGTGAAGTGGCCAAACCACTGGTAGCCTGGAGATGAGCTCAGGAGGCAGGCTGTGATTCTGGGAGAATGATGCTGAACAGCTTTGGTACGAACAGAGAAGGGGTTGAATCTGAACATGTGATTGTAAAGTCAGAACCTATGCTGCAAATGAATTTTGTTCTTTGGATCAGCAGAATGTGTATAGATGAACTTCTACAGTTTAATCACCAGTAAAGAGCAAGAACTAAAAAGCTTTTGAGTGTCGTTAGTTTAGTGGGGGTGACACATACACCAGATGGGGTCTTGGTGTGACCCGGAAGCTCCAGGCCGAGGCTTATGCCATATAATAGAATAGGGGAACTCTCGGAAAGCAGAGCTTACTCGTAGACACAGGAGGTTCCCTGGCTATGGCTGCCCTATTCCAGGCCAGTGAAGCAAAAGTGTGTATTCACATATCTCCTAGGTGTGGTTGCACATGTTAAGGCCCCCCCACAACGAGCTGCCTTACCTCCATGTGAGGTAAGAAATATATTTTCCTGAAGTTTTAAAAGTATCCTCCAGAAGGGAAAGTACCTTAATTTGGCCCAGTTGAGCCAGCCACCCAGTCTGTTCCCCAATCCTGGTGTGAGCATCTACCCCCGTGCTCCATCTGGAGAGCACAGGGCCCCATTTAGTCTTTGATTGAACCTGAATAGACCTTAAAAAAATTCTTTTATCAGATGCCCCAATCATTTCCTGTATAGTGTGCCCCAACACTCTCCAGACTCTTTACATAAGAAAAGAGACCATGGGGCTGGCCAGCCAGTGCTACAGTAGTGCCGCAACTTGCAATGCTGATAACCTGAGTTTAGAAATGAACCTGAATCGTCAGAGGGTCAGCCGGGGGAGGTGAGATGAGATGAGTGTCCCAGAGGTCGCCCTCCACCTCAGGGAGGGAAAGGTCTTCACTGCATTACCGCCATCTGGGTGACCACAGGTGGCAGTGCGGTTTGGGGCGAGGATCAGGGCGGGAAGATGCTGATGTGCTGTGACGTGCACTGCATGCAGTAGTGTGTGCGCGCATCCGGGGCTCGTTGTGGCATCCTAGGGGCTGAGATAACAGAAAAAGTAGAAAAAAACAATCGCTGCAGGAGGACATCTGCTCCTCACTGCAGGCCCCACACTGCCGACCACGGCACTCTCTCCAGCGTACCACTGACCAAGTCTCATGGGCCAGGGTCCACCCTTGGTAGCCTTGCTGTGGGGGGGCAAGCTAGGGTGGAAATGGAGAGAGGTAAGTCCTGGAGAAAGCAGGGATGGGGCTGGGTAAGAAGGCTAGGACCAGTGGAGGGCTGGTTGACAGATGGGGGAAATAAAGCATACTAAATTAAACCAAATAAACAAACAAACAAAAAAAAGAACATTGGGGTGACACTCAAATTAGGAAGGGAAGAGGTTGCGTGGCAGATTCGGTGTAGTTTCTTTCCTTACATGGAGTTATGGCATCATTGGGGTGGGGGGTCCTCTTGACTGCTCCACAGTCGGTGCTTTTTGCCAGTGAGGCAGTTGGAATTTGTGAAAGGAACATCAGCTGTTGAATAGTTTGCATATTTAATGCCTGATTTAAAACTAAAAATTGTTGTTGTTAATGGGCACTGCTGTGGAAGAAAAACACTTTATGGAAGTACTAGATAGGAATTCTGTATAGTATATACAGTGTGCCTGACAACTGTCTGCTGCTGCTATCGGTAGTGGAAGCCAGCCTGGCAGACATACTAACATACTAAAATGCTAGCAGAATAGGCCTAACGGTCTTTCGTGTCTGCTCGTTTGGTCAGTCCCCAACCTGGGTGCTGACCTTGCTGTCCCCCTCGCCTTCTCTGGCTTCTCCCTTCCCAGTTCCGGATATTCTTGCTGCATTGGATTTTGCTTCCAGAACCCTTCCCCTGTACCTGTCCCACCCCCTCTTGAACCCCTCCACTGTCTCTGCCTCCACCAGCCCCTAGGCAGTGCATTCCATGGCTCCACCACCCTCTCAGTGAAGTAGCACTCCTCCTTCTCCCTGAATCTTCTCCTCCAGCTTCCAGCCATGCCCTCTAGTGGCCCCTTCCTCCTTCCTTCAAGCACCCCGACTATTCCTCCCTATTTACCCTCTTCATGTACCTAAAGGCCTCTATCATGTCCCCGGTCCTTCTCTCTTCCAATGTGTACATATTTAGCTCTTGAGCCTCTCCTCATAGGTCCTGTTCCCCAAGCCCCAAATCATTTTGGTTGCCTTCCTCTGGACCCTCTCCAGGAGATTAATGTCCCGCTTTATGTGGCTCCAAAACTGCACGCAGTACTCAAGGTGCGCCTCACCAAGCAGTTATACAGAGGGAGTATCACTTCCTCCTTCTGGAGGTAATCCCCAGCGATGCATCCCAGCATCCTGTTGGCCTTGGCTGCTGCCCTCCTACAAGTCTCAGAGTTGTTCATCTTGACATCCACCACCACCCCCAGGTCCCTCTCAGCCATCGAGACTTGTAGCATTTCCCCCAAGGTGTACACTTGACCTGGGTTTCTGGCTCCCAGGTGGAGTACCTTGCATTTCCCTGCATTGAACCTCAGCTTCCACTTTCTAGACCATCTTTCCAGAGCCTCCAGGTCCCCCTGTAGGGCCACCCTCCCCTCCTCCCCATCCACCACCGCCCCCAGTTTCGAGTCATCTGCAAAGAGACTCATCACACTCCTGATTCCTGTCCTTATGTCAGATACGTAGGCATTGAACAGAAGGGGCCCAAGGACTGATCCCTGCAGGGACCCCACACGACCCTCCTTGGGATGAGACTATCCTCAACTACGACCCTCTGGGTCCAGTCCTGAGCCACTGCTCATCCATCTGATCATCTGGTTCCCCACCCCATTTCTCCCAGCTTATCCAACAGGCCCACGTGAGGAACAGAGTCAAATGCCTTGCTGAAGTCTAGAAAGAGGACATCCACTGGTCTACCCAGGTCCAAGGCACTTGTCACCCAGTCATAGAACTCCACCAGGTTTGTCTGACATGATTTCCCGGGATGAATCCATGCTGTCTGTCGTCCAGGCACCCTGACTTATCCAGGTCCCCCTAGCCTCTCCTTGACAATGCCCCTCCATCACCTGCCCACCACCGAGGTCAGGCTGACAGGCCTGTAGTTCCCTGCCACCTCCCTTGATCCCCCTTGTGATAGGCACTATATGCGCCACCTTCCAGTCTTGGGCACCCACCCTGTCCTCAGAGAGATGGTGAAAAGCTCTGCCAGGGGTTTTGCCAGGACATCTGCAAGTTCCTTCAGCACTCTGGGATGTAATTTATCCGGCCCGTGCTTTCTCCGTCTTAAGGGGCTGAGGGCTTCCTCACTCTCTGCTGTGATTTCCACTTCCGGTACCCCTTCTCCTGTAGCCCTCCCCCACCTGCCAGTGATGCCTCCCCTCTCCCCAGACCTGCCCGGTCGGTAAGGGTCCCTCCTCTCAGTATCTCTGTCTCTCCCATGTATGATGCAGCACCCCATTTTCCCAGGAAACTGGAGGTGAAGTACCCATTTAGTACCTCAGCCTGCTCCCCGGTCTTGTGCCCATCTCCCCTGATTTAATCCTGCTAATCTGCCCCTTCACCCTTCGTTTTTCCCCAATGTATCTAAAGAACCCCTTGTTCCTCTCCTAATTTCCTGGCCAGGTCTGCTCCTTCCTTGCCTTAGCCGCCTCACCACTCTAGTGGCCCTTCTAGCCATCAGCTCGTGCTCCCCATCCCTTCTTCACTCCTTGAGCACTTGAATTGCCTATAGGCTGCTTTCTTTCCCACCACCTCCTGGACCTCCCTGGTCCACCAACAGGGTTTTTGGGCCCTACGCATTTTCGTCTTACTCTTGCACAGGTGCTGGTAGCATCCTGCACCCCTCTCCTGATGATTTCCCACCTACTATCAGCGTCCATGTCTGACCCAATCCCATCCAAATGCTCCTTGAGGATCCTTCCCATTTCCTTAAAATCCGCCCCCCCTGAAGTCGGTTACTTCCGTCTTTGTGCAGCCTTCTACCCCTCCTAGGTCCAGGCAGAACCAGACCGTGGCATGGTCACTCCCCGCCAATGGGTCCCTTACCTCCAGGCCCCAATCTGGTCACTGTCTGCCAGGACCACATCCAGTACCTGTGTCTCCTGGTCGGTTCCCTCACCTGCTGAGTTAGGAACGCTCTTGAAAGACATCCAACAACCTCTGTTCCTGGTCACAGAGGATGTCATAGTCTCCCAGTCTGTTCCTGGCATGTTTAAGTCCCCAACACCACCACTGCTCCTCTGCCCAGTCTGCAGTGTCTCCTAACATCTGCCACCAGACTGTCCTCCAGCTCCTCCGCCAGGGCAGGGAGTCTATACACTACTCCTGTTTTTACCCTCTTGCCCCCCCTTGTTATCAAGGTGACCCAAATCGCCTCCACGGTTCCCTCCGCCTCCTCTACTCCCCCTATGCCAATGCAGTTTTTGACTATCATTGCTACCCCTCCTCCCCTTCCCTCCCCCCGTCCTTCCTGAACATAGTGTAACCCTCCAGGTTCAGGTCCCAGCCATGTCTTGCAGTGGCCCAAGTCTCAGTGACCGCTGCCACATCCACTGCTCCTCAGTTAGCATCGCCTGGAGCTCAGGCATTTTATTGCCCAAGCTCCTGGCATTTAGCAGGACTACCTTCCACCTTTCCCTATAGTTCCATTTCCCTGCTCGTGTTCCCATGGGATTCTGTTTTCCCTGGTCTGCACTTTGCCAGTTGGCCTTTTCCTGCAATCCTCCTGGTCCCCAGGGGGTGGAGACAGAGTCCTCCTTTATCGGCACCCCTTGACAGCCTTTTCTCCCATCCCACCCCTTCACAAGTTTAAACCCTACTTTTCACCAATGAACCCTCTATTTTCAACTTAAGGATTCCCTCCTCCAAATTGGAGATGTAGTCTATCTCTAGCATACAGCTCCTTATCCTCCCAGGTCTCCCCAATCCCCATCAACCCATACCCTCTGGCCTCACACCACCCCCGAGCCACTGGTTTATCTCCCTAATTTTCCTTTTGTGTTCCCCACTAGCCCTTGGCACTGGCAGGATTTCTGAGAAGGAAACTGTGCATCCTATGTCATGACAGACCCTGGCGAGCTCCCTGAATCTTGCCTGTATCTCTAGCTCGCTATTTCCCTCAATGTCATTTGTACCCAGGTGGACCAGTATGTCTGGGGAACCCCCACAATCCTTTGCCAGTTGATATACCTCGTGCTTAGCCCTGTGCACCGTTAGTCCAGGGAAGCATCTTGTTCTAACTGGCCAGGCTTCTCCCTCCCTATCCCATTTGATACCCCTGATCATAGAATCCCCCAGCAGGAGCACTCTGACCACTCCTTTTCCTCCATTTCCCTCCCTTCCATGTCCCTCATCCTTTCTACAGGCCCCTCCACCCAGCCGGCTCCGTGTTCCTCCCCCTTTCTGGGTGCCACATGCCACCCCCTCCTTATTTACCATGGCCACCCCCTCCCCTCCCCTCCAATCCAATCCTATGCCTCTCCTCCTCCTAGTATCCTTCTGTTCCTCTTCCCCTCACTGCTCGCAACTGGTCCTTCTCCCCCATCTGCTAAACTAGCCTGGCTCATCCTCCCTTCCTTCCTGTCTCCATTTAGTTCCTCCTTTCTAGTCGTGCTCCTGGCCTAAACCCTCAGCTCCCTTTACTGAATCCTCCTTGTACTTCTGGTCCTTCTCCTTACCTTTCCTCCCAACTGGTCCTTCTCCTTGCGCTTCCTCCCTCTTCCCTGCCCCTCCTGCTCTGATTCACTGCTCCCCATTCTCCTGCATTCCAGGTCCCCCCTGTTCTTCCTGCTATCTGGCCCCTGCCTCCCACTCCCACTCCCTTTCCATCTCTAACTACCCCTGTCATGGCTACATTCCCCCCCTCATCCTTGAGCAGAAGAAGAGAATTGAAGCGGTTACTGAGTGTAAGGTCTGATCCACCTCCCCGCCTTGCTTCCTTCTGTCCAGCCCTGGCCATCTGCCTACTTCCCTGAGAATGTTGTCCCTCCGTCCCCCCTTTGTGAGGGCCCCCAGTTACCTGCCTGCTTCCTTGGTAGTGTCCTTTTGCACCCCCTCTGCCAGGTTCCCTATGTGACCCCTGAGTATTCTCCTGCACTCCTTTCCCTATGCCCCCACCCCGTGCTTGGTGCAACCCTGTGGGAGATTCCCACCCCTTCCCCAACCGTACTCACCCCCTTCCCCAGCTTTCTCCTAATCCCCCAACCTCCTCCCTAAGCTGTGCTAGCTGGTAGCACACTGGCAACCACCGAACTTCAAGCCCAGTCCAGTATCATGGCTGCTCCACACCCTGTGCACCCCACCACCCTCCCAAAGATGCCGGCCCTAATGATGTGTGGTTCCATCTCCTTCCAAATAGGTTTCCTTGGGTGAGCCACCAGGTTCCCCCAGTCCAAGATACCCTACTGCCTAATCAGGTCACCCACTAATCTTACAGACAGTCCCACTGTACACCAGTAACCCTGTTACTAGGTGCAGTACAACACATTAAACTTATAAGGGAAATGAACAACTCCGAAAGCTCCTCTCTCCCAGCCTTTAAATCCTACCCCCAGTGGCTAGAACTACATGAGCTGCACCTGCAGCCTTTTCCTCCAATTGCAGGGCAGGTGTTCCCCTATAAATTTGCAGACTTCTGGGGGAGGTCTTGGGCAGACACCTGACTCGAGAGAGAGAGAGTATCAGCCCTGTGTCTCCCCTCCAAGCCCAGCAGCCAAAGAACCAGGCCCAAGCAAATCCCAACAAATAGGTTTTAAATCAGAAGAAATAGGCCTCTACCAGCGCAGCCTGTTACACAGTGAAACCTCCACAAAATGAGCCCCCCTTGCAGCCACCAAATCAGTTTACAAACATCCATCAGCACCCCAAACAATACCCTGCTAGCCCCTTAGAAGTAAGAAAGAAAAGAACCAACCTACCAAATAAAATCCACAAGAACCCTGTGAAAACAGCAGCAGCAGCTACTGTCCTGGAACACAACTGATCCTGTCCCCTTCCAGTTCTTTCCAGACCACACCAAACAATTTATCTTTTTTTTTTTTTTTTAGCTTTTCTATTTTTACCTCCATTTCTCCTTGCCAACAGCCGGGTCCTTCTTCTTTCTGCCTGCCATAGGAGTCCTCCAGTATTCCAGCCTGCCACCAGCCTCTGTTTGACATCCTCTCTGGACACCTCGACCATAACCCATAGCTTGTCTCCTGTGAGTGGGACTTCCTGGTTCCCCAAGTTAAGAGGATGACACTTTCACTTGATGGTTGAGGCCTGAGAGGAGGAGCCAGCAAAGCACAAGAGGAGTCTGAAGGATCCTACTGTGGCATGGGGGTCTTCATCTGTCTGGTGCTTCTGGGGTATTTTTCTCCCACTGTGCCCTCCCTTATACCTCCCCAGGGCGTGGACCTAAGACATGACCTGGCAGAGCGCCTATCAGGACTGTCGGAAGGGTGAGTCAGCCCCACCCTACTTCCCAAACTCCCCTTCCGTTCCCACTCTGGGCATGTGCGTCTCCGCATCACTTGCCAGGAGCAGGTACTTGCTGATGTAAGTCCACTCCAGAGGGCCACGTGCTCCTTATGCACTACACTTGCACCCCTGGGCCACCAGGTGAAATCATGCAGTGGAAGGAGGTGTCCTCCCTCCTTGTGGCAGGAGCCTTCCAGATATATGGCAGAACCCAATCTTACCAGTCAGCACCAGATGTCCCGGACTTGGGGTGCAACCCTGTGTAATCTGGATGGCAAGCGATACCGGTGCTGGCCCGCACAATTTATGATTGTTAATTTATTATTTATCGGTGACTATAGTACTTTAGGAAAATATAGGGGGGAGATGTGTGGAATTTAACAGTATTTATTTCTGTAGGGCCTGATAGACGAGGCTGATCGTGCACCATTCAGATTTGCATCAGTTTCGTAACTCCACTGGTGATTGTGTAACTTTGATGAGCACTTACAGTATTACATTTCCTGATGGCTGTGTTTGCATGTGAGCCAGTGCACACAGTATTTGTTCGCAGTGGTCAGGAGTTCAAAGCCCAACATCTCTGTTTGGGTACTGGAGCCAACCAGCTTTGCACTGTCTGAGCTGGACACTTGACACGGGCAGGCATTGATAAGGCAGTGACTGCAGAAGAGTTTCACAGCTGCTGTAGTTAGAGTCTTTCCCCACTAGAGTAACTGCAGCAGTGGTAAAGGGCTATCCTCCATGGAATTCAGGATTTAAAGGGGCACTGTCAACCCCTTAGGCCTCACAGTGTTCCTAGTTTAAAAAACATATTTTATGATTGTTCACATTCTGTAGAGACTGCTGATGCAGGTAGTAGTTTGATTCTGATTCCTTTTTTCTTTTAAAAAGTCAAAGACTACTGCCCACCCTACTTATGTTTCCACACAAAAACACGTTTGTTTACATTTCTTGAGCAAATACCACTGCATCTTTCCTGGACTTAGGAACACCTCCAACACAGTATAGCTACTCATTATGTAATAGGAGTAGATATTTGTATCATGAAGGCTGGCAGTATAGCCTAGAAGTTAGAGTAATGAGCTGTGAATGAGCTTGGTACATACAGCAGACCAGACCTGGGTTTGATTCTCACAACCTCCACTTCGTCACTGTGTGACTCTGAGCAAGTCACTTAACCACCCAGTGGTGCCCCTGAAAACAGGCACTTGTGCCTAGTGGGCCTTACCCAGTTACCAAAGACCAAAATAAAAATCAAATGAGTGTCTGCACTGTTTAGAGGGTATTTCTAATGTTCAGGAAGTATGTAGTAAGAGTAGCTGAAGGATTTGAAGCAAAACAAGGCTGGTTATAACTATACATCACAATGCATTTCAGTTCTACTAAGCAAGAAGGTGGATAAAACAACTAGTAACATCAATTAATTTTAGAGAAGGTAAGCAATCATAAAATGTGAGTTTTTACTTAGAAATAATATGATGCTAAAAAGGTTGACAGTATCCCTTTAATATTGTGTGTGTATATTAGGATGACCACCCAGCCTCATGGCCCCTAGCCCACCATCAGCTACTAAGTGACTGGGTCCATGATGTAGGACATAGGTGTATCCTGGAAGTCATTTAGACGGCCACTAGGATTTTCTGTCTCTTTTTTTTTGCCCCATCTAACACCACTCTCCTCCCACTAGATGCCACTACCCATTCTCATTACTGGCTTCGGATGCTGAAGCAGAGCCCTAGGAGGTGTGTGACAGGATTGAATAAGGCCCTGTCTCATTTGTTATGCAGGGAGCGTTAAATGCAAGGATCTGTTCTATTCTCTCCTTTTCTGTCTCTTGTCTGTCTGGTTGCGCAACCAGGTGTTCTCTTGAGACCTAGGAACTGATCATTCTGATGGTCTCGTGATTCTCTGCTTCTCACTGTCTCTCTCTGCCTTCACTTGCAGTTTCTATCTTTTCTTCCCCCTTGCATATCTGCGGTTATAAAAATATATGTGAAACTTTGTGTGAAAATGTAAGTGAAACTGGAATCCCTTGGTTTGAAAATGTATATTTAGTTATACTGTTGAAATGATTGCAAAAAGCTGTTTGGAACTCAGTGGGTTAACCTGAGATGCAGTTAGAGCTCCTCTCAGGCTTGTTTGCAAACTCTTTTGGCAGAGCTGTCAGCAGGAGGCCAGCTTGGGACCCTGTTCTATTTGCAGGCCTGCTCTGCAGAGAAACTGACAAGAACATTTTGTGAAAAACAGGATGTCTCCTTAAAGCGATTCACGAAGATTAGTCTGTACTGAGGAAACAGTTATTACTTTCACTAGGAGTTCGTTCATGTAATGATGCTCAAGAATGCAGTTTTAAAGTTATGCCCTTCAGAAATTGTAGAAAATAGGTCCGATGGACTTCCTGTTTTTGGCCTCGCACTACTGGTGTGATGACGAGATGCCAGTGAAGTGCGGGCGCTTCCGTCTAGATGAGTGAGCAAGTTGAATCGATTTTTATTACTATGATGGCTACTTGCCAATGAAATATGAACCAGTCAACTACCAAGGGCCCGGTAGTCGATTGGTGCATACATTTCATTAGCAAGTGGCCATCATGCTAATAAAATCGATCTCAAAAGCCGCCGCCCATTGAATATAATGGAGAGCTCCCCCCGTGCTCTCACTGGTATCTCGTCATCACGCTAGTGAGCATGGCGGCAGACAAAAATATGGGAAGCCCATTGGACCGGTTTCTACAGTTTTATGAAGGGCATAACTTTTTAAAGGCTGCATTTTTGGGGGGCATCTTTACATGAACAGACTCCTGTAGAGATAAGTCACTGTTTCCTCAGTGGCAGAGGTAATGCAAGACATGTTGGTGAATCTCTTTAAAGAGTTCCCAGGCAAAGACTTCTAAAAATAGCTGCTATACTTTTGCTAGAGAGAGAGAGAGAGAGACTGAAACTTGGAATTAGAGATACTTGTACCCTCAAATGAAGGACTGTTTTCTCTGTTTGTATTGCCTTTGTAAATAGTTATACGGAACAATTTTTATTTTTATTTTACTGTTATTGATAATAAAACGCTACATGTGAATGGGTGAGAGCCATTTTCAGAGAGTCCTCAAATGACTCAAATGGGTCTTCCATGTTATCCTTCAGAACCCATACATTTGACTGTGCCACAGTCAAGGAACTGTTCGACCATGGACCGGTGTCTTTTGAGGCTTTCCTCCACCTTATGTTGAAATTCATGAATGTGTCCTTGGAACCAGTTCAGAAGCAGGCTAAATACCCCTTTTACTGACATTCTGGACAAGGACGATTCCCTGGGGTTGCCTTTTCATGGCTGAGGCTATTTTGCACTGGCCCCTCCTGCCTGGCATCCTCCACCCACATGGTCTGCAAGTAGATGGTCCCTACAGGGTTCCTTTCAAGGATCTCAGACCACCCTTCAGTCGAAGGGTTGGTCTCAGACTTGGCCTTCTGGATATCCTGTGGCCAAGGGGACATGGAAAAGTCCCCCAACAAGGGATCAAAGATGCTCAACCATGCAGCCAAGAAGGTCTAGGCTGCTTCCTCTCTGGGTTTTCACCAAGCCAGCTAGGCTGTCCTAATGGCCAACTTTGGTCATTCCCTGCTGGGATTACTGGATGAAATCCTTAGTTACCCTCCTGCCGACAGGCAGTTGCTGGTGAAGTTGGTCATGGACCAGGGTCAGGCACTGACTAAACACCTGTTCCAGATGGCTTTGGACATGGGCGACTCTTGTGCCCGTGCTGTGGCAGCAGCCATCACGCTACATTGCGGAGCCTGGCTGAGGCTCTCTACCTTCATGGCAGATACCCGGCACAAGCTGGCTAGATTTCCATTCCTGGATACTGACCTCCTTAGCCTTGGGGTGGAGGGACATCCCACTAGGAATGAGAAGTCCTGGACCACCCTAGATTTTATGGCTTTGTCCCATAAGGATCCTAAGGCTCAAAAAATCCTTCCAATATCAGTCCTTTCAGATGCAGCAGGGACAATACCAAGCCTGGAGTCCGAAGGCCAGGTTCAGTGGCCGGGGAGGGCTGAAAAGAGGTGGGAGTAGGAGAAGTGGTGCCCCTCTGATCTCAGCGGTCAGTGCCCATCCTGACACAGCTCCCAGTGGGGGGGGGGTTGGTTATGCCCCTTCTGGCCACATTGGTCCATCGTTACGACAGACAAGTGGGTACTGGAGGTGGCAGGCAGAGAGCTGCCTCTGGACTGCAAGGCTCTCCTGCCTTACCGACTCCGTGCTCCTTGAGAGGACGTTGATCAGCTCCTTGTGAAAGGAGTCCTAGCCCATGTCCCCAACATCCTGGCAAGTCATGTGTAAGTTGTCCAGGTACTTCCTGGATCTGAAGCGGATCATGTGAAAGTGCATGTTCTGAATGGTCACTCTGAGTCAGATTACACCATCTCTGGAGCAGGGAATGTGGTTCTGTGCCCTGGATCTCCAGGACATGTGTTTCCACATTCCATTCTGCCCAGCCCATTTAGATTCTGCATGGAAAGGGGTCCTATATCAGTTCAAGTTCATCCTCCTGTCTGCGCCCTGGGTTTTCACTAAGTTTATGAAAATGGTGACAGTCTTCCTGCAGTGCAAAAGCATCAGGGTGTATCCCTACCTGGATGACTGGCTGATAGCCAGGCTGTCCAAAGAGGCCAAAGACCCCCACCAAAGACTCGCGAGAGTTGAGGTGCTAGGGGAAGCTATAACCAGGAAGTTTTGTAAATTGCCATTGATGCTGTATGGAACTATGAGCATTTAAAAAAAAAAAAAAAGAAGCTTTCAACTACATGCTCTATCAGTGAATTCCTTGAGCACATTATTGTTTTCTTCTGGATGCTGTCCAAGGAGACCATGGCATGATCCAGGAATCAGACCCTACAGAGCTGCAAGGACTTCAGCCTACTGGTCAACCCTGTCAAGTTTGAACTGATACCCTCGCAGGTTATCAGGTTCACTGGGGCGGAATTAGACTCCCTCCAGGTCAAGGCCTGTCTCCCTGCAGACTGGCCCAGGACCTTAACCTGCACTGCCCTGTCATTTTAGGTTGGGCACTCGCACCCTGCCACGGATTTCCTGGAACTTTGGGCACACTGACAGGTGTGCTACTTGCAGTGGGAGTTGGGTTGCCAGTGGTCTTAGTGCCTAGATCATCTGGACTAGCCGGTCTTGGTGACTCAGTTGATGTGAGATGCAATCTAGTGGTGGCTGGTTCATCAATATCTGGAGGAGGGAATCTTGTTTGTCTGCACAGAGCTGACCGTCATGCTCAGGATGGACACGTCTCTGTCGGAGAGCACATCTGGGAGACCACAGGGCCCAGGGAGAGGTTCTGGTTCCCAAGGAGTCCCACCACCACATCAGCCTGCTGGAGCTCTGTGCAGTGCATCTGGCTGTCACAGCATTTGCTTCCCTGATCAAGGGTCAGGTTATGCAGGTCCAGATGAACAGTACCACGACCATGTTTTACCTGAACAGACACGGTAGACCTTCCCCTGTGTCAGGAGGCCTTCTGCACCTGGACCCTCGTGGGCAAACTGGGTGCAGATCTCCTGGCGGTCTGTGTTGTGGGAGTGAGTAGTCAACTGGCAGACCCTCTCAGTTGGGTGGGAGAGATGTCGCACAAATGGTCCCTGCATCAGGACATGGTGTGCCACCTGTTCCCTCCTGCTTGAGCCACAAAGTGGTGGTCAAGGCCTGGAAGGTGGAGATGATCCTGATAACTCCAGACTGGCCCAGATAGTTTTAGAATCCGGATCTCCTCAGCCTTAGCAGCAGGCCTCCGTGGAGATTGCCTCTTTGCCCAGGCAACAGGGGAAAGTCCTGCACCCAGACCTTCACTCCCTGCATCTCACGGCCTGGTACCTGAGTTGGTAGAGTTTCAGGCCTTTCGTCTCATGGAAGACATGCTGCACATTGTGGAGGCTCCTGTAAAGAGTCTGTGTCTTCAGATGGAAGAGATTCTTCATTTGGTGTCAGGACGAGAAGCTTGATCCCTTTTTCTGCCCTGAGGCAAGCATTTTGGACCACCTTTGACCACTCTCACAGCTGGGGCTGTGAACGATAACCCTCAAGGTTCACCTGGAAGCCATCTCCTGCATGTCGGCCATGGACTGGTATGCCGATGGTGGCCCAGGAGAAGGTGGTTGGACATATTTTCAAGGGTCTGAACCACCTGTCCCTTCCAGTGCATGAACTATTACCACTCTGAGACTTACAGCTTGTGTTGGTTATACTTATAGGAAAGCCATTTGAGCCTATGTACAGGTGAGAGGTGTCACACCGGCCATGGAAGATGGCCTTGTTGATGGCCATCATGTCATCCTGAAGGATTGGTAAGCTCCAGGCGCTTTGGGTGGAGTCTCCTTATCTAGTCTTCCACAAGGTCAGAGTAGTGCTTTGCCCCCAGCTGCACTTCCTCACAGAGGTAGAATTGAAATGTCACCTTAACCAGAGGATAAACCTTCCGGTAGGCTTTACTCACTCAAGTTTGGAGGCTGACCGCGGGCTCCATACTTTGAAACTACGGAGGGTGCTCTCTTATTTTTATTATTATTATTATTATTATTATTATTATTATTAAGGAGCGCATGGCTGGTGTTTGAAGTGAGGCTTGACAACTGTTTGTAACATACGCTGAAGCTATGCCTGGCAGACTGGCAGCAGAATGGATGATTGGCTGGTAGATAACATCCTGCATTGACCTCTGCTGTAGGTTGGTTGGTAGGGAGCCTTACAATGGGCTTAGGGCTCATTCCACCAGACATACTGCTGCATGTGTGGCTGCCTCCAGAGACATCCCAATACAGGACATCTGTAGGGCTGCTACCTGGAGGAAAGCACACATTTTCAGTACTGATTTTATGTCATGTCGGGATGCTGCTTTTGAGACCTCTGTTCTCCAGTCTGTGTGTGTGTGTCAACTAGGGGTGAGCGCCTCCTGAAGAACTGCCAGGATTCTGCCAAAGTATGGATAGTGAACTATATCCACACCCTTAGAAATATAGGTAACTCACCTGTAACTGTTGTTCTAGGAGTGCTATACAGTGCACATCCACACAGCCCATCAAGCCTCCCGTGGCAGGTGACACACACATCTCTGCTTCCAGCGTGCAAGGATCTGACATCACAGGGCGGAGCCAGGGCATATATCACCTGGGGGCTGGGAGGAGCATAGCTTAAAGACATCCAGCTAATATCAGTGTTCCAGTGGATCTGCCAGAGTGTGGACGTGAACTGTTTACCACTCCTAGAACTATGGTTACAAGTGAGTTACCTGTACGTTTGACCCCTGCCCCCCCCACTCACTAGATGGCACTGCTGCAATTACTGTTAACCTTAGACACCACAGCAGAGCCCCCCAGGGTCACAGTGATGCTGGATGTGGTACTCTCTCTCCTCCCCAGGTTTGGAAGCACTGCCATTGTCAGCACTGTTTTCCAGCCCTGGCCACCCACTCGCACATCCGAAGTACATTCCCAAACCCACATCAGCAGCATGAAGGTGCAACATGCTGCAGCTGGTCCTATAAAAAGGCACTAGGCGTGTTCCTTGTGAAGTTTTTCAAATTATTGCATGAAGGTGCTATTTAATTTAGTTTGATTTCTTTTGTTTGGTTAGAAAAATGTGTATTTAGTGTGACCACACTGTAGGCTGTGGCTTCAAGCAGAAAACCAGTAAGCGCCGGACATATAGTACAAGATTTGTTAAGAGGTACCAGCATTTCAGTGGGCATCACTCTGTGCTGCCTCGGTAGGAGTTCCCACATTATAGCTGGTAAGTAAGCTGCTTTATGGACTTTTTCCTTTTTTATCCAGGCAAATATGTTTTTCAGGAATCCTTTTTTCACTGTAACTTGAACTAAAAAAAAAAATGTGAATATTCAAATCAAAAGCAAATTTTTTTAATAGAGATTTTGATAGTGTTTTCTGTAGGTTTTCTGCTGTTATTCCCCTGCCCAAAGCCCTGGCACACGGCTGTACATGCATGCGGAGGCACGCACACCAGAAACCAGCTCAGCCCTGTCCAGCCACCGCACTGCCGCCCCCTTCTCGCCTATGCTACCCACCAGACCTCCATTCAGTGGGGGTGGAACTATGAGGAGAGTGACAACCCACCCCCACCACCCCCAGGAGAGTAGAGCAGCCTGGTGGCATGCGCAGTCCTGCTCCCCCGGCCAGCACCTCGATGACCCAAGGTCATTACCGAACCCAGGTCAGAGGCACATTTTCAAATGAATGTGCAGTGTTAATGCCCCCCCACCTCCGCCACCACCACCAGGTCAGGGCTTCTGATAGCACTGGCAAACTGAGGGTCAGTTTCTCATTCTAGCCAAAGTTTGAGTTTATGTGGCTGGAGTCTCATGCACAGTCAGGCAAAATGCCCTCAGCAATGCACAAGCATCTTACCCATTTCAGGGCTCATGTGGTCTGCATTTGCCTCACCTGATAGCCCAGACTCAGTTCACTTTCCCGGTCCTGCACAGTCTGTCACACCGGGATCCTCATACTAGTGTCACCGTCCAAACAGATTGCAGTCTCTCCAGTGAAGAGCAGTCTTATGTCAGCACAGGGAATTTAGTTCCTAAGAGAACACAAACTCCCACTCGGCATCCTGGAGCTGAGGGTAGTCTTCTGAGCAATACGTTTGGACAATCCAAATTGTGTGGCATTCTGCGAAAGGTACTGAGGCACATGAACTGCTGTAAAGCAGCATGCAATATACAGAGCCTCTGCTGGGTAGTGAAACAACTACAGTTCATAATGACTGTCACTTTACCAGGACCTTCACCTGATTAATGGTCAGGATTTGCCACCTAAGACGTTATCCGGAAGAACATATCCTACCAGGAAGTCTTAGACCAGCTTTGCACCCAGTGGGGGAGGATTACCACTTTTGGTTCTAATGACTTCTGAATTACACGCCAAAACCCCAAAAGTCATCAGGAACTACCAGGAGGTATGCTTCCTGGAGCTCGACTGCATGTCATGTAGCCTGGCAGGATGTGCTGACTTTCCGTGGCACATAATTCTGAATGTGAAATAGAAACTCAAGCAAGAGCCCGTGATGCTAGTCCCATGAAGACTTGCTGTCCACACTAGTCAAAAGTACTTCGCTTTACTACCCCTGGTGCTGTAGGGTCCATACGGTTTCTCTGTCCAGAGTCGCTATGCCATTGACCACTCCTGCACTAGGGCTCAGTCAAGCTCCTGAGTATCAAGTATTCCTGAATGTAGGATATTTGGTTCAGATCACTTAGTCCCTGTGCCATACTCAAAAATTCTTCAACTAGCAAACATTACCGAAGGCTGGGGTGGGGGGGTGGCCTCAAGGCGTGGTAGAGTGTCCTGCATATTGGCCACCTTTATTTCCACACTCCCAACATATTGGAACCTCTCCTACGATGTTAGGCAAGGGGCTGTAGACCATTTCCTCATGGTTCAGGTAGCAACCAGCTTCATGGTTAGGGTCAAGATAGTGCCTTCTTCTTTTGGTTGACACCTGGAAGCCATTCCCTACCAGCAGTATGTGATGTGTGACAGACCCTGCCTGCTGACTGGACGCATTGTTTCCCATTGGCACCAGATTGTTGTCCTGTGGTCAGCAATGGTTCAAGCTGCTTCTCACTGCCTTCCATGGGCATCTGTCGCCAAAGGTTGTCTCCCATTAGAGCCACCTTGGTGATCTCCATAGAACAGTGGTTTCAAGGACCTGCTGTTTCCTTGTACTTCTTGGGAAGGGCTCAGTGCAATCTAAGTGCCCCCCTTGCAAATTGACACTACAAGGCCATCTTAGATGTACATGTCTTTAGAGGCCTTCCACTCCCTGCAATAGTTAAGGAACTTTATGCTGGAACTACAGTGGCTGGCACATTCTTCTAGAATCGTGGCCACTTCTTACTAAGAGACAACCTCAGCCACACTAACAGTTTTAGTGGAACAGACACTTGGGCCACCTCGCACTCTTTTTGCCAAACATTCCCATTTGGGCAGTTGATTTTCTACTGATACTGCTTTAAACTGGTGGCTCTGACCCTGTTGTCCAGCACTGACTCCCTCCCACTGGGGTACTCCTTCTTAGATCTGCCATAGGAGCCAACACACAAAGGAGGAATTATGTTTCCCTACCTGTAATTCTGGTTGTGTGTTGGTTACGTCCATGGGCAGTCAGGTACCCACAAGTCACCTCTGTCCTCCATAGTGTGTATAACTTTCCTGCTGAGGGTCTTGTGCTTATATGGAGCAAGATAGGTGGGGACTTGAATTACTATTTCCGTTTGTTGTAGTCTAGTTTATTTTGTGTCTCCATAGATTTGGATAGAGCATACAATTGACAGATCTTGGGAAGGAACATGTGCTGCTAGAGTGCTTAGACTGTTCTAGCTGTCTGCCCATAGACTGAGCCTGCACGCAACCAGAATTACTGGTAGGTAAACGTATTTCCCTTTTAGTGAAATTCAAACTCAGGTCTTCGGGTCCACAGCTCTGTGCTCATACTGCTAGGCCGAACTGCTTGACTTCAAAAATTTTAGGCCCAGGAGGTTTTGACTTTTGCCAGAAAAACAGTTCACTGAACCCGTGATTAGTTTTCATTTTTTGCTGCACTTTCATCTGGGTTACTAAATAAGAACATAAGAACGTTACAGGCAAAAGAAGGTGGTGTGCCCATTGGTACTGCCTGCTAGTTCTCACCAGTTACACCTGTAGAAAGACAAAGCCCCCCTATGTTCATCTGTGTGTATGAGTTTTTGCCCTTGGTCTGCTCCACACTGCTAGACTGAGTCAGTCATGATCATGCTTTTGTTCTGTGTCATTCCACCTTGTCCCTGAGCTAATCATTGACTGCTGGGTAATTAATTCATGCTCACCTACTAGGTTGACCCCTTGTTGATGAGCATGTATTACTCAGCCGTAAAATACTAGCCCACTGACAACGTTGGAACTAACAGAAAAATAAATTACAGTAAGTCTGATATAATTGCTCCTTTGCTTTGCTCAGTGCTGGCCAGTGTAACGTTTGCACTTGAAGTTTTAAACTGAAAATCAAATCGGCCCACACAATTTTTATTTTCATTTTTTTTTCGTCGGGGGAGGTTGGAGTCCTATTTTTAGTGAATAGTGAGTGTCTTCAGACTTTTCCTGTGTGAGGGGTTGTTCTTGCCAGTGTTTCTCTTTAAATTGTGCTCATCTGTTAAATAGAGTATCCATTCATCACTCTTTCAGAAAGCCTCTATCAATAGGATCCGGAATCTTAGAAATGACCATTTAGTTTATGCGGAGTTAGCAGTGCTGTTCAAAGCAGAGCTGTAAATAGACCATCACAGTAGGACCACATGCTTGCCTCCACATGTGAGCCTCAGGATCTTTTCCACAGAGTCCCGTGAGAGTCAGTGAAACATCAGAGACTACTAGTAAATAACTTAAGGATGGCAGTAGTGTAAGCCCCGAGGTTATGATGAGGGATGCATGAGGTCAGACACGGTGTCTCCCTTTTCTAGCCGACACTGTGCTATACATTTCACAAGTACTGTGACAAGAGAGAACAACTGGACTGTGGGTTTTCTAGCATTGAGGCGTGTCCTTTTCGCTCACTGTAAAATATATAACGGTCAAGTATTAGAGGTATGTTATTCAGTGCTCACTAGATTTCATGTCCCAAATATCTTTATTAGCTCATTAATCATTTTTTTATGGCTAGAACAGATAGAGATGCCTCTGTTAAGGTAGTTTTCATACATTAAGCTAGTGCTGTCACTGGTATTAGTTTGATATTTTGAGAATACTAACATACTAGAATGGCAGCAGAATAGGCCTAATGGTCTTTCGAATTTGCTCGATTTTCAGTACACGCAATGAGGGCCGAATTTGGTATGTCCCCCTCCCCCTTGGGTTATACTGTCCCCAGTCCCAGATGTTCCACCTGCATTGGACGTGGTCAGATTTACCCTTACCCTGTACCCGTCCCATCCCCTCTTAAACCCGTCCACAGTCTCTGCCAGCTCCCTGAGCAGCGCATTCCTTGGCTCCCACCACCCTTTCAGTGAAATAATATCTCCTCTTCCTCCTCCTCTTCTCCCTGCTGAGCCTGCCCTCTTCCAGCTTACACCTGTTCCCCCTCCTCCTTCCTTTGGAGCACCCTGATTGGGCCCCACTTATTGATCCCTTTTATGTACTAAAAGGCGTCATCATGTCCCTCTGTCGCCTCCTTTCTCCAGGGTGCACATGTCAAGCTCCTGAGCCTCTCCCTCATAGGTCTCTCCCCAGGCCCCAGATCATTTTGGTTGCCTCCTTTGGACCCTCTCTGGAGTCTAACATCCCTCTTTAACTGTGGTCTCCAAAACTGCACACAATACTAGAGTTGCGGCCTAACCAAGCAGTTGTACAGGGGAAGGATCACTTGAGCCTTTCTGGAAGTAATCCCCCTGGCGATGCATCCCAGCATCCTATTTGCCCTTGCCGCTGCCCTCCTACAGGTCTCTGAGTTGTTCATTTTGACATCTACCACTACCCCCCTGGTCCCTCTCACCCTCCATGATTTGAAATTTGTCTCCTCCCAGGGTATACCCCTGGCCTGGATTTCTGACTCCCAGGTGCAGAACCTTGCACTTCGCCACACTGAATTTTAGTTTCCATTTTCCTGACCACCTTTCCAGAGCCTCCAGATCCTCCTGCAAGGCCACCCTTCCCTCCTCCTCCTCCAGCACTGCGCCCAACTTTGAGTCATCTGCAAAGAGAGAGACTCATTTCACTGTTGATCCCCTTCCTTATGTCTGAGACATAGGTGTTGAACAGGAGTGGCCTCAGCACTGACCCCTGGGGCACCCCACTAGTAACCCACCTTGGAGATGAGGCCAACCCCCCCAACCACCACCCTCGGAGTATGCTCAGGGAGACAATTTCCTATCCATCTTAACAATTGTCTCCCTACCCTCATTTCCTTCAGTTTAGCCAGCAGGCCATTGTGGGGTACTGAATCAAACGCCTTGCTGAAGTCCAGAAAGAGGACGTCCACTGGCCTACCCCAGTCCAGGGCCCTTATCACCCAGTCATAGAACTCCACAAGGTTCGTCTGACGCGATCTGCCTGGGACAAAGCCATGCTGCCTATCGTCCAAGTACCTAGTTTGCTTCAGTAACCCCCCCCCCTCAGCCTTTCCTTAATGATACCCTCCATCACTTTTCTGACCACCAGCGTCAGGCTAACGGGCCTGTAATTTCCCACCTCTTCCCTTGACGATTGGCACGACATGGGCCATCCTCCAGTCTTGGGGTACCCATCCAGTCCTCAGAGAGATGTTGAAGAGTTCCACCAGGGGGAATGGCAGGGCATCTGCCAGTTCCCTCAGCACACTGGGATGTCTCTTATCTGGCCCAGGTGCTGTATCCGTCCAAAGGGACCCGAGGGCTTCTCTTACTCTTACTCTCACTCTCTCTACTGGGATTTCATCCTCCACCTTCTCCCCCTTTGCTCCCTGTACTGCTGGTCCCCCACCTGTCTTTGTGGCCACTCCCTTTTCCCAGATCCGTCAGAGCCCCTGATCTCTACTGGTCCCATTCCTTCCTCCCTCTGGCTTGCCCCCACTCCCCCCGCAAGACATAGCCCCTCCATCCCCCTGGTAAAAACTGATGCAAAGTACTCATTTAGGACCTCTGCCTCTGAACGTTTTACAAATATAACCGTGGAAACTAGATACATACTACATACATACTAAAGTCAGCAGAATAGGCCCAGTGGTCTGTCATGTCTGCTCGTAGCCAGCCACAGGGTGCTTGCTTCCCTGACCCCAAGCCCCGAGAGGGTCGTCTTTGACTTAGTTTCCCTTTGTAAAAGATTATGTTAATTATTCTAGGAAACATAACCTGTGCCATTTTTGTGTGTCTGTTTATTTGCGATGTATTGCAGTTGATTTCAGAGCAAGTTCCTTTGTTGAAAAGCCCCTCCAATTCCCATGAGGCAACATGCACTTCATTTCCTATTGAGCTGTATCCCAGCTTTACATGAGTAATCTCTCTGTTTCAGGAGCTTTAACACAAAGATAATAATTGTCCGAAATAAGTACCAAACAGTTAATCCTAAGAAATTTCTGAATTTAGTCTGTGTCTTGCCTTTTGCTTTTCTGTGCGGCAAATCCAAGAGTAATTTCAGGAAACTTGAAGGGAAAGGAGTTTGGCTTTATATTACCTTTCAGACATACTGTAAAGAGTGTTTACAAGCTGTGATTAGTTGCAGCCTCCATTATGCGCTAATAGAAAACTTAAGGGAGACTGTGGGAGGTTAGGACAAACTGCAGGAAGTTAAGCACAGATAGAGCTCACCTACGTGCAGAGAGGTTGAGCACTGGGATGTGAAGTGACTTGCCCAAGGTCAGACAGTGATTAAGAGATGGCATTAATTATTTTAAACTAGGTCTGAGCTCACAGCTCTGTTCTGTAGCCTAACCACCAGACTGCATCACCTCCTTTGGTGCTGTGGATTCTACTTCAATAGGTGGTTGATCCACTGAGCATTTCCAGCAGTAGGAATCTTCTGTTGCCCTGATGGTTAGAAGGATGTTTGTCTGTTTCTGTTTTAAAAGAAGTTATGTCGACTTTTGCACTCAGCGATGGGGCACCCACTTGGTACACAGGTGATCCGGGACATCAGGAGTGAAGGCCAGCAGAAGGGTTAGAGCATCTGCACGGATGCTGTCCTTCCAGGGGAGGGTGCTGCAGAGCACCACTCAGATGTCGATGTGGTGGATGCCATTGAGGTGTGAGGAGGGGCCAAGAAAATGGAAAAAATAGTACCTGTCTTGGTCTGCTAGATGACGACTGCCTAGTCCCCCCCCAGGTGTACCACTTCTGTCTCCACAGCCCGGCATACCTCGGAGGACCCCCAGGAATGCTACTTCCCTCCTCTCCTGCAGGGAGGGGGGCCCCCCCTCGGCAGGGATAAGCCAGACCCTTCGAGAACACAAGGACAGCCTGGGGAGCCAGGTGGCAGGAAGCGGCAGCGAAGGGTGATACTGGTGGACAAACAGGACCTCAACAGCCAGAAGGGTGGAGAAGATGGGGTTGCGGGGAAGCTTTAACAAAAAAAAAAAAAAAAAGTTATAAACAGGACAGTGTAACATTCTTATTGATCTAGATCTTAATAGGGAACTCTTAGATCTTACTTTGAGAGGGTTCCTGCAGTAGGTCATCACATATCAGACTGCGCCCTCTGGCGTCAGGGCCGCACGGCAAAGTTTTCCAACAATGCCTGGTGGGGGACCGCCCACCAGATGTCACGTGACGGATGTCAGCGTGACCCTATATAGTGGGCAGTCCTCCAGTTCTTTCCCGCTGTCAAGCTGCGCAGAGTACCTCGCAGTAACACTTGCCCAGCTGATCGCCGTTTTGCTCGTTTTTTTCCTAAACTCATTCTCTCTGTTATTTTCGTTTGTTGTCTCCGCTGACCGAAACGAAGAAGAAGTGTGAGAAGTGCGGTGCCCAAATCCCCCATAAGGATGGCCAGCTCCGTTGCCTCTTCTGCTTTGGCCCAGAGCACAATACCGCAGCCTGCCCACCTGCCAGCCTTTCAACCAAGCCACTCGAGAAAAGAGGCAGCAGGCCTGACAGCTCCACGCTCTGAAGTCCAGGATGGCTTCGCTGAGAAAGAAATGCAGAAGCTTAGGGATTCCGCAGATCTTCTCCATCTTCAGACTCAAGAAAAGTGGCAGATTCTCTGTTCCTGAGATGGGGTCGCCCAGACCTAGATGTGTTCGCCTCCCCATTCAGCGCCAAAGCTTCCTAGATTTTTGCTTTCGCTCGCCTCAGAACCTGGTGCTTTCTGGCACGACACGTGGGTCACTATGTTGGACAGGAGGTCCTCTTATGCCTTCCCCCTTCCCCATCCTTCAGAGAGTTCTTCTAAAGCTTCAGGCAGAGGGAGCCCAAATGATCTTGATTGCTCCCTTCTGGCCGAGACATCTAGTTTCCGCTTCTGCAGCAGCTCTCAGCAGAACCCCAGTTCCTCTTCCTCTCAGGCACAACTTGTTGACCCAGAACCAAGGCAGTTTAGTGCATCCCGGCTCAGTACCCTACATCTTCATGTGTGGCTCCCTACGGACATTATAAAGTCTCGCTTGGTCACACACAAGGTCGCCAAGGTCCTGCTAGAGGCCAGAAAGCCCTTTTCCAGATTGACCTATGCTATGAAATGGAAGCGTTTTTCCTTTTGGGCAGCATCAAAAGGCTGAGACCCCTTCACATGCTCGGCTCCACAGATTATGTAGTACCTGTTGCATCTGTCTGATTCGGGTCTCTCTTACTCCTCCCTCAAAGTTCACCTGTCTGCCATTTCGCCTATCATGATTTGATAGGGGAAAACCCGTGGCTCAGCTGGAAATCTCAAAAACCTTTCTGAAAGGTTTTCTCCATCTGAAACCTCCTATCCGTAACCCCACCCCACCTTGGGATTTGAATTTTGTAATTGAGAAGCTTACGCTTCCTCCTTTCGAACCTCCGATGAACTGTGACTTGCGCTATCTCTCCTGGAAAGCGCTATTTTTGGTTGCCATTATTTCTGCTCGAAGGATTTCTGAGCTTCAGGCCCTGATGTGTAAGGAGCCTTATTTGATTTTTCATAAAGACCGGGCAGTCTTATGAACCAATCGTAAGTTTCTTCCCAAGGTGGTTTCAGAGTTCACCTCAATCAAACGGGTCTAACTTCCGTATATTACACTAATCATTCTAACAAAGGTGAGGCTCTTCTTCATACGCTGGATGCACACAGGATCTCTGCTTGTTACGCCCACAGGACTAAAAGCACCAGGAAATCTGATCAACTTTTCATTTAATTTGCCCCTCAAATGCATGGGGTCAGCGGTGTTCAAACAGTGCTTACCCAAGTGGCTCGCTAACTGCATTCGCTTCTGTTATCAGAAGTATGATAAACCTCTGCTGGGGGAAGTCAGAGGTCATTCCACTGGAGGAATGGCGGTGCCCACAGCCTTCTTGAGGAATGTATCTACATTGGAAACTTGCGCAGCAGCTATCTGGAGTTCAGTCCACACCTTCACGAAGCATTACAGTCTGGACATTACCTCTAGGAGTAGGGCCGGGTTTGGCCTGGCGGTTCTGCAGGGCCTACTGCCGTAAGGCCGGTCCTGTTCTGTTCTTTCAGTTGCTCCTCTTCCCGTGACTCTCTTGATCTCTTTATGAGTGACTGCTTGGGATTCAGTCCTATATATGATGACCTACTGCAGGAACCCTCTCGAAGTAAGATAGTACAGTTACGTAAGAATTTAACGTAACAGTAGATCTTCAGAGAGGTTCCTGCAGTAGGTCACTTTTTTCCTCCCACCTTCCCCAGTTTTTGCATTTCTTTTGACATTTTTGTAACTGGACTTCAGGATTTCATCCTTTCTCCTGTCTTAAAATATTGTGGTTGTAAGAATGTCTGAGCTATCAGACCTTTGTAAATTGTAACATATGCAACACAACCTGAGGTTGTATAACATATTTTACATAGCATCACAAAACACTACATAGGGAGAAGATAAGAATGTTTCATTTATTTTTATTTTGTTTTATCAAAGTATTTAAGTGGACTGGGGTAGGTCCAGTTACGTCCATACCTGCGTAATAACACAAAGATAACACAATTACAGAAAAAGTAGATAACAGTGCAAGTCAGATACTTAAAAATAGATTTGCATTCACAAGAGCTTTCAAATATGCATGTACAGTCTTTGCTCGACTCAGTTGGTAGCATATGCGCCTCTGGACCAGAAGGTCTTGGGTTCTAGTCCCACACCAGGATTGGGCTGATGCCTAAATGCTGGCAACTGAATGCAGTATTAGAGGGGTGCTGTACTGTTGGGGTGTGCTGTCCTTCAGATGAGATGTTAAACTGAGGTCCTTCTGCTTATCGCTGACGTTGTCCTGGTGGGTGTCCATGTGGAAGCAAAAGAATCCATGGCACTTTTCCCAAGAGTGGAAGGAGACTTTCCCGTGTCCTGGCCACATTTCGCTATCCACAAAAGCAGTCCATGCAATTATACAAGGCTGTGTGTGGGTGTTGATATGCGAATGGCTGCCACTACTGCTCAGTCACTTACTACCAGTCTAGCATTGATTGTAAAGCACTTTGGGATACAGTGTATGAAAAGCACTATATAAATGCTGATTCTTCCTTATCTTCATCTTTGTCTTCTTCTAGAATGTTATAGAAGCACTGTTGAAGAAGCCATGTCATACAGTTAGTGCAGCAGTGGTTATATGATGCTGTAATTACAGGTAAGCAGTAATCCACAACACTGTGTGCATTGCACACCCTGAAGTGTTGAGATATGAGGTGTTTATGCTGAGTGCCATAATACCCCTGGGAAGTGTATCAGTTTAGAATTAACACACACCTTGGACTGGTGTTGGGCATATAAAATAGCCTGCTACTGTTTAATAAATAGGCATTTTGATTATAGAAAGAAGATCTGAAAATGACTGAGCATCAGTGCAAAATCGATGCATGGTCATGTGACCGATCTCCGATAATCCAGTTTATTTTTTTAGTGCCATTTTATAAAGCTGATTAATCATTAAACATGACAAGCAGTCAAATTACTAAGGACAGTTTAAATATAGCTTTTTTTTGTACACGTTAGATCTCGTTATAAGGGTAGTCTTTTGTAATGGGGAGTTTGGAAAACAAGTGTACTTTGAGATGTGCAGAAAAACAGCACAGTTTAAAGAGGCGATTGACACTGTCTTTGAAACTGAGTTTGAAACAAATGTGAGCAGTACTTGGATTATTTAGTTCACTATCGCAATATACCTCTCTCAAGGGATGACAGTTGGCATACAGAAATCCATCCAGACATTTTGTCCTTAAACCCATGTTCTCTGTGGATTTTAGAGTATACACTAGCTTTAAATTGACAGCTGTGATCCAGCTGCAAGTCAACAGATTACAGAGATTTCTGGAGTTTGTATCAAAGCATTTCTGATGTTTAAGCTAATCCACATAAACCACAAGGCACTAGTAGCTGGTCTTCTGACTGTCCTTTGAGTCGGCTCCAGATCACGATGCTGCAGAAGGGGCCATTAACTTCGACATTTGTGGATCCCTGTACTTTAGTTTTTTCATTTGATGTCCATCAAGCAGCATGTTCATTTTAACATTATTTTCCTTACCTGCATAGTCCTCTGTGGACTTGGAACAGCATACCTCACTGACCACCTCATCGACTTTAAACCAACCTATAATTTGCATTCCTCAGAGTCTGGTGTCCTCACGGGCCCAGACTTAGTTATGTCCCCAGGCTTTGGAATGCTTCGCCTGTCTGTGGAAATCTGCTTAGTTTTTAAAGAGACAACTTGAGAACTGTTTTTGGTCGAGCTTTGTATGTATAACCTTGTTTGGGTTTATAATATGCAGTGCTCATGATGCCTCTCCGTGAATAGCTCTTTATTGAAAGGAACTGACACGGACTACAGTCTTGTGGAAAGAATATATTACCCACATGTTTTATGCTTGGAAGGTTTTATGAAACTGGCTTAAAGATGAACCATTTATTTTCCTGTCTCTTGTAGAAGTTGGTTAAGCAGATAAAATAATTTAGCCATTTTAAGGTAATAATACACAAGGATGGACAGGCCCTTGTTCGTCGAGTGGTGGCCTTCATTAATCTCCAACTCACCACTGTAATGTATGAAATAGTAATGAAAATAGACCCCTATTCACTTTAGCCCTCGCATTGTCCCTTGCTGCATGTAATAATGTGCCTGGGCGTGGTGGTATGTACATGAATAGGAAAATGTAAGGGATCGGCTGACCACCTTGTTGGGGTTAGACTACGAATGGACTGTTGCCAACCCAAGGTACCGTATCCCGAAGGTACCCATATGATTGTAAAATCACTTGAACCATAATAAATTGCTTAGCTGTGAGTTTTTGCTGTACTTGAAAATGTAGGCACATGCCAGTATAGGTAAAATCAAAATGATGTGTCCAGGTACTAGGTGATAATTGCTCTGGAAAAACAGCAACGATAACAGCTACTTTCAACAAATTGGCGACAATCCAAAATGGCTAAATGCTGCTAAGAAAACAGAAATGGTAAGCAAACACATCATATCGCAAGCAACCCAGAATACCTGTGGACCACAGCAGAGGTTGCCACAGATGGACTGCTCAATACCCTGTATGTGCAGCGGAAGTCCAGTAGCAAGGGAAACAGTTTGTGTTAAAGCAACCTGTTCAGTACAGATTTTGACACACTGCCTCCACAGCAAGCTGTTGAGCACACTGGTGTATACAGGGGGCTTTGCCCCCCTTATCTCCCACCAGAAATATAAACATCCTCCACATCACACAAACGATAGGGACAGCAACACAAGTCAAACACAGCGCCCAACACATTCGTTATTTTTTTCCAGAGCTGCTGTTCCCTCACTGCTATTCCTGTGCTGTTATTCCCTCAATATTTTCACCTGACACCATGTGTCCATACCTTCCAAGGGAGCTTTGAAACTTTGCTGGATAATTTGAGTAATTTTTGCTGGAAATGTGCTAATTTTGCTGGAGGAAATAGAACTGAAGCTCTGGGGTTTTGGATGCTCTATGGTGCATTTTGGAACTTATTTTTAACAAACACACTTCTGTTAAGTACCCCCACCACACCTGGCTCCATGGCAATAATTTGTCTGTTCTTTATGTAATATTTTTTTGGGTTGTTCTCTGCAGACCCATTTTATTATCCATTTTCTGAGCCCAATAATTCCTTCCAGGGTAGGCGGTATGGGCATACTTCCGCTATACATCAGGCCTCATTATGCCCTGGGTTGTCCGGTATAGGCTCATACTGCACACCCTGTTGGGTATTATTGCTTGCTTATATAAATGTAAAGATCTCATGCAGATTAAAAAGAAGTGAAGTGAACCCAGTTCTAGAGTCCCCACCTGGGGAAAGGAAGAGACAGGCTGGAGGCAATGCAGCATTCAGTAACCAGATTATTCAGGCCAACGAGCAGAGGTTTTAATTTTTTTTTCATTAGACAGGAGAACTTTACATTTGTCAATGCATACATCTTAAAAGAACAAATCCTCGCTTACTAAACAGCACCTTTTGAATTTATTTCACACAGCCTCGACAGTAGCACTGATGGTAAAAATGCTCAGATAAGTGAAAACTGCTGCAGTCAGTTGACGGCTTTGCTGTAGTCATACTGATGCAGTGACACCATACACCCAATCAAAAACTTTATTCTTATCCTCCACACTTTCCCCTGACACTCAAGACACTTTCCTCTGACCATCATAGACTCAGATGCCTTTCTCTGACCCCCGTACACTTTCCTGTGACCCTCATACTTTCCTCTGATCCCCTCAAAAACTTTCCTTGGACACTCAACACTTGTCTGTGACCCTCACAGACTGACACCTACCTTTGACCCTCAGACACTATCCTATAACTCACAGACACTATAGTCTGACCCTCAGACACTTTTCTCAGGCCCTCGATACTTTCTTCAGACCATTTACACTTTCCTCATCCATCAACACTTTCTTCTGACACTTGACACTTTCCTCAATCACTCAGACACCTTCCTCTGACCCTCAGGCACTTTCCTCAGACCCAGCCTCAACACTTTTTTACCTCAGACACCTTCCTCTGACCATCAGCACTTTCCTCTGACCCTGACACGTTCTTCTTAACCATCAGCACTTTCCTCCAACCCTTAGGCACTTTCTGTTGACCCTCCGACACTTTCCGCTGGCCCTCACTTTCCTGTCTAGCCATCAACCCTTTCCTGTGCTTTCACACTGCGCAACACTTTCAGTCCTCCATTTAATTCACACAACACTAGACTTTACAAACATTTCTGATGGCCAAAATTCAAAAGCAGTAATATGCACTTAATTTTGACTGACTGAAGAACGTATTTTACTGTCACCTGTCACATAAGGCCTCCAAACCAGTTTGCACCGAAGCCACACACAACACAACCCCCATGTGGGCCCACATATCACACAACTAGCTCCCTCTCTCAGTCGGACTCCATGACTTGCAGTGGTGAACTTTGACACAGATTACCACTAAAAACTGAAAAACTATGAACACAACTGACCACTTTAAAATGCAAGCCTCGATCTGCCATAATCTTTTCAGCCTGCCAACCCGCCTTGAGATTGTGTCAGTAAGACAGAATGTAGCTACTTGCAGCCTACTGATGTCTGTCAGGGACAAACCAACAGAGTGCCTGTTAAGAGGCTGTGAAAAATATAAAATAGCAAATAAATAGTGATGCCTGTCTGTTTCAAGGCTACTGTTGGGCAATACATTATTTCCAGTTTGCAAAATGCCATGTCCAGTAGCCTGATAAATTTAGTATTTATAATTCGGGCTGCTGTGCTTGTAACCCCCCCAGTACCTGTTGGTAAGGTCCTCAGTACGCACTTTGTGGCACTAATTGTATCCTGGCTAGGATGCCTCTCTCAGATCTGCCCAGAAACAAGACCAGCGCTTATACTGCAGTCAACCACTTTAGGTATTGAAAGATGCACAAATTCACATTCAGCACGCTGCCATCTACTTTACACATGCTGAACACCGTCAGTCCCGTCCACTGATTGCTTTTACGGAAACAGGCTGTGGATCACAAGGGAAACTCCAGTGTTACAGTGCTCAAACTTAAGCACGTACCGGAATTGGAATACGGAGTGTAAACGCCCACTGTTACCGCCACTTGAGCATCCATCAGAAAGCAAACTCTCACATACCGCTGTTAAAAACAATACTTGCTATAAAAATGCTAAATGCGCATGCACGGCTAAAATATCTTGTCCTCCTGCTCAGTATGCTTGTGGGAGGTCTAAAAGATTAATTAAATGTGGCAGACTCCTGCAAAACTCAGAAGACTTGGAACATGTGTGTGTCTCTCCGATACCCTGAGATCATGTATATTGTATTTCGTCAAATGTAGCTTTTATTAACACTTTGTATTTTAACTTGCAGCTTGCTTCCTTCCTAGGCCATCATGTCCACCCTCTCCTATCTCATCTGACCTTCCTCCCCTCCCTTCCCACCCCACTTGCCAGGCCATGCCTACAGTACTTATCAAAGGACTCTTACATCTCAATCTTCTTCGCACCGTAACACTAGAGGAACTGCCTCTCCTGCTCACTGTGACTCCTTCAATGATGTTTACTGTATAAACTTTAGCTCATTACCTTCCATCCATATATCTGTATCTATGCAATTGTATTTAAATGACACTACCTCCTGTTGAACCTATTGCTATGTTCTGTAGAAGTATCCTGTTCATGGGATGGTTATATGTTATTATGTTGTTGTTATTACTATGTAGTTGTTAGTATTGCTCGCTCACTCAACCTGTTGTGTCTTAACCCTGTTGGCAATTGTTTTGCCCCAGGTCCATCTTGTAAATGAGCTTGCCTCAGTGATGTTCCTCACTTGGCAAAATAAAGATTTTGATTGATTGATTTAAAGACAGCTTGTATACAAAATCAAGTGGTGCTAAAAATAAAATAATATGCATTCTGGATTTGATTAAATATATAAGATCATAAGTTTAAATAAAATAATGATCACATTTGCAAAGATAAAATAATAATCCCTTCCTCAGTACATTATCTGACATGACTTTAACCTGGCTGGATACCACAGCTAGAAGTATTTATTGCGCAGATTTCATCTGAGGCAACTTCTACTCAAGATACGTGTGTGCGTAGGCGTCACTCAGCGCTTATATTGAAAACATCACATAACAGCTTACATTTGCCACGGTTTCTGGGGATGTGGCAGTGGTCAGTAGAAGGAATGCAGTACTAGATAGCTCGCGACAACTATACTCTGTTGGACCTCTTTGCTGCTTATTCAGGGTCTCGAGAGACGATTTTAGCTTTGTTTTTATTGATTTAGTGACAATTAGCAAATGAGCAGGCCGTACCCTGACAGTAGGAAACCACAGCAATTATTTGAAACTCACTTCTATGATTTAGGAGACTTGTGTTATGTGGTATGTTAGCAGTTGAGCAAATGTGCATTGATGGACAGGTTAGATTTGGAATTTTTTTGTCAAATTATTCATTTTTATTATATACTTTGTTTTATTTTTCATGTAAAACAAACATACAGTTTATTTCAAGAACTGACATGACATTTCATGACATATATATCCATTGAGGGTGCCACCACTCCTCTTCATAATAACATTTAGTATATCTGGTGCTTTACAGATACATCAGTGAAGAGGACTACCATATGAGGGGATAGTAAAATACTACTCCCAAGAAATTACAAATATTTTCAAAGCTGTGAAATAAGCCCATGAGCTACCTGGATGTTATCAAATTATTAAACTAAAGTCCCAAAGTCCTTTACACGCTTAGGTGAAACTATTAACCAGGATTTAAACTTAGGCACTACAAACATGCTGCTTAAAGTTTTGATCAAACTTAAGTATTTTATAAGGCACTTATGTAGCAAAACCATTACTAAAACAGTAATTTTTCAAGTCCTAAACATTAGACTTAAAAGTATGCAAGAGAGCATTAGGCCCAAGAAAAACGAGGAACAACTAAGTCCTTAAACAAGTTAGACAGGGTCTCTGTGATCTTCTGTAGCCAATCTGGATAGCAGCATCTGATCTACTTGGCTATAACTCTGATGAACTACTGGTAAGGAAGTCTGAAAGTACCTGAAGAGATTACACACTCAGTCCTGATCAGATAAAAACTTCACAGTCAGGTGCCTTCTTCTTCTGAAGATTGCTGGTCCATTTCTTCCTGCCGTCGGCATGGGAGTGCACGTCGGTGGCTCCATTTTAAAGCTTCAGCTGAGTCGTTAAACAAATAGATTCTCCCGCGATGGGCAGTCCGTAGTCTCGCCGGAAAAATCATACTGTGGGGGATAGACGCCTCCCTAAGCATGGCTGTCACCCCATCAGAGCATTTGCATTTTTGGCGAGTGGTATAGCTGATATCCAGAAACAAATTAATCTGATTTCCATCGTAGAAGAGCCTTCCTTTACTGTGGCTAAACTCAGAATCAGGTCTCTTGCACCAGCCCCATCCAACACCAAAATTATGGCTCGAGGTACTTTCCAGTCGTCTGTTCTGCCACGAGGAGTTATTCAGTAGGTTCGCTGAGACTGCATGATTTTAGGCTGTATTTCTGAGCCAAGTTGTTGTAGTAGCCATTCTTGCAGAAAGAGAAGCAAGCTATCACCCTCTGCTTCCTCCAGGATGCCCAGAATTCGTACATTGGGAGCTCGAACTTGGTTTTTGAGAGTCTCGATATGGGCTTTCCAATGGCTACTTTCCTTGACTGTGGAGGAAACAGCACCCATAGCCACATCCGCTCTTTTTGAGGCATCTAATGCAGTTATCTGTGTGCCCTCCATGGATGTTTCAAATGTTGAAACGTGGTTGCTGAGCCCATCGAATTTGTCCGAGAGAACTGTAACAGATTTAATTTGGTGAGTTTTGCCCCTATAGTTTGTAAGGTCTCCTCCGATGTCTCGCCAGGATTTTCGTCGAGCCTACTCTGCGAAGAACGAGTAACTGGCACTGACGAGCATTTTTCTATTTAGCTCCGGTGCTCTGGTTCAGATCCTTATGAGGATTTTCCATTATTGCCACCATTCAATGTTTTTCACTGTCTAAACACTTCTTTTCCAATCGGATGGGCCAAAATGCACAATTTTAATAGTTTGCTAGAACAAGCTTCACAGGGTGATCAGTGGGTCGCCGTCTTGCTCGGGCTGCACAGCGCCCCCCGTAAAATTATTATTCTGTTTATACCTGCTCATTGGTGCAGTGGCAACACTACCACTTGTGCCCCGGGTTTTGGAATGAGATCGGGAAGTTGGAGGGCTGGCCGGAGGGGGGATAAGGGATAAAGGAAGCTTGAGCATCTCAACAGACGCTCATCTCCTCTGGGGTGGGAGGATGGGCTGGTCTGCTACATGAATGCCAACTGGGGTACCGTGGGTATCTCGGAAGCTAAGCAGGGTCGGGCCTGGTTATTACTTGGATGGGGGATACCGTGGGTGGTGCTGTAGACGCAGCTTTTTGAGGTAGGGTGTGTGTGGATGACTGGCTCAGCACATGCTCATTGCAGTCACCATGTAGTACATTGTGCCAGCATCCTCTTGAGGGGTTGGAATGTGAGCAAACTAGTAAGGCTGTAGAACAACTTGTAGTGGTCCTAGGCCCTGCACTGCTGATTGGGCACTGTACCATAGCTGTATGTGGTCACTGGAGGGGTTTGTCCAGTCCCAAAAGCACCACCATGCAGAGTGGGGGGATCCATGGAAGCACTTAAAGTCTCAGAGAAGGCAAGTGATGGGCTTGGAAAGTCAAACAGAAGGCGATTTGCTTGCTGAGTGTTGAAACAAATAATAAATAACATTAAAAAATTATTCTTTTAGTCTCATTCTTCTCAGGTGCCCCATCAGGATTTCTCTTGGGCCATTTTCAGTCCCAGCAGCCAGGGATGACTCTGGTCTGCAACCTAACAGTCCCCTCCTCCCAAACAGGATTGATTGTCTGGTCTGTAGCCACTGGCAGCACTGGGCTAAGATTACCTAGGTCCTTCAACCTCCCCTCTGGTGGTTCAGTTCTTTTTCTCCCCAGCCCAGAAGGAAGACAGTGGCAGGGACTCCACAGCGACCACACGCTACAGCCGACAGACTCTTCCTGCTGATGCCGCCCTGCTGCACTGCCCTTTGTGGTCACCCAGGTGGCAGTTTTTCTTTCCTGTGTTTATTTTAGCTTGCAGGTATGAACATACAAAAGTAGCCAACAGAAGAAGGCCTTTTGGTCTATCTAGTTTGCTTGAATTGCAGAACCCCCTTCTCAGCAAAATACTGTGGGCTCCACCCCCTCAACCCTGACACCCCCTTCGCACTTTTCCTGCCCTAATGACCCTGACCCTCCCTTTCATCCTGTCCCACCATCCCACTTTGTTACTATTTCCGCTGAGCTGTATTAACCTTGTCTGCTGCTGTCCTACCTGTGATTCCCATGAAAACGAGATGATGCGTCGCATGGGATTATCGTGGTTGGAGTAATTTCAAATAAATAATAGTAAAAAGGGAGCATTTATTATATAGACATTACAGAATGCTTGACCGCTATGGGAAACTTTTGGAATAGCATCATTGTTAGATACATTTCTTATATTATGTCACACTGTTTCATTTTAACTTCCCCTTTTTCATAACTCCTGTGCTTATTAGCATGACAACAAAATCACAGTCCTATGGACTTTCACCTGGTCATTGCTTTTCTACACCTCACGCCATCTGTGTTCCCAAAGTTGACCAGCAAGGAACACTGGGAAAGTTTTGCATTAATGAATTCTGTATCTATAAAGGCGGTTGAGTATTTTGGTGTATATTGATACAAAGACATATAGATAGTGAGAAATGTATAAATATCAGTTATGTAAGATTATAGATAGTCGTGGTTGGAAGATACCAGTAGTTGTGAAACAAATACACTCATTTATCGGTAAACTGCCTATTCATTTAGTTATTTTTTTATTGTTATTATTGGTTTCAAGATTTTATTTATTTTTTTCTTTTCCACCCTGTGCTCGCTGGTCCTCCACTCCTTCAGGCTCTGCCAAGTTCCACCTGACCTCTTCTGTCCTTGCCCGGCCTTCCTCTACTCCCCAGATCGTAGCCGGACCCCGGGATATCCCAGTGTATCCTTCACGGGCGGGTCCCTCTCTCCGAGGGAAGGCACCGGGGAGGACAGCCCCAGCACATCCTTCTAGGGCCCGGGATGCTGCTGGGGAACAGGAGGCACTGTAAGACACTGGAGGCCTCGGGAACAGAGAGGCCAATCATCAGAGGCCAGCGAGTGATTTTTTCTGGCTTTCTGTTGGGGGCAGCGTAGTGACGCCACACATACCAAGTCCGCCTCCCCAGTTGGGTATAGGGCCGTATGCCCCAGATACTCCCAGCCTCTGCTAGGAGCCAGCAGGCGCCGATCAGTCCCTCCCTCCTCGAGAGAAGGAGCTGTCCCTGACGCCAATCCTTCTCCCCGTCGGTTTCTCCAGTGACCCAGGCTCGCTCTGAACCCGGTCGCTGGTGTCACAAGTGAAATCCAACCACTGCACTGGCGAGCTCGGCGGTTTCAAGATTTAAAATGCTTAGGGTTTGCAAACAAAAAATTTGAAAGGATGGGGCATTTATCGAGCAGCACAAGTGTGATTTAGATGACCCCCATCTTAGGGTTTTGATTCTTCTCCTTACTTCTTTCGCCGAGTCCTTTTACTTTTCTTCCCACAGGCCTATTTGCAGCTGTGTGTCAGCTTTCTTTTCCTTTTTTCTTTTGCGAGTTCCCCTGAGTGGTGTAATTGCAGCAGTACTGGGGACCAGGACTCTGCTTTAAACACGGGAGAAGCATGGGGGTGTTGTAAAAGGATGGAGGCTCAAAATGAATGGATTTGGGCAGCCCCATGCATAAATGCTTTAGGGGGAAACCCAATATATGCTTCACATATGTAAAGAGTGTGGGTGTAAAAATCCCTGAAACTGCATTCTGATCTGTTACCAGAAGAGGGCAGCTCATGGGACTGTATGTATGGTGAGTGTTGGAGAAGTCAAATACAGCTGTTCACTGGTGCTGGCCAAATGCAGTTTAATTATATGTGAAAAGCTCTCCAGAATACATAATTAGAAGCATTTACATGTTGAAAACAGGATTGAAAATTCAGTAAATTGGTAATGTTTTAATCTCAACTAAGCAATGAAAGTGTAATTTCACTTTTCATAGCCAGTATCCTTCATAACGCTCATACTTTTACAGCACCTGTACTCACCCCTCCCCATATTTTAGGCATAGCTCTGGTTCCCAGTATTGTTGCAACTAGCACATTGAGGAAACATAGTAAAGGGAAAAGGGGGTGGAAACCAAGTAGTCTAGAACTTGAGAAAGACATCAGAAGACATATGAAAGAACAGAGTAGGCCTGTGCTGCTCGGCAAATGCCCACAGCCAGTTACTTTTATCCTGAGAAACTGAATCATGCCTTCATGCTGGAATGAGCCCAAGACATTGGAGGGTTGGCCGGGAGAGGAGGATTGAGCGTCCTAAAAGGTCCATCCTCCTCCTCCTCCTCCGGGGGTGGTGTGGGAAGAGCTCGGCTAACCCCTGGTGAAGGCCAAGGGCACCGCAACTGGAGCTACAGAAGAGAGGGAGACATGGCAGCCGTCAGTATACATGCCTTGACGTCCGAGCATGTCACGTCTCCCAAGGGAGAAAAGGGAAAACCCCGTCCAAGCTGGATGAACGCTGACCTTTGCAGTCCCCGCACGCAGCAACTCAGGCACCGCCTGAAGCTGAATCCTTGTACTGGCGGGTTGAGGGACTCCTCACCCTCTGCCATGGAGGGGAAACTGTGGGAGACTACGGGGAACGGTAGGTAAGACCTGTGGAAACTGGGTGACAGGGCTGGGAGGATCGTCAGGAATGAGGGCCGCTGGGACAGAGAGAGATAGAGAGAGAAAAAGAAAAGGAAAAAAAAAAAAAAAGAAACCGCATCATAATCCTGTGTTTATAACCTCATCATTACAGTTTCCACCATAGATTGTGATGTCATAAGCAGTGCATTATACAGTATTCCCCTGTTTTGTATAAATGTATAATATAAAAATATAGCTATATTTTGTCTGGTGAGTTCCTTGTGTTAGATGCAGCAAATTCCATACCATTTATAAAAAATGTTTTGGCTGTATGACATGAACTTGTAGAGCACAGCAGCAGTTCTCATTAAATATTTTTCTTTATATATTTCAGTCCAGATGGAATAAAAGGTAGATGCACAGAATGCTGCTGCATCACCACCTGCTGCTATAGGCCCTGCACACATTTGGAGAACTTTACTAATAACATTTAAAGGCTACCTAAACACAATTGATGTAGGGCACACTGTTCTGAAAACCATCCCGTGAAATTAGAGCAGACAGGAGAGGTTTTGAATAAAATGATTTATTACATTAAATTCTGCGTGTTTAGCATTTTAGGTGACTTTTTTCAAATTGTTGAAATTAGAAAACATTTTTAGAACACTCATGCTGATCTTAGCTAGTCCAATAGTCCCCAGTATGCAGTGCCTATGGAGCCTTATGTACTACGCATACTATTACCGTTATATGTGTACTTTGTTATCTTTATCATTATTTAACTGGTACACTGTACTGTACATGTTAAATAATGATAAAGATAAAGTACATAAGACTCCATAGGCACATAGGCACTGCATACTGGGGACTATTGGACTTGCTAAAATTACATCATTGCATTGCACGCTCCCAGCAGCCTCAGTCCCCGATCGGCGTGGTGTTCTAAAAATGTTTCCTGGTTTCGGCAGTTTGAAAAAAGTCGTCGAAAATGTGTTGAACGGCAGAATTTAAGGTATTAAATAATTTTATTCAAAACCTCTCCCTGTCTGCTCTACTTGCATGGGAGGTTTTCAGAACAGTGTGCCCCATCATAATTGTGTTTAGGTAGCCTTTAAATTGTTTTTATGTGTATCATCCAGCTCCCCAGCCCCATCCACCATTCCCCCCGCCCAGTATGGTGCCGGGGGTCGCATCCACATGTGGTGAGGCCCAAGGCATCAGTGCCATTATTAATGGTGACAGGCACATATTTTTGGAATTTTCTCCTTGCCTCCCCTTCACCTGTCAAGCTGACACAGGCTATGCGTCCTCCCTGCACAGCCCCTCGGACATACAGTACATAGTGATATTTTGCATAGCAGTCAAGCTCCCTTGGCCACCACAGTGATCGCTATGGCACTGGAACTAGGATGCCCCCCCCCAGTCCCCTGCCCAGTCTGATATTTTGACATGCCCATTGCAGTCGCCATCTGGCACATTGTGCCGCCATCCAAGTGGAGGGGTTGGAATGTGAGAAATCCAGTAAGGCATCCAAACTGTGCTCAGACACTAGAGTGTTAGCCATCTAGATTCCCACAAAGCAGTGAGCTAGCAAAAAGCCTACTGGTTGCTGGTCAGGTCGGTACCAACTGTGTCCACTGCTTTTTGGGGTTCTTTTTTGTTTGTTTGCTGTGTAGCCCACAGATTCACACATGCTTCTCCCTTAACTCAAGTTACAGCATAGTGTTTGTCCACACTACTGTTAACTTGGGTTGTGTTGCTCTAAAACTGTGTTGTAGCTTACGTGAGTAGGGTTATAGTACTGTTTCAGAACACTTGATTGTAGCACAGTTTTACCATGCTATAGTCTGGATGAATTTTAAAAGAATTAAAATGGTTTACAGATTGTAACATGCAGAGGGCCTTAAACTATGTAAAATCGATCTCTTATACTCTGTTCCTGTAAATTCCAGTTTTAGAATTTATTTTTACTGGTTCAGGTTCTGGACCCAGGACCAATGGTGTTATCAATCCATTTACAGTTCTTAGTCTGAAGGGCAGGGTCCTATTTATAACATCATCTAGTCTGATGTCGCAATTATTGTTCAGTGTGTGATTTCTTCCAAATTTCAAATGTTAACGTATGAAATGTAGGCATGAGAACCTTAAAGTGATTTGTGTTCCTAAGGTACCACTTAGGGTATGGTACCTTAGGTGGGAAATAGTCCTTCTGTTGCATTTTTAATATTTTATTCTCAGCCTTTATTTAGTGCAAACTAAGGGATTGTAGTTTGGTCCCGTCAACATGGCCAGCCAATCCCATCCACTTCCCAATTTATCCACATGCCCTGTGCTCACACACGTCATGACATGCAGCAAGGGAGAGCGAAGGGGCATGCTTCATTGATGGAACTCAGTTCAGTACTATTTATGATGGCAAGTTCAATAGTGATGACAAGGCCCTTGTTAGATGAGCGGTGGCCTTCATTAATCTCCAACCCACCAAAATAATGTATTAAACGGTAATGAAAATTCGCTTTCCCTTGCTGCGCATCATAATATACCTGAGCATGGGGGAATGCAGATGAATCCAGAAGTGGAAGGGGTCAGCTTGCCACCTTGTTGGGCAAACCACCATCCCTTCGCAATAAATAAAGGCTGAGAATAAAATAATAAAAATGCCATAAAAGGATTATTGCCAACCTTAGGTGTCAGATTATAAAAGTGATACCTTAGGAGAGAAAAGTTACAAAATCACTAACTTTTGGTGAGTCTGCTGCTTTGGGGCTATGGCCAATACAGTAGGAGTATGACGAAAAGAGAAAGCAGTAGAAAGGTTTATATATAGTCCTGTGCAAATATTATCTGAATAAGACAGGCCAATGTAAAAGTGAAAAAAACAAAACTAAGATTCTTTTGCTATTTCAAGCACATCTTTTTATTACTATAATTTCTGAAATGTACATCTTATTTTTTTTCTTACAGTATTATGTGCAAAAAACTTGGTGAAGAAAGACTTTTTTCGTAAGTATACATTAAATGGTCACATTTTAATTGTTTAAAATCTGAAACAACATGCAGTGGTCTGACCTGCAAAATTGCAGTGGCGCTGGAAACTGCAGCACACATTCATGGTCATGGGGGTAGAGTCCGCACTTTGGCCATGACGCAGTGCAAAGAGTCAATCCAGTTGCTGGCTGGCACAAACAGGATTTACATCAGCCAGCATCCTGGCATGTGATTACAACATAGTGTTGTGCATGGTTATCATAGTAGGATGTTTTACCCCCTACCTAATTACCCTAAGTTTCCAGTACCCCTGGCATCCAGTTGCACCCCCATCCCTTTTGTTACATATAGTCCTGGCATTGAGTGATTCGCCCCCTCCCCAGCCCTCTTGTTCCAAGTAGTCCCCCGTTGTCTAGTAGTCATCTCTTCTCCCCTGACCCCTATGCCAGCACTGTCTTGTGTTCAGTGTTTCTAACCCCCCAGCAGATCACAGTGCTGCAGCCTTTTCCATGAGTTACAGACGGCAGCCTTGGACGGTCTTGGCAGCCTATATATATCCAGTAGTGTGGGTTTGTGTTATACTGTAATTAACACTGTGTGTGCCCTGACACCTTTTCTGGGTGATCGCTTAGTGCTGCACAGTGAGACTCCAAACTGGGCCTTGGTCTTGTCTTTATTTAAAGAACTAAAGTTAAAATTTAGAAAAATAAAATAAATAATGCTGTGCAGAGTGTGCGTGCGCGCGGGCTCGCATGTGTGTGTAGCCCTAGTGTGTCCTTTCCTTGGTTTGCTGTTAGGAGTTTGTTCTAAATTTGCCTGCTAGTTTTACAGCCCCTGGGGATTTCCATGTCTGTATTTTTTATTGCCTTTCCTTTTCCTACAGTGCATGCTGTCCCATGTGAGGGTGATGGCATCTAAGACCACTGATTCAGTGAGTGCTGACGTTGGCCTGTCTGCGGCAGCACTGTGCTGTTAGCAGCATGATGTTCTGTCCTCCGGACAAATAACTTTTTCTAATCTATTTTGTTTTATAGGCATGTGTCTAGGTCTAGCCAGCTGAAGTGTTTAGTTTTTAAAGATTTTCTTTTCATCAAACTATTCACAGCCATAAGAAGCACACAAGTCATCCCAGGTCATCGATACTGTAGTTAGTAAAGAGCCTGGCTGTTATCGTTTTCTTTTTTTTTGTATTGCATTTATCACCTTCACCCCTTGGCTGCCCCCTTCTGACCCCCCAGCCCCATCACCCCAGTATCACCGAACTTACTTGAACAGAGTTCTTTTGCTGCACGGTCACCGGGTGCGGAGCCCGTGGAGGGTCGGTTGTCATCCGCAGCCGGGGGATTTTTCCTCCATTTTCTCCCTTGACCCCGTTTCTGGGGCGCACACGCCAGACGTGCATGTGTGGAGGCGTGCACACGTCCACAGAAGTCCCGCAGCACCCTCCCTTCTATGGCACCCTGCAGACCCGCACTACCCTTGGGCCTTCACCTGGGGCTGCTCGGCAGGAGCACCAACCCTCACCTCCCCGGAGAGGAGAGTAGTCTTCTGAACGCCATGTCCTTCCTCTCCAGCTGACCCTGGCATCCCTGCCACACCGCAAACATGGGTCACCTGTGTGTCAAGAGGTATGGCACAAATGCCTCAGCCCTCCACGCACTGGGCCGGGCTGCCTGGCTGTTATCTTAAATGAATAGCCCACTCAGTTATCTCTCAGGTGTTTGTCAAACTGTAAATGTCTTTATTACTACTCATTGGATGAGGAGAGGCACTTAAAATCACTCTTCTGCAACTGAACACTAAACCAGCATTTCCTGAAATAAAGGTCTCTGACCCATCACTGCCACATGGGACATGAGGCATTGTGGGAGAAGGAAAAGCAATCGATAATACATACATGGAGATTCCTAGGAGGCAGATGTAGAAAAACTCCTAACAGCAAACAGAGGAAAGACTGCACTAGGACTAGACACACACACAAATCAAAACAGTCAGCACAACACATTTGTTTTGTAAATTTTGACTGTCGTTCTCTTTTAAAGAGCACCTTTCTTGATATTTTTACATTCTAAAAACATTAAACAGGGAGCCCCCTTACCTCATCAGGAGCTCCTCCAGGCTAGTTTCACTTTTTTGTAAACATAGAAACATAGACTTTGGCGGCAGATAAGGACCGCTTGGCCCACCTATCCTGCCCAGTTCCCTACCTAGAGGATAAGCTGCAGATCCTATTTAACCAGCAGCCTATTTATTCCTACCCCCCACAAAAATTGCCTTATGTCTGCCCCATGCATTCTTGAATCCTCCCACAGTTTTAGACCCCACAACCTCCTCAGGAAGGTTGTTCCATGCATCCACCACACTTTCTGTGAAAAAATACTTCCTCACATTGCCCCTGAGCCGTCCCCCCTCTATCTTCAAATTGTGTCCCCTTGTTCTTGCACATCTCTTTTTCTGAAAGATGCTACCCTCTTGGACTTTGTTGATTCCACTGAGGTACTTAAACGTTTCTATCATGTCTCCCCCCCCCCCCTTTCCTCAGGGTATACATATTAAGATGCTTTAGTCTCTCCTCAGATGGCTTCTCTTGCAGACCCTGCACCATTTTAGTTGCCCTCTTCTGAACTGCCTCGATCCTGTCTATGTCCTTGCGGAGATGGGGTCTCCAGAACTGGACTCAGTACTCCAGATGTGGTCTCACCAACTGTCTGTACAGAGGGATAACAACTTCCTGTTTTCTGCTTGGTGATACCTCTCCCTATACATCCCAGTATCCCCAGCCCTCCCTTATTGCCTTCTCACATTGCTTGCCAACCTTAAGGTCATCTGATATGATTACCCCAGGTCCCTTTCCATTTTGTTGTTGTTACCCCCCAATTGTGTAATCTTCCCTGGGTTTTGTTTCCCAGGTGCATTGCTTTGCAGCCCCAAAGGAAGGAAGGGATCATAATTTGCTCGAGGGGCTGGCCGCGATGATCCCTTTCCACTTTCTGATTCTTCGATCCGCCCGGCCCAAATGTTTTGTGATGTTTTATAGGTCGAAGCAGATGCACTGCATTCACTTGAATGTAGCATCTTTTTCAAATGTGATTTTAAATCAGATGTTGGTACCTGTTGATACCAGGGTTCAACCTTAATGAGTACCAAAACCGACTTACAGTCGGGAAATCACATTTGAAAAGACAATCCATTCAAGTGAATGGAACACACCCCGTGTTCTCGAATTTATGAAGGCATCACAAAACATCGGAGCGCAGGGAGGATTGAGAGTCAGGAAGTGGAAAAAGATTGTGCGGCTAGCCCCTCGGGGCACATTACAGTCCCTTCCCTTCCCTTCCTGGGGGTGGGGCTGTATTAAAAAAGTCAAAATAGCCTGGAGGAGCTCCAGATCAGGTAAGGGAGCTCCCTGTTTAATATTTTTAACATTGAGAAAGGTGCTCTTTAAAGTGGGTGAGTTCACTCTTTGAATTTGCACAATGTCACGTTGCTGTTTCTAGCAGCTGATACATCCTTACATATTTCCTCTGCTATAATTACATTGATCTGTCAGAGCAGGGAAGAGTAGAAGTGGTAGCAATAGCCAGTAGAAACTTGCCATCACAGCTCTGCTTTTGGAGGTTGAACATATATTGTGATACTGACTGATGGCAGCAAGTGGGTCTTAGCAGCTGGAGCGGGTTGGGGTTAGGACAGGTGATATGCATTTCCAGTTGTTTAACCAGGTGAGACACACTAAGCTGAAAGTCTTTTACAGGTGCAGCCTGGGAGCACAGGGAAGTTAAGTGACTTGCTCAGGGTCACACAGTATATGTAAGTGGGGGCTGTGGGTTCAAACCAAGTTCTCCAGATTTGCAGCTCAGAGCCTTAAACCATCTGCTTATACTGCCTCCCTAGGTGAGGCCCATGACTGCAGCATGATTAAATTCTACTCCCTTTTTGAGATGTATGTTAGAATTTTCACATAGTCTTTGCCCCCCCCAAGTGGTGATGGCGGTGGTGGGAGCCACAGTTAGGACAAGATACAGAAAACCATAAAGGGTAAATATGGTAACTAGTAGACACTGAGGGGGGTGAGATGGAAAAAAAAACGGGGCACTGCTTCAACGGGCATGTAAGGGTTAGATGGGTGGATATCTTGCTGCAAGTACCTTATTTTTTGTAAAGTGACATCTCATTATGAGAAGTCTGTAGAAAGAGAGTGACTGTGCCTTAGTGGCAGAGCAAGTACTGGAACAGGACTTGTTTCTCTTTTCTTCTTTTTTCTTTTTGGACTGAATGGGTATTATAGACATCAATCACTGATGCAGACATTTGGAGCCCTTGTGGGGCTTGAGGTCACTAAAAGGGTAAAGGACAAACAAACCACACTGCCTGCACATACGACAAAATAAAGCACAAGTCAATATAGATTGCCAAAATAAAGCCACAGCAAGTTTATTTTCAGAGACCCCGGTGAGTCACAAACCCTCGGTGCTTTGTGTCTGAATGTGACGCTTCATCACTTCAAGGGTACCCTGTAAAGGATGACATGGAGCTGTGGGGGAACTGAGAGTATATATAGAGTAACATGTGGGCAACAATGTGGCTGTGTTCCCATTGAGGGGCGTGATGGCATCATAGAACAAGAGAGTAAAACATCAGCCTTATGTGTATGGTTGTGCCCTTACATTATTGTATACAGTACATGTTTTTCCTTACATATTTGGCACCCCTTTTGGACTTACGGTTTCACACATATTATTTTCATTTTAATTTTTGTAGGTTAAAAAAAAAAAAATGCACCCAGCTCGTGATTGCCCATCTGTTCACCACCCTGGAATACAGGAAAAATGTAAAAAGAGATTTTTTTTTTTCTTTCCTATTTGTAGATCTTTTTCATTTTTCATGTATTCTTGGGTAGAGAATAGGTGGACAGTAATCAGCTGGTTGTGTGGTGGTTTTTCATACTTCTAAAACAAATGGAAAATAAAAAAAAAAAAACTTTTTTGTGGTGTGCGACCAAGTGGTTTGCTGGTGGTGGTGGTGGTGGGGCAGCATGAAGGAAACATTATTGGGGACAGCTGGCAAGCACGAGATTCTAAGATTAGAAATGCTGTTGTACCACAGTAGTGACATAGCTTTTGTGGTACAACAGCTTTTTGATGCCACTACTGCAGTACAGCAGCATTTGGGACTGTATGGATTTCCATATACAGCAACCCCAAGCTGCATGCTATAACAGAAGGGGACAGTGGTGTCGGTGCGGTGGTTGGATTTCCGCTAGGATGCCGAGCGGACCCAGGTTTGGGAACAGACCCAGGGAGTGGGGGGAGTCCCGTGGACTGCTCTCCTTCTCTGGGGAGGGAGGGAAGAGTGTCCGTGCTTTGCAGACCCATGGCGAGGCTGGGGTACCCTTGCATCGGCGCCGCTATGCTGAGGATGCTGGACATCATTGCATGTCCCTGTCCCCAAGGGAGCAAAGTAAAACTGCTGTCCCTCTGGCATGACGGCTTGCTCTGCCCACTGCCACTGACATCCGCTGGGGATCCGCTCCCATGGCCCCGACCTGGGGTAAACTGAGGCTCGCCAGCAGTGTCCCTTGAGAGGGGAGCCCCCCCAAAGCGTGCAAGCCTTGGTGTGGTGGTGGTGGGACGGAGCGAACAGAGGATGGGGTCCGCACAAAAGAAAGGGGGAGGACAGTGGCAGAACCAATGCAGAGTTTAACAGAACTGGATGCAAGTTGAAATAAGATATAAGAGCTGATACCCTTCCTGTGAAAAAGAAACATTTTTCAGCTGCAGGTGCAAGGCATAGGGGCATGCATGGTTTTGGGTGTCAGTTTCTTGAAAGTTGTGAATTTGAAAGTGTGTGACTGTGGATGATTCATGATGCTAGAGTCGAAGTTAAATGTCAAGCATGAAGTCAAGAGACATTTTAAAAATGAACTGAGTCACTACTTTTATTTTTCCCTCTGTGGTGCATGTATATAATTTTTTTGGCCCTGTCTCAAATGAAGCATACCTTTTAGCTCAGGCTTTTAATGTTGTTTTTAATATGCAATGTCTACTAAACTGAAATAGTCTACCTATACGTTTTCCATTTTATGTTGATCAATCAGCTAAATATATAAGGAGTTGCTATGGAGAATAGGTGACAGCAGTGGAAACATTATGAATTGCTCTCTGGGGACATATGTCTGTCCCAGCTTGCCTTTGTCCCTGTGCTGTCTTCCTCTCCTGCCATCAGGCCTGCTCCATCCTGGCAACCACCCAGTCCCCTAACCCTCGCCTCCAGCCATCAGGTGGGCAGAGATGGGGCTGCATAGTGGAGGGGGGGATCAAGAGGGGGGAGGGATGAGTAAAGGGAGGAAAGGGGCAGACTAGATGGGATGATGTGTCCTTATCTGCCACCAAGTTTCTATGATTCTATGAGATTCTCACAGGGGAGCTCTAGTGTGCCTTGGAGTGCTGGATTTCTCTCTGTTTTTGTCCTCCCAGCATCCTGCAAGGTGCTGAACAGTGCCCCAACAGGTCTTGCACACACACACACACACACACACAACCCCTCTGTGGACGAACAAGCTTCCTGGCCCACCACAGGGGGTCGTTGTGGCTGTGGAAACTCGGTGCCAGCCATCCTGGCTGGGAGAGCTGCCTTGGTAGCATTACTTCAGCCCTTCCAGGATGCCCAGCCAGCTGCCACAGTTTGTTCCTGAACCCAGGTCACCAGCATGGCAGTGCTACTGAGCAGCTCCATGCTGGGGTCATATTAAACTTACAAAATCAGATATGAGGAGTTGAATCTAACTACTTTTATATATATATATATATATATATATATATATATATATATATATAAAAGCTCCTTATGTTATAAAGCTGCCATTTTTTTTTTATTGTGCTTTATCATCCTACCATTGATCTGCTCCTTCTGTCTAGCCCCTCCAGCTCTGTCACCCACCTTCTTCTGGTAATTACCCCTATCCTGTGTCTCCCGTGGCTTGTCCCGCGTGGTTGGTTCCTTGGGGGTCGCCCTTACCACTCCAGAAAGTCCGGATCCAGTGGAGGAGGTTACCTGATTGGTGGTGCTGGTCCTGCAAAGGGCTCGTCTTCATCCTGCTCAGTTGGAGTGTGTTTTCCTTCACAGTTTTCTCCCTCCCCTGGGACGTCACCACCAAGGCTGCTAGGGCGTGCATGCTGTAGTTGCGTGCTGTAGTGCCAATGGCAGGCAATATTCTTCCCTCCCTTAGAGTGACTCTCCTGCACTGCCACGCAAAGAAGCCCATGTGACAGTAATGCTGGGAAGTTAACTGGCCTCCCTTCCTGGAGAAGAAGAGCATTTGCTGTAATGCTCCATCCTCCTTGCGCTAGCCAGATGCACTCCCAGTCCCTACTGTAGTGTCATTGGGCTGGCCTTATACAAATGGTTCAGCTTCTCTCATTACTAATTAATTTTGCAGTTTCAGTGCCCCGTTATTTCTGGAATTGCCCACAGTAACAGCATCTACCACTTTACATGTACCACAGCTGTTTTTTCTGCAGGGAGGGAGAACAAACGTTAATTTGGCACCAACTTGGCCAGTCAGGCTCCTGCAGCACTTGGGACTGATCACTGGCTGTGGACCTTATTGAACCTGCCTGCTACAGTAGAGTTGACTAAGTGCTCCTTCATTCAGGAGGAAGTGCTGAGTGGGGGCATATTTGAACTTTATTATTAGACTGTTGTTCAACAAGCGGCCTCCCACACATTGGACCGTAGTGCCAAAGCCAGAGCAAAAGGCTGTGACAATTGGGGGCATCTGCTTGGGATGGCAGTGGACAGGAGGTGCTTCGCTGCAAGCATAACAGTCTACTGTGTGTAACTGTACCCTGTAGATATATAGTCAGTATGTAATGTTGTGATATTTGCTGGTAGGCTGATGCCCTAGGTCGGTCTGGTACGATATCCTGACTCTTAGAATCCTGACAGCTGTTAGCCCGACCCCCAATGCCTGACGCGGTCAGAAGACCGATGCATTAAAGCCAGACTATTAAAAGTCTGATTGTTAAAATCCCGACAGTGATTCTGTTCATCTAAACTTATGCCCCCAAACACAGTACTCAAAACAGCACTTGACAGTGAGTAACATCAGGTACAAACAACTAAAATAAGGGACATGTCACTGCACACACACTTATTTATTTTAAGGACTTCAGTATAAGCAACATTTAGCAAGGCATTTGACACAGTCCCGCACAAAAGATTAATAATCAGGTTAGCCAGCCTGGGAGTGGGTCCCAGGGTGGTAGCCTGGGTTGCAAACTGGCTGCACAACAGGACACAGAAAGTAATAGTGAGTGGAACACATTCCGAAGAAAGGGGGATCACTAGTGGAGTACCTCAGGGCTCAGTACTGGGTCCAGTCCTCTTAACATCTTTATAGGTGACATTGCAGAGGGTCTGGAGGGAAAGGTATGCCTCTTTGCAGATGATACAAAGGTCTGTAACAGAGTTGATACACAAGGGGGGTAGAAAGGATGAGAAGGGACTTGGCAAGGTTAGAGGAATGGTCAGACATATGGCAACTTGGATTCAATGCAAAGAAGTGCAAAGTAATGCACCGGGGAAACAAAAACCCAGGAGAAGAGTACACAATAGCAGGGGAGGTACTAACAACAACAATAACGGAAAGGGACCTGGGGGTAGTCATATCAGATGACCTAAAGGTTGGTAAGCAATGTGAGAAGTCAGTAAAGAGAGCCAGGGGGATACTGGGATGCATAGGAAGGGGCATCACAAGTAGAAAAAGGGAAGTGGTTATCCCACTGTACAGACAGTTGGTGAGACCCCATCTGGAGTACTGTGTGCATTTTGGAGACCTCATCTACGCAAGGACATGGACAGGATGAAAGCAGTCCAGAGGAGGACAACTAAAATGGTGCAGGGTCTGCATCAGAAATCATATGAAGAGAGACTGAGAGAGCTTAATATGTATACCCTTGATGAAAGGAGGGACGGGGGACATGATAGAAACGTTCAGGTACCTCAAGGGAATCAACAAAGTCCAGGAGGGTAGCATCTTCACAGAAAGAGATGTGTAAGAACAAGGGGACACAATTTAAAGATAGAGGGGGAATGGCTCAGGGGTAATGTGAGAAAATCTTTTTTCACTGAGAGAGTGGTGGATGCATGGAACTGCCTTCCTGGGGAGGTTGTTGGGGCTAAAACAGTGGGGGAATTCAAACATGCATGGGACAGACACAAGGCAATTGTAGTGGGGTGTGGCAGGAAGTAGGCTGTTGGTCAACTAGAATCTGCAGCATATCCAGTAGGTAGGGAAACTGGCAGACTGGGTGGGCCAAGTTGTCCTTTTCTGCAGTCAAAGTCTTATGTTTCTATGTAAGTCACTCAAGTAATGCTCTGTGCACACAGACATTTAATTAATGAACAGAGTGCCTCTGCATATAATATCTCGTTCTAGGGACATGGATATGTTGTTCATCCACACTCATTGGCAGGTATCCTGGCCGCTTTAAATCTTGCCGGAAGGTCTTCAAGCTTGCTCCTCCCACCCACCCGGGTGGTATAACTCTCGGCTCCGCCCCATGACGCCAGATCTTCCTTACCGCTTGGAAGCTCAGGTTCCCTCCTTAACGCTCTGCGTTTGAGATTGGTTCCTATTTCTCCGTTTGCGGATTTAAAAATAAATTTTGCGAAAAAGACTTCAGTCTTCGATCCCTCGCGGCTGCGATGGACAAATCGACTCCCGGATTTCGGAGATGCCCATGCGGGCAGAAGATGTCTCGGACGGATCCACACTCCACGTGTGTCTACTGCTGAGGCCTTGAGCACGACCCGCAGGCTTGCGACCTGTGCTCATCTTTCTCGGCCTACGTCCTCGAAGACCGTGCTGCCCGATTGCAACTGGGCCGTCCCGAGAAGCGTTTCCCTCCGGTGAAGTCCAAGGAGGCCCGGTTGGCGGTGTCCGCGGCGGCGGGCTCGGCGGATCAGCTCGAGCGGATGGTCGCCCTCGAAGAGGAGGCGGCGCGGGCCGTATCTTCCTCGGCCGCGGCATTTATCCCGCTCTCTCTGGGCTCTTCTTACACGGCTTCTTTTAAGGAGCTTTGTCTGTCCCTCTCCACTAAAGGAGAAGGGCCTACGTTGCGGGACCTTATTCTCGGTCCAAAAAGAGGGACAAGGTAGTCCCTCCGTCGGCGCTCTTGGGGCGGGAAAGGTCCCTCTCCCGGGCCGTCGGGCAAGCCGCCCGGTCGACGCTCGGCTTGGCACTGGCCTCCACGGTGTCCCCGTCAGGTCAGTTGACCGAGACTTCACCGATGAAGTCGAGATTTTCTCGACCCATTGGGCCGGCTGTCGCCTTTAGCAGCCGAGATTCCTCTCCTCGGTTCCCCGGGAGGAGTTGGGGATCCCGTGGGCTCGCCTGTGCCTCCGGTTCCGGAGCCCTCGGATGCACCATCCGAGCCGAAGGGAGTGCCGGTTCCGGCCGACACCTCCCCGCACCGACCTCGGAAATTCCGGGACTCTCGGTCTCGGTCTCTCTTCACGGTCCAGCCGATCCCACCGTCATAGGCGGTCTCGGTCTCGGCACCTCGGTAAGCGGCGTCGCCGCTCGTCCTCGTCCTCCTCCTCGGATGAGGGGAGGCTTCGGCGTAAATTACGTCGACGGTACGAGGACCTTATGTTGCAACAGCTCCTCCTGGCCGAGGTAAGCCGACCCGTCGCCCGACCATTAAGTGACTGTCACGGGCGGCCGACACAACCCTCGACTTATCCGAGAGCCTATACCCAGGCCGGTTGTTCGCCAAAACCAGCTGCTCCACCCATTCGGTGGAACCTCCGCCTCACAGCCAATTAATGGGGCTCCGACCAAGTATTCTCGGTCGGCTAAAGGTCTACCCCATCGGCTGTCAGTTACCCTCACTCCCGACCGACCCGGCAGGTGAAGGGTGGCTCAGGCCAGAGGCAGCTCTTCGAGGACTCTTCCGAGTCGAAGATGATTCCTCCTTTTCTCCAGCGACTGGACTTGGAGTCTTCAGGAGGTCAGTCAATGGGCGATAGCCCGTCGTCCTTCCTAGGACTACCGGCTCATCTCGGAGTCCACCGAGTTGGAGTCGAACCCGGTTCCAAAGCGGGCACGAGTATCCCCTCACGGAGATTCTGGACCGAGGGGATTCTCCGACGGAGGCCTTTCCGGTGGCCGAGGCCATAGTGGGTCCGGCACTGGAGCTTTGGCAGCGCCCTGCTTCCTGCCCTGCGCCTTCGGCCAGGATGGCCAGGAAGTATGCGGTCCCTACCGGTTCCTTGTCCGGTTTTTCGGAACACCCCTCTGCTGAGGGGTTGGTTACCGACAGCGTTTTCCGGCGCGCCGGCAACGCCAGGGATGTGGACAAACCTCCTGACAAGGAGTCCAAGAAATTGGACTATGTCGGGCGAAAAGTCTCGCTCGTCCTCTCGGCCTTCGTCAGGCCAGTTCAGCCGTCCTCATGGCACATTTTCTCATGCCCTGTTGGGCTCCCTGGATGAGGTCATCCCTCATCTTCCTGCCGATCTGCAGACTACGGTTAAGCAGGGTGCGGGACCAGGAGCAGGAGCAGTGGCCAAACAGCAGCTCAGACTGCTTTGGATATAGGGACTCTGTACCAGATCGGTGGCGGCCATGTGGCTATCGTCGGCTGGAGCAGCTGAGGATATCCACCTTTACTCGGATACCCAGCACAAGTTGGCGGATGTTCCTTTTGGGGACTGACCTCTTGACCCTGGGGTGGAAGGTCACCTGCAGAGGATCGAGAGTCAATGCTACTGGACTCGGTCTCTTCCGCTCAGAAGGACAAAGGCCGCAAACCACAGCCTAAGCCCTTTCGTCCTTCTGTGCCCCCGGCGCGCCCGGCCCAGCAACGTCAGGGCCAGCAGGCTCGGCCTTGGCATCCCAAACCCAAGCCGCCGGCTTCCTCTAACAGGAGGCAGGGAGGAAAAGGCCCAGGAGGTCCCTCCTCCAAGCCTGCCCAGTGACGGGCTGAGGGGTGTCGCCCCCATTCCCGTCACCTTATCCCTGGGTCCCCTCGTGGGGGGACGGCTCCGGCACTTCCGTTCCGCCTGGTCCGCTGTTTCCACGGACAGGTGGGTCTTGGAGGTGGTGGAAAGAGGTCTGCCTCTGGAATTCGAGCAGGCACCACCCTTCAGAGCCGCCTCTGGGGGCTCGGGATCCCCAGCCTCACTGGTGGCTCGTCGAGCAGACACTCGCTTCCTCCTCCAGAAGGAGGTGATAAGAGAGGTGGTGGACCCTCCTTCAGACCCAGGGTTTGTGTCCAGGTACTTCCTGGTTCCGAAGCGGACGGGGGCTGGCGCCCATTCTCGACCTACACGACTCAAACAAGTTCCTAGGTCTCGAACCTTCAGGATGGTCACTCTGGCTCAGATAATACCATCCTTGAGCAGCGAGCGTGTGGTTCTGCTCTCTGGACTTGCAGGCCGCGTTTTCAACGTCCCCATCCGTCCGTCTCACCAGAGATTCCCTTGCCTTCGAGCGGAAGGATCCCTCTTCGAGTTCAAGCCATGCCCTTGACTTGTCTCCAGCTCCCAGGGTCTTCACCAAATGCATGGCAGTGGTGACAGCATTCTCTGTGGCGCCCGAGGGGTCGGGTGTGCCCTTACCTGGACGACTGGCTGATAGCAGCTCCCTCCGGAAGGAGGCAGAGTGGTCCAGAGATCTGGCCCTCCAGGTCTGCTCTCAACTGGGCCTCCTTATCAAGCGGGCCAAGTCGAACTCGAGGCGGGCAGGTGATTCTTTTCATCGGGCGCGGCTCGACTCTCGCCGAGCCAGGCGCGGCTCCGGCGGACAGGGCGAGGTTCTTTCCTCCTTTGCCCGATCATTTCTGGTTGGGCAATTGCGCCCTGCCGGGACTTCCTGCGCCTCCTGGGTCTCATGGCGGCCTGCACCAGCGTGGTCCGTTGGGCCGGCTGGAACATCGTCCCCTTCGGTGGGGACTGGCCAGCCAGTGGTCTGCATCTGCGATCCTTTGGACCAGCTTGTAGCCGGTGACACAGGGCATGTGGAGCAGCTCTCCAGTGGTGGACCGTTCCAGATCATTTGCAGGAGGCATCCGTTCGTCCGCCCGAGCCGACCGGTCTCTCTATCGACCGATGCCTCTCTGATGGGTTGAGGTGCCCATCTGGGGAACACGGGCTCATGGCCTCTGGTCCCAGGGAGTCGATGCCACATCAGCCTGCTGGAGCTCCGGCGGTCCGCTAGCTCTCACCGCCTTTGCTCCGTTCCTCCGGGTCAAGTGGTCCGAGTCCAGACGGACAATACCACGACCATGTACTATCTAAACCGCCAGGGCGGGACGCGCTCCATGCTTCTATGCAAGGAAGCTCTCCGCATTTGGTCATTCGTGCGCAGCCTGGAGGCGGATCTCCTAGCCATTCACGTGGCAGGAGCCTCCAACACCCTGGCCGATGCCCTGAGCCGGATAGGGGCTGCATCCCACGAGTGGTCTCTCCTGCCGGAGGTAGTACAGCATCTGTTCTCCCATTGGGGCACACCTCAGGTGGACCTGTTTGCCTCCAGGGAGAACGCGAAGCTGAGACTGTTCCATGCCCGCCCCCCTCAGCAGGGCTCGCTGCAGGGGATGCCTTCTCGAGCAGTGGACCCCGGCCTCTTTTCGCCTTTCCCCATTTCCCTTGATCCACAAGGTGCTTCTCAAGGCGAGGGAGGGACAAGGCGCAGGTGATTCTGATAGCCCCAGACTGGCCTCGCCAGTTCTGGTACCCAGATCTCCTCAGTCTCAGCTCCAGGACTCGCGGCAGCTTCCAGCTCGCCCGGACCTGCTCTCAGTCAATCAGGGAAGGTGTTCCATCCGGACCTTCAATCCCTGCACCCTGGCGGCCTGGTTCCTGGCGCTAGAGTTCCAGGCCTTGGGTCTTTCCGACGGGGTCCTCAATGTAGTTGAGGCGTCCCGTGAGTGGACCAGAAAATGCTATGCCTTCAAATGGAAAAGGTTTTCCATTTGGTGTCAGAAGCAAGAGGCTTGGACCCTTCCTCCTGTTCCTTGGCAAGCATCTTGGACTATTTATGGTCCCTTTCCTATCAAGGGCTTAGAGTCGGCGACCCTAAGGGTGCACCTGGCAGCCATCTCTGCTTACCGGGCGGGGGGAAGCAGTCGGTGGCGCAGGAGAAGGTGGTCTGGCGCTTTTTCAAAGGCCTTGATCACATTTCCCCTCCAGTGCGGGAACCCCCACCTCCGTGGGATCTACTGCTGGTACTGGCAAAGCTCATGGGCAAGCCATTCGAACCTATGCACAGGTGTGCTCTCTCTCACCTGTCGTGGAAGACCGCCTTCTTGGTGGCTATCACGTCAGCCAGAAGGATGGGAGAGCTCCAGGCGCTTTCCATCGAGTCTCCTTACCTGGTCTTCCACAGGGACAAGGTTGTCCTGCGCCCCCACCCGAAATTCCTTCCGAAGGTGGTGTCGGAGTTTCACCTTAACCAGGTGTTGACTCTGCCGGTGTTCTACCCCAATCACACCTGGAGGTCGAATATAGGCTCCATACTCTGGACCCTAGAAGGGCGCCGCTTATTATAAGGAGCACGGCTGAAATTCGGGAGAGGTTCGCCAGCTGTTTGTCACCCACGCTGAAGCCGCGATCTGGCAGACCTGCAGCCAAGAGACGATAAGCAGGTGGGTAACCTCCTGCATAGATCTCTCGTTATAAGTCGGCGGGCATGGAGCCTCCCAGAGGGATAAGAGCTCATTCTACCCGCCATACTGCTGCAACGGTGGCTGCTTCCAGGGACGTCCCTATCCAGGAAATCTGCAGGGCTGCTACCTGGAAGTCAGCAAACACCTTCATTACCCATTACCACATCGACCTTGAGTCACGCCGGGATGCTGGTTTTGGGGCCTCGGTTCTCCAGTCTCTTTCCCAAGTAAGTATTGGGGTGTGCATCTTGCCTCCCTCCTCCGGAGAACTGCTAGAGTCTGCCAATGAGTGTGGATGAACAACATATCCATGTCCTAGAAATACAGGTTACTCACCTGTAACAGGAGTTCTAGATAGGTATATGTTGTTCATCCTGACTCCCGACCTCCCGGCTGACCTTTGGCCTGAGCTTCCAGCGGGCCAGATCTGGCGTCATGGGGCGGAGCCGAGAGTTATACCACCCGAGTGGGTGGGAGGAGCAAGCTTGAAGACCTTCCGGCAAGATTTAAAGCGGCAAGGATACCTGCCAATGAGTGTGGATGAACAACATATACCATTCCTAGAACTCCTGTTACAGGTGAGTAACCTGTATTTCCCTGACATCGTACACTAACTAATTTCATATAAGGAATCACCCTGTCATAGTAGAGCCACTAGAACTTGGACTGCTAGCCATTATATTCATCAAAGTTATCATTTGCATTTTCAAACTAAAAAAAAAAAGGCTTGCTACTATCTCGCTGATTCTAGTCAGTGAACTATTACTCGAATGGAGAACAGGCTGACAACTGAAGTGATTGACAGCCTGTAAATGAATGCACCGCTCATTCACATTAGTCTCGGTCACCAGCATGCACTAGAACACTTGATACCCTTGCATGCTAACTGATTGGCTTGTACACCACCAAGACCAAACAGCGACTCTGCAAATAACAGTATGCAGCAGCTAAAAAAGGTACAGTCAATACTTTTGCATTGTGAAAAAGTAACCAATGACATTTTAATGTACTTTCCGATGAAAGTACTACTGCTTTAACACAGTGTCCCCTTGTGTCAGGAATCACCGTAGGGCTAAAATTTATAATGTAGGAGGCAGACTGTGTCCCATAGGATTCTGCAAGGTAACGCTTTCGTCTCTCTAAAACCATGCTATTTTTAGGCTTGGTGTACTTACCAGCACGGCAGAGGGGGATCGCTTCAATTCTTAAGTCAAATGCTGCCACTTTCAAACAGTATTTATTTGTGCAGTGAGCTGTCACACCAAAGGATTTGCAAATGTGGTCGCTGTTGGGATTTTAACAATCAGGCTTTTAATAGTTGGGCTTTAATGCATCGGCCTTCTGACCACATCGGGCATTGGGAGTCGAGATAACAACTGTCGGGATTCTAAGAGTCGGGATATTGTACAGATCCCCCTAGGTCTACAGTGGACACTGCATGTGAAATCAAAAGAACGAGGTGGGAGTAATATAAACATAGTATACACAAGCAACCCTATCAGGTACACAAGAGACCCTTTATGTCAGTTGCTAGGTGGGCCCCTTCCAAACTGGGATCAGTACAGTAGACCTGATTGGGGAAGTAAGGTAATGACTGTATCCAGCATATTTCAGTTACCCTAGAAAATTCCTGTTTTAGTATCCTGATAAGAAAGCGTGAATCGTCCACTAATGCTGTGGTAGTGCCACCCTTTGTGGCGCCAGTGACCCAAGTTTGGGAACAAGCCTGCAGCGTTTTATGGTCGGCTGTAAGAAGCAGGATCGAGCATCCAGAGGCAGCTGTCTGGGGAGGGAGGGATTCGGAGCCTGTCTGTAGTCTGACCTCTGGCGGTGGCCTGGGGTCGGTGCATGTGGGATCAGTGCAGCTGCAGGAATAGGTGGAAGTGGCAGGCATTGGCACATCAGGTGTGGGCGCCCGACATCACCAGGACATCATTGCACATCTGCTTCATCTAGGAACTAGAAAAGTGAAAATGTCGCCAGCCAAGGCGATGATGCGCTGCCCCCCCCATCCATTCCAGGATCTTGCCTGATTGCCCCATGTCTCCCTGACTCTCAGCTCCACCAAGACTGACCAGATGGTGTGAGGAGTCCACCAGGCTGCAAAAGGCAACCCATGGGGGGCTGAAAAGGCAGGGCTTCAGTGTGTCAGAGGTAGCAGGTAAGCAATACAGTAGGGCCTCAGGAAGATGGGAGGCAGTTCTGGCAGATACTGAAGGTGGCAGAAGAGAACAGATAAAGAGTTAGGGAAAAAATGTGCCAGCAAAGTGAGCTAAGCCTGTGATTAAGGTTAACTGAGTAAGGAACTAGGGTGTAATGGCCATGGACAAGAAACAAGAAGTGGGAGTACCTAGACTGCCTGAGAGCTAGGGGTTGAGAATGAGAAGAATGCAGGGGTGGTAGGCTGGCGGGGAGGCGGAGGTCTAGTAGGATGAAACAACTATGGAGCGCCACCAGGAAGGTACTCTGGAAAAAGTTGTTGCTGCTCAGTAGCTTTGCATCACTTACTGAGGAGCTAGCTAGCTGTGGTGAAGGCCCAACTCAGACTCTACCACACGGGGGGTCTTGCTGTAGAACTCACTTGAGTAGTCAAAAGCTGAAGGGAAATAAAGGTCCAGTTGGAAGAGAATGAGGGACCAGAGGTGGCAACAGCTAACCTTTGCCCCTATGCAATTTGGTCTGTCCAGACTACCCCTGGGGAAACAGACACTGTTGTCCCACAAGTATCCAGGTCCGTCTTGAGAAATGTACAAAAGACAGCGGTATTATCAAGGGATAAAGCAGGGACTGGAAGAATATTAGTGCTAGGATTCCTTTGTAAGAGGAACAGAAGGGATAGTGTGTGCAGGACAGCAAGGACACAGGATGGTTAAGTGCCTTCCAGGGGCTTCAGCAGGTAGAGAGGCACACAAGGTGAAGAAAAATAGTAAAGAGCATGGTTGGAACCAGATGTCATTGTTCATCTGGGGACAAATGAGCAAGCTAGTGCATCCTTAGGGGAGGTTAAAAAATAATTTCAGGAAACTGGGCAAGAGGATCACAGTGACATTGCCCTCAGTATCTTTCTTCTCTGAAGAAGAAGAAGAAGAAGAATCTGTATTTATATAGCGCTTTTCATACAACCAAAGCGCTTACAGACAATGCTAGACTGGTAGTGAAGTGACTGAATGTGTGGTGGCCATATACGCACATCATCACCCACACACAGCCTGGTAATTGCATGAACGGTTTATGGAAGGGGAATGTTGGCCAGGACACGGAATGTTCCCTACTCTTTCATAAGAGTGCCCTGGGTTCTTTTACTTCCACCTGGACACCCACCAGGACAACACCAAGATGGGCAGAAGGGACCTCGGTTTAACGTCTCATCCGAAGGACGGCACACCCCTGCAGTACAGCACCCCCCAATACTGCACTCAGGTGCCAGTGATTTTTAGGTGCAAGTCCAGTCCCGGTGTGGGACGAGAACCCACGACCTTCTGGTCCAGAGGTGGATGTGCTACCAACTGAGCCACGCTGACTCTGAGGTTGTACCAGTGTGATTCAAGGGTGAAAAAAGCCTCACCCTGATCACTCAGTTCAACACTTGGCTGGAGGAGGGTACAGAGAAGAGGGCTTCAGGTTTGTGGGGAACTGAGGGTAATTCTGGAGGGATACAAGACTGTACAAAAGGTATGGCTTTCACCCCTCACCACAGGGCATTAGTGCCTTGAAACAAAAGTTTCACGCTTTTATAAAAGGCCGTTTGAACTGATGAAGGGAGAAAGTATGGCAGGGAGTAATCCGAGGCTTTTACCAGCTGAAGAAAGATGAACAGGCATGTTTCCTTCAAACAGTCAGAAGCAGAGACTTAACTGGGCAAAAGGGAAATGACAGTACGAAAGTAGCCATAAAGGATGGTCTTGTTAGGTGAGGAAAAGATTAGGCCAGGAGGGGGCAGAAAGGATACCAGCATAGCCCCGAGGATTAGGACAGAGAACATAAATGATGAGAGTTAATGTCATGTGAATAGTGACAGAAGTGGGTGGGATGCAGTAGGAGAAATAGAGAAGGGACAAGGGGGTAGCAAATGGAGGATGGATTGGCAGGGAAGATGTATCTGTGTAGTCAAAGTGCATTTTCCCCCCAAACAAACTAGAATTGCCCTCTGTTGCTTTTTGCATTTTAAGTGTAATTTATGGGTGCATCACATGTACCATATGTGCGATCCATTTTCTTTTGTATTTATGTCATTGATTCTTCACCTGTCCCTCAAGTCTGAGATACGGTTATAAAAAGAAAATTTATTGTTTTCTTTTTCTAGCATGTCACATGGCTCCAAATGCAATGCCATATAAAGTGTTACATGAAGAAACGTTTTGAAACATGAGGAATTGTAAAACTGGAGAGATGAAAAAAGAGGGTGGGCAAATGAAGGGTAACGAGCAGAAGACCTGAGGGCTGAAGTGAAAGGAAAGAAAAAATATACCAATAGAGGGAAGGATAGAAATGAACAGTGGAGGCTAACAGAGAAAGGAGCAGAGGAATAGAAACGAATGACAGGAAAAAGGAAACTGGCCCTGAAACCACACACATGCGGTAATTTCTGCATGTAATGGCTTTTATCTAAGCCATAAATTACTAGAAGCATTTTTAAATTCCTTTTTAATTTCTAATCAGTCCCAAAAATATGTATATAGAAAACACTGTAAAGACATATTGCCTGTATATGTAGTACTAGAAGGATCAGTGGGTTGTAAGGCTTGCTTCTTTCAGTTCTTCTCTGCTACTCTGCTCTTTGTTTCTTCCCGCAACGTACCCATTGTTGGCAGCTATGGCAGATCCTTTTCCACTGCAGCCCCTTTGTCTGGAACAGCCTTCTGCTCTTCTGCCTCTCAGACTCAGGAGGAGTGCTGGGCTATACTCCTCGGAGAAAGGACTTTTAAGTCAAACTCCATATATTTCACTTGCCCATCTGCAGTTAGTGATTGTCAAAAGAAAATAATGTTCCCCATTTAGTGTTCAATTGCTAGGACTATGTATTGTAAGAAGGAGGGATTCATTTTCCTTTGGCTCCTTTCATACACATTGCATCAACAAGTGCTCTGCAAATTATGAACTGTTGGAGAAGCCATTAGGCGTGTGCATGGGGTGGATAAGATAAGGGATGTGATCCAGTCAAGGAATGGTTACGAGAGAGATGGTATCATCATCAAAAAACCCAAACAAAACAGTTTGTTACTGCAGACAAAGCAGAGGCATTATGAGCAGACAGATGAAACTGATTGGCTGCTGACCGAGCAGTTTTGTTGGTCAAACCAAGTTTAACCCCTGTGGAGTCCCTTATAGTGGATATTAAATAGGTAACTACAGTCATAAACTACATAGAAACATAGAATTTGATGGCAGATAAGAACCGCTTGGCCCACCTAGTCTGCCCATTTTCCTACCTAACAGATAAGCTCCAGATCCTAGTTAACCAACAGCTTACTTCTCTAACCCCCACTAGGACTGCCTTATGTCTGTCCCATGCATTCTTAATTCCCCACTTTCCTTGACTCCACGACCTCCTCAGGGAGGCTGTTCCATGCATCCACAACCCTCTGTGAAAAATATTCTCACATTACCTCTGAGCTACTTCGTCTTCAAATTGTGCCCCTTGTTTTTGCACATCTTTTTCTGAAAGATGCTACCTCTTGGACTTTGTTGATTCCTTAGGTACTTGAAAGTTTCTATCATGTCCCCTCTCCCTTCTTTCCTCAAGGGTATACATATTAAGCTCCTTTAGTCTTTCTTCAGTATGTCTTCTGTTGCAGACCCTGCATCATTTTGGTTGCCCTCCTCTGGACAGCCTCCACTCTGTCTATGTCTTTGCAGAGATGGGGTCTCCAGAACTACACACAGTACTCAGATGGGGTCTCACCAGCTGTCTGTACAAAGGGATAACAACTTCCTGTTTTCTACTATTGATGCTTCTTCCTATGCATCCCAGTATCCCCCCAGCCTTCCTTACTGCCTTCTCACATTGCTTGCCCACCTTTAGGTCATCTGATATAATTACCTCCATGTCCCTTTCCATTTTTACTGTTGTCAGTATCTCACCCCCATTGTGTACTCTTCCCTGGGTTTTGTTTCCCATGTGCATTACCTTGCACTTCTTTGCATTGAATCTGAGCTGCCATACATTTGACCATTCCTCCAACCTTGCCAAGTCCCTTCTCATCCTTTCCACTCCATCTTGTGTATCAACCTGTTGCAGATCTTTGTATCATCTGCAAAGAGACATACTTTTCTTCAGTCCCTCTGCAGTGTCACTTATAAAGACATTAAAAGGACCGGTCCCAGTACTGAACCTGCGGTGCCCACTAGTAACCCTCCTTTCTTCACTGTGTACTCCATTTACTACTACCCTTTGCGTCCTGTTGTCTAGCCAATTTTTAATCAGGTTACCACCTTGGGGCCCACCAAGGCTGGCTAACTTTTATATTAATCTTTTGTGTGAGACTGTATCAAATGCCTTACTAAAATCTCGGTAGGCCATGTCCATAGCCCTCCCTGGTCTACTACTTGGTCACCCAGTCAAAGAAATCTATTAGATTCGTCTGACACGACCTTCCCATCGTGAATCCATGCTGCCTTGGGTCCTGTGCCCCACTGGCCTCTAGGTACTCAACAGTTCTTTCCTTCAGAAGTGATTCCATCATTTTCCCTACCACTGAGGTCAAACTGGTCTGTAGTTTCCTGCCTCTGTCCTGCTCCCACTTTTGTGAAGAGGAATCACATCTGCCCTCCTCCAGTCCTCAGGTACCACCCCATCCTCCCATGATTTGTTAAAGAGAGTAGTCAGCGGTGTCACTAGTTCTACCCTTAGTTCTTTTAGAATTCTTGGGTGAGTCCCATCAGGCCCCATTGCTTTGTCCACCTTCAATTTTATTAGTTATTTCAGAACCCTTTCTTCTGTAAATGGACTGGTATCTAACCCCATCTTCAGAGTGTTTCTCTTGTTTGGTTTAGGTAGCTCCCCCTCCTCTTCCTTTGTGAATACTGAGCAGAAATATTCGTTCAGTATCCCTGCTTTTTCACTGTCCCCCTCTACCCACATTCCCTCCCCTTTATTAAGCCTCAGTATCCCTCCTTTGGTCTTTCTTCGCTCCCTAATGTACCTATAAAAGGTCTTATCCCCCTTCTTAACAGAATTGGCTGTCCTTTCCTCGGTTTGAGCCTTTGCTATTCTGACTGCCTTCCCAGTCTCCTTTTTGCTTTAACTGATAAAGTTCTCTGTCCTGCTCCTTCTGTGTTTCCTTATATTTCCTGAATGCTATCCTTTTCTCCTTAACCTTCCCTGCCACCTCTTTTGAGAACCATAGCGTTTTTTTCCTTTGTTGTGTTTTATTGATTTGCTTTACACAAAGGCTTGTTGCCTCTGTGATGGCTGTTTTGATTACTCCCCATTGTTCCTCCACCCCTCCTTCTTGCCTGTTTGCTAGTGCATTTCTAAGGCACTCTCTCATTTTCCCAAAGTCAGCCCTCCTAAAGTCCAATACTCTTGCTTTTGTATGGCTTGATTGTATGGCTGTGTTTATCGTGAACCACACTGTTTGGTGGTCGCTTGTTCCCAGATGGCTACCCACCTCTAAATCTGAGATTCTTTCTCCCTCACCATTTGAGAGTACCAGGTCTAAGATTGCTCCCTCCCAAGTGGGTTCCAATACTAGTTGTCTGAGGCATGCCCCCTGTAGGGCATCAAGAATGACCCTGCTCTTGGATGTGCCTGCAGCAAAGGTGTTCCAGTTAACATCTGGCATATTCAGGTCCCCCATCAACAATATCTCCCCTTTTTCTGCCATTCTAAGGAAGCCTTCTATCATTTCCTTGTCCATTCCCTCCCCCTGAGATGGGGGTCTGTATACAACCCCTGTGTGGATTGTGGTGCCATTTCCTGTCTCCAGGGTGACCCAGAGTGCCTCATCTGCTCCCTGTTTACTCTTTAGTTCTGTTGCTTTGATCCCTTCCTTTACATAGAGAGCTACTCCTCCTCCTCTTTTACCCTCCCTGTCCCTCCTGTAGATTGTGTATCCTGCTATGTTGACATCCCAGTCATGGTTCTCTGTGTACCATGTTTCTGTGACTGCCACAATATCCAGGCAACCCTCTTCCATCAAGGCCACTAGTTCAGGGAGCTTGTTACACAGACTACGGCGTTGGTACTCATCACCCTCCACTTTTTGATAGCCTTACCCCTTTTAGCCCCATTCCTGTCCTTACTGCCTTTGCCTTTTTTTACATTTACCTCTGTCCTGCTCCCTAATAACTTCTCTACCTTGGTGTTTACCTCACTAATTACCATATTTTGTGGGGGGAGGCTGGGATTTCTGCTCCTTTCAGTGCCTCCCGCTACTGGTTTAAATGCTTGCCAATGAAGCATTTAAACCTCTCACCTAGGATCCTGGTCCCCTGGACAGATGCAGACCATCGCACCAGTATAGGTCTGCATCCCTCCAGGTGGCTCCCCAGTCCCCAATGAAGCCAAACCCTGAGCTCCACACCAGTTTTCAACCACTCATTGAATTCCTGGTGAGGAGTGCCTAGCATCACCCTTGCCATAGACAGGCAACACCTCCGAGAAGGTTACCGTAATGACTTGTCTAAGGCCCCTCCCCAACTCTACAAACTCCTCTTGCACTGCTCTGATCCCATTCCTAGCCAGGTCATTTGTCCCTAGGTGGACAATGACATCCAGCTCCCTGCCTCGTGCAGCTCCTCCCACGATCCTGAGGATTCGCTTCCTGTCCCTCCAAGCCGTGGCGCCAGGAAGGCACCTTACCTCCCTCTCCCCTTCCTCCCCCCCTAATGATTGAGTCCCCCGCAAGGAGTTGTTTCCTTCCCCTGTGGGGTCCCATGCCACCCCCCTGTGGGTCTCCTTTGTGAAGGTTCCCAGCATCCTCCTTGGTCTCCACTGCAGGTGCCTCCATAGAGGAACCACTATCCACCAGAAGAGCGAATGAATTGTGGAGAGGTACAGCTGGAGGGATGCAACTCTGTTCCACCACCCTCTCCCTCCCTGAGCCCACCCTGGTCCAGCCTCTCCTCTTTCTTGTCAACCTCTGAGGTAGTGGCATTGGCCCTGGTGGTCCCTGGGTGGGGGAGGAGGTTTCACGAATCCTAGCCAGGTCAGCCTGGAGACAGGCAACCTCCTCTCTCAGACCAGAGGTGCCTGCAAATAGGGCAGCATCGCAGCCTCCAGAATGTCTCCTAGAACACTGCCGCCCCACAGCCATTGCACTGCACCACTCCTATCATGTCTTATTTTGTGTCCCCCTCCTGTTTCTCTGTATGCTTCTCTCTCCCTCTCTTACAACTCTCCCCTTCCTGTTCTGGGACAGCAACTTCCTATCTTCTTCAGTAGCCTCCTTCTTCCTTGCTCAATGTCAGACCACCAGCAGCTGGGGGGTGAGCTACTTTTTCCTTTAGGGTTGACAAAACCAATGTTTCTCATGATCCTTCCTTCCTACTGCCAAACAGGAATTTCCTGTTGACAGTCAGATCCAGTGGCTATAAAAGTGGAACTGGCTTAGGGTGGGATGGAGGGCAATTAGTAAGAAAAAAGGCTAGCAACAGGAAGTTGTAATTTGAATCACCTGCTTTTATAGTGTGTAAGCTACACCCCCAGTTAAGCTCTCTCTCTCCTCCTACTGGTTTAGCAAAGTCAGCTGATACAATACCCTTCCCAGCACAGAACACACACTGACTTTCTTTCTTTTCTTTTAACCCTAAATAAGACCCCTTCTACTTATAATAAAGTATCTCTACTTAATCTCAACAGACACTGACTCCTGCTGAGATATAAGTTTTAAATTAATAAGAACATGTAGCTTTTTTAGTTGGCTGCTTTCTGCTCTACAAGCAAGCCTAGCAACAGCATACATGGCAGCATAGAAAGAGAGAATGTTCAGGCAGAAAAAGACCAGCAGTCTATCAAGTCTGCCGTGGTGTTATACAGCATATTGCCTGCTGCTGTCGTCATCATTGGGGAAAAACAGTCTGTTGCAGAGTGGGTACAGGTGAATAGCCCTTAAGTAGAACATTGGAAGGTGCTTAACCAGAAAAGGTTGCTGAATTCTGATATAGGGTTAGATAATGCAACTGAAACTAGAAAATAAAAATCAGAATTTATATTTTGATAATTTGTCATCTTCAGGATTTAAAGGGGAACAGTCAGCACAAAGGGCCCCACTCTCAATTGTGGGTCTGGTCCCAATGTGCACTTTGTGTGCAAAAATAAACATTTTGGCTTGCTTACAATCTACTGCAGTAGAGTAAATAGTATCAGACTAATTTTGATTACTTCTAGGCTAACATCTTCTTTTAACTATGAACCCAAAACTCCCCTAGAGCTGACATTAGAGCAGTACTGCAGCAGTGTGAGATTCAGTAGCTTGCAGTGCATGTTAGAACCTTTTATAATCTCTGATCAGATGTTTTCTGGTTCGGCTTATCTCCAGGGACTAAATACTGTCCTCTGTGACTGTACTTAGCCCTGTGAGAGGACAGCGGGATCAGCAAACAAAACATTAGAGCCTATATAAGGTCTGGCGTGCACTGCTGGTTGTTAGACCTCTCACCGTTGCCGGTACTGCTCTGATGCTACAGGGGATTCTGGGATTGTAGTTACAGAATATGTCAGCCTAGAAGTAAGCAAATTTGTTCGATGCAAATATACTGTACTACAGTATACTATAAGTAACTCAAAATGTTTTTGCACACAGAATGCACATTGAGACCAAGTATGGACTATTGTGCTGACTTCCTGCTTAAAAGCTCCTTAAAGGAAAACTGCACTGAACTTGTAATCCATTTCCTCCAGTAGCAGCTGTTTTTAAGTGCTGGTTCCAGTTATATTATTGTTCCCTCTGTGCAGGCCTTTTAATAAACACATTTGATGTTTCTGACTTACATTCTGATGTTAAGTGCCATTTTGGAATTATCACGATATACATTATGTCCCTCTTAGCCATAGAGTTCTATAATAGAACACGGATGCATTGTGCCAACAATGGAAAAGTTGAACAAGGGACATAAACTACATCACACAGTTCTAAAGTGTTCTTCCTACTTCAGTGTGAATGAAAAATACCCACTAGGATAACTAAAAAGCTCAAAGAAATGGAACAGTAATAGAATTTAAACCAGTATTTAAAAATAGGCTTTTACAGGTGAAAGGGACATACAGGGTCAGCGCAGTTCTCCTTTAATTGAAACTCAGATTTTAACTTTATTTTCATTTTCAGCATGGATTTAATCTAATCCTTTCATTTGCAGCTCAATGCAGATGCAGCACTCAGTGTATTGGTCTTAGTAAGTTAGTTTATTTGTAACAGCAGATGTTATAAAATACCACTGAGTACAGGCTTTTCCCAGTGGTGTCCTTTGTAAGCAATAACCCACAACAGGGTGTGTGTGTTTATAGGCATTAATGCACACCTGGGGTGCAGTTGTGAGGCACAAGGCCACAGGCCAAGTGACCTCGCAGCACCCCAGGCGTGCATTAAATGCCTATAAACGCACACCCTGGAGTGGGTTATTGTACTTATAACATGGGTGATGAGCAAAGTATAAAAAATCACGTAGAATTATTTTGTATCGATGTTTACAGACTGCAAAAGGAGGTGTGCCCTACCGAAGCACAAAGCAGTCCATCTGAAGAGAAATGAGCTGCACGGTTACTGTGCAGAAGGAACTTTCCGACAGAGTGCCAGAGGCATATGGAGCCCTACTTGAAGGGTCACAGAGACACAGAAAAGTGCAGTGCCCACAGAAACATGTCTTGCTCTATCGCCCCGCACACACACACAAAGATGTTTTGCCCTACTGCAGACATACTGACACATGGACAATGAAATGCAAGTGCCGCAGATGTGAACCATTTCCATCCGGTTCTGCCATTACAAGGACTCTTGCCATTCCAGACACATACTAACACGCAGAGCAGCACATCTAGCTGCCCCAGGTCTCCAGCATTCCCACCCGTTTCTGCCCTTACGAAGAGCACTATGTGCTCCTTGACATCTCCTGTACTTTACGGTGTGTGTGCGTGCCGCTGCTATAGCACAAATAAGAACATCTGCACAGGTCTCATACTGTGAAATACAAGTACAGTGAGAGACACACTGACATACAGAATGAAAACAATGACTTATGTTGTGTATCTTGTGGTGTGATGCAGCAGGACATGCAAGTGCTGGAGGATATATGACACTGCAGCCACTTGGAGCCACTGCGGGTGGCTGTGACAGAGAAAGCTGATGGTCCAGCTGAGCTTCTCACCTGCCAGCCCCCCCTCCCCTTCTCTCTCTCTCTCTCACACTCGGTACAACGGATCGCGCATGAGAATGGCGGGGAACATCTGACACTGCTGCCGGTCACTCCCGCTGTGTGGAACACTGTGGCTAGCACAGGATGGCTGCATGCAGTGACCAGGATTACTGCGACCAGATGAGAGGGATCACCACCGCAGACACATACTGCATAATGACCGGCAGCCTGCCATAGATAGGTCGCTCTCCCCAAAGGTCCACAGGGTGGGTAGGTCATTACTGTATGGAATGAGTAAGCAACCCTAAAGATGAGTGGCAGGGCATGGCAGCCACCAACAGGACGGAGACACAGTAGAGAATGACCACTCCCCTGATGGTGATCGCTGGGTCTGCCGAAACCTGCGTCCAGCCAGTGAGTAGGACAGTAGTGTATGCTTGGAGACAAGCCAAGTGCAGGGTATCTAGTGGCTTCAGAGGACAGTGTGTCCTGTGAACTGCAAAAGGCGGGGGTGGGGGAGGAGAACTGCATTTCACATCAGTACCCACTGCCGCTTAGCTCACAGTACAGTGGGACAGATCACACTCGCTATGGCACTGGTCAATATGGCTGCCATTCCATGTTGATTTAGCAGACATTAACGAGTCTGGACCACCCTAGGATCCAGGCTGAGGGAGCATGACACAGGGGACGTCGCGGTATACAGGCATTTAATGCAGGTCACCTATTCACTGATCTCAGCTGTCTCATTAACTTCGCATCTTCACCCAAGTTATAAATATCAGTAGCAGCACAAAAATGTGATAATGTTCATAGAAAAAATATGATACAGAAAGAAAAGAACAAGGTACAGTAATCACAGTCATACCATAGTAAAAATATATAGCAAGCGAGATACAACAATCCTACAGTTATAGATTTAGATTTCTGCCAGGTAAATTGATATAAATCATTTACAGACATACTGCAAGAGCATGGAGATGAAACCTTTTTTCTTTAAGAAACAGCTTTGACTGTCACACGTCAGTCCAACTTACAGTACCGATAGTATAACAATTGTAGTACATAAAGACACAGATGGATTTATTGACTCTCCATAATGACATCTTTAGAAGATCTTTCCTTTAACCAGTTCATTATTGGTTTAGAATACAACGAAGGACCAGAAATTGGGCGAAGAGATATAGGAGATGTATTTCATAATGCTGGATCTGTATTTGAGAAAGCCTATCTGCCAAAAGAATTGGGAGTAGAAAGGTGTACCAGTTTCAGTCCCGCAGATGAGTGTAAGCCAGATTTTATTGCTCTTGGTACCAACATACAGCTAAGATAATTAGGAGATATAGACAGAAGGCAGCTATGAATAAATTGAAGAAAAGGAAGTTGTCTGCGCTCCACCAGGGAGAGCCAACCCAATTTGTGATAAATCGCAATGGTAGGTTTCCTTAGGGGAGTTCAATTTGCTTAGTTAATTGGCAGATGCCGATCAATAAATAAAATCGCCATAAAAGTGGAAAAGTGGGAGCAAGGCAGAAGCAGGAAACTACAGACCTGTTAGTTTAACCTCAGTGGTAGGGAAAATGATGGAATCACTTCTGAAGGAAAGAATTGTCGAGTATCTAGAGGCCAGAGGGGCACAGGACCCAAGGCAGCATGGATTCACAGCGGGAAGGTCATGCCAGACAAATCTGATAGATTTCTTTGACTGGGTGACCAAAGTAGTAGATCAGGGAGGGGTTGTAGACATGGCCTACCTAGACTTTAGCAAGGCATTTGACACAGTCCCACACAAAAGATTAATATACAAGTTAGCTAGCCTGGGAGTGGGTCCCAAGATGACAGCATGGGTAAAGAATTGGCTGGAGAATAGGACACAGAGAGTAATAGTAAATGGAGTCCACTCTGAAGAAAGGGGGGTTACTAGTGGGGTACCACAGGGTTCAGTATTAGGACCAGTCCTCTTCAATGTCTTTATAAGCGACATTGCAGAGGGACTGGAAGGAAAAGTATGTCTCTTTGCAGATGACACAAAGATCTGCAACAGAGTTGATGCACACGTGGGGTGGAAAGGATGAAAAGGGACTTGGCAAGGTTAGAGGAGTGGTCAATGTGGCAGCTTAGATTCAATGCTAGAAGTGCAAGGTAATGCACCTGGGAAACAAAACCCAGGAAAGAGTACACAATGAGGGATGAGATACTAACAACAACAAAAATGGAAAGGGACCTGGGGGTAGTCATATCAGATGACCTAAAGGTGGGCAAGCAATGTGAGGGGGCAGCAAGGAGGGCTGGGGGATACTGGGATGCATAGGGAGAGGCATCACCAGTAGAAAACAGGAAGTTATTATCCCTCTGTACAGACAGCTGTTTCAGACCCCATCTGGAGTACTGTGTACAGTTCTGGAGACCCAGTCTTCGCAAAGGACATAGACAGGATGGAAGCTGTCCAGAGGAGGGCAATTCAAATGGTGCAGGGTCTGCACCGAAGACATGAAGAGAGAGCTTAAGGAGCTTAATATGTATAGCCTCGAGGAAAGGAGGAGAGGGGGACATGATAGAAGCGTTCAAGTACCTCAAGGGAATCAACAAAGTCCAAGAGGGTAGCATCTTTCAAAAAGAGGTGTGCAAGAACAAGGCACAATTTGAAGCTGGGGGTGGCTCAGGGTAATTTAAGGAAGTATTTTTCACAGAGAGGTTGTGGATGCATGGGGCTGCCTTCGGAGGAGAGTCGTGGAGTCAAAAACAGTGGTGGAATTCAAGCATGCATGGGACAGTCATAAGGCAATTCTAGGGGGTGGGGGTAGAAAGAAGTAGTCTGCTGGTTAACTAGGATCTGTGCTTATCCAGTAGGTAGGGAAATGGGCAGACTGGGTGGGCCAAGCGGTCCTTATCTGCCATCATATTCTATGTTTCTATCATTGAGATATCTTATTGCAAACCATCTCAGGAAAACCAACTTAATGAGGAAAAAGAAAGCTGATATGGGACACCAGTTTTTTAATTAAATATGTGACATGAACATTCCAAATTAAGCATGAGTCAAAACACAGTTCCAGGTATTTACAGCTTTGTACAGTTACAGTATTCCTAGAACCAATGGTCACAAGAGATAGGAAATCAGATGTTTGTAGTCTCCATCTAGCGTTCTGATCCCAAAATCGTTGCTTAAGCCATCCTGGTGGTACAGTGATAGTGATACTGCCTGCTAAGCCCGACAGCCATTGTTTAGGAGGCGGGCCTCATTCTTTCAAGGGTCAGCTGGGGCAGAGAGGATTTATAGTTCAGTGCACTGCTGTTCTGTTTATGGGAGGAGGTTCAGACATCCCGTTAGGTGACTGCCACCTTGTGGAGGCCAGGTGCTAAGCACAGCTGGAACTGCCTCGGCAGGGCAAGGGCCACCCTCAGCACTGATACGAGGCATGCATACGCAGTTTGCCATTGCACGCTGGAGACGCTACAGAACACAGTAGTGGAAAACCCTCTAGGTAAATACCTGGCCCATCGCAGGCTTCTCACTACCGATTGGACAGTCTTTGAATCTTGGTTTTTGTACTGTAAGGAGATGACCCTCACCAGGGAGGGGCAAACCAAGGGGGACTGTGGAGCTGGTAAGTCCCACAGATGGTGGGCGATGGGATTGGGTGGAATAGGGGCTGGTTGGAGAGAGGGAGCATAAAATCCTTGATTTAAAAAGAAAACAATTGCCTGTGTTTTAGTGGCATTAACAAGTTTGTTTTTGATTAAATGATACTGAGCACTACCTAAAGCCATTTGAAGAGAGATTTGAACTACTTTTAGGGTTCGCCCACTGGTATTCAAAATGGCATCATCGGCATCTAAATGTGTCCCAGTGCTCAATGAATGAATAACTAAGTCATTCACGTAAAGTGAGAAAAGTAGGGGGCTGAGAATAGACAAGTGGAACACCTTTGTTTACTCTCTAGACAAAAAGAAAAAAAAACATGAAACAAACTTGTGGTTGATCAAATAGGTAACTCTGGAACCACTTCAGAGATCCACCACCAAGGCCTAGGCACTTAGTGATGATAGTGTCAAAGGCCATGGGCAAATAAATCCATGAAGATGGCTTCAGAGACCAAACCATGGACAGTAGCTAACAAAAGGTAATTTTTTTATCTTCGTAATAGTTGTTTTAGTGCTGTAATGTGGCCGAAATCCAGATTGTGAGGGAGTGAGAATATGTTTTAAAATTAGATGAAAAGATATTTGAGAACCAGTCAGTTTTTCCATAAACATGAAGGCAGGACTTAGCAATGAAATAGGACAAAGCCAGAGAATGAATCTTTTGCACCTAATTTAAAACTTGGAATAACTTGGAGTCACGTGATGCAGCCTTGCTGAGCAGTCGTGGTTAGAGCGAGCTCCATGGTCTACACTACTAAATTTACTGTAAATTGCAGTTTAAATCTGCATACAGCAATGAAATTGTCGTTGAGCTGTTGACTCTATAAGCAGGCTACACACTAACGGCTAGAGACCTCTGTTTCTAGTGGATAACATGTCAGAAACTCCAGCTTGTTCTAAGGCTGAGATGCACATGGCCACCCCACCATCACTCCTGGAGTGTTCTCAGACCACCAAAAAACACAAACTCGACAATTCACCTATCTCCTCTGATACGGGGCAGAGAGGAAGAAACTATGGAGAGATTCTGTAGAGAATTGGAATCGATTAAGGAAGTGATTCTAGACTTAGTTGGAGACTTTAAATAATTTAAGCTGACCCTGGAGGATCTGGCGAGGAAGGTCAGCGATACTGAAGCCGGGATCAGCTCCTTGGAAGATCAGAGGGCCTGAGATGAGGTGCATATGATAGCTTTCTAACCAAAAGTTAGCAAGCTAGGGCCCGAATTGAAGATCAAGAAGTGTGAAGCCGGGGCACTGTTGAAAGCACACCCTCACAGATGGTAGATGTTCAGTTTGGTTCTGCACATTGAGGCTACAATTTTGCTACTATTTGCTGGTTAACATTGTTAAATCGACTAGCAAGTAGCAGAACTCGATACCTAATTTTCTCTGGAGCAGATTGATATATTTTATGACTATGGGACGAATAAATAGAACTGGACCAAGCGGTTGCTAAATCTCAGACCCGATGGAGTTAACAGGCTTCAGCACCTACACCAAGAAATGTGGGAAGCAGAGCTCCCCATGGAAGGCCCTGAAATTGTCAATGCAGGCCATCAACAATAAGGTAGAACTATCCTGAAGAGGATCAGGGAGCAAGATGTCAAAATTGAAGTGGCTTCTAAAGCGGCAGCTACAGCAGAATCACAAGCCACACAAAGCTCTATCAGCTACCCTGAAACTGATCCAAGAAAATTACTCAGCTTCAGTGCAGGTTAGAAGCACTAGAAGAATGCTCAGTGTGCATCTAACATTTGATTGTTGCACGCCAGAGGCCATGAAGCTCCTGACTTGTTACTTTTTAGAGGACTGGCTTCCCGGGCATTGCATCTAAATTTGGACTGGGCATCACATTTTATCACGGGCTTACTGTATCTCCCCACAATCTGCAGAGGCTCAGAAGGACCTTCCCGGTACTGTCCTTCTTATTCGATGGAGATTAGGCTGCGAGGATCATCTGTTGCAAAGCGGACCCGTAACACTGACCAGCTCATTTACAATGGCGTACTGTACATCTTTTTCCTGACTTGTCCTGTGCAGCGTCAGCCCACCTCAAAAAATTTAATGGCATCAAAGTGAAACTGAGGAGTCTTGGGATGGTCCACTCTTTGTTAATGCTGGCCCGACTACGCATTTATTATAGAGGCAGCACTTTCCAGTTCACTGACCCGCTTGAGGCTAGTAAAAGGGTTGAAATGATTCAGAGGGAGTTTGAGGCAGAACATGGGGCGGCTCATGATGATCGGAGTTCAGAGGAAGAGTATTCCCGAACAGGTAAGATATCCAGCCTGGTACTGAACTGAACTGTTTACTATTCTCCAAAGTTTGGTGCGTTACATCGGAACTGAGATTTTGTGCATTTGGTGCATGTTTTTTCTTCCTGGGACAATTGCTAATCCTAGAGTGGGGATTTTCTCCTGTCTGGGAGGAAAGATGTATGCAATGTAAATGTTTGCTTTCTGATGGTTCTCAGTTCTGATGTTGATTAAAAGTTTTACAATTGTTGCCTTTGATCGTGCATCTCAGTTGAACTTTAACCGGAGGGGCAGGCATTATCCTGCCACACCACTGTGATTTTATCGTCCATTTTCTCCCCAATGGCAGCCAGAGGCATGCAGTGTTGCAGATGTACATGCATGTAGAGGCATGCACATGCCATGCATCAGCCGCCCCCCAACACTTCCTAGTTGCAACCACTGCAACCCCCACTATGCCTCCATGTAGAGGCAGTATAGGACTGGTGCAGGCCAATCTGGGAGAGGAGAACTGCCAGGCAGGCGCTCAGTCTCTTCTCTTCCTCCCCGACAACTCATGCTCTGCACCCAAACATCTGTAGCTGGCGTGGAGCCACATGTGGCATCCAGTGCCTCAACCCTCAGCACCACCAGGTTGGCAGGCAGTATAATATTATAATATATTGAATCTGTTGCAATGCTGCTGTCTAACATTTCTATTACAACTTCATCTTCAATAGCATTCCCTTTTGTCTAGTTCTCATGCTTCCTGCCTCTGCATTCCTATAATGTAACCTTCTGGCTTAGTTTTGCTGCCACTTACATGGACCATGGTCAGACACTTTAATTTAAGAAGGCTTCAAAAACCAGACAGCATAAATGAAAGGAAGTCTGTATTTCACTTGGTGTGCTATGCAGATGAAATCCTTTGGTTTGAACATTTTTTTCCAAGAAAGTACGTAATTGAATACACATAACCATCCACACCAGGAAGTGCTATATTACTGTATGTTGGGGGTTGGGGAGAACCACTGGACTACCAGGAATGAATGATGAAATAAAGCGTGGATTATCGGGGACTACTGGACCACCAGGGAATGATAAAGCAATAGGAATGGGCAATTTGGGGGGTGGCAGAAACCACTGGACCACCAGGGATTCATGTATACACATTAAATGGACGATTGAGAGGACCACTTGACCAGCAGGGCTCTCATTTGAAGGTTATAAGTGACACTGAGGGACTGCTGTGCTCCATGTAGATGAGCACGTAATGGGCATGCAAATGGCCCCTTAGTGCCTGGCACGCCCAGTGGGCTTAATTGCATGTTTATGTTGAATATAGCCCACAGGGGGTCTTGATGCTATCCTGTTTCGGGCAGCGTCATTCCCTGTAGGCTGTATGCAGCCATGGTCTGTGTCACGGTGGCGCAGATTCACTTAACGTTGCACTGACATGGCCTGATATTCAGTCGGATAGAGCCGCATGCTATCTGTCTGAATATTGCAGCAGCTGGGTGTGGCACAGGAGCAAGCACAGTACAAACATTTGTGCTGCGCTAGCTCCATATTCTGAATATGGGGCTCAATGTGCGTCACTATACAGTAACACAATATATGTAACAACCTTTTGTCCCCTTTCTGTCTTAAGTGAGCTGCTGCATTGCACACAGCCATGTGTTTCCACACACTACATCATGGTGTTGCAAAAATAGCCTCTGGGGTACTCAAAAAAATCTTAGCAGCGCCTCCCTGAATCTCAAGTTCATAGTGCTCCTGGAGTTCCAGGAGCCCACAGATGGGAGTTAGGATCAATGATCAAACCCGGGTCTCCCACACAGTAGTTCAAAATGCCACCTGTTGCATCCCAGGGAAAGCCTTGTGGGTCTGAACTAGAAAATAAAGACTTTTTTCCTATTCAGTTTTGGCTCTTTTGACCATGGTGGGGTGTACCCTTGTCAGCCAACACACGCTACCCAGTCCATGAGGACCATGACTTTCACTTTGAAGGGGCGCTCTCAGGGAGAGACTGAGATTACCCTTTTTTCCAAGATTTGCATGCGGTCGTTTCAGTGGTGTGGTGGTGTATGGATCTCAGGCTTTATGCTGTGCCTGCCTGGAGGGTTTTCTCTTTGTGGTTTCCTCTGGAAGCACGGACATGCAGTGATGTCAGCGCACAAACATGCATGCTCCCAAGCACATCCCGCAGACGTCCACTGCTGCCTCCGCCCCCTTTATGTGGTATCTTCCTGTGTACAACCAGTCTGCACTAGCTGTTACTAGTGCACCGGGAGCTCACAGTCCACCACCCCGAAGGAGGAGAACTATCCATGGGACACTCATCCTACCTCTCCCCAGCCGGTCCTCTGACACTCAGGTCTTGTTCCTGATCTCAGGTCATCAGCGTTGCAACCACTGTGCCAGTGGGCCGTCATAATAAGGAAATTTTTTAGATGTCTTGATTAATTCTCTTCCTATCTCTATGACGTTAAAAAAGGAAAATGTTATGACTTTTCTTACTGGACTGCATCATTAAAATAACAGCAGTTTAACTTCTTGAGTCCCCTCCTCAGGATGGATGAAAACTGCTTAGAAAGGGTTTAGGAGAGGGCTATGAAAATAATACAGGGCAGCAGGGGAGGACATGCAAGGAGAGGCTGGAGAACCTGAACATGTACTCTACTAGAAGCAAGAAGAGGGACATGATTGGGACCTGCAAGTTTCTTTCTTTTTTCTTTAAACTTAGTGTTTATGCCCCTTCACTCAGTCTAGCACCTGCTCTTTTGGGCAGTCCATAGCACCTGTTGGTTATGTCTCTTGTTTCATACCAGGTGCTGCTCCCTCCATGGAGCCGTAGTTCTGCCTGGCTCAGTGGGGCCAGGGCAAGGGGGATGTACTGCCAGATTCTCCTGATTTTTAGTCTGGGACAGCCCCATAGGACTGGAGGGCCTGGATGTGCCAGTGGGTCCAGTTGCCTCGGGAGTCAGGGCTGTACATTTTTCCTAGTTTCTCTCCTCTGCCCTTAGCATACTAGGGAGCGCAAGTGTGCACATGCACTACAGCATGCTGCATGTGACCTCAAGCTGATGGCCTGCCCTAGCCTGCCTACTTTCGCTGCACTGCCACTCATGGTCACCTAGATGGCAGCATTGCAGGTGAGGCAGTGACCCTCTCTCCCAGGAGGAGGAGGAGGAGGAGGAGGAGAGCATCCTCTGGGATGCTCGATCTGGCTCCTGACTACCCACACTCAGTATCAAACCTGGGTCACCAGCATCACAAGTGTCTCCACCCCCCAAATAAAGGTTTTATCCTCTTTGGTGAAGGGGGAGGAGTTCTTGCAGCAGGGCTATGATTTGTGCTATATTCTATCTTAGCAAAGGTATGCCACCGGTTTTATAATTGTGCCTTACAGGATTTTCTTGTGGCATTCTGTCTCTTCTCGTCAGTGGTTCCCCGTGTTTTCTGTTCCCGCAGGTGTACCACGGAGGTGGTGGTGGTAATTGCTTTTGAACCGCGGAAGACATAGCGACCCTTTGGAAAGGTCGAGAACCAGGAGCCAAGCTGTTGGGGAAGTGTTTGAGGTGACAGAGCAGAGTGAAGCGGTAACTGGAAGATGCCGTTTGGGCTGACAGAAAGAAGTGTACGGAGAAAAAAAAAAAGAGATTTGGGCCTTGTTTTATTAATTAACCTGAAGCTGCGGTTCTGCGATAGATTTTATCCTAAAGGGATGTAAAATTGTTTGTAGTTTTTGTGTGTTTTTTATATATATACGTATTTACTTTTGGTCCTTCTTGATCCTTTTAGGTCCTGCTTTACTGTTGCTTTATCTTCTTTCTTTTTTTTTTTAAACACTGAATGTTTTTTTTTTTGTTTTGTTTTTTTTTAAGAACTTAGAATTTGACTTTGTTTCTAGGCCATTTTAAATTTTCCCGGGCTTGATAAGTCACGTGCTTGACCAGCCTATAGCCGGCTAGCCTTTCCCCTCTGGGTATTTAAGGCACATGCATGGCCTCCTCCTCAGATGGTTTTGCATTTTCAGAGGAGAGAGGATCATGGCAGCTCTACTTGGGATTACTAGCTATAGCTATAGTTATATTGCTTTGTCTTGATTTTACTATCGCTAAAAAAGGGAAAGACATAATATTCGTACTTGATCCACTTGTTGATTTGATCTGCTTGATTTAACAACCAAGAAGGGCGGTAAAACAGTGGGCAACGGCTAAGGCTAAGGAAGCCCAAATTTATGATTTGACAGCTGCTGGTAAAAGTAAGGGACAATTTGATATTTTTTTTCTCTCCGATTTTATAAGATTTTATGAGTTTCATATAAGTCTGATATAAGATTGTGAGCTCATAATTTGTTTTGAGGGTAGTACATTTTAGCATCCTAGAAAGACTAGCTTCTGAGTTTGTTTTCTTGTTTTTGTTTTATAGTGCCCAGTTATTGTACTGAGAGAGTGTATCAGCGTGGCGCTAATGGACACTAGGACTATTACTGGGATTATCTTTATCGTCTCTATCAAGCGTGGTGGAATCTAGAACTTTTATAAATATCAAGCGGAACTCATGGATATCAACGGACTTTAGCGGATTCTCATTGAGATTCTGAAGATCTTTTATTTTCACCTCACATGCACTAATGCCACTAATATTATATATGCCATACATTTTAGTAGTATCAAATATACGTGTCTTGTTTGCTTCTGCTGCTCCCTGTTTCTCCATCATTATGATTTTGAAAGAGGTGTTGAAGGGGGTTTGAGGAGTTTAAACTGTGACTGCTTCTCCTCTCCATAAAAATAATACAGAAAGATGCGGACGCGGATATGGACCTGGTGGTTATGATGATGGTGATGGTGGTTCTTTTTTAAACATCCGTAGTTTCTGTTCCTAGTCGTTCTTTTAAGAAGTTTTAAGACCGAAATAGCTCTATTGGATGTTTGTGCTGATGTTTGTATTTCCTGTACCTTTTGTATTTGATTTTGCATTTGAGCAATTACTTTTTTGACAGCGCTTGAGGTTGTAGTCTGTATCTGATCACATTTAACTGGTTTAAAAAAGAAAGGGGAATTTATCTAATCTATTTAACGCATTTCAAGTATCTTATGTATACCCGTAGCAGTAAGATGGTGGCAAAAAATAATAGGGGTGTGAACAAACAGAATAAATTGCTAACTGACCATTCAGATTTGAATTTGAAGTCTAAAGGGGTTAAGGGGGTTAAAGGTAATTGCTGTGTATACACACAAGATTTAGTTATTATGGCTTCGACCCCTAAAGAATCTAAGGAACCCGAACTCGAAGGAGTTGCTTCATCTTCCTTTCCTCATTTTTCTATTAAAGAACATGGTGTACAAAACTATGGGTTCATTGATTTGGAATCTAATTATAGAAATCACTATATGGTTAAAGAGAGGGATTTTTCGCAGGGTACTTTATTATCAGAAAATTTTAACAAATCAATTCAAGACAAAAAGGTAAAGAGCGCTGAGTGCTCAAAAGAAATGCAAGTTAGGGTTAAAAAGTTGAACAAAAAACTCCTGACTAACTCCAGTAATCGATTTATAATTAGGAGTTGGAGGTAAATGGATATCCACCCATTCTTCCTAATTAGTACACTTCGTCAAGGTAAAATCACTGATTTCTTCTCTAAAACCAGATTGGATCATGAGAAGCTTATAAATCTGAGTACCCAACCTATATTGTGTCATACAGAAGGTCATATGGAGACTTCCCCGAAGGAACATACTATTATTATAAATTCCTCTGGAGTCTCTGCTCAAAACAATTGGATAGGAGAATCAGTGAATTACTCTTCTGATATTAGGACAAATCAAGGGGTCTCTGTAATAAAGGATGATGTTATCTCCTGCTTTCCATCTGGTTTGAACCTATTTAGCCCTTTAGAAATGTCAGAGACATCAACAGCTCTAGAGGGCTCAATGGTGGAGATGGAGGAACAAGTGTATCCAAATTTAAATGGATCCCCAGATGAGATCTTTAAAAGAATGGATAGAGAGGTACAGAATACCCATTTATTGCCCAATGCCCTGATACTATATCCAAATATACTATCAAGGCCTTGGCCCATCTGGTCATGTCAAATGTTGTGCTATGAGTGGCTTACAAGGCATTAAAGTGGCCATGGAAAATTTGTCACAGTTCTATATAGAAACATTTGCTTCACTCAAACAACAAATTTTATTATTGATTGAAAAAAATGAGACTAATAGACCAAATCAAAACTTGTCATTCTACTCTCTGAGTTTCGTTGAGACTCTAAGAAATAAAAAAAGAGGGGTTTAACAAGAAAAAGGGAAAAAAAAGGAGAGTAACCCTAAGAAAAAGTCTAATAATAGTAAATCTAGACAACAGAAAAACAAAAAGCTTAATAAAAATGAAAGAATGGTGAGAGGACCTTCTTCTATAGCAGAGACCAATGAGCATATTAATCTAGAGGGGGATCAGGTGCCCAAAGAACAACTTAAGTCACCTCTCCTATTGAATGGGGTGAATATGGAGTTAGCAACTAACTTAGCAGTAGCTGAACCAGTTTCTTTAAAAGTACAAGAAAAAAGGACTAGTAAAACCATTCCAGTCCAAAAGTTAATTTCTCTGGAGAATTCAACCAAGAGAGATCAGCCTAAACAAAGCTCTGGAAATAACTCAGTGTTATTAAGGGATGATGCTCATTTTGTAGTTAAAGTTAAAGACCACCATGAAACATATGAACTATTATGTACAGGCAAGGAAGTAATCTTCAAATTGGATTATATGTATTGTAAAGATTATGAAACTAGTGCAACTTTGACGAATCTAATAACCCATATGTTGAGAGCAGAATTGGGATTACTAGCTGTAGCAGATGCTCTTATTATGGTAACTAGGGACACAGTTAATCCCTTTGGTCCGGTTTATTTTATGCTCCCAAATTTGGATGTAGCAAAAGAAGTCTGGGCAAAGCAAGGTTTGATTGACTCACTAGGAACGGCACTGTCATCACCAGTGACTTGGGCCACAATCTGGAAAAAGCACTTATAATGGGATTAAACCAGGTAAAGTGCTAACATATGAAAAAAATTAAGTCTACCCTTGCATTGCTGAATTTGTAGTACCCCCTGAAGGCTCTGTTTGTTATTTTTGGGGTATAAATATTGGAGGGAGAAACTGTTGAAAATGTACTATCCTTTTTGAGAATGATTTTGTCAGCTATCATTTAAACGCAAATAGACTCGGATGAAATAGTACAAGTAGAGAGGGTCATGAAGGATGAACAAGGCACTTAGATAAACTGTTTTATATCCTCTGCACAATTAGTAGCACTATTATTAGAGAATAGACATATATTGGATGAGGTGGGTATTTACTTGGTGGAATTGAGTGAGTGGGAAACACAGGAACAATTTGGAATAATTCATTCATGACTACAACCATTTGAAAGCAAAGATTTTGATGCATCAATAAATCAGGGACGGAAGGTAATGAATAATATAAGTTGTCACATTCTCAACTGGAATATTGCAGGACTTCATAATAAATTTGCAGATCCTCAGTGGGTTAGCTTTGTCTGTACTTTTGAAGTTATTATTTTTCAAGAGACATGGGCACTAACTCAGCCTTATTTGAATGGTTTTGAATCAAACTTTGTACCTGCAAGTGAAGTGAAAAAATATGGAAGAAATAAAGGAGGACTGGCAATTATGATAAAAATGAGGGATGGTTTAGGGGTTTTAACAAGTCACCCCCTTACTTCCGAAATACTTATGGTAGTAGTTGTGTGGGATTCCAATATTGTTCCGATTGTAAATGTATATATTACACCATGTTTTCATACTCACCCCACATATGATATTTGGGCTCAGTTGTCTATGGGAATAGATTTGCTTACACAAACAAATAAAGTAGATATACTACAATTAGCAGGTGATTTTAATGCTAGGATTGCAAATTTTGATAATTTAATTGAGCTGCAAGAACAACTTAATATGCCAGATCTCGAACAAGAAGAACTACAGATATGATTGTTAATGAGGCAGGAGATGTTTTCAAACCTTCATTAGGGATAATAACTTTATTGTCCTTAATGGGAGATTGGAGGAGGATTATGATGGTGAATGTACTTTTTCCTCCCTTGGGTAGGAGTGTGATTGACTTTATTTTATGCTCCCCTTTTAGTTATCAATATTTTAAAAAAATTAGAGGTGATTATGAGAACAGAAAGTGATCATGCAGCAACTTTGCTGGCCTTTGAGAATCCTGATAATAATTCTCCTTCTTTACCTAAACCTATGATTGAGCTTGAGATTCGAGGGAATAAGAAGCTAAGGTTGAGTAATAAGGTAATGAATGAAGTATCACATATAATATACTCTCCTATCTTTGTTAACCTGTATCAGAGTATACAAAATGATCCTAAAGGTGAGCAAATTTATCACCTACTGAATTCAGGATACCAACAAATAATGAGATTTATTACACTAATATTAATGACTGTAAGTCAGTATCCTGGTTTGATGACCATTGTAAGAGGAAGAAAAAGAAGTTAGCCAATCATATTAGACAAACAAAAAAACATACGACAAAAGGGGCGCTGCTAAAGTTAAATAAAGCTCATAGTGAATATAATAAATTTCTGGTTAAAAAAAAAAAGGGAGTTTACACATAAACAATGGGAAGTAATGTATCAAGCTATTAAGGGGGGTAATAGTAGGCTCTTTGGTCATTAGTATCAAGAGGAACTAATTATCAGAAATCAAACCTCCACATATATTCAGAAAAAACTTGGACCATATATTATAATTCTTTATTTAATAAACACAATAATGTAGGGGAAGAAATAGTGGATAGTTACATTGGGGGGATATATACCTTTAGTGTTTACAATAAGCGAGGTAGAAGATGCTATCTCGAACCTCCCAAATAACAAAGCACCTGGACCTGACTTGATCCCTGGGAAATTTATAAGGCACATTTAAACTACTGGGTAATCTTTTCACAAAATTTTTAATATATGTTTAAAAGAAAGATTTATACCATCTTCATGGATCGAAACTATAATTGTGCCAATTCATAAAAAAAGGACATTTGCAATCACCAGCCAATTATCGTCCAATTAGTGTTATTGATATTAGTGGGAACATTTTTTCGAAAATTTTATTACAAAAATTACAAAACTGGACAGTGATAAATTCTCCATTATCTATGTTTCAAGCAGGATTTCGCAAGGATTTTGCAACTACAGATAATATATACATCTTATCTCAATTAATAGAAAAATATAGGTAATTTCGCAGAATGAAGCTGTATGTTTTGTTTGTCAACTTTACGGCAGCATTTGATTCGCTGAATAGAAACAAATTATGGGAAATTCTAATAGGGAAAAAATACCTTTGAATCTTCTGGTCCCAATGTATATGCTATATTCACATACAGTTACAGCTGTTAGATATGATAACAAGGGTAATCTTACCGATTACTTTAGAACAACTTCAGGAGTCAAACAGGGATGCTTTTTGGCTCCAATTTTATTTAATCTGTATATTGATTCTCTTATGACTTACAGTAAGGTACCCAGTTTAGACTCTCTTAAAATTAGGAATTACCCAATTCACAGTCTTGCGTACGCAGATGACTAAATTATTTGTGCTCTATCTATACAGGGACTACAAAATAAAATAAATCAACTTAATATTAAATGCAGACAATTGGATTTAACAATAAATATGAACAAAACTAAGTACATGATTTTTGCTCCAAAGCAAGGTCAAGGTAAGAAACAAATATCTATCTAAATAAAGCACAGATTGAAGGTGTAACTTCTTATATATACCTAGGTGTTAAGTTTCTGCAAATGGAGCATGGTCAGAGTTTTGGAGGGATCAAGTGGCAAAAGCCAAATTGATGGCTAAAGCATTACTGCGGTTTAACAGTAAATACTCAGGTCATTTAGTTCCTCCGGCATTAATCGCTGCTAAGGCAAAAATTAATCCTATTCTAACATTTGGAGCAGAGGTTTGGGGTGTAAATCCTCCTTTATGGTTGAAGACCCCTCTCTCTCTCTTTATTTATAAATCATTATTACAGATCCCTATATCTACATCTAATCCTATAGTTAGGGCTGAATTAGGAAGATTTCCCATTGCCACCATAATTGAGATGCGTATGGCGGGTTATTGGCTAAAAGTCATTAATCATCAGGCTAATAGTTTACCGCTTATTATGACTGAAAGAAAAAATTGCTTGGCAAAATCAAAATTTCAGATCATCTCGGTCAAGTGTATCCAAGGTATTTTGGAGAAAATAGCTATGTATCATCTTTGCTAGATTGGGAAAAATCAATTACAATATCTCCTTATTTAAGGAACTGGTTAAAAAAATATATTTACATTTGCTCAAAGCAAACAAATGGAGCTCTTAGAGCACTAAGTCAGGCTATTTGTTAGCTCAAAATAAGACTGATGTATTTTTGGAAACCAATCTAATTTTACCCTTACACCTTTAGATAGGAAAATGATTACATGGGTAAGGATGGGCATTATTTGCTCTAAATATATATTCTTTAATAGAACAGCTGCCCCCAACACCTACCTTGAAACATGTAGGTGTACTAGAGATTTCGTAGAAAATCTTTATCATATCACGATGCAGTGCCCTTTATATAAAATCCCGCGCTTTAAACTACTTAACGATTTTCTTAACAAATATGCAGATGTAGAATATGACCCATTATTTGTGCTCTTACACCCTCATACAATAGAAGAGGCTAAGATGACTTCAGGGTTCTTTTACCAAGTGATGAAATATAAAGAAAAACATCTCCCTGCCTCTGAGAAATACATTTGAAGCCTACTGGCTCAAATGAATTAAAATTAAGTGACCTGTTAATCCTTAGCAAAATGATACAAATATTAAGAAAGGGAGGGTTGGGATTGTGTGGAAAGAGAAAGGAAAAGATAACAGAGGGATAATAATTCTTCTGTCTGATTATGTATATTAATATTTTGTACCAAGGACTTTTAATATTTATACTGTGATGTAACTGATGTCTATGTATCTGTATGTGTCATAATGTACATTTTAATGTTTTTAGTATATTGTAATGGTAATTACCGAACAATAAAAATGAACTGAACTGAACTGAAATCCTCTTTGGTTAGGGCAGGCTGGCTCCCTTTGGTTTCTGTTCCTGCCTTCCCCCACTGGTGACCACTTCCGCAGGACTTACCTGCTGGCTGTATTCCATCACCAGGAGGGGCAGGGCCACCCCCAGAGACACACAGTCAGAGTCTGTCTGATGGGTTCTGGCAGTGGTTCAGGTGAGAGGCTGGCACAAAGCATCATTCGCACCTACCCCACCATCCATTTTCCACCTGATTTTCTCTCTTCCCCATAGCTGGGGTGCACACATCAGTGTGTGCCTGTGGAGGCAGGCACACGACAGAGTCCACTCCTTTCCCTTCATGCTGGCCCTGACTCGCAGTACCATAAGGTCTCCACCTGGCGACAGTGCTGCTGGCATGCGGCAAGCCCTCCTTCCCCAAGAGAAGAGAGACATCCATCACATGCTCAGCCCCCGGTGACCCCAGCAACCCGAGACCACTCCTGATCTCTGTTCACAGGCGTGGCAGGTAGTAAACCCTACTGCCATGCCACTGGGCTGGCTAGACCTGCAAGTTCTTTATATATATATATATATATATATACACACACAGTATATATGTGTGTGTATATGTATATGTATATATATATATATATATATATATATATATATATATATATACACATACACACAGTTTATTCTCTTTCGGTGGAGCTGGCAGGCAGCCCATCCCTCCCTCGATAGGGCTTTGTCTCCAGACCCCAGCTTCCTTACACCCAACCTTCCCATTAATCCCCCACGTGTCATTCCCACTGCCCATGACAGGGCTGAAGGTGAAGGATGTTGATTCTGTCCCCCCGAGACCAACATCCAGACTCTGGGTGCTAGGGCCATCGAGAGCCTGCCAGCTCCGTTTCCACCTTTTTCTCTCCTCTCCTTTGCCGGGGTTGATCGTGCCCATGTGGAGGCTTGCACACGCAGTGAGGCTAGTCGCTCCCATTTGCACTACCTCCAGGCCTCCATCCAGAAGCAGCCTTGCAGCGGACGCGGCTGAGTCGCCATCCTGGGAGAGGAGAGCTGCCCTACGGCTACTCGATCCATCCCCCCCCTCCACCGATGACCTAGGTTCGTTCCTGAACCTGGGTCACTGGCGCAGTGTGAGGTCTCAACCCTCATGCTAGAGGGCCGGCAGACCTACAAGTTCTTGAGGGTCTTCAACAAAGTAGACTGCAGTGTTATATTCACAAGGAATGAGAAAACGGTATCCAGGGGACATAGGTGGAGGTGGTGGTGGTGGATCTCAGAAAGGCTGTTAGGTAGTACTTTTTCATGGAGAGGGTGCTGGATACCTGGATTACCCTACCAAAGTCTGTGGTAGAAGCCAAATCAGTGACAAGTTTGAAATATGGCTGGGATAGGCACATGGAGATAGAAAGACCTGATGAGGGTTGTCGACAGCTGGGGAGGGGGCACTGGAAAGGCAAGAGGCTATATAACTCTGTTTCCAAAGTCAGGTCACACATGAGGTTAGATGGGAAATCGGCAGACTGGATAGATTAATGAGTCTTCAGTTTGTTCTGTATATCTATGTCCTGTATGTTGTACAGCATCTCTTAAAGTGTTGGCACAAAACTGTGTGTAATGTGTCTCTTGCAAACTCAATAACCTCTGTCATCTGAAGTTTCAAAAAACTCAGTCCGCATATATAGCTCGATATAGCTGAGTCCTAATTCTAAATGTCTTATTATACTGACCTGATTTTTCCTTTTTAAACGGGGAACTGCAAAAAAATCACCAGGACTGTGAATGACTTACTTGAAAGATGTATTTTTGTAATCTGATGGTCTTCTAGCACATGTAAATGCTTTGCTTCATTAGCCACGTACATTGCCACACTAGAGCAATGCCATGATCTTTTTCTGCACAGATTTAATCTTGTTTTTTTATTTACCAATACAGGGCTTCCTGATCCCTTCGCTAAGGTGGTTGTTGATGGGTCTGGACAATGCCATTCTACTGACACTGTGAAGAATACACTTGACCCAAAGTGGAACCAACACTATGATTTGTAGGTTCTTTCTATGATTCTTTTGCTCTTTACCACCCCCAACCCCCCAGTTTTGGTTTTTTTGCTAAAAAAATGATAGCTATATTAAGGTAGAAGCTTCAGCCGTGATTTTGGAGGGGAGAGCTAATTGTTCATTTGGTATTTCTGTGTAGTTGCTTGTCGGAATACTGAACGAAAATTAATAAATGAGCTGTGACTGGCAAGGGGACACCTTGTGGTAATATGTTCCTTTCACATTTAAGACACTGATTATGTGAAAAATAACATAGCCCCTTTGTCAGTAGTGGCATTGGTGTGCAGGGTTTCGGTTAAGTCTGTTTTGGGTATATTTGACTTTCAAAAATAAGGCAAAAACTTCCAAAATAAGGGGTGAGGAATGTAAAACAAAAAATTAGATGACTTCCAAAATTGCCGTCATGGAAGTCAAGAAATTGTAGATTTTTCTGAAAATAAATAGTATTTTATCACATACATTTATATTAACATCCATTAGTTGATCCTTCCTAGAATATTGACTTCCAAAATGTTGGTTCCAGGAAGTAATTTTTTAAACTTCCTTTATTAATTATATTGTCAGCAAAAATACCAACATATTACACGTATCACTATAACAGCTTTTGATTACAGCCAAGTCAGCACAGATGTAGGCTCACAATACAGGTTTCTGAGGTCCAGAGGTTCAACTGTATAACCGTAATAAAAGTCTATGTATCCCTTGTGTCTGACATTTGCCTGAATCAGTTTCAACTTATGGAAGTTTTAGACTTCACTAAAAATAAATTAACCGAACGTGTGTGTGTGTGTGTGTGTGTGTATAGGTAGGTACAGATAGGATGTATGTCAGTTTATACAGGTTGTTATTAAATATAGAAGAATTTTGACTCTGCTGGATGAGAGACTCGAGATAGGCGAGACCACGCTGCCCAGTGAAAGTATATATTGCCTTTTATTTTGCTACTGTAATTTATCTGCTGGACATACTCTGGATCTGAAATGAGTCGATATAAAGTTGACAACTGAAGTAGGTTGAGAAGGACTTTTTGTCTAGTTCTTGGTACCCCTTCTGTATCACTGGAAACAAGAACGTGTTTAGACCTCTGTAAAAGCATCACAGCATTTGTTGGTTATCTTCTAATAGTTCTACCTGGTAACATTTTCTTTTCATTTTTATGTTTAAAGTAGCTCAGTATGCTAAATACCATTGAAAATAATTTTGTGCATTATAACCATAAATACATTAACTTGTGGTTTGAATGTGGAATCTTAAGTCTTTGATAAAAACATAATTTTCCCCCTTTAGAACTTGTGGTAAAATGCAAGTGCTGAAAATGTTTTCTGTAGCGCTCCACATTGTCAATGGATAATCATAACAACTGGGTATAGTGCACCCCTTCCAGGGGAATGGCACAGCCCAAGCTTTAGAATGTTGGGCATATGAGGATTCCGTGCAGCAGCAACTCCCGAGTTTTACCTGTGCCATTTGAAGGGGACAGAGCTAATTTTATCTTTTCTAAAGAATGTCAAGTTTCAAGATTTCAAAACTTCTTTTGGGGCTGCAGTTCTGCACAGCAGGTTAGGGCTGCCTGTTTCAGGGAGCACCCCTGAATTGAAATTGTGCCTGTTAAGCTGTGGTTTTCAAATTGAATAACCTGCCTTTTTTCTCATTCCTTGTGTGGATTGGGAGCCATTTCTGCCTTGCTGGGGTGTTTTAATGGACCCATTAAAAAAAAAGAGAGAGCGATAAAAAGGTGCCACAGGCAGGTACAACTTTGTTTGTTGGGAGTGTAGGGTCTGTGGGGGCTCCTTCGGCTCTGGTGTCGGTTCCTTTTTCCCACCCCTCCCCCAAGCATCAGGTTTTGTGGTGTTCTATGTTGTACAGGTAATGTGTGCTTTGGGTACTTTTTAGTGGTGTTTTGGTGAATTTGTTTCACCTCGGACCTGTGTTTTTTCCATTTGCGCGTCAGCCTTTAAGGCTGGGCGTGCGCTCCTTCAAGCAGGCTTCCCGCCATTGTTTAAAGTGTGCACCCATGGTACATGCTCATGTGCAGCGCTAAACTCATTTGCACAGCACAGTCCCTATTAAATTGTTGCACTGTTGTGTTAGCGCACTCACAAGAGCCGTGTTTGTCTGCGCTAGCGCCCTGCACGCACCCATTAAGGAGCATGCATGCCCATTTCAGTGTTTTTTGCACGCTAATACAGTTTTACATCTTCTTTGGTGAATTTTAGCCCAGTGAGCTATAGGGTTAATAGTTATTGTTTTTTATGTAGTTTAACCTGTTTTTTTTTTTTCTCTGTGGTGATTTCAGTTATTGGCATAGTGGCTTCAGCTTGATATATTCAGCAGTCATAGGTTTGATTCCCACGACCTCCACTTGCATGATGTGTGACTCTGAGCAAGTAATTTAAGACAACTCGGTGGAGATTTTTAGCCCAGAAAAGATATTGGGGCTAATAATAATTTTTTACCTCACAATTGTTATTTGACACAGTTATATTTCTCTTTGGCACCATGACTTATCGGAGACCATGAATCATGAAACAATGTAAGACCTTCAAAAAGGTGATGAGGCCCTCCCCCATGGGTTCCTTTTGCCCTCATTGTGTTGCTTAGCATCCCCCCCAGCTGGTTCTGCAGCCTGGTGGGGGGGGAGCACCCGGTTCTTTAATTGGCAGTAGAATTGCAAAGAAATTACCTTGTGGCTCCTGAGTGAGCTTGAGCCCCGATGTCCCACAGGACATCCATGCAGATACACCTGCCCTAGTCGGGCCCCTCAGGTCAGGGAGGCCCCATCCAGGCATGTCCAGGTGTAGCACAGTGAGCTTAAGCTGTGATAACAGATGTGCAGGCAGGCCCTGACCTTGCCTTTTTGAAGGCCAGGATGACGATTATGTGGATCTTGGGGAATTTACCAACCTTAACTTCAAAAAAAAAAAAAAAAAAAGGGATGTTTTTCTCCCCTGCTTCATACTGGGCCCTTGTCTTTTTGGATAGCCGAGGCATGTAGTTCCTTACATCTCAGGAGGTGCAGTCTGTGGAGACGACAGCTGTCAGTCCATCTCTGTCTGCATCTTTTTTTGGCTACTATGTGACCAAAATTATTGAGCATCATTGGGAAGGTGTGGATAAGAAAAGTGTCTTCCCAACCATGTCATGGATCTTCCTTTTTAAGGAAAAGGTCTCACGGTGGGAAGCTCCTCCACTGAAAGACAAGGCCGTTTGTATTTCTGAAAAGACACTGTCCTGCCTATAGAAGACTCTGGCCCTAACAGTCTTTAATGTTAAGTGGATGGACACTGTGTGCAGGAGGAGTGTCGCCTCTATTAGCACACGACAGTTGTATGTCTTATGCTTCTTTTATTGGCCAGAGCCTTCAACATATGGGTCATTACCCTGGCCAGTTTTGTTCTGCTTTTCTAAAGGTGCGAGCCTTTTTTGCAATTCATGGCCATGGTTCCACTTTTCCAGGTGGTTATTCACTGGAGAATTTTGTGTCAGACTGCTCGGCCTACTTAATTGTTTTTGGCCATGAGGGCCATGTGGCTTAATCATTGTATGTGGTCAAGCTTTGTAAGCTAAGCTGTTTCAGGGAGGCCTATGGTTTGATTTCACCCTGGACACTATTAAAAAGAAAAAAAAAGATAAGCAGTGAAAAGAGGCTTTCTCCAGTGTCAAACAACAGTGCAAAACTATCATAACCCAAAAGGGTCAAGGTAATGGCATTTGCAGACAGTTCTAAGGGGTGTTCCGTTCCTTTCGAAATTGGTTCCTGAGAATGGATAAGCCTTCTTAGATAACAAGGTTACAGTATCAGTGGAGCACTGGCCAGGCACTGTGCAGGAGGCCCCGCACCAAGCCTGGTGCCTCACAAGAAAGCATGCGGGCCCATCTCTGACTCCTTTTCTTGGTGGTAGATTAGAGGAGTTTTCCTCAAGATGGGCCAGAACAATGTCAGGCGCCTTATTAGGGGTCACTTCTTTGCCCCACTTCTCAAGGGCGGCAAAAAGGCCAGATGTCATCAGAGCTTCTGGCCCCCCCTTATTCTTTCGGGACCATAGTACAGGTCCCTGTAATCGAACGAGGACGGGGTCCTATTGGTTTTATTTTATGGTCTCGAGGAAGTTAGGAGGTTGTCAGGCCCATTCTAGATTAAAGCGCCTAAACAAGTTTGTGCTTCACAAACCTTTCAGGATGGAGCCCCAGAGGTCAATACGGGGCTGCTCAGTCAAGGGGTTTTCTTAAGCCTCAGTGCATCTGACAGATGACTACCGCTACATTCCCTCCGTCAATCCTACTCAAAGTATCTCAGGATCTTACTTCGAAAGGGTCCTGCAGTAGGTCATAACAGATGGGACTGTGCCCTCTGGCATCAGGACTGCATGATAAACTTTTCCAGCAATGCCTGGTGGGGGACCGCCCACCAGACGTCACGTGATGGACGTCAGCGTGACCCTATATAGTGAGCGGTCCCCACGCCCACCCTCCAGCTCTTTCCCACCATCAACCTGAGCTCAGAGTACCTTGCGGTTACACTTGCCCAGCCAATCAGCATTTTTTGTCCGAATTCTCACTTGAATAGCTTATCTTTTATTTTCATTTATGTCTTCTCCACCGACGACTAAGATGAAGAAGAAGTCCGAGAAGTATGGCTCCCAGATTCCTCATAAGGATGGGCACCTTCTATGCCTCTTTTGCTTGGGCCCAGATCACGATACCACGGCCTGCTCTGACTGCTAGCCCTTCAACCAGGCCACTCGGAAAAGGAGACAGCAGGCCCTGGAAGCCCGTGTTTTGAAGTCTAGAATGGCTTCACTTGAAAAAGAGATGCAAAAGCTTAGGGACACTGCATCTTTCCCTTCTTCAGAGTCTAAAAAGAAGAAAAAGGAAAAAGAGAAGCATCGGGAGAAGGAGCACTCGGAGGATCGGGACTGAGGGGATTCCAGTAGGCCCTCGACCAGCAAGGCGGCTCCCCCGCCGCCTGCCCTAGTAGTTCTTCAGGCCGCTCCCGAGGCTCCTCCAGGTACTTCTACTGCTGCTTTTCTCCCAGTATCCACTGGTAAGTTGTCTGCCGGCTCCTCTGCCAAACGCCCACTTGTTGCCGATAAGTCAGCACCCGGCTCCTCTGGGACCTGCCCAGCTGCTGTTAAGTCAAGTCCCCAGGGCTCTGTTGGGACTTGCCCGGCCTCTACTGGTAAGTCGGTCAAGGGTTCTTCCCTCCACCGTCCAGTAACCTCATCGTTCGATAAGCCGGTCGTCTCCGAATCTGCCCGGACCCTGCTCTTCCATTGGGGGCTTACACTGTCTCACCCAACGTCTGGACGAGCTCTGCTGTGGCTGTTAGCCATTCTTTCCCCCAGACTTCGCCTGGGCAGGAACCTTCCCTCCCACCTCCCGAGGTGGTCCCCTGACTCCTCTGGTCTTCACCAGTTCGGAGGAGGGGACAGGATCCCTGGAGGTGGTTCCTCCTTCGTCCACTCCAGCGTCGATCCCTCTGACGCCTGCAGAAGGCCCCAGACCAGAGGCTCCGATGACGACTTCTGATGTCCCCATCTCGCGCTCTGGATCGTCGGACAATTCGTTAGGTCTCCTTACGTCTGCTCTGCTTCTTCTACCATCAGAGGCTGTGACGTGTGTTTGGTCTGCCCCTCCGTTGGGGCCCTCATGTCCGATCCCGACGATTGCACTGACCTGTATTTGATCGACTCCTCCGTCGCGGCCCTCACGTCTGATCCCGACAACATCCTTATTTTCACCGGGTCCAACGTTGCCTCCCTATATGACAGATGGCTGGTCTGACAACTATTACCCTGACGTCAGGAATCCTTACACAGGGGTTTACGCCTGGGCCTTCTTGGCCTTACATTCCAGGCTTCTTCCCTCATGGCCCGACGTCTGCTTATCCTCCGTCGGGTCCTGCATCAGACCTCCTCTATTCGGGGTACTACCCCTCTTATCAGGGTTACCCCATCACACTTTTCATGGACAGGGTGCTCCAGGCTGCCACTACCCCTCTTACCAGGGTTACCCCATCACACTTTTCATGGACAGGGTGATCCAGGCTACCACTGTCCACCCTCCCTCATCAAGCTTCTCTAAGCCAGAAAGCGGCCATAGAGCCTGTCCCTCTGCCTCAAAGAGGGAGAGGATTCTATTCCCACCTTTTTCTGGTTCTGAAAAAGATGGGTCACCTCATACCCATCCTGGATCTCAGCAGTCTAAACCTTTACGTGGAGTACAAAAAGTTTCGCATGCAGACACTGTAGAGTCTCCTACCCCTTCTGCAGGAGAATCATTGGCTTTGCACGTTGGACATGCAGGATGCTTACCTGCATATACCGATGTTCCTGGGCCACCGCCACTTCCTGCAGTTCTGCTTCCAAGGGGAGCACTACCAGTACACAGCCCTCCCCTTTGGCCTTTCCTTGGCACCTCAGGTTTTTACCAAGTGCCTCGTGGTAGTGGCAGCGGCTTTATGCCGTTGGGGGATAGCAGTTTTTCCATAACTGGATGACTGGCTGTTGACAGCTCCATCCAGGAACCGCCTACTGAAAGCTCTCTCATGCACTTTGGACCTTTTTTCTCACCTGGGTATCACGGTCAACTTCCTGAAGTCGACTATTACCCCGTCCCAGAACCTTCAGTTCATTGGGGCCATCTTGGACTCAGTCCAGTGCAAAGCCTTCCTCCTCCCGGACGGGGTGCAGACTATTCGAGAGTAGGTCAATGTTCTGATCTCTTCCGGATACCTTCTGGCCACAGCATGGTTATGCCTCTTGGGTCTGATGGCGGCTTCCATCTCCATGGTCCCATTTGCCAGTGGACCTTGAGGGGTCCAATAGGATCAGCGTTTGGACGATCTGGACCATTCGGTTCTAGTCTCCAACGCGGTCCAGAGGGATCTACTCTGGTGGTTAGATCCTCTGAATCTTTTGTGGGGCCTTCCATTCAGAATTCTCTCACCACAGACACGTCTTGTGTGGGTTGGGGAGCTCACCTAGGGGACCACCATACCCGGGGATCGTGGTCTCAATCGGAGATGGATCTCCACATCAATATTCTGGAGTTGAGGGCAGTTCTTTATGCTCTTCAGGCCTTTCAGCTCATTCTGTCAAAAGATCACTGCTAATCCAGACGGACAATATGTCGGTAGTCTGGTATATCAACAAACGGAGAGTACCCGATCGTACCCCCTATACAGGGAGGCAATGCGGCTGTGGAACTGGGCAATTCAGCTAGGTCTGTTTCTCACTGCCATGCATGTCCCAGGAGTTCTAAACATCCTGGCAGACAACCTCAGTCAGACCTCGTCCCTCGCCCACGAATGGGAACTCAGTCAGGAGGTAGCAGATTCTCTATTTCTGAGATGGGGTCGCCCAAACTTAGATCTGTTTGCCTCCCCATTCAGCACAAAGCTTCCCAGCTTTTGCTTACTCGTTCCAGAGCCTGGTGCTTTCTGGCATGACGCGTTGTCACTTTGTTGGACAGGGAGGTCCTTGTATGCCTTCCCTCCCTTTCCCATTCTCCAGATGGTTCTTCCAAAGCTCCAGGCAGAGGAAGCCCAGATTATCCTGACTGCTCTCCTCTGGCAGAGACAAATCTGGTTTCCGCTCCTGCAGCAGCTCTCAGCGGAACCCACATTTCTCTTCCTCTCAAACACAACTTGTTGACCCAGGATTAAGGCAGGTTAGTGCATCCTGGGCTCAGGACTCTGAATCTTCATGCGTGGCTCCTACAAACATAATTAAGTCTCGATCCGGGGTCTCACATAAGGTCACTCAGGTCCTGGTAGAGGCCAGGAAACCCTCTACCAGATTGACCTATGCCATGAAATGGAAGTGTTTTTCTATTTGGGCGGTGCTTAAAGGCTGGGACCCTTACGTGCTCGGTTCCACAGATTAGGAAATATCTGTTGCACCTGTCTGATTCGGGTCTATCTTACTCCTCCTTCAAGGTCCATCTGTCAACCATTTCAGCCTATCGTGATTTGGTAGGGGAAAAACCTGTGGCTCAGCTGGAAATCTCAAAAAATTTTCTGAAAGGGATTCTCCATCTGAAACCCCCTATCTGTAACCCCACTCCACCTTGGTATTTAAATTTTGTGATTGAGAAGCTTACGCTTCCTCTGTTTGAACCAGCAATAAGCTGTGACTTGCGCTATCTCTCCTGGAAGGCACTATCTTTGGTTGCCATTACTTTGGCTCAGAGAATTTCCAAGCTTCAGGCCCTGATGTGTAATGAGCCTTATTTGATTTTTCATTAAGACCTGGTAGTCTTATGAACCAGTCCCGAGTTTCTTCCTAAGGTGATTTCAGAGTTCACCCTCAATCAGACAGTCGAACTTCCGGTGTATTACCCTAACCATTCTAACAAAGGTGAGGCTCTTCATACGCTGGATGTATACAGGATCCTGAGATGTTATGTTCACAGGACTAAAAGCTCTAGAAAGTCCAATCAGCTTTTCGTTTCCTTTGCCCCCAAATCCGTGGGTTCATCTAAGCATCTAAGCAGTTCTTATCCAAGTGGCTTGCTAACTGCATTCGCTTCTGTTATCAGAAGTATGACAAACCTCTGCTGGGGGAGGATAGAGGTCATTCCACTTGAGGAATGGCGGTGTCCACAGCCTTCTTGAGAAATGTTTCTGCAGCGGAGATTTGTGCAGCAGCTACCTGGAGTTCAGTCCATACCTTCATGAAGCATTACAGTCTGGACATTGCCTCTAGGAGTAGGGCCGGGTTTGGCCTAGCAGTTCTGCAGGGCCTATTGTCCTAAGGCTGGTCCTGTTCTGTTCTTTCAGTTGCTTCTACTCCTGTGCATCTCTCAGTCTCTTTATGAGTTACTGCTTGGGATTCAGTCCTATCTGTTATGACCTACTGCAGGAACCCTCTCGAAGTAAGATAGTACAGTTGCGTAAGAACTTAACTGTAACAGTAGATCTTCAAGAGAGGTTCCTGCAGTAGGTCACATTTTCCCTCTCACCTTCCCCCAGTTTTTGCATTTCTTTCAGCATTTTTAGTAACAGGGCTTCAGGATTCCATCCTTTCTCCTGTCTCATCCTACTTGGATCTCCGGCAGGAGAACTGGAGGGCAGGTGTGGGGACTGCCTACTATATAGGGTCACGCTGACGTCCGTCCCATGACATCTGGTGGGTGGTCCCCCACCAGGCATTGCTGGAAAAGTTTGCCGTGTGGTCCTGAAGCCAGAGGGCGCAGTTCTATCTGTTATGACCTACTGCAGGAACCTCTCTCGAAGATCTGCTGTTACGGTAAGTTCTTATGTAACTACTTTTTTGATACTGGACCAGCCCTCCAGCATTGGGTGCTTCTCTTCGCCCGAGCGTTAGCCTCACTGAGTTCCTTGAAGGTGTTGGTAGTCCTGGTTGCTTAATGTCTATCCTGATTGACCTGCTTATTCATGCACTGACGTTGTCCTTGGCAAGAGTTCTCAAGGTATTGTACAGTTGCATGGCTAAGGGTAAACCAGGATCTTGGAATGTCTGGTGGTTATTTTTCAGCACAAAATCAGGAAAGGTTTGCCGCCTTCCCAGAAGGTGACCTTTTGTCAGAAGTCCACTGGCTTACTACAGTTTGGGCCTTAGTATAGGCAGCGATAGTTTAATCCCATGGGCTTGCTTCCAGATGCAGCCTATTCAGTGGGTTTCCTGTAGGCTTGGGATCCCCCATCGTAGGATTATCAGCCAGTTTTCCTTTTCCCCCTCAGCTTCGTTACTCCCTTGGATGAGGTGAGATGGTGAGCGGATGTGCAAGATCCGATCAGAGTTCCATTAGAACTTCCAGAGTTAATTCTCGCAACAAATGTCTGCTTACACGGATGGGGGGCAGGCCAGAGCCAACTTCCCACTCAGGGAACTTGATCATTCTAGGAACAGCATTTCCACATCAATGTTCGGGAGATGGAGAAGGTCTGCCTAGCTTCCCTTAGTTTTCAACCATGCTACTAAACATGGTGTACATTGTACATAACCATTGAGGCACGGGAGATGTTTCGAAAGGTTGCTGACCTGTCAATAGTTCACCTGGCAGGGGAGTTGAACCTTCAGGCGGACTGGCTAAGTTGCAAAAAGTTCATCCCATAGAGTGGAGGTTGAACCCGGAGGTTTTCGAACTCCTGTGCAACCGATTTGGTTGACCTTAGATTCATCTGTTCGCATCTAGCCGCAGTGCTCGAATCCGAGAAGGTTCTTCAGTCTCTTTGATGTCCACAGCCGGGGGCAGTGGTCACTTCGCTTCAAGAGTGGACCTTTGGAAATATGGGCTCCATTAGAAAAAGCTGTGGCAACCAGTTGGTTCCCAGCATTTTAAGTAGTACTGGGAGATGAGAAAATGGAGTAGATTTTGGTGTGCAAGTTGACATTCTAGGAGCATAAAAAGCTGGATTTGTAATGTAATACGGTAAAGAAGCTAAGTTTAAAGAATATGAGAAAGCTAGTATCTATAATGACTATACTATATTGTAAATATAGAATCAAATGAGATCATTGATGTATTTTAACGATACATGGATCAAGAACTGAATGTGTATGTCTCTGTGTCCGGGGAATTAAATAAAGTTTAAAAAAAAAAAAAAAGAGTGGACCTTCAGCAGAGTGCAGCCTCCTCTACTGACTCTCTTCCAAAGTTAAAAAAAAAAAAAATAAAAATAAAGACGCTCTGGAGGGAACCAGCTCTTATTAGCTGCAGAGTGGTCAAGAAGACTGTAGTTCTTGGATTTAGCGAATCTTGCTCAGCAAGCACCCTTATGTCTCTTGGTGTGTAGAGATCTGCTGTCAGGGTCTCTCTCTCTCCACCCAAAAAATCCAGGAATGATGCAGCTCGTGCCTTGGCTCCTGAGAGGAGGAGATCCTTTCTATTAACTAAGTATGTGTATAGTTTTCCCCGGAAACTACTTGACACCTTGATGGCTGCCAGAATATCCTCTATGTCCGCAGCCTGTGCTTTGGTAGGGGCCACCTCTCCTTTTTACCTTGGGCCAGCATGGAAGGTTTATCATTCGACAGCCTCTATTCTGCAGTTTTTTGGGTTTCTACAAGAAGGCGTGGTGAAGAGGTTGCCATTGAGTTCACTGAGAGGCCAGGTTCTGCTTTCGCAGCCCCCTGGGATTTTTGGCCTAGGAACTAATAGGAGCGTGTTTAGTTGGGCACGTCTGCTGTCCTGATATCCGGCTCTCTGTGGGATCTTAACTGGGTTCTGAATGTTCTTTGCAAGGAGTTCTTTGAACCGCTTCCATCCATATCACTGGATATGTTGTTTTACAGGCTTTCTCTTAAGGAGCCATACCTTATCCAGGCATAAGGATAAGTGGTACTCAGAATGGTGTTTCGTCCCTCAGGTGCTCATTGCCTTCCAGGCATTCCGGGACATAGGCTTGTGTCCGCCTGTCCACAACCTCTTCAATCTAAGGGAAGGAATTGTACATGTTGTATTTGTCACGTACCTTTAGGATCTACCCTAAACAGACGGCTGAATTCCGTGAGTTAGATTGTTTTCGTGGAACAGACAAGCAGGGTCGAGAGGCCTTTTTCAAGCCAACCTCACTAATAGGGTGCAGGCCTGCATTATTCAGGCCAGCATTGTAATAAGAGGAGGTCACTGGCTCTCCTCAAAGCTCACCACTCTAGGGCAAAGACAATGCCCTAGGCAGACAGGTGAAGCATTGGTTTTAAGGTCATGCAAGGCAGTTATGTAGTCCCATGTCCACACATGCACAAAACATTCATCTTGATGTTCAGAGTTCGGCTGATGCAGTTTGGTCGCAAAGTGCTACAGACAGCAGTTCTCAGTGCTTGCCTCTGGTATATGGGATAATCTTCTCTCCCCTCCCATTTTTTTCTGGGTACTGCTTCTTAGAACCCAGTTGTTATGATAACCCATTGACAATGCGGAGTGCTACAGAAAGAGGAAATTAACTTCACAGTAATTTCCTTTCCTGTTAGCTACAACATTGTCAGTGGGGCCCTCCCAGGAGCCTGGCTCCTGCAGGAGAATCTTATCCTGTATGCTGGGAGGGATGTCCTGTTTGTCAAAATCCCCTATTTTCGGGGGGGAGAAGGATCGAGCGCCTCACGGGCTGCTCTCCTTCTCCGGGGGGAGGACGGGACAGTGTCCGGAGCCTCAGCGACCCCTGGTGGAGGCCGGGGTATCGCGAAACCGACCGGCGCTCGCTGACTTGGAGGCGGGGCAGACGTTCGACGTCATTGCACGTCCCCGCCTCCCAGAAAACCAGGAAAATGGACGCCGCGATCGCCTCACATGAAGCCCGCCACGTTTTCATTAGCCTCTGTGCCGCTTCTCGACCACTCCGGCCCCCAGGGTGTTTGGGTCCGCACTTGCAGCTCCGCCGTGGGGTAAATCCACGGGTATCGGGGAGCCGTACGTGATCTGGGGGTGGAGGTCGGGGTCTGTGACCGGCAGAATTACCGGGAGGTCGGCAGCTAGGAAGGGGATAAAGAAGAAGAAAAAAACCCTATTTTTTCGGACATCCCTTTTTCTTGCTGTACTGTACTCATAAATAAAATATATATCCAAAAAAAGAGGGTTATTTTTCGATCAGTCTGCAGTGTCAGTGGCTCAGTAGATAGCACACTCGCCTCTGAGGCTGAGAGATCAGAGGGCTGTGGGTTCAGTTCCCACATCTGGCACTTGGGTTAATATCCCAGTACTGACACTGTAGTGCAGCATGAGAGGGGTGTTGTACTTCTGAGGTGCCGTCTTTCGGATGAGACATTAAACCGAGGTCCCATCTGCCTGGATTGGTGGTAGTTCAGGTGGATGTTAAAGATCCTGTGGCACTTATCGAAAAGAATAGGGGCATTTCCCCAGTGTCCTGGCCAAATTTCCCTCATTCACTAAAAATACCACCAACAGCTTAATCTGGTTCAAGGTCAGTTGGCATTCATCAGTATCCCCCTCCCCTGGGTTGTGCCTGAAAATAGGCAGGATTTGTCTAATGCACTTACCCGGTCAGCAAAAACTAAATAAATAAAAAAATAAACTACAGGTTAACAGCTTTACTGATAACTCTTGAGGTGTTTTCCTTGTTACAGGTAGCCACACTGAATCCAGTTACCACCTGGAAGTTATACCTTAGTGGGTGATCAGCCTTAGTTTTCCAGATGTGCAAATGATTTGGAACCTGCCTTTTGTACAGGATGGTTCTTCCTGCAGGGAGGATCAAATTGCCCAAACCTTGAGTCCAGCAGAGAGCCTTTTTCCTCCTTGAACGTCTGCCTGGAAGGTAAGAGTGTTTTATTTACATGTTGCAGTATGTTTTATGTTGGCAGTCGATTATAATGTATGAAAATGTGTAGCAGTTATGGAGCTGCAAGTCAGTAGTGCCGGTGGAGTTGTTGCTGCTGCATGGAATCCTCATATGCCCAACATTCTAAAGCTTGGGTTGTGCCATTCCCCTAGTAGGGGTGCACTATACCCAGTTGTCATGATTACATATTGACAATGTTGGAGCTAACAAAAAAGGAAATTACGGTAAGTATGACATTAATTTCTTCTTTGATTGTCACTCTTGGGCAAAAGGTGGAACATATGTTTCTTATGGAGTATAATTTGGCTCTGTTTCAAAACTGCTGCTTAATCCTGTCATTGGTGGGTGGGTAATATGTTCCGTAGATGACTGTGAAAATGACTAATGGCTAATAGTTTTCTAGTGCATCATAATGTTTCTCTTAACGGCATACCATTGCATGGAGCTGAATGCTTCTGACCAGTGGCACAGTGAGACTGCTCCAGGAAATAAGTAAAGAGCACACTAAGCAATGGGGTAAAAGTGCTCCTGCTCACACTCACTTTTATTTACTCTCACCCCAGGAATCCCTCAGTGGTTACACTCCAAGTGTCATCTCCTAGGAGACAGAACCCTATTCTAATTATCAGAACTTAAGCAGTTAGAATAGAGGTTTGAAAAACTGTGCAGCAACTTTTCAGTCTGGTAGTCGCCAGTGCAGATACAGTTTAGTGTTCTAAAAGAAAATCAAACACTGCATAGTGGAGAAGCTGAAGCAGAGAGGCCGATGGCGGGGCCAGACTCCCCCAGCATTTCACCTTTCCAATTGTTTAACCAGGTGAGACACACTAAGCTGAAAGCTTGTTTACAGGTGCAACCTGGGAGCACTGGAAAATTAAGCGACTTGCTCAGGGTCATACAGTATATGCAAGGGGGGGGGGGTGCTGTGGGATTCAAACCCAGGTCTCCAGATTTGCAGCTCAGAGCCTTAAAGGGGAAGTCTCCCATAGTTTCACACCCATATTTTCCCAACTCCTTATGTGTAACTGTTGTGTTCCTCCTCTAGTTGCCAGCAGTCCTACTGCTGTCCAAATCTAGATTATAAATAAAAATATACAGCCCCCAGAAGTTATCAATGTGTTTGTCCTCCATTTTACCATCAATGCTGCTGAAGGATGATGTCATCAGACCAACAGATAATGGTGCTGCACTAAATGCTGTTCCGCCAGTAAACAGAACCCAAAATGTTTGGTCCCCCACTTGAGTAATGGGGAACTCTTTAAGTGCTGTGCTCATCCTGGACCTGAAGTGCAGGTCTAATAGGGACTAGGACCATATGAGTGTGATTCAGCACTCATTTGGCATGTATATACGGTATGCCTATAAGGAAGTGCCTGTATGAGTTGTGTTAATGTTTCTGTTAGCAAAACCAGTTTACCCAATAAATGACTCTGGGTACAACAAGAGTCTTAAGTGGCATTATATAGCTGTTTCATTATGTTCTGTGTGTGTCAGCATTCTCTGTTTTTATGGACACCAGCAGTGAGACACAATCTTGCACAAATGCTTCTTTCCCTTTGTAACTAGGCAGTCAGTGATTGGATGGCGGATGTAAGGCAATAAAGAGTTCAGCTATAATAAGGAATAGGTTACCGGGACATCAACTGCAGCATATGGAAGAAGACTAATCTAGTGGTTAAAGCACAGGCACAAGAACTGGGAAACTCTGGTTCAAATCCTACTAAAGTCTCTTACTCTCTAACCCTTAACAAGTTCCCCTAACCTCCTTGTGAACTGTGATGGCCCCTCAGGTCCATGACTTTAACAGTGCCCCCATTCCCATTATAAATCATTAGCAGTGATGTGAGAGCTATAGCACTTCACTTTGTAGGTACTGAGAAAACAAGCTGTGCCCCCCCCCCACACACACACACACACACACTTTCATAATGCCAGCATTTGAAGTAGGATGTCCCTCACAAATCAGATGCTACACTTCAACTGTTGTAGGTAAAGAAACTAATTAGTCTCAGTGTTTGTAGTACTCTGTATTTGCTTAACTCATTCCTCCCATGTCATATACATTCTGTGTCTTGGTATTTCCAGTCAGAACCCAGATGCAAGGAGCATTTGAAATATAAAACAATACACTTTATAAAGTAAGTGATCTAGCTCTCCACTTTCAGGCTACTGAAAGGGGAGTGTATAATTTGTGCAAAGAAAGAATTCAGTCTTCTGTGATCCTTTAGGAAACTGCTCAAGCCTACCTTGTAAATGAAATCCTCTCAAGGGTGTTCACCTGGTTCACTACAGAGTGACTGCTCGATTGATTGGTTGATTAACTGATTCGTCTACTGCTTTCCACAACATGTTACAACTGTCTCACAGAGAGAAATGAGCAGTACACAGGAACATCTTTTGTTTCCTGTGAAAGCAATACTATTAGATGTATTATTTGCTCTACATTTGCAGTATTAAGGCTACAAGTACCACTCCCTGTGTGAGTTGCATGACAGAACTGTCTTAAGCCTTTGCAAACTTAAACTAAAATCAGGATAGACAGCATTGATACCCTTATGTTTTGTTCTGCACTGTTGCTGCAGTGACATCAAGGAATAGGAGGGGCTGTATTACAAGTGACTCATTTGCATGTAAATGGAGGCTTGCTTGACATTTTACTACCTTGTGTCAGAGCCTCAAACTCTAGATATGTGTTGCAACAGAAGAAATGGCTGATCTCTTATTGACATATGTACAGTACTTGACGTAATGTATAATAAATACATCAGACATATCCAAATCATAAATATACAGGAGTCTTCTCCTTTAAACCACTGCGCTATACTGCCTCCCAGAGGCTTCACTATGGCTTCAATAGGGGACAGTAGCAGTCGACAAGTTATGCCAATTTATATCATACAGTTGAAAATATATTACTTGATTACTAATATTCCACTAATTTTACTTGAATTTCCCCATGGGTTTTACATTCAAGTCAGCATAATAAATGTTAATCTTATAACCAGAAATACAGCAGTGGGTTATATCTTGCCTGCTTTCTGTAGAAAAGTTGTAGAAGTGCAGTGACTAACTAAAAAGACACACCACTGGAGTGCTTGCCAAAGGGAAAGACAGAAAAGGAAAAAAGCAGGAAACTAGTTTGCAACTGGCTAGTAGAGCAGAAAACTATTTTGTTTTCATCCAGATCGCTTGCAATAGAGAAAGCAGGCAGGCACACACTTACTGGAGATAGGAAATGATTTTTACATAATTTACTGCCCTTCCATCTGCCTTACCATGCCAGTTATGTATTCTAATATGCACTGACCAATTTGTAATAAATAAATAATCCCGCTTTGGGGGGGCCTTCAGATCTACACAGAGTTCCACTCTTCTCACCAGCTACTGCTCTTTCTTTTCATGTTTATAAGATGTTCTATGACACGTAAAACAAAAAAGCCGAGCACACACCAACCAAAGTATACAAGGGCACCAGTCTCATAGAATAAAAAATATTATTTAATGACAAAACATAAGGGAGGCAACAGGCTGCCTGATGCGTTTCGGATGTCCACACATCTTTTCTCAAAGGCTAAAAACTCACATATAGATGTGGCTGTTAAATACTAGCATTTAAAAAAGTCATAATGACATCAGAGCCAACAAAGCATCTGATTGACCCATATATACACATCCGTTTAATTAATTTAATATAATCTACCCACTTTCCTCAGTAAAATGCTAGTACATAATAAAAAATGTATGTGCAACAATGCATATTCCACCGCAGTAATACAAAACATCCAACATTGAAATTTCTCATGAATAGCAGCAAAGAGTAAATATATAAAAAGACCACTAATAGAGAAAAGGGGGATACAAGGGGACTAGAAATAGGACAGTAAAAAAAGAGAGAAGATAGAGGGGGCATTTGGGGAGAAGGGCGGAGGGGGAAAGAAATGGGGGAGGAAGAAGGGGGATATGGGGAAAGGGGAACAAATGTTCTATGACATCAATAACTCCCATTCTGTGCTGTTCATCTGAATGGCCTGGAACGGTGTTACAGCATTGATGTTGTAGATTGTTCAGGCAGTATGAAAAAAGAGAGCAGCAACTGCTGAGGAGAGAGGGATTCAGGGTAGTTGCAAAGGCAACAAAATTATATTATTAATTTCACAAAAAATGGAAAATATGTATCAGAATGTTTGGTAGACAGTAAAAGGACAACTGGATGGCATCTAGGGGTGTAAAAATAGCTTCCTGTCACCTTTAAGCAACGCCTTGGGGGGGAAAACAATCATATTTTTTACCCATTCAAAATAAATATGTTGGTGTTGGAACCTGAGAAACTACATGCGCAAGAAAAGAGGGATACAGAGCAGAACTCTGTCCTTAAATGATTAATACATGATAGTTAATTATAGAAAACAGAAGTGGTGAAAAAAGGGAGTTTTACAAAATACAGTTATAAATTGGTTTGGAAATTTTCTGTTGCCTGCTTCCTGGTTGGCTAAAAACATTCTGAGACCCATATGTTAATTCCCCAGAAATGCACAGGTTGGAAGACATTCAGGGAGCGGTATTTGGCATTTGCAACATAGAGAATTCTGGTTGGGCACTATGCACAACCAGCCTGTGCTGCCACAGAGGGGTTTTGATTACATCAGACCTCGAGAGTGATGCTTGAGAGGTCAGATGTAATTAGAAGCCCGGGTGGCAGTAGTTCAGCTGGTTGGGCATGTGGTTGCCCAGACAGTATTTTTATTTTTTTTAATATATATATATATATATATATATATATATATATGTATATGTATTTTTTTACAGGTTTTTTTCCCTGCTCATTCTCACGCGTCCCTCCATTCCAGTCATGCCAATAACCACCTGTGCTGGCCACCGGACCTCCATTCGGTGGCGGTGGGACTACAGGTGGGCAATCCCCCAGTCCCAGAAGAGGAGAGCCACCGCTTAATCCCGCCCCCCCCTGGTGCCAGCACCCCAGCGACCAAAGGTCACTCACAAACCCGAGTCACCAACGTAGTGCAAGGTAAGGCGTCCAGCACCTCAGCGCCACCGGGCTGGCTCAGCTAGTATTTTTTGTAGGGCATAGTTTGTTTTTTTGTTTGTTTTTAGAGTCCGGGGGGAGGGACCACGCACACTTCAGTATCAAGTGGGAGAATAGAAAGTGGAGTCACGGTAACATTGCCAACAGGCAAGTTTTGAATAAAAAATGTTTCTTTTTATAATATAATAGAGTGGACTGTTATGTGAGCCACTAACATTTCTTGTTGGATTCGCTCCCTGCTCAGTTGTGGGGAGGGGGAAAAAAAAAACACTGTGGCCATAACCACAGTTTAATTTCAACTACTTTATGTGTGTGTGGCAGTTCTTAGTTGCAGACACATTAGTTCTGAGAGTGGACATAGGTGACTTGCTGCTGGATTTCTAATCAGCTGGAAAGTTGTTGTACCACAGAAGGGTACAGCCATGACCCTTGAACTGTAGTACATCAACATTTAAGCTGATAATAGAAATCTAGGCAGAACAAGGGCCCAGCTGTACACTGTATATAGAATTCCGGAGCCACCTCACTCATCCTTGAGTGCTATCACAAACATGGCTGCCCCCCCTCCCCCACACTTTACTTCCTGAAAACTCTTTAGCAAGGCCCTAAAAATTAAAGCACTCATACATTTAAAAAACAATTGCAATTCTTTCCTCTCATGATACCCTCTTTACACACATAAACAAATTTAAAAAATGAAGTACTATTCATAATTTTGAATCCTGGTGTTTATTTGGCAATCATGAGAAATCCTGTCCTTACCACCAAGGCAGGGAGGGCAATCTCTGCTACTTACCCTGCCACAGATAAAATTGAGACCGTAGCTCCATACATGGCCTTCTGTTGCTCATGATGGGTGAATGTTCTGCTAAAGGAATTCTGCAGACATTTTTAATTTCTGTAGTCCATTAAAAAAATCCATCTTTCGCTCGGCACGCTGGCGACCCGGGTTCACGCCCTGAGCCCGGGTACCAGGAGCGGAGACTGGCAAGGAGAGGTTCTACAAGCATCCATTGGTAACTTCCTCCCAGGGGTGGGATCTGCCTATGAGGACCTGTGGGCGGATGATGCAGGGGCGTGCTGCCTTGACCGCCCGGCATGCCCGCCCCAGGAATACCCTGCGTGCTTACACAAGGCCAAGAACTGCGGTAGCTGGGGCACAGAAAATGGAAACTACGCCCTGTTCCGACCGGATGACGAGTGCCTTGGCCCCTGCCACCCAAAGCCCCGGATCCAGCCCCGCAGCACCTGGAATGCAGAGTTGGCCGTAAGGCCATTTCCCCCCGGAAGAGAGGGACCCTACCAGCATAGGGATATGCCGGGCTACCCAAGGTAGGTTGTGGTTGGGGCTGGGAGGGAGGCAGGAAGGCGCTGGCGCTCCAAAGGAGTGGCTGATCAGGGTGTGTGGGAGGTGCAAAAAAAAAAATCCATCTATTGAATTTGTGGAAAGAGAGATTTTTTTTGGGGGGGGCTACGTTTTGCTAGTTACTTATAACAGAAGAAAATACTGTTTGTAGTGGAGAAGAAATTGAATTTTTTTTCCCAGTTTAACCATTTTTATAAGTGCGATAACACACTCAAGGTTATCTAGTACAAATGCACTTTCAGGTGCTAAAGGCACTCTATGCAAGTGCATCGTGCCTCATTATGTACCTGGTCGTGCATTAACCCCAGACAACCAGCAAACACCCTGTTGTGTCTTATTGCTCACATATTATATGAAAGAAGTGAATTGATGGGATGGAGATGGCAACAGCAGAACAAATCACAGTTTTATGTGTGACTAAGGGAAAGAAAACACAGAAAAATAAGCTAGGATCAAGATAGAAGCATACAAAAAGGTGTCTCCTTTGCATTATACTTTTTTTTTTTGGTAAAGAAAACAAAAATACATATATACTCAGAATTAAAAGTACTATTCTCAGAGTTACAGCAAAGGTGCAAAGTTCAGGACATACTGTAATTCAGCCTATTTGTTTTTAACTGTTAGAGTACTGCTGTCAAAATTTGCAAAAACGTGTGTTAAAGAGCAGGTTCCGGATAGCTGCCTGCCCCAGCCTGCTAGATGACCCCCCCCCCGTAGCATTTTCAGCAAGTGTAGCATGCAAGCTCTATTTATTTGAAAAGATACATCCCTTGTAAAATTAAACTCGGCAGCCAGGGCCAAAAACAGACCAACTTCCCAGTCCTGAGAACACGCCCCTACGTCTGCCCATGCAGCCCTATCTTGTGATGTCACAAAACAAAGGCTGCAATAGCACGCCCCATTTACTTGTATGGGCTGGTTTTTCTAATAGTTTTATACCCTTTAGTGTCAGGATTTTATTCAGTCTAAGTGATTGATCGACTAATAGGGTCCCTGTTTAGTCGATTGATTGCTTAGATTGAATACAATCCCGACACTAAAGGGTACAAAACTATTAGGAAATACCGGCCCGTACAAGTAAATGGGGCAGGCTCACGCAGCTTTCGTTTTGTGACATCACAAAACAGGGCTGTGTGGGCCGACTTGGGGGCGTGTTTTCAGGACTGGGAAGTTGGTCCGTTTTTGGCCCTGGCTGCCGAGTTTAATTTTACGAGGGATGTATCTTTTCAAATAAATGGAGCTTTCATATGATGCCACACTTGGTGAAAATGCTACAGGAGGGGGGTGAGCAGCACCACGTAGGGTAGGAACCTGCTCTTTAAGCAGAGGGTTTTGATTTGTGTGTTTAGTCCTGGTGTGTCCTTCCCTTTGTTTGCTATTTGAATTTTTTTTCTCCGTTCGTCTACTAGTTTTATGGCTTGTCCTTATAGTTTTATGGCCTCTAGGGCGCTCCATATTACCATGGTTTATTTCTCTTCTTTTTCCAAGAATGCCTCCTGTCCGATGTGACCGTGATGCATCTGGGACCATAGATTCGGCAAGTACTGGTTTACAGTCAATTTTGCAGCAGTACAGCTGTGATTTCAAATCACTTTCCTTATCCAGTGGGCAATGGTGGCTACATTTACAGCTTAGCAAGCAGTTTCAGTCTAATTGAGTGGGCATTCTGTAAGAAAACAGCTAGAGTATTTACTGGTTATAGCAATGATGACCTAGGGTGATGTGTGTGTTTTTATATGACTGGGTGTAGTTTGATTAAATGGAAAGCTTTAAAAGCTAAACATTTACTGCTGCTGCCTAGACCTAGACAAACATATAGAAAACAAAAATATTGAACTGCAGTTATTTAGCTGAGGTTAGAACATCAGGCTCTTATCTTCATGTAACCCCTAGGCGGTGCTATTCTAAGGGCCACTACCCCTGCCTGTATGGCAATACACAGGTTGAGGGGCCCGAGTTCTGTAATTGGGTGCCTCCACCCAGAGGAATGGTATTGGGGTAGCTTAACTGCTCTGATATAGCCTTCTGGGACGCTATAACCACCCACCGACCCTTCTAGTGGCCTAAGCAATAACACAATGCTTCATTCGCATTCAGTAGGCAGTAGTAATAATGTGCTCACGCCCTTCTCACTTACCAACAGGGCTGGACTTGCAGTCCCCCTGGAAAATAAGATCAGCAATACAACAATATGACCTTAACACTATAACCCAACTAATATTATGCACACTAGCCAAGTTAAATGTAAAAAAGGACAATCAGGTTTATTTAGGGCCAGTGAACAAGGGAGGGGCGTGACTCTAGCAGAACGATTAGCAATTTGATTTAAGTTAGGATTGTCTGGCATGCACTTTAAGTCCCAACCTGACAGTTCAACAACCCTGGGTACCCAGTATGTCATGCAGGCTAGCCTGAAACCTTGCCCGGCATTGCAGCTGATGTTGGGGCCCTTAAGGAAAGAAAAAGGAGTTAAGCATGCACACAACCCAGTAATTTGTAATCCAAGCCGGATGGCTCAGTCCGTTGCAAGAACCCAGTAAAGAAAACAATTCACTGGTGCCACAATGATTTTTACTTTCATTACAGGGTGCTACCCTGGTTTGTACTCATGCTACCAGGATCTGGATGCAGGACAGGTGAGATGTAGGCCTCGTGGTGGTGATCAGGAAGGCCGGGGAAGCAGGGCTGACACAACTCACCTCCAGATGGTCGCTGCCTGCTTGATGGTGTTGGGCAGGAGGCCGAATCCCCAGGCTGGTCTTTCACCAAGAAAGTCTCTGCTACAAGAGTAGTGGCATATGCTGAGATGGCAGGGCCCAGGCAGGAGGAACAGTCCTGAAAAAGTTTGTGATTTTCTGCTGGCATAACGGATTCTACTGTGGGGAACCAAATCATGACCCACGAAACACATTCAGCACATTTAAATCACTAATTTCTTTAAACAGCAGTTCAGTTACAAAGTGACAGCTGCATTGCGCAAACCTTTCAATCAGAGTCTAAATCTCTCGACTTCTGGGCCGATCGCTTCAGTAGCAAGTCTTCGGTTCAAATCACCAGTTGCAATAACAACTGCTTCTTTCTTCTGCAGCAGTTCCAAGGCTGGAAATCGGACAGATCTGACTTCTGCTATAGGCAGTTCAATTCCTGGAGAACATGGCAAGAATGCCAGCTAAACCTCTTCCCGCCGATTCCCCTATGCTCCTACAGGGAGCAGCTGCTCGATAGCTCGAGCTGTTTACTCTTCCACTTCCAACTCTAACTGACACACTGCTTCAGGCAGTTCTGAGCATTTCCCTTGTAATCCAAAAGGTTTGGTTGGTTGAGGGAACTGTCAGTCACAGTAAGGGCTCCCCGTCTACCTCCATTTAGGCACCAACCTCAAAACTACAGAATTTTCTTCCCATAAGACCCCTGGGGACAGGATCCATGTTAGGTCCCCAGTAGTTCGATTGGTCCAAATACTGGAAGTCCAGCACCTAACATGGTGGCTCCCATTCAGATGTTTGAGCTGCAATAAAAGCAGGTTAGACAAACTTCTCCATCTTTACTATAACAGCAAATAAACAATAAACAATCACAGTTCCTATGAGAGCTCCCTCTGCTCAAGTAGCGACTACAGAATGGAGCAAAATAACATACTGTCTGGCCGGTCGCAAGCCTTAAATCACTCGGACCCAACCCAGACTAATTTCTAAACACAGATTAGCTATGCTCTTAAAGAGATAGGGTGTGGAGGCTCACTAAGGCACTCTCGCACAAACAGATAGCACTACTTAGTGCAGGACACCAGCGTGACAGTGGGCATTTACAAGCCCAGGAAGACATTATAGTAAACCCCAATTTGTAGGGGGGGGTTACACGCAGATTACAGCTGCAGTACTTCCCCCTCACTGATTCAGTGATCCCGGATGCACCATTATCACATGAAACAGGAGGCATTGTAGGACAAAGAAGAGCAGTAAATCATGCTAACATGGAGACCCCCAGAGACCATAAAACTAAAAGGCAAATTTAGAAAAACTCATAGTAGCAAACAAAGGGAAGGACACACCAGGTCTAAACGGACAAGTCAAAATACTCTGCACAAAGTATGTTTTTGCATATTTTGACTGTAGTACTTCCTTTTTTTTTTTGCAAATATAATCTTTATTGAAGATTTTATCATTTTTATAGTCACATTGCACATCATCGTGATTAATTGTTTATGCAGGGTTACAGTTCATATAAGTTTATTATATTATACATCAATTGTGTGACACAGTCTTACCTGAGGGGCTCAACCCGCTTTCCAGGTCTAGTCTGCCCTTCCCAATTGTCCCTCTTTGTCTCTCTCCGGGATCCATCCTCCTCATGCCCTTCCCTCTCATCCATCTCTGACTCCATCTCTCCTGGTGTTTGGTTTCTGCTACACTTCCCCAACCCTCTAAATGTGAATCGTGTACCCTATTATGATATTATCTTCATATCTTGAGAATTGGACACTATGCCAGGTATGGTGCATCTGGCCCAACTAATAGCTGGTAAGAACTACTAGGGTATAAAATGTGGGTCTTTGACCATAACAAGCATTATCCATCTTCTCCACTTTATAGAACAAAGGTCTGCTTCATCATTTAAGCTATATGTAATTCTCTCAGATCTGTATATAAGGTTGACTATCTCCCTCCAATCCGAGAGTGTGGGTATCGATGTAGTTAGCCAACACTTGGTGATGGCCTTCTTCGCTGCAAGGAGAAAAATTCCCAGTAGATACTGGCAATGGGGGTCTCATAACTCATGTGGGAGTACATGCAAAATAAAGAACTCCCCGGTCGGGGGGGGAGCCTAAGCCCAAAGAGCTCCTCAAATTCCTCAAGTAAGCCCTGTAGGAATGGCTGTAACTTTGAGCATGACCATAGGATATGGGAATGATGGGCATTAGTTTCTCCACATTGGCGCCAGCAAGCTGTGGAGCCTGTATCACAGTAGTGTGAGGTTATTGCTGGAGTGCGGAAAAATCTTACTAGCAGCTGCCACGAGAACAGTCTCCACGTATGTGAGTAGGTGATTTTCGATGTTGAGTGGCATATTATGCCCCACTGCTGTGGTGATATTTGGATAGCCAGTTCATCACTCCATTTCTCCCTTAGTGCCATTGTATTTCCGCCTGTTGTTTCCATAAGGGACTTATACAGGGCTGAGATGGGATGTGATAACATCTTGGATTTTAATGTTTGTTGGAGCAGATGAACCATGTGAGGGTGTTCCCCCGGGGTGCGGACAGTCAGGGGGAGAGCCTTAAAATGGTGTCGTAATTGTAGGTAGCGGAAAAAATCTGATTGGCATAGATTAAATTCTCGCCTGATCTCCCTAAATTCCTTAAAAAAGGGTCCCATCTTGAGCTGTGAGAGTTTTGTAAGATGAGTATGTCTCCAGTTATGAAATGTGTGGTCAATTACAGCTGGAGGGAAATTTTCCAATAAATCTATTGGGCAAATCAACTCCAGAAAAAGGGGTAATCCCTAGGGATTTACGCGCTGGATACCAGGCCCTGATTTGGTGTATGATCCAGGGATTTTGAGTCAGTTGGCCTAGTGGGGGCGGATTTTTATAAATAAGCCTTTGATGATCCTGCTGGGGTAGCACACTTTCCTCAATCTCTCTCCATCGGGCCGGGGATGCTCCGACTAGGCGCTGGATTATGAAGGACAGATGTGAAGACCAGTAGTACAGTTTAAGATTTGGGAGTGCAAGTCCTCTTTGCATTTTGGGGAGAAAGAGAGTTTTCAGTTTAATTCTGGGGTGTTTTCTTGCCCAGACAAACCCAGAAATGGCCTTATTCCAGGCACGGAATAGATTATTCGGTAGATTAAGTGGGACGTTTTGAAAAAGGTAAAGGGCCCTTGGGAGGATCACCATCCTCACCACATCGACTCTCTGAATCATATTCAGTGGGAGGACATTCCATCTTCCGAGATCTTGCTTCATCTGTGACGTGAAGGGAAGGTAATTGTTACTCAGGGCATCTTCTGCTCTGTGGGAAAGGTGTATTCCTAAATATTTCATCTTGGAGAGCCCCCAATGGAATGGGTAATTCTCCTTAAGTGACTCTGGAGGTTTGTAGTGAAAGGTAAAAGCATCAGTCTTGCTAGTGTTGAGCCTATAGCATGAGTGCGTTCCAAATTCCTCCAGGATTTGGAAGACCGTAGGGATGGACTGTGGAGGATCAGTGAGGAATAATAGAATGACATCCACATAGAGGGCTATGGGGAGTTCTGTTTCATCTATGCATACGCCCGAAATCCCAGGTGCTAGCCTAATTTCCTGGGCCAAGGGCTCTATAAAAATAGTGAAAAGACCGGGGGACAAGGGGCAGCCCTGTCGTGTTCCCCTAAAAAGGGGGAAGTACTCAGAATGATGACCTGAAATTTTTACACAGGCCTGTGGGGAGGAATATATTTTCTGGAGTATGGCCACAAAAGGGGCTGGAAACCCCATCACGGTCATAGTGGAGTAAAGAAAGGGCTATGACGCCCGGTCGAAGGCCTTCTCAGCGTCTAGGCTGAGAAGGACTGATGGATCCTCCTGGGATTGCATTTCATGCACTAGATGAAGGGCTCTGCGGGTGTTGTCCGAGGTTGATCTAGAGCTTACAAAGCCTGTTGGATCCAGGCCTATCAGTGTAGGTAGAATCACATCCACCCTTCAGGCTAAAATAGACATAAAGTACTTACAGTCCATGTTAAGTACCGAGATTGGTCTATATGAGCCACATTGTAAAAGGTCTTTGTCTGGTTTGGGGATAAGTGAAATTGTTGCATATGCCCAGCTGGGGGGAGGGGCTTCCCCCAAAAGAACCTTGTTTAAGGCGCTTAGCAGGAGTTTGTTAATTAACTGTGTTGTGCCCTTATAAAACTCTGCCCCATATCCATCTGGGCCAGGGGCTTTTCGAGTTTTGGACTTGGAGATGGCCAGCATCAGCTGTTCCGGGGAAATTGGCACCGTTAAGCTGTTTTGCTGTTCGAGACTAAGTTTAGGTAATTCTAGGGCTGATAAAAAGGTGTTGGTGAGTGTGGGATCTGTCATGTGGTCCGTGGTATAGAGGGCTCTAAAATATTGACAAAAGCCTTGGGATATATTTTTGAGCTTGGTGTGGTGTATTCCTGTGTTAGGGTCCTTTATTGCTGAGATGGTGGACATTTTGCGTTGTTGGCACAGACGATACGCCAAAAGGCGGGAGGCCCGAGGGCCAATCTCACCATATCTCTGTCACGGGTATGCCAGTTCCACCTTCATTTGTTGGAGGCATAAAGCATCTAAGTCCCTCTTAGTCTGCTTAATCTGAGCAAGTACAGAGTGGTCTCCTTACTGATGTGTTAGCTGTAGGAACTGTAATGTCTGCTCAAGCTGTGTTTGTCTTTCTTTTCGTTCCTTCGCTAATGTGGCTGTATATTTTATGAGGTGATCCCTCAGGACTGCCTTCAGAGTGTCCCATTGAATGGTTGATGGTATTTCTTGGGAGGAGTTGTCCTGAGTAATTTCCATGATTTTCTCGCTGAGAAAATCTCTGAACTGTTCACTTTTCATGTGGGTTGGGTTAAATCTCCACCTGGTGCTGCGTTTTTCTAAACCCAGATTCCATGTGGTAATTAATGGTGCATGGCCTGAGTGTGCTATAGTAGCAATGTAGCATTAACCAGTGAGCCGAGGTTTTCCTCTATGTGTAGCAATGATCTATTCTTGTATAGGTCCCATGGACCACAGAGTAGAAGGAATACCCCCTACTCCTAGGATGTAGGGATCGCCATACATCTAGCCACCCCACTTCCCCCACGAATTGTTTGAAAAATTTGTGAGAGGCCAATTGCCTGCCGCCCTGGATCCTGGTGGTGTCTAAGGAGGGGCTTGGGGCAATATTAAAATCCCCCGCCAGGATTAGAGTTCCCCTGGTCATCTCAATTACTTTGTCAAGCAAAAAACGAATTGTGGGTGTGTTTGAGGCTGGTTGGAGGTAGATATTGGCTAAGGTCACTTTTTGCTCTTGCACGGTCCCTTGGACTATTATTAACCAACCGGCCAGATCTGCCCATTCCTTCACCTTCCAGAAGGGAGTGTGTGCCGAGATTAGTATGGTGACCCCTCTTCTCCTGCCACCGGCCATTGCCGATAAAAAATCTGTGTGTAGCCCCTTCCCTGGAGCTTCCTGGGCTCCGCAGGAGTCAAATGGGTTTCCTGCATATTAACAATTTCGGCAGTGGATTTTTTCACTAGCGAAATAATTCTAGACCTTTTTATCAGGCTACTCAGACTATTCACATTCAACGAGTATACTTTCAGGTGTTTGCCTGCCATTTGTCAAACAGATATGTATCTGGTAAATTAAGCCATTTGTCACATAACTGCAATGCAACCGCTGTCTGGTTTGTTAAAGCCTTGTGACTGTTTACTACCTTCCTAAAATACTTCCCCTCTTGGGGGGAACTTAAAATTATTGTATCTAACCAGTAGCCCATTACAAGAAACCGTGGGCTTAAAAAAATAACTTTTCTATTGAAAACTATAACTGGTTCTAACAGAATTATTAACTTTAGGGAGTACGTGTCCCCTAGGTCTCAGTGGCTAAAAGGGAACTCTTGGGCCAACTGGGCTATCAACATTAGCCTAAGCTACCAAGAAACTGTGGATTTTCCATCAGTCTGGTCATTTTCCATGACCTAAAGAAGGCTCAAGGCCTACTTTCTGTATCCCCTGTATGGCCTGGGGGCCTGTGACACTATTAGTGTCTGAGAGGGATGGGGGAGAGGTGGGACAGGTAGGAGAAAAAAGGGGGGTCTGGGATGTCCGCAGCTACCACATTCACCCATCATATTTGAACAACCCTTTTTTTTTTAAATGGAAGGGTGAAAGCAGAAGAAGGAAGATAAAATATAAGAAAGAAATAGCTTTACTTGGCTATGTGTAGTTATCTGCCACCTCAGAAATGGAGGGGTGGGTCTTAGCTAGGGACCTGGTGTCTGCATTGCTCCCCCTACAAGAATGAAAGGGGGCACGCATAACCTCTTCTCCTCCTCCCATCCCTACACGAGGGAAGGGATAGATAAAGGGGGGTTGGGGGGGAACCCGCCTGATCGCAGTAGTTTCTAGGGCCCTATCTGTAGCTGGTATACCTGTTAATTTATCATTTGGTCACTGACATCTTAGCTAGACCCTTATCCCTCCCCTCCACAGCATTTCCCCTCTAGGAGTTAGTTGTTAGCATGGTAAGTTGGGGGAGTCCCAGTCTGATAGGGAACAAAGAACAGTCATAGATCCCAACCTCCCAGGACTTCCTTTTTTATTAACCAACGAGCCCTCTTCCTGAGCTGGGATCTTGGAAGATTTAGAGCAATCTCCCCAAGGGGGAGAAAGGGCAATGTTATACGGAAGGGAAGGGGGGAGGTATCTCGGGTTAGTGGCACTCCGGGCATTAGGAATAAACAAAGTTGTTAAAAGCAGTAGAAAAAGAAGAACATTAATTAAGACTGGGACTTATCTGAATCAGCAGCAACATTCAGTCCCTTTGTAGGAGTCTTCGGCGTGGGTGATCTGTGAAGAAGAAAGAGGATCCTCAATGGTCGCTATCGTCTCCTTCTCAAAGGGGCTAGGAACTTTGTGCTGAACATGTTCTTAATGAGTCTATGGGGCGGCATCCCATTTTGGAGATGTGGATCAGCGTGGAGATCTGGAGTTGGTATCCGTCGAAAGACGTTGTACAGGACAAGGTTGCTGATCTTTGGCTCGGAGGGAGTTTGTTATCTGTTGGATGGCTTCTCGTCCCTGCCTTCTCCTTGCGTCCCATTGGCCACTGTTCCATATCTACTGGGCCAGCTTGGTGGAAATCGTAGGTTTTTGTGATTTCTGTTCTTGAGGTGCCTCGATATTACGCTTTTTCAGCTCGCTAGATGCCTCTTCCGCATTGTCGAAAGTCTGGGACCCTTCAGGAAAGTGGACCGTTAGTTCTGCGGGGTTGGGGTTCTAAAACGGAGCCCTGTGGATTTTAAGGCCTTCATCATAGGGATAAACTGCGTGCGGCAAAGCATTATCTTGGGGGCATAATATTTTCAAAAAAAGCCTGCTTGTGTGGTAAGTAACAGTCCCTTGTTTCCAGGCAGAGTGAAGTACAGACTCTCTTTCCTGAAATTTTAAGAATCGAATGAGGATCGTTCGGGGATGCGCTCCTGCGCCGGTCTTGGGCCCAAAGTACGGTGGGCCCTCTCTATTTCATACGAGAGGGTCTCCGGTATAACAATCACTTCCCTTAGGAGCTGTCTGATAAATTGCAGCATATCTGAGCCCTCCGATCCCTCCGGAACACTAGAGATACGTATACTATTGCACCTGTTACGGCTTTCGGCATCCTCTGCCCTTGCCTGCAAGCTCTGGATGTTTTGGTGCAGGTGTGCTGTTGCATGCTCCACGCTATCGACTCGCCGATCCACATTGGTGGCTTGGAGTTCGAGAGACTCTTGCTGCTTTTCTAATTTTGAAATGTCCGTATGGAGCGCCGTGATGGTGGATCTCATCTCCTTTCTGAAATCCCTCAGCTCGTTTAGTACTAGGGTCATCTGCCTTTGGATCGTGGACAATGGAAGGTACTGTGACCTAGATCTGCCTTGGCGCGGAGAAGTCGAGGCCTGCGATCCCTCATGACTGTAGCACTTCGTTAGGGGTTATCCATGTGTCTGTTTCTGTAGAAGTCTTTGGAGGCGATCTCCTAGATTTTGCTGAACATGTTTAGTTCCACAGAATTTGAACGTGAAAGAGTCACGGTTATGTGTAGACACGGACTGGGCCCCCAGAGCATTGTTGGTGACAGCATTGTAAATGGTCCTCAGATGTACTTGTATTCTGGTTTTCAGTTTGTAAGGGTGTGACCAGTGTGTACTGTATGTGGGGCAAGGGCACCAGGCTACATACACAGTATAAGTGGTACTACAATTAATGAATTGATGAATTGGTAGGGATTTCTGCTGCCCTGGAACTTCAGTGGTTGTCCTTCAGTTGGGCAAATTTACAAACTGTGCAGTTCTGGCATTTGTCAAAGCTGTTATTATGCCACCATTCTTTCTTTGAAGGTTGTAGGAAGTGGTTGCTAACTAATCATTTAGTTTCTCCCCTCTTTTGAAAGTTATCCTAGGCCAGGCCTTCAGAAGTTTTGATAGACAAGAATCATTGGCCATAATTTGTCAGTATTTTTGTACAGTTATGCGCATTGCAGTAGCTTTTGAAGTATACTTGGTTACAAACGTAATTTAAGTGTCTCTGTCCACCTTTTTGGCCATTTCGGTCCTATGGAATTCCCTGCCACAATCATTGAGGGAGGCTTCCTCTGTGGAGAGTTTTAAGTGGGGCCTTAAGGCACGCCTATTTAGTCCACTGAATTTTAAAGGGGTTTTATAGTTTTAACTTAGTATTTATTATGTGTGGCTGTGTGTGATTTTAACTGTTGTAAATTGCTTAAATTGTTGCACCTCTTTGTAAAGCGCCCAGAGCCTCAGGGATTGGGCACTTAAGAAATAAAATTTTACTTACTTACTTACCATTTCATATGCACAGCTCCACGTCATTATCTCTTTATACAGTGGGCAGTGTAGAGTCAAAGGCTATGCAGTAAAATGGTACCGCCTGCTCCAGCATTGTTTACATTCAAGGGACACACGAAATTAAATATAATGGCAGTCGGGTCAGAACATTTTGTTTTTTACTGACTTTGATTCGGAAGCATAATCGGGGTGTTTCCTTTGAGGGGGTGGGGATTTACAATATAAAGTATTTTCTTTTAAAGGAAAACAATGGAAAAGAGACAGCTTTCCTCAGACACTACAGAAACTCTCAATTAGTGCTTTTAAATAGTAACAACTTTTTAAAATGATTTAGAACTGCTACCAACAACTTCTACTTTCTGTTGCTGGCAGCAGCCATTTCATGAGCAGCAGTGAGCCTCCTGAGCTCACTGTATGCTAATATGCCGGTTTGACCTCTGCTGTTGGTTGTCTGGTCGTATTAGCATAATGTGAGCTCAGGAAGCTCTCTGCTACTCATGAAATTGAAACAGCAATAGAAAGTGAAAGCTGAAGGCCACTGTTTAAATCACTAAAAAAGCAATTAGAGTAATTAAAAAAAAAATTAATTACTGTCTGAAAGCACTAATCAAGAATGTTTGTAGTGCCTGGGTAAAGCTGTGCCTTTCCAGTGTTTCCCTTTAAAGTCTCTAGTCTTAAATTGTTTGGCTTGGACTTTAATGTCATCAGAATTTGAACAACTATGACCGATTCACAGAAATTTTCCAAAGTGGGGATACGTTGAATAAAGTGAAATGGGTATACGCATTCAGATCTTAGTAGTATATTGACAGCTGTGGAATTTCAGTAGGTAGCACTTATAATCTGGCACTTGTCATTAATCTCGTATTGGACATCTAATAAACTCAGTTGTTGTGTTGTTCACAATTTGTGTGTAAAAAGACAAGATCAACATGTTCTGATTTAGCCATTCCACAAACTTATGAGCATCTCAGCCCAGTGGCACAGAGAAGGCTGAGACACCGATAGCATCTCACCTCTCACCACGCTGGTGACCTGAGTTTGGGAATGAGGTTGGGGGGCTGGGAGAGGATCAACAGTTTCTGGCAGCTCTCTTCTCCCAGACCTGGGGGTACTGCCGATGCAAGGGAGGCTGACGTAAAGGCGGTTGAGTGGATGGGGCTGGCGATTCCAGAGCAGATGCACACCTCCACTCACATGCGCTGTCCAAGTTTGCCATAGTCCTGGGAGAAAAAAAAGGTGGAAAATGGAAGGAAACCATTCTCAATGAAGCCCTCCCCATGGTGTCATGGCCCAGTTTGCCAGTCCAGAAGGGGGGGGGTCTGGGTGTGAGTCTCTGGTGGTGAAGGAGAACGGCCCTCTCCCCTTGGCCCTGCTTTGGAGGGGGGTGCATGGGAGGGGGAATGCGCCTTTCCCCGGAAGAGGCAGCAGGCCGGCCGATGGCAGAGATGATGGATACAAACCCTGATTTTTGGGGGGGGAGGCTACCAGCATCTTGTGCTGTTCCCTGGTAAACACATGTAATATCAATAAATCAATGCCATCTGACAGTATTGTTGAAAAATGTATTATTTCCTGAAAAAAAAAAGTGGTTATATTCCTACTAGCCCAAGAGGAGATCAGTATACAAAGTAACCATGGTGACACACATTGCCATCACTCTGAGCTGGTGGTAATAGTTACCATCAAAAAGAAAAGTAATTTTGAGTCCAAATAAAATTTGCAGCTTCCAAAATAAAGTGAGATGGCACCAATTTAATGGTATGGCCGTGATTCAGGAAAACTTGGGTAAATATAAACTAGCATCATGATTGCTGCTGGTGTATAGTGACACAATGTCTCCGATGAGCCATTCAAATCAAATTATTTCAAGTTTTCAAATGTGTTTAGAATGCCCATAGTGTCATGTCAATAGGTTGCTAGGGATATAACAATTTCCTTTAAAAATAAATCAATATATCTGGATAGGTTTTCTGTAAGACAGCCTTTCCTGAGACTGTTGAATGTCCTAGTGAAGTTAGTATGTGTTGCATTTCCTGCTGATTTATCTTACAGTGGCTGAGGAGCATACCAAATAGTGGGGGGATCAGAATTGCATAGAACAATTTTAGCCTGGGGCACTGCAAAAACAGTTGCCTTCTTGAATATACTTTAGTCAACTTACCATGCTTTTCAAAATCATAAATAATCCATATAAGCTCCTCTCTGCCTTCAGTGATACGCAGCAAACACGTAGTGCCCAATCCCAAACCTTTCAGGTTCCTAATGTCGTACCTCCTTGGATCAGCGATCCTTCTCCTGTAGGGCACCTCATTGGTTTAATACTCTCAACAAAGAAGCACTTTCCTCCCCAACACTTGGACCCTTTAAAAAGAATCTCTGACTTTACCTTACCTCTACCTCCAAATGTGACTGCTTCTCCTAAAGGACTGGTCCATCCACTGACTAGTTGATCTTGACCTGTGCCCTGCATCCCTCCTGTACTCTCTCTCTGGCATCTGTCTTCCTTGTGCCCCTTTTTCTTCCCCTATCTCCACCTCCTCCTTCCCTTCCCCCCCCACACTCCTCCTCCGCTCTTCAAACCTCATCTTTCTTTTCCCCTGTACCTGATCCCCTCCCACCATCCCTCTCCCACCTCATGACAAAGGCCCCTCAGCCTGCCTACTTCTCTCTGGCAATCTTCTATTCAATATCAGGCCGATAGTCCCCTTTCTTCTCAATTCCCTTACTCTTCTGCTCCATCATCTATCTGCCTTATTTACGTTGCTCCCTGCAGATAACCTTTATCTCTAAAGTGATCTACAGCTGCAAAAATATGTCAACCATGTTTATACTATGTCTGTTTACCATTACCAACCTTTGTATGTATGTTTTCCACTTCCTTTGACGTGGAACCTTTGTAAATGAGCAGCTCCTGCTCAAAGGTACTTGTAATACGAGAGTTTAATAAAATAAAATTAAAAAAAAATATATATATATATTTTGATGAATAAGCCATGATTTTTTTAATAATTATGTTTACCTCTTCTGCGGAGCGGGCTGGCAGGTTGTCCGGCTGCCAGCACCCACACTCCCATACCCGAGTCTGGTCAGCGACTCTCTCTCCTCCACACAGGCTGGCACACACGGTGCCCCCAACGGGGACCCGGATCCAATATCTGGGGGGTGCACCTCTCTAGGTCTCGGGGCCACCTTGCACGGCCATCAGCCGCCACGACTGCCCCACGATTTTTGGCCTGGTTTTTCACCCTGGAGCCGGACGTGCAGTGACATCAGCGAACCACGTGCCGACATCCGCTGTGCTCCAACCCCCTTGTGCACTGCACCTGTAGTGCCCCAGACTTCCATCAGGTGCCGCTGCAGAGCGTCGCGACCCCCTTTACCCACCCCGGAGAGAGGAGCGCTGTCATGGGATGCTCCATCCTCCCCCTCCCCTGTCAACCCCCAACAACCCGAGTCCGTTCTCAAACTCGGGTCGCCAGCATAGCACAAGGTGTGACATCCAGCACCACAACCCTCAGTGCCACCAAGCCAGCCAAGCCATGATTTATTAACCAAAATGCATGGGTGTTTCATATTCAAAACAGAACAGGGTCAGGAATTGTAGCTTTTGAAGAGATGTGAGAGGAGAAAGGAAGCCAAAAAAGTATACATTTTTGTTTCCTAGATCTTCAGTTTATGTTGAGTACCAAAAGGTTTAAGAGTAGCCTCTCTGGCGTCATTGGAGTAATCCCACCAATCTCATTTTAATGCTGCTCCACTGACTGGAATGTGGGAAGGGAAGTCAAAATTAATTGTCTGACCCTTCAGCTACAAAAGTGAGGGTTCTCCTGACCCCACCAGTGTGCTGGAAATACTTTGGGTTTCAGACAAATTGATATAAATTGTTTGCAGCTGATGGTTGTTAGGGAAGAACCTCTTTTCCTAGTTATTGGCACCCCTTCTCTGTCACTATAAAAAAGTGTTTAGAAGTTCATAAAGGCATCACAGCATTTGTAGGTGGTATTTTTAAGCAATTTATCCCTCCAGGGTGTGGGTATACTGGAGGATTTACCACGGCTGGTGTGGTTTGGTCATGAGGCATTAAGTTCTCCAGTATACCCACACCCTGGAGGGATAAATTGATATTATGCAATGGCAAATGCTGTTTATTTAATGTTTTTTAAATATTTTTTAACTCACTGAGGTACGTACAGAAAGAGGATGTAATTTTTTCTTTTTAATTTACCGCGGTGTCTTACAGGCGGCAACAGGAAAAAATAGGGGGTTCCTTTGAGTAAGCGTCCTATTGATATATTGATTGGCACGAGATAAAGTTGGCTGGTACTTTTTCCAGTGGGTACACTGGAAGATTTACAATGCTGGGAAAGGTACCAGCTAACCAATCGGGTTTCGGGATTTGGCTGATTCAATTTACCACATTGTATAATGATAGTTTTACATGCTAACAGTTTGTCTACATTTAATGTTTTTGTTACACTAGGGCAGTAAATGTAAAACCACTGAAGATTATTTTCTACGTTACAACCATAAATACATGAACATTTTATCTTTCAAGAATCAGTCTTAACCATTGATAAACGCTGATAGGTCTGTGACTGGAGGCAGTAGGACCTGGTGTGAGCAAATGTTTTTGCAGAAGGGAGCCGACGTTGGGTAGTGACAGCGCCTGTGCACCCCACATGGTACCATGTGTGCTACTCTGTAACCATTGCTGGCTCCCTCATGCAGCTTACTTCTGTTCTTCCTTGTGTAGTGTGCACACCGTGGGAGTGACAGCACTTCAGTTCGCTGAGCATTGTCTCCTAAATTCAACTGCATCACCACCGAGAGTTAGTAGTTCATGGCGCCATCTTTCTTTTTTATTATTTTCCATGACGCTGAAACCTGAAAAAGAGATAAAGATGGTGAAGAAATCGATGAAACACCACAGCTTCCCATCATACGTCGTTGCCCCTGTGGGAAACCTGTCCCATTGATGGACTAGCATCAGTGTTGCTGGACCTGCCTTGGCTTCTCTCTCAACATAGATGTGTGCAATGCCTACTTCTTGATGGATTGCCATACTTTAGAAGTCATAACAGTGAAGTGAGGTCACCTGATCCCCACCTTCAGAGGCAGGCATCACACACGAGAGGCCAAGGCATGGTCTCTGGGCCTTTCCCCTGGGCCCCTTCCCATCACTTCTGGTGCTGAGGAAGTACAGGGTCCTCCTCGACCTCGCCTCACCAAGGCAGCAGAGGGCCTGGGGGTGGGTCTGGTGGACAGTGGGCTTGGACTTGGAGGCTAACTGCACACCCCCACCCGGTCTGCCTGCCTTGAACAGCAGATATCCCAGTGGTGAGGCCGAAGTTATACACTTGGTTTACCCTGGTGGACACCTTGATGTCACAGCCTGGTACCTCCTTGGCTCCTGACACTGTTCACAGTCTTGGTGAGCAGGGTGGTGCCGGACACAACATCTGGTCCCCTCCTGACACTGTTTGCGGTGCTGGGAGAGGATCTGACACTGAAGCCATGCAGCGCTCAGTTTCCAAGATGGTGGTGATGGTATCTCCACCAAGGAGTCTAAATGGCTCTGGGGGTGAGGTCGACACCGACCCTGCGGTTGCAGCACCAGACATGGTGTTGGTTCTGGCTCTGACACCAGGCGTGGTGCCGCCCCTGGGGCTATCCGCAGTCCCTGTGCCATTCGCAGCATCAGGCCAGTTCCTGATGCCACTTGCAGCACCAGAGGTGGGGATTATCCCTGGGTCATAATTGAACCTGTTAGCAGGCCCGACAACAAGGGTGGTGCCAGCCACAGTGCCTAAGGGGAACCCACTTCTTGGCCGGTCCTTGGCCTGTTGCTGGAGACAACACTGGCTCAGGGCTAGAGGTTGGCTGGGAGGTGGAATCTTTCTGGATCCTCGCGCCGAGCCTGCCATCTGTGAGGTCCGGAGTTGCTCCAAGGGGACTGTACTGTTCTGCTGTCCTCATCTGGGGGTCTTCACCTGTGGGTACTGACCTGGTTGTTCCTGTTTCCTGTTTTCGGTCTCGTCTTGGGGGATAGGGATACAGTAGTGCTGTACGGAATTTTCACATTCTGGCAGAACGAAATTCCGTGGAGTTTTCAAAATTCCACGAGAAACAGAATGATGGAATTCTGCGGCAGAAAATAGTTACAAGCCAGCCCGGTGGCCCAGAGGGTTGAGGCGCTGGATGCCTTACCTCATGCTACGCCGGTGACGGGGTTCTGGAATGACCTCGGATCATCGAGGTGCTGGCGTGGGGGGGGTGGAGCAGGATTGAGCATGCATACGGGCAGCTCTCCTCTCCTGGGGTTGGTGAGGGTGGGTTGGCACCCCTCCCCCCATAGTTCTGCTTCCATTAGGTGGAGTTCTGTTGGGTAGCTTAGACGGAGAGGGGGCGGCAAAAGTATCAGGATGTGGAAGGAGCTCAGCTGGCATGACGGGGTGCGAAGCGTGCCTCCACACACTTGGAAGCTGCAGAATGATTTTCAGCGGAAAACATGCCTTTCTCTGCAGATCACAGTAGGCGGAATACCACAGAAGAACCAGTGAAATTCTGGTGGAAATTCTGCCAGCAGATTGGTTATTTCACGCTAATTTCGCCAGTGGAATTCCACATTCCGCACAGCACTAGGATACAAATACAGACTGACAGATATTGAAATAGACCAAGCTGCTGGTGGCTTTTTTTGTGACGGGGGAAATTCAGCCAGCGCTTTAACATCCAGCCACCACCAGAACAGGAAAATAGGACCTCAGTTTAATGTCTCCCAAAGGCTGCACCTTTGGCAGCAAAGTGTCACCTAAACATCACGCTAGGGCATCTGCATGGTTAGTTTTAACCATGGGGAGAGTGACCCTTGCTGCGCTACCCGTCACCATTTCCTGTAACATTTAGTGTTTATTGGACGTCTCCACCTACCACTGACAAAACCCAACCGTGCCCAGCCTCTTAGACCCGACTGGATCAGGCTCCACAGTGGTTCGGCTGCATTAACAATGAACCCCAAATGAGGAAAAACAGGACCACTCCTAAACAAACACAAAAAACATCACACTGGAATAATGAAACAGACCAACAAACAGACCCTTTGACTGAATGCGGTTTCTTCAGTCTGTGAGAAAATCATTCTTTATTTTCTTCTTTTCAAAACTCTTGGTAAAAGAGCAAGTGCTGAAATTGTTAAGACTGTCATTCTTGGTCAGAAGGTGGATAATATTTTCCTTATTGAGTATAATTTGGCTCTGTTTCAAAGCTGTTGATTATTCCTTATTATCGGGGGATTTGGGAATATGTTCTGTAGATGGTTGTGAAGATGACTGGCTGTTGGATTTCTAGTGCATCGTAATGTTTACCCTAACAACACACCATTGCAAGGAGCAGACGGCGTCTGACCCGAGATACATACACACTGCTCCAGGAAATGGCTCGCATGCCAAGGATAACAGATGGTGTCCTGCTGGCAGAAAGCCAAAGTGCGTCTCTCATGTTCCAAACTTGCTTTAGATCAACCAGAGAATGTAATGTTTCTGGAGTGGTTTAATAGCTAGCTGTCTGTTTGTGGCAGTATGTTACTTGTGTATTTAAACAAGTTCCTTCATTTTTTCCCCTTCATAACAACAACACTGTTTTTTACTGGAAGAGTGGAACATTGTGTTTAGACGAGGAGCCCTAAGGTTTGTAAATATACTGCATATTTTTCTTACATTTGTCAACTGCAGTCAGTGCTGCAGTGAAGGAAGAGCACTGTGCTATCATTGCATTAATGCCTTGCAAAAACGAATTATAAAAAGAAAGACGTTTTAAAAACAAACAGCTTAACATTACTGCTGTTGCAGACTTAATGATGACAAACTCTTAGACTTAAGTAGTGATTTGCATATGTACTGCACTCTACACTTGCAAAGTGATTGAATATCCACATCAGGGGGTCAGAATTGGTTGAAGAAACCCATCAGCCCCACACACACACCCATTTAGCTGGCCCAGCTGGTATACTAATTGAAAACTAAAGACTTTTTTGCTGGCCCGATTCTAAACCTGTCAGCATTTGGCTAATGGGCTGGTGCCAGTTTTGGGCCCTGTTGTGATGCCCATGAACCCACTGTTTGGGTTGCTTGGGGTCTCGTAGGTGTAGTACAGCCACAGTGATATCATTGATGGAGATGGAGACATAAAGAAGTGGGATATTGTGACACTCGGACTGAAATGGGGGTAAATCTGCCAGGGATTGAAATTAAGTTTTACAGCTACTAATTTAGCCTGCTAAGCTGGTGATTTAGAAAGTCCACTGGCCCCACAGACATTTCATTGGCCCAGCTAGTGTACTTACTGAAGTGTTACCTAACCCAATGTAAGCCAGCAGGGATACTAAAATCAATATATAACAGGGCCATTATTTGGCAGGTGGGCTGGTGCCAGTTGCAGACCCAGCCTGATCCTTCTTGCTGGCTGCAAAAGTCTGGAGAAAGTGCCATGGTAGCCAAACTGTTCTATAAACCATTGGTGGATGGAACCTTGTTGCGCCATTAAAATGAGAAAATGTTCCATCTGCGACGCTGACAGCCCAGGTTCGGATGCGAGCTGGTGGAGTTGGAGGCCTGACGGGGGGACGGGGAGGATCGAGCGTTTGATGGATTGCTCTCCTTCAGGGGGAGGGGGGTTAGAACTCTGGTGCTTAACCAACCCCTGGTGCAGGCCGAGGGTGTCACGGCCAAGGCTTACAGATTCCTGGAGGTGTGCCTGACGTCAGCGCATAAGCACCTCTATGTCATTGCATGCCACACCTCCGTCCTAACGGGGAAGGGCATCTGAGGCATGGAGGAAGTCCACCTCCCCCACTGAGCCCCATGCATCTGGCTGAGGCACTCTGCCACCGGATCACCACATGGCACCATTTGGAGAGTGACAGAAGGGACTTCCCAATGGCCCTACCTTTGGGGGTAATCCAGGGTGTACTCCAGTGAAGGCAGCGAGCAGTTAAGTCCCAGGGGATGGGGTGAGGTGACAGGAAAGGCGGACTGATCATAGAGCCAGCCATTAAAAAAAAAAAAAAAAAATGTCTGAGCATATGTACTAGATGCACATGTGTCTGGTTCTCTTTATAAACAGCATTTATGGATATTTTTTTATTTAAGTATTGCAACCAAAGTTGGAGTTAATCCAAAATACATATTACATAACATGTCACAACAAAATAATACTGTATAACCATTACAAATAAATTCATCATATTAAGACTAAAACACACAAAATTGCACATACTCCTGAATGCAAAGCATCATGGTTACTGTATGCAAATTATTATTAATAAATTGAAGCTGACAAGGGCCGCAATATGCCAAAAGGCTGTACAACATCCACAGAGGATTGGGGGCAAAACACAGACTCAAGTTTAGTCCTTTTTTAGGACTTGAGCTATTACCTCAGCCAGGGATAAGAATTCAGCCAGGCATTATTACAGTTCTTCAGTTTATGACTGGCGTGACACAGGAAAGTAAAGACCAGAACCTCAACACAGAAAGCACTAAAATAGGGATTGCACAAAATTCACATTGGCAATAAAGCCAAGTTCCAGAGGAACACAGAACTACCCATACTCCCCTAACGTAAGGCATCGTAAGTAACATATATAGATCACCAGGAACACATTTTTCCTGCCTGCATTTGCATGCATTACCTATGATAACATTCTTTGGAGAGGGGTGTGTGTGTGTGTGTGTGTAATTTTATTTTTTTAAATGGGCTCTATTGCCAGTGTGATTTTTTATTTTTTTTTAGCTTAACCTTTGCTTCAGTACTTTTGTGTTGAGGTAATTCAGAACCAAAAACAAGTAACTTTTCTATCTTCCCAGTTCTGCAAATTGATATGTACATTTGAAGGTTTATTATATGGTAACAATTACCTTGTCACCTAGTTATATTTGTACTCATTGGAAATCCTATCAGTATGGCTAGTAAATGAGAAAACTAGTAAATCTAACTTGTCCTACGTTGCTTCTGTAAAAGAGGACTTTCTCCTTCACAAGTTTACAGTTATCAAACACTAAATAAATAAATAATTACGCATGGTGGTTCAGCAAATGCTATTTCACTCTATCCTTAACATGGTACATTTATAATGAACACTACCTCTCCCAAAGGGAGCAGTACAAAATATCGACAATCAAAATATCGACACGAACTTGATCAACGTCGAAATACTGACGCATTACTGATATCGACATCAAAAATACTGACATAATAAATACCGACCGCATCAGAATGTCAGCGGAACGAACGATGCTTTTACACTGGAGTGACATATGAAAATTGACAAGAAGAGGCATAGGATTTGCTTTCTGTAAGTGTCTTATACAGTTCATTGCCTCCTCCTCAAAATAAATGGAATTACCTAGCTACTGCTCTGTCAATGCCAACCTGCCAAATATATACATACTGCTGGTACAGCACGTTTGTTATCAAAGCTGCTAACAATATTACACAGTGTAACATTCTTTTTTTAAGACCCCAACTGAGCCCCAAAGATGCAAAGCATAATATTACAGATGTCATATAGTACATTAAATGCTTAAACGCAATACAAAGGCAGTTGGACACCAATTCTGCATTTCAGAGTAAACTTCAAGTTCCAATGTCTCTGAATATTTGATCTCAACCCCCCCCCGAAAAGGAACAATAAGACAATTTGAAAATGGCATCAAAGAAAGATAAACTGCTATTTTAATGTAAAAAACAATGAGTCTTTATTTATGATGTTTCAGCTCAGGAAAGCGAGGCTTGGTTTGGATCCTTCTGCTGTTTGGCAAAGGTTCTAAATCCTAACAAAAGGAGAACATTCACACAAAATTACAATGCACAGAAAAATATGTCACTCTGGGTGTAAAACAATTCATTAATCAGGTGACTGGTCACCACTTAAAAAAAATATAAGTGGCACTTTATTTTGGGAGCTCTTGTGTATTTACAAGACATGGCTAACTTTACAGGAGATTTGGCAACTAAACACTGACATGTTGACCACCGGATCATCAACTTGGAAGATTTTTTGAACTTGCGACAGCTCCTAAAAACACTTACATTTTGGAAGCTAATTTGATGCACCTGGATCTGATGTTGTAGGAATGTTAATGCCTGCAAATGCCTCATCAAATTAACAGTGATGCAGTGATGGGTCAAGAGTGGTTGGAAGTAATTATAAATGTTTTGAATTACTGTGTCTATCAATATCGGTAGGCATCTTGAAACCCGACTTGTCGTGCTTTTCACATTCGGTAACAGTGAAAGCGATCATTTAAACGCGTCGGTAATTCGGAGTCGATATTTTTATCGTCGATCTCTTGGATGTCGATATTTCGAACCAGACCCCTCCCAAATAGGGTATTAATCCATGGGAAACTGCTTTCAAATTCTTTAGTCTTTTAAAAAAAAAACAGCAAGTACATATGAGGCAATGTCATGGTGCAGAATTGTGGATTCTAGCCTTTTAGATGGCAGAGCATGTGAGAGGTCCCTGAAGTATGTACACAGGCAGCAGCCTTTGTATTCCCCGTATGGGTATGAGCTCCCTAAGGGGAAGAAGCCACATTGTTGTGGCAATACGTAGGGGAAGTTGACCAGCATTTCTTTTCACCAATAAAAGTATATTATAAGTCTAATTAGTCATGCGCCTAGCGAGGCCTCTTGATTGGCTGCAGGATCGGTCATTAACGGCTTAGAAATGACCGATCCAGCTGCAAACTGATACTGTGTGGCACTCATGGCTCATGCCACACAGCGAAAACCTAATTAAAACTGAAAAAAAACAAAAGTTGTTTTTGCGATTAGGCTTATAATTGCAATAACAACCTCAAAGCCGGTCATTTCCTTGGATTAACGACCAGCTGAAAGGAAGTGGCCCTCGGCTGTGCCTCTGGCCACCCATCCCCTCAACCGATTGTTAATCCCTCGAAAATGAACGGCTTCTCAGTCATTATTACTTAAATATTTGCCACAGAGCTGGGTGTGTGCACTGTTTTCTATCGTTCCATATCAGTTCCTATTGTGGACAGCTCTTTTTAAAAATATTACTTTCAGAAAAAAAAGTTTAATTTTGCTTGTATAGTAAATTTGAAGCATAGCTAACCCAAATTTAATGAATGTGTACCTAGTTTACTTTGATTTGAATATCTCACAGTAGTTGACTCTTGTACTGTAGTACATGTGATAGCCGATCTTGTTGGGTCATCTGATCTGGCATGCATCACCGAGACTTGGCTGGATGAAAATGCCTGGCCTGTTTTAGCTGCAGCAGTTCCAGCTGGGTACTCGGTGATACACCGCCCGAGGCAGGATCGTAGGGGCGGGGGTGTTGCCATATGCTTTAAGTCAGAACTGGGCCTGGTGGAGGTACCGATGGGAGTCACCAGATCCTTTGAGTGTATTTTGGGCGAGGGTGTGGGGTGCAGGATACTTCTTGTATACCGTCCACCAGGTGATGAGAATGCTTTCCTGCAGGAAGTCGCAGACTTCATTGTCGACCTGACGTTGGGGTCCCCCAGATGGTTGGTTCTGGGGGACTTCAATGCTTGGGTCGATGATGAACTCTCTCGATTTGGTCAAGACTTCCTCCAGTTGATGATATCATTGGGCTTCACACAGTTTGTTTCCTCCTCGACCCATATTGGTGGACACTCATTGGACCTGGTGTTCCTTTTGGGGATGGGGATATCCGACCTGGTGGTGGAACCGGTTAGATGGTCTGACCATCACACCATTAGGTTCAGTTTTGAGGCCGCCCTTGTTAGGTCAGCCCCTTTGGAGATGGTCCGATACCGCCCTTTGAGGGGTGTTTCCCCAGATGACCTGATGGCGGTGTTGGATCTATCAAGCCTACCGACAGATTGCTTGGATCCAGGTGACCTGGTACATGCTTATAATGAAGCAGTGACAGGGGCCCTGGATTCCATTGCACCAGTTCGTGTTCATCCTCTCACTTCTCGCCCCAGGTCTCCCTGGTTTGATGAGACCGTGAGGGAGTTGAGGAGGGTTGGACGAAGGCTGGAGAGGGGTTGGCGGAAGTCCGGTCTTGATGATGACAGGCTTAGTTTGGTGGACCATTATGTGGTCTGTCAATCTGTAATCTCTCGTAAGAAGGCAGAATTCCTGTCCAGAGAGATAGCGGCTGCACAGAATAGACCAGCTCAGCTCTTTCGGACTGTGGACAGACTGTGCAATCCAGTCTGTCTGCAGCCCAGAAGAGCCTTATCTCAAGAATGGTGTGAGGAACTTGCTCTCTTCTTTGCAGATAAGGTTGTCAGAATCAGATCGGATATCCGCTCTTCCCTCCCCAGTGGGAATGATGGTGGTCGGCAGGAGATGTCGAACACCCAGTTTAGTTGGTCTGACTTCAGCCTTCCCATAATCGATGATGTTGTGATGATCATTCGAGCGATGCGACTGACTACCTGTGATGTGGATCCTGGCCCCTCACGCCTTTTAATGGGTTGTGTGGATAAAATCGGCCAAGTCCTGGCTTTGATAGTCTGGAAGTCTTTGGAGAGGGGAATCTTTCCGGATCCCCTAAAAGAGACTGTAGTTAAGCCTCTATTAAAGAAATCCTCCTTAGATCCAGATTGTCTAGCAAATTACAGGCCAATCTCTAACTTACCCTTTGTGGGTAAAGTTATTGAGAAAGTGGTCGCAGTACAGTTGGAAGATCATCTGACCAACAACAATATCTCTAGATTCTCTCCAATCTGGATTTAGGAAAGGCATAATGCCGAGGCAGCACTGGTTCAGGTACTAAATGACCTCTAATAGCGAGATTGTGGGACTCGATCCATCTTAGTACTACTTGATCTCTCTGCAGCGTTTGACTACCGTTGACCATGGTGTGCTGTTAGAACGTTGCGGTCTGTCTGTGGACTATCTGGTACGGTCCTCAGATGGTTTCGATCTTACCTGGGGTAGGACTCAGAGAGTGGTGTAAGAATTTTTCCTCAGCATCAGTCTCCTATCCTGTGGGTACCCAGGGTTCTATCATAAGCGCCCATGTTGTTTGCGTGTATATGCTGTCGCTAGGAGCGATTATTAGACGATACGGTCTGGGTTTTCACTGCTATGCGGATGATACCCAGCTGTATATGTTTTTTGTGCCCGGCCGGGATGCTGCCTTGTTGATATTTAATAACTGCCTTGCAGAAATTCAAGACTGGATGAATGGGAGTTGGCTGAGGTTAAACCCGGAGAAAACTGAGGTGTTGGTGGTGGACAAAGGCCGATGTGAGGCGGGTTTGCCAGATGGATCACCCTCAGGATTATGGTTTGGAGGTGTTCAGTTGGCAACCTCAGATCAGGTGTGGAATCTTGGCGTAATAATTGACGACCATCTGACGCTTAAATCTCAGGTGTCAGCGGTGGTCAAAACTTCCTTTTTCCATCTGAGGAATATTGCCAGGGTGAAGCACCTGGTTCCTCCAGAGGACCTTCTAACGTTGATCCACGCCTTCGTTACCTCCCGTCTTGACTACTGTAACTCCCTCTACCTAGGGCTATCGGGGGTTGAACTTCGCCGTCTGCAGCTAGTGCAGAATGCGGCAGCCAGGCTGTTGACTGGATCTTCTAGATCCAGCCATATAATGCCTGTGCTTCGCGGACTGCACTGGCTGCCAGTGGCTTGGCGAATCACCTTCAAGGTCGATTTGCTGACCTATAAAGCCCTACATGACCTGGGACCTACCTACCTGAAAGAACTCCTTTGCCTCTACTGTCCCTCCGCCCCTCAATCCACTGGCGAGGATTGCTAGAGATTCTCAGGGTCCGTTTGAAAACATCAGGTGCTAGATCATTTAGTTTTATGGCACCGACCCTATGGAATTCTCTACCTCGTCAGGTCCGAAATTGCCCGACCGTCCTTAGTTTTAAAGGAGCTTTGAAGACCCACCTTTTTAGCATAGCTTTTAATGATTTATTTTAGTTTTAATTTTATTGTATTTATTGTTCAAAATGTACAGGCGCTTTGGTTTTAAGAAAAGCGCCTTTTAAAAATAAAGCTGAATTGAAAAAAATTGAATTGAATAGTTCATTACATGAAGTGGAGTAAAAATTTTGATCACTTATTTCAAGTCTGGGTACTAATTGAAACTGTATTTCTCATAGTACTGTATATATTTCCAACAATTTTTGTAAAGTTATTATATTTTGCACAAACGTTCTTTGTTTAGCAGTTCACCTGAGTATTGGCTGCCGCCTGTTGCTTCCATTTCCTATTGGACTGTTGTGCTCTACGCAGCCACTGATTGGCCCTGCAGTCTTGACTGATTTAAACTGCTCTGCTGGGCTCTGTGCCCATAGACTTAGGTAGGTTTCGGAAGATTTCACCACCCTTCCCCACCTCCACCTTCATTAAATAGGCCTTAGCTCCGCCCACTTCTGCCTAGGGACCCGCCCTTTCTTTTCCTATTGGATACTCTCTCTCCCTGTACCTCCTCTCTTTACCGCCCACTATCCCTCCTCCTCTGCCCCCTCTATTAATCAACTCCGTCCCCTCACTGCCCTTGCCTCCTTTCTGTGCCTGACACCCTCCTCATATCTCCTACTGCACCCATCACTTCCCCCTTCCCCTGTTTCACCTCCATTCCTGACTGGTCATCTCCCCTTCCCTCAAACTTTTCTTGCCCTCTACTACCCCCACCTCTCTATCCACTATGGCCCTCCCCTCTCTGCCGCTCTGTCTGGTTATTGTCTCCTCCCTGTTTCCCATGGCATTCCTGCCTGGAGCCTGCCATCCCAATCTCCCAGTGTGCTTCCAGCTGGACAGCATCTACCGGCACTAAGGGACTATACCTACTGTGCTACGCCCTCCATATCTAACCTCCGCTAGACCAGCCTTGTACCGCTCCTGGAATCAAGATGGGTGATTTACGTTCGCCTATTCCCACTCTCACTTCTGGTCTATGTCACCACTTACTGGTATCATCGGTTACAGAGTAGCTTTCTCTCCAGTATGAAACAGTCGAATAAAATCTCCCCCAAACAGCTATGCTGGTGCACCCTGAAACTCCTGCTTCTACTACTACTTCTGTCTGGCAATAGTCACCATAACCCTGGCCCCACAATCCCAAGTTCCAGCCTCCGGCAGAGTCACTCTGGGGGACTCACCTTTACAACGATTGACATCTGTAGCCTTCTACCCAAACTTGATGCCCTGCAGTTATTTGCACACAAACACAACCTTGATGTTCTTGTGATTGTCGAAACCTGGCTCACTCCAAAAATACCCGACAGTGTAATTGCCCTACCAGGATATAGCATATTCAGAATTGACAGGACCACTAAAAAAGGCAGTGGATGTGCTGTTTACCTCAGAGACTCTCTCCTGGGGCACCGTGTTCAACCCCCCGCCTCAGTCTCTACCGCCCAGGTACTACCCATCAGAATTCTACTTGGGGCTCACAACAAGGCACTGACTATTGCTGATATCTGCATCCCTCCCAAGAATCAAGGTAAAGGTCTTAACTCCGTCCTTGACCTTGTCCGTTCCCAACTACCAGGCACCGAGATAATCCTAATGGGCAATTTTAACATAAATTGGCTTGTATTAGATATGGGTGGCTACAAGGATGCCATCTCAGCTGCCAGCCTCGCCCTGCTGGTCGTCTTCCCCCACTAGACTCAACTATAAGACTGGAACAAGCACACTCCTAGATTGGATACTGACCAGCCACCCATCCCGCATCTCAAAAGTCTCCGTTCTCCCAGATACGCTAAGTGACCACTCCCCAGTCGCCTGTAAATGGTCTAACAAATTCAGCCCTCCACCACACAAACTAATAAGCAGCAGAATCCTTCCACATGGTCAATTGAAGCACCTCAAATCACACCTTAGACAACAAGACTAGTGACCTATCTTCCATGCATCAGATGTCAACTCTGCGCTTGACTTCTTCATCAGCTCCTTCAAAGCTGCCTGTGATGTTTACGCCCCCTTCAAAAAGAGGAAAGTAAAAGACCTTAGCAATCCATGGCTCACTGCTGATCTCCTTTCACTGCTGAAAGCTAGGGACCACCTCTGGTTTCAGGCTCGGGCCACTTGTAGGCAAGTAAATATACAGAACTGCAAACGTCCCCGAAATGACTGCACCAAAGAAATATGCCTTACAAAGATGCCCTCACAAATACCTGGGGAAAGGGGAAGTCCTTCTGGAATAATCTCAAGGAAGTTACAGGGAAACTGCGCAAAACATCACCTTCAATATTGGATGTGGATGGGACTATAACTCTTGACCCTTCCGCTATAGCTAACGCGTTCAATAACGCGTTCACTGACCTCAGTAGTGTTCTTCCTCCAGACTTCTTTGATGAAGATCACCCTCCTCCACCCCGGCCCCTTTTCCAAATCACCCCCCTTTCTACTTCAGAGCAGTCAGGACACATGAAGTCCATAGATACATCTGTAAAGCAATTGCTGGATCTAGAATAAGTGGCGACTCACTCGACCTCAAACTGCTGTCCCTTACTCTTGATGAAGTGCTGTCTCCTCTAACCTGGATTTTCAACCTCTCCCTCACCCTTGGCCAGTTCCCCGACAGATGGAAATCCGGCACCGTGACATCAGTCCACAAGAGTGGGGACAAGGCTCTTCATGGTAATTATAGGCCTATATCCGTACTCCCCCCACCAAGGCCATTGAACGTCTGGTCTCCGACCAGCTAACGGAATATCTGGACAAGTATGACATCCTTTGTAAACAACAACATGGCTTGAAAAGGCCACAGCACCACATCTGCCCTCCTTGAATTCGCAGGAGCAATTCATAACTCCCTGGACAATAATTACCTTACTGGTTCGGTCTTCATAGACCTGACCAAGGCTTTTGACACCGTCCATCATCAAATACTCCTCACAGAACTGCTAAAACCTGGGCTGTCCCCTGAGTCTACAGCTTGGCTTAAGAGCTACCTGGAAAACTGTTCCTAGAGAGTGAAAATTGCTGATGTCCCCTCTGATGCTAGACCTGTACGCTCAGGAGTCCCCCAGGGATCCATTCTTGGGCCGCTCCACTTCAGCCTGTTTTTGAACAATCTTCCACAATCCTGTCCGGAACAAATCCTACTCTATGCTGATGATGCTGTCATTCACACCACCCAACAGGACCCCCACCTACTCAAAAACAAGCTTCAGAAGGGTTTCACCTCCATTGAAACATGGTTTAGTAGTCAAAAGCTGGTTCTCAACTGCAAGAAAACCAAGTCAGTGCTTTTCTGTGGCTCCCACAACAAACATAGGCTTCACGCCCTTAATATTACAAACTGCCTTGGTGCTGTCCTTGAACAGGTTCACTCCTTTAAATATCTGGGAATCACCATAGACAGCAACCTATCCCACGGCATCCACATAGATGCGTCGCCAAAGCTGCAAACACACGCATTGGTCTCTTCTACAAGCACAGGCAATGCCTTACCTTGGATGCCTTAAGGATAGCAGTATAGAGCTCGGTGATCTCTCTAATTGACTATGGTCTGATTATTTACGGCACTGCTACTGACACAGCCCTCAGGCGCTTATCCGTGACCCTAAACAAAGCCTGCCGACTCATCACAGGATCCCACCATCTTACCCATACGTGTGACCTCTATGCCCAAACAGGGTGGCACCAGTTATCAAACTGTATCAAGTACCAAACTTGTCTAATGGCTAAGAAAATTATGCTACATCTTGCCCCCCCCCGGAGTCCAAACTCTTCTCCATACAGCACTCAACCCCCGCCTCACCAGGGCTTCAGAAAATCAAATGCTGCACATTCCTTGGTGCCGCACCACACAGGGCCAAAGATCCTTTGTTTACCAAGCTCCTAGCTGGACTAATGGACTCAACAAAGACATCTCCTCTCTGCAAAAGCTAGACCCGTTCAAAGCCAGCCTTCACCTCCACCTAGCTGCCTCTAGCTCCTGCGACTGTCCCTCATAATCTGATCTCCCTCCTAGCACTTCTACTCCTGCTCCATCTCTCCCTCATCCTACAGCCTTCCCTCCCCGCCCCGTTTTGCCCCTACCCCCTCAAGCACTTTTTTGAGGCCTGACAAATGCCCACAGCTGCATCGCTCTTTTTGTGTCCATTCCAAGCCTCAGCTACATCTGGCTACCCTGCCCCCGATACCCACTTTCCCTAAATGTATTGTATTTCTGCTGCTTAAAAATGTCTGTACACCATTTCTTCATTGTTACTCAACTCTATGTAATGTTTGTATTGTACCTCAATTTACGTGGAACCTTTGTAAAAGAGCCTTGGCGCAAAGGTACTTGTAATCCTAGACTCTAAATAAATAAATAAATAGTCACTTACGCTTTGTAAATTCAGAAAGAAATTTGTTTCTCAGTGATCAAACAGCATATACACGTATACCACGAAAAATGTTAATACCAGTCAGTTTAACCCAGACATACTGTCATTGTCTAGTCAAAGGACTTTGTAGTGGTTAGTTCATACAAGATATTTTGCATGCCTTTATAAAATGAGGTAAGGTAAAAGTTGTTTTGTCAGTGACTGCTTTTTCTCCTTGGTGGCGACTGGTGAACCTTTGCACTGCTCTGACACCATCAAGGACCCTCAGTCATGTGTGTCTGTTCCAGCAGTAGACTCCTGCAATCCTCTCCCCAGTGGAGCTTTCCTCAGGCAGGGATCGATTTAGGGGGTTCACGCAATACTTTTTTTTTTGGACTGGCCAACAAGGAAAGTCAGATAAAAACTGCACAGCTTCCCCCAAGATTTTCACTTTCCTATGGCTAAAATTAATGCAACATGAGTATGTTCCCCAGCCAATCATGTTTCAGGCTGGTGATAGACTTAAGTAGGTAAGTAAATTGTAGAGCACAGAGGTGTGACCCTCACTTGCTCACTGTTTGACCCTGAGAAAGGTCACTTAACTCCCTTTGCTTAACTTTATTCTCCTGGCTGCAACCACTCCCCCCTTTGCACACTGGCAACCTCCCAGCCACACTTACCTTCACCTAGGTTGTGGGGATCTGGTTGATGCGTGGGACCTCACTGCACCAAGGTCTTCATTCTGGTGGCCGCAGTTTTTTCCTCCTGCATTTGTTTGTTCTGGAGTGCCCTTTTTACCTCTCACCACTCCAGAGGCGCAGCCTCTCAAGTCTTCATGAGCATGCAACAGTGACTAGTGCCTGCCTCTCACAAGAAAGATAGTTCCCCCCTGCCTGCAGCATGTGTCCACTGTGACACCAGATTGCTGCATCAGCACTTGCCTGGCTGGGACACGCTGCCATGGGCAGTGTTTTCCCCAGCTCTTTCCACCTGGCTGCAGGACCTGAATCTGGTCCTCAACCAGCACTGCCTGTATTGAGGCACAGTACCCTTCCTCTGGGCCACAGGGTGAACAGGTATCCTTGCCATTTGTATCTCTCTATGTAGCAGCAGCATTCTGTCCCCCTCATGTATTGTAGAGTGCTTTGGGGGAGGCAGCATGGTTCCCCCACCCCAGTAGCACTTTCACGTACTCGTAGGTTCAAAGCAGTAGAATGGGGGAATGGGTGTGACTAGCTACTGAGCAGAGCAGATGTGCCTTTCAGAACTCCGGGAGTTTTCTACAGGACTTCTGCTTATTAAACCCAGTAAACTCATATTTTTAGCTGCTTTTGAGATCGCCATGTTGTGGTCTGAGTGCTGTTGTGTGAGGCCGTTCTGGCTGACTGGAGTGATGGTTAACCTGAAAGAAGGGATGAAGATGAAAGGCCCTAAGCAGTAGCCCCAATGCAGCAAACATGGCGCGGGTCAGCTAGCGGGAGGTGAGGAGGACTCGACGATCACTGGCATTCTCAGAGCAGTTTGGGACATTGAAAAACAGTCTGGGAGATGAACAAGAATATGGACTGTTTAAACAACAGGTAGTCGCCTAAATGTGGATATTTTGTATGGGCTATGTTGGCATTATTTTAATAAATACCTGCTTAAAACTGTTGTTGTGTGGTCTTTGTGTCTCCCAGTATACCATATGGTCAGTGTATCAGGCTGCCTCATCTCCTGTCTCAGACTGCGACGGAGAAAAACAGCTGGTCGAGACGTGCTGCCAGTCAGAGTCTGTATGGTGTCAGTTCCAGAAATCGGACTCTGGCTGGCACGAGGCAATCATGAATGCAGCTACGCAGTCTGTGTGAATGACAAGTACATGGGTGTTCCCAATAGGTATTCTGTCAGTTATCTCCACAACTTAATGCAAACATTTTTTTTTTGTTTAATCTTTTTATTAAAAATTTGGTACATACAACATCAGTATGCATCAACAGTACATATTGAGAGTGTAAGTTGAAAGTAGTTCCAGCATACTGACATTTTCCTGTGATTATTACTCTTAATGATTTTAACATTAAAACCTAACTCAACAGATATGCATAATTGATTCTGCACTTAACAAACATTTTAGGTTTTATGACTACATCTGTCTCTAACCTTATCTTTTTTTTTTTTTTTTGCTCCCCACTCGCTCCCCGGCCGGCCACTCCTTCGGGTCACCTAGGACCCCGCCAGCACTCTACCCCCACCGCCAACCACCACCTCACATGTCAGCCTCCCGTAACCCATCATAACCCTTTGTTGGATGGGTATGCCCCCTCCGAGGGGGGCCGGCCAGCACAACTTGTTTGGCCCAGGTGCTGCTGGGGTGGACCGGGCTAGTCCAGGGCTTTGTGGTGGTGGGGGACCAGCAGCCATCATCTGATCGGCCAGGGAGCCGTTTCCTGGTGTTCTCCCCCTGGGAGCGCAATGCCCGTAACATCAAGGCAAGGGCCGACGTCCGTTGCGCTTCCTACATAGTAGGATCTGATGTGCTGCCATACCCCTGGCCTCCACCAGAGGTCGGTAGACACTGGGCTGCAGACCTTCCCCTTCCCCCCCAGGAGATGGCAAGCAGTCATGGGGCACTTAAGCCATCTTTTCCTGGCTGGCCCTCCGACACCCAGGTCCATTCCTGAACCCGGGTTGTCGGGGTTGCAAGAGGAAACCCAACCGCTGCGCCGGCAGGCCAGCCCTAACCTTATCTTAATGTAGGCCGTGGCTCTGACAGATTGAGGTTTACTGTATCATCGCCTGTGTGTAGTCTGGTACCTCAGCAAACAAGGGGGCACTCGCTTGTATCTCCTCTGCAGGGAGGCGATTGCGGATGTGGAATTAGGCAGTTCTGCATCGGATACACCTCTCAGCAGTTCACATTCTGAGTGTGCAAAATGTCCTAGCGGACTGTCTCAGCCACACCGGAGTAAGAGCCCACGAGTGGGAATTCAAGCAAGCGGTGGCCATTCACATTTGCGACCTATAGGGCCATCCAGACTTGGATCTGTTCACCTCCTCATACAGCGTAAAACTACCCAAGTTTTGCTCGCTTCTGGGAATGGTGTTTTCTGACGAGATGCACTATCTCTTTGCTGGACAGGGAGGTTTTTGTACACCTTCCCTCCCTTTCCAGTTCTGCAGAGGATGCTGCTCAAGCTCCAAGAGGAAGGGGCTTGCATGATTCTGATCACCCCATGTTGGCCCCATCAGGGTTTGGTTTCCGCCTCTTCAATAGCTTTCAGTGGAGTCTTCAGTCCCCTGCCTCTCTACCATGATCTTCTGACCCTGGAGAGGGGCTGGTCCATCCAGGGTTGAAGTCCCTTCACCTTCACGCGTGGCACCTCATGACATAGCTGCATCACACTTTGGAGTTTCCTGTAGGGTGGCTCTCCTAACCAAAAGCACTTGTGATTGTTACACCCTAGTTTTTCCCACCTCTGTGGACACCCTCCTACTACTCTTTCACTCAGTTGATGCACTTACTAGGCCTCCTGTTCATTCACCTGTCTTAACAGAACAATTTCCCCTTTTCCTCCTCTGTCACCTCCTCCCTACCACACCCCCTCCTTGCTCTTATCCACTGATTTCCCTCTTCCTTGGGCTTGCCAGGCCGTCTGGTCCCCACTCTCCCTTATCTTGCTATCCCTTCCTTCGCCCTCCTTTCCCCTCCTATACCTCCTCTCCCACCTTAGCCTCCCCTTCTCTCTCTCTATGACAAAGCCTCTGGCTGCCATATTTTCCTTTTCTACCTGGATACTACACTTCTCCTCTCCCCATACCTCTCCTTTCTTACCTTCTCACCCCTGACTTGCACTGTTTCTTCAAATGTACTTTATGATTTACTGTGCTGCCTTGTAACCTTGATTGTGTAGCACTGTTCCCACATACATACTATTTGACTTGCTATGCTCTTATGAACCCCTGATTGTTATCTGCACCTCCCTGCTTATTGTATCCCTTTCCTTTGATGTGGAACCTTTGTAAATTAGCTGCCTTGTGCTCAAAGGTATTTGTAATCCGAGATTTAATAAATAAATAAGTCATTGTAGAGGCCAGAAAGCCTTCTACGAGGACTACATATGCCATGAAGTGGAGGTGTTTCTCCATTTGGGCCACCTCGACGGGTTGGGATGCTTTTTCGTGCTCTGTTCCTCAGGTCATGGAGTATCTACTACACCTGTCTGACCTGGGCCTGAGTTACTCGTTGCTGAAGGTTCACCTGTCTGCTATTTCTGCCTAACATACCTTGATGGAGGGCAAAGCTGTGGCTCAGCTGGAGGATTCAAAAACCTTCCTAAAAGGGAACCTCCACCGAAACCCCCAGTGTGCAGCCCTGCACCATCATGGGATCTCAATTTTATTTTGGAAAAACTGACCTTGCCTCTCTTTGAACCGGCTGGTAGTTGTGATATGTGCTATTTATCTTGGAAAGCACTCTTTTTAGTTGCTATTACTTCGGCTCGAAGGATATCTGAGCTTCAGGCCCTGAAGTGTAAGGAGCCTTACTTAATTTTTCAGAGACCGGGTGGCTCTGCGTATAGGTCCTCAGTTTTTACCGAAGGTGGTTTCTGAGTTCATGTTGAACCAGTCTTTTCAACTTCCAGTATACTACCCTGAGTATTCCAATCTGGGAGGCTATTCTTAGATGTGAACATACGAAAATTGCAAGCAGCAAAAGGCCATCATGGTCTATCTAGGCTGCTCGTGAATGCAGCTAGCTCCCTATTCAGCAGCTGCCCCACCCCGCTTCCCTTACCTCCCTTTACCCTCCCTTTTGTCCTGTCCCACCCCTTCTTGAAGCATTCCACTGCGGTACATGCCACCACTTCAGCTGGTAGTGCATTCCACTTTGCCACCGCCCTCTCCGTAAAGGAATGCCTCCTCACCTCCCTCCTGAATCTTCCCCCCTCCAGTCTCATGTCATAGTGTCTCTCCCCACCCTCTCCTGAATAGACCCTCTGTGTCTGTTTTGATTATCCCTTTCATGTATTTGAAGGTCTCAATCATATACTCCCGTCCCTCCTCTCCTCCAGTGTGTACATGTTTAACTCTCTTTAGTCTGACCTCATATGGCAATTCCCCCAGGCCCTGAATCATCTTTGTTGCCCTACGCTGCACCCTCTCCAGCAGCCTAATGTCCTTTTGTGGGTACGGGCACCAGTATGCACGCAGTATTTCAGGTGGGGTCTAACCAACGATCTGTATAATGGTAGAATAACCTCCCTTTTTCTCGAGGTAATTCCCCTTGCAATGCACCCCAGCATTTTTTTGGCCATTGCTGCTGCCTTTCTGCATTGTGCGGAATTGTTCATTGCTCCTGTGATGAGCACCCCAGATCCTTCTCCTCTTCTGTTACCTCCAGCTGCAGTCCCCCCAGATGGTAGCTTCTCCTTTGATTTTTTGTTCCTAAGTGCAGCACCTTGCATTTTCTTGCATTGAACTCCAGCTGCCATCTGTCAGACCATGCCTCCAGCCTTGCCAGATTCTCCTGTAGCCCCCTCCACCCCCCCCCAGTTGTCCACCACTGCTCCCATCTTGGTGTCATCCGCAAATAGGCTGATTTTGCTCCTGATGCCCTCCGAGTTGTCGGCACTAAATATGCCAAACAGCACTGGGCCCAACACCGAACCTTATGGAGCACCACTTGTCACAGGCTTAGAGGATGAGTATTCCCCACCTACCACCACCCTCTGCTGCCTATCTTTTAGCCAGTTCTCCACCCACCCCACCAGTTTTGCTCCTGCCCCTGTGCCCTGTAGCTTGATTCCAAGTCTCCCATGTGGTACTGAATCAAAGACCTTACTGAAGTCTAGGTACAGGACATCGACCGCATGGCCCCTGTCAATCTGCCTAGTCACCTAATCATAATATTCCACCAGTTTGGTCTGGCATGACCTGCTGTTGAAGCCATGCTGCCTCCCATCCTGCACCCTGTTCACCTCCAGTAGTGCCACTAGCCTATCCTTTAGGATATGGTCTCCATTAGCTTCCCCTCTATGGACGTTAGACTTACTGGCCAGTAGTTCCCCGGTTTGTCTTTGGGTCCACTCTTGTGGAAGGGAACCATGTGAGCCAGTCTCCAGTCCTGCGGTATGCATCCTGTGTCTAGAGATGAATTAAATAAGTCTGCCACGGGTCGTGCTAGGACCTCTGCCAGCTCCTTCAGCACTCTTGGATGTACTCTATCCGGTCCTGGAGCCTTGTCTGCTCTCAATGCCCTTAACCCCTCCAGCACCCTCCCCACAGTGATTCTTCATCTGTCACCCTCCATCTGTTTCTATCCTCCCTCCTTCTATGGGTAGCGCCCCTTCCTTATCTTTTGTAAAGACTGAACAGAAGTAGTCATTAAGCACTTCTGCCTTTTCATCTCCTTCTTCATTCTTACAATTTGGTCCTTACAGTTTTTTTTTCTCCCTGATGTATCTAAAGAAGTCTTTCTCCCCTTTTTTTTTAAGCCCTGCACCAGCCTTAGTTCCCTTGCTGCCTTGGTTGCCCTTACCCCCCTGGTCACTTCCTTCACTTCTTTCAGGTGTTCCTCCCTATCCTCCTCCTTCCCCGATTTTCTGTATCTCCTGTAAGCTGCCCTTTTCCTCCTCGCCCTGTCTAGCACCTCTTTACTTAATCTAGCTGGGTTTCTTCCCCCTAGCCTTCTTAGTCTGGGCCCCGCTGCAAGTTTCTATTGCCTCCACTATCTCCTGTCTTATCAGTTCCCACCGTTGTTGTGTGTCCATACCTGGCTGAATTTTGCACAAGAACCTGTGTACCACTTCCCTTATCATCTTAAAGTTGGCATTCCTGAAATCCAGCACCCTTGTGCCAGATGCCATCCTCTCTTTAGCCATCTGTAACTGGAACCACACTGTCCGGTGGTCACTCCCCCCAGTGGTTCCTCCACCCTCACATCCCTCACCCACTCTCCATTCGTCAGTACAAGGTCAAGGGTGTTCCTTTCTCTAGTTGGTTCCTTGACCAGCTGTACTAGAAAGCTTTCCTGGAAGGCGTCCAGCATTACCTGCTCCCTTCTGCTTTTTGTGGTAGGTGTGTCCCACCCCATTCTCGGCAGGTTGAAGTCCCCTACTATCACCATCCCCCCTTCTCACAGTTCCTCCTGATCTGTTCTGCCAGTACCCTGTCCATCCCTTCAGTTTGAGAGGGTGGCCTGTACACCATCTCGTCTTAGTGATCTATTTTCGGAATCCTGTAGTTGTACCTACAGTGCTTCTGTATCTGTCCTCCTTCCTCCCTTACACACTTTAATCCCTCCTTTTCGTACAGCACCCCCCCCCTTTTCCCTATCCTTCCGTTGTAATCTGTACTCCAGAACCATTATGTCCCAGTCGTGGATTTTTTTTTTTATAACTCAAGTTTATTCAACCACCATCATTTAACAACAGCGTGCAATCACTGTTATGGTATTGTAAAAGAAAGGACACTATACATATTAATACTTCATCCATAGTGACATATAAGACACTACTTAGGTCATTTCAAAAATTTTAAACAACCTAAATCATTACCAAATTCCATATTATTCACAAAGAGGAAAAAGAAAAGAAAAGTTACAACAACAAGGGAGTGTGCATGTAGTTACCATACTGTATAAGAGTTCATCGTTTGTAACCTGTTTGATAAATGGAATATAGAGGAAAGAAGGTGGAGAAAAAAGGAGAGGAGAGAAATGAGGTGAGAGGGGAGTGAGCAAATCAAGAGAGGAAAGAAAAAAAAAAAAGAATATTCATTAATGTAAAGATAGAAATCTGATTTGTTCAATTAACCCCATAGCTTGTAAATTAAATGGTCTACAGGGGACCCTTCTCTTAATTTGCCTTTATGCTAGGGGTCCACGGAGACTCTGGGGCGAGCTGCCTCCCAAGCATTCCATGGGCCCCAGACCAATGTGAACTTTTCTTCTCTAAGATGTAATCTGTCCGTAATGGATTCCATGTCCATAATGTTGTTAACTCTGGAGATCCATTGCCTTAATTCCAGAGGTTCATGGCGCAGCCAGTGTGCTGTTAAACATTTTAGGGCTGCAGCTATAAGGGTCAGGGCCAGTTTCCGTTTGGATGGAGAAAACTGCACAATGGTAGGGAAGCCAGTACCCAGTCTGTAAAGGTGTCTGGTATCTGTTCTGACAGCACCTCTTGTATCGCCTCTTGTACACCCTGCCAGTAATGGGCAATGATCTGACATCCCCGATAAATATGCCAGTGCGTGCCTACTGAGCCACAAGCTCTCCAGCATAGGGCTGTATTAGTATTACTGTGATGGTTAGTCACCACTGGGACTAAGAAGTACCGGGCTAAAATTCTCCAAAAGAATTCCCTCCAAGTGGGGGATGATGTCACCCTCCACCCCTGTTTTAGCCTCTTAAACCACAACTCATCTGGGATACTCTCTAACATCTCACTCTCCCAAGCAAGCTTTATTTTTCTTAGAGGATATTGTTCCCCAGGTCCTATTAATTTATATAACTGAGAAGTCCACCTCACCTTATTCCTTGTTTTCTGTACCATCAGCACAAAGTTTTCCCAGGGGTTCGGTTGGCGTGTAAGTTCTTTCAGGTTAACTGGGGTATTAATAAAGTGACGTACTTGCAAATATCTATGAAAATCTGAGTCCTGTAGACCAAATTTCTCCTTAAGCTGGGTAAAGGTGAGACAGGTACCTTGCTCCATCAACTGTGAAAAATGGGCCAACCCCCTTAGTTCCCACCTAGCATATGCACCATCCGGGCATTGGGGGAAGAAACCCACATTTGGGCAAATAAGGAAGAGGGGACCCAGGATCTCCCCCGAGGTCAGTCGCTGCCTGGCCTTCTTCAGGACTCGCAGGGTGTGTTGTGCCCATGGATTGCAGGATAATAAGGGTACTGGAGAGGCAGGCAGCGAATACGCCAGGGAGCACAGGGAGACCTCCATGACATCCTGCTCCTCCATGTCCACCCTGCCCGAGGAACTCCGCCCTGTGATCCAGGTGTGAACCACATGAAGTTGACAAGCCAGTAATATGAATAAAAATTGTGCAATCCCAAACCCCCTCCATCCCTTGGAAGAGATAATGTCTGCCTGGAAATTCATGGGCTGCGACCCCCCTCCCCCATATAAACCTGGGCAAGCCGACTGTAATCCCACACCAGAATGTCGGGGGAATCTGTATCGGAAGGTTGGCAAACAGGAACAGGAAGTGGGGAAGGAGGTTCATTTTGATCGAATCTGTTTTCCTGGCAACCATCAAAGGTAGCAGGGACCATCTGGCTAAATCTTGTTGTGCTATACCCCATAACCTATTGTAGTTAACTTCAAACAATTTGGAAACATCTACCTGAACCTGTATGCCCAGATATCAAATTTGATTGTTCTTGGCCCAGGAAAAGGGAAACCCCATATGAAACCCCCGTGGAAATGTTCCGCTTAGTTTAAGGGCTTCCGAGTTGGCATAATTTAAATTACAGCCGAACAGTTCCCCAGATCTCCATAAGACAGATAAAAGGTGAGGGACAGATCTCGGGGGTCTACCCAAGAAAAACGGAGTTGTCTGCGTAAAGGGCAATCTTTTGTTCCCTCCCACCGGCCATCACCCCGATCACCTGTGGGTCCTGGCGCACAGCCGCTGCCAAGGGCTCCAGACAGACCGCAAAAAGGACAGGGGATAAGGGACATCCCTGCCGTGTACCCCTGGTTAGGGGAAAACTTCTAGAGTTCAACCCATTTACCTTAACCTGGGCCTGTGGCAGGGAATATAGATTTTGGAAAATAGAGCCAAATTGCATTTTCTCCATGGTGAGTTTTAGAAATTGCCAATTAACCCAATCAGAAGCCTTTTCAACATTCATGGAGATAGCTAACTGAAACTCCGATTTGTGCTGCTGGGAAGTAAGTATATTGAGTAGCCTTCTTATATTGTCAGATAAGTATCTTCCTGCCATAAAGCCAGTTTGATCTGGATGGATGACTGTCCCTATTACTCGTTGCAGTCTGTCCGCCAGGATGCCAGTAAAGATCTTTATGTCCACATTTAGAAGTGAAATGGGCCGGTAGGAGGAACAATACAGTGGGTCTTTACCCTCCTTGGGGAGCACCATTATATGCACCTGTCTCCAATACACTGGAACCTCCCCCCAGTATATGATGAAAACATTTTAACATGATAGGCAACAAATCTTTCTTGAAACCCTTATAAAATTCGGATGGTAAACCGTCCAAGGCAGGAGGTTTTCCTGACTTAATTTGTGCAATTTTTCCCAAAACTTCCTGGGCTGAAATGTTCCCCTCTAATATGGCCCTATGGTGGGCTTCCAGGGAGGAAAGCACAATGCTGTCTAGAAAGAACCCTACTTTGGTTCATGGTCAGGGACTGGTTCCTGCCTCTACAAGGCTGCATAGAAGTCTGCAAAATAAGCAGATATATTTAACGGGTCTGATACCACCCTTCCTCCCCCCCACGGGGTCCTGTATCTGGAGGACTGCTTTGAAAATCGTCTGCTTTCTTAGGGCTAAGGCTAGGAGATGTCCTGCCTTATTACCTCCCTCATAAAATTTTTGTGCTGTTCGCCTGAGTATGCCTTCGGTCTGAGTAGTTAATAACAATTCTAGCCTCTTTTTCTTCGCCAGCCAAAGGGTCTTGTCCTCGGGGTTTAGGGTGAGCTTGTATCAGAAATCTTCCTCCCTCAGCTCCTCCTCTGTAGACGTTGCCTGGCTTTTTTTTTTGCTGGGAACTGCACTATATGAAGATACCCCTCAGAACAGCCTTCAAAGCGTCCCAGTGGACTGAGGGAGTTGTGTCCAAGGGTGGGTTAGCCCCCAGGAATTCCTGAATAGAATCAGAAGTTTTCTGTTTAACTAGGAATTGATTTAAGAGCCCTATATTTAGGCAGCAAGTACTGTTCCTCGGGCTAGGGGACAATACCAATTTTAGCAACAGTGGGGCATGGTCAGACCATGTCATGGGGAGGATATCACAGGTGTCCAGCATACTGGCCCACTCGCTGGGGACAAGGAACATATCGGTCCTGGAGAAGCTAGCATGTCTGTGTGAATAAAAGGTAAAGTAAGCTACATTAGGATGGACATGTCTCCAGGCATCGAGGAGTCCTGCCTCTCCCAACAAGCGTTTTAAAAAACTTTCCTTACCCACACTCCCCATGGCAGTCCAAGGGCCCCTTCTGTCTCTCCTAGGTAACAAAACAGTATTGAAATCTCCACCCAAGATGTAGGTGGCATCAGGATCTCCTATGGTGTTGAGAATCGTTTTTTTAAGGAAGGCTCTGTTTTCTGACTGGTCATTTGGGGTGTATAAATTTAAGAAGGTGCACTTTATGTTAAAGAATGTGGCTTGTAGACGAACATAACGCCCCCTGGGGTCTAAATCTACTCGTCCCACTTTAAATGGAGTATTCTTCCTAATTAAAATTGCTGTCCCTCTCCTTTGGGGATGCTCCGACCAGGAGGCAACGTAGACCTCCCCCACCCACATTCTGTGGAGTTTAGCATGCTTAAGTTCAGTCAGATGCATTTCTTGCAGAAAGGCCAATGAGGCCTTCTATCTCCCTATTTCTTGAAGCACTCTGGCCCGTTTAATAGGGCTATTCAAGCCCTGGACATTATAAGTAATGAGCATTAAATCCATCATGTGTTCTCAAGGCATCTATAAATCCCCTTAACATGAGCCATAGGTGCCCTCTCCCGACGAAGCATCCCCACATCCCCTCCACAGCAAAGCAAACACTCTCTCCCAGGGTTAACAGTAAACTAGAAGAACCGCATAAACATTTTAAAAGCCAAAACTGGAACTGGAATAAAACAAAAGGAACTTTAATAACTCCCAAATATGCCACTGTGCCCCAGCCTCTATGCGTGGAGGTGGGAAGGTGCGATAACAATTCCTCGCACCCAGTCGAGGGCCATATTCCAAGACCCATCTTGAGTGGTGGATCGCGTCACCCTGTACATAGTGCCACATACTCCCAACCCTTCCCCCGCCAGCCAGAATGTGTAACCAGAAATTAGGATACAGAGGATGATACCTCCTCTTTGGGCTGCCTTGCCCCATGAAAATTGACTACATTCCTAGTACTTTCTTTTTCGCGTAAGTACAAAAAATTATACCCAGTGTGTGGCTTACATTCCAGCCCTAGTTCAACAGGAGCCCCCTGGCCCAAGAAAGAAGATAAAACGATACCCCCCCAAAATCACAGCAGATGTTGTCCCTTCCAAGTATTAAGTCTAACTAGTCGCATACAATGAGGAGAAGCAAAAATAGTGTCCCCTCTCAGCTGGAGTGCAGTTCTCAATACAACTTGCAGTAAACCACTGGTTGGCTGAGTGAAAACCCAAAAAGGTTCACAGCCATCAGGAGCCAGGAAAGTAAGTCACTCACCGGGTTTCCCAGGTTATTAAATCGTAGCTGAGGTTTCCAGAGCTTTCAACGTACGCCACGCCGATCCAATTCCCCTTCACTCTATCACACAGTTCAGCTCCCGGCTGCCTCCGTTTTTTTTCCCCTTGTTCCAATTACGTTTCCGACCTCCCTCTCTCTGCTGCAGCGAGCGTGCTGATGGGCCTCCTCAAGCCTCTGAGAGTGACTCCAGTGGATCAGCAGGGGCTGGTCCTCCTCCTGCGGCCTGTTTCCTGCCAAAGCCCGGGTTTTTCACAGTGTACCATCTGCGGCGGTCCAACTCTTCCAGGGTTTCCGCATCGAATACCTCATCCACCGCTATGCTCCATTGCTGCAGGAAGGCCTTTGCTTCTGAACTGTTGGAAATAGGTGGGTGCCTTTATCTGTCATTATGCGCAGGGTGGAGGGTTAATCTATTCTTGCTTTAACTCCCTTGTCCCTCAATAACTGCAGTGTTGGTAACATTTTTCTGTGGCGGTCCATAGTCATGGGAGCATAATCATGCTCAAAGAAAAGTGTGGTGTTCCCAAAAACTAACTCTTTTTTTTTCTGCCAAGCTTTTTGCAGAATATCTGACTCGGTCCTGTAGTCAAGGAAGGCTACGATTACAGACTGGGGGCGAGCTTTAGGATTGACAGGTCTGGGACCCAGGGAGCAGTGGGCTCTGATAATGTTAAGGGCATAATCTGAGTCCAGGTTTAATATTTCTGTAATGAAACTTTCCATGAATTTATTCATGTCTCCAGACTCTGTGCCCTCTGGGATTCCGTGTATTCTGATGTTAATCTTTCTCGATCTGTTCTCAAGATCTTCTACTTTTTGTTGTAGCCAGATTTCTCTGTCATGCAGCTGAAGAAGAGCCCCATTGTGAAGATCTACAGATTTAGAGATCGTGGTTGTATGTTGCTCGAAGTCTGCGATTTGGGTCTGCTGGTGCGTTTGCTCTTCTTGCAGCTCGAGGAGTTGTTGCTGATGAAAGTCCCCTATTTTATCTCCCAGTCGCTGGAGTTCCCGGCACAGTTGCCTGGATGAGATCATGATCTCCTCCTCATCCTCAGAGCTCGATTCTTCTGCTAGGGCCTGGCGTGGGGAAGAGGTGCAATTTTCCACCTCTCGTGGTGTAGGCCCCGGGTCCGGATTCCTTGCTGCAGTCTCCAAATCAACCCTCAAGCCCGTCAGAGCCGCAAAATCTTTAAACTTGCTTCTCGTATTAGCCATTAGAAGAGCTAATCTACATTTTTTGAACAATGCAGCCAATGTTTAGCATTGATTTGGCTGGATTGTGATGGTTAGGTCAGGAGAACTCATAAGAACTAGTCCGCCATGCTGGGTGACGTCACCGGAAGTCCCCAGTCGTGGATTTGGGTGGCCCATTTCTCGGTTATTGCTGCCAAGTCCACGCCCCCCTCCTCCAAGAGAGCCTCTAGTTCCACCCCACTTATTCCCCAGACTCCTAGCATTTAGCGTTACCACCCTTGTCTCTACCCTCCCCCTTGCCTCTCTCCCCTTATGTCCGCTCCCTTAGTAGTTGCCCTCCTCCGTACCTTGCTATCACGGGGGGTAAGCCCATTTGGTTTCACATCACTAGGCCTCTGAACATCGCTATCCCTCCTACTACCCCCTCTCTTAGTTTAAATGCTCCTCAGTGTGCTTCCCTATCCTTGCCTTTAGTACATTTTTTCCTTCCTCATTTAGGTGCAGTCTGTCTTTTGCATACAGACTGCTGTTCTCCCAGGTGTGCAGAATTTTGCTTTATTATACTAACTGAACCAAATCTGTCCAGAAAATGGACCAGCTATTTGTTTCTTTTGCACTCAAGAGAGAAGGTGTTGCAGTTTCCAGTGTCTATCCAAATGACTGGCAAACTATTGTTTTCTGTTTATTATTATTATTATTAAATTCTTGAATTACCATACCTTTGAGCCGACGGCTCTTTTACAAAGGTTCCGCGTCAAGAAATGGAAACAAAGAATGGGGAGAGACCAAACAGTATACATTGGATAAACTAAGACAAATAGGCTATACTGTTACAAAGGATACTTTAGCAAGGTGGCTAACAATTGAAACATAGCTAAGACAAGCTGCTGGAACTCAGTATAAGTGCAGGGTGGACAAAGGGCAGAAAAAGAAGCAGCCAGGAGGCAGTGTCATAAGATGAAGAAAGGTGGTGGTGGGGGGAGAAGAGCTCTGGGGAGGAAGGGAGGCAGGTGTGGGGGGTGGGAAGAGGAGAATCAATAAAAGGGTAGGCTAATATGGATGAGTGTACGAGCTAGGTGGTGCGGGAGCACTTGCTGGCGTAGAAGAGGTGAGTGCGGAGATTGAGCTTGAAGGGGCCTAGTTTTGAGAGCGCTTGTGTCATTGGGAGGGGGGGATCATTAAGCCAGTGTGGAACCCTGTATTTGAAGGAGCGTTGTGCCTGGGAGGTACAGCAGCGAGGTATTTGAAAGACCTGACCTGACGTGCTTCTGGTGTGGTGGGGGGTTGGAGGCAGGAGGCGAGAGGAGATTTTGGAAGATAGGTGGGGTAAGTCCTAGGCAGATTTTCTTGGCAAAAAGGCAGGTCTGGTATGTAATGCAGTCCTTCAGGTTGAATCAGCCGGTCTAGACGTACAGGTCGAAAGTATGAGTTAGTCTGGGGGCGCTTGATGCTAATCTGCAGATTTTGTTGAGGGCCGTGTGTATTCTTTTCAGGATATTGTCTGTGGCAGCTCCATAAATGATGAGACCATAATCAATAATGGGGAGTTAGGGAGCTTGTAATCGCAGGGAAGAGTGCATTAGGGGTGAGGCCGTGCCTGTAATGGAGTCCTGTCCTAGTGTTGACAGCCTTTGCTACATGGTCGATGTGAGCAGTGAAGGAAAGGGTTGTATCCAGTGTTACTCCTAGGTACTTGAATTGCTGAACCTGTTCCAGGAGAACACTGGAGTTGTTGAAAATGTTGCGCTGGTGGTGTCTGTACCTGTGGTGTGTGCTGGTGAAGAGCATGGTTTTGTTTTTTTTGTAATTTAGAAAGAGTTTGTGCTCGATAAACCATTGCTCAATTGCAAAGAAATCATATTGAAGTTGTTGGAGGGAGAGTGAGTTGGGGAGACAGGAGAAAATGACAGCATCGTCTGCGTAAAGTAGCAGAAGTATGGTAAGACTCTTCCAGGGAAGGTTAAGGAGCATTCTACCAGAGGCATGGCTGCCTCTACTGCTTGCTTCAGGAATGTTTCAGCTGCCGATATATGTGTTGCAGCTGCTTGGAGCTCTCTCCACACTTTCACCAAACATTACAGTCTGGATATTGCTTTAGGTGCAGGGCTGGCTTTGGACTAGCTGTCCTTCAAGGCCTTCTGTCCTAATCCTTCTGCTTTTTTTTTCAGGCCTTCTCCTGCCTCCCATGTTTCAGTTCCTTCTGATTCTCACTGCTTGGGACTCGGTCCTCAAGGTAATTACCTACTGCAAGAGCCCTCTCGAAGTAAGATGCGGTAGTACAGTTACATAAGAACGTACCATAACAGTAGATGTTCGAGAGAGACTCTTGCGGTAGGTAACTTTTTTCCCCTCCCTCCTTCCCCCGTCTTCTGCTGCTCTTTTTCTATCACTTTATGTTGGCTCCAGGAGCTTCTTTTCCGTTCTCCTGTTGCCTACTTGGGAGGTCTCCAGCAAGAGAACTGGAAGGCGGCGTGGGGACTGCCCACTATATAGTATCTTGCTGACGGTCACATGATGTCGGTGGGTGGTCCCCCGTCAGACACTGCTAGCTAAAGTTTCCGTGTGGTCCTGATGCCAGGGGTTGCAGTCCTCAAGCTAATTACCTACTGCAAGAGCCTTTTTCGAATATCTACAGTTACGGTGAGTTCTTACGTAACTGTACTTTCCTAGGACTGCTCTGCTCCTTCGGGGAGGGTGGAACTTGTGTCTCACTGCTTGACTGCCATCTGGAGGTAGCCAGATAGCAGTGGGTGCAGGACACAATACGGAGGGCGCACATTTAGAGCACCAAAGGTATCTCCATGAACTTGCACAACGTCCATGCTGCCCACAGGGAGAAATACACAGAAAAAGCTTAAGTCTCTCCACTGCCGTGTGTGATGGCTCCCGGCACCTTTTGACCCTGCTCTGTGTTGATCCCCACCGGTGGGGGGCAACTGATGGGGTTGGGAGTTACCAGGTCATGAACTTGAGTGTACGCCATAAGGTGGCAATGAAGGAGCAAACAGCTGTATAAAAAAAAAAAAAAAAAAAAGGCCCATATGCAATCTAAGACCCAAACCCTAGCTTTTCTGTTATTGGCAGCCCCAATATCCCATTCCCGCAGGCTCTTTACCTTACAGGTTCGGCAGTTTACTCCATCTTGTCTGACTACTTTCTACAATAAATCCATTAGGCAAAACTCTGGCTCCCAGAATAGTCTGCTATAATGGTCACCATTAGGAGGCCTCCAGAGAATCACTACCGAAGCGCCTCCCATAGGTTCACACCTGCAGGTACCTAAAATGATATGTTGCCACTAAGTACAGTTTATCCCTTAGTTATGCAAAGGGGTGTATATCCTTTCTATTATATAGGTCTCCCATGCACTTGACGCCTTTATCCTCCCATTCTTTGAACCCCTGATCCTTGAGTCCTGGTGGAAAGTCTGGGTTGCCTGATACTAGCACTAGCAGGGTCTGATTTCACTTTCCACTAGAAGTGTTTTTTTTTCCAATGTAATACTTTTACTTAAAATGAATTAAAACAAAAAGTGGTAAAACCCTCCCCCAACCCAGCTGAGTTCCACCTCACTCCCCACCCAGTCTTTTAGAGACCTATTTGAATACGTGCTGCGGTATGAAGAGCGTCATCCTCTCTGTCTTATCGCTGGGCCCATATGTTGATAGTCTCACCCAGATGTTTTTGTGTAAAGCACTACTTGTTCAAGATAGTCAACAGTTGAGTGAGGTGGTGAGATGAAGAGGACAGTGATCTTTGTGCTTTGTTGGACTAGTAATATCACTACTTTTGGGACACTAATACTGCTGTATGATGTACCCATTGTACTTTATCCCAGCTGCATCCTGTACCCATTGTACTTGAAGTCCAGCTGCACCATGTACCCACTGTACTCGATGCCCAGCTTTACCATATACCCATTGTACTTGATGCCCAGGTGTACCATGTACCCATTATACTTGATGTCCAGCTGCACCATGTACCCATTGTACTGTATGCCCAGCTGTACCATGTACCCATTGTACTTTATGTCCAGCTACGCCATGTACTCATTATACTTTATGCCAAGCTGTACCATGTACCCATTGTATTTGATGTCCAGCTGTACCATGTACTCGTTGTACTTAATGTCCAGCTGCACCATGTACCCATTGTACTGTATGCCAGCTGTACCATGTACCCATTGTACTTTATGCCCAGCTGTACCATGTACTCATTGTACTTTATGCCAAGCTGTACCATGTACCCACTGTATTTGATGTCCAGCTGCACCATGTATTTATTGTACTTCATATCCAGGCAGCAACATCCAGTCTCAACGCAGCAACAAAAAAGGAAAAAATGAAAAAGAATTACCTAAATGGGAGTGTGGCAGAGTTGCACTGGCCTGTTGCAGTTTGTATTATGCCCTGGGCCAGTAAATTGATGTTGAGGTAGAAATATGAAGTTACCCTCTGCACTGCCCAACACTGACATGATCCTGTGTGGTTACCCCCTGCTGCTCCAGCAGTGTGCTGCTGCAGCCTGCAACACACACAGTGCTAGTTCCCCTTAGACAAGGATGCAGTTGATGTGTGGTCACCCACAAAGTCAGTGCTGCTCCAAGTTCCCATCAAAGGAGATGTTCCAGTGGTGTGCTGCCCCCAGAGAGTACCCTCAGCTTCTGCAACTTGCGGTGGAAGTTGGACTTGCAACTTGAACCCAGGTCTCTAGCATTGTACAGCACTCCCAGTCTATAAAGAACCCCTCTATAACAAACTCCATCTTATAATGAACATCTTTGATGGTTCCCATTGTTCACTAAGTGAGCAAGAGCTCTCAGTACCTAGGGCAGTAACCAGCGGGGTCCCGCAGGGGTCAGTGCTGGGACTGGTACTATTTAACATATTCATAGCCGACCTATCAAATGGGATGAGCAAGATCAACCTCTTTGCAGACAACGCTAAGATCTGTGCTGAGGTGGATAGTGAGGAAGGGGGTAAGGTACTGCAAGAGGATTTGATGACACTTGAGCGCTGGTCAGCCACATGGCAGCTGGGGTTTAATGCCAAAAAAATGCAAGGTCTTGCACTTGGGAGCAAAAAAAAAACAAAGAACGGCTACTAGTTGGGGGGAGTGCAGTTAACCTGTTTGGCAGGGGGAGAAAGATTTGAGGGTGCTGGTGACAGGGGACATGAAACACTCGGCTCAGTGCAAGAAGACAGCTGCAAAGGCGGACAGAATGTAGGGATGCATCGCCAGGGGAATCACCTGTGGAGGGAGGAAGTCATTTTGCCGCTGTGCAGGTCCCATGTGAGGCCACACTTGGAATACTGTGTGCAGTTTCGGTGTCCCTATTTGAAAAGGGACATCAAACTACTGGAGGAAGTTCAGCATAGGATGACGAAGATGATCCTGAGGATGGGGGACAAGACATATGAGGAGAGATTGAAGGAGCTCAACATGTGCACCCTGGAGGATAGAAGGGAGAGAGGGGATATGATTAAGACATTCAGGTGCCTAAAGGGCATAAACAGAGTTAATTCAGAAGGTTTGTTTAAGTTAAAAGGGGGGGGGGGGTGATGCCAGGGGACACAGCCTGAAATTGAAGGGAGGAAGGTTCAGGGGAGAGATGAGGAGGCACTATTTCACGGAGAAAGGGGTGACAGGTTGGAATGCACTACCAGAAGAAATGGTATCACTGCTGACAGTAGGGCCAAAGGGAGGGTCAAATCTGCGGGGAAGGTGGGGGAAGAGACGTTGGAAGTGGAGGGCACCAAGAAGGGGGTGCATGGGGGGGCACCTGCAGTTTAATAGTGTGCCACACACTTGGGCAGACTAGATTGACTGAAAAGCCTGTATCTGCTGGCAATTTCATATGTTCGTATATTAGCAGTTTCCTATAGTGAACACCGCAGCTGGCTCCAGAAGTGTTCACTACAGAGAGGGAGCACTGTATTGTACATTCCTATCTGCCGCACCGCCAGGCTGTGCATGACTTTGTGTTTGAGAAATGGAACCACATTAAAGACATCTATGAAAAACACAGTTTTCTGGCTGGCCCAGTGGCATGGAGGGCTGAGGCACTGATGGCCTTAGCTCCTGCCACACTGGCCATCTGTGTTAGGTTGCGATCACGGGTTGCTGGGGATTGGCCGGGGAGGGAAGGGATTGAGTGACTGACAACAGCTCTCCGGGTGGTGGTGGTGGGGGGGACCGGCATGCTCTGTGGAATGACTGTCTCCTGGTGGATGCCAGGTAGTAGTGCGGGTCACTGAGGGCAGTGGGACTTCGGGGTGTGCACGTGCCTCCACATGCGCCCCAGCGTAGGGACCAGGGAAGAAAATGGAAAAGAGAAGGCTCCGGATTAGTGAAGCCCTGCCTTCCTGCCCCTGCTCTCATATCACCAGGAGCTGAGAGCCCTCCGGAGCTGACCCGACTGGGAGAAAAAGCTCTATGGAAAAAAAAACACAGTTCTCTAAAAGGCGATCGCAGGGATATACATTGTGTGGGAGTGCATGGCTATGAGTATCATAGAGGTTCTGAAAATGGGGGTCCAGCATATAGTAAATTCAAAATAACATGTGTGCCAGGATGCAGATTTTGTCGCTCTATGGTGACATCATATTCCCCCATCTGTATGTCAATTCTTTTGTTTTTTTTCATTTTTTATTTTTTTATTTTCTGTTTATCCTCCTACTTTTCTGCTCCAGGTCCCTCAATCAGAACTCCCCAGTGGCTCTTGGTGCGTTCCTACAGGACCAGGAAGTCTGCTCCTAGAGTGCCACATGCTCTCTGTCACTCATGTCAAGGCGTCCGGTTTACCCTTTGGGCAGGACGAAGGAAGTGCTCCCCAAGTCTTCCCTCTTAAGTCCTCAGTGAGGCGCACGCACGACGGAGTCTGCCTCCGGTTCCTTCGGGACGCAGTGGGGGGGTTCATCACCTAGATCTGGGGCAGTGTATTTTCTACTGTTCTAGTGCCCCTGACGTCGGCGTGCAATGAGGCAGAGACGTGCGTCCGCTTCTGTCCTCTGCCAGTGTCAACTCCTTTCCACTGCTTTCCCCAGCCGCACCAGCAAGCCCAGAGATCCCCAGGTAGTAGCAGTATAGCAGCGGGGCTAGCCTCTCCCCCTTCCCCGGAGAAGGAGAGCAAGCCTTCAGGTGCTCGATCCTTCGGCCTGAGTCCGTTCCTGAGCCCGGGTCGCCGGCATGGAACTAGGTGTGGCGTACAATGCCTCAACTTTCAGCGCCACCAGGCCGGCACTATGTATGTCAATTCAAAAGTAAATCACAATCCAGTATAGAGAATGAAGCTGCTCATATACGAGTGAAGTGCTGTCAGTGCAGACACTCAGAGAGAAATATCGTCTGTCAGCAAAAGCCATCATGTGAGAATTTATCACTCAGTACTTGTGACTAAAAATGAGAATTAGTTATTGAAGAACTAGTCCTGTAAAAAAGAACACAACATGAAATGACATGCTAAGAATGCTTTAAAAGTCTGCAAAAAAGAAACCAGTATGTATGCATGCGTTGAAACAAGACTGACATCCAAAGTGTCGTCCCCCTGTCCCACTGGTTTCTCATTTTTTTTAACAATGAATTTCTTTGTACGACAGAAGCGGGACATTCTGTATAACATTATGTATATCTGCTCTCACCTGGGAAGCCTTGCCACACCACTGGTCCTTTTAGGACAGACTGAAATCATTTGCACCATATATGCAGAAGATCACTGGTTTTCTTTCTTGCACCATTTTACACTTGGCCGTATCTAGCATTATCCAGAATCATCCTACCTGTCCCCCACTGATTGTAATTACACACACACACACACAGCTATAGGAAATGAGGAAGACCTCCGGTGTAGCAGATTCTTTCTACCGCTCGCAGCCATCTTCTTGTGCAGGGCAACAAGTCTGCTGTCATGCGCTCAGACAGCATAAATAGTGGTGCTGTCCCCTACTGTCTCAGTTTCTTTTTTCCCGCAGTTATGTAGAAATTCGCTAGGAACAAAAATGTGTTTTGCCCGCTGTAAGCTTAGGTTTTCTAGTCACCTTTTTTTTCTTATGGTATGATGTTCCTTTTTCGGCACTTAGTACATGATTTATTGTGCTGTTCTTGGCACCATCATAGTCTGTGTCATAGAGCTACAAGATTCTTTCAGTCCTACCTCATTTAATGACTAGTACTTTCATTGACAGTTATGTTAGGTAGGGTGCCTGAAAAGGCCAGTTGCTGTGGCAACTAATCTGTTTTCGACAACCATTCGTCTGTTGGTGAGTATCTTGGTACTGGACAGCCTCTTGTCCAGGAGGCTGGGCAGTCATTCAGCAGTTGTAAAAATAATGACCCCGGACCTGTTTACACATAAGTGTTGGACTCTCCACATCATCTGACCATTTTCTCATCCTCACACAAAAGATGCAAGGACACAGGTTTCCATCTGATCCTTACAACTGTACCCTGAGGCTGTTGGCTCTGTGTTGTGTGGGACTGATGTCATCCCCCTACTGCCTTCTCTCGAATGGGTAGAGAAATCGTTAATGGTCTTCACACAAAGGTGCTAGCACCTCAGTCTCTGACATTCCTGCTGCTTATAAGGATGTTTCAAATGAGTAGTGTGTGTATGGACTGTGGCTTCAGGTCCCTCCCATAATCTGCCACCTAGACTCAGTTTCAGGAAAATCTCACCTTTGGCAGGGTTTCTCAGCAGAGACAGGAATCTGTTTTTACGGACCTCGTCACTGTCATCCCTTGGTACCATCTGGTGCTGAGTGTAGTGCCTATCCTTGTTGGACAAACCTGTCTTCTTCAGACTTTTCTTTGGTATAGACTTAATGGTGAAGTTTCTCAGTGCTGGAGTCTGTTCTAGCCCTGGTGTCAGCATCTCTGCTGGCCTTGTTGCTGGTGTCGCTGCAGGCCTTTGTGCCCACATCACTCTGCCTCGGTGCTAGAGTCCGTGTTGACCTCGGTGCTGGGCTTTGTTGTTGCTGGCCTGGGTGTCAGTGTCGCTGCAGACCTTAGTGCTTTCATCAGTGTCACCCTCGGTTCCATCCTTAGTGCTGAGCTTCACCCGCTTCATTTTCACACAACTTAAGATCTTACTTCGAGAGCCGGCTCTTGCAGCAGGTAACACACATAGGACTGAAGCTGGCAGGCAGCAGGACCTCACGGCAAACATCTAGCTAGCAGTCTATGGCGGGGACTGCCTCCCGACGTCGGCCCGTCCCTGACGTCACACATGGTATAAAGGGAGGGCGGTCTCCCACTTCTTCTCCCTCTGTCGACTTGCGTTCATCGGATCCACGCTTGACCTTCTCGCTAGTTCGACCGCCATTTTGCTAAGTTTCCTTATCAGAATTCCGTGTTTTTACACTGAAAAAGTTTGCTTTTTCTGCTGTGATTATTCTGTATGTCATCTTCTCTGACATCTTCCATCAAACGGCACCCATCCAAGTGTGTCTGCGGCAGATAAATTCCGTTCAAGGATTGGCACTTTGCCTGCTTGCTGTGTCTGTGCCCCCACTTCACGCATACCCAGGCCAGCCAACACTGCCAAACGTTTTAACAGCAGGACGAGGATACATCACCAGAATGCTCTCAAGGCTTTCCTCACAGAACAACATTTTGCTGCCATGCAGAGAGATTCCTCTTCGGGGAGGGTCGCTTCCCACCATAAATCTTCAGGGAGGCATAAAGAGAAACAGAAGAATAGAGAAAAGGAGCGGTCTCCCTCCAGATCTTCAGGCTCTGACTCGGCCTCTTGGGTGACCTGTTCTCCTTCCAGGCTAGCGGTTGTCAAACCCTCCACCCTGGCTAGGGCGTCGGGAGCCAGAGATTGTGGCTCCGAGTCCTCGGGGCCTATCCTGCAGCCATTGAAGGTCCAGCCATCTGATCAGGTCTCAGGCCGGCACGCTGGTCTCTGTCTCTGATGCCGACTCCTAGGATAGGCGTAAGGCTTCAGGGCACTCCTCTGGGAGATCTGCCTCTCAGCTGCTCAGGGCAGCCAAGCCATCGTTGGACAGGCATCTTGCAACACAGCAAGCATCGGGTAGTGGTTCACACAGACGACATGCAACAGATTTTGCTGCTTTGGCCCAGCCATCAGCACCACTGACCAAGCTCCCGACGTCATTGATTTCTCCCCCACGCCGGCTCATGATCAGTCAGGTCACAGTCCTTCCGAGGACCACCGGACAACGGCCTCGGACCAGGCATCGGGCACTGATGTTGGTCATACCAATGTAGCCCTGTCACCTCCTGCTCGCCCACCATTGCCAGATCACGGCTCTAGGCCAGACCACGGCTCTGGGCCTGCATCTGGTATGACGACTGTTGTGGATCTCATGCTTCACCTCTCCCAGGTCAAAGACCTTTTTGAGTATTGGTGGGAAACCATTAGGACTGTCCTCCTGCCACCAAAAATTCCATGGACAGTGGACCCCCCACTGACGCAGGGGTCCCTCCGACGACGGATCCCACCTCACCTCCTGCCAAAGGCAAGATTACGGAGCCTACCCCACCTTCTGGCAAGAGCAAGGCTCCTTGCAAGCGCCGCTCCAGGTCTCTGTCCAGGAGCTTGAGTTCCTCTGACTCCGACCATCGTAGGTGCAAACGTCTGTGTCATAGGTCCCGGTCCTCCTCAGTTGATTCGGTCCGCTCCTCGGACTCATCTTCCTCTGTGCCTTCATCTTTTGGGGACCTGTCCCCCCCTAGACCCAAGGGACACCCCCAAGTCTCCGCCAGATGACCCCTCCTTTAAGGAGGTCATGCGGCATATCCAGACCAATATAGACTGGGAGACAGAGGACCTAGACCCAGAGAGGCTCTGATTGGCAAAATACCTGCGCCAAAAGGACCCGAAACCGGTAGTCATCCCACCCTTGGTGGACACATCTGCGGACATCACCAAGGCGGCTTGGAAACACCCCCACACCTCCTCCACCATACCCAAGAAGGTGGACCACCTTTACAGGGCCCCAGCGGAACAACCTTTCTTGGGAGAGCAGCCCTTGGCAGACTTGGTAGTTATCTTGGCTGCCCATGATAGATCCCAAAGGCTGAGACACCTCAGTACTCTGCCTCCGGACAGGGAATCTAAACAGCTAGATTCCATAGGCCGTAATGTATACTCATCCGCCAGCTGTACCATATGGAGTCTCAATTTCCTAACTCATATGGTACAATTTCAGAATGCATTCTGAGAACAAGGGCTCGACGTAGTCAAGGAGATCCCTGATTGCCTTCAGAAGGCAGAGTTAGAAAAGCTGTTGCAGATGGACCCTGATGTGGGCACACATGTCCTCCGGTCGGCCTATGATGTGGCCGACACAGCCTCAAGGGCTGCAGCCACTGGAGTGTGCATCCAACGATATTCCTGGCTCCAGGTTTCCAGCTTTGCCCAGGATGTGCAGAGCAACATTTTGGATGCACCATTTCATAGTTCTGTGCTCTTAGGTGAGGACTCGGAGAAGAACATCACCAAACTGCAGGACTCCAGGAAAGCCATTCGGTCTGTACATTCCAAGTATAAGCCGAAACAGAGGTCTTTTCGAAATCCTCGCTTTAGGGAAGAGGGGGACAGCAATCTCGCTTTCAGCCCCAGCAGCAACAGTGAGGTGGTTATGGCTGTAAGGGCTCCACCAGAGGTGCCTCAGGATCAGCCTCTCGGGCCTCCAAACCAGCCCAAGCCACTCACCCCCCACCTCCCGTCACCCTGCCGGGAGAGGTGGTTGGAGGCTCCTTTTCACTCTGCGCCATGGGCTGGAGAGAGATCACCTCCAACCAGTGGGTCCTACAAATGGTCGATAATGGACACTTGTTAGAATTTGTCCAGATGTCATCGGACAGGCCTCCCCTTCCCTCCCACTGTTCCCTGGGTCAAGTTGAACACATCCAGGCTGAAATTCAGGCTCTTTTGCTCAAGCCGGCCATACAGCCGGTTTCCCCTTCCCAGAAGGGCACAGGCTTCTATTCCCATTTCTTCCTCATGCCCAAAAGACCGGAGACCTAGCCCCATCTTGGACCTCAGTGACCTCAACCAGTTTTTGGAATATAAACTGTTTTGGATGGTCACTCTGCAGGGTTTACTTCCCATGATCCATCAAGGGGATTGGCTGGCGTCACTGGATATGCAGAATACCTATCTCCACATCCTAGTGGCCAAACCTCACAGGAGGGTTCTCAGATTCGAGTTCCAAGGCAGGCACTACCAGTTCAAAGCATTGCCCTTCGGCCTTTCTTTAGCACCAAGGGTCTTTACCAAGTGCCTGGCAGTGGCCGTGGCTGCCCTCAGAAGGAAAAGGCACTACGTTCTTCCTTACCTGGACGACTGGCTCTTAATGGCCCCGTCCAGACAGCAGCTGCGATGCACAATCCAGGACACCTGTTCTCTTTTCAGATAACTGGGTATTACCATAAACGTAGTGAAGTTTGCTTTGCTTCCGACCCAAGCCCTTCAGTTCATTGGGGCATTGCTCAATTCCCTCAACTCTGAGGCCTAGCCAACCATGTCTCGTCTCTCCCAAGGGTCCCAGCCAGGGCACTTCTCCAGCTCCTGGGCCACATGGTTGCCTCCATTGTTACTGTCCCTCTAGCCAGACTGCACAAGAGGACAATTCAGTGAACTCTTGAGAGTCCAGTGGGACCAGAGATGGGACAATCTGGACCAACCAGTATCCATCTCGGAACCAGTTCGTCGTGAACTCAGTTGATAAATGACATCTTCCTCTCTAGTAGAGGGGATGCCCTTTCATAAATCAGCTCCAGATCAAGTTCTGACCTCAGATGCCTCTGGCCTCGGTTGGGGCGCACACCTGGGCATCCATAAGACACAGGGCACCTGGTCTCCGACCGAGGTGTCTCTCCACATCAACATTCTAGAGATGAGAGCAGTTCTCTACGCCCTATAAGCGTTCAGCACAACACTTCACCTGGGACACCACCTTATCCAAGCCGGCCCGGTGGCGCTGAGGGTTGAGGCACTGGATGCCACACCTCGTGCCCGCTGATGACCAGGTTCGGGGCGCCATCCGGGCGCTAGGGGTGGCAGGGAGGATGGGATCGGCGTCGAGGACTGCTCTTCTGTCCCTGGGGAGGGATCCAGGGGACCCATCACTATGTAGTGGCCACTAGTGACGACCAGGGGCACTACTGGAGTGGGGTTAAAACATGAGGGGTGGAGTGCGGCCGATGTCGGCGTTGTGTCCGACGTCATTGCACGCTTGTGTTCCGAGGGGAACAGAAAATGTAGGAGGAAAATGGCAGCACAGGGTCCTCAGCATGCTAGCTGCAGTTTCACCGGCCGAATGCCCGGACTGGAGGCGTGTGCGGTATTGGTTCCTGGCGAGGCGGGACATGGGGAGGATTTCAAGGTCAGAGAAGCTGCCAGCTGGGCACGTCCAACTTCGGGGTCGGAGGAGAAGGAAGAGTGGTGGCTGGAGGTAAGCAGGGGCTGTGGCTGCAGGGAGGTTATAATATGATATGATGAAAAAAAAAAAAGAAAGAAATTCCCTGGCGTTTCTTTGACAATTGGTCTGAGACTTTGGACCACGATTCCTCATGGAGTACTTGCAGTTCCTTACGTGTAGTGGCTAGTGGAGGTAGGGGAGTCTCAATGCCTTTCTCTTGCAGCACTTTAATGGCCTCCTCCAGCGTTTCAAAAGTCTGTGGACCCCCCGAGAACATCACTGTGAGATGGGCTGGATAGGGAGTGTTAAATCTCAGTTGCTGCTGCTTCAGAACTGGTAGTACTGGGGCATAGGCCCTTCGTCGTGTGGCTATGGTAGGAGAGTAATTGTTGTCAAAATATACCCTGTGCCCCTTGTATTTCATTTCTTTCATTCTCCAGGCCCTGGTTAGGAGTTGTTGCTTGACTGCGTAGTTCAGTAACCTGATAATTATAGCTCTTGGTCTGCCATCAGGCGTCAGCAGTTTTGGCTGAAGGGCCCTATGCGCCCGCTCAATATCTAGACGCATTGCAGGGCCCAATTGTAGAGTGTCCTGTAGGAAGGAAGTCACAAATTCGGACATACCCTTTCCCTCCTAATTCTCCGGTACCCCGTGGATCCTCAGATTATTGCGCCGCGCGCGATTCTCTAAATGCTCACATTTTTCTTTCAGAACCTGTTGCTCTTCCAACACGTGGACCATTACCCTCTCCAATCTATCAGCTTGGGTGTCCAAGTCAGTCGTGTGGGTTTCCACCTCAGTCACATGCTGTGTTAACTTGTTTAGTTCTGTTGTTCTAAAATTATGGACCTCATTCCTGAAGTCCTGAAGCTCAGTGAGGGTTGCGGCATTGCTTGGTTGAGTGGCCTGAGCAGAACGCGAGTCTGCAATCTTGTCTTGCTGCACCGCGGAGAGCGAGTAACTGGTGGCAATCCAGTAGAATCCTTGCTGCTAACTGCTCGATTAGCTTTGCGACGACCTCCCATTCAATTAGAGAGCTCCTTGATTCGTATGGTAGGTATTTTTATTTCGAAATTCGCTTTGTAGGAGCAGTTTTGGAAACTGGGCCGATGGAACTCTGTAGCTAGCCCTGCATCTCCAGCGGTGACGTCACCAGAAGCCCTGCTTTTGGAATTCTTGTGGTTTTATGTCCACTGTTTTTATCCTGTATTCTTTGGTGGAAGCCAGTCTCCTGAGGTGGGTCTCCTTCTCTCCGGTTGAGGTTCCTGATCACCTGTTGGTCAGTTGCTTTTGCTACTGGCCTTTCCTGTGCAGCAGCATGGAGTACTAATCCTTTGGGAAAAGATTTTGGGAGGATTGCTCTTTGGGAGAATCTTCACCCCAGCTAGCCTATTCTCTGAGAGTACTGCAAAGCAGCTTTGCCCGCTGCTTCAGGCACATTGTATGTCCCTTTCCGAGTCCTTCTTTTGTGGGGATGGCTTATGTCCCCTGTGGATTATCCAGTCCTTGGCCTTGCCTGGTACGATATCTGTTTCTAGTGCAGTTTTTATGTATGGCACATACAATTTACTGCCACTTCAGCGCAGCCTGTAGCTTGGGTTTGCATGCAGGTATGAGCTGTCTTTGGCATCGATGTTGGTATGGCTGGTCCAGGCTAAACTGGGTTTTGAACCAGAGGAGAATCTTTGAGTTTTTGAAGGTGTTTGCCTCATCTGCTGTCATCATCCCACCTGTACACTCAGCACTAAAGGATGCTATTTAGGCTGTCTTACATAGACCTGCTTAACTGCCAGCATTTCCTAGGCAGGCGGATAAACAATATCCTGCCCCTACAGGTAAGCCTTACTATTCATCTCAGCCTGAAACAGACTTGGTTGTCATAATGACTGCTCATGATAGATCAAAGGCACCCAAGCACATGAGTTGTCTTCCTCCTGATAAGGAGTCAAGGAAGATGGATGTGATGGGGAAGAGGACATTTGCTTCTGCTTCCCTTGGCATAAGGATTGTTAACTATCAGGCATACGTGATATAGTGTCAGAGATGGCCTCTCTGGCTGATAAAATGCTGGATGGCTCTAACAAGATAGCTGGCTTACCAGACTGTTGCTAACAGACAGGAAGCCAGAAGGCATCTGGTCAGGTCTGCTTATGATGTCTCAGATGCTGCAGCCAATGCGGGTTCGGGGATACGCCTCTGCTGTCACTCTTGGCTGCAGGTGGCAGGCTTTGCATCTGATGTCTAACAATCAGTCCTCAGTGCCCCATTCAGAGGAAAGCAACCCTTTGGATCAGATGTGTAAAACGCTCTGAAGAATAGACAGTCTTCAAAAATGACTTTAAGGTCCCTACACACTTTGAACCCTAAACCCTGTTGTGGGGGCAGGGGTTCTTTTCACAGACCTTACACGTGTCCAGGATGTGGATACTCCAGAGGTCCGGGACATGGTTATCAGAGACCCAGTCTTCCACTTCTCAAACTGCAAACCTGCCTCCCAGTGCCCATGCCAGATTCACAAAAAGTCAAACCATTAATGGCATACCTTTAGTCTCTGGTGCATTCTGGTTCCCTCCCCTTCCACCAGCCACACTGGCTCAGGAAATTTTGGTGGGAGGCTGAATCTCTGGCTTCCAACAGAAATGGAGCGAGATAACAGCTGATTCTTGGATCCTGGAAGTAGTTCAACTAGGACACACCCTAGAGCTCCTTTCTGTTTTTCCAGTGACGACCCCCCCCCCTTTGCCAAACTGATACCCTCTGGGGCCTCTTGCCCTCCTGCTGGAGGAGGTTTAAACCCTCCTCCACAAGAGGGGCTGTAGAACTCATCCCAAATTCAGAACAAAACCTGGGCTGTTATTCCCGATAACGTCCTGGTACCAGAATGAACTGGGCATTTAAGGAATTTAAGGCCCATATTAGACTTTCGAGGACCAAATCTGTTCATAGAATACAAAAAGTTTTGAATGATCTTTCTGCAGTTCCTCCTTCCCCTTTTACTAAAAGAGGACTGGATGGTTGCTCAGGACATGAAGGACACATACTTTCATGTCCAGATTTGCAAGTCTCATTGAAAGTACCTGCGTTTCATGCTCCAGGTTTTGCACTCTGTTTCGTGTTTTGCCCTTTGGTTTGTCTTCTTCACCGCTTGTTTTTACCAAGTGCTTTGCTGCAGTGGTAGTTGCCCTCCGTGAGGAGGGCCTGTGTCTTCCCTTACATAGACTATTGGCTTCTTAAAGCCCTGTCATGGGAGGCCATAGTATGCACACTGTTTCAGACCAGACAGTTGTTCGACCAGTTATGAGGGAGGGTTCACCTGGGTGACCACAGGTAGGTAGGGACCACATGGATGCCAGCAGGAAGAGGCACGCGCAGTGTGCACATCCACGGCTTGGTGTCACTGTACGTAACGTCCCAGGAGACAGTAATGGAAAAAACACAGACCCCAGTGCCTCCATGAAGTATATCGGGGTTGCCCTGCCTTTCTGGCATGCGAGCCACTGCTTGACACAACTCAAAATCAAGGGGCAACCCAACCCTGCCTGGGGGTGAAACCAAGGCTCCGGGAGGTAGTGACTGCATCCGGGGGTCAGAATGGGATCAAGAGGTGCCTGGAGGTCTGGCAGAATGGAGGAGCTGGAGAGTAGGGGACGTAAAGCACGAGTTAAAAAATGTTTTTTATCTCAGATACAGTGCCTCCAGATAAGGCGGGTGCTGCATAGTAATACATTTTTCAAGTGATGTTGTTTGGGGAGGTATGATATCGTAATTTTTCTCTGTGGAACTGCTATCATGCTCCCTTCCACTTCCCTATCAAACATCCCTGCTTGATGCTCTGGTGTTCTCTAGCCATGTTTGTTGAACATGAAACCCACTGCCAGACTTATTGTTAGTTGAGCGGTGGGTTTCATGTTCAACAAACCTGGTTGCAAGGTAAAAACCAAAGTACCAAAGGTACTAAAAGATCCTAAATGTTGTATATTGAGCATTGCATGACAGTATGGTTAGATTTATATTAGTAAATTGATTTGAATTTATTTTTTTTAATACAAAGCAGTTATTCTTAAATACAGTTTTGGTGTAGAAATAGGGAATAATGTATGTACAAGCGTGTGGTATGAGTTTGTTTTGTGTTTTTATACATCAAGTGTGTGATCATGCATAAATTGGGAAGTTATAAGGTTATTAGACACACAGAGGGTGTGTTAAAAAACTCATAGGTACACCACTGAATATGTTTTATTTTGAATAACTGGTGCAGTATGTTTTTATGCAACTAAATTGTTAGAATAAGGAGAACAAATTTGATTTATTTCAGATTATGTTTTTTCAGTTTGGATGTTGGACATACTCTGGAGCGAAAATGGGCAGGGTGCAATGAAGAGGTCCACAGGTTGAGTTCTGTTTCGGTATTTTTTTATTTTCGTTTATTACAGGCACACATTACCCTGTATCCTCCTGTGGTAAGTAGGAAAAAAAAGTACTGACACAGAAGTGAATTTTTGGACCTCTTCATTGCGTCCCCTCTCCCTACTTTCTCTCCAGTGTGTTCCTGCACATTCAAGGGTGGCAGCATTTGAATCCACAGACCTCAAAATATTATTTCCATTTCCTGTGGTCTGCCCTTCTGTTTTTTGAAGGACATGGACAGATGTTGGATTTACCGAGGTTGTTCACTTCTGATTATTTTCACCTTTAGGATATACTGTCTGTTCAAGATTTAAAAAGCACCTTTCCTTGTGCACACCCTAGAACCACTGTAACTTCTTTACTCGCCCCTAAGTCTAGTGCTGGTAAAGGATTATTTTAATTGTGCCCGTATTTTGGGAGGGAAGGGATCGTATTTTGGCTCCATGGAGCCAAGAACCCGATCCCTTCCATTTCCTGACTTCTAGGCAAGCCCCAGCGCTCTCACCTGTGGTGTAAATATAGGGAGAGTGTGGGACTGAGCACCAATAGACTTGTATAAGGGCACATTTTAAAGTACCGTTTTGTCTGTTTCAAAGGGCTGATTCAACCAAATCAAGGCCACTGCTCAAATAAAAAGGTCCTTGTTAGTTGAGCAGTGGCGCTTAGTTATTAGAATCGGCCCTCTAAAATAGTCAAAACATTAGTTTCAGATGCGACCCTCTGCAAGTCTATGGCACTTTTCCCCCCATGCTCTCCCTACACTTACAAAACGTGAGAGCGAGAGGGCATGTCTAGGAATCGGAAAGTGGAAGGGATTGGGCTTTTGGCTCTATAGAGCCAAAATATGATCTCTTCCCTCAAAATAAAGGCACAATTGAAGGGGAACTGTCAGCATTACCCCGGCAAAAACACAGGACCTATAGGTCCCGATTAGGTAAATTGCACTGGTGGTAGTTTTAAAAAATAACTTAGAAAGCTTTTATTTGTAATTTATCTGGCTGATCCTGCGACATTCTGCTCGCCATTTCTATTCCAGAGTCCCCTGTGGGAAGCCCTTTGATGATGCGACTGATGGTCTGAGCCACGGGGGACTCCTATGTGACAGTACAGTTACCAGAACAAAGCAAGAGACATACAGTGCATGTTTGAGCTTCTAGCTCCGGTACCAGTTGACCGAGGAGATAGGTATCCGAGCTAGCAGCGCAAACAAGCGCTTGAATGTCTTTTGTTATTTTCTGGTAATTGTACTGTTACATAGGCGTCCAGCTGAGGACCGTCAGTCGTGCCATCAGGGTTTGCCAAGGGGACTCTGGAATAATAATAATGATCAGAGTATCTCAGGATTAACCAGATAAAATTACAAATAAAAACTTATATGGTGTTAAAAACATTACTGCCAGTGTGATTTCTAATAAAGATCCTATAGGTACATGTTTTGCGAGATGAGTAATCTTTAAATTAATCTCTTATCAGAGCTGGACTTTGGGGCAAGTAAAGGAGGTACAGTGGGACTTTTAAAACATTGAGAAAGGGTGCTCTTTAAATGTGTCAATTTAGAACATTTGTTATATTTATTTATTTGTACAAATCGGAATTGCAGTCCTTTGAGTTAAGGACTCATTTCCAAAGGCTCCTCGTCAGACACAGTACAGGTTACATACAAACAGTACACCATATAGTTACAGAGGAATATAATAACATAGTTTCATATGGTTACATAGGTACATGAGCAGACAACGCATAGAAAGGGTATGGCATATTGCCATATAGAGTGGCTGAGGTACAGTCCAGAGGGGAAGCAATAGAGGGGCAGACAGGTAGGGTACTTGGTAAAATAGTGGGATTTATAAGTATGTAATTGGTAAAGCATTTTTATAAATTAAAAAAAATATATCTTTCAGGAGAATAAGTTTTTTTATGTCCTTTACAAGAATCGATAAACATGACAATACCAGATCTGGCATAAATCAGAATGCACATCACACACAAAATCATGACATGACCGTAACAACTCATCGAAGGTACAAACTTCGTTATCCCCTCCATGCAAACTACTCAGGACAAGTTTAAATAAATAAATACATCAGCATTAACAGACAGTTATTTATTGCTTTCTACCAGACACTTGCTTCTGCGCACAGACGCTAACTACTGCAAGAAATGCCTGGTTAGATTGTTTTCTCCTGGAGACTCTACCTACAACCATGCCTATTTCTCAAACTACCCCCCACACACACATAGACAAAGGATACCTGAACAATTGAACATTTTTGATAAAACTCCCAAGAACAAGTAACACCTTTTATTACCTTTTTTTCATAAGTGCACATCTGGATTCTGCTGAACACATAGAGATCTATAACATCAAGCATAAGTCAGTAACCCAGCCAGTTGTACAGCGTCCAGTTCCACTGAGCAAATCTGACATTTTATTTTCCACCATCTGATACTTTGAACTCTGTCCGTCTCCTCCCACACTCTCGCCTCCTCCATAGTCTCACCTTCGCCTCCATCAACAGTTCATCTTATTACTAACAGCAAAATGGTCATCCTGCATGAAACTGTGCGATCTCCCTTCAGTCTATATTTTTAAATGACAGAATTTATAAGTTTTGATTTAATTATTCATGTTAATTCCTTACAACAGAACAGGTTCCTCAGATTTGGGATTCTGGCTATTTTTCTTATTCGGTCATCCAAAGTGAAAAATTTCACCTAAGAGCAGAGAGCACAGTCTGCTTTGCTAAAAGTTTCATTTATCAATTAATGAAAACCAGTTCCAGTTTTAATATAAAAAAAAGTAACAAAAAAGCCTACTTTCACTCTCACAGACCTCTCACTCACAAAACTAAGTAAGAAACCAGTAAAGATACCCTACATTTTTTTAGTTACACCTACCCACCACTTCATCTGACACAAAAACCACATACAAAAATTGACTGCTCTGTATCCGCACCGACGTCTGCACCCATGCTGTCATAATTAAACAAAATAACTAACTAGATTTGTTTTGTCCAGTAACAGTCTAATAGTACCCATCCGATGTGCTCCAACTATCCCTGCCACCCCTTTCTCTCTCTTACTGTCTCTGTTACACAAATGTGAACAGCATGTCTGAAAAAAATATAACTTTATGATAAACGCCCCATGAAGAAGCCAGAACTCTTTCTACTTTTTTCATGATTCCATGCCTGATTTGCTCCAAACAGGAAATGCAGTTAGCTATACAACATCCTGTTGGCTGCAGAAACCTTCCATTTTTATTTACATCATCTGATGCTTTCAGCTCTCTCACCCTCTCTCTCTTCATATGCCCCCCTTCCCTTCTGAACAGTACAGCTCCACTAAACTCTGCGATCCCCACCCCAGTTGCTAACGAGAAGTAACAACTAGCAGAGACAGATTTTTCTTGCCCTCAACAAATAAACACAAGAATTCCAGCCACAACACTAAAGCAAAAACAAGAGAGACACTATGTCAACCTATTAAACCGATCACATATAACACAAACTACTCATCCGCTATGCACAAATCTCCACATAACATCGTGAACCCAGGGTGTCACAAAAGTTATACACTTAGGAGGGCTAATGCCCCATTGTTAAAATGCTAACCAGCTGGGGGTCTGGGGGCATCTCCCCCCCCCCCCATTAAATTTTGAAATTTCACCTTAAAAATTGTGTCTTTTCCTGCATTTTAATGATGAAAGCAGTGTTTGAAAAGCCTGGTGATTACCTGCATTCTTACATGATTCCAACTAAAACATGGTACATACTAAAAACTGCTAAGGTATGGAACCCTGAAATCCCTACCACAGCAGTTCTGCTGGAAAGGTTTGGGTTACTGGTCCCCATATTCATCTGATCCATAGAATCTGTTAAAATAGGTATTGTGGCATCAGACATGGACACCACAGCCTCAGCATATCTGCTGTGGAGCTTACAGGACCCAGGAGACATCACTGACCCTGCATTTTAATGATGAAAGCAGTGTTTGAAAAGCCTGGTGACCAAAGACTAAAATAAATAAATAAATAAAAATATCTTGTGGGAGGCTTACAGTACCCAGAATAAAGAAGAGACTGTTACAGGACTGAGGACAACAGACAGCGAGGCACCATTATCCCAGCAGATGTGCTGGGAAGGTTACAGGATCCCAGAGGACAATAGTCGGAGAGACACCATTATAGAAACATAGATGTTGACGGCAGATAAGGACCGCAAGGCCCATCCAGTCTTCCCATTTTTTCTACCTTATGAATGTGTCATAGGCCTTTACTCTGTCAATGGCCTATCTATTCATGCTCATCTATATTGCTCCCTTATACCTATCCCATGCCTGTATGAAGCCCTGCACTGTATCCATATCCACCACTTCCTGAGGTAGGCCGTTCCATGCATCCACCACCCTTTCTGTGAAAACGAACTTTCTCACCTTACCCCTTAATTGGCCTCCCTCTAATCTCATGCTGTGTCCTCTTGTCCTTCTGTTTTTCTTATATTGAAGCATATTAGACTCTTTCACCTTGTTAATGCCCTTAAGATGTTTGAATGTTTCTATCATATCACCTCTCTCCTTCCTTTGCTCTAGGGTATACATATTGAGCTCCATTAATTTGTCCTCATATGTTTTTTGATGCAGTCCCGGCACCATTTTGGCTGCCATTCTCTGGCCTGCCTCCATTTTGTTAATGTCCTTGTGCAGGTGCGGCCTCCAGTACTGCACGCAGTACTCCCGATGGGGCCTAACCAGTGCCTCGTAAAGAGGGATTGTTACCTCCCTCTTACGACTTGTGATACCCCTACTAACACACCCCAACATCCCTCTAGCCTTATCTACTGCTTTAGTGGTCTGCTTGGATGATTTCAGATAATCTGTAATGATGATGCCCAAGTCTCTTTCTTCCCTTGTGATTGCCAGCAACTCCCCTCCCAATCTGGTATTGTTCCTCCCTATTATCACTCTGGACTGTGCTCCCCACATGGGGCAACTCAAGTTCTCACCAGGATTACTTGATGAGTGGGACTTTACTTTTTCTAACCTAATAGCCACCAGGGACAGACAGACTCCCTGGCCCATCTGCTGCCTTAACCTGCGGTGCTTCTGCACCCTATCAAAGTGGTCAGGCGCATCGGCCGCAGGGCGTCCACTAAGGCGGGCACTCCCCCTCTGAGGCATTTCCTCTGGCTCCTACTGGTGACACTCGTCCTGGCAGGGGATGTGGAGTTGAACCCAGGTCCTACATGTCAAGCCCTCTCCTCTCCTGTGGGCTGGCAGTCAGAGAATGGGCTGAAAATAGCTCATCTCAATGTCCGTAGCCTTCTGCCCAACATTTTTATTTTATTTATTTATTTTTTTTTATTTTATTTATGATCATTCGGAAAAAACCTTTGAGTATGAGCTCTTTTACAAAGGTTCCACGTCAGGGTGGACAAACATATAAAAACACAAATACAGTGGTTACAGGTTTCGGAACATGTACAGTTACAAAGGTTCCACGTCATGGAAGACAAATGATACAGAAACACCAGTACAGTAAATACAGATTTCAGGTCATTTACAGTTTTTTTCAGGATTAGCACAAATGCAGTGGTTACAGACAACAGAAGGATACAGTCATACAGGTTCAGCGCATTAGTCAGTTCAGTAGCCACAGTTTCAGTGCTGGGTTTAACGACGGTAGTGGGAGAGTCTAACAGGTCTTTCCTGGGGGGCACATGCATTGTGAGATAGACTGTAGGTGCAGTTTGAGGCCGGTTTTGAACTGGGGCAGGCTGTGTGTATATAGTTCCTGCGGGAGTTCATTTAGCCAGAGGGGGCTCGGTGAGGTGAAGATACGCTGACCAAGTGAGGTTCGCGGAATAGGAGGTGGACAGTGCACAGTTTTTCTTCCCCCTGGTGTTATGTGATGAGGGAGAGGCCTCGAGCAGGTTTACTATGCATGGTGGTGTTTTTCCGAGGAGAGCCTTTTTACCCAATAGACAGGTTTGGTATTTGAGCCTGTCTTTTAGGCTCAGCCAGTTAGTGCTTTTATACAGAGTGCAAGTATGGGTGTAATGGTCTGCACTCAGAGTTAGGCGGCATGCTTTATTTAATGCAGTTTGGACCCTGTTGAGTGCAGTGTCAGTGGCAGCTCCATAGATCACAAGCCCGTAGTCTATCATGGGAAGTACTGAGCTGGAGACCGAGAGTCAGAGTGCTTCCGGGGTGAGGGAGTTCTTATGTCTGTAGAGGACCCCGATCTTTGTGTTAACTGACCTGACAAGGGAGTCAATGTGGTTTGTATACGAGAGAGAGTCGTCAAGGATGACCCCTAGGTACTTAAATGATTGAATCTGCTCACCTGCATTATTGAAGATATTGGGGGGGGGGAGCCTGCGCTTATTGTAATGGCTGGAGTGGATCACAGCCTTGGTTTTCTTGTACTTCAGTAGCAGCCTTTTCCTACAGAACCAGTCCTCGAGTTTATTGAAGGAGGTTTGTAGTTCTGTTTGTAGTGTTGCCTGGTAGGTGCCACTGCTTAGCAGCACAGCATCATCCGCATACAGGATGAGACTGGTGTCACAGGTCATGGGCAGTTCATTAATAAAGAGGCTGAAAAGCAGGGGGCCAAGGATTGATCCCTGAGGAACTCCTAGGAGTACCTCACCGGAGCTGGATAGTGTCTGCCCAATTTTGACTCGCTGACTCCTTAGTGATAGGTAATCATTGAGCCAAATTGGGCGTTTGGTGCCACTCCCATTTTTTGGAGCTGGGATATCAGTAGACGGTGGTTGACAGTATCGAAGGCTTTAGTGAGGTCGATGAAGATGGAGCCCACCAATTTACCTTCATCTAGTGCCTTGTGTGCATAATCGGAGTATGCAGTCAATGCAGTGGTGGTACTGTGTTTCTGCCGGAAACCGTGTTGGTTTGGGCAGAGCAGATTGTACTTGTTTAGGTATTTGGTGAGTTGGTATGCTATGATTTTCTCCAGCGCTTTAGATAGCGGGGAGAGGATAGATATTGGCCTATAGTTAGATATCATTGCCTTGTCACCATTCTTTTTTTTTTTTTTTTCTCCCACTCTCCTGGCGTGGTGGATCTTTCTTCCGGGTATCCCTAGACTGGAACTCCCCTAGTCCCTCCCCAGGTATCTACCGTGGTGCCGCTCTTGGACTTACCTCCATATAGCCTCGGCCTACCCCCCCGGGCGGGGAGGAGAGGGGTACCCCGGGTTTATACACCCCCTCCAGTCCATAAGTCTCTCGTCAGGCAGTCCTTCTCTGCGGTAGCCACTGGTAGCCTGGTTTCCAGGTTATCTGGGGCAGTCGGGACCAATCTACTCTCCTTCACATGGTGTCCTTTTCCTGGTTTTCTTGTCCCCTCCACAGGACGTGAGCGCTCTAGGGAGACCAAGGGCAGCACTGTCGTGTCGCTCTCTTCCGGTTTCCGGCCCGTCCTCCCTCCCTTTGTCGGTCCCCTCTGCAGCACCACCGAAACCACTGAGTGGCGATCGCTCGCGGGACAGGCATCCCTCCCTCCCAGAGAGAAGAGCAGCCGTTGGGCTCGATCCTCCTCTCCCGGCCGGCCTCCAGCTACCAGAGTCCGTTTCCAGACCGGGTCGCTGGCGTCCTGCTTGAATCCAACCGCTTTGGCCCGTGACCGCACCTTGTCACCATTCTTATGCACTGGGGTTACCAGGACTTGCTTCCAGACTTCCGGGAATTGGGCTAGGGCCAGGGATTTGTTAAATAGCATCGTAATGGGTTTGATCATAACATCAAGTGTCAGTGATAGTATCTTCATGTCTATCCCATCACTCCCCAGCCTAGTTTTTCCCAGGACTTTCCTGACCACTGTTAGGACCTCCCTTTCCATCACCCTCTTAAAGTAGAAAGTTGGGTGATTTGTATTGGTGTGGTTTTCGCAGCCTTGGTTATCCACCGGCAGAAGGTAGTCTGGGGGGAGTACTGGGGATAGGTCAGTGAAGGCCTGGTTAAAGGCGTCCACAATGGCTTTAGGATCTGTGGAGGTGCGTTGTTTATATTGAGTGTTTTTGACTCGACTTCTGGTCTTTGCGGGTGTTCTTGAGATTATCCCAAAACCTCTTCCCGTCTCCCAGGTGTTGTTTAGCTGCGTCTTGTGGAAGTTTGCCTTTGCAAGCCGGACCAATTTTGTGCACTGATTTCTAGCAGTTTCGTAACTTTGTAAGTCGTGCTTGCAACCAGAATTTAAGGCTTTGGCCCAAAGGCAGTCCCTTTCTTTTAAGAGAGAGAGGAGCTTTCCATCCAGCCAGCTGTTTTCGACTCCACGGACTTTTCGTTTAGTGCGTGGGGCATAAATATCACAGATGGAGTCGAAACCCTCCGTAAAAAAGCTGAGTGCCTGGTTCATGATGGGCGCCTTGTGTAGGGGGAATCAGTCGTAGGCAGACAGTGCTGATATGATGGAACCAAGTTTGCCCTTTCGCAGGACCCTGCTCTCGATGAGACATGGTGGGCTTTTGGCAATTTTACTGTTCCAGAGAAGGAGATCGGCGAGTGATCGCTCAGTATATCCGGGAGAACTCTGAGTTCAGAGAATCTGGACGGTGTGCTGACTAGAACCCAGTCAATTAGTGTGCTGGTGCCAGCCTTATAGTTCTGTCTGGTGGGGAGAGTTACGAGTTGGGTGAGATTGTGGGAGGTGATTAGATCTTTGGCGGCTGTTGTATCATTACAGAGCCAGTTTATGTTAAAGTCGCCTGTCAAGACGAAAGTGGAGCTCATTTTGTGGCTGCTTATTTCTTGCAAAACCATTGGAAGTCCATACTTGGCTTTTTTGGGGGACAGGTAGGTTGTGGCAATGGTAATGGTCTTTCCATTTAGGCCGGCTTGTATTTTTCCACTAATAGCTCATAGTCCTCAGCAACTTTGGAGATGGGGATGATGGAGCAGCTTAGTGTGTCCCTGATATACACGGCAGCCGCCTCTTTCTTGCCTATTCTGTCTAGTCTGAAAATTTGGAATCCAGCAATGGACACCTCGCTATCTTTGATCTTTTTGACAGCCAGATTTCGTTATGCCGGTATGTCCGGGGTGTGAATGGTCATCCAAGCCTGGAGCTGGTCAAGTTTTGCAGTTAGGCTGCGGATGTTTAGCGATGCTATCTTAAGGCCATCCACAGAGCGGGCGTCCCTAATCCTCAGTGTTGAGGGTCCAGGATTTAGGTCAACGTTGCCTGAGAGTAGCAGTAGCATGAGGGTAACCTTCCTGGTGGATAGGGTGATGTTTATTTTTACTTTTGACCGTTGTTTGTGTTTTAGAAAAGGGGGGGTGTCTAGACACTTGCATCACATGGGGGGGAAGGTTAACTATTTCGGTTAGTGGGGGTAGGCTAGCTTAGTGGTGACTGTGAAAGGGAGGTGAGGGGAGTGAGGGGCCGAATAATAATGGAGGTGGTTGTGGCCAAGTTCATGCTTATGGGCCATGATGCGCCCAAAGAGGTTTCAGAGTGCGGAGTTTGGGGACCAAATGTGTATGTGGTGCCTACCAAACCAAGGGAGGTAGAGAGGAGTAAAAGTTGTATTATGTGGTTTATCCCCATATTAGCTAATTTGGGATGGCAGTCCTACAGTAGTAGTAGTAGTCTTTCTACTGGTAAAATAGGTAATTTGCTATGTTGCTTTACTTTAGGTTCAGATTGTTGGGAGGCAGGGGTGGGGGATCTACAGTTGCGAGTGGGCACCAGGGGAGAGCCAGAGAGATCAGGGAGGCAACAGGTTTGGTGCTTCGTTTGTGTGAAGGGGATAGGTTGAAACTTGGGTGTGCTATATCCAATCAGAATTAGTGGTCAAAGAGGTGGGCGGGGCGGGAGTGTATTTAAAGGAGGCCTGGGAGGGGGTGGTGGGGAGGTGGTGGGGGTGGGAGAAAAATCACCCAGAGAACTGTGCAATACAGGTTTGTACTTGTAGTGAAAGTTTAAAAGTGCAGAGCTAGCAGCGGACCGTGAGCGCACCAATGGTTTCAGTGCAGAGGCTGTGTGGCCCAATCACGGGCCGCTTGCAGTGAATTCTCGCCAGTCAGTGTGGCAGCCAGAATATGGAGCTCTCACCGGGTTAGGCGGCCCTACCTCAGCGTTGGGTCCGGGTGCAAGTACCAGGGAGTCGGGCTGCTTTGGTGGCTGGAGTCGGGGCAGCGGCCGTTGGCGCGCCTGAGGCGCTTCTGCGGATGCACCGGGATCCTAATGGGGCCAGAAAGAGCAGAGATTGTTAAATAGCTGTCTGCTGCAGTATGGAGACTGGCGACAGCTTGACTTGAGTGGGCGGGGTGTCGGAGAATTACAAATTGTAGGGAGGTGTCGTGGCTGAAGGTGGGGTAGAGACACAAAGGAGCTCCGTAGAGCTGTTTGAAGGTGAGAAGTTACAATAAGCGGGGAGGGAGAGGCGCGGGAGAATCAGGTGAGGATAGGGCTGGCAGGCGCGGGTCAGAGCCTGTGCCAGCCAACCCTCTGGAGGATCGGTAGCAACAGCCTAGTCAGGCTGTGGGTTCCAGTGTCGATTCGATATAGAGTTAAGCAGGTAGAGGGGTCCCAGAAAAGCGAGACGGGAAGGGGGGAGAGAGAGCACAATTGTGAAACAGTAGTCTAGCAAAAAATAGTTATTACAGCACTTCTAGGAGCAGTAGGCGATCAGACAGGGATTCAGTACAACACAATCAATAAATCACAGTAATTCCTAATCCCTATCTACAAAACGGCTAACAGTCACTGTAGTTCTTGCTAGCTTTTTTTCTTTTTAAAAACAGAGCTGCTAATTCAGTTTAACATTTCAGGGTAACATCAGCAGAAATCACCCAGAGAACTGTGCAATACAGGTTTCTACTTGCAGTGAAAGTTTAAAAGTGCAGAGCTAGCAGCGGACCGTGAGCGCACCAATGGTTTCAGTGCAGAGGCTGTGTGGCCCAATCACGGGCCGTTTGCAGCGAATTCTCACCAATCAGTGTGGCGCCGCTAGATATGGAGCTCTCACCGGGTTAGGCGGCCCTCCCTCAACGTTGGGTCCGGGTGCGAGTTCCAGGGAGTCGGGCTGCTTTGGTGGCTGGAGTCGAGGCGTGCCGTTGAGCGCCCGCTTTGGGTCGCTCTGCCGAGGATGCACCGGGATCCCTCAACGTTGGGTCCGGGTGCGAGTTCCAGGGAGTCGGGCTGCTTTGGTGGCTGGAGTCGGGGCGGCGGCCGTTGAGCACTGCTTTTCGGCGCTTCTGCCGAGGATGCACCGGGATTCCTAATCCACATGGCTGAACTCCATGCCTGGGTCACCCACTACAAGCCTGACATCCTAGGGATAACCGAATCTTGGCTTAAACCCTCAATCCCAGACTCTGCTTGTGTGCTTCCCGGCTTTGTCTTCCTCAGGCAGGATCGTCCAGGAAAAAGAGGGGAGGTGGTATTCTGGTTTACTACAGGAGCCACCTTAACTTGTCGGTGCTGACCTGCCCTCAGCCAGAGCAGTCTTCCTGTGAGCTGTTGCACACTGTTCTGCTACTTGGAAATGCAAAGAAACTGCACATTATATGTACCTGTAATCCCCCCATGGGTGGTGTACTGGGCTTATCCTCCCTTCTTGAATCTGTTGGTTTCAGGACAGGAAACAATGAGGTAATAATCCTAGGGGATCTCAACCTAAACTGGCTTGGCGGCAATGTCAAGCAGTATGAAACTCTGCTAGCTGGCTTCTCAATGTCTCAACTCATTCAGGAGCCCACCAGATGGCCGTCCATAGGTGGTAACAGCTCTCTCCTGGACTGTGTCCTGACCAACAGGCCTGAGCGGATTAGCTCCTCAGGTACCCTCCCGGACTCCATCTCTGACCATGCGCCGGTGTACAGCATATGGAAGATCTCTCCCAAGATCCCTCCCAAAATCATCTAGGTCAGGGGCTTCTCCAGGTTTGACCCGGGGACTTTCCAGGAGGATCTCATGTTCCTTGACTGGTCTTCAGTGATGGATGCCCAGAATGCTTCCTCGGCAGTCTGTCACTTCAATAGTATCCTCGGGATGTTACAGGATAAGCATGGCCCCCTCGTCAGACGGAGGGTAAGGAGGGTAAGGGGGGCTGTCACAAAATGGTTGCATGGGTGCCTCCTTGCTCTCATGAGGGCTAGAGATAAATGTTGGGCCAGTTTCAAGGTCTCAATGGACCAGACCATATTCCAACGTTACAGGAGGCTCAGGAATGAGTGCAAAAAGGCTATCAGGGTTGCCAAAAGCGACTTCTGTAAAGCTGCCTTGCAGACCTCAGCTAAGGACCCTAGGAACTTCTGGAGGAATATTAAAAACATAGTGAGTGGCTCCTCCTCCTGTGAGGCTCCGGACATGCTCATTGATGGTGCTAGCTGTAATAATCCACTAACTATCGCAAATGCATTCAATGCTCACTTCTCGGACCTGTCTGCATTCACCTCACTATTTTCCACTGGTCATGATTGTCCTATCCAAGTACTTCTGCCTCAAATGGCACCTCCCCCCCCCCATCCTCCATTCTATCTCAAGGCTGTGATGGTAAAAGAAATGCAGAGATTACTAACTGGTCTCTCACCCTTTTCTGGTGCTGGCCTTGATGGCATGGAACCAAAGCTTCTCTGCCTTGCTGCTGCCTACATTGCCTCCCCTGTGGCCCATATCGTCAACCTGTCCTTAGCCTCTGGGGTTATCCCAGACCTGTGGAAGGTGGCACGGGTTGTCCCTGTGCTCAAACAGGGCAACCCCAGGATCCTTGACAACTATCATCCGATTGCCATTCTGCCTGCCATCAGCAAGCTCCTTGAGAAAGTCGTGGCAGGACAACTCTTGGATTATATCCAGGCTCATGAGCTTCTGTCTCCCTTGCAGCATGGCTTTGAAAAGGGCACAGCACCACCTCTCGCTGGTCTCTGTCACTTCTGGGATAAGGGCTGCTATGGACCAGGCAGACTCTCTGGGGCCATCTTTATTGATCTCTAAAGCCTTTGACCTTGTTGACCATGCTTGCTATGCTCTCAACTTGGGTCTTTGGGCTTATCCTCTGGCCCTGAGTTGGTTCTCCAACTACCTTCATGGAAGGCAGCAACTGACCAAATATAGTAGGGTGCTCTCTGACGCCACCCTCGTGTCCTCAGGGGTCCCCCAGGGGTCAGTCCTTGGGCCCCTGCTTTTTTCCATCTTCATCAACGACCTTCCCTCCTCGGGGCCTCCTGCAGGGCTGTCCTGTATGCTGATGACCTTGTTATCCTCACTCATTCAAAGGATATTGGAGTCATTAACCACCAACTGAGTGAGAGTTTCAGGAGTGTCCATTCCTGGATATCATCCCATAAGCTGGCCCTAAATCTTAAAAAGACCCAGGCCATGCTGTTCAGTTCCCTGGCCAAGTTAAAGGCCTCCTCTGTTCCTATGTGCATCTCGGGTATTGATGGCACTCCTGTTCTCACCACCGATTCCGTCAAATACCTTGGGGTGACACTTGACCCTCAGCTCGATCTTGGTCAGCATATCCAAAATGTATGTAGAGCTGTTAACTGGAAATTGGGTCTGGCTTACAGGGCAAAGAATAACCTTACTCCGGCTGCTCGCCTAGCACTGTTTATCGGGGTGTTTCACCATCCCTCTGTTATGGGCTCCTTTTGTTTGCCAATACCTCAAGATCCACCTCTCTAGATGGACCATTGCCTATAATAACATCTGCCATTTTGCTCTTGGAGTCCTGTCTCACTCACCACTGTGATCTGTACAGTAAGCTCAACTGGCCCTCACCCAATTATTTGAATTTTGTTGTGGGCAGTTTCACGGGTAAGGTACTGGGTACTGGCACCCCCTGGACTGGCGAGACTCCTTGTGCAGCAGCCCCGCTACCTACCCCCTAGGTCACTGGGCCTGCTATCCTTAAGGTCCCTCCTACTCATACCAAAATGGGGACAGGGACTTTGTCATGTGCCCCTAGACTGTGGAACTCCTTTCCTGTCCAGGTCCGGATCTCCCCCCAGTCGGGCCTACGCGCCTCCCTGTGGAACCACTTGAAGCTCTCGTCAGTATGTGACTGTCTTAACCATCCCTGATTAGCCTGGTCCTCTGCACAGTATACTTGAGTGTATTCTGTAGTCTGATAAGATGGCTGAGTGGTAGAGCTGCTGACTCTGGTAGCAAGGGTGCAGGGTTTGAAGCCTGCTGTGGTACCAAGAATATTATTTCAGGGGGGCGGATTTTAAGGAAATGGGAAGGATCCTTAAGGAGCATTTGGATGGGATTGGGTCAGACATGGACGCTGATAGTAGGTGGGAAATCATCAGGAGAGGGGTGCAGGATGCTACCAGCACCTGTGCAAGAGTAAGACGAAAATGCGGTAGGGCCCAAAACCCTGTTGGTGGACCAGGGAGGTCCAGGAGGTGGTGGGGAAAGAAAGCAGCCTATAAGCAATCAAGTGCTCAAGGAGTGAAAGGGATCAGGGAGTACGAGCTGATGGCTAGAAGGGCCACTAGAGTGGTGAGGGCGGCTAAGGCAAGGAAGGAGCAGAACCTGGCCAGGGAAATTAGGAGAGGAACAAGGGTTCTTTAGATACATTGGGGAAAAGCGAAGGGTGAAGGGGCAGATTAGCAGGATTAAATCAGGGAGGGATGGGCACAAGACCGGGGAGCGGCTGAGGTACTAAATGAGTACTCACCTCAGTTTTCACCAGGGAAAATGGGGTGCTGCATCATACATGGGAGGAGACAGAGATACTGAGGAGGGGACCCTTACCGTCGGCAGGTCTGGGGAGGGGAGGCATCACTGGCAGGTGGGGAGGGCTAAGCAGGGAGAAGGGGTACTGGAAGTGGAAATCACAGCTGAGAGAGTGAGGGAAGCCCTCAGCTCCCTTAAGACGGAGAAAGCACCGGGGCCGGATAAATTACATCCCAGAGTGCTGAAGAAACTTGCAGATGTCCTGGCAAAACCCCTGGCAGAACTTTTCACCATCTCTCTGAGGACAGGGTGGGTGCCCCAAGACTGGAAGGTGGCGCATATAGTGCCTATCCACAAGGGGGGATCAAGGGAGGTGGCAGGGAACTACAGGCCTGTCAGCCTGACCTCGGTGGTGGGCAAGGTGATGGAGGGCATTGTCAAGGAGAGGCTAGGGGGGGACCTGGATAAGTCAGAGTGCCTGGGCGATAGACAGCATGGATTCATCCCGGGGAAATCGTGTCAGACAAACCTGGTGGAGTTCTATGACTGGGTGACAAGTGCCTTGGACCTGGGTAGACCAGTGGATGTCCTCTTTCTGGACTTCAGCAAGGCATTTGACTCTGTTCCTCACGTGGGCCTGTTGGATAAGCTGGGAGAAATGGGGGTGGGGAACCAGATGATCAGTTGGATAGGCAATTGGCTCCAGGACCGGACCCAGAGGGTCGTAGTTGGTGGGATAGTCTCATCCCCAAGGAGGGTCATTAGTGGGGTCCCACAGGATCAGTCCTTGGGCCCTTCTGTTCCAACGCCTACGATTCGACATAAGGACAGGAATCAGGAGTGAGATGAGTCTCTTTGCAGATGACTCAAACTGGGGCGGTGGTGGATGGGGAGGAGGGAGGGTGGCCCTACAGGGGACCTGGAGGCTCTGGAAAGATGGTCTAGAAAGTGGAAGCTGAGGTTCAATGCAGGGAAATGCAAGGTACTCCACCTGGGGGCCAGAAACCCAGGCCAAGTGTACACCCTGGGGGAATGCTACAAGTCTCGATGGCTGAGGGACCTGGGGGTGGTGGTGGATGTCAAGATGAACAACTCTGAGACTTGTAGGAGGGCAGCAGCCAAGGCCAACAGGATGCTGGGATGCATCGCTAGGGGGATCACCTCCAGAAGGAGGGAAGTGATACTCCCTCTGTATAACTGCTTGGTGAGGCCGCACCTTGAGTACTGCATGCAGTTTTGGAGGCCACACTTAAAGCGGGACATTAACCTCCTGGAGAGGGTCCAGAGGAGGCAACCAAAATGATTTGGGGCTTGGGGAACAGGACCTATGAGGAGAGGCTCGAAGAGCTAAATATCACATTGGAAGAGAGAGGGACGGGGACATGATAGAGGTCTTTAGGTACATGAAGAGGGTAAATAGGGAGGAACAGTCAGGGTGCTTGAAGGAAGGAGGAAGGGCCACTAGAGGCATGGCTGGAAGCTGGAGGGGAAGATTCAGGGGAGAAAGGAGGAGGTGCTACTTCACTGAGAGGGTGGTGGAGCCATGGAATGCACTGCCTAGGGGCTGGTGGAGGCAGAGACAGTGGAGGGGTTCAGGAGGGTGGGATAGGTACAGGGAAGGGTTCTGGAAGCAAAATCCAATGCAGCAAGAATATCCGGAACTGGGAAGGGAGAAGCCAGAGAAGGCAAGGGGGACAGCAAGGTCAGCACCCAGGTTGGGGACTGACCAAACGAGCAGACACGAAAGACCGTTAGGCCTATTCTGCTGGCATTTTAGTATGTTAGTAAGTTAGTATTCATTCCATGTATCTTGCAAATGTGTAAATTTTGTATATATCTGTATATATATTGCTGGTGACGTTGCGTCAGTGACGCTGTACCTTAGCATATTGACTGTAATTACTGTCGTGACCTGAGATATCTTACTATGTATGTTATGCTTCTCCTGACATCTGTGTATCTGCCCTACTTGCTTCAAATTGTACTCTGTATGTTCTTTGATTTCCTGTACTCTCCCGGGTCGTACCTGAAAATAGGCATGTGTTTGTCTAGTGTACTTACCTGGGTAACAAAAGCTAAATAAATAAATAAAAATCTGTAGGTGGCTTCTGGGGTTCTCTTCCCTATGTGCATGATTTTGCACTTTTTGTGTTAAACCCCAGTTGCCACTCTTCCGACCATTTTGCCAGTTTATTCAGATCTCTTCTCATTCTGCCCACCCCATCTGGATCATCTACTCTGTTGCAGATCTTGGTGTCATCTGCAGACAGGCAAACCTTACCCTCCAGTCCATCTGCAATGTCACTGATGAAGATATTGAAGAGGACTGGCCACAGGACTGATCCCTGAGGTACCCCACTTGTGACTTGCATCTTTTCTGACAGTATACAGTTTGCCAGCACTCTCTGTTTTCTGTCCATCAACCAGTTTGCCACCCACATGACCAACTTCTAACCCACCCTGAGCCTACCCAGCTTATTAATCAGTCTTCTATGTGGAACAGTATCGAAAGCTTTGCTGAAGTCAAGGTAGGTGACATCAGCTGCACCTCATTGATCCACCACTTTGGTTACTCAGTCAAAGAAATCTGAGATTAGTTTGACAGGACCTTCCTGTTGTAAACCCATGCTGTCTTGGATCCTGTGCTCCTGTGGATTCCAGCTCTGCTGTGAAGGTTACAGAAGTTAAGAAGACAACAGAGAGGTACCATCATCCCAGAAGATCTGCTGAGAGGTTACAGGATTCCCAGAGGACAACAGAGAGACATTATCCCAGCAGGTCTACTGGGAAGGGTACTGAAGCCCAGAGGACAACAGACAGAGAGGTATCATTATGTCAACAGATTTGCTGGGAAGGTTACTGGAGACAAGGACAACAGACAGAGAAATACCATTATCCCAGCTGGTATGGGATAGTCTGGTATGATAGAATAGTTGTAGATGTTGGCATGGCTCTGTTGGTAGCATATCCACCTCTGATCAAACGTTTCTGGGTTCGAGTACCACACAAGGACTTAGGCTTACACCCAGATGTCGTCACTCTAGCTTCATACTAAAGTGGTGCTCTACAGTACTGTTGAGGAGTGCCATCTTGGGGTAAGGGAAGGTGGCCAGTGCAAATTCAGTTCAGCTTCGACTCTGCACCTCTTTCTTTAACTCAGCTTCAGGACTTCAGCCAGAACACTTCAGCTCAGGCCTCCACCCCCAGCAGTTTACTATCTCCCAACACCTTTCCACCCTCCTCCCCTTTTTTTGCAGACTCATCTTAAAACAAAAAAAAAGGTGACTTCCTGGTACTGAGCTGGAGCTGATCGCTTCTTTGAAAAGGTATCCCCCTCTGTAATCTGAAACCTCCATTCCTGGAACATCTCATTTGAAAGCTGGGCTCCCGTGAACCCTAATACATGATTATGGGAGGAGAGCAGCACGTCTGCCTTGTGTCATCGATGGTGCCAGCACTCGGCCCTCTCCGTCCTCATTGCCCTCTGCTTGTACCATTCACAGTCTGTAGCTAAACTGGGGCAGGAGCACTGTGAGAGAGGGGTGGCTGAGCTAGCTGGGATTTGAACAGCAAACTGCTTCCCCAAAATCACTGATTTGGGGGTAAGGAGGGGTGGTCCAGCTTTCATATTAAATGTTTTTTGGGGAATGGGGGTCTTATACTCAACATTGGCAGTGGAGGCCCTGTCTGTCAGAGATGTCATGTCATCATTTGGGATTTTCTGCCTTTTTCTTGTAGTTGTTAGGTGGAAGTTAATGATCACATGTCATAGATCAAGTAAGGGCAGATACTACCAGTGCCCTGTCCTTTGTTCCTTACCTATTAATTTGTAAGACTTCTATTTAATGATTGGAAACCATCCCAAGGGGTTGGGGAAGCTCAGAGATTCCTAGACAGAGTGAAAGTGATCAGCTGATTGATTAGGCAGACTGTCTCCCTTGCTCGCTCACTCTTTATGCTTAATGCACATCCTTGCTCACACAAAGCCCAGTCTTCCTGCTTGGCACATTCATGTATATCGGATCAGAGTGGCTTTACAGTTCAGCAGATTCGGAGCCTTTGACAATGGCAGCGGTAATTTCTTCCTCTTTGGATTTTAATTTAACTTCACTGAAAAGCTGTCGGATGGCACAGGCTCTCCACAGACTGTCCCATTCAGAGAGCTGTATACTTAGGTTCACTCATTGTGTTTGTTGATGGGGTGAGCCATTGGTCATATAACTAGAGAAAAGTGAGTTGACCCAGTAGATGTTCCATCAAGTACCGGTCAGACCGTAGTGATATGTAGTATAAAGGATGTAAGGGAAATAGATACGTGGATATGGTGTTTGAGATTAATCAGAGGAGTGTGACCTAGAGTTGCTGCCCTGACAACTTGATGACGGGATATTGCATCTGTAATTTAGTATAAAGAATACCATCACGGATACAGCAGCTCACGGTTAACATGAGGGTCATAGGTTTATAGTATTAGGAAAAATAAAAAATATGTTTTTAAAACATGGAATGCTGGTATTTAATTTACTGGTGTTGTATACTTTCCTAATTTTGATGAACCTAGAGGGGATTTCCATGATCCCAGTGATATGCACCAATCCCTTCCCCCAAGCTATTCCTTTTTATCTGTAAATAGCTGGAGTTAGCTGTATGGTACTTCTGGACTCCATGTTTGAATTCAGCAGTTCTACTTTTGGTCTCCACCACAATGATCCAAATATAACACATTACGTGATGACACTATGGTTTATAGATGTGTACATATAGACTAAATATTATCTCATTAAAATGGTTTATAGACATAAGGTTATCGCTATAGGCGAAGCGTTGTAGGCGTAAAGTGTGCATTTATGAGCTTGATTAGCAGCAGTGGTGTTGAAACTCATTAAAAATGTAATGGCTGTGCTACATATTTCTGCTGCAGTTCTTTAATGTTCCAAGTAGTGGGAAAACCACATTTCCCAGTTGTACAGTACAGTGTGTTTGCGAGGAATTAGAAACTGTACTTGCTGGCTGATGACATGAATTTCGTCAACTTTATTTACTATTTCATAGTAATTGATCTAGCCTGATCATTCATGCTGTTTGGTTTAAACACAGACTGACAAAATAAGGACAGCTAGCTCCACAATTTATAAAACTGGATGTGATGTGAGAAGTTGTTCTGCTACTAGTAAATGGATGTACAACATTCAAGCAGTTGGCAGATTTGCCCTCAACTCTGTTTTATTGCTTGCTGAGTTCTGATACTGCACAGCTTAGCTGGAAATAGTCGTGTACACAATGCTCTCCGATACTGTAGTACTAGACAGCTCCATCCAGTCTCTGGCTCCTCTGGGTAACACTCCCTCTGTCTGTCTGAGCTGCTGCTGTTGACAGTTAGTAATCTCACTAGTGGGAATGAATGCCGTTATGGGGTTCTTTGAAAGAACCGTATGAACACTTTCATTCCCAGTAGGGAGATTAGAACTTCTCTTATAGCTTCGCAGCCATCACTTCTCAAGAACTCATTGGCATTCTGTCTCTATTTAATTTCATTAATATGACAATTATTGAGGGGGGGCCTTTGACTTACATGGGGGGCTATAGCCCCTCCTAAACCAGCATGGTGACACCACACATAAACCTGATCCAAACCTGAAAAAAAAAAAAACATTTTAGAATCTGCCGCTTGGTGAAAAGCTGACGAATGAAGTCCCAGCCATTGCAATGAACAAGCCCAAAAGATATGCACAGAACTTCTGTGTGAGCCCGCCTAGGCACTCACCTAGTGGTTTTTTGCCCTCTGTATACGTCAGACTGTAATGAATGTGATGTCTTGTGTTGTAATTACCACTACCTGTATGTACATGTATTTAACCTTGACATGGAGCCTTTGGAAATGAGTCCCTGACTCAAAGGTTTGTAATTCTGATACCAACAATAAATAAATAAAAAAAAAAAAATCACTGCGCAAAAGTTGGATACTAGCTAATAAAACCGAATTACCTCAGGGATCTCAGCGAGGCATGTGTCCTGTGTACACCAAACTGATGAAAAAAGTCCAGATCTCGTCAATAGGCAGCAAACTTCATTTGGCGCCTAAAAACAACCCCCCATCCATTTCAGTGGCATGTGTCCCTACACTTTCCCTATACGGATGTCAGAGAATGTAGGAACATGGGGGTGGGGCCACCTAATAAGGAAGTGGAAGGGATTATGCTGGCATCTTAACGGAGAAAAATTACAGTCCTTTCCCTTCCTAAACAACATCGCTTGAAAATGTATTATTATGCACTGGCTTCCTTACCTGGAGATGAGACATTTAAGACATTTTTTTTAAAGGAGTTTACCCTTGATTGGTATGCTTTAATTGTGAAATCTTGGTTTTCTCCCTCCATTCATTTAAAAATCGACTATGACTGCATATTCTGCAACTGTATTTCTAACTTGCCTTTTATTTGTGGAAAAATGTATTTGAAATTGATGCACAGCTATTGGATACTCATGAGGGAGGAAGTCCTTTTCGATTAGAGTAGTGTTTGAATAGGCAGGGCACTGCATGCCAGCTGCCTGATGGAAAAAATGAGGAACTGAATGATCACTTCACATTCAGACTTACCTTATATTGCCATGAGTTAAGTAACCATAAACATTGTTCCTAAATTCCCATAGCAGGGGGCGCTGTTGAGCATTCCTACAGGCAAGACGCACATTAAACCAGCTCTGGCTATTTTCATTTTCAGACTACTAAAATCGCGATTTTATGCACAGCAAACATAATAAAACTGTTTCAACCTGACAGAGGGTGTATTCCGGCGTTGATTGCTACCAAACAAGACGATGGGTCGCATGCAAAAAGCGTGTGGAAGCAGCGCTAAACATCCACTGGCTGTAGAAACCCAGGCCTCAACTGCCACAATGACAGTTGCCGGGCCCAAGCCCCCATGGAGAGCTCTACAAGCTTCAATGCAAGCGATCAACTTAAAAGTTGAGTCGATTCTACAGTGTTTTGCAGAATAGGATGCTAAGCTTGAGGTGGTATCCCAGATGGCAACATCAGCCGAAAAGACCGCCCCACAGTCCCTAGCCACCACATCTAAACTGGTGCAAGAGAATGCACAACTTTGCTACAGGTTGGAGGCCCTAGAGAGTGCCAATCGGCCTCCCACGTGCGGATTATAGGGCTACCAGAAGGCTGCGAAGGAACCGATCTACTGGGGTTTCTTCAGGAGTGGCTCCCTGCAGTTCTAAATCTACCTTGGGACACAACTGCTGGCCAAATGTGTAAAGCTTACCACATCACCCCGAGAGCAGCGGGCCCGAGAGGGGAGATACCTCAGACCACTTTGCTGGTCACAGTCAACTCTGCAGTAAGAGACGTCCTGCTGCAGGCGGCCAGATTGACAGAAGGCTTAAATGATGATGGAGCTACTACACATTTGTTTCCAGATCTCTCTTTTGCTACTCATGCATGCTGCAAAAACTTTGATGCAGTCAGGGTACGACTGCAAAATTTGGGGGTTAATCAGTCTCTTTTGATGCCAGCCCGCCTGCGTATTCATTATGGGGGTCGCACTTTCCAATTTACTGACCCTGCAGATGCAGGGAAGAAGGCTGAAGCTATCGCTGGAGAATTTAAATCTGGGAAGGTGCAGCCTGAATCAGAATCTGAAGATGAGACCTGAACTGGGGACATTTTACTTAAATAAAGGACTGTAAAGTACTCCATTTATGTTCTTTCTATTAACAGAGGGGCTTATTAAGTGCCTTAATAATGTGCTGTGGGGTTAGTGGTCTATACTACTCTGTGTTTATGAAGATAGGGGAACTGTCTTGTTTTTGTACTAAACTTGAATTATATACATTTAAGATCCGGGGTCATATCAGCACTGCGTGCTGAGTTACAAAAGTGTTTGGACTTTTCCATTTTGGTTCTTGACTGCCAAAAGCCTTTGTAGGATGCAGCTATTCAAACTCATATGGGATTTTTATCTTTTAATTGGACTTTCCCCCAAATTTCTTATACTGGACTGTAAAGGTTAACTAATTACTATTACATTGGATGTATCCGTTGATATAGAGTGTCAGTGGCTCAGTAGGTAGAACACTCGCCTCTGAGGCTGGGAGATCAGAGGGCTGTGTGTTCAGTTCCCACATCTGGCACTTGGGTTAATATCCCAGTACTGACACTGTAGTGCAGCATGAGAGGGGTGCTACACTTCTGAGGTGCCGTCTTTCGGATGAGACATTAAACCGAGGTCCCATCTGCCTGGATTGGTGGTAGTTCAGGTGGATGTTAAAGATCCCATGGCACTTATCGAAAAGAGTAGGGGAATTTCCCCAGTGTCCTGGCCAAATTTCCCTCATTCACTATAAATACCACCAACAGCTTAATCTGGTTCAAGGTCAGTTGGCATTCATCTGTATCCCCCTCCCCCGGGTCATGCCTGAAAATAGGCAGGATTTGTTTAGTGCACTTACCCGGTCAACAAAAACTAAATAAATATGTGATGCCTTGCAGATGATGTACTATATGTATTTGCATATTCAAAATTGCAATAAACATAAAGTTCAAAAAAAAAAATAATTTCCCATTGCAAACACTAGCCATTGTAACACATTTGAAAAACAGGCTAGAAGTAACAAAGAATAAAAAAATAGAGTCAAAAGGAAAAAAAAAAGGGGCATTATGAATTAGGACTGTAGAAAAAGTGCTAGAAAGCAGAAATTTTTACTGCTGTACAAAGCACATTTTGTATTACAGTCAGTGCTATGCAAAAATCGGGTTGGGGGGGGCTCCTTGTCAGAAATTGTGAAATGTGTAAAACACATACTACTAGATGTCTTGCAGCATAGTACTGAATGAGGGATCACACTGCTAAGGCAGGGTATATTATATCATTTTAGATTTACATACCATCACAGCACCCAGCGGACTAGACGTTCACAACAACTAACCTTCCTTGTCCCCAGATGCCGGACTACCATGGGCCAGAGGGCCTTTGCCCACAGAGCACCACAGTGGTACAATACTCTCAACAAAGAAACTCTTACTGCTGCTCTTGGCCCTTTTAAGAGACAACTCCGGCTTCATCTCATTTCAACTAGTCGTTGTGACTGCCTCGCCTAATCAGGGGCCCATCGCTCACTGCCCTCTTCAGTCTTGACAGCTACCTCTCCCCTTGCCCCTTCTACCTGCCTACCCCTTGCCCCCCGGCATTTCTTTTATCCCCTTTAGGCGCTTACCCTCACCCTCTACCCTCCAACAATGGCCTTCCTACCTGCATACCCCCTTCCCTCTTACCTGCAGTGCATATTTCCAAGATTGCCCTTGGCTGGTATGTCATGCTACTTAACATTTGGCTCATTTTGAATTACTGGAATTTCCTAAGCCTCAGTCTCTTACTTCTTTTTATTGTGTAACTATGTATTATTATGTTGACCTTTGTATGTATGTATACCCCCCATTCCTTCGATGTGGAACCTTTGTAAATGAGCAGTCCCTGCTCAAAGGTATTTATAATCCTAGATTTCAATAAAATAAATAAAAAACATACTGTTAAGCAGATGTTTGCCCGGAATGTTGACCCCAGAACAGAAAGCCCTTGTCCATATGGCTTGTAGTATCTGAGCTGCCATATGGAAGCGGACACTGGAACAGTTCACTCATCCCGTTACTTACCTGATCTGTCGCTTTCTGACTTTTGGCTGTTTATATAATATCAACATATGATTAGTAGCCGTTTACCTTTTCAGTGTTTACTGGGAAAAGTGTGTGGGCTAGTAGGAAAATAAATTCTGTCTGGTATTCATCTATTAACGAATTATTTAAATTAAATGGGCCTAGGAAATATATGGCAAAATCCACTATCAAAGACACTTCTTAACAACAAAAGAAGAGATTAAATTAAGGGTGGGAGATATATCCAGGAAGTGTGACATCAGTGAAATGGCAAAATCTAAATACAGCTCCTGGTATGCAAAGCTTACAGTTAACAAATATGAAAAATATTTGTACTTAATAGCAGATCTTGCCGAGAAATAAATTATAACACAATTCTCATTCCAGATTTGTAATAGTAATGTTTTATAGTCTAAATACAGCAAGGAAGAACAAATGTATATTAACTACAGCTGAAGAGCTAACGAACCAGAAGACCTGAAGCAGGTGGTTCTCCTATATAACTGGTATAACAATGCACATACTTGTTGCTCATGTGAGATCTTGCAGAATCCGTATCTGACATGTAAAGAAATAGTATTTTACTGTTCTAATAGTAATGAACCAAAAACTCTAGAAAGGTTTACTGGCCTTCTCTGTGCTTGCACAAAATTAAGAGGAAAAAATAAGCAGCCCAGTGGCCCAGAGGATTGAGGTGCTGGACACCACACCTCGTGCCACGCCGGCGATCTGTGTTCAGGAACAAGGGGGCTCAGCAGGGGAGGGAGAGGATTGAGCATCTAAGACAGCTCTCTTTTCCCGGGGAAGGGTGGGCATGCCATCCTGCTCCTTGGCTGCCCCCTGTTGGAGGCTGGGGGGTAACACCAGAGCTAGGGAGACTAGTAACATGGCATCGTGACGTGTGTGCCTTCACATACGTGCATTCATGGCTGCGGGGGAGAGACCAAGAAAAGCGTAAAAAACACCGTTTGCTGGCTCCATGGAAGCCCCTCCACTGCTCCAGCACCGTGGCCTCACGGAGGTCCCGGGCCCGCTCTGAATGTGTTTTGGGGAAGGGGGACACGGCCCTTCCGCCCCTCCATGGGGGATACAGGGCCTGGAGGCATCGGGGAGGTAAATAGCAGGCGGGGAGTTGGAGGAGAAGAGAAGCTGCCATCAGGGCGAAGGAGGAAAAACAAATAATTGGGGGTTGGGGGGGAGAGGAAAAAAATAAGTGTATGAAACTCAAACCTATACAACAGAAGTATGATATTGTATGTATCATAGTGCATCATTTTATTTATTTTTTTTGTTGTTGTTGCTGGACCCCTTAATCCTCCCTCCAGAGGCTGGCCCGTACCCTATCCGTGTCTCCCCCCCCCATGTCCAGGGTTACCCCCCTGAGTGGGCCCGCGGGGGGGGGGCTTCCCTCCCAGCGATCATTGTGGGCAAGCCCGGCTTTTCTCCCAGTTCGGGGCCACGGAGAGGCCCCAGCGGACATCTAAGGCAGTGAGGACTGCAGCTCGTCAGGGCCGTCGTGCCAGGGGCCAGCAGTTTTTACATGCTGATGCCCCGGGAGCAGGGACGTGCAGTGATGACCAGTGTCCGCCCGGCCCCCTCTACATTCTTGTGCCAGCCGTGCAGCACCCCCCGCTTCCGCCTGGAGTTGACAAAGTGCCGGACACACTTCCCCTCTCCCCCCGGAGAAGAACAGCAGTCCAGAGGACACTCAGTCCTTCTTCCCCCGGCCAGCCCTCCAACTCCTGCGTCCGTTCCCAAACCCGGGTTATTGGCGTTGCAAGTGGAAGTCCAACCTCTGCACCGGCAGGCCGGCTTTTGTGCATCATTTTAAAACCACTGTCTGTAAAAAGTTTTAAGCTATAACTCTTCATGTGTATGAACATTTTTATACTTGCAAAGCCCTATGCTGATCCAATAAAGATCAGTAAACTACACCTAACAGATCTACATGATTGAAAGACCTACAGCAGCAGATCTGTCCCAATATTCGGCCATCAGTAGGAACACAGCAGAAGCTTTTTAATCGGGACACCCCAAGGGGAAGGAAGCGTGTCCTAATTAAACAACATTTTATGTTTTGAATAAATGTACTTTATTAAAAATGTTCAGAACACGGATACAACACATTCATAATGACAGATAACCTGGGAGACAGGACCCCCCCCCCCCCAACCAGACATAGCTGTTGCTGTGGTACAGGCAGTGTTATAAATCACAAACAGCAGAGTAATTCTGAGATACTTTACAAACCTCCAGTTACTTACAGTGAACTGTGCTAAGGAGGGCATCTAAGCTCTCCCACCTTTTCTGATAAGATTGGAATCTATGCCTCAAATTGAGGCCAACATTTGCTCTGGACACAATGTCTGCATGATTTCCTGGTGCCAGTCTGCTAGTGTGGGTATCTGGTCATCAAGCTAGTGGTGTAAAATCAGTTTATTTTGATTACCGTGGTGATTAGCATAACATGGTATCTCCTTTGCCCTAGCAGTATATGAGTATCATGCCCCAGGAGACATCTATCTCTCATGAAGGTATCTTCTAGCCCAAGCAATGGGTTTAAGATACTCTGGACAGCTTGCCACAGGGGCCTTGCCTTTGGGGCAGTCCCACAAAATATGTAAAAGTGTACCCTCCCCTGTACCGCATCTGATGTGGGTGGGGGAATCTGTGAGTCCCCTCTGAAATAGCTTCTAACAAGTAGTACATATCCTGTAAAATGTTGTACTGCATGAGTGAGTAACTGTCTGTCTTTACATAGTTATGACCAGGGCTCCAGATAAGATATTTTGGGATGAGTACCGTACTCCTTATTTTGAAAGTGAGGTGAATAAAACCAAATTCATATGCGTACAAATGTCTTGATGGAGTGAAGTGAGGAGTACATTTTTAAAAATAATGTAGTTTTTTTTTTCTAGATGAGAATTAATCAGGTGCCAACAGTTTTAAAATACAAGTGAATAAAACAAAATTGGGATGCGTAAGAGTTCTGTAAATCTGGAAAAAACTGCTCCTTTTGAATCACCAGTTATCAATCAATCGAGCAAGTCAATCAAAATCTTCATTTATTCAGGCGAACATCATTGAGCAAGCTCATTTACAAGATGGACCTGGTTAGTACCGGGTCAAGGTAGAATTACATACAACAGTGACAAATATATTGTTATGGCAATGAATGAATACAAAGGTCATTCACAGGATAGATCTGGTTAATACCGGGTCAAAATAGAATTACATACAACAGTGACAAATATGTCATTATGACAACAAATGAATACAAAGTAGGTGATCAATGCAGCAACAGAGTATTACAGAGGCAGACCTACAGGCACTTCAGATGGTGAATTTATTACGTGTAGGCGAGTTATTTGGTAGCCTAGATAAGTACGAAAACTTAACAAGGGTGCAGGGTAAATAGCAGGGATGCACTGCTAGGCTAGGGAGGGTGTGTAAAATTCCTGGGAGATTGAGACAGTGAAGTGGGGTGGGGGGGGAGAACAGAAAGAGTGGGGAGGTGGTAGGGCATGGTTTGTAGGGGAGTGCATAGGGGAAGGAGATTGAGGCGAGAAACAGAATACAGGTAGATAGCGTGCAGATGCAACCTAATTGTGCGGAGAACAGTTATAGGGTTCCCTCAGAATGAGGTGAATCCACAGAGAGCCAGCAGTAACTCTAGTCTACACTACACGCAACTGAGAGCTGCGAGCCTAGGACTTGGGATAAGTTAAGGGACGAGGGAAACAATTACAGTGTTCCCTCACAGTCCCAGCAAATAAGGTCTTAAAGAAATTCGAACCGACGGGGGACACTCGATTTCAATGACTTATGCAGTTTATTCCACAGTGATGGCAGTACAAAGCTAATTGCTGCTCTACCAAAGCGGGAAGAGACCGTAGGAATACAAAATGTGAAAAATGAGGCACTTCTTAAGGCATAGGTTCGTGGCGTGCTTAGCGGGAGACAGTCAAAGATGTATTGAAGAAGCTTTTTTGTGACAGCTCTGAGGTTCCAAAGTGCTGCGTTCCTATTTCGCCTAAACATGAGGGAGGTCCACCCTACGGCAGCGTACAACAAGCAGTGGTGGGTGGAAAGAGGAAGAGCCTGTTATAAACCTGATAGCTCTGTGATACAGCATATCCAGTTTATCAAGAGAAGCTTTTGGGCACTGACTATATAAGAAATCTGCATAGTCAACCAGGGATAGGAACGTTGTTTGGACCAGGTGCATTTTAGCATCTGTAGTAAGGAGCCGGTTAATCCTAAAGAAGAGGCCCAGCCTCTGCCTTAGTTTCTTGAGCAAGCCTTCAGTATGCTCCGAGAATGAGAGATTTTGGTCCAACCACACTCCCAGGTATTTGAATTTTGTGATAAACTACAGATTTTCTCCGAGGACTGTAGTGATCTGAGGTAGCGCTCCAGTAATGGCCCGATTCACTATATGGCTATAGGGCGAGAAAAGCATCGCTTTTGTTTTTTTAGTGTCTAACAGGAGTTTTTTGAAAAGAAGCTGATTCTGAAGTCAGTTGAATTCCTTCTGGAGGTCTGCACAGGCGGCTTCAGGAGTCAAGCGACTAAGGTAAAGAACCGTGTCGTCAATGAACAGGTGTATATTGGCTTTAGTTATGCTATCATCAATATTATTGATATAGATAGCAAACAGTAGGGGGGACAAGTATTGAGCCTTGCGGCACTCCCCTTAGGAGAGGTTTTAGTGGGGAGAGCTCACCCTCAGCCTTGATCTGCTGGAACCGTCCTGTGAGGTAATCAGTAAACCAGTGCAGTGATACTGTGTCTAGACCTATACTCCTCAAGGATGAAAGAAGCAGGCTGTGATCCACGGTGTCAAAAGCCTTGCTTAGGTCTAAGAATACGACGCAGACTAATTTTTTGCTATCCAGGTCACGGTACCAGTCATTGGTCACTTTGGCAAGGGCCGAAATAGTGCTGTTATGTTATGAATGAACATAGTTCATGTTCATAGTTATGTTATGAATCACTGTTCTATGGAGTGTGGCACGTTTACAAATGTTGGGTGAGTTTTGCTACTCATTAAAAACAATTTCTGAAGAGCATTTCCTAAAATGAGGTAAGTAAAATAGGACAGTACTCACCTTATCTGGAGCCTTGGTTATGAGTGTTTACTCAGAGTCCCTTTGTTTTGGGGTAGGGTTCCAGTTCGGAGTTTGAGGCCAGTAATCTGACTGGGCTCCATGTTTATGTGGCATGGAGTTTCTTATGGCAGAATAGAGATGTGATATAACATGGTGTTAATGTGCCAGGTTAACCAGTTCTTGCAGTGTAGATGGTGGCGGGTAATCTGCCCAGGGTTCCCTTAAAGTTGTGGCCAACATACTGCTTAGTCCCCCAGATTGTTTTTTTTTTTTTTAACTCTGTTTATTTCTCTTGTACTTATCGCTAGAGTGGACATCCTTCTGCAGGTGCCAGTAGCATTTCCATCTGAGAAAGCTCCTCTCAGCCAACCCAACCCACTGCAGATGTCACAGTTATTAGTGGGCTCGCCCTCGAACCCTGATCAGCAGCATGGCAGGCATCTCCGTGACTGCTGTACTAATATGCTGGCACAGCTCCCAAAGCTTTTGAACTGCAACAGATGTTTACAGTATCTTGATTGGTTCAAGAAAAGCTATTGCACACCCCTGTGAGTTTAGTTTTGCAAGGATCACTGCGTCTTCAAAATATTGTACCGTGCTGTGAATTTAGTTACTGGTAGTGCTGTGACTGTAGGCAAACACAACAGTCTCACTGTGCATCAGCTCCTTTGGGCAATCAGATGGAATGGGCTGTTCTCCCCTGCTAACTGGGACAGGTTGTAATGGTCTGAGGGAAGTCTTTGGGTATACCTCTTCCCAGACACCCTCAGTCTTTTACACACTATCCTAGCTGGTAGGCAGTTCCCTGATCTGCAAGGACTTCTCTTTTACTTTCTCTTTGACCTTTCTTAACAGTATAGAATACTTTCAAGTAGAAGACAGTAATTGGTCTAAAAAGCCTGACTGCATCCTGCCCCTTCTTTTTTGTAGTGCTGCTTCTTCTGTTGCAGGATTAGAACCCTGGGGCTGTTGTAGCCCCATCCCTCTTACGGTGCCTGGTTAGAGTCACTGCAGTATCCTTCAGGACCAAGGGAGGATCAGGGTAGCTTTTTGGTAATAAGCGGGTGCTTTCTGCATAGCTTGCAGCTGTAGCCAACATAAGAGTCTTTAACAGCTGCATCAGGACCTAATTTATTTAGTAGGATGTTGCTTGACCAGACACTAGAGATACTCTCTACTTCATGAATATTATAGTGTCATGCTAGAGGCGGTTTGATCTGTTGGTTAGAGCATAATGCTGTGAACCTGGAGACCCAGGTTTGAATCCCACAACTGTCACTTACTCATTGAGTGACCCTAAGCAAGTCACTTAACCTCCCTGTAATCTGTCTCTAATATTTGAGTCTCCCCCTGCGCACCTAACTGACATCAGCATTCCTAACTCTCCCTCTTCTGGATTATAAAGTACTTTGGGATGCAGTTTGTTTGAAAGACACTCTATAAAACCAAATCCCTTTTCGTTCCTTCCCATGTGATCCATACAGTTTTAGAAAGAAATGGCAATTGGTTTATCAAGCACTTCCTCTCTCACTAGCTCATTGGGTATTTCCTGCCACCACCTAGTTCTTCAGTCTTTACAAGTACATGAAGAATAAAAGGGGTGACAGTGAGCACATGAAGTTATCATATGAATGATAGAATGGCTGGCTGTTGCGTTTTATTTCTTTTTGTGCCAGCATCTTTGCCAAAATATGTTGTTTTGCACAATATTGTAGGAAGGCCTGTATTCAGCTCTGATTAATTAGTGCCAAACAGTTTCAAAAAATCACCATTTAAAAATCAAAATCCTTTTTTTTTTTCCCTTCTCCAGTGGGGAGTGGCAGAGCAAGTCCTAATTATAATTTATAGGTAGGTAAAGAACCCCTTAGCAGGAACATTTTTCATACTGTGCTGTCATCACGTGGTTGTCACAGCTTGCAGTGGTTCTTAGCCACTCAAATTTCTCCTACCCATCTGGTAATGAACAATATAAAACATACAGTGATGCTTTATATTAACTACTTTGTAGGCTGACATTTCAATTAAGAACGGGACACAGAATACATATAGTACTCCAAAAGGCAGTAAATGTCCTAGTGTACTGAAGTTTGTCTGTTCCAGATGATGGCACCTCCCTCTCCCCACTACTGCGTTGCCCTGTCAGCAGTGGATACGATCCCATGTCCAGTCCACAGGTGAGTGTGTTACCAAGTGAGCCACGGCAGCACTGACTTGGACTTTTTTTTATTGTTTATAACGGAGAGAGGTGTTGTGGTGTCTTGGGCTGGATTCTTTATGAAGTTTCTACCAACAATGCTTGCTTAAATTGTTAGACATTTTTGAATTTCTAAATTCATCTGTAAAAGTTTTCTCTTTGTTGCGTATCATTTGCAGTTCGATGAGGAGTATCCAAACATTCATGGTTGTAGTTAGCTTTGGATGATGTCCAGCGTGAACTAGACACACACCCAGATATTAAGGAGTTCCTCCTTGTAGCATCTATTGTATAGTTCCCTTGTGGCCCAGCGTTGACCTCTAATGACTTCTTGGCACAGGCTCCATGCTGGCGGCATACAGCTTGGTTCCAAAGCTGACTCATGCCTTGTGCCAAATCACAAATCATGTTCAGCTTTGCATTCCTTTAAGCAGGTACTTCTGTTGTTACTTTAAGACTACATTAAATTATATTTCTATTAAATAAAAGTTGTTTTGGAAGTTGTTTTTTTTTGGGGGGGGTCAAGTAATTTGTGGTTTGGTCTCTCTCATGCTGAATTTTTTTTAAATATTGGGACAGGTGATTCAGTTTTTATAACCTCCCAGTCCAGTGCCTCACATTCTGCTTCGAGTTTTCTCAAAAGCATAGAATGTAAGAGAAAAGGCAGTTAGAAACTAAAGTTCCTTGAGCAGTTCTGTTGGTTATGTAAGCAATAAGACACGACAGGGTGTGCATGGAACATATTTTACCGCACTGGCAGGGGCATAATAAGGCATGAGGCCTTGGCTGAGTGCCTTTAGCCTCGGCGTCCGGTAAAATATGTTCCATGCACACCAGGTAAGTCTTATTGTGCTCTTATGGGCTACTTTTTAAAAAGTTTTATGTTCCCAAAACATTTTTTAATATGTAAAGGGATATTTAGGTCACTATTTTTTTTTTTTAATCATGTCACAATTTTTCCGCCTTGCTGCAGCAACTTACGGCAGGGGCATCCAGCCGCTGGCCCTGCCCCCGGAGAGCACCAGGCTCACTTGCATGATGAGGGATCTGGACCCACCGCCAGTCCACCGCAGGGCCTCCCCATACCCTGTACAGCGGACTGGCTTGGGACCCCCCCCCCCCAGCGTGATTCCACGAGAGTCCTCCCAGCGAGGCAGGGCACGGCTATCAGGCTGCACGGTCGCACCCAGCCATTTTTCCTCCATTAAGGTCCCCCGATGGAGCGGGCATGCAAGTGCTTGTAAAACCAAGGCAGTGCTCTTCTGAGTGAAATATACATTACAAAAGGGATTGTTCTTTTTTCACTTTGGCTGTGTCCTTGGTGACATGGTATAAGACGTTCGGTGCATGCAGGACTGCTGTTCAGTTTGGTTTTGCGGGAGGATCCGTTAAAGTGTAACTACTATTTTACTTTTGGTTGGCAAGAGGTTCCTGCACGTGTCAGGCAATGAGAGCAGTTCCCGGCAGGAGGGGGATGTGTTCGAGTAGTACTTGGAGTCTGGTACTATCGGAGCTGTGCGCATCAGACCGGGAGGGAATGGAAAGAGCAAGAAAATGACAGTTCTACCGAGTTGTACAATTGTACTGGATGGCACTGTTTGAAAAGGTACAGCTGCTTTTGGGGGCACAATGGTAGATCAACCTAAACTGCTGTTCAGTATTATAAAAAGGGTAGGCTAAACACTCTCGCATCGGGTAAACAAAAGATGGTTGCCAGTGAAAATGCCAACGTTCTATGGCACCAGAATCTTGGCCTTTTTACTGCTGGCTCTTTTTCCTTTTTTTTACCCATGCATGGAACATATTTCATGCATGGACAGCTTGGCTTCTGATTGGCTGGTTTAGCCTACCCATTTTATAATGTCCCCTACTTTGCTCTCCAGGTTATCCAGTGATTCTCTCGATAAGCAGAAATCTGTCTGGGGTTACCTTGAAGGAATGTACTAGACTGCACTATACAGCACTCGGAAAGCTCTTTATGTACAACCAGTTTTAAAAGATACACAAACCTGTTACTTTGTCAGTTCTGTACAAAGCATATTAGGGTAACATGGTAAATATTAAGCTCTGTTGAGCTATTTATGTATGTTTCTTAAACTTCAGCATTTCCGCTGGTTTCATTGTGTTTGAAAAAGGTAAACAAATGTTTTTCTCCTTATAAAGTCCTGCCATGATCTGACCCTGAAATGCAACCAAACATCATATGCGATGATGTCAGTGAAGCAAGAGCTCCAGATCTGTTACTTTGTGCATATGGCAGTGTAAGAACTGATTGAAATTCACCTAGTTTGTCAGTTTTATTATACTGACTGATACTTAACTTGCGTACTACAAAGTCTGATATAAAAGTTTACACCACATGTTCCTGAGATGCATTTTATAAAATGCAAACTAACAATATAATAGGTTTAGATGTTCTTTAAAAGGAGATGTGTGTACGTCTGTCTCCCTCTGTCTAGTTAGTAGTTGTAGCCAGAGTGATTCCACTCCCAGCGAGACAGCTCTGTCTTCCATTACTTTGATTCCCCTTTTAAACATAACATCACCACCCCTCTCCTCTAGGTGGCCTTTCTGTCCTAGCTGACTAGCATGTAGCACAGGATATTTAGGCCCTAGCTGCGCTCCAGAATGGCCCACATTTTGTCAAGCACAGTGATGTCTTGTTACTCTGCTACTATTACCTTGAGCTTGTCAGTGTTGTTATAGATGCTCTGCATGTTAGCCTAGCATTCTTTCTGTTAGAGTTTTTTCCTTATTTGATTGTTACTCTCATAATGAGATGCTGAAGCCTTATCAGTGGTATGGTGAGCACCTGTTGCTGACTGTGTGCTTCCTTCCCTACCACGTGTTGGGGAAGCCCTGCAAAGTCCAAACAAACTATCCACCCTCCTGGCAGTGTTTCCCATCTATGCTCCCTTTCTCGAACTCTGCACTTCCCTAGTTTAAAAGCTGGTTAGCTATAACCTCTAACGTGGCCTAATGTAGTAGTTTCTGAGCAGCTTAGATGTAGTCCATGCCTTGCAAACCATTGCCGATCTTGTCAGATCCCCCAGTCTACGAAGTAACTAAAACCCTCCTCTTCATGCTATCCTTTTAGCCATTTCCTAAACTTGTCTTTCATCTACTTTAAACTATGCCTTGCCAGGTCTTTGGTGCTTAAGTGCAGCACAACACCTGACTTGTTTCACTTCCTACTTGGTAGCCTTCAAACTTGGGTGTGACCTTCTCAGCAGTGGCTGGTAGGCACACAACTGATCATCCCACCTAGCCTGAGCGTCATTCTGTCTTCCCAGTCCCTCTTAGTATCAATTTCTTAATCACTAGTAGATGCTTACCTTTTCTCTACTCTTCCCCCCTCCCTTTCCTGTCTCTGCTGGCATGCTGCCTTTAGTTGTTTGACTCCTTGTTTGCCCCTTCTGCTTCTGACGTGACACAGTCATCCTTTACAGAGTCCACTAGGGGCATAAATCTGTTCTGGGTGCTTAACTCTGGGTCTGCCACCATTGTGGGGCCATCTCCTCTCCTTCCTTCCTCCCTTAACTCCACCTGCATTCCATTTACCCCTGCTTATATGAGGTGCGGGCAGTGATGATAGAGCCACAGTCTCCATGCTGCCACGTGTTATCAGTGCTGCTGAGCCCCTCGCCGTCCCACAAGGGCCAACCAGCTCATCAGCCCAAGAGTAGCCTACAAATTGGGCACCTGTCTGCCTCCCTGAACACCTTCAGAAAGTCGATGGTTCCCCAGACCTTGAACCTGATAGGTTGCTCCTCTATCCTGCACTCTAAACTGCCTGTGCATATATGTGTGCATTTGTGTGACTAAAGTTTGTTTTAAGTGTTTTAGTGTGTGTGCACTGAACCTGTAAGTCTTTTTCCCCAGTAGAAGCTGATTTTAAGCACTGGTTAAATTGCTGTTACTGCTCCATCTATACAGGCCTTTTAGTAACCTCAGTGGGTGTTTCTGTTATTACACGTTGGCGTTAAGTGTCATTTTCAAACTGTGTGGTGTAGTTTATGTCCCTCTTAGCCACTGAGTTCTATAATAGAACCTGAATGCATTGTGCCAACAATAGGAGAGTAGAACAGGGACATAAACTACATCACACAGTTCTAAAATGGTTCTTACCAGCAACGTGCAAGTCAGAAACACCCACTGGGATAGCTAAAAAGTCTGGACAGCTAGATCAATAACAGAATTTGAACTAGTATTTAAGGAACAGCTTCTGCTGGGAAAAGTGACTTACAGATTCAGTACAGTTCTCCTTTTTAAAGTTACCCAGAGTCTCCACCCTTCATCCTCCTTCCTTGGCACTTAACACTCGTGTCACTTTTATTGATATTGTTTTAAATCCTATGTAATGGCACCCTGGGCCTTTGGGGAAGGGCACCACAAATAAATAAAAAACCACTACTGCTACTACTTAAATTGGTGGCATGACATGCCTCCACTCAACTTGCCTCCGCTTGTAGTAAGCTTTCTTTTATACTAACTCTCTTCCACCTGACCTGAAAGAGCTTACTTGCACTTCCTATCTGTGTGCCTGTACGAGACCTCTCAGCCCTCAATTTAGACCCTTGGCTCCTTGATTACATGGTAATCAGAGCCTCTTAGTGCACTACTGTGACAAAGTGCTGGAAGATATCACTAATCCTGTTCATCTGCCCCACCAGACACCTGCTTCACAGGTAGTAATCACTCAGTTCACTAAAATAGGCTGTGATATTCTACCCAGCAAGTTTCTCCACACTATGCTAAAAGTTAAAAGGACTGCCTGCACTACCCTCAAAAGCACTTACCTCTACGTACCTACAATGCCTTTGTAAGTATTAAGTAAAATACCTTTTCTCTGTACAATGGGTGCTTTTCTGTTTGCTCTGTGTGGATCGGTTCTCTCTGCACAGGGCCACCAGCTGACAAGCAATTGTAATATGATGATTCACACTTGAACTAGCCTTTGCCTGCCGCTTCACTCTTTTTTTATAGGTACTGTTGTGATTACACCTAGAAGTGGACAGTGACAGTTTCTCATAGCAAAAGCATTAGGAGGTGGGATATGAGTTTTAAGGCCCTAAATGAGTGGGCACTGTGTGAGTTTACAAAATCACATGTACCTCAGTAATGCAGAGCATTGTGGGAAAGATAATGCAAATCTCCTTATTTAGACTAGGTGTGCCTTCAGCAGGAGAACATAGTGCCACATGGCCTCTCAAACAGTCTGCAAAGGCTGAGAGCAGAAAACACAGACATGTGTTTCATCCCTCTCAGGACTCACCATTGTGTCTCATCTGTATGTCATCCCAGTGGAAAACAAAATAGCCCTTGTGAGGTCTTACATGGTTGGATCATGGTGGGCCCAAAATAAGAAAGCAAGATTAAAAGACAGAGAACTGCAGCACAAAAGCACTGAGGCAAGGGATACCCAAAAAGGGCATTGGCATTACAGCCAGGTTAAAAAACCTACACAGTCACACGTACCCCAACAGTGCAAAGCATCATGGGGTACACATGTAAAACACTATGAAAATGTACATTTGTTTTGCTTTAAGCTGCAGTGTATGGTGCCAAATGGCTACTTGCACAGTGTGCAAAGGCTGAGTGCATATGACGTAGACATGTGTTTTGTCCTTCTCAGGACTTGTCAGTTTGCCTTGTCTACATCTCAACACAGGGAAAAATGAACCAGCCCTTATGTGGTCTTGCAGGTTTGGGCCATGGAGGGTCCAAAATAAGAAAGCAAGCTAAGGAGATTGAAAACCTCAGCACAAAAGCACTGAGGAAAAGGTTTCCCAAAAAGGTACTGGCAACAAATCCAGGTTTGAAAGAAATACAAAATCACACATACCCCAATGATGCAAAGCATCATGGGATGTATATGCAAATCACCATGACAATTTAAACTGGTTGTGCTTTAAACAGGAGTGCAGGGTGCCAAATGGCCACTCACTCAGTCTACAAAGGCAGAGCAGAAGACACAGGCAAGTGTTCAGTTCTTCCCTGGACTCATTAGTGTACCTTATCTGTATTTCAACTCAGGGGCACATTTTACTGTTCCCAATTAATGTCACACATGGATTATTGGAGGAGTTTTTGTCACAAGAATTCCAAACTCGATGAAATACAGTTGCTACACCCCCAGCACATTTCTTACCACGGTGACCTGCATAGTACGCACTCATAGAAAACTGATTTCTGAGGAGTTTCTGAAAGACTCAGTGGATCACAGTGCAGTCACAGTGATTTTTACAGTGATCTGCCCAATAGTCATAATGATGAGAACACTGTCCTCTCCACCATATGGTATAATACACATTGCCGTCACAGAGCCAGCCTTGTTGGCACAAGCCTTCTCTTGTCTTCTCTTTCTGTCTTCCCGTTGTTGGTGTTTTTGCTGTTCTCTCCAAGTCCTGCTAATTTTGTTTCTGCTCATTTTATGTTTTCTTCCCTTCTGGTAGTCTTAACCTTATGAGGAATTCTTACCATCCCTTTGTTCCTCCCTCATGTTTTTCTACTTCTGACGCCGATTATCTTCAGATTCCACTCTTACCCATCTCATATTGTCAACTACTGTAATAGTTGAAATAGTTTATGCTAGACTTTTGTAGCATTCCAGAGCAATCTGAGAATGCTTTGCTCCCTGCAAGTGTGCTTAGTGAAAATGTCTCTGGTGCATTGAGCAACACAGCAGGACTGGAAATTTGCATGGCGTTCCAAACAAGCTGAAAAGAAAAACAGTTTTCAGAGTAATGAAACATTCATTCTCGATTTTCAAGATATGTCATTCATGACCTTACTGTTGAGCATCTCAGTATGACTTTAAGCACATTATGCGTCTCCAAGCATGCCTGGGGGACAGAGGGCCCTATTCATAAAAGTTTAGAACTAACTTTAAATTATCATCTGGTTTCAGAAAATGAATTAAACTGTTTTGCGAGGGCAGCTGGATGGCCTAATGTGGAGGACCAGGGTTCAACTTCCACACCCAAGACCACAGTTGAGTTGGCAGAGGCTAAGAGTGGTCTCATGCACAGTGCTTCATGGGGAAACCCAGCAACACCTTCTGCTGCATTAGTGCTCTCTGTTGGCCCATGGGAAGAGTTGTAGACACCTCACATTAACCCCAGGACACCTGTCCCTTTCACCACTCTTGTACATCCTGACTGTAGTTCCATCAGCTGTAGCCAGCCATAGTCACTTGGAGATCAGGGGAATGAAAACTTTGGGGACTAAATTGGTGCTCTCCTTGTTTGAGGATGACATACTGTTATTTTTGTTGCACCCAAGCTAAGCAATCACTGCATTAAATAAATTGTTTCAAGTGTGCCCTCTATCAGGACATAGAGTACACTGGGGTGGGGGGTGAATTAATGCAGATAGATAAGGGACTCCAAATCCAATCAAACTTAATTCTCATTGAATGTGAAAACCACAACCTAAATAAAACACCTAGGAATGCGAATCCCCAGACAACTGCTAAATTTGTGGAATGTAAATTATATGCCATTGCTGCAGCAAATAAAGGATTGTGGGTGTTGGAAAACACTTCCTTTAACATTCATTGGGCAGATGAACTTAATAAAAACGTGTAAAGTACTAAAACTGTTGTATCTATGCCAGTTTCTCCAGCTGAAGTATCTATTCCAATCCCTCCGCTAAAGCCCCCAAATCCTGTTTTAGAAAAGTAAGATTGGCTTTGTCAGCATTCTTGAGTTTTGTGGTGGTGGTGGTGGGAGCATTACGATGAAACAGAAAACACTATATGCACCAATTAAAGGGGGAGGCCTAGCCCTGCCATATTTTAAAAGCTATTACCTAGCCTCACAGTTAGCTCAGTTATTTACACAGGGTGGGGGCGGCAACGATGACAGTTGTGGAGGAAGAACAATTGGGTGCATCAGCTTCTAATCTCCATGTTGATAGGTACTCCAGCACAGAAAATGTCAAACTCATTTACATTAAACATGGCTACTGTCTAGAGAAAAGCCCACAGTCACATGAAATACCCCCAAATCATTGTCACCCATGGCTAAATAGAGAATATTATAACACAGATTCTAGCCACTGCATCTATAGTGGATGACTTAAAACAATGGAAGGCTAAAGGGATCGTAACATTAGAGAGTCTGTATGACAGGACCAACTCTTGAAACACCTGCCGAGGCCAGACTCTACCTGAAGCCATTTGCCATTAAAGGAAGCAGTTAGCTATTAGTAAGAATAGATCCAGAAGCAAATGATTTGATACCTTTTAATGGACCCACATAGATGTGACAAAAAGAACAAAGTGCTCTAGCTTTTGGACCAACCAGTCCCTCTTCAGAAGCTCATGGCACTTGTTTAGAAAATACAATACTTATAACAGCTAGATAATGCAGAGAAAAACAGAAAAAAATCCCCATTGGTTTAAAATACTCATTTAAAAAAACACCACAGTCATCATTAAGGGTGGAACCTTACATACATGTATTTACAACATACTTATACTAACTGTGACACTCATAGCTTGATTTAGGAGTTATCTGCTTCAGCAGTGTTATCTTATGTCAATTAAAATTTATATGCAGTAGGATTCTTTGTATGTGTGTTCCACCAAGCACATCTGATCCAAGGGTCTTTCTGGCTGAAGGCAGTATTGTACTGTTAAACTTCTCTGACATCATCTTCTGTTTTTTTTTTTTTTGTTTTAAATGAGTATTTTAAACCAATGGGGATTTTTTTCTGTTTTTCTCTGCATTATCTAGCTGTTATAAGTATTGTATTTTCTAAACAACTGCCATGAGCTTCTGAAGAAGGACTGGTTGGTCCGAAAGCTAGAGCACTTTGTTCTTGTTGTTACCTTTTAATGGACCAACATAGATGTATCAAATCATTTGCTTCTGGATCTATTCTTGCAAGGACCAATACGGCAACTACTAAATCTAGATTTCTATTAGTAAGAAGTGAGCCACTAGACCCAATGTATAGTAGTTACTCGCACCTAGGCTGAGTGGTATATCAAAGATGAAGCATTGCTGGGAACACGATGTGCAGACCCATCTCTCAGAAGAACAGTGGGGTGAAGCGTTTGCCTTTATTAAGTGCAAAAAGTAACAGGATCAGGCAGATCAAATTTAATTTCTTTCGTTCAATGTATTTCACCCGGACTAAATTGCACAGATTTGATCCCAGCAAATTCAACCTCTGCCCTAAATGCAAGATAGAAGAAGGCACTTTCATCCATATGGCTCTCACCTGCTTGAAAATTGCTTCCTTCTGGCATGACGTGCATGTTGCGGTGCAGAAAGTATTGAAAATATTCCTAATCAGCTAACCCTTCTTTCTTCTTCTGGGTGCAGGCGTCTCTATCGTTCTCTTTTTTTGGTTTTTGTTTCTATGCCTGTATTTTGGGCCCCTGGTCGCCCCTGTATTGGCTAGGCCCCGGCACTTGCCAGGATCTGGGCATCATGGGGCTCACGCCGAGGGTGTTTTTCCCTTGTGCATCCCCCTCCCCAACTATCCGTGTCAAGGCCAGTCGTGCAATGACCTCGGTGTACAGCTGGGTACGTTCCTGCCACCAACGTGCAGTGGTCTGCGGTCCCTACAGCGTTCGGCTCTGTCATGTCCTGGGCTGCCGTCCCCCCCAACCCAGCTAGCATGTGGCATTGGTATGCCAGAAACCAAATCCTCCACTCCCTGAAGAGGTGAGCAATCCCTAGGACACTCAGCACCTCCCTGGCAGATCCTCCGATCCCAAACCCCAGTCATTGGTGCTGTAGGCAGACGCACTTCTGCCATGCTGGTGGGCTGGCAGGCATCTCACTTTTGACCCTTAAGGATCTTCTCCAGCCCTGTGGGCACTAGCAAGAGCTATTGCAAAGAAAAATGTAGCCGCAAATTGGCTGAGTACATTCTTGCCTACAGTGGTCAGCTGATCTACATTATTGTATGCAAGGGAAAAGGCATAATCTAAAGCAAGCAGAGAAGACCAAACGTTTGATAAGCTATGAAGTCCCTTGGAGAAAGCAATCATAGAATGTATTGTAGTACCATAACTGTAAAGTGAAATTGTGATCAAGTACTGTGGGTTTGGCAGGCACCTACAAAGGTAAAAAGTATGCTAATTCCCATGTTAATAGCGAATGGGTAATCGTGTATAATGTACGTGACAGGTATGTCCGGTGTCTGTGCGTGAATATAGTAACCTGTGAAAAACTGAATAAAAATGTTAAAAAAATAAATAAATAATGGGGACACTCCTGGAAATGAGACATGGCTCAAACTCTTGGCTCTGTGTACCTTTCCTGGTTACCAATTTTCAAATAAAATAAAATGGGTGGGTTGTAGTGCCAACTTGCCTATCTGACTGCCAGTTGGATTTGTCTCTCTCTTCTGGTTCTGCATCTGCTTAGAGCCCAACCATGGGACCTTTTAGGTTGTGAGGTGACTGAGGAAGGCGAAGGTTTATTTATTTATTTCTAGGAAGTACCTTTGAGCCAGAAGCTCTTTTACAGAGGTTCCATGTCGTAATAATACATGGGCATAACATCATTTACAATGGTTACAAGTACATAAACAGATACAAGGAGGTTCCATGCCTAGAAAGACATGAGTACATCAGGTTACAGAGGTTGCATAATTACAATAACAGGGATTACATAAGTAAAAATATACAGACACATAATTTAAAGCAGGCTAGGTTGACAGGTTAAGTGAACAATTTGAGAATCTACGGGATATAGAGCGAATCAGGTAGGGAACAGAGGATGATATAGTCTGTAAAATAATTAACTAATACTAAACGCAACAAGGCGAGAACTTGGTGGGCAGCAGTTCTTTTGTCTTAAGTGCTAAAGAGTGTAGTCATAAAGGAAGGCTAGACTCACGGGGGGGGGGAGTGATGAGGCTGGGACCTGGAGCCTACTAGGGGAGTGTTAGTTAGCAAGAAGAGAGGAGAAGGCAAGGGTGCAGGTTAGAATGAGGGTAGCAGGAAAGAGGAGGGAAGAGTGTGGGGGAGTTCAAGTCTCACAGTCCCTGTTTGTGGCGAGGGCCACTCAGAGTTTATCTTTAAAGGGGCCTATTTTGTCCTCTTTTGTGAAGCCTAGGTCAAGCGCATCAATCCAAAGTGGTGTCCGGTATTCGTAAAACTGTTGGGCTTGTGTGGTTCTATAGAAAGGGACACAGAGGGCTGAGTTATTTGTACCTCTAGTGCATCTGATGGAATTAGGTCGGCTAAGGAGGCTTTGCAGGCCTGGGGTGGTAAGTCCTAGCATAGACTTCTTGGCGAGCATGCATACTTGATACTGGAGGCGACTGTCAAGGTTGAGCCATTTTGTTTGAGTGTACAGCTCGCAGGTGTGAGTGAGATGGGGTACACCTAGGACTAAACGACACACTTTGTTTAGTGTTGTTTCAAAGCAGTTTGGGAGGAAACCCATATACTGCTAGACCATAGTCTAACACTAAGAGGACGGAGCTATTTTAATTTTTTATTTATTTTATTAAACTCTAGGATTACAGTAGTTCTGAGTGCCTCAGGAGTCAGGCCGTTTTGGTGTCTGTACAGTAATCCTAGTTTTGCATTTGACAACTTTGCGACTGTGTCTATGTGTTGGTTAAATGAGAGGGTGCGGTCCAGTGTCAATCCTAGGTATTTAAATGTTTGAACCATCTCCAGGGAAGTGTTCTGATTGTTATGAATGCAAAGTTGGTGAGTGCGGTGTTTGTTATGTGATGATGTGAATAACATAGTCTTAGTTTTTTTTTATATTTGAGGAGCAGTTTTGATTGAAGGAACCAGTGCTCAGCCGCAGTGAAATTAGCATACATTTGCTTTTCCAGTATGTAGGGCCAGAATTACATGAATATAGGACCACATTGTCTGCATACAGTAGTAGCTGGTCATTTACTGATTGAGGGAGGTTGTTTAAGAACAGGCTGAACAGTAGAGGGCCAAGGATAGTGGAATGCCTGTGTTAACACTAAGGTTGTCGGAGAAGGTGTCCAGGATTTTCACTTTTTTGATCCTCCCAGCGAGGTAGCTTCTGAATCATGCTACTGTTGCAGGGGAGAGGCCGGTACTGGAGAGCTGATCCAGGAGCAGATTGTGATTGTCGGTGTCGAAGGCCTTGGTGAGATCAATATATGTTGCCCCCACCAAGAGCCCTCTGTAGCGCATTATGGATAAAGCTGGTAAACTCCACAAGAGCGGATGTGGTACTGTGTTGTTTTTAAAATCCATGTTGTTGCTGACATTGTAAATGATACTTGTCTAGATATTCCGTCCGTTGGTCGCTTACGATTCGCTCCAGGGCCTTGGAGAGTGGAGGAAGGATAGATAATGGGCGGTAATTTGTAGAGTTGGCCCAGTCACCACTTTTGTAAACAGGTGTAACCACCGCCACCTTCCAAATCCATGGGAGTTCAACTGATACCAAGGAGAGATTTAAGATTTTGGTGAGGGGTGTGAGAGTTATGTCCAGAGTGAGCCTAACTAATTTTAGGTCAAGTTGATCAGAGCTAGTTCTGGAATTAACTAGCGCTTTTAGTATGTACTTTTTTCTTACATAAAGGTGATAGCTCTGAAGTAGAAAGGCAGATAGGAGTTTGATTGGGTCCCCGGGTTTCGTTCGGTGCAAGTATCTGATTGGTGTTGAAGGAAGCTAGGGGGCAGCACTCCACTGAGGTTGGTAAAAGCTTTGTTGAAGACATTTGCTATGCGACTGTGATCCTGCGTAGGTTGGCCCTCAATGTTCAGGAAGGTGGGGGGAGTTTTATTAGGTTTACCAGTTAGGGACTTGATGTTCTCCCAGAACTGTTTACGGTCACCCCATGAGTTTGTCAGCTCATTTTTAAAGTGTGTGTTTTTGGCCTTGCGAATAGCCCAGGTGCATTTATTTTGTGCAGCTCTATAGTTCTGGTAGTCTGTCTGGGTACTGGAGTTTCTTGCTTTGTGCCACAAGTCGTCTCTATTTTTCATGAGGGCTAGTAGCTGTGCCGTGATCCAGGGGCTGTCATAGTCACGGATCCTTCTTTTGGTGTAGGGGGCGTAGACATTGCACACTTCATTGAATTTGCTTATAAAGCATTCTAGGGCAGTGTTGACATCTGTTTTGTGGTCAGTAGAGCTCCAATCTTGGAGGCTGAGGTGTGCTCTTAGAGCTCTCAGCTTGCCTTTCTTCTGAAGTGTAGTAGTAATAGTCATAGTCCTGGCTGGTGCCTTTGGGGCCTTATTTGACCATTTACAGATTACCGGGGAGTGGTCACTGAGGGAGTCAGGGAGAACCGTGAGGGAGGATATTTTTTCTAGCCGATTTATGACCACCCAGTTGATTACTGATCCCGTGCCTGTTCTGCGGTTATACCGAGTGGGGGAGTCTACCAATTGCACAAGGCTGAGATTGGCTAATGAGTCCTTGTAGTGCACAGCTTCAGCAGAGGACCAGTTGATATTAAAGTCTCCAACCATTATCAGCTCTGTGTTTGGTCCCCTTTCAGAGAGGTAGTTGATGACAGAATTGAAACCATTCGCTTGTTCCTTGGGAGGGGAGGGATATAGGCCAAGACTATTGTTAGGGTTTTCCCGTTCTTGCCAAGTATTACTTTTATGGCCATCAGTTGAGCCCCACATTTGGTGTCACATGGGTTAAGCATGTGGCCCTGAATGTGGTCTTTAACATATATAATACAACCACCTCCTCTCTTACCGAGTCTGTCTAGTCTGAATGCAGCATACCCAGTGAGTTGTATAGCAGAGTTTGGCACCCTAGGTGATAGCCAGGTCTTTACTATCGCAAGAATGTCAGGCTGGTGCTGCTGGACCCAGACTTTGAGAGTGTCCATTTTTGCTAGCAGGCTGCAGATATTTATTGATGGCTGTTGTCAGTCTATTCGGTTTCTTATGAACTGTTGCAGTGCATGTCATCGGGCCTGGGTTGGGATGAATATTACCTGAGATCAGTAGGAGCAGCCATGTGATCCTTATAGCTTGCCATTTTAGATATGTTGGGGCCTGCGATTGCGTAATGCAACTTAATTTTTTGGCATGGTACATGGGTAGTTTAGGGGTATGTCACTACCAGGTGGAGGGAGGGGATAGCCAGCCAGTCCACTGCTCATGTAGATCCATGTAGTAGTGGGTATGATGTGCCGTGTTACTGACAGCTGCACATTTGTGGTTTTAGTGTTATCCAGGTGTGTAATATTGTGGCATTACAGTCTGGAGGGGAAGATTTAATGTCCTCCTCATATTCTGCAATGCGTCCTTGATGGAGTCATATTTGTATATTAGCAAGCATTTTGTGTGGTCCTGTCCTCTAAAGGGGTCCAGTATCAGAACTGATAGAAATAGAAAGAGGGTTCTAAGGAGGAAGATATTGTGGGCTACAACAGGGAAAGAATTCCCTAGGTGTGTTTACAGATGGTGAGAGAGGGTCTGCGTTTAACCCCTGTAGGTAGATTGGGGCTAGAAGCACAAGTGGTTAGAGGGGAGAGTGAATGGCAGGCTTATCTAATTGTTAAGGAGGGAGAGAGAGAGAGAGAGAGAGAGGAAAAGGAGAGCCCACTGAGGAAGGAGTATTGTGATGATAAAATCTGGGGAACAGAGTATATGATGTGCCAGATAGGCTAGGAACTCCTAGTGGCAGCTGCCTATAACCTGCTAATAGAGGAATAGACCCTGAAAATGTCACTGCTACCAGAGATATAGCCCTCTAGTGACGAGAGGATATAATCTGCTAATGGAAAAGTCAACAGTTCTGGGGGGTGGGTCAAAATTCACTTCTAATATCAACTCAGAACTGTATGTAGAATTGTATGTTTGACTCATAACAGTTGTTTTAATTTTTAATAATTTGTACCTTTTGTGATGTATACATTTTATATTGTATACGGCTTATTGCTAATCAATAAATTGTTGTTACTTAAACTCAAAACTTAAAATGTTTGTAAGTATTAAACAAACTATTAAACCCTGGCACATAAATTCAACTAGAGAGACAGAGGGAGATACAGTAGTTAGAGATGTGTTCAGCAAGAGATAGTGTGGGCCACTTGGACATCAGCTTCCACTGGTACCAAATCCATTGCAGTATGAAACTGACAAGAATATCAGTCTCTGAAGGACTGGCCATCAGTGTTTCCAAGGTCACATTTATTAGCCTGTTTCACACTACTACTACTACTACTACTACCACTTCAGGGGAAAAAAATCTGCATTGGTAAGCCTCTTGCAGTTTTGTGGGAACTGAACATGTACTCCCTGGAGGAGAGGAGGGAGAGAGGGGATATGATAGAGACATACAAGTATCTTACAGGAAGGAACAGGGTGCAGGAAAACACTATTTTTAAGCGAAAAAGATGTTCCAGGACTAGAGGGCATGGGATGAAGTTGGAGGGAGGACGATTAGAGGAAACATGAGAAAGAATTTCTTCACAGAACGGGTGGTGGACAAGTGGAACACCCTGCCAGAGGAAGTGGTGGGGGCTGAAACAATCACGGGATTTAAGAATGCATGGGATAGACATAAAGGAATTCTAGAGGTCAGGGGTAAGGGGAAACAGACTTCTAGGAAAATAAACTGAACTTATAAGCTCAAATGGGCAGACTGGGTGGGCCATAGGCCCTTATCTGCCGACACTGTCTATGTATCTATGTAACAATGAGAAGCAGGGAAAGAAAAGGGAGAAAAGAGAAAGAAAAATGCAATACAGAAAAAAAAAAAATTTCTAACAACGTACTGTATAATGTTGCACTAATTGCATCAAGTCAGCACCTGCATGGTGCCTCAGAGAATGTCGGTATTTTCAAAAGATGCCTTTTTTTTTTTATATATATATTTTTTGTTTTTTGGTGCCTTTTCCCGGCGGCTCCTGGTCGGCCACTCCTTCAGGCCGTCTAGGTCTCTGCTGGCACCTGTGCCCCGATGCCCGGCACCACCACCCCACATTGCAGCCCCCCCTCCGGTAATCCAGCGTAACCCTTCGCTGGATGGGTCCCCCTCCTCCGAGGGAGATGGGCGCCGGTGGGGGTCGGCCAGCACACTCTACTTGGCCTAGGTGTTGCTGAGGTGGTTCTAGGCCGCATTGGGGGCTCGGCAGCAACGGGAGCTGGTGACCATCATCCGGTCGGCCATGGAGCACTTTTCCGTTTGCTCCCCAGGGACTTGGTGTGCCACGAACGTCATGGTGTATGCTGACGTTCACCACGTACCTTCTTGGTCATCGGGACCCAGCGCGTTGCTGTACACCCGGCCTCCACCAGGAGTCAGCAAGGACCGGTTCATCACTCCCACCCAAGAGAAAGCGAGCAGTCTTCAGATGCTCAAGCCTTCTCTTCCCGGCCGGCCTTTCAGTGCCCCAGGTCCGTTCCCGAACCCGGGTCGCTGGTGTCGCAGGTGGAAATCCAACCACTTCGCCGACGGGACGGCCCAGGATGCCCTTTGTACTGTGCTGATCATGTGCCCCCTGACCTTCCAACAGCAGATCTTCTCTGCAGAAGAAAGGTGGTCGCTCCAGACTATTGCTACTGTAAAAAATCTTGCTAAGTTATAGTTAATTGGCTAAAAGCTTTAATATTTAATTAGATTATTTGTTTTATCAGTTCTGGCACTGTGTTTTAGTTTAAAACATTTTTATGTTATTGAATTGGAGAAAATGGGGGGTAAAACCACCATGCCATCTGGATGATGACTGTTGGCACTCGTGCATTCCACCACCATGTTTACCCTGCAGAGATGCAGCCTGAACAAAGATGGTCTGTTTTTCTCTTCCTTCCCTACTTGTAACATTGCTTTTGACATTCTGAATATCTTTTAGCAAGTAGAAATATTAGGAAACAATCTGTTCAAAAAGCATTCTGAAAGTAATATTCTAAAAATCTGATTTTTCCATTGGAAAATTCAGACGGCAATGGCATGCATAGGTGATGTATATCATGCAACAGGATGAGGGATTTATTCCATGAGATACGATGGACCTGTAAAGAGAAAAGAAAGGATAAACTTATTCGACAGCTGACATAGCAGGGTAACATATTGCTGTACCTGGAGGTACAGGACACCTAGGGTTATAAGTTTGATTTTCTCCGATTGTAACAAGTGGTAAATGTAATGTATTTTGTAATGATTGCACTGTCATATGGAATGTTAAATTATTTTAATGAAAAGAAGTTATAAAAAATCTAGATTTTTTTTTTCCACAGGCTGTGCATGGCTTATGGTACAGGCATGTTATTCTGTGTTTTACTGTACCTTGTGGAACCTAGTCAGACGTTGGCCTTAGTTAACCTCAAAATATGTCTGGTTTGGCCACTCCTAATCCGAGGGAATACTGTCTGGGAATGTTTTCCTGTTTGCAGCGGTTTTATGTGCAGCCACTTCACAGTATGCAACTTTCTGTTTTACTGATGATTTTTGCATTGCTTTCTCATATGATGTACTTTATGTGGGGACCATTTATAGTGAAGTAATCGATCTGTGTATTAAAGGTTCCGTGGAGTATGTCGGTTCAGTAAGACAACATTTTGTGCACAGTTTGAATACAGAGCTGTAAAGCTTCCAAGACAAACTCAGCACCCTTCACATTGAATATATCCGGATTTTGGCAAATCAGGGAGATTTTCCAGACTTCCCTGATTTATGTGCTTGAGTATGAGATAGTAGAAATGTAGTGCAAGATCTATTAAAAAAACAAACAAAAAACAGAGATGCACTTTGATTCTGATGATATGGGGGAAATTAAATGGTGCCTTAAGAAGTAGGAGGTATGTCACAAAATTGGCAGAATGGTCCGCCCGATTGCCCAGTAGTAGCACTTTGCAGTACCATGCTGTCATCCTGGTTTGGGAACAAGCTCGCCATGTGGCAGACAGGCAGCTGCTGATCGGGGAGTTCTGCCTGAGGCAGAACATCTCAATTGTGTGGGTCGACTCTTTGCTACTGTGGCAACTGGGATCTCTCCATCGGGGCCAAGTTACACTTTCCAGCTGCAGAAGAATCTGCTTGTTGGCTGGTACCCAGTGGCTAAGCAGGGGTCACAGAGTAGAAGCAGCTTACAGAAAATAAGGAGACTTGGAAGGTGTGTGAGTGGGGGATATATATGTACCAGTAAACTGGCTGGGCCTGGGGGAGGTGAGTCAAGGGTTAAGTTTTGTATGAGAATATAACTTTGTGGGCTGGACTGCTGGGCGCAGTTGAAAGTGCACTTGCATTCCAGTCTCGGGACCCAGGTCCATGTCCCAAGCTCAGGATCTTTAGTTGAGTCATCTGGAGCTTCAAGCATGATCCCCTTCAGTGTCTCCGGGGAGGTCTTGAGGCATCTGCCGTATGGCAGCCCTTAGCTGGCCTGGGTGTGGGAGGGGGGGTGCCATGCAGGTGAAACCCTCCATATAATTCCCCAACATGTGGCTGCATATGCTGCTGCTAACTTTATGTACATGTCAGCCACTTAGACAATCCCCAGCAGTCAGCCTTTGATTGACGGCTAGATTGGTAATCTTTCCACTGGGACGCTGCCACCTAGAGGAAGGCTCCTTTGGTGGAGGTGAACCATGGGCTGGGCAGCTGAGAGTGCTGGTTAGAAGAGTGGAAGCAGGGCTGACCTGCCGGTACAGTGGTAGCACTACTACTTGAGATGCCAATAGTGCAGGTTCGGGAATGGACCTGAGTCATCAGAGGGCCGGCTGGGGGAGAAGGATTGAGCGCCCCACAGTACACTCGTCTCCTTGAGGAGGCAGGACTCGCAGTCTCTACTGCGCTGTTGCCACCTGTGTTATCACAGAAGGTGATGTAGTCAGAGCTGGCACATGAGGGAGAGAGGACGCCAGCGTGCTCTGACACATACTGACATGCACTCAGCATCTGTGTGCGTCCCCAAGCATAACAGTCAGTGTCCTGGGGTTGGGAACACCAGAAGAATAGGAAACAAAAACCAGAATGCTGCTAAATGACATCCGCCCCAGACCCCACACTGCGACTGAGGCCCTCACCATGGACCAAGCTGCAGCTCTTTTGGGGGAAGGGTGCAGCCTGGCAGCCCCGCCCGGAGGGAGGCATGGAGGAACTAACGGTAAGGTAGGTCCCAGAGAAGGTGGCTGGTAAGGCTGGGCATAGGGGCAGGACCGAGGAGAGCCAGCTGACATGACAACAGGTCAAAGCATACGGGGAAAAAATAAGAGTGGAAAAAAGAGCAGGGGGAAGCCTGGAGGACCTGCAGGAGATATGGGGTGGGATCTGCAAAGAAGTGGTGTTGGAGTCAGTAGTAATATGAATACTGTTTCACACACTTAAAGGAAGACTTTACTAATGTAGCTGATCCCTCCCCCTCGCACAACTACCCATCTGATAAGTGTTTTCAGTGAATAATATTTTGTCAGTACCTTATAAGACCATAAAACTAGTTTTAAAGACTCCCATGTGACTTCTGTTTTAAAGAGCGGCCTGCCACTATTTTGAGGGCAGCACACACTGCTGCCGTGTGTTCTGCGTTAAAATGCCATGATGACTAATGGCTGAGGTTTGCATGATATGCAGCTGTGAGGTAGTGGGGTGCAGCTCTTTGAAAATGGAAGCTACAGAGGAATAATAAAACCTGCATTACTGTTTTATAAGGTACTAAAAAATCACAAACACTAATTGGGCAGATAACTGTGCAGGGAGATGGGGATAGCAGCTATGTTTGTGGAATTTTCTGTAACTTCCTATATATCTTGGTCTCTTAATACGTAAGCAGTAAGGTACGACAGGGTGTATATTAAAGGCTTTTTATTTTTGTATTATGTATTTATTGAGTTTTGCAAGGTTAAACTTACAAATAAAATCCACAGGTGAATCCACATTAATGTTTAACAGGCAATAATAGATATTTGCATAAGATACCAGCATGGACCCAACCCCTTTTGGTACAACATAGGGGGAAGTACCAATAATAATAAAAGAACAGAAAATAGCACATTGCTGAAACACGCAGCCAAGGAAATTTACAGGGATTAAATACATATATTAAGGAAAAGTCAAGAAATGTAGCATTACAACGACGACCTCCGGTAGGACAAATCCCCAATGGTATAACAGATATAATGTTTCACCATAATTTCCCTAAAACTCCCAGAAAAAATATACTCTCAGGTTCTTCTCTAATTACATGTACATGACTTACAGGCATAATAACAATCATGCACCAAGAACTCCCAAACTTAGCTGCACAAGATACAAAGCAAATATATAACCACAAGTAAAGGTCAGTACTATATGTGGAACAAACTTGAGTCCATAAAAAGCCGTAGACAACAGGCCAGTAGAGCCGCTGACTCAGTTCAGCCGGACTCAGAGGGTGATGTGTAGTCATTCTCATAGCATCCTGGGGAAAGAGCATTAAAGTTGCAAGAGGGGGCTAAAGGATAAACAACAGCGGGGACACCACAGGGTACCAGTCCCAAATCTGCAGTCCATTAAAGCCCCCATCGAACATAAGATAACACATAATCATCCCCAAGACCCCTGCAAACTAAACAAGTACACCCCAACCAGAGGGAACAATAAAATTGAACATACAGAACAGTTCTGCACATTAATAATGTCAAAGAGTCAGTCTCCATTCAAAGGATCATCCTCCGCATTGTCCTGCGTCAACTCCTATACAAGTAAACTGAGCATCTATTCGGCATCTTTTTGTTCATTAAACGTGTATGTTTTCCCATTCCAAGAGCGAGTTTGGCCTGCAGGAGTAGCTGGTGCTGGATTTTAAGCTGGCGCAAACAGTTTCACACTCCCTCATACAGTTTACGGTGCTGGCGAGTACTATAAGAGAGGTTGGGGAACAAGTGGATATCAGAATCCCCATACTTCAATTGATGACAAGGCCTTGCAGCAGATAGGATCCAATCCCTGTTGCCCACTCTTTTGCAGACAAGTAAAAATGTTCTAGGGGCAGACGAGTCTATTGCCATATGTTCTAGGGGCAGACGAGTCTATTGCCACCCAACGCAGGGCAATCCTGTAAGCCTTTTCTATGGAGGGCTGTGGCTCATCCTTGGTAAAGCCAAGAAGCCTGGGCAAAACAATACATTCAAACTCTAGGCCATCTTCACCTTCCACCGATTCTGGCAAACCGATCACCCTAATGTTCCTCTCCCAAGTCTGGTTCTCCACTGCCTCTAAACATTGGCGCAATAGGGTACTCTCCTTTATAAACTTGATAGTGACCTTGGCTGTTTTAACAGCATTGTTTTCTACTCTGGAGACGGTTTGGTCCAGTAAATCCATTTTTGTCTCTAATCCTGTCACTCTTGGGGTTAGGGCATTAAATTTATGGTCAGGATTTTGCACCGTCTGGATCAGTTGCCCAAAAGTGGTGTTAATTGTAGCCAACATCAACTCTTCCTCCACAGGTACTCCAGCAGCCCCGCCTTAATGGTCTGTTCAGGCCTGCTTTTGGTCTGCTGCCCCTTCGGCTGGAAGAAATTGGCTGGTGCTGCCACAGCTTCTTTTGTTTTTCCCGTCTTGCATACAGCTCTGACCTACAGTGTTATAGGAGTTCTTTCGGTAGCAAGAAATGCCCAAAAAACAACTTTTAATATAGTTTAAAGTTTCTCTGGAGCTCCAAGAAAATGCTGCTTACTGCTCGGCTGCTCAGCAGTGCCCCCATAAAGGCTTTTAATGCCCTCCCCATGGAGTGAAGCACAAGACTGGAGACTGTGTCCTTATGCCCTTATGCCCATGGGAACTGCATTTAAAGGGAGATTGTCAACCGTGTTAGGCTCAAAGTGTCTCTAGTTTAAGAAACACATTATGGTTGCTCATATTCTGTTGAGGTTGCTTATGTAGCTGGTGGTTTGATTCGGGAGTATTTTTTTTTTTTTAGAGGTGAAAAACTGATTGCCCACCGTACTGGTGTTACTGCACAGAAATATGTTTGCTTACGGTCTTTGATAACTCCCACTGTGTCTTTCTGGACTTGGAAATGCCCAAAAACAGTCCAGCCACTCATGATGCAGTAGGAGAGAAGACTGTTGCATCATGAGTGGCTTGAATGTTTCTTTTGGGGGGGGGGGGTGTTCCTAATGTTCAGAAAATATGTACTAAGACTAGATTAAGGATTTGTAACAAAATATTGTTGGGTATAATTACACCATTAGCGTGCACATCATTTTTACTAAGAAAAGCAAATAAAGCAACCAGCAAGAACAGTGAATTTTAGAGAAGGTAAGCAATCATGAAATGTGGGGTTTCTGCTAGAAATAATATAATGCAAAAAAGGTTGACGGTGTCCCTTTAAATACTTTAGTGAATACACTGGAGTGGCTTATTGCACTTACAAAATGACTCGCTTATGTTATGTATTCTATGTAAAGTGAAACTTGTATTTTTTAAACTCTGCTTTATTATGAGAAAAGAATGCACTGCAAGTCATGGCATCACAGTGTCACATAAATGGTTAGCCTCCTAAGATTTAGATGCAGACAAAAGAAAATATGTCTGCTTATTACATAGATGTTTTATTTAACATTTGAAGTGACCCACACACTTGTAACTTAGCTGCTTCCAGTGTTTCTTCTGTTTTATGTGACTTCCCTTTCAAGCGTTTCAACAGTACAACCAGGAAAACGATCAACATTTATAACAACAGTGGCATAACATAACTGACACTGTAACTCATACCTTCAGAACTTTCATAGTTACCAGAACAGAGTAAGCACTGGGAAGCAATTTCTTAGTGGATCTTTTCTAGGTACTCGGTTGGGGGGGGATTAAGGCCTCCTCTCTCTTCTTCTATGCCTCTTCCACCCTTGGGGCATTTAAATCCCTTGCTATCCTGGACTCCCAGCGTACTGATTTTTCTAGTGTGAGCCTTAATTTGGCTGTCGACGCTTCCATTCCTTTATTGTTGTGCACTGTACTAAGCTGGAACTCTAAAAAGATGGAGTTTTTACCTGTAGCCAGTTAGCAGTGATTTCCTTCTGGGCCACCAGGCACAGGATCTGTAGAAGGCTTTGCTGTTTTTGGTTCCCTGTTTCGTTAACTTTCATCCCTAGGACTAGGGATGTGAAGTCCAGTGCAATGGAGGCATTCCAGAGCCTGATCAACTCTCCATGGACCCAAGGTGGAAACCTTTAAAAAAGGGCTTAAAACATTTCTATTTAACCAAACATATGACCTATATAATCATTGAAGCCTGACTGTTTTTTTTAAGCAACAGATCGATAGAATTTGCTGTTTTATTTCTGCGTTGTGTTGCTGGAAATTTCATGTTGATTGGTTTAAGAAATTGTACAGCGCTCCGAGCCTCCAGGAAACATAGAAACATAGAATTTGATGGCAGATAAGGACCGCTTGGCCCACCCAGTCTGCCCATTTCCCTACCTGATGGATAAGTTGCAGATCCTAGTTAACCAGCAGCCTACTTCTTCCTACCCCCACCCCCTAGAATTGCCTTATGACTGTCCCATGCATGCTTGAATTCCACCACTGTTTTTGACTCCACAACCTCCTCTGGAAGGCCGTTCCATACATCCACAACCCTCTCTGTGAAAAAATACTTCCTTAAATTACCTCTGAGCCGCCCCCTTCTATCTTCAAATTGTGCCCCCTTGTTCTTGCACACCTCTTTTTTGAGAGATGCTACCCTCTTGGACTTTGTTGATTCCCTTGAGGTACTTGAAAGTTTCTATCATGTCCCCCCTCTCCCTCCTTTCCTCGAGCTATACATATTAAGCTCCTTAAGTCTCTCTTCATATGTCTTCTGGTGCAGACCCTGCACCATTTTAGTTGCCCTCCTCTGGACAGCTTCCATCCTGTCTATGTCTTTGCGGAGATTGGGTCTCCAGAACTGCACGCAGTACTCCAGATGTGGTCTGACCAGCTGTCTGTACAGAGGGATAATAACTTCCTGTTTTCTACTGGTGATGCCTCTCCCTATGCATCCCAGTATCCCCCAGCCCTCCTTGCTGCCCTCTCACATTGCTTGCCCACCTTTAGGTCATCTGATATGACTACCCCCAGGTCCCTTTCCATTTTTGTTGTTGTTAGTATCTCACCCCCCATTGTGTACTCTTCCCCTGGGTTTTTGTTTCCCAGGTGCATTACCTTGCACTTCTTAGCATTGAATCTAAGCTGCCATACATTTGACCATTCCTCTAACCTTGCCAAGTCCCTTCTCATCCTTTCCACCCCACCTTGTGCATCAACTCTGTTGCAGATCTTTGTGTCATCTGCAAAGAGACATACTTTTCCTTCCAGTCCCTCTGCAATGTCGCTTATAAAGACATTGAAGAGGACCAGTCCTAATACTGAACCCTGCGGTACCCCACTACTAACCCCCCTTTTTTCAGAGTGGACTCCATTTACTATTACTCTCTGTGTCCTATTCTCCAGCCAATTGTTTACCCAGGCTGTCATCTTGGGACCCACTTCTAGGCTGGCTAACTTGTATATTAATCTTTTGTGTGGGACTGTGTCAAATGCCTTGCTAAAGTCTAGGTAGGCCATGTCCACAGCCCCTCCCTGATCAACTACTTTGGTCACCCAGTCAAAGAAATGTATCAGATTTGTCTGGCATGACCTTCCTGCTGTGAATCCATGCTGCCTTGGGTCCTGTGCCCCTCTGGCCTCTAGATACTCAACAATTCTTTCCTTCAGAAGTGATTCCATCATTTTCCCTACCACTGAGGTTAAACTAACAGGTCTGTAGTTTCCTGCTTCTGCCTTGCTCCCACTTTTGTGAAGGGGAATCACATCTGCCCTCCTCCAGTCCTCAGGTACCACCCCATCCTCCCATGATTTGTTAAAGAGGGTAGTCAGTGGTGTCACTAGTTCTACCCTTAGTTCTTTTAGAATTCTGGGATGAATCCCATCAGGCCCATTGCTTTGTCCACCTTCAGTTTTAAGAGCTCTTTCAGAACCCTTTCTTCTGTAAATGGGCTGGTATCAACTTCTGTATCCAGAGTGTTTCTACTGTTTGTTTTGGGTACCTCCCCCTCTTCCTTTGTAAATACTGAGCAAAAATATTTGTTTAGTATCTCTGCCTTTTCACAGTCACCCTCTGCCCACCCTCCCTCCCTTTATTAAGCCTCACTATCCCTCCCTTGGTCTTCCTTCGCTTCCTGATGTACCTATAAAAGGTTTTATCCCCCTTCTTAACTGATTTGGCTATCTTTTCCTCGGTTTGGGCCTTTGCTGTTCTGACTGCCTTTCCAGCTTCCTTTTGCTTTAACTGATACAGTTCTCTGTCCTGTTCCTTCTGTGATTCCTTGTACTTCCTGAATGCTTTCTTTTTCTCTTGAACCTTCACTGCCACTTCCTTTGAGAACCATAGGAAGGAGCGCTTTATAAATAAAGTGTCTGTCTATCTGTCTCCCAGAACGAAGTTATCTTTAGGCATGCCCAGCATTTGTGATGGTGTGAGCAAACAAGTCCAAACCCTTGCCAACAAAGGTTGCTGTTTCCAGCTTGGAAATGTCTTGTTAAGGTTGGCGTGTGGAAAAACCCAGTCATACATTTCCATTTATACTCCCTCCACCCTTGTGAGGCTGTTAACTTTCCATCCCCTTTCCCATGTCTTCTTCCACTCTTCTTCACATATAATGATCCCAGCCTCCGTCTACCACTGCTCCGTCAGACTGGTAGACTCAGGGTGATCTTCCCCATCAGAGTTTTGTAGGCTCTGGACACTATTCCTCCCCTACCCATGAGCATGGCTGCTAAGTAAAAGAAACATTTCAGGGATGTCAAGCCCCTGTCAGCCTTGGGTATTAGGATGTGAGATTGGAGGTAGTGTTTTATTTGCAGATATCCATGGAAGTCACCTGTACTAGGCCATATGTTCCTTGTAGTTCCCTGAAAGGTACTGTGGATTTGATACTGATCAAGGCCTCGTACCTGGTAAGAGTTTGTTCTGTCTTGAGAAAACTGGGTCAGTACATGATGGAGTGCAGTTGGGATCCCCAGTTATCACTGTGAGGGGTCCTGTCTCATTTGGTGTTTGTGTGTAATTCTAGCTTTAATTAGAATCCTGAGAGTATGTTGAGTCCACAGATTTATTTCCTTCTGTATCTGAGGTGAGAGAGATGCGTGGGGGCAGCCGGATAGGGGATGGTGCAAAGCTGTTGGGCTTCCATTTCTCGCCACCCCTTGTCACTTCTTTGCTTTAATCAGGATACTATGGGAACTAGTTGTGTGGCAAGATAATATAGCTTGAGATGAGGCATGGTCAGCCCTCCTTTCTCGTGGGGAAGTGCTAGAATTTTTTTGCTAATTCTGTCTGCCCTTTGCCCATACAGAGGACAAAAGGAGTTTTGGAAGGTTTCTGCAGAGTGCCGCTGATATGTTGATGGGAAGAGGAATAGAAAACATGGCAGGATGTTCATTCTCAAGTTGGCAGTTCTGTCTCCCAGAGTGAGGGAGAGCAACTCCCATCTGGAGATGTTGGCTTGAATTTCGGGCCAGTGCTTTTCATAGTTTATTTTAAAGGACAAATAAACAAGGAATTAGGGGGGTGAATGAAACTGGAAACGCTCCTGTGGATGTGTAGAATAAGGGCTACTGATTTACATGATGCAGGTATTTACCTGAAAATCAGCAATTTTTCATGGTTTCTTCACTAATGAAAAGTTCCCTCGAATGTAAACAAAAACGACAATAGTCTCCGATTCCGAGCCGCAGCTCGGCTCACAAAATGGAGTGGACGTGCATACGCGATGATGTCATCGTAGCGACTCCGCTCCTTCTGTTGAAACCTATGGGCACCTGATGCACAAGCTGAGTATCGATACATATGACGAGAGCCACATACAGAGCCAATATAAAACATTTAAAAACAGTGCCCATAGGTTTCAACAGAAGAAGCGGAGCGGAGTCGCTATGATGATATCATCGTGTATGCACGTCCACGCCATTTTGTGAGCCGAGCTGCGGCTCGGAATCGGAGACGATCACCATTTTTGTTTACATTCTCAGGAACTTTTCATTGGTGACGAAACCATGAAAAATTGCTGATTTTCAGGTAAATACTGGCATCATGTAAATCAGTAGCCTTTATTCTACACATCCACAGGAGCGTTTCCAGTTTCATTCACCCCTCCTAATTCCTTGTTTATTTGTCCTTTAAATAATGAGGACAGATTCGGTGTTATTCTAACTCCAGGAATCACTCATTTGATGTTTACACTTTATGTAAGAAGGGCTTAAGTGTGATGGTAACGGAGAGCACGAACAACTCTGCTCAATGCAGGAAAGCTGTAGCTAAGGCTAACAGAATGCTGGGGTGTATTGCAAGGGGATTCTCATCTAGGCATAGGGAAGCAATCCTGTCCCTCTACAGGTCCTTGGTCAAGCCGCAATTGGAATACTGGGTGCAGTACTAGCGCCCGTATCTGAAGAAGGATATTAGACTGCCAGAGGGAGTGCAGCGTAGGGGGACAGAAATTATATTGGGGATGGAAGGCAAAACCTACGAGGACAGGCTAAGGGATCTGAGTTTATTCACCCTGGAGGAGAGGAGGGATAGGAGGATATAATTGAAACGTTCAAGTACTTGAAGAGAATCAAGAAATCTAGCGCTGATGGGTTATTTAAGATGAGGAAGGGAAGGGACACGGGGCATGGGCTAAGATTAGAGGGGGGCAGATTTAGGAGAGAGAGATGAGGAGACATTACTTGACGGAAAGGGTGGTGTCAAAATGGAACACCCTACCAGAGGGGGGTGACTTCATGTAAGATGGTTGGTGGGTTTTTTTTTGTTTGTTTGTTTGTTCTTTCTATTTTTCCTCCTTCTCCCCTCAGCTCCGGTCTGCTCGGGAAAACCTAGGAGTCATCCCACTGCGGTCCGCTCCTACCTGGTCAGTCCTCTGTCGCCCATGTAGCCTCGGTTTACCCCCACGGGCGGGGACGAGGTGGGCCCCAACACCCCGAATTCCTCTGGCAGCGTCAGTCAGGAGGGTGCCAGGAGGGCAGCCGCATATTGAGGGCAAGCTCCAGTGCTCCCTCTCTGCCAGAGCTGAAGGGTATTTTCCCCTGTTCTGGGGAGTGTCTGGCACTCTGACATCAAGGCGTGCCACCGACGTCTGCCACTTCCCGCCCCTTCACTACACTCAGCGCTTGCTGTGTCTCCGGCTTCCACTAGAGGTCAGCCAAGCACCGAACAGGGACCCCGTCCCTCCTGGGAGAGGAGAGCTGTCCTCCGGATGCTCGATCCTCTCCCTCCCCTGCCAATCCTCAGCAGACGGTGGGTAGTTTTAAAAGGGCATGGGACACGGCATGGGGGAGGGTCTGGGTAAGTAGTGCTGAGAACTTCGGGGAGGGGCAGCTGCAATCTAGGGGTGCTAGCTGCACACTTGAACAGACTTGATAGACCATGAGGCAGGGGCCTATTCTCAGGATACTTACTACCCCACAAGAAAATTGAGGAGTGGCGACCCATTTTTTTTTTACTTCCGGTTTCCTAACAAGCATTTGAAAAAAAAAAAAAAACTGAAACTCAAGATGGTCACGCTAAGGACAGTGATATTGTCTTTGCAGACAGGTCATTGGCTGGGATCCCTGGATCTGACAGACACCCATTTTCATATCCCAGTCAGACAGTGTCACAGAAAATAACTCGGATTCAAGCTGGATACCTGCCAGTAACAGTGCCTGAAAATAGGCAGGATTTGTCTAGTGCACTTACCCGGTCAACAAAAACTAAATAAATAAATAAATAAAAAACAAGTCTCCCGTTTAGTCTCACCTCAGCTCCAAGGATTTTCTTTTTTTTAATCTTTCTTTATTGAGTTTTCAATAATATAAGCCATACAGCTAATTCCTTCTATAAATAGATCAGATTTTACAATACATTCCATCTATCATGTTAGCTTCAGGATTATTTTTTTACAGAGTTGATACAACATTTGGGGGTATACCCACACTGGCTAGTAGTAAACAAAGGACTGTACCCATATGCTGAGCCACGCAAGAAGTGTGTGTCATTTACAACATTAGGTGAAAAAAAGGATATAGGTATCTGTAACCTAGTCAGTTAATATGCCCACAATCCTAATGAAGTTACTTTCTAGGAATCTGTTTGGCTTCAACCAACATTACTCCCCACTCTCCACAACTTGTGTAAAAAACCCCTATAAAATTTACTTCAAATATCTGCAAAAAATCCCAGATCTTATAAGACAGAACCACAGTCCTGCCAGAGTTATATCCTCTCAGATATGCGGATAGAAAAATGATGCCCTTTTGAAACCTGAATGTTCGAGCAATTATATCTCTTATATCAGTTGCCATTTTAAACTACAGCACTGATACCAAACAGAAAAAATATAAGGGCAACATATTTTAAACAGTGATAACGATGTTCTATCACCCTATCAGAGAAGTTCTCAGTGGTGCAGGTTAGTTATTGACTTCTTAGCCGATCCACTCAAAAAGGGCCAAGGAACACAGTTCTGCGGATTTAAAGTCTCTTGCTTACTCACGGTCCCTCTGATTGACCGTCAGAGTCGTCTTGGCTGCAGTTCTCTGGGGCGCTCCGGAATTCAGCAGCTGTCTTTTGTACCCATTTCTCTGCATCTTTTGGATCATTAAACTGAAAGGTTTTACCTCCATATTGAATCCAAAGGTGCGCTGGAGCTAACAGTGAATTGGCGATCCACAAACCACGAAGCTGTTGACGGATGCCGTTGAACTGTTTTCTTCTATTGCGGGTTGCATAGGCCCAGTCCGGGAACAGGCACACATCCTGACCCTCATGTTACAAAGGATGACCAGCACGAGCTGCCGCAAGGAGAATGTCCCTTACCTCTGGTCCTGTTGTGATCAGCATAGTGGTGCATAGTTGGGAAGAATTCGTGCGGGAGGAACGATGGTTTATTCGGTAAGCCTGCCGCAGGTCAGAATCTTGCCAGTTGTCCGGTAGCTGTAGCGACCCTCTTACCCAGGAATGTAAAAACTGAAGAGTGTTGACCCCCTCTATTCCTTCCTGAAATCTGACAATACGCACATTTATTGCCCGGGCTCCGTTCTCCAAAGTTTCTAACCGGGCACGGAAGTGAGAATTCTCCTGAGTTAGCTTATGTACTGTGGATAAAGTTTTAATTGATCGATCGTCTGCATCTTTAGCTGAGGAGGCAGCCACTTCAGTTTTAGCATCCTGGTTACCCATTCTTTCCAGGATACGCTCAATCTTACAATCCATGTCCCGGACTGCTTTTAAAACTGTGTTCCAAGGGGGAGCTTCATCTGACGATTTTTGCCCAGTAGATTGTGAAGGGCCTGGTGTATAGCTGTCCCGGATTTTTGGATTGCTCCTCCCGTACCTTTGTTGCGTCCCATATCATTGTTTTTTTACAGAGAGAGTCCTGAAATATGACTCTTAACTAGTAATGTAGTCAAAAATCGAAAATCTTTGAGAAAAGGTTACGTTTTTAGCGTTTTAAGTTGTAAGGTGTGGAGAGCTGAAGTGAAGCACGTCCTCTCTATAGCGTGGCTCTCTAGCACCCCAGCTCCAAGGGTTTTCACAACATGTCTGGCAGCGGTGGCAACACATCTGAGAAAACAAGGTGTGGTGGTTTTCCCCTACCTGGTTGACTAGCTAGTCTCAGAGAGAACAGAACAAGAGGCAAGGTGCTTAGCTCAGTTGGGAAGAAGTACTTTGGAGAACCTGAGATTCTTGATAAACCTGCAGAAGTCTCAGAGTCTGTTCAGTTATTGGACTAAATTGGTGCAGAGCTGAACAGCTTGCAGGGGAAAGCTTTCATCCCGCAGGCCAGAGTTACAGCTTTGATAGCAACAGCAGAGACTTTCACAGCAGGTCAGTCAAGATCTGCAAGAGACCTCCTACAGTTGTGGTTCCACGGGCAGGTTCCAAATGAGAGATAGTGCCACATAAGGGACAAGTGGTCCCAAAGATGGGATCCACTTTCAAAGCTAGTGCCAGTGACAAAACACCAGTGGAATCATTAGACTAGTGGAAGGAAGAAAGCAATTTCAGAGAGGCCATTCCCTTCCTTCAGCAATTACCAGCAAGTAAAGTGTTCTTACTGCGGATGCCTCTCTCATGGGGCGGGTCACCCATCTGTAAGACCTCACAGTGAGTGGCACATGGAGCCCACAGGAGTCACTGCATCACATAAACCTCCTGTAGCTCAGAGCAGTACTGTTATCAATGTAGTCTTTCTTCTTCCAGCTACAGGGTTAGGCTGTCCAAAAAAGGACAGACACCACCACCACAATGTACTACAACAAGCAGGGAGGAACAACTAGATTCTCAGAACTGTGTACAGAGGCATTGAGGATCTGGTACCCAGCATATTCCTTAGAAGCAAACATATTTGCAGTGCATCTGTCAGGCAGATGGTGTCCTGTCAGATTCAGTGGAATCAGCCAAGGATATCACGAATGGACCATAGACCAGCAACTTCTGGCTACAGTATTCAGAAGGTGGGGCACTCCCAATATAGACCTGTTTACATCTTGGGAGAACTACCAGCTCCCACAGTTTTGTTGTAGACCACCAGCCAGAGGAACAGTCTCAGAGGACACCTTGATACTGTGCTGGTCAGGGAAGTTCCTCTATGCCTTCCCACCGTTTCCACTCGTTCAGAAAGTACTCCTGAAACTCAGGAGGGAACCTGCAACAGTGATCACGATGGCTCCAGACTGGGACAGACAGGCCTGGAACTTGATGCTCCTGGTCCTGGCTGACAAAAATCCAGTCAGCCTGCCAAGAATCCAATCAGCCTACCACTCAGATTGCCACTCAGTCACAATCTGTTGACTTTGTCTCAGGGCAAAATGACATTTCTGAACCCCAAGACTCTCTGGCTGCGGGCATGGCGTGGTTCTTGAGGAGTTAGAATTTTCAGGACTGGATCTCGTAGAAGAAGTCCTGAAGGTGCTTAAGGTTTCAAGGAACCCACTACCAGGAAAGCTTACTGCTCTAAACAGAAAAGGTTTTCTTACTGGTGTGCCGCAGAAGAATATTTCCCAGTAGAGGCAGGGTTGCGTATAATTCTGCAATATCTAGTACACCTATAGTTGTTAAAGGAGTACTACAATCAAAATTTGCAAAAATGGGGGGTGCCAGAGAGCCAGCTTCCAGGCAGGAAGTGTTTTCTGCAGCTCTGCACTTCTTGCTCTTAATTTACCGACTAAAACATACAATTTTAGCTGAACTTTTTATTTCAACTGAACTTAGTGAATTCTGCAGATTCTCAGCTCTCCAACGATACCAGACTTGTGATGGGGCGTGCTAAGCAAAATCAGCCTCATTCGGCTGCAAATTTGAGGCCTTCTACTGTACCTCAACCTCGGCCTCCTAGCTCTGATCAAGGCCACATGGTGGGGCTTGCTACTTCTAAGGACCCTCCATGGCAAGTACTCGTTGAATTTGTCAGAGCGATGGACTCAAAACTCGAAAAAACACTTTCTAAATTGGAGACCCATGATACAGCGATAACAGCACTGAGCTCAACTGTTGCTGACGCAGACAAGTGATCTCTAGCAGCTCAGACTACAGCAGCTATCCTGATGAAAGAAAACCAGCAACTAAGATATCGCCTGGAGGGAGTGGAGAATATAATTCGGGCAGAGAACGTCAGAGTAGTTGGCCTACCTGAAGGTGTGGAAGGGGTGAACCTTTTGTCCTTTATGCACCAGTGGCTGGCTGAGACCCTATCGATCCCAGAGGATTTCGAATGGACAGCTCTGCGGCAGGTGTACCGAGCAACACCAAGGGTACGGCCTGCAGACGTGGGTCAACTGAGGACGGTGATCCTGAAGATGATGGGTCCGGAGGTTCGGGACATCCTAATAGGGGCAGCTCGTGCAGCTTCTCCCTTGGAGATCCAGAACCATGAAATCAAGCTATTTCCTGATCTCTCCTACCAGACACGCTCGAGGAAGAAACAATTCGACGCAGTTTACCAGAAGCTTCGTTCGTTGGGGATAGCACACTCCTTCTTGCTACCAGGCCATCTAAGAGTCACATATGAGGGTTGGACTTGGCAATTTACAGACCCGAAGGATGCGGGTCGCTGGACCGAAAAAGCGGCTACTGAATTTAACAGAAAACCAGGACTGGAAAATGTGGTCAGCTCTGATTTGGAGGAAGGCTGAGTACTAACTCTGACTTTTTCGTTAGTCATTCATTTTACTTTGCCTAGTAGTTAAAAGTTAGAGACTGGGATACCTAGGGTGAAGTGATATTTTGGGAGAGGGGGTAGTGTTGTTTAATCCGGGTCGCCCCTGAAAAAGGGACCTTCGGGGCTCAGTGGGCCTACCCGGTCACCAAAATTTAATAAATAAATAAATAATCCCTTCTCATAGTTATACTGACTCAGTTTAAAATTTTGTTCATGTTATTTCAATTGCTCCTATTGTGTACTGAGATCTGTTCTAAGCTAATTGGTTGTATGGAGAGTGGGTAGGAGCAGGAGACAGCGGAGTGCATGGGAACCATGTCTACTTTTAATATGTTTTCTCTTTGAAAGGTCACAGCACTACTGGTTAGTCCAGTTCAAATTTTGGGATATTCTACCTAATAAACGGACTATCACCTTAGCCATGAAGCGGCTGGCAACTTGGACTTTCTTATGGGACAGTTGGTGAAATTTGCCAATTATTTTATTTTATCCCCTACTCCTGCCACATACTATGTAAGAGCTAGAACAAAGTGATATTCCATATTTTGGTATTGTAACGGAATGAATCCTCTTGCATGAGGGAAAAAAAGCTGTAATGTCTTTTTATTAAATCAATAAAAAGAAAGTACAAAAAAAAAAAATTTGCAAAAACAAATGTGGTGCAGCGTGTTTAGATTTATATGTTTAGTTCTGGTGTGTCCTTCCCTTTGTTTGCTGTTAGGAGTTTTCACTAATTTGCCTAGTAGTTTTATAGCCTCTGGGGATCTCCATGTTAGCATGGTTTATTGCTTTTCTTTGCCCTACAATGCATCCTGTCTCAGCAAGTGGTGCCTTGCGTAGACTGCGTACTTGAACGTGTATTTTCCTACTGGCCACAAAAAAATGGCTTGTTAGGCATAGATTTTGGCTTAACTACTCCAAGTAACTAAAAAGCTTGGTAAAGAATACTAGGGTTATCTTGTGGGGCGGTGTCAGACTTCAGGCAGTATATCTACTGAAACTACTCAGAATGTGTCACTTTTGCCATCCAAAGTTATAATTAAGGCATTGAACAACAAAAAATAGCTAAGGAGTACCTCCTCTTGTAGAAACTGTACTGGCTTAGATAAATGCAGTGGTCTGATAAACTGACATAAGCTCAGGTCCTCAGAATGGTATAAACAGTCTGCTACAACTGCATAGACCTGGTTTGTGTATTTAAGTGCCACGGTGGTACCTATACAGCATTTCATAAAAGCATTGTTTTTTATTAAACCAAGGGGAAAACAATCCGGCAGTAAGGAATGACAGGGTGCTTTGTGGTGGGATAGTAGCATGCCTCAAGTGGGTTGAACTTCTGCCAAGTGCTTCCACTAGCTGGGAGGTGCCATTGTAACATGGCATAAATAGTCATACAGAGAAATAGAAGTAATTGGAGGGAAATAGACCACATGGTACGTTTTCAGCCGTGCATTAATTCCCTAGATATGCACGGTTGAACAGTACCAGTAGTGGCCACAAAACATAGTGGCGTCAGAGAAGTAGCATAGTACACATGGAGCGACCCAGTGGAGAGACGAATAGTAATAGCATTAGAAACATTACCACAACACGCCACTGCAAGTACAATATGATCAAGCCTACTGAGTAATCATACAGTGTCACAGCGCACATCATGGCCAGACAAATCATAAATAGGAACAAAGCAGCACTTCCAAACCAGTGCACATGATAGGGCAGGAACAAAGAACAGCAACACTGACCGGGAACACTGACCACAGCCGAAGTAGTTCATCAGTCAGTACAGGAGAGGATATGTATTCCAACAATGCATTTCAGATGTGTAGATTTACAATCAATGGGCTGGGAAACTCAGTACCACACATCTGGCCCAAAATAATCTCCGGCACACAACTTCTGTTTTCAGCTGTACATTACAGAAATCTGTTGCACCGCCCTACAACAGCAACAGAGATCTGAATGTGATCGTAAACGTATCACACAGAAATAGTAGTGTTAGACAAGTAGCAGTAGTAAATGTTACAAGAACTGTGAATGTTATAGTAGTATTTTGTAAGAAATTATCATTAAACGTGCACAATTGATCATTGTGCAGCATTATGCAAATGAGCAGTATATCCCATAATGCCTATTGTTAGTAAATGGTTACAGATATAGAAATGAGTGAATTACACATTTTTTCTCCATTTAAAAAGGAAAAAAAAAACTAATACTTTATCAATAGTTCAAGAAATAAAACAACATTTTTCAGAAATCAAGTTTATTAAGTAATAAGCCACGACAGGGTGTGGATTAAAGGATTTTAATGCATACCCCAGGGGTGTCCTTACGCCCTTGGGAAGTGCATTAAAATCCTTCAGTGCACACCCTGGAGTGGCTTATCACACTTATAAAATGGTCCACTATCATAAAAGAATTAGTTTGATGTACTCTGATAGGGATTAAAACTTATTTACTATTGTTAAAAGAGTGTACAATACATTACCTGTAAAACATCTAAAAACTAAAAAAAGTAGTCCCTATTAATGCAGAAAATAGGATATGTCAGCAATAGGTTAACTAGTACAGTACTTTGCAGTAAAAGTATTTATTAGTAGAGTTGGTTGAAAATAAATACTTTCTCTGTCACATGTAAATTTTATCATATAAATGCTCTGTAACATTTGTAAATTTGTAAGACATAAGCAGTGTTTAAAACTTAATTTTCATTACACTGTAGTTATATACTCTAATTGAAGGCAGCCTTCTCTTTATTTTTGTTTTTTACTTATGTGCTGTAGTCTAGTACATAAAAGGAAAACTGCTATAGAACTGAGGTGAAAGGTTAGTAAGAAAAAAAACAACTTTAAACCTGCCAGGTTCCTTTTTTTTGATGGGCAAGGAGGGTAGATTTCACCTGAAAACTCCTATATAAGATTCAAATGTACATGCTTTTACTAACATTAGCAATGTATTTTGAGCACTTTGGGTCTGCCTCTGCCTATTTAACTGTGTTTTCCCACCTTTTCTTTTTGTTTATAAAGTTTTACTGTATTGCCTACTTTCTTCATCCTGTTTTTTGTTTTCTGTTTTTCCCCGCATTCAAGACATAGAATGTTTGTCATGGAATACAGAGATTCAAATTCTGCTCTATTCCACTTATAGAATGTTACTCTCCTGACATTTTGTACACACAGACAACAAAGGCCTGTTTTAGAGCCAGAGACTCAATTATATCACTGTCAGGGCAAGCATAAGAGATTTCCTTGCTGAGCAGGTAAAGACAGAAGGGGAATTTTTCATTGTTAGAAAACAAACCGTTGTAATAAAAACTATAAACAATACTTAATGTTTCTAATTTGTTTATGTGTGTAAGGAGAGTGTGATGATCAGGGAAACAACATTTAATTCATTTATTTTATTTTTTATTTAAGGTAGTTTTATTTTTAGGGCCCAGTTGAAGGTTTTTTCACAGTGTAAAGGCAACAGCCATGTTTATAATGGAAGATCAGTTTTGGTTGAAGGGGGACTGATGGAAGATAGTTCTGGTTGTATGAGGACTGATTTGCTCATTGTGTGATGTGGTTTAGGACCAGGATGACTGTGCGTATAAAGAGATTTAATGTACAGTTAGCTGATGTCTCTTGGCCAATGAAATTTCTAGATTTTTTCTTGCCATTTTGTAATTATTTAAATAAGGATGGTTTCAGAAACAATATGTGTGATAGTGAAACACACATTATGTGATATAAACACATATCAAAACTAACAGATTTGTCTGGTTTTAATATCTGTAACAGAACTAGTAGCAATATACCCTATATACAAAGCCATGTTACAAGTGCATTAAGCCGCTCGAAAGGAGGCATTTACAAGGAATTAATGCATGGTTGGGTGGTTGGAGCACCCCCCCAACCATGCATTAATTCCTTGTAAATGCCTCCTTTCTCATGGCTTAATGCTTACTTATCCCACCACAACACATCCCCTGGAGTGCCTTGTTATGATTATGAAATGGATCCATTGATAATGAAGACATTTCTTGCCCAGACAAGTAAAGACATTTGAAGTTTGTTTTTTTTGTTAATAACAAAAGAAAGAACAAGATTTAGCTGGTGCCAACAAGGCTCGTCTTGCCTTTTTATGTTATCTTTGTTTATTTTTGCAGCAAGTCGTACTGTCTCACCAGTATCACTGTTGTTATTGTAGTTATTTGAGAACCACATCCAATGTCAGTCTTACGGATTTTTTGTATACAGTGCCCACAGGGAGGGCTTTGACGCAGCATCACTGCTTTTTAGTAATGCTACCACTGTATATTTACACTGTACACAGTGGTTCAAGTCTCCCCAACATGAGGCAGTAAGTTTCATCCCTCCAGCAACAAACGCACTTATAGCTGCTCCTCCGTATCAACATTTTTTAATTCTCTAATTGGAAACTGGAAACTAGTTTGAGGGAGGGAGATTTTTTTTTTCCTTCTTAGACTGGCCAGGTAGGGCTTGGGATTTGTCAAGTTGTTGAGCGAAGGGTTTTCTTTTCTTTGTTAATTCCCTGATGGCCCAGATTTGGCCAGGGACTCATCAAGTAGTTTGGTGGAGGAGGGGGAGCATACTATTTTAAACTCTTAATAGGTCAGATTGGACACTGGACCGATTAAGTAGTTGAGAGAGGGGAGCCAGGTTTTGTTTTCATTCCCTGATGAGTCAGGTTGGGCACTGGTCCCATCAGTTAGCTTGCTGGAGGGGGACACATGTTTTTTATTCCCTGACAGGCCAGGTTGGGCTCTGGACCATTCTGCTGCACCGCAGGATGGGCTGGAGTGTGCATGGCAGTGTTATCCTTATGTGAAGACATTAAATAGTTGGTATAGCACAGGAAAATGCTACGCAAAACTGGAGGAATGCTAACCATTTCCAGAAATGTGTAGCAGTATTTATTTATTTAATTCAGATTCAGATTAATACCTTTAAGCCAAAATAGGCTAGTTTACAAAGGCTCCAAATCAGAGTAAACAGAACAGGCCATAAATACAGGTAGCTTCGTATATGGCACCGTATACAGGTCAGGTTACACAGGGGCTGAGGTTACATAGGCTACAGTTTTATACAAGGGTATGATACAAATAAGGTAGACAAAGATACCCCAGTGATTTTGTTTCAGAAGAGTACTAAGGAGAAGATGACACCTGCACACTGAGGTGCGGCTCAGTGTTTAAGTGGTCGCATGATTCAACTAGAGGCAAGCAAGTTTCTAGGTAGTGGTGGAGCAGATTTAGCTGCCAAGGGAGGCTTTGTTTATGGTTCAGCAGGGGGCTGGTAATGAAGGGTGGGGAAGGGGTATTGGTAAATAGAGACATTGAGTGGGAGCACATGGCGTCCTAGGGGCTGTGAAAGAGAGAGAGAGATCGGGGTAATCAGACATAGGTGATAGAGGGTACGGTGAGGCCAGTGTGAGCAGAGTGAAGCCAGGTGAGCAGAGTCGAGCAGTGAGCAGTAGACTGCTAACCATTTTTTTCTGTGAGTCCATGGCACAGTAGACAAAATTAATAAAATCAGATGTATTTTTTAAAATTTTGCTAATCATTCTGTGTCAAGTGCTATACATTTTTACAGCTGATTAGCGCATTCACTCATAAAACTGCTGATCAGTTTTTTGGGACTTATTTAATACCCTGTTATGTGCATGTTGCGGCGACTGTAGAGCTGAGATTTCTTCAGCGTTTTTTTTTGTTGACCATGAAGGGAGGGATAGGCAGCTCTGCCATTTTCAGCACTGCCCTGGGGGGAGGGTGGAAGATAGATGCAAACTGACATATTGAACCAGATTAAGCTGTTGGTGGTATTTTAGTAAATGGGGGAAATTTGGCCAGTACCCCAAATTCCCGTACTTTTTATTAGGGACAACTACTTGAAATATTTAAATCTAATGCCTCAACTATAGAAACTGTTCTCTTTTGGCGATAGAAACTAGAAAAAGATTATTCAAGGCAAATTAATATAATAAAAAAAGAAATGGGCACATTTCAATACAAAGGATTACATCCCTTTTACAAGAACAGAGGTTTGGTTCACAGGGCTGTCGGGCACACAAGAACCCCTTTGACAATTGTAGGGACAAAATCTTAGTTTGAACCCAGCTCCCTACTCCAGTCCTGCTTCTGTTATGCCTCTAATACTTATAAATGGATTCAACCTTAATTTGCATTTAATAATCATTAGGCATAAAAATGTGTATTCAAAGACAAACTGAATAAGATTTTTGTTAATCAAAGAACTGTAGTATATGAGTATACGTTCATCCAAAGGTACTGAATGATGTTACATATGTTTTTTACACTTGTGATCTGATTTATTATGTGCTAATTGATTTTTCTATAAAATACTAGTAAACCACTTAGCTAATTGCCTCCTGACGAAGCTCATACGAGCGAGGCACTGAGGCTGCTGTGTAACGGTTGTACCTGGTCGGTGAATGCCTTATACAGAGGACCTGTTGGTGTTAGCAATTTGCTGCTACATGACAATAAAACCTTAGAACTTACTAATGTTGGTTTGTACTATTTCTTTCATCAGGGATAAATGACCTGGCGGGAATGGGATCAGAGCAGTGCAGGAGGAGTTTGTGGAGTTGGGGAGGGGCCTTAGGCACGCATGGTAACCTTTTCGGAGGTGCTGCCTGTCTATAGCATGGGTGAGGCTAGGGTGCTCCACACCATGGGATTCAGTCAGTGGTTGAAAAACTGGTGCAGAGCTCAGGGTTTTGGCTTCATTGTGGACTTGGGGTCCACCTGGAGGGATACAGGCCTTCACTGGTGCGATGGTCTGCATCTGTCCAGGAGGCGAACCAGGATCCTAGGTGATAGGTTTAAATGCTTCATTGGCAAGCATTTAAACTAGCCAAGGTGGGTGGCACTGAAAAGGAGCAGGGAAATCCCAGCCCCCACCCCTTCAAAAAAAAAAAAAAAAAAAAACAAGGTAGTTAGTGAGGCAAACACCAAGATAGAGAAGTCGATAGGGAGAAGGGCAGGAGTAAATGGAGAAATAGGCAAAGGCAGTAAGGACAGGGATGGGGCTAAAAGGGGTAAGGCCATCAAAAAATGGAGGGCAATGAGTACCAACGTCCGTAGTCTGGGTAACAAGCTCCCTGAACTAGCTGCCTTGTTGGAAGAGGGAAGCCTGGATATCATGGTAGTCACAGAAACATGGTACACAGAGAACCATGACTGGAATGTCAACATACCAGGGTACACAATCTACAGGAGGGACAGGGAGGGTAGAAGAGGAGGAGGCACATCTCTCTACGTAAGGGATAGGATCAAAGCAGTGGAACTAAAGGGTAAACGGGGAGGAGAAGAGGCACTGTGGGTCACCCTGAACACAAGCAATGGCACCACAATCCCCATGGGTGTTGTATACAGACCCCCATCTCAGGGGAAGGAAATGGACAAGGGAATGATAGAAGGCATCCTTTGTATGGCAGAAAAAGGGTAGTTCTAGCGAAGTGGATATGTTGTTCACTACACACTGTGTAGCTCAGGTTCTCTCCTTAGTGCTCTGCGTTTTAGGCCTGGATCCTAATACTTCGGAATTTCCGAAAATAATTTTAAAGTTTACTAGACTTAAGTCTTCATCTTCCCTCACGGCTGCTATGGATACTAAATCTACTCCCGGCTTCCGTCGGTGCCCTTGCGGGCAGAAGATGTTTCGGACCAACCCGCATGCCACATGCGTTTAATGCCTGGGACTTGCTCATGATCCACAGGCCTGCAATCTCTGCAAGTCTTTCGCGCCTTCAGTTCTTAACCGCACTGCCTGACTTCAGCTGGGCGCCGCGAGAAACGGTTTCCGCCGGTGAAGTCAAAGGAGGCCCGTTGGGTGGTGGCCGCGGGTTCCGCAGAGCAGCTGGAGCAGTTGATCACCCTTAAGGAGGAAGTGGCCCAGGCCACGTCATCTTCCTCCTCGACGTCGGCATTTATCCCGCCCTCCTTGGGCTCCTCCTACACTGCTTCTTTCAAGGAGCTTTGTCAGTCCCTCTCCACCAAGGGAGAAGGGCCCTCGGGGACTCACATGAGTAGGTCGAAGAAAAAGGAACCAAAAGGTAAGTCCCACCATTGATGTTCGTGGGAGCGGGAGTGTTCTCCTTTCCCGGACCGTCGACTTTCGATCTTGGTCGAGGTTGCGGCTAATGCCGCTGGCTTCATGGTGTCCCCGTCAGGTCAGCCAGCCGAGACACCCGTCGATGCAGTCGAGATTTTTCTCGACCCGTTGGACGGGTTGTCGACTGGAGAAGCCGACAACCCTTCTTCACCGGTTCCCCCAGTGGTTACCGAGGACTTGCCCGTGCCTCCTGTGCTGAAGTCCCGGTCAAGGACCCTGAACCGAGGGATGAGCAGGTTTCCCCTGCCTCCTCTTCGACCCACTGTCGACGACCCCAAATGTCTCGGTCTCGGTCCTCCTCCGTGTCGGGTAGGTCCGGCCGACTTTGACAGTCTCGGACCTGGCATGATGGAAAGCGGCATCACCGCTTGTCCTCATCATCCTCTTCGGACGATAGACTCTGGTGCAGGTTGCGTCGGCGCTATGAAGACATGATGTGGCAGCAGCTCTCATTAGCCGGTAATAAGCGGGCTCCGTCGCCTTCACCGGCCATTAAGTAGTTGTCGCCCGAATGGCCGAAGCAACCCCTCGCTATCGTCGAGGAGCCGACTCTGGCACTGATTGCTCGGCCGAAACCGGCTGCTCCACACATTGTGGTGGTATCACTGCCTCCACAAGCAAAGACTGGGGCCCTGACCAAGGATTCTTAGTCAGGTAAGGGCTTGCCATACAGGTTGTCAGTCACCCTCACTCCCTGATCGACCTCGGCAAGGGGAGGGTGGCTTAGGCATTCGGCAGCTGTTCGCGGACTCCTCCCTGTATTCCAGACCCCTTGACTTGGAATCTTCCAGGGGTCAGTCAGTGGACGAGAGCCCATCCTCGTTCCTGGGAATTCTTCGGCTCGTCTGAGTCCACTGGGATGCAGCTTGAACTCGTTCAAAAACTGGCCAGATATCCCCTCACGGAGATTCTGGACCGAGGGGATTCCCTTACGGAGGCCTTCCCTGTGGCAGAGGCCATCATTGGTCCAGCCCTGGAGCTGTGGCAGTGGCCTGCATCCTGTCCTGCACCCTCGGTCAGGATGGCTCGCAAGTACGCAGTCCCCACCGGTTCCATCTCTGGTTTTTCGAAGCACCCCTCTGTTGAGGGGCTGGTAACCGATAGCATCTTCTGGCGCTCCAGAAGCACTAGGGACGTGGAAAAGCCCCTCGACAAGGAGTCCAAGAAGCTGGACTACTCTGGGCGAAAAGTTTACGCTGCCTCCTCCATAGGTCTTCGACAGGCTAGCTCGGCCGTACTGATGGTACATTTTTCACACACCCTTATGGGTTCCCTGGATGAGGTGCCTCCTCATCTCCCGGCTGACCTTCAGACGACTGTCAAGCAGGTGTGGGATCAGGGAAGGGCGGTGGCCAAACAACAGCTCCAAACTGCTTTGGACATCGGGGACTCTTGTGCTTGGTCAGTAGTGGCCGCAATAGCCATGCGCCGCAGAGCTTGGCTGTGGATCTCTACCTTCACGGCAGATACCCAGCACAAGCTGGCAGACATTCCCTTCCTGGGCACCGACTTGTTCAGGCCGGGGGGTGGAAGGCCATCTCCAGAGGATCGAGAAGTCCAGTGCCACCTTGGACTAGGTCACATCTGCCCAGAAGGACAAAGGCCACGAGCAGCAGCGTAAGCCCTTTCGCCCTTCTGCCCCTGCGGCACATCCAGCCCCGCAGCACCAGCAACAGGACCAGTAGGCTCACGCTTTGCACCCCAAGGCCAAGTCTGCCACTTCCTCCAGTAGGAAGTCTGGAGGGAAGGGTCCAGGCGGCCCCTCGGCTGGCCCTTCCTCCAAGCCTGCCCAGTGACGGGTTGAGGTGTTGCCCCCAACTTCATCACGCCTCCCCGGGTTCCCCCCATGGGGGGGATGGCTCCGCCACTTCCTTTCAGCTTGGTCCGCTATCACCACGGACCATTGGGTACTGGACGTGGTTCGCCTGCTGTTTGTCACATACGCTGAAGTCGCACCTGGCAGACCTGCAGCCAAGCGGACGATAAGCAGGTGGCTCACCTCCTGCATAGATCTCTGCTATAGGTTGGCGGGCATGGAGCCTCCCAAGGGGATAAGAACTCATTCTACCCGCCATACCGCTGCTTCAGTGGCTGCTTCTAGGGACGTCCCTATCCAGGAAATCTGCAGGGCTGCTACCTGGAAGTCAGCACATGCCTTTATTTCGTATTACCACATTGCCCTAGAGTCACGCCGGATCCTGGTTTTGGGACCTGGGTCTCCAGTCCTTATTTCCTAAGTAGAGAGTGCGCTGCCTCCCTCCTCCCGGAGAACTGTTATCTGCCAGACAGTGGATTGAACAACATATCCACATCCCTAGAAAAACAGGTTCTAGGGACATGGATATGTTGTTCATCCACACTGTCTGGCAGGTTCCTTGCCGCTTTAAATCTTGCCGGAAGGTCTTCAGTCTGGCTCCTCCCACCCACCCGGGTGGTAAAACTCTTGGCTCCGCCCCATGACGCCAGATCTTCCTTACCGCTTGGAAGCTCAGGTTCCCTCCTTAACGCTCTGTGTGTAGACTGGATCCTAATTCTTCGGTTCGCCCTAAACTTATTTTAAAATTTTCAAGACTTCGGTCAACTTTCTCCCTCGCGGCTGCGATGGACAAATGGACTCCCAGATTTCGGCGGTGCCCTTGTGGGCAGAAGATGTCCAGGACGGACCTGCACTCCACGTGTGTCTACTGCCTCGGCCTAGAACATGACCCGCAGGCCTGCGAGTTATGCTGTTCGTTTTCGGCCAACGTCCTGGAAGACCGCGCTGTCCGGTTACAGCTTGGGCGCCGCGAGAAGCGCTACCCGCCGGTTAAGTCGAAGGAGGCCCGTTGGGCTGTTACCCCGGCGGCTGGCTCGGCTGACCAACTCAAGCAGATGATCGCCCTCAAGGAGTAGGCATCACAGGCCGCATCATCCTCTTCCTCGGTTGCGGCATTTATCCCGCTCTCACTGGGTACCTCGTATTCAGCTTCTTTCAAGGAGCTTTGCCAGTCCCTTTCCACGAAGGGAGAGGGGCCATCAGGACATTCCTCTCGGTCCAAAAAGAAGGACTCTAAGGGTAAGTCCCGCCATTCGGCGTTAGGAGGGTGGAGGGTCCCCTTCCCGGACAGTCGACATTCGACTTGATTAGGGTCACAGCTAAGGCCGCTGGCTTCGCGGCATCCCCGTCAGGCCAGCCGGCCGAGACACCCATTGACGCGGTCGAGATTTTTCTCGACCCGTCGGACGGGCTGTCAACTGGTGAAGCCGACAACTCTTCTTCACCGGTTCCCCTGGTGGAGACCGAGGACTTGCCTGCGCCTCTGGTGCCGCAGTCCCCGGTTAAGGCTTCTGAGCCGAGGGAAGAGCGGGTGTCCCCCGCCCCTACCCAGACCCATCCTCGGAAACGCCGAGGATCTCGGTTTCGGTCTTGGACATCGTCTCAGTCCAGCCGATCCCGCTGACATCAGCGGTCTCGGTCTTGGCACCGAGGTAAGCGGTGCCGCCGTTCGTCCTCGTCTTCCTCCTCGGAAGAGGAGAGGCTTTGGCGCAAATTGCGTAGAAGCTATGAGGACCTGATGTGGCAGCAGTTGCTTCTGTTTGGGAACAAGCCGACGCCGTCGCCTTCCCTGGCCATCAAGTGGCTGTCACCTGAGCGGCCGAAACAACCCCTCGCGGTAGTCGAGGTGCCCAAGCCTGGGCCGGTTGTTCGGCCGAAACCAGCTGCCCCACCGATTGTGGTGGAACCTCCGCCTCCACAACCGAAATTGGGGGCGCCGACCAAGAACTCTCGGTCAGGTCAGGGCCTACCCCACAGGTTGTCGGTCACCCTCACTCCCGACCATCCTCGGCAGGTGGAGGGTGGCTCAGGCCCCAGGCAGCTCTTCGCGGACTCCTCGGAGTCCGACAACGACTCCTCCCTGTTCTTCAGGCCCTTTGACCTGGAGTCCTCCGGGGGCCAGTCGATGGACGAAAGCCCATCGTCCTTCATGGGTTTGCTTCGGCTCATCTCAGAGTCCACCGGGATGCAGCTCGAGCCCGTATTCAAGCAGGCCAAGTATCCCTTGACAGAGATACTGGACTGAGGGATTCACCCACGGAGGCCTCTTCCGTGGCTGAAGCCATTGTTGGCCCAGCCTTGAGCTCTGGCAGCGCCAGCTTCCTGTCCCGCGCCGGCCAGGGATGGCCAGGAAGTATGCTGTCCCCGCCGCTCTTTGCCCGCTTGAACACCCTCTGCCAGGGTTGGTCACCGACGGCGCTCCGGCTCCGGAACGCTTAGGAAGTGGACAAGCCCCCACAAGGAGTCCAAAAAGCTGGACTATGCCGGGCGCAAGGTGTACGCTGCGTCCTCCCTTGGCCTCCGCCAGGCCAGCTTGGCCGTGCTGATGGCACACTTCTCCCACGCCCTCATGGGCTTCCTGGATGAGGTGATCCCTCATCTCCCGGCCGACCTGCAGACCACGATCCGGCAGGTACGGGACCAGGGTAGGGCAGTGGCTAAGCAGCAGCTCCAAATGGCTCTGGACATTGGAGACTCCTGTGCCAGATCATTTGCGGCCGCGGTGGCCATGTGCCGCAGAGCATGGCTGAGGATATCCACCTTCACGGCGGATACCCAGCACAAACTGGCGGATGTCCCCTTCTTGGGGACCGACCTCTTCGGCCCTGGAGTGGAAGGTCACCTCCAGCGGATCGAAAGTCCAATGCCACTCTGGACTTGGTCACCTCCGTCCAGAAGGACAAAGCCCGACAGCAGCAGCACAAGTCCTTTCGTCCTTCTGCGCCTGCACTTTCATCACTCCCCTGGGTTCCCCGTGGAGGACGGCCCGCATCTTTTTTCCGCTTGGTCCGTTGTCACCACGGACCATTGGGTTGGAGGTGGTAGGAAAGGGCCTGCCCCTGGAGTTCGAGCAGGCCCTGACCTTCCGAGCAGTCGCCCCTCGGGGGGCTACGGGGTCTGCAGCCTCTTTGTCGGCTCACCGAGCCGATATTGCCCTGCTCCTCGAAAAAGAGGTGATCAGGAAGGTGGCGGATCCTCCTCCAGACCCGAGGTTTGTTTCCAGGTACTTCCTGGTCCCAAAACGGACGGGGGGCTGGCACCCCATTCTCGACCTGCATGACCTGAACAGGTTCCTAAGGTCTCGGACCTTCAGGATGGTCACTCTGGTTCAGATAATCCCATCCTTGGAACGAGGCATGTGGTTCTGTTTTCTGGACCTTCAGGACGCATTCTTTCACACCCCAATCCATCCGTCCCACCAGAGATTCCTCCGCTTCAGAGCAGAGGGATCCCCTTACGAGTTCCGGGCCATGCCCTTCGGCCTTTCCCTAGCTCCCAGGGTCTTCACCAAATGCACGGCAGTGGTGACAGCATTCCTGCGGCGCCGAAGGGTCCAGGTGAACCCCTACCTGGACGACTGGCTGATTGCAGCCCCCTCCAGAGCGGAGGTGGAGCGGTCCAGAGATCTGGCCCTCCAAGTTTGCTCTCAGGTTGGCCTCCTCATCGACGAGGCCAAGTCGGAACTCATGCCAAAGCAGGTGATACAATTCATCGGGGCCGAGCTCGACTCTCTACGAGCCAGAGCACGGCTCCCGGCGGACAGGGCCAAGGTTCTTTCCTCCTTTGCCCAATCATTTCAGGTTGGGCAATCGCGCCCTGCCCGGCACTTCCTGCGCCTCCTGGGCCTCATGGCGGCCCGCACCAGCGTGGTCCATTGGGCCCGCTGGTACATGCGTCCCCTTCAATGGGGGCTGGCCAGCCAATGGTCACAGCACTTCGATCCGCTGGATCAGCTAGTGACAGTGACCCAGGGGATGTGGAACGCTCTCCAGTGGTGGACCGTTCCAGCACATTTGCAGGAGGGCATCCCGTTTGTCCGCCCCGAGCCGACGGTCTCGCTATCAACCGATGCCTGTCTGATGGGTTGGGGTGCCCATCTGGGGGAGCACAGAGTGCACGGCCTCTGGTCCCCTCAGGAGTCCCGATGCCATATCGACCTGCTGGAGCTTTGAGCGGTTTGTCTAGCCCTCACTGCTTTCGCTCCGTTTCTACGGGGTCAAGTGGTTCAGGTCCAGACGAACAATACCACGACCATGTACTACCTAAACTGCCAGGGCGGGACGCGCTCCATGCCTCTGTGCAGGGAAGCTCTCCGCATTTGGTCACTCGTGCGCAGCCTGGAGGCGGATATCCTCGCCATTCATGTGGCAGGAGCCTCCAACACCCTGGCCGTTGCCCTAAGCCGGATGGGGGCTGCGTTTCATGAGTGGTCTCTCCTGCCGGAGGTAGTACAAGATCTCTTCTCCCACTGGGGCATGCCTCAGGCAGACCTGTTTGCCTCCAGGGAGAATGCGAAGCTGAGACTGTTTCATGCCCGCCCCCCTCAGCAGGGCTCGCTGCAGGGGGATGCCTTCTCGAGGCCGTGGACCCCGGGCCTCTTCTACGCCTTTCCCCCCATTTCACTTGATCCACAAGGTGCTTCTCAAGGCGAGGAGGGACAAGGCGCAGGTGATTTTGGTAGCCCCAGACTGGCCCCGCCAGTTCTGATATCCAAATCTCCTCAGTCTCAGCTCCAGGCTCCTGAGGCGCCTTCCAGCCCGCCCGGACCTGATCTCAGTCAGTCAGGGGAAGGTATTCCATCTGGACCTTCAGTCCCTGCATCTGACGGCCTGGTTCCCGAGCGGCTAGAGTTCCAGGCCTTGGGTCTTTCCGACGAGGTCCTCAACGTCGTTGAGGCGTCCCGTAAGGATTCGACCAGAAAATGTTACGCCTTCAAATGGAAGAGATTCTCCATTTGGTGTCAGGGCAAGGGCCTGGACCCTTCCTCCTGTTCCTTGTCAAGCATTGTGGACTACCTGTGGTCCCTTTCTCAGCAGTGTCAGTGGCTCAGTAGGTAGCACACTCGCCTCTGAGGCCGGGAGATCAGAGGGCTGTGGGTTCAGTTCCCACATCTGGCACTTGGGTTAATATCCCAGTACTGACACTGTAGTGCAGCATGAGAGGGGTGCTGCACTTCTGAGGTGCCGTCTTTCGGATGAGACGTTAAACCGAGGTCCCATCTGCCTGGATTGGTGGTAGTTCAGGTGGATGTTAAAGATCCCATGGCACTTATCGAAAAGAGTAGGGGAATTTCCCCGGTGTCCTGGCCAAATTTCCCTCATTCACTAAAAAAAAAAAAATACCACCAACAGCTTAATCTGGTTCAAGGTCAGTTGGCATTCATCTGTATCCCTCCCGGGTCGTGCCTGAAAATAGGCAGGATTTGTCTAGTGCACTTACCCAGTCAACAAAACTAAATAAATAAATAATAAAATAAATAAGGGCTTGATGCACGACCCTTAAAGTGCACCTGGCAGCCATCTCTGCTTACGGGCGCAGGCCAGGAAGCAGTCGGTGTCGCAGGAGAAGGTGGTCGGTGCTTTTCAAAGGCCTTGATCACATATCCCTCGGTCGAGAACCTCCACCTCCGTGGGATCTACTACTGGTATTGGCTAAGCTCATGGGCAAGCCATTCGAACCGATGCACAGGTGTGACATCTCTCACCTGTCGTGGAAGACCACCTTCTTGGTGGCTATCACGTCAGCCAGAAGGATGGGAGAGCTCCAGGTGCTTTCCATCGAGTCTCCTTAACTGGTCTTCCACAGGGACAGGGTTGTCCTGCGCCCCCACCCGAAATTCCTTCCGAAGGTGGTGTCGGAGTTTCACCTTAACCAGGTGTTGACTCTGCCGGTGTTCTACCCCAATCACACCTCGGAGGCCGAATATAGGCTTCATACTTTGGACCCTAGAAGAGCGCTCGCTTATTATAAGGAGCAGATGGCTGAAGTTCGGGGAGAGGCTCGCCAGCTGTTTGTCACCTACGCTGAAGCCGCACCTGGCAGACCTGCAGCCAAGTGGACGATAGGCAGTTGGGTCACCTCCTGCATAGATCTCTGCTGTAGGTTGGCGGGCATGGAGCCTCCCAGAGGGATAAGAGCTCATTCTACCCGCCATACCGCTGCATTGGTGGCTGCTTCCAGGATGTCCCTATCCAGGAAATCTGCAGGGCTGCTACCTGGAAGTCAGCACACCCTTCATCACCCACTACCACATCGACCTTGAGTCACGAGGATGCTGGTTTTGGGGCCTCGGTTCTCCAGTCATTATTCCCTAAGTAGGGGGTGTGCGCCTTGCCTCCCTCCTCCCGGAGAACTGCTAGGAGTCTGCCAGACAGTGTGGATGAACAACATATCCATGTCCCTAGAAATACAGGTTACTCACCTGTAACAGGAGTTCTTGGAATGGTATATGTTGTTCATTCACACGACCCACCCGACCTCCCCGGCTTCAATGCACAACCTGGTTTCCAGCGGGCTAGATCTGGCGTCATGGGGCGGAGCCGAGAGTTTTACCACCCGGGTGGGTGGGAGGAGCCAGCTTGAAGACCTTCCGGCAAGATTTAAAGCTGCAAGGAACCTGCCAGACAGTGTGGATGAACAACATATACCACTCCTAGAACTCCTGTTGCAGGTGAGTAACCTGTATTTACTCACCTGTAACAGGAGTTCAGAAGTAATGTTACTCATTCACACCACCTGACCTCCCGGCTTTGACACGCAACCTGGCTTCCAGCGGGCTAGATCTGGCGTCATGGGGCGGAGCCGAAGGTTTTATCACTCGGGTGGTTGGGAGGAGCCAGCTTGAAGACCTTCCGGAAAGAATTAAAGCGGCAAGGAACCTGCCAGACAGTGTGGATGAACAACATATACCACTCCTAGAACTCCTGTTACAGGTGAGTAACCTGTATATATTGTTGATGGGGGACCTGAATATGCCAGATGTTAACTGGAGCACCTTTGCTGCAGCCACATCCAAGAGCAGGGTCATTCTCAATACCCTACGGGGGGATGCCTCAGACAGCTAGTGTTGGAACCCACTCATGAGGGAGCAATCTTAGACCTGGTACTCTCAAACAGGGAGGGAGAGAGGATCTCAAATTTAGAAGTGGGCAGCAATCTGGGAACAAGTGACCACCAAACAGTGTGGTTCATGATAAACACAGCCGTAGAGTCAAGCCATAAAAAAGTGAGGGTACTGGACTTCAGGAGGGCTGACTTTGTCAAAATGGGAGAATGTCTCAGAAAAGCACTAGCAAACAGGCAAGACAGAGGGGTGAAGGAACAATGGGGAAATAATCAGAACTGCCAGCACAGAGGCAACAAGCCTTTGTGTGAAGCAAATAAACCAAAACGAAAGCAAAACCACTATGGTTCTCAAAAGAAGTGGCGGGGGAGGTTAGGGAGAAAAAGATAGCATTCAGGAAGTATAAGGAAACACAGAAGAAGCAGGACAGAGAACTGTACCAGTTAAAGCAGAAGGAAGCGGAAGGCAGTCAGAATAGCAAAGGCCCAAACCGAGGAAAAGATAGCCAACTCAGTTAAGAAGTGGGCTAAAACCTTTTATAGGTACATTAGGGAGCGAAGAAAGACCAAAGGAGGGATAGTGAGGCTTAATAAAGGGGAGGGTAACAGTGAAAAAGCAGGGATACTGAACAAATACTTCTGCTCAGTATTCACAGAATAAGAGGAGGAGGAGGTGGAGGTACCTAGTCCAGTCAGTTGAAGCATCCTGGATAGGGGAGTCGATACCAGTCCATTCACAGAAGAAAGGGTTCTGAAAGAACTCCTGAAACTGAAGGTGGACAAAGCAATGGACCCTGATGGGATTCACCCCAGAATTCTAAAAGAGCTAAAGGGAGAACTAGTGACAGCACTGACTATCCTTTTTAACAAATCATGGGATGATGGTGTGGTACCTAAGGACTGGAGGAGGGCGGATGTGATTCCCCCTTCACAAAAGTGGGAGCAAAGCAGAGGCAGGAAACTACAGACCTGTTAGTTTGACCTCAGTGGTAGGGAAAATTATGCAATCACTTCTGAAAGAAACAATTGTTGAGTACATAGAGGCCAGTGGGGCACAGGACCCAAGGCACCATGGATTCACAGTGGAAAGGTCATGTCAGACAAATCTACTAGATTTCTTTGACTGGGTGGCCAAAGTAGTAGACCAGGGAGTGGCTGTGAACATGGCCTACCTAGACTTTAGCAAGGCGTTTGACACAGGCACACACAAAAGATTAATAAACAAATTAGCCAGCCTGGAAATGGGTCCCAGGGTGGTAGCCTGGGTTAAAAATTGCCTAGACAACAGGACACAGAATGTAATAGTAAACGGAGTCCACTCAGAAGAAAGGGGGTTTATTAGCGGGGCACTGAAGGATTCAATACTGGGTCCGGTCTTTTTTAATGTCTTTATAAGTGACATTGCAGAGGGGCTGGAAGGAAAGTATGCCCCTTTGCAGACTACACAAGATCTGCAACAGGGTTGATACACAAGGGGAGGTGGAAAGGATGAGAAGGAACTTTGTAAGGTTGGAGGAATGGTCAAAAGGATGGCAGCTTAGATTCAGTGCAAAGAAGTGCAAAGTAATGCACCTGGGAAACAAAACCCAGGGAAGAGTACACAATGGGGGTACTAACAACTACAAAAATGGAAAGGGACCTGGGGTAGTCATATCAGATGACCTAAAGGTAAGCAAGCAATGTGAGAAGGCAGTAAGGAGGGCTGGGGAATACTGGGATGTATACGAAGAGGCATCATCAGTAGAAAACTGGAAGTTGTCATCCCTCTGTACAGACAGTTGGTGAGACCCAATCTGGAGTACTGCATGCAGTTCTGGAGACCACATCTCTACAAGGACGTAGACAGGATGGAGGCAGTCCAGAGGAGGGCAACTAAAATGGTGCAGGGTCTGCACCAGACGCCATACAAAGAGAGACTAAATAAGCTTAACATGTATACCGTCAAGGAAAGGAGGGAGAGGGGGGACATGATAGAAACTTTCAAGTACCTGAAGGGAATCAACAACATCCAGGAGGGTAGCATCTTTCAGAAAAAAAGATGTGCAAGAACAAGGGGACACAATGTGAAGATAGAGAGGGGACTGCTCAAGGGCAGTGTGGGGAAGTATTTTTTCACGGAGAGGGTGGTGGACGCCTGGAACGGCCTTCCTGAGGAGTCTGTGGGGTCAAAAACGGTGGGGGAATTCAAGATTACATGGGAGAGACATAAGGCAGTTCTGGTGGGGGGGGTAGGAAGAGGTAGGCTGTTGGTTAAGTAGGATCTGAAGCTTGTCCATTAGGTAGGGAATTGGGCAGACTGGGTGGACCAAGTGGTCCTTATCTGCCGTCAAAGTCTATGTTTCTGTGTTTCTATCATTGGTTTTCTACTTCTGGAGTGCAACTCTGATTTCTGTGTTGTTTAGTGAAAACAGACCTGGCAGACATCGCCAAACAGGTAGATGACTACATCGCTAGAACATTCGGGACAGAGGTCCAGGTGTCTTGATGATTGGGGCCCCCTTTCTGGACAAGTTGCATGTACTGTATCTCTTGGAAGAAATTAACACTGGACATGATATACCCGATTATGGTAGACGAAGTTCTGGAAGCTGTAAATTCAGTGTCTAATAACACTGCTATCGAAAGTGATGGATTTCCAGGGAAATTATATAACTTATTTAAACAGGAGTAAGGACCCATATTGGTGACTGTGTAGTGATGTTTTGGAACATTAGATATGAGGGAACCGTTATGCAGGGCATTCTTATCCTTCTCCATAAAAAAGGTACAAAGGAGGACATACAGAATTGTCGACCCTTGAGCCTTCTAAATACTGATTTTAAAATTCTGTTAAAAATTCTGAGCAAGGCTGGGGCGTGGCCAGCAGCCGATAGGAGAAGACGATTCTCGCGTAGCTCTCAGCGCTGATAGTTAAAAAGTGATTAAACCTCTGAATTCAAATGTATCCTAAGCCTACCTTACTACTTTATTTGAAAGCTACCAGTCTCAGGACACTGCTAGGAAAATTTCGGACCATTTCCATTATGGGGAGAAATAAACCAGTCACCTCAAAGGACTCGGGCAGGGGGAAAAGGTCCTGTGCCATCAACCAGTGGAGCCTCAAGTGGCATGACATACAGCGAGAAATCTGGGGATCTGGAGGCCATAGTCAAGGCAATCTTACTAGCGGTACAGCAAATTGATAAAAAGTTGGAGACTTACAACTCAAGGCTGACCCAAGTGGAAACCAAAGTTGCTGCATTTGAATCTAAACATTTATATCTCACAAGCATGGCAAATAAAACCGCTGTGGTTACCGATGGAGTCTTGAAAGAAAACAAGTTGCTATGTACCAGCCTGGAATATCTAGAGAATGGAGCTCGAGCCTTGTAACCTCTGCTTCCTGGGGATACCCAAGGGTCATGAGGGAGACGATCCAGTTGTTGTTATGCAACGGCTAATATCGGATCTCTTTCAGATACAAGCAGAGCACCTTGTGGTATGGGTGAATTGCATTACGCCCAGATGAACGTTTAATAACCCAGATCTCTTTTGGACATTTCTGGTGTCGACAACAGGCGTGCATGTTCAAGATCTAATTTTGCAAAACGCCAAATCTGCAGGTTGTCTTACTCTGCCAGATGGAACCATTCTGCACTGTCTTCCCGATCTTAGTTATGCTACACGGATGAGACACCAGGGTTTTGATGCAGTACGAACGGGACTACAGGAGCTCAGAGTCAATTGTGCCCTCCAAATGCCTGGCAGACTCAAATTCCTATATGCAGGCAAAACTTTTATCTACAATGACCCTGCTGGCGCTGGTCGGAAGCTGGAGAGTGTTTGTAAAGATTTTGCCATGCCACAGCAATCGGCAAGTGTGGAGGAAGAAGTCCCTGCGTCTTGACCTATAGGTTTATGGACTGTACTGTATTAGTTCCTTTTTACTATCTCCCTGTCTTGGGAGCTGGTTCTAAAGCCTTGTGATGGCAGGCAATAGTTAACGATCTCTTGCTATTAATGTTTAAAGTTCTACTGCTTATAATACATAACAGACTGTGTCGCAAAAACAGTTTTTATTGAGACGTGTTTCAATTGAAAGTTTACTGCGATGCAGCTGTTTGTAAAATTATAGATGGTTGACTGCGCTGCCATCTGGTGGTGAGGCGTGGTTTTGGGTTATAATATTTACTGTTCTTATATCTGTAAAGGGGCCTTTCTACTTGGTCACTCATGGTATCATTATTATGTGACTAAATAAGACCCATGTTTGTGATGCTGGGAGGAAAGTGGGGATGCATCTATAGCATATGAAAGGGAGCAGTTCTCTACTTATTGAGTTATCATGGACTCCAGGGCTTGGTCATGGACAAAGGCCCATCTGTATAGAAGGAATTCTCTGGACTTTTCAGTGTTCATCGTTGGACTGGATAGTCCATGGTCTTGCTGCAGTGGCTTGAGTGGTACCATTCAACTGGACATTTATAAAATATGCAGCATTTCCCCCATAGTGTTGTAAGAGTGAATGCAGGTCTAAGTATTATCTACCATAATTATTTGTATCTATTGAATCCTGTACCTCAAATCAAAGATTGTATGTGCTTGTTCATTATGAAAATGAATAAATACAAAGTGTAAAACAAATTCTGGGCAAGGGGCTTGCTGCTGCAGCATCAACAGCAATTATTTCTTCGCAGATGTGTGCCATTGAAGGGCGTAAGATCCAGGATAATTTGATGCTGTTGAGGGAACTTGTGGAACAAGGTAGACTGGTGAAAGTGATGTCTTCTCCTTGCACAAGACCAGGAGAAGGCCTTTATGATTTCTTATGTACGGTTCTGCTGAAATATGTTATTCCGGAACAGTTTGTCACTTGGGTAAGATTAATTTACAACAGTGTAACTGTGTTTGCTATCACAAATGGGATTAAAGGCATAGAAGTTTCTCTCAAAGCTGGAGTATGGCAAGGCTGTCCCATGAGCGCATTATATTTTTGTACTGGATTCAGTTCTGAAAGCCATAGATCAAGATGTTGAGATAAGAGGAGTAGACACCCCTTTGGGGGAATCTCAGATAAAATCTTCCGCATTTGTGGATGACGTGTGTCTGCTAATAAAGGATGATGCACTTAAGATCATGTGCAACGGTTTTTCCATATTTTTAGTAAAAGCTTAAAATGTTGCAGTTCAGGTCCTGGTATCATGATTAGTGTTTCCTGAAAATTTCATGTTTGGTTTTGTAGTTTTCCTTAAATCAGCATTTGTTAACGTGCTCTGTAGTGGCTGAAAACAGTGGAGTTATTTCTGTCCTCTCAGTCAAGCTTAGAGAGCGATGACATAATTTTGAAGTAGCTCGCTGTTTCAGATTCCCAATCAGAACAGCACTCTGTAGAGTTTATGGTTTGCTGAGCTCTCCAGGTTTCTTACAAACCCAGTCTCGGGTTTGTGTTTAGATAGATCCACTTAAAATATATCATTCTCTTCCTTTAAAAAGCTGATCATTTCAGTTTCAGTGCTGAATTGAAGTAGTGGAAATCTTTTTCTGTGAGAAATCAGCTTGTCTGTATTACAGCTCTGTTCTTTCTAATCAAACCTCAATTTTTTTCCTAACTATGTAACACAGGGCTGTTTAATGAATATAAAATAAATCTAAATTTTGTTCATTCACAGAAAGTTTGTTTTATACGTAGCCTTCTTAAATACAATCATGTAAGAACATTTTTTTTCATGTCAGATTAACAAACAGGTGCTTGTCACACTCTGCTACAGTATTTCAAGCACATGTACTATCAACACTCACAAATATCAGTTCTTTGGTGGTTTCTGTGTGAAAATACATCATGTATGTGTATAACTAAAAACACTATGTGGCATCCTGATGCACCATGTCTTTGCCCCACAGTTAAGGCAGCTGCAGTCTACTACCACCAGTCCCCTGCTCCACAAGCCCCCTGCCTTCTGCTCCACATTCGAGGCTGCTGCACCCTGCTGCCTACTGTCTTCTCCCACACAGTCCGGGATTGTGCACCCTGCTGCCTCCATCCCGTGCCTAAAGAATAAGGACTACTGCACCCTGCCCAAACAATTGGGCTTGCTGCTGCCCTTGTCCCCCACTCTTACAGTTAGGGATGCTGCACCTGTTGCCCCATTCCTGTCTCCACAGTCAGGGCTGCTGTGCTGTGCTGTGCTAAGCCCTAGAGTGCCAGGTTCCCTGCCTCCACAGCTGGGCTGCAGCACGCTGCCCTAGCACCAGAGATGCGGCTTTTGCTGCACCCTGCTACCCACTTCCATTGCCCCAAATGGTCAGGGCTGCTGCACCACATGTACCCCATCTCACAGTCCGGGGCTGCTGTACCCTGATGCTCCATGTGTCCTGGACAATATCTGGAATGTGTAGTACGGTACGGGCTGCACGTCCATTGGCTCATGCTGTGGACCAATGGGCGTACAGCCCTACCTACGGTGGCAGGCGGGTGGGTGCTGCTGGCTGGCCAGGGGAGCGGGGTGGTGGGGCTCAGTGGGGGAGGGGGGGTATCGCTAGACCACCAGGGATATTGGACAGAATACTTTTTATTATTACAAATGCCCGTGATCGGGCAGACAGTGGTCCACTGGACCTCCAAGGATATTGGACAGAATACTTTTTATTATTACAGATGCCCGCGATTGGGCAGACAGCAGTTCACTGGAGCACCAGGGATATTGGACAGAATACTTTTTATTATTACAAATGCCCGCGATCGGGCAGACAGCGGTCCACTAGACCACCAGGGATATAGGGGTTCTTTTATTTTATAAATGCCCGCGATCGGGTATGGGGAGAGGCGCCGCCAGGTGCAGCCAGAGCTGGGTCCACCACAAGGTGTGCTGCCGTGTTGTGCCCTGCACGTGCAGCTCACCTGGGGTGGCCATCCTTGTTCCTTTTTTTTTTTTTTTTCAATCAGTTTGTGCTTGGCGCAGTAGGGGTTGTGCATGCATGGCTCCGCCATCTCGGGCTGAATATCTGGCTGTGCAGAGTATGCATGGGCATGCCCCCCACCTGCGCCTGCTGCCACGTACTGATGCGTTCGGGCGTATTGGGATTTAGCCAGACTTTTCCTTTTTGAATATCGCAAGGCCAGGCGTGACTACCGGTTACGCATGGTGCAACAGCGCAACCCTTTTGAATATCTGGGCCTGTGTCTACATGTGGAGCAAAATTTTTTTTTTTTTTAATTGACCCTGTATTTGACCCTCTGTGTGGGGTTCTTGTGTCTATATAATTAGAAAACAGCTAACCGAGATGTGTACCCCTCCCAAAAAAATGTGGAATGTAATATGGCTGTGTGTCCTTGGTAGATAGAATACTAAAGGTAATGCTAAGAGTTTTGAGGAAAAGAGCTGTCTCAGGCCGACATGTAATCGAGATACAGAAATAATGGAACATCTGTTTTTTTCATGTACACATTTATCTTTCTGGGGAATGTTGGCACAAAAAGTGGAGATTCCGGAGTTACAGCTTATGAATTACTCGACGTTGATATATGGAGCTATATCTGGAGGATGGAATAAATGGGCCCGCGGTACGTTGCTAGTCTTTGTTGCCTGTATTAAATGGAGCATTTGGCAGTATCGCTGTAAATATGTTTTGCAAAATCAGAATGATCCTTTGCTGAGTATCTTTGATATTACTAAAAATGAAATGCTGTTAATTAGGAAGAAGGAGCATGGATTTTTGTCATAGGGTGTTTTTCAAGAATTATTGGGGGGGGTTGTATGTGGGTTGATGGGTTTTCTTTTCTCTCTTAGAGCACTGGTGAACTGCAGCACATAGGATTAATTTTTGTTCTGTTTTCAAACATTATGTTTCTTATTCTTTCCTTACAAGTAACTGAGGTTTATTTTGTTTATGATTAGGAGCCAAACGAAGTTTGGTGCCTGTTGTCGAGACCTGGACTTTTGTTTTTCATCAGTGTGGTGCGTGGAGGATAATGTATCATGCCCCATTGAGATCCCAGAGGTGATTTGGTTTGTTAGCTAGTATCCAGCCTTTGCGTAGTGATATGCTTTGGGCGTGCTCAGTGCAATGGCTAGGACTTAACTACTCAGCATTTTATCGAGTTGCAGATCCCAACACAGTGTTTCCCACAAAGCATCAATACATAGCGGTTGTGCTGTGCTGTAGTTGACAGCCTCTAAGCTTTCTGTGTGGTGCCACACTACCACTGTGTTTTTTGCACACTGAAGCCGCTGGAGTAAATACATGCCAGTGTGTTCCTGAATTCCCACTGCATAGCTGTCAGTCTAAATGAAAGACCTACCTCCTAAGTCATACTATTCGCTAGCAAGTGTATGTATGACTGAGTGTTGTACATGATTCAGTCCTGTACGCATCACATAGCCAGTCAACGACAAGAGCGGGTTGACAAACATAACACACTGACAGATCTGACAGTCTCCAGCACGTCTGTCAATGTGTTGAAAACGACATTGTGAGTGAGTCTCTTCAAATAACTTGAGGAAAAAACAGTGCAGTTGAAGCAGAACTAGTGAAGTTTTTGATAGAAAATTTGGGAAATACACCTTCAGAGTAAATATAATGGATAGGCAAGTGTGTGTTATGGATTTTTTTACACCCAAGGTGTGTGATGACCCGTAAATCTCGAGGCGAGAAGCAGAGGTTTACGATCATCACACACTTGCCTATCTTTTCTTTTATAATTACTGGTATTTTGTGCTGTTTGTGCAGCTTTGCGCGACGTTGCGCGGCTTTGCTCGGGTTGCCTTATCAACTCGCAGGTTGATATGACTTTTTACAAGTCTCAAAAACGGGTTGCTATCAGGGGTCACCAGTTATTATAGATAAATATTATTCAAGTACCGGTTTTGTGAATTTTCAAATCAATTCGATTCGACATTCCATGAAGGATTTTCACCCCATGAAAAAAAAAGTTTTCCTGTCCCAGTTTTTTCAGTGCCGTTCTCCTCTGTGACTGTACTAAAAAAAAAAAAATTAGGTTATCATTTAATATGTTTGATGAGAAGTAAGCTCCTATTTAATAACATAAAAATTCCCATAGTACGAATCCCTTCCCTTTCCCACCCTCACAGTGCCCTTATCACCTTCATCCATGTAACCCATTGTACTAAGTGATTTTGATAGAATAATAACTAAATGTTTAGACTGTCTTTGCCAAAATCCCGAGTGTTTCAAAGTGATACTGGTGTTCCTGTCAGAGAAAAATCAGCATCATGGCTGTTAATTCACATTATGAAATGGGTAGAAAGAATGCTGGCTCCTGACTGGCCAAGAGCAGCTTTCAGCTGGTCCGTTATCCCAGCACAACGACCCAACTAAAAGTAGTATGTTTAACAAAGGTATAAAATTTACTAAAAATGATCCATTTCATAATCTCAATAAGGCACTCCAGGGGGTGTGTTATGGTGGGCTAATGACCCTTCTCAGGTGGTGGAAACACTCGGCTATGCTTCGTGCTTCAGCCCACCTGAGGTGGGCCATTATCCCACCATAACACACCTCCTGTCACGCCTTATTGCTTAATTATGTTCATTAAGTGGGTAATTGCAGGTTTTACATCTTCAGAAGCAGACCCCCTCATCCCCCTCCCCCCAAAAAACACACACACACACACACACGTCACCCCGGACGGCAACCGACGCTTCCGTTCTGCTCTCCACCTTGTCCAGCCACTGTCAAAGACACAACTGAGTTTTTCATATTTGAGAAATACTGAAGACAGCCTATTGATATACTGCTTACACTGTCAAAGTGATGCTGGTATTCCTTTCAAAAGAAGAAAAATCTGCATTGTAGCTTGTAATTTACATTATGTTCATTAACTGGGTAATTGCAAGTCTTCCATCTTCAGTAGCAGACCCCTTCCCCCCCAAACACAGGCTTCACTCTGGATGGTGACGGGCACAACTCTACCACGCTCCACCTTATCTGGCTGCTGTCAGAGACACAGCTGAGTTTTCCACATTTGAGAAATACCAGAGACATTCTGTTGATACATTAGGAACAAAAAAACAAGATGCTGTGTCAGCATGTGGTCTGAAAACAAAATGGTAATATTAAATGCACACTGAAAATAAAAGATAGAGTAAGAATCAGTGTTTCGAACATAGATGATCTTCAGTAGTTATCAGAAAGAGAAAAAAGGAAAGTTAGTGGAGAGGAAAGGGGAAATGAGGGATATATATGTGAGGAAAGAAAATATAGCTGGCCCGCCAGCGCAGTGGCAAGGCGTCCGCTTGCGGTGCTGACATCCCGGGTTCGGAGACAGGCTCGGAAGTCGGAGGGTCGGCTGGGGGGGTTAAGGATTGAGTATCCCAGGGACTGCTCTCCTTCTCCGGGGGGGGGGAGGAGGAAGTGTGTCCGGTGCATTGTGGACCTATGGCGGAGGCTGGGGGTACCGCCGCTGCCAGTGCTGTATCGCAAGGGGGGTGGGGTGGACACTGGTCGTCATTGTACATCCCCCCCAGATTTCCGCAAGTCAACAAAATTCTGGCCCACAAATGTGACGCCCTGCTCCGCTGCTGTCCCCGCTGCCACCAGTGTGCTGGGGGGGGGGTCCCGGTCCTATGGCCCCACCCTGGGGCATAAACCAGGGCATGATACCACTGATCATGGGGGCATCCACCCGGCAGCCTCACCCAGGGGGTTAAGTCTGGGCATGGGAGGGACGGTGTGCGGGCATGGGCTGAGCTCCTTTTGGGGAGGTGGGGTGACCGGACCAAAAAAAAAAAAGGGAAAGAAAATATGGGGAGGATCTAGGAGAAAAATTTATAATAGGCAAGGTAAGATTAGAAGCAGGAAAAAGGGGTGATGATGAGTATGAAAGGCGTAGTAGGAGTGAATAAGCTGAGGAGTCCTCAAGTGGTGACCAGTTAACAGGGCCTAGTAAGAAGGCTGAAAGATGACAGATGTGGAGGAAGGAGACTGAGACATCTGTAGAAAATGAAAATGGACAGGCCCGCCAGCGCAGCGGTTGGATTTCTGCTTGCGACGTCACGCGACCCGGTTCGGGAACCAGCCTGGGGAGCTGGAGGGTTGGCCAGGGAGAGGACTTGAGCATCCTAGGGACCGCCGTCCTTCCGGGTGCCAGAGCTCGGTTTTGTCTGGCCCCGGTGAGACCCGAGGTACAGCAAGTCCAATGCCGAATGGAGGGGTAACGGCTAGACGCCGCACCTCAGCGCCTTGACATCGGGGACATGGCACGCCCGGAGAAAATAGAAAATGCCTCGCAGCCTCCCGGTAGACGGAGCACCAGGCCCCAACCTTCAGTGCCCCTACCAGGCCCGAGACAGTCCGACGACAGATGTTTTGGTGTGAAGCCCCGCCTGCACTGCCTGGGGGTACAGCCACGGCTCCATGGGGATGAACTGCTTTGGTCACCTGGTAGGTGAGCGAGGGCTAAAAAGGCCATAGGTGTCTCCCGAAGAGGGGAGAGCTGCGAGGAGAGGGGGAGCATAAAAAAAAAAAAGAAAATTAAAATAGATGTGTACACGTAGCTGGAATGTCCATGTGAACATGCCCCCCCCCCAAACACACACAATGGAAGTGTGTGCAGGCATGCCCACACATGCAAACGTGCCATGCACACATGCAAGCAAAGATATGATGGGAGTGAGGAAAAAAGGACAGACTACAGTCGTAAACCATAAGGTGGCTGAAACATATTAGTAGAAAATAAGTCTGTTGTCTTCGGGAGGCCCTTCTGGCAGGGAGTCACCCACGGGGGGCACATGGGAGCAAGTAAGTGCCAGGGGCAGATGATGGGGCTTGGCGGGAGTGGCAGGGCCTAAGGAGGCTGGTTGGTGGCAGAGTAAAAAAAAGTCTGTCGTTTAAACCAGAGGGCTGCTTGGAGCCTAGGCGGATGACTTTTGAGGAATACCGAAGACAGTCTATCATAAGCATTGTATCGATAGACTGTCTTTGGTATTCCTCAAAAGTGGAAAACTCAGTTGTGTCTTTGATGGTGGCTGGATGAGGTGGAGAGCGGGAGGGAAGTGTCAGTCGCCATCAACCTGCCACTACCGCCAAGCCCCATCATCTGCCCCTGGCACTTGCTTGCTCCCATGTTCTGATAATGGGAGACTTCAACATGCCAGATACAGATTGGTCAATACCAGCAGGAACATCTGCCAGAACTAGACTCATAGTGGATTCCCTGCAGGGGGAGGGCCTCAAACAACTGGTACAGCAACCCACAAGAGACAGGGCTATCCTAGATCTAGTACTGACTAACAAAGAAGGGATCACAGATCTCCAGGTAGAAGGTCACCTGGGGGCCAGTGACCATCACATGGTATGGTTCAATTTGGCTACTACATCTAAATCATCCCATTCCAAGGCAAAATATGGGACTCAGAGGAGCTGACTTTGATAAGATGGCCAACAGAGTTAGCTAGCCCTGGCAAAAGAAACACAGGTGAGGAGGTACAGGCAAAGTGGGCAAGCATTAAGGATACAATACTTGAAGCAACATCCCATTGTGTTAGACAGAAAAGGAAGTGCAAAGAAGAAGGAAACCACTTTGGTTCTCAAATACAGTAGCAGAAAAGGTCAGAGCCAAAAGGCTGGCCTTCAGAAAATATAAGGGAACACAGCGGATGAAGATAGGAGGCATACCAAACTGCCCTAAGGGAAGCAGGTAAGGCAGTAAGGCAGGCAAAGTCCCAAACTGAGGAAACACTAGCACAAACAGTAAAAGAAGGTGACAAGACTTTCTATAGATACATTAGTGAAAGGAGAAAGTCCAGAGGGGTATTGCATGTTTAATGGAGAAAAGGGACATGAGGAGGAGGACCCTGTAAAGGCATCTATCCTAAATTGATACTTTGCTCAGTATTTACTGAAGAGAAGGTGGGCAGGGCCCACAGCTCAGCATCATGGACACAGGGGAGGGAGGTGCGCACTACTCCCTTCACAAAAAAGGTGTCCCAAGAGCTTGCTAAGCTCAGGTGGATAAGGCAATGGGACCTGATGGCATACATCCCAGGGTACTTAAGGAGCTAAAGGAGGAACTAGCAGAGCCATTAGCAGAATTGTTTAGTGAGTCTCTGAGCACAGGAGAGGTCCCAGAAGACTGGAGAAGGGCTCATGTGATCCCACTCCACAAGAGTGGTAGCAGGGAGGAGGCGGGGAACTACAGACCGCCAGTCTCCACCAGTAGTGGGCAAGATTATGGAGGCACTTAAGGAAAGGATAGTGCAACACCTGAACCATAGGGGCACAGGATCCAAGACAGCATGGGTTTACAAAGGAAGGTCCTGTCAAACTAATCTCATAGATTTCTTTGACTGGGTAACCAGAGTGGTGGACCAGGGGAGCAGTTGATGTCGCCTACCTTGACTTCAGCAAAGCTTTTGACACTGTTCCACATAGAAGATTGATAAATAAGCTAGGTAGGCTCGGGTGGGTCTGAAGTTATCAACTGGGTGGCAAACTGGTTGACTGGCAGAAAACAGAGAGTGGTGGTAAATGGTATACAGTCAGAAGAGATGCAAGTCACAAGTGGGTACTCAGGGATCAGTCCTGGGCCAGTCCTATTCAACATCTTCATTAGTGACCTCGAGATGGACTAGAGGGTAAGGCTTGTCTGTTTGCAGATGACACCAAGATCTGCAACAGAGTAGATGATCCAGATGGGGTGGGCAGAATGAGAAGAGATCTGATAAACTAGCAGAATGGTCAGAAGAGTGGCAACTGGATTTAATGCAAAGAAGTGCAAAATCATGCACATAGGGAAGAGAAACCCTGAAGCCACTTATAGGCTGGGAGGGAGTTGCTAGCAGTCACAAAGGAAGAAAGAGACTTGGCATCATCATCACTGATGACCTAAAATCATCCAAGCAGACCTCTAAAGCAGTAGGTAAGGCTAGGGGTGTTAGGGTGTATTAGTAGGGTATCATAGTCGTAAGAGGGAGGTAATAATCCCTCTGTACAAGACATTAGTCAGGCCCCATCTGGAGTACTCGCAGTATTGGAGGCCACACCTTCACAAGGACATTAACCAAATTGAGGCAGTCCAGAGAAGGGCAACTAAAATGGTGCAGGACTGCATCAGAAGACATATGAGGACAGATTAACGGAGCTCAATATGTATACCCTTGAGCAAAGGAGGAGAGAGGTGATATGATCGAGACATTTAAACACCTTAAGGCATAAACAAGGTGAAAAGAGTCTAACATGTTTAAATATAAGAAAATAGCAGGACAAGAGGACACAGCATGAGATTAGAGGGAGGCCGATTAAGGGGAATGTGAGGAAATTTTTTCACAGAAAGGGTGGTAGATGCATGAATGGCTTACCACAAGAAGTGGTGGCTATGAATACAGTGCAGGGCTTCAAACAGGCATGGGATAGGCATAAGGGAGCAATAAAAATGACTATGAATAGATAGGTCACTGACAGAGCAAAGGCCGATGGCACATTTATAAGGTAGAAAAAGAAATGGGCAGACTGGATGGGCTTTGCGGTCCTTATCTGCCGTCAACTTCTATGTTTCTATGCTCTATGTTTTTTTTTGGGGGGGATGAGAGGGTCTGCTACTGAAGATGTAAGACTTGTAATTACCCACTTAATGAATATACTGTAAATTAAGAGCGATGATGTAGATTTTCCTGTTTTTGACAGTGTAAGAACTATTTCCCCAGATATATGACATCAGACAGCAGACTGCCTTTAGTATTTATCAAAAGTGGAAAACTCAGTTGTGTCTCTGACGGTGGGCAGACGAGGTGTTGAGCGGGACAGCAGTGCCGTTGTCGTCATGAATGAAATGTGTGTTTTTTGGGGGAGGGGATGAGAGTGTCCTCTACTGCAGATGTAAGACTTGCAATTACCCACTTAATGAATATAACATAAATTAAGAACAATGATGCAGTTTTTTCTGTTTTTTGACAGGAACACCAATATCACTTTGAAACGCTTGGGATTTTTGGCAGTAACAGTTTAAACATGTAGTTATGTTCTTTCAAAACCAATTAGTGTGATGGCTTATGTGGATGAGAATGGCATGGATTCTATGAGGGTGGGAGAGGGAAAGGATTTTATAACATGACTGAGGCATACCACAATGGCATATTTGTGAAAGCAAACAGGCAAATGCTGGTTTTGTGTTTTGGTGCTCTGTGCAGGCTGTTCTTCTCGCCTCATCCTCCAAACAGCCCCCTACCCCACTGAGTTTTAATGCCTTCCTTCCCCCTCGACTTAACGTCTCAATTTTTATTCTCAGTTTATGCATGATCACACACTTCAGATGTATAAAAACACAAAACCAAAAACTCATACCGCACACTTGCATATATATTATTCCGTTTCTACACCAAAACTGTACTTAAGAATAATAGCGCTGTATATAAAACAACAAAATCGTATCAAGTTACTTTGCTAACATAAATCAAACCATCATCTCATGCAGTGCTTGGTATACATCATTTAGTGCCTCGCAGTACTTTTGGTGCTTTGATTTTGTATTTGGAACTGTACACTGGTAATTTGTGTTGACATTTGTTTTTAATAAAAATTAAAAATACCCCTACTAAGTTCAAGAAGTGTCATGCGATCTTCTTTAACTTACACCTGAACAACCACCTGAATAGGCAGACGGGACCTCAGTTTAACATATCATCTGAAAAATGACACTTCAGGAGTACAGCATCCCCTTCATGCTGCACTACAGTATCAGTATTGGGATTTAACCCAACTGCCTTGTGTGTGGCTAGAACCCATAACCTTCCAGTTATCTGCTTTAAGAGGCAGTGTGCAGCCTGCTGAGCCACTGGCACTGCTGATTGAACTGAGAGAAGAACAGAGTGAGAGAGGTAGAGTGGGGCAGTGGAACCGGGATCACAAGCAGTTGGGGTTAAAGCCTTGGAAGTGTATGCCATCTGATGTCCTTGGCACAGTCTCCCGCCCTAGTGCGCTGCGGGCCAGAGAAGGCAGAAATGTTTGAACAGGCTGGTAGCAGCAGCCCAAGGCCTCCCGTGCAGTGTTTGACCCCTTACTGTGACCTGAATGGATGGGCATGGGGAGAGTGGTGATTTTTACCAACCTATGCAGCCTTCCACTCACTGCTTTGTTGTTGCTCCTCCTGATCGCCATTTGGCTTAATTTTGGCACGTTGGGTATGTTGAGCAAGAGGCCCATCAGGTAGTTGAGAGGGAGGGGACTGATCTTTTTGGTTTTTTAATGGGCCAGTTTGGGCATTGGACAAGTAAAAGAGTTGGAGAAGAGACAGGCAGATTTTAATTCCCTGGCGGGTCTGGTTGGGCACCGGAACTGGCAGGTTGTTTTGAAGGGTGTCAGATTTTTTTTTTATTCTCTGGCAGGTCTGGCTGGGCACTGGACCTGGCAGGTTGTGTTTTTGTGGGGCCGGGGGTCAGATATATATATATTTTTTTATATATAAATATTCCCTGATGGGTTGGGTGAACATTCCTGTCATGTGGTTTGGGGGGGTGTGGGGAGATGAATTTTTTTAATTTCCTGATTGTTCAGATTGGTCACTGGAGTTGTCAGGTTGGGATAAGATGACAGTTTTTTTGCCTGATGGACCAGATTGGGCACTGTACCTATAAGGCAGTTTTGGGAGGTGGACAGATTTTCGCATTGGGTACTGGATCTGTCAGGTTATTGGGGGGGATGTATTTTTTACTCCCTGACAGGCTGAGTTGCATACCTTGACCCATCAGTGGGTCAGTAGCAGTGCAGTGGCTCAGCAGGTTGCACACTCACCTCTGAGCCCAGAAGATTGGAAGGCTGGCAGGTTCTATCCCCACACCAAGAATGTGGGTTAAATCCCAATACTGACACTGTAGTGTAGCATGTAGGGGTGTTGCACTCCTCAGGTGCCACCTTTCTGATGAGACATTAAACCAAGGTCCCATCTGCCAGTTGTGATGGTTGTTCAGGTGGACGTTAAAGATCCCATGGAACTTCTTGAAAAGAGTAGGGGAGTGTTTTATTGAAAAATACATAAAGGATTTGTAATCAAGAAAAATCACCATTTGAGAAATACATAAAGGAAATTTTTACACGCAGGAAAAATACAAAAAAACCCAGCAAATATGTGTTAAACTTAAACACAGGTAAAGGAAAACCAAATATCTCTAACTTTGACACTTCAGCCTATCTTATCTTTCAAGAAAGGTACTGTTTTCCATCTCAACAAAAAATAAAGAATTATTCAGATTCTGTTTTTCATGTAGCCATTGGTTATGTAGCTCATGCTCCAATATTTGAAGAAGTTGTTCGGGAGTTTGATAAATCTGTTGTAAAATATGTTTACATCGTGCATGCCATAGTATGAATTTAATAACTGATACATTTAGTCAAAACATACCCTTGTCTATTTGTAATCCTTGCAATGAACCCCCCCCCAACTATTTCTTTATATAATACGTTTTCCCATCTTGTATCCTTCCATTGAACAGTCAGAATTCTCCAAAAATGCTTTACAAAAGGACATTGTAACAAAAAATTATTCATAGTTTCTTCTTGGCTATGCATGTTTCTCTTGGACACATCCTTTCTGTAATGCTTTTATGCATGGCATTCGCCCTACCATTCATTCTACCATGACTAGCTAACCATGTTAAATCCCACACACATGGGGGAATCAGTTTGTCTGTTAGTAACACAAAAACCTTTGCTGTAGTGACATTCTGATACACCTTTAAAGATAGGGGTTATTGCAAATGCATTTTCTTGTATATGACAGTAAATACATTTCCTTGTTTTACTCATTATCTGTTCTTTTTCTATTTTTCATTTTCTCAGTTTAGTCAAAGCTGGTTTAAAAAATTCTGGGCTATTTCGAAAACCCGGTTTTAGAACCCCTTGTAGGGGCCATGCCTGAAAAAAAGGATGTGTCCATATAGCTGCATAAAGTGTCCATAAACCTGTGGTTGGGGCGCAATGGTCTATTAAATTTCTAGAAAAAAAAACATGCTATAAAAGAAAGAGATTGGATTTATTAAATTAGGTCCGCCTTGTTGCACGGAAAGATATAATATATCTCTTTTAATTGGGTTAAGGTGACTACCCCATATTATATGGAAGACTAAACTTAAAAGTGTTACCTCATAACGTAACGGGAGTGGATAAACAACATTAAGATATATGAAGATAGGTAACAGAAAGGATTTAACTATTTGTACTTTTTTCTTTTTTGACTGCTGCCAGGTTTTCCATAAGTGTGTGTTTTGTTTTGCATGTTCAAGTTTTGATTCCCAATTTAGTTTACTGTTGTCCCCTCTACCAAATGTAATACCTAGTATTTTGTGTTCTTTAGATACTGGAATCTTTAAATTATAGATAAAAGGTATTGTTGTATCACTTGAGGGGTATATATTGCTCTTAAGTTGATTAATTTTTGCTCCCACTGTATTCGAATATTTTTCCACATCAGTCAGAGCTTTTAATCCTGAATCTGGGTCTGCAACAAATAAACGTCATCAGCGTAAGCATAAGTTTTAATCTGTAAGGCTCCCTCTTTAGGGGAAATACCTTTAATTTGATTGTCTTGGTTTATAAGTCTTAGAAGTGGATCTATACAGAATATATATAATAAGGGGCTGAGTGGGCACCGCTGTCTTACCCCCATTGTATAGGAATATATTTCCCGAGATGTCCATTTACTAAAGGAATAGTTGTGGTTTGTTTATAAATAGTATCAATCCAGTCACAGAAGGTTTTAGGTATACAATACACCAATAGCACCTGTATTATGAATTCATGAGGAACCTTATCAAAGGCTTTTTCTTGGTCAAGTGACATAATATACCCTGACAGCAAGTCTTCTTTCCCCTGTTCCACTAATTCCCTGATTAAAAGTAAATGATCATAAATCCTTCTTCCTGCTATTGAACATTTCTGGGCTGTAGAAATCAAATATGGGGCTAGTATAGATAGTCTTAGTCTTTTATATAATATTTTCTTTAAGATTTTTAAATCTGAGTTCATTAAGCTAAGTGGTCTCCAATTATCTTCTATATTTTTTTATGGATGTAAATCTGTACGGATGTACATAAGTGAAAATCAATTTTATTATTTAATAAAATCCAATTATAAACTTTCTTTAAAATGACTCCGAGTATGTCTTTAAACTGTTTATAAAATTCAGTTGTCAATCCATCTAAACCTGGAGATGTATAATTTTTCAAGGCTGTAATAGTGGCATCTATTTCTTGCCTACTAATAGGGTCATAAAGTGCTTGTAATATCTCTTTAGAAGCAGTGGGGGAATAAGGACTGTAGAAATTCCTTCATTTTATTTTCATCAAGCTGGGGAGTATAATACATATGTAATAGATATTTATTTATTGTAATATATCAGGGGTTGTAGTTACGTTTTACTCTCCGGATTTGTAATAGATGTCATGATTTTCTCTGCTGCTCTAGTGTTACTAGAGTCAAAGGGATCACCGAATCCATTTTTCCCTGGTGAGCAAATTCTGTGCTCTAATTGCATTGAGGAGGCCCTTGAATATTGTAGATTTTGCATTTCAGTTTTAACGTTATTAATTTGTTCTGTCAAATGAATCGTTTGTATATTAACCACTGTGTAAAGGGCATATAATTGGGATCTTGGCGTCAAATATTTTTTATACTGAGTCATGTTGTTTTAATATTGATATTTGGGACAGCTTATTTTTTTAAGTAATTTTTGGTGTCAGCCCACCAATGGATTAAATCCTCATTTTTATGTATTTATTTAGTTTTTGTTGACCGGGTAAGTGCACTAGACAAATCCTGCCTATTTTCAGGCACGACCCGGGGGAGGGGGATACAGATGAATACCAACTGATCTTGAACCAGATTAAGATGTTGGTGGTATTTTTAGTGAATGAGGGAAATTTGGTCAGGACACCAGGGAAATTCCCCTACTTCCTGCTTCCTGTGAGCAGGGGGACCCATTTCGGTGGGACCAAGATGGCGGAGGAGGAGGACGCCTGCTTGTGGGAGAGCTGGCCTCTGCCCCACTGTTGACGCTAAGGAGGCTGTCACCGCTAATATTGTGGATATGGACTCTGATACCAAGTTTCAGGATGCATCGCTTTGGGAGGATCTAAATACTTTTGTTGAACACCAAGAGGAGAAGTCATTTACTTTGTTTAAACCTGACAATGTACAAGAACTTGGTGCTACGAAGGAAGGGTCAACGCTCACGTCAGTACCAGTGAAGCTTGATATGTATTTGACGTGCGCTACATTACCCCCTGTCAGCAGCGAGGCTGCTCCTGTAATACCTACGTCTGAATTAGCTTCTTCAGGAGGCTCCGAGGAGCGCGGTGAGTTATTGACATCTAACATGGATATTTTGGGTCTTACTGATGCTGTTCTTGTGACGACTACCAAGGGCTCTGCACTCCAAAGCGAAAGTTTACGGCTTTCAGAGCTTCATCCCTTACCAAACTAACTCTCTTGTAAAAGTAGTAGGGTGTTAAATGAGGCTTGCTTACTAGAAAATAGTGCGGAGCTTCAAGCGACTTGCAGAGTGTTTACCAGATAGACTCCAGCAGGAAAAACAATGCTTTGACAACAATAACTCAACTTCTGTCAAACTCTTGACTCAGTATTAGACTTCAAAGGCCCTGAGGGGCGTGGTCACATTCCAGATAATCTCACTCTATTCCGGAGTGTCTGACTCTTCAGCTGCTTCTCTGCAGGCTGGCAGTAAAATCGTGAATATTAATGAGTGCCTACAGCCTGAGAAGCCACTGCCTGATTTAAAAGAAAAAAGTCTCTTTACTCTTAAACAACAGACTTTTCCTTTGGGGTTTTCTTCCACTGCATTCACTCAGAACGAGTCTGCACCTTTAAGCAAATCAGCTGGGTTTGTGTTGAAAAACCCTGTTGCTGTGGAAACTCAAGGGCAGCCTAATGTTATCTACCAGTCCTCAGCCATCTCCCAAATTGGGGCGACTGAATTTTTCTTTTCTGACAAGACTACATCTAAACAGCCAAAACAAAATATTACACAACCTACTGTAACAGTCTCTTCCTTATAACTAGTGAAATGACTCAGGAGTCCTGGTCTCCAGGCAAAGCTCTTATGGGGGCCGGCTGGACGCAGGCTCCAACAGGCGTTTGGAAGCCTGATCCGGCCTGGGATACAGATTTTTCCCTTTCACAGCACTCCCCTGAGTGGAAACCAGTTACCCAGCAGAAGGTTTTGACTGACAGTTTCCATGTTATAACAGAAGTGGCTGAGACATCACGACCTCCTTCTGCTGTTGAAATTCCTGTGGTACAGGCTTCAGTACCTTCCACTTCAAAATTAGACTTACCTCCCCGGGAGAAGGATTCTTCATCACAGAAGTCCTCCTTACCAAAACCCCCTTTCCAGAAACCTCTTATGTCAGAACTATTTTCCACCTCAAAGAGGGAAGCAGCACCTTGACGGAATGCAGTCCGTATACGTTATAAAGGGGGTTTGGAAAATAGGCCGGACAGATACTATGTGGGGAAAACGCTACTAAAGGATTCTCTGCATTTTACTCCACAGGATGTTTTTGCTTTTATTAACATTTCTGGAGAGGACAACTTTGATATCAGTTTTCGGACACCTCATGGTTTGGATTTGTTTTGGGATCGATATAGTCAGGTGAAGTTCTCTCCCACATGGACCCCCTTTTTGGTTATACCTCTCTCTAAGCCATTAATAAAATTTGTTACAGTTATGTTTAGGAATGAGGGGTCCATGTGGAAGACATCACCTTCTGGTTATCTCAGAAATGTGAGGTATTACGAGCTCGGAACCTATTTTAGATTCCGAATGTTTTTGGACAGGGGCTGGAAATACAAAATTAAGCTGAGGCAATCTGAATCTGGGTGGAACATATTCCAATTCTTTTGTTGGGAAGAGATGGGTTTGTTTTTATGGAGGACAGCCCTGCTTGCTATAAATGTGGGTCTAGGATACATCTTTCAAGTGTTTGTGATCAGCCACGCTAGACAATTATGGGAAGTGGGCATGTAACCATGCAATGTGTTAATAATTCTAGGTGTGATCTCTGTGAAGAGTCTGGCCATGGTTTTCGTGAATGTTCTTGGGCTGCTAAGAACAAGGTGTCTTGCATAAGCCCAGACCTTCTAATTCAGAAGGCCCAGGATGGCTGCCTCCCCGCCTCCCCTTTTTCTTCCTTACCGCTGTTACCATCTCCTTCCCTTAATAAAAAAGAGTCTACTGGTACTGGATTCTACCACCTTTATTTCTTCCAAGAAACCTGACAAAGTAGTACAAATACCTGGACTCTGGACCGGTGGAGGAAAAACCTTGCATGGGTCCACCTGGCCTTTAGAATTTCCTCCGTATGCTACACTGAGGAGGTATCTGAGGTTGCTGGAAAGGAGTCTGGGGTTCCAGTCGCTGGGTCACCTTTGCCTAGACGAAGATCAGCTCGGAATTTGCATCCCAAATCTCCATTCTGCTCCCATCACAGAAACCAGTAATTCATATATATGCCCTTTTACCCCGTATGGGGATACAGAGATGGAATTGGGAGATTCAGACTTCAAAAATCCTCTTTCTCCACTCTGTCACAAACAGTGGATACTTATAAAGAGAAGAAAAAGAAAAAAAGGAAAGATAGAGGGTCTGACTATATTTTTGTAACTTACAATGAGGTTTTCTGGGGCTCCTTAAATACTATAGCTTGCTAAATACTGCTAAAAGGCAGGCTCTTTTTCATTATCTACACGATCAACATATATCTGTGTGTTTTTACAGGAAACATGGATGCACTCTGTAGAACAGTTAACTTCTTTCAAGCGGATTGGGTTTGGGGACCTTCCTTTTGGTCCTTTGAATAGATAGAGCAGATGGCATAGGCATTATTTTCACTTCATTTTCTTTCACACTGCATAATTTAATTGACCTTATACTGGGTAGAGTTTTGATATTGACGGAAAATGGCATGGTACTGTATCGCTTTCATTAATATTTATAGTCCTCAAACAAAAGCCGGTAGAGTGACCTGTTTCAAAACCATACAACCTTTCTTGGTGACATCTGTTAAGGTACTATGGGGTGGGGATTTAACTGCACAATTACTGATTTGCCCAAACAGAATAAAAAATATATTGTGATTCACATGCATTAGTTAACATTGTTAAATTGGCGGTCTACTCAACTGCATTTCTTTTCTTCCCAAGGACCTCAATATTCCTTTAGAAAAGGAATTTTTTCTTTAATAGATTATATGTTGGTTTCCCTCTATGCAATTAACTCTTTTAAATGATTCCTTGTGAATTTCTCGGATCATTCCTTTTATTATGCAAATGCCAGTTACCAGGTTCCTTGAGCATAGGCAGGTTAGATGGAAACTTAATAATTCCATCCTAGACTTACCCCATATACAGTCGGGTGAAATATATCTTAAAAGCCAGATTGTCAGTGGTCTTCCTTTATTCTGATTCAGGGACTGGTGGCTGGAGACCAAGGCTGATTTACAGAATTGGTTTAAAAACAAGGTAAAACGAAAATCATAATTTTTAAAATACTTGTCTCTTAGACAGCAGCTCCAGAGTCTCACTATGATTGCATATACTTCTCAAGGTGACTATTCTGATCAAATTGTTAAGTTGCAGGAAGAAATGAGGGTATTTCAGTACAATAGCGCTAAGACGTTGCAAGCTATCCTCACTAATGGTGTAAAAATCCCCATGGGGATCCTTTGAAGCTTGTAAAACCTCGAGGGATTCCTCTAATATGGACTCATTAAAGAAGCCTGATAATTCTATGGCTATAACTGTTCCACAGTTAAGGAATTAATTATAAGTCATTTTCGATCTTTAGAACCTTCCTCCCGATTTTGGATAAATCCATGCTTTCATATTTGAGTGTCATTAACGCTCCTCTGAGTTAACAGAAGCCTCTAAATTATTGGAACCCATTTCTCAAGAGGAAATTTTAAATGTTATAATGAATTTAAAACCAAACATTTCACTAGGAATGGATGGCTTATCCAATAATTTGTATAAAGCCTTTTCTATTGAGCTGGTTCAATGTCTCTTTATTTTATTCCAGTATTTTATTAAGAATACTGTGTTTTTTCCCTCATTTTCTGACGGATTATTAGTTTATTTATTTAAATCGGGGGATAAACATAATATTAAGAATTGGCGGCCTATTACCCTCCTTAATTCAGATTACAAAATCTTTACCAGTATTTTGAATAATCAACTAAAAAACTATGCCAGGTTGGTGATTTCCCCCTTCCAATTTAGTGGGATACCAGAAAGAAGGATTCAATCAGCACTAATGATTGTGCATGATGTCATTGAACATCTCTCTGTATCGGGCATAGTTAATTGTATGGTCGTAGCAGATTTAGAAAAAGCTTTTGCTAGAGTACATTTACCCTTTTTGTTTTTAACCTTAGAACATTACGGGGTTCCAGCGCAAATAATTAATTTAATTAAAATGTTTACAAACATAATGCGGTCTTTCCTTTTGAAAGGTAGCATGCTGAAAGTTTTTATACATACAGGAGTGCGCTAGGTTGTCCTTCAGCCCTCTGCTTTATATATTTTCATTAGATCCACTATTGCAGAAATTAATCACTGTTCAACAATGGACTGGAATTTCAGATAATTTATCCCAGGATCAGCAACTCTTATTACAGGCCTATGCCAATGATTTAATTTGTATTTTTCTGATCCGACTTCTGTCATATGTTTTAGAAGCTTTTGATGACTTTTCAAAAGTGTCTAATGCCAAATTGAATTTGCATAAAACAAAAGGGTTGTTTATTGGAGCAGTGGGTCCAGCTGAGGTTATGCAGGAGGGTATCCATATTACACGAACTCCCCTTAAAATTTTGGGTATCCTGTTTGGTCCTCAGAATATGCCGGTTGAAAACTGGGAATCGGCTCTTCAGGTTGTGGAAAATAAGGTAAATAGATGGAAGAAGTGGAAACTTTCAAAACTAAAACGCATACATGTGATTAAACAGTTTCTTTTGCCCTGTCTGCCAGTACATAGCCATGATTTTCCCGCTCCCAGTTAACTTAGAAACAAGGGTTTATTGTTTATTTTTTCAAATGCTTTGGGGTAACTGTTTAAATCCGGTAAAGAGATGTTATACCTATTTGAATGTAAAACAGGAGGACTTGGGATGGTGGACCCTGTTGTTTTTGTACATTCCCTATTTATTATGTGTACAGTTAAGAGTGGTTTAAGCGTAGTAAAAGGGATTGAGGGAAAATGGATTTTAGATCTCTGGGCAAATATTTTATGAATTGGCATATTTTGCCCTAAATTGCACCTCATATCCTATTCCCCATATTTTCGACCAGCTGCTAAAAATTGTACAGATGGGGAATAACAAAAGAGTTAATTTTGAATAATAACATGAAGGGATTTTACCAATTAATAATGGCTAACTTGTACCCTCAAGATCTGTGTTTAAGAATTGTCCTTCAACCCTCAATTCTAAGGTATTGGCCCAGTTGAATAATTTCAGATTGCCTCATATACAATGGGAAACGAGTGGTTGATTGTTTATGGTCGATTGAATGTTCGGGTAATGCCAAATATAAGGCAATAGAAGAAAGGAACTGCCCTCTATCTGGACTGCATAAATTTGGAGAGTCAATGGAGCATTTTTTCCTACAGTGTTCTTATTCCAAAGGTTTGTGGACTTATTTGGCAACTTTATGGGCTTCAAATGGCTTACTCTTCTTTCATATGATGTTTTGATCCTAGGATGTTATCCTGCAAGCCTTTCTTATTTTCATGAGGGACATTGTCTTTATTTTTTGTTGCTTACTTTTTTATTTATGGCAAGTTAGATGCCTATGGGTAATATACCAAAGGAAAATGCCTTATATTTGTTTTAGCATCTTGGTTACAAATGAACTTTCAAAAATTTATTCCAGGATGCACAGAGGTTAGCTCTTACGCTCCTGAAGTGGTGGAAAGGGTTCTTCATTTTATAAAGTTTAAGTAATGTTTTGTTCCTTTATAATGAATTTCTTTTTGCTTTATAGGATTTATTGCTTATTTTTGTATTTTTCTTCACAGTAGCTTGCATCTATATTGTATGATTAGTTTTTAAATTTACTGTGTTGCTCTGTTATGTTTGTTATTTCAATAAAAACTCCCCTACTCCATTGGAGGTGGTTGCTGTGATGCTGTGCAAACTACTGCAGTGTTTGCTAGGGCGTGGAGGAGTGCAGATGTGTGGAAGGCTGAGGTGCTGATCACCCTCCTTGGCCTTCCTTTTCTCTCTAGTGATCGAAATGTCTTTGGGTGTACCTGTACAGGGGAGTACTTTCGCTCCGATGGATCAGGTTTGTGTCGCTGCATCCTCTACTATGGTTTCTGATGATATGTTGACTTCGGAGAATGATTCTGCATCGGACGGCATTCGCAGGCAGTTGGCCTTGGAAGAAAGTCGGTACCAGGAGGTACGGAACCGCTTGTTGCGGGATTTAGAATCCGCACGGAACGCTGCTGGTGCTGCACAGGAAGAGGAAGTGGTGCTCCTTCCTCATTACGACGATGGTATGCAGGTTGATGTGGCTGAAACCTCTGCTAAGGTTCGGCCAGTGGATTTTGCTGAGGATCTTTCCCCGCTAGCTCTTTCAGAGAGCTCTGTAAGTACTATTGGTTCCAGTATTCTGCTGAGGGAGTCGGTTAAGCCGAGTAGTGCTTTGACAGTATCCCCTAGTTCTGTTTTTTGCTCCCAGTCTACTGATGTTTCTATTACCTTACAACCTCCTATATTGGATTCTGAGAAGTCTGACTCTGTCTCTGCACAGCAGTGTGCTGTCTCCTCGCCTGCCTTTGACTTCTCTGCTGATTGTCGGCAGTCTGCATCTTCTTCTCTGCCTTCTCTGGACAACACCCTTTCTAATGATGCTGATATTGCTCCTGAAGCGTGGGTTTCTCAGGCTTTGGAAGCGGCAGGATGGGTTAGGTCCTCTGATGGCGCAGGGTGGGATCCGAACCTAGTACCTTCTTCCCCTGTTAAAATTTGTGTGGATATTGAGCAGGCAGATATATCTTCTGCCTCTCTCCTTTGGGTCAAGGTTCCCTGCAGCACATATCCCACTGATACTGGGCCTCTTTCTACATCTCTCTTGATGAAATAAAATGTTTAGAAGGAGAATCTTCTTCGCTGAACCCCCGGGGTCTTTACAGACTACTGTCCAACATGTGTCCTCAGAAGGTCCTGCGTCAGTCCTGGCGGAGCCTGTACCTGCGTCAGCTACTGTCCCTTCTGTTTGGCATGATGGCATTAAAGAGAAACTTTTTCCAGCTACTTTTGGACTTTCCTCTGAGCCTGCAGCTCGGTGTAATGCGGTGCGCCTGAAGTTTAAGGGTCCTGTGTCTGAAGTTCCTAATAGACAATTTGTTGGTCGAGACCTTTTGAAGGGGAGCATGAAGTTCTATGCCTATGAGATTTATGCTCTAATTCATATGCCTGGAGATTCTGTCTTTGACATTAGTTTTAAGACCCCGTCTGAGTTGGATCGATTTTGGAAGCAGTTTCAGCTCCTAAAACATACTCCATTGTGGAGTTCCTTTATGGCCATACCTTTGACTAAGCCTGTAACTAAGAAAATTACAGTAATGTTTCGAAATGAAGGTGTTAATGTTGCTGACATTACATATTGGTTGCAACAACATTGTGTAGTGAAAGGACAACCGGAACCTATCCTGGACGATGAATGTTTATGGACTGGGGGATGGAAGTTTTTGGTAGATTTAAGGATGGAAAATGGCTTAACCCAGCATTTACCAAATAGTTTTTTTCTTGGGGTAGGGGTGGTTTTTTACCTGGTCAGCCTGGACTTGTTATAAATGTGGGCCTTGGGTCATCTTAGTAATGTTTGTGATCGACAAAAGTGTGGCCTCTGTGGTGATCTAGGACATATTGGTGCACATTGCAGGAATTCTCCGAGGTGTAATCTCTGTGATGAAGTGGGTCATACTTTTAGACTCTGTTCTTGGGCTTCCCATAATTGTGTGGATCCAGCTATTAGGGCAGAGCAAGACATCTGTGTAGCAGCAGCTCAGAAGGAGAGCCAGAAATTTCAGGCCTTGCTTACCCATTCCCAACCTTCTCCTTTGCCCCCCCTCCAATATCTTTGGTTCCTTTAGAACTCCCTTCTACCTCTAATTTGGTTCCTACTACTAAAGTTCTCCTGTAATGGAAGTAGAATCGACTTTGGATCTAGATACTTGTAATTTCTACTGAGTTACCAGAAGAAGCTTGTATAAATAATGTGGCTCAGGCCTCTTCTTCCTGCCCTTCCACTTCCATGGCCCATTCTAATATGCCTCCTCCAGAAATGCAGCAGGAGGCCTCTTCATAGAATAACTGCTCTAAGGCCCATAAGGTTTCAGTAGATTCTACTATTGTTACTGACCCCTTCCTTTACAAAATGCTTATACGCCATTACAGGATCATGAAGAGGAAGATGATGGTTTAGCATCAGACATTTCTTCAGTGGCTCTTCCCATGCAGACACAAGTTTAGACATTGGTGTCCGTGATAAACTGTTAAAAAACGGAAAAAAGGAAATGATGTGTCTTGGGAGACATGAATTGTTTACTTTTTTCCTGTTTTGCTCCTTTCTTAAATATCATTTTCTATGGATAATGGGGTGACTTTCCTGACTATTAATGTTAATAGTATTAAAACTCTCGTAAAAGGCAAGTAACTTTTTGCTAGTTTACGGAATGTCGGGTAATATATTATTGCTACAAGACACTAGGTTACATTCTTTATTACAGCTTAAAGCAGCAGAAAAGATTGAGATGGGGTGTTCTTTATGGTCCATGGGTGAGGATGTTTGTGATGGGGTGGGTATATTATTTGCAGATCTTAGAATTAAGATTTTGAAGTATTTGATATCTTTCCAGGAAGAGCTCTGTTGGTGGATTTTGTCTATTCAAATTGTGTTTATCGCTGATTAATGTCTATGCACCTCAACAAAAGGCGGATAGGGCAGCTTTGTTTCAGAAATTTCTCATATCTCCATACGTCCAAACTGGTCTTGTGGGGTGGTGATTTTAATTGTGGCTTGGGTCCCCGGGATTGGGGTACAAAGACCAAGAAAGTTTTCTGTGATACTAATGCTCTTCTTGAGGTACTTACATGTCACAATTTGGTTGATGTTCATGATATATTACATATCACCCCGTCCCACACCTTTTTAAGGGAAGCTTATCTACCTGCATAGATTTTTGGTTTTTATCTCGTAGAATTACCTGTTCTGAGGATGCTTTTCTTCCCTTGGAAACATCGGATCATTTGGTAGTGCTACTACGATTGGACTTGTACCAACAACTTCCTATGGGCAGTGCTTATTGGAAACTAAATGTGAACCTATTATATGATGCTATTACTGTAGGCCAGGTCCATGACTTATTTGCTGTACATGCTGATCTTTGTTTTCTTTATGATAGTCCACTTGAATGGTGGGAAAATGTTCAGTTAGACTTAAAATTATTATTTATACAGGTTTCTAGACACCAAGCAAGAAGTCATTATTTGGACTATTTAGGGTATAGGGCCCAATACGTTAAGCTTCTGGGTCAGGTGTCAGTTTCGGATGATTCTGCTTTATCTAAACTTCAAGATGTTAAATTAAAAATGTGTGCTTTTTTAAAGTCTCGGGAAGATAAGAGTTTTTTTCAGCTAAAGTATTTGGTCTCTGGTTCCAAACAGCAAGTCAATCCATATGCTTTTTCACACTCTACGGAACGCTTTGGCATGTCTGTTTTACTAGATGATGACGGTAATCAAGTACATGATGTGAGAGGTATTTGTGGAGTTGTACAAGCCTTTGTTACTTCTAAATTTCAGGACGACTCCAGCTACACCTAGTTTCTTTTTCATAATTTAGATGTTCCTTCCTTTCAATTGTGGATCAAGAAACTTTGGTGTCTCCTGTCACTATAGAGGAGATTTCATTTTATTACTAAATTATCTACTCGGACTGCTCCAGGCATAGATGGTATTCCTAATGAATTCTATAAAACTGTTTCTGATACTGTGAAGCCTTGTTACATGTTCTTTTCAGTCAATTTGGATGGAACAGAAGTTGACTCCTAGTATGTGTAATGGTATTATGGTTTTCATTATAAAATAAAGGGATTCACGGAGTTATCGAACTGGAGATCCATTAGTCTTTTGACCTCTGACTGTAAGATTTTGGCCATGATTCTGACTGCTAGACTTGCTAAAGTGGCAGGTCACCTACTTATTGCAACACAGTCATGTGCTGTTCCTGGTCGAAATATTATTCATAATTTAACTTATTTACGTGAATTAATTGAACTAGGTTTGTCTAAGTCCTTGTCTGGTTATCTTTTATCTCTTGATCAACAAACTGCATTTGATGCGATTCGTCATGAGTATATTTGGGCAGTTCTAAAGTATTATGGTATACCTGCACACTTTATTGCTATCTTAGTTGTTTTGTATTCAGGGTCATTAATTACTCCCTTGGTGAATGGATATCTGGGTGTCCCCATTCATCTTAATGTTGGAGTGCGGCAGGGGTGTCCCTTAAGTCCTCTGTTATTTGTTTTCGGACTTGATCCTATTTTACGGTATATAAATGCTGACTCTCAGGTGGTGCCTATTTCTTTGGTAACAGGTGGTGTATTTCACAAAGTTTCAGCGTATGCTGATGATTGTATATTTACTGTAGCTGATTTAAAGTCTAGTATGCGAGTTCTTCAGGTCTTTCAGGAATTACAGTCTGTTACTGGTATACAGATTAATTATTCAAAAAGCAGGATATTGGCTTTAGGGTCTACTTTGATTTCAGATTCCTTTGATATCCCGATAGTGCAGGGTAATGTGAAATTATTGGGTATCTATTATGGCACTTCTACGGCCTCCCAATATAATTGGATATGGTCTTTGATATTGCTCAACAAAAGGTGGCTAAGTGGCAATCTTTGAAAATGACTAGAAAGAAAAGGGTATTTCTTTTACGCTCATATAGTCTTCCAATTTTTTATATGTCTCATATATTTCCCTTCCTTTAGTATGCATGCTAAGATTATGGGTCTTTTTTTTCCTCTCTGGGGAGTCGCTAAATCCTGTTAAACGGCTATTACATACAGGGCTTGGAAGTCAGGAGGTCTTCACATGGTACAGCCTTTTAGTATTTTTTTGGGTGAATTTTGTTTATAGTACCATACGTCCGGCTGTTACTAGATACCGATGGTATGGGATCGTTATGTATGAGTTTATGGGTACTGAATTCTACGCCTGGGTAGAGGTAAATGGCATCGGTCAGAAAAATTGCTGCCAGAATATGTTCAAATCACCTTAAAATATATTAGATTATGGAAAATTGAACTTTTGGTTTCTGTCACATAAAAAGTGTTTTATACGATATAATGGAATCTTGTTTTTTTGAGGATCCTTTATTTCTGGTCCCTACCTCGGTACATACTGACTTACTGTTGGCTAGCATGATTGAACCTAGAATCCCAAAGAAAATGCAGGATGTTGTTTGGCTTTGTGGACATCAGAAGCTTAATGTTCGGAATAATCAAAAGCATAAGCAGTTAGGTGACAGATATTGTTCTGACTCGTCTTGTACAGGATGTCTAGAAACTATGCATCATTTGTATTTTGATTGTTTTCAGATACAGAGTTTCTGGTCCACTTTGGCTGTTCTGTGGGGTGAACCTCTGTTTCAATTTATGACGTATGATATTTTAATTTTGGGACAAATTCCTGCTGAATGGCATAAATGGCATCAGGGCACAGCCTTTGTAATATTGGCTTGCCTTAAATGGGCTATATGGCATGCCAGATGTTTACGCAGTCTCCAAGCTAAAACTGTTCTGATGCAAGATGTTTTTTTCCGTATTCGGAATGATTTGGATGCTTTATATGAGTATGAGTTCGTACACTGGGGTCTGCTGTTGGTAGTCATTTATGGCGCCATGTTTGGTGGGTGGGTTAATTCCACTGGTGTTTTCTTGCTTTTTGTATGATTGATATATTGTTCATCTGTACTTAAACTTATATTTTTGTTTTCTACTTTATTGTCTTCTTGAATTGCTCTGTTGCTTTAATTTTTTGTATAGCTTGTATTACGTTTTTGTTCTTCAATAAAAATTTCCCCTACTCTTTTCAGTAAGTGCCATGGGATCTTTAACATCCCCCTGAACTACCACCAATCCAGGCAGATGGGACCTCGGTTTAACGTCTCATCAGAAAGACATATCAGCAACTGTCATTCTTGCTTTCAACAGGTCTTGTATCTGGGATATATTATAGGAATCTTTTAGCAGGATGGCTAACTTCCAGTAACCTTTCCCATAAGAGATATTCTCCTGTAAACCCAAACTAGCCTGTAAAATAACATGGTCAGAAGTTTCTGTAGGCACTGTTTGTGGCTTTGTGAATAAGTACCAAGTTTGACACAAAAAATAAATCTATTCTAGTGGACAGGTGTCCTTTAAAGAAGGTATATCCACCCTCTTTATGGCATTCTCTATAAACATCGTGCAAGCCCACAGTTGTGAGTATATTTTTTAAACAGTATCACAGAAATCTTTGTCAGTACAAACTCCTCTGTCCTGTCTGGATACTACACAATTGAAATCTCCTCCCCATATAATATGTTTTGTGGTAAATAAATATGGTTTGATAAGTTGAAATATATAAACTTTTTTTTTTTAATGGAGCATATATATTTATTGTTCTCCATGCTTTATTTGTTGTAATAAAATCAATCACCAAAACTCTCCGTGGTACTACATCTATAAATTTGGAAACTTTAAAACGGTCTCCGGGTTTTTAAACATAATTCCCACCCCATCACACACATCTGTTCCAAAAGAAAAGTAAGAGGTACCCCAACACCAAAGTTTTTGTGCTGATAATGTCAGAAACTTGGTATTTAATCTAGTATTTTGTAGGAAATAAATATCAGCTTCTAGTTCTTTTAAGATGTTAAAAGTTATGACACGTCTCCTCGGGTTTTTAACATCATTAGTGTTTAGGGAGGCTGTTTGTAGACAGATCATGAGTATTCAGGAAAGGGGACCACCAAGAGTGTCATTTCAGTACTTAAGTCTTATTTTCCCGGAATGTTAGTTCTTACTTTGCTTTGGGACATTTCTTCTTTTTCAGAGTCTGATGACATTAAGGGTGGTGAGGAGGTTTCTGAATCTCCTCCTTGTTCAGACTCTTGAGAGCTTTGTGATAGGGCTTCATATTTGTTTTGTAATAGGATTTCATGTGCTGGGGAAGATGCTTTGGCTGTTTTGGGCTTGGGCCTTTTTTGTCTCATGGCCCTTTTCCGGGACACCAAAATCATATCTGGAGGGGGCATCACTTTCTGGTCTTTAGGATCTTTCTCTTGGTTTTAAGCTATTTTAGAAATTGGGTCCGAGATCTGGGGAACAACAATATCCTCAGGAGAAGGATCTTGTACGTCCTGGGTCAAGGTTGTTATGTCTGGAGGGGAACCTACATCTGCCTCTGGTGGAGGGGGAGGGGCGGAACAGGGTCCTCAGGTGTCTGTTTTCGTACTGTAATATCTTTCTTCTGGGCTTCTGTAACTATTGTATCTTGACTGGGACAGTCCTGAAACTGATATCAAACAAACTGTCCCAAGACACATGAATTAAGGCAAAGATTTTTGTTTGTGAAAAAACTAAGATTCCTTAATTAAATGCTTTCCAACATAAAGTCTGTCCGGCTGTATTTCTAAAAACCCCAAATACTGTAGATGTACGGCATTTCTCCTCTGGTTAGGAGGAGGTTGATTATTAAAGTGGTCTTTGCGTCTACATTGCTTCCATTTAGATTTGGCTTGTTTATGAGTGGGGGGGGGGGCTGTCTCAGTGTCCATGTGATCTCGCCATGTTTGTTTTCTCTCACTTGGTCCTTCATCCGCAGAGGAGGAGCTCGATATTAATGGCACTTAGGTCAATTTTGCAGTTTCAGGAAGGTTGTCTTGTACATCATCTGCATTAAGGTTTAGATCAAAATCTGTGACAAAATCTGCAGTCTTGTGACTGATTTGTTCTGTACTATTGAAAGTTTTTAAGCCAGCAGGTTGTGCAGTGGAGACCCCAGGGGTAGGGCTGTGTTCAGAATCAGAAACCCATTGCCTTGCGCGTCTCCTTTCTTCCAGCCTACACTTTTAAGGGTTTGGTCTAGGGAGCGAGGGGTTTCTCCTCTCGTTGAAGCTGGTAGTGTTTAATTTCTGCCTTTTCTTAGTCCTAAGTCACAGCTTTCAATTTTATTCTGCTGTATTTTATGTTTAACAGTTTTAGTATTAACATCACACTTTTCTGTATTTGTCATGGTAGTAGTAGTAGTATTATTCAGTTTGTAGCTTTTTTTGCTGTTTACAGAGTCATAATTCTTGAGCGCTGAGTCATCAGGTGTTGTTGCCTTTGATTCAGATGCGTCATCGGCTTGTCTGTCAGTTTCTTCCTGGCGTTTGTCAGATTTAGCACTGTCAAACTGCGTTCAAGCAGAGCATTATTTACTGAAATATTTAAAGCACCAATTTCTTTTATAAGGTAAGAATACTTCCGATGCTCCTATTGCTTGTTTTTGTTGATTTTTCACGGTGTAAGGACTGATAGGAGAAACTGGCCTGCATGGCTCTCGGCACACAGTGGCTTTACTGTCTTTACTGCCAGTTATATTTTCATTTAGTGGTGTCTCTTTATCCAGAAAAATTTGTGAGGGATTTTGTGATTTCTTTTTTTGCATAATATATTTATTGTTTTGTAAGCATACTCACAGATCAAAATTTTACATAGAAGGATGACACTCCCAAGTTACCAATCAGCAGGTTACAAAGGTGCACATAATGAAGAGCAGTCTCCCCATATGGTACAGCAAGGGGGAAGTACAGCGTTAAGCAGATTTTGACAATAAAAAGGAATCCCAAAGCCAGCAGCTTAAATGGAAGAATCCACAAGCACCACCTCGTCGGAATATTTCCAAAGTTCGACGGTGCTCTTAGTGTCCAACAAAAATTATAACCAAAGGTCTGAAAGACATAACAACAATCCCAGAAGAAATATTGAGGGATAAGATAAGCCCCCCACATCCTGACATAACAGTATATCCCCACCTAGTACTCTCCCGGCTTAAGGTATACAATTGGCAGAATCTGAACAGACAGTACGGGCTACAGATCTACATAATGAGAAAAAAGGGCTAGCATTGGTCCCACTCAGTTTAAACAAATGTACAATCAAAATCCTCTTCTGTTGCTCTGTACTTTAGGGGTTAGGCTCAATGACTAAGCACATAATTTCACTGTATAGGCAGATCTTGGTTGATAGCTAAACATTTAAACAGTCAGTGCAAAAATTTCAAGTGTCCATATAGTCCAACAGTGTAATTTAAAGTAGAAGCGGCCCAGGCCCCTGCACACCAGTACTCACTGCAAATCTAGGGCCCTAGCCAAAAGCCATTCTCCCTTGGAAGAAATGTCCTCTTCTTCAGCTGCTTGCTCTGACTCTTGTTTCAGCAGTTGGATAAACTTATTAGCATCCCCAGGCTCATTGAAATGGTAAGACTTAGCTTTCCACTGCAATCTCAAACGCGCAGGAAACAACAACTGGTGTGCAATGGTAAGCTGGCACAGCCGACCACGTATCCCATCATAGGCTTTCCTGTGCTGTCTGGTGGAGTAATACAAGTCCGGGAAAATGCTTAAAGTATCAGTCTCATATTTTAGGCATCTCCAACGTCGGGCAATACTGAGGACTCTGTCTCGGTCCCCAACAGATTGGCACACCACTAGAACAGTTCTCGGGCTCAGATGCAGTTGATACTCTGCGAGGAGAGATCCGGTAGGCACACTCTATGACGATCGAGGGATTTTCCTCATCCCAACCCAAAATAGAGGGCAGGAGAGATCTGATAAAGATTAGACAGTCTCCCCCTCCCCCCACCTGCTCTGACAATCCCAGAATCCGGAGATTTCTCTCACGGGCCTGATTTTCAATTGCCTCCAAACGCCTACAAAGTTGCCTATTCTCTGCAGTCAGTTTTGTCATCACATCGCAGGCCTTCAGTACTGAGCCCGCACTCCTTTGCACAGTTTGCTCGCATGCATCCATTCTAGTCTCAAGTGCAGAGACCCGTGGCGTTAGGGAATCAAGTCTCTTATCAATGTCTGGTTTAATGTTGCCTGTATGGTGAGCAGGGATGCCCCCTCTCGTGGTCCCACACTCAGTGGCCCTGCCTCTTCATTTCCGCTAGGCCGCTCCCCTCGTGGATGTCCAGACTTTTTAGGAGTGAAAAACTCTGATGCAGCAGAGGCGTTTCCACGCGTTTTGCCCATATTTCCAATCCTGAGTGTCTGTCGCTGCAGAAAACATACTTGTAGGGCATTTAATGAAGTCAGAAGGGGTAGAAAATAAATGTTTATAAAAACATACACGGAGCTCCGTGAAAGTGCTGCCTCCTATTAGCTGCTCAGCAGCGCCCCCAGATTTTGTGATTTAATTTCAGGTATACAAGTAGTGTGTGGATTTTTTGTAGGCAAATTATTGGCTCCAGTCACAGGCCGCACTTTTTTAACAAAACCTAGTTTTATCTGTAATTCCTCTTTCCGTTTTAAAAACAACATTTCTTCTTGCAGCATTTGTCTCTTTATATTCATTGCCTTTCTTCTTGCAGCATTTGTCTCTTTATATTCATTGCCTCATCAAAGATCACGCACATCCATATTTTGACATACCTCAGAATCCGATTCCATATTGATGTTGATGTCAGGACCATTTTTTTTTGCCACTTCTGTTCTCCTTCAGTTACATCCAAAAACTTAAATTCTTGTTGAAGCATTTGCCTTTCCACAGCTTCTAAAATTGTGTGGCCAGGAGAGGAGGCCGGCTGTCCTGCCACATCAGTACTTCCTCCTCCTCCTGTGTCCAGCTCCAAAATGGGTCCCTCCATCCTGTCCACAGGAAGTGGCAGCACTCCTGCAGGCAGAGTAGGGGAATTTCCCCGGTGTCCTGGCCAAAGTTTGTCCATTCACTAAAAATACCACCTTCCACCAGCTTAATCTGGTTATGTCAGCTGGCTTTCGTCTGTATCCCCCCTCCCCTGGTACGAGGCTGAAAATAGGCAGAATTGCCTAGTCCTCCTTTCCTTGTCAACAAAAAATATATACAGAATAAAAATCAGGTAGTTTGAAGTGAAGGGACATATATACCAGTATATATTTTTTAAATTCTCTGAAGAGCGGGCCAGGTTGGGTATCAGACCAGTCAGTTAGTTTGAGGGGGACAGGGACAGATTTTGTTTTTTTATTCCCTGATGGATCAGGTTGAGCACTGGAGCTGTCAGGTTGTTGTGAGAGGGGGATGGATTTGTTTTATTTCCTGAAGTGTTGGGTTGGGCATTACACCCATCAGGTAGTTGGGGAAGGGGACAGTTTTTTTTAATCCCTGGTGGGCCACACTGGTCACTGTACCATCAGATAGTTGTGAGATGGGGCCAGATTGTTTTTTTTATTCTCTTTTTTATTTCCTGTCGGGCCAGGTTTGGCCCCAAAAATCATTTTCTGTTCTTCATTCCCTGTGCTACTAGTATGGAGTTCCGGTGCTTTGTAAAACACTTTTGGATCCAGTGTATATGAAAGTCATTATCTAAAAGTTAATTCTGTTATATTCTACAGACCCTGTGTTATCATACTCTAACTCTCGTACTTTGTAAAACACCAAACCTGTCATGGGGGGAGGGTTGAGGGCAGATTTTCTTTTTCCCTGACAAGCTGGATTGGGTACCACGTCCATCAGGTAGTTGAGGGAAGGGGGACAGATTTTTTTTATTCACTGGCAGCGCAATAAGGCAAATTGATGATGCCCACTCGCCATTTTTTCATACTAACATACTGAAAATCCAGCAGAATAGGCCAAGTGGTCTGTCATTGTCTGCTCGAAAGCCAGCAACCTAATGGCTGCTCGCCTTACCACCCCCAGACCCCAAGAGGGTCTTCTTTAGTTTAAGGTTCCCCTTGTACCGGTCCCACCACTTCTTGAATCCCTCCACTGTGCCCTCCTCCACCAGCCTCCCAGGCAGCGCATTCCATGGTTCCACCACCCTTTCAGTGAAAAAATGCTTCCTACACCCCCCCTGTAATGTCCCCCCTCCAGCTTCCACTCATGGCCCCTGGTTGTTCCCCCCTTCTTTAGCCTAAACAGCTCCTTGGTTCCACTCCTGGTTATTCCTTTTACATACTTGAAAACCTCTATCAAATCTCCCCTGTCCCTTCTCTCCTCCAGTGAGTAAAGCCCAAGCTCTTCCCGTCTCTCCTCATAAGGCTTCCCCTCCATGCCCCGAATCATCCTGATCGCTCTCCTCTGGACCCTCTCCAGCAGTGCTATGTCCTTTTTCAGATGAGGTCTCCAGAACTGTACACAGTACTCAAGCTGCGGCCTGACCAAGGCATTATACAGAGGGAGGATCACCTCCCTCCTTCTGGACGTAATTCCCCTGGCCATGCAGCCCAGTATCCTGTTTGCTTTGGTTGCAGTTCTTCTACAGTTTTCAGAGTTATTCATTTTGATGTCTATCACCATCCCTAAATCCCTTTCTCCCAATGTGACTTGCAGTGTGACCTCCCCCAGGGTGTATTCATGGCCCGGGTTTTTTACCCCCAAATGTAGTACCTTACATTTCCCAGCATTAAATTTCAGTCCCCACTTCCTTGACCACCCCTCCAGGGTATCCAGATCCCCCTGGGCCGCCTCCCTCTCTTCTTCACAATCCACGAGCTCCCAGTTTTGAATCGTCTGGGAGAGACTCAACCTGTTCCTAACTCCTCTCCCTAGAGCCGAGACATAGGCATTAAACAAGAGTGGCCCCAATGCCGAACCCTGAGGGACCCCACTGATTACCTTCCTGGAAGAGGAGAGGAGAGTATCCCGCCCACCATTACCCTCTGTAAATGCCACGAGAGCCAATTTTCAACCCACTTTAGCTCCTGTCCTCCCACCCCCATCTCCCCCAGCTTTTTTATCAGCCCATAATGTGGTACTGAATCAAACATCTTGCTGAAAGCTAAGTATAGGATGTCCACTGGCCTGTGCCTGTCCAAAGCCCCCGTCACCCAGTCATAAAACTCTACAAGATTGGACTGACACGATCTCCCCGGAATGAAGCCATACTTTTTATCATCCTGTTGTGCTAACCATTCCAGCTGCCTCCCAGTCCTCTCCTTGATAAATCCCTCCATTACTTTGCCTACCACAGACGTTAGACTGACAGGCCTATAATTCCTCATCTCTTCTCTAGACCCCCCTTTATGAATAGGCACTACATGAGCCACCCTCCAGTCTTGGGGCACCCATCCTGTCTGCAAAGAGGTATTAAAGAGTGCAGCCGGTGGAGCTGACAGCTCCTCTGCAACCCTTGGGTGTAGCCCATCTGGCCCTGGTGCCTTATCAGTCTTTAGCTTCCAAAGGGCCTCCCTCACCCTGTCCACTATGATTTCTTGCCCCCCCCTTCCTCCCCCTCACTCAACCTCCCAACCCCTTCTGGGTCTGGTCCTGTCTGTACCCTAGCCTCATTCCGTCCTCCGGTCTCAGACCGACTTCTCACCTTAGCTGAATGCTGTTCCTTACCATCAACCTGTAGGGATCTCCAATCCCCATCTGCAAAGATTGAGGCAAAGTACTCATTTAGCACCTCTGCCTGTTCCCCTACTTCTTGAGCCCATCCTCCCATAATTTTAATCCTGTTGATCTGCGTCCTCTCTTTTCGCTTCTCTCTTAAATATCTATAGAATCCCTTCTCCCCCCCCTCCCCACAGATATTCCTAGCCAGGTTTTTCTCCATCCCTGCCTTGGCTCCCCTCACCACTCTGGTGACACTCCTGGCTGATATTTCATACTCACCTCGCTCCTTGTTCCTCCTTGAGTGTTTAAAATGTGCATAAGTGGCCTTTTTATCCCTCACTGCCTCCTGCACCTCCCTAGTCCACCAGCATGGCTTACTGATTTTACCATGCTTTCACCTTAATTTTGTACAGTACTTAGTAGCCTCCTGTACCCCTTTTTTAATGGTCTCCCACAATCTTCCAGCATCCATGTCCGGCATAATCTTGTCTGACCTCTCTCTTAGAATCCTACCCATACCCATGAAGTCCGCTCCCCTAAAGTCTACTACTACTGTATTAGTACGGTTTTTCTCACTCCCTATATACAGCAGAAACGGCCAGACCGTGGCATGGTCTCCACCCACCAGTGGACTGCACACCTCTAGGCCTCTTATCTGATCACTGTCCGCTAGGACAACATGCAATATCTGCCCCTCTCTGGTAGGTTCCCCCCACCTGTTGGACCAGGAAAGCATCCTGAAAAACATCCATCAGTCGCTGTTCCCTGGCTACAGAGGATGTCATAGTGTCCCAGTCCACCCCTGGCATTTTAAAGTTTCCCATGACCACCACCCTACCCTTACCTAGGTCACAGTGACCCTTGATGTTCTCAACCAGTTTATCCTCCAGAGCCTCCTCAATTGCAGGGGGCCTGTATACCACCCCTATTTTCAGTTTTTTTCCTCCCCTCGTTAGCAAGGTTACCCAAATCGCCTCCGCTCCTCCTTCAGCCTCCTCCACTCCACTAACCACAACATCATTTCTGACTATCAGCGCAAACCTTCCCCCTCTTCCCACTCCCCTATCTTTCCTGAATATCTTATAGCCCTCCAAATTTAGGTCCCAATCATTTCTCTGGTTGACCAATGTCTCTGTAATTGCCACCATGTCCGCTGATCCTTCAGCCAACATAGCCTGTAACTCAGGTATTTTATTGCTCATGCTCCTGGCATTAATCAGTACTCTCCTCCCTATCTAATCTCCCCATCCCTGCACAGTCCTTATTCTGCCCAATTTTCCTTAGATTTGCATCACATTCCCCCTCACTCATCAGTTGCCCTAGACCTGGACCCGCAAACGGCTTCCCTGAGGCCAATCGTTTATTTGATCCTCCCCCCTTACAAGTTTAAACCCCACCTCTCTCCTATAAAACCAGCAAGTTTTAATTTCAAGATCTTCCTTCCCCTCCAGATTGAGATGTAATCTATCCTAGCATAAAGCCCCTTATCCTCCTAAATATCTCCCCAATCTCCCACCAGCCCATACCCCTCTGCCTTGCACCAATCCCTAAGCCACTGGTTCACCCCTCTAAGTTTTAGTTTGCTCTCCCCAGTTGCCCTTGGCACCGACAGAATCTCAAAGAAGGAAATTCTGCTTCCTATAGAATGACAAACCCTTGCCAATTCCCGGAACCTAGCCTGTATTTCTAGCTCACTGATCCCTTCCAAGTCATTTGTCCCCAGATATACTAGGAAGTCCGGGGATCCCCCACAATCCATTGCTGTCGAGTATAGATGGAATTTGACCTTATGTACAGATCATCCTGGCATACATTTAGCCTTGACTGGGCTGCTTTTATTTTCCCCCACCCTCTCCCACTGGATACCCCTGATCATGGAATCCCCCAGCAGTATCACCTTCACCCCACCCCCAATTTTATTGGCCTGTTTTGATCCTTCCAGACTCCTCCTTCTGTCATCAAACCCCTGCCTCTCTCATCAGCCTGGGAATCTTTATTAGCCCATTTTGATCCACCCAGGCTCCTCCTTCTGTCAACAACCCCCTGCTTACTCCTCCCAACTCCATCAGCTTGGAGGCCACCCTCATATGCTAGCCCTACCATACTCCTACCTGCGACTGCCAGTTTACTCCTAGCCCCCCTAATTTCCCAGGAGGCCAGAGAATGCCCCCCCAATTCCACCCTATCACCTTTCTTAAGATATAATCCTCCAATCCCCCACCCGAGCAACCTTCCACTAATTTTTCTTCATCCCCCCTTCCAGACCTGCACTTCCCACCCCATCAGCTGAAATTCTACCTACCCTACTCTCCACCTCTTCCGATGAATCTTGTCTCGAAGCTGACCTCTCTACTGCGCCCCCCCGATTGACTTCCCCAACCTGGACACTGACCTGACCACATTCCTGCAACCTTTCACCCTGCCCTCATTCAGTGTCCTCCCATCTACCATATTTCCAAACTAGGCTCCTGTCCCTCCCCTCCATCCTTTCTTATGGTTCCGGCACCCTCCTCTGTCACTCACCCCCCCTTCAGTTTACCGCCCAAACCCTCCCTGTCCTCTTGCTCTCCCCCACCATCAGCCTCCTCCACATCATCTCCTGGATATAATAGGGTGAAACGGTTTGTAAGTGTGATGCTTGCCCCCATTTTGCTCTCTTCTACCTCTCTATCCCTCTTTTGCTCCCTCTGATCAGCTCCCTCCCTACAGAGTGCTTCCCGTACATTGCTTTTCCCACCCCCCTCACCTCTAGAATGACCAAATGGTCCCCCTATCCCCTGAGATGTGCCCTTTTTGCCTATTCCACTTGCCCTTGAGACATGCCATTTTGACCACGTCTAATCACATATGATCCATACCCCACTTTACCTCCCCATCCCTCCCCCGTTCCAGTTGCCTTCTGATCCCCCGATCTCCTCCCTAAGACCTTCCAGCTGAAAACATATGGGGCACCCTCCAAATCTCCATCCCCAATTTAATATTATGGCTGCCCCACACCCTACTGCCCTGCCAAAGATGCCCACTCTGACTGCCCTCAATCCCACCCTCATTTTAGTTATGAGCAATATGTCCCCCTACCAGCAATAAAATACTGTCAAATTAACACAGCCCCCCACCAGCGATTTCTACACACGTACACGCAAGATACCCAATAATAGACAGTTCTCATCAATGTGCCCCCTTATTAAGCAGCAATCCCAACACAGTACCCCTCAATGTGCCCTCAGTTTTACACCATCAAGGCCCAGCAAGACCCCAAGAATTATCTTCAATCCCCACAGTAACCACTATACCCAAGCCAGCATAGAATGGAATCTTATGCCCCCCCTCCAGCCAGCATCAAGTCCAGGCTTCTTATTGCTCCAACTTAACCAGACTCACCATGTCCATCCCTAAGACTCCACCCCCTCTGACCATTTAATAGAGGTTGGGGCTGGGGTGGGTGGTGTGGGACACAATTACAGCTCCTCATGGGGTGAGGTGGCTGGGCCCGCCTTAAGAAGCCCAGCTGCACTTCAAACATGGTGCCCTCACTCCTGATTGGTCCTCAGCAAGCTCAGCTTCTCACTCCAGCCCTGGCCCACTGCCGACTGCAGCCTCTGGGAAGTCCGCTCCGATGCCCCCTCCACTAAGCCCATCACCTTCCAGTCCTGGCCCACTGCCGACTGCAGCCACCGGGAATACTGCTCTGGTGCCCCTGATGATCTTTACAGCTGCTGATGCAGCTCCAGATTCCTCCCTCCTCTGATGCAGCTGCCGATGCAGCCCCAGTTTCTCCCGCCTCGCGTGCAGCACCAGGTGAATTCACTGCCGCCGATGTGGCCAACAATCTCTGCCCTCCGAGGCACTCCCAGCAATTACAGCTCCTTTTCCTCAAAAGACTTTGCTTCTGATGGACGTTGTCAGCCAGTGGTGGTGGTGGCCCTGGGGCAGGTACTCCACTGCCCGGCATGCTGAGCAGGAGCATGTGTGGCAGTGTGAACCCTGTGTGTCACGGAGAGGGCAGAGCTGAAATTGAGTACCAGGGAGGGAAAGAAGGCAAGAGAAGGGAGAGTGTGGTGGTGGAGCTGGGATCACGTTCACTTGGGATTGCAATCTTGGAAGTGCATACTTTCAGGCTTCCTCGGTCCAGTCTCCCATGCTAGTGTGCTGCAGGCTGGAAGTGTCGGGCAGACCCAGACTCACTGGTAGCAGTGTGGCAGTAGAGGGGTTATATTTTTAAATTCCCAGACAGGTTGGGTTGGGTACCGTCAGGTTGGTCAGGGGAGGGGGACAGAATTTATTAGTCCCTGACAGGCTGGGTTGGTCCTTGGACTTGTTGGGGAAAGGGGGGGTGGATTTTTTTTTTATTCCTTGACAGGCTGGGTTGGGCACCAGACCCATCTGAAAGTTGGTGGAGGGGGCCAGATTTTTTTTTGTATTTCCTGTTGGGCTAGGTTGGGCATCAGTAATGTTTTTCTGTTCTATATTCCCTGTGTTGCCAGCATGTGACTCCTGTACCTTGTAAAACACTTTAGGATACAGTGAGTATAAAAGTCTTGATTTCATACTAAACTTTTGTATTCTACAGACCATGCTGTACCAGAATCTAACTCCTGTGCTTTGTAAGGCACCAGACTTGTCCATTAGTTGGCGATGGGACAGATTGTATTTGTTCCCGGTTGGGCAGCAGATCATCTTGAAGTGGCATCTTTCAGTGCAGTAGTAGTGTGAACATGAATGGGATGTGATAGGCTGGAAATAGTATCTCTTTGTAAGCATGATGAAAAACTGTTTTTACGTTGGCTAAGTGTTGTTTTTCAGATTGCCTTTCCCTGGTTCGCTCTTGTTCTGGTAACCGACGCCCCCCCCTTTGTTTTCTGAGTCTTTGGCCAGGCTGCTTGGAGCGTTTGCAGAGTCTGCTGTTTTTTTACGGCTGCATGGGCAGAGCCCTGCAGGCATTTTGCAGCCACTGTAGGAGAGAGACAGGACTGTGAGTGTAATGTGTTCCCATTCCCCCCTACAGTGATGTGGTGAGTTGTCCAGAGCGCTGACTTCGTTTGTGGTATGTGGTGTCTCATGTTCTCCTCCCCTCTGTGGCGTGCCCGGCCCCATATGGGCGCACTTCTTTGATGCGATACTTCCGCATTAACTTCCACTCATGCATGGCAGACTCCGGTGCAACAAGAGCACAGCGAGTGCTCCTGGTATTCTTTTGCTCGCTCTGAGCAGCTGTATCACCTCTGAACAGAGTTTGTTTCATAATACTGAAAGGCTGGGAAAGATACTTCCTAGTTCCTGTAAGCATCAGATGGTGCCACAGCTCTGTTTTTCTATTTACATTGCAATAATTTTAAGTAACATGAAAACTCTCAATTTTAAATAGGCAATTTAAATTTTTTTCTAGAAAGTAAAGGTTAACTTTCCATTCACGAAGTTGTGCAAACTGAGTTTATTAGTACTGTCTTTCTGAGTTCATTGTCATTCTTGTCTTCACAGTGGGGATGGGGAGGGGTAGTCTGATTAACCCAAGGACTTTTTCAGTGTCTCAGATGCACGTGCACAAGGCAGTCACTACTTGCTAAACAGGTTCTCATGCCCTCTTCTCCTCTGTTACCAATAGAAAGTTAGCAAAGCATAACAAACAGCTGTAAGGAGAAGTAGCAAGGCACAGCTCGCTGATGGACAGCCATAAAAATGTGTATCCCAGACCCCAATCCATTTCAATGGGACAGCTGCAGAACACTTCCTGGATCCCAGTAGGAACTGGTCTGCATAGCAGACCAGCCCTAAAAAGAAAAAAAGTAATCCTTGTAATAGCTGCAGTGTTGGTGTTTGACCAGGAAATATAGAATCTGTTGGCAGAAAAGGAGTGCTTGACCCTTCCAGTTTGCCAAGGGTTCTCTGCCTGCCCACCTCCGCAGACCCTATCTGGTCTGTAACGACCCTTGTGCCTTTGTTCTAATGTACACCTAAGTGTATCCCATGCATGCTTGAAACCCTGTGTTGTTGTAGCCTCCATGACTTTGGCTGGCAGTCGGTTCCATGCATCTGCCACCCTTTCAGTGAAGAAATATTTCTTCACATCCCTCCTGACACCCCCTTCCAAGTTCATCGTATACCCCCCAGGTCTTGGAGCTCATCCTCATTTGGAAAATGCTGTCCTCCTGCACCCTGTTCACCCCTGTGAAGTACTTGTAAGTCTAGATCATGTCTCCTCTCACTCTGCTCTTCTCCAGGGTTTACATGTTAAGATCCCTCAGCCCCTTCTTGTAGTGCTTTCCTTGTAACCCCTGCACCATTTTGGTTTCCCTCCTCTGAACCACTTGCATCCTGTCTTTTGTAATTTCTGAGGGGCGGCCTCCAGAACCATATACAGTACTCTGTGTAGGGGCATACCAGTCAGCAATGCAGCAGCACCACCACCTCCCTCTTACTGCTGGCGATACCCATCCCTATGAACTGCAGCATCCTACTAGCCCTGCCTATGGCCTTGTCACACTGTGCTGCCACCTTGAGGTCCTCTGATATAATAACCCCAAGGTCCTTTTCCTGTCCACTGACTGCCAGTTACCCCCTGCCCATCCTGTACTCAGCACCAGGGTTTCTATGCCCTAGGTGCATGATTTTGCATTTTTTGTCATTGAACCCCAACTGCCATGTCCTAGACCACTCCTCATGTTTCCCTAGATTCTTGCACATTTTCTCCACCCCTTCCTGAATGGCCCTCCAATTGCAGATTTTGGTGTCATCTACTGAAAGGCATACCTTTCCCTCCAGTTCTTCTACAGTGTCCCCATTGAAGATATTGAAGAGGATTGGTCCCAGTACCGAACCCTGTTGTACCCCACTGTTCACACCCATCCTTAGAGTGTGCCCTTAACCACCACCATTTGTCTCCTGTATGTTAACCAGTTTCAAACCCAGGCTACCAGTTTGGACCCCCACTCCTAAGGTGGTCAGCTATCTTATCAGCCTTCTGTGTGGCACAGTATCGAAGGCCTTGCTGAAGTCCAGATAGGCTATGTCCACTGCCCTCCCCTGATTTTATTTTTATTATTTATTTTTGTTCATTTATTTGAAAATCGGAATTATAAAACCTTTTAGCTAAAAGCTCATATATAGAGGGTTCTCGTTAATGGGGGGGGGGGCAAGGGGAAATAGAACAGTAGCAGCCATCATGCCTAGTCAGTAGCACATCAGATACTACATGTACAATGGCATAGTTAAGAGACGAACATACAAGTCACTAGTCCATCTACAGAAACTGCCCGAGGGTTTTGTCAATAACACTTCAGAAAGTATATATACAAAAGTAGAAATATAATCAGGTGAGCATATAATACACAATGCACAGTGAGGTGAGCCCCAGGTGTCATGACGTGGAATAAGTGCCGGTACCTTAGTGAGTAATTTTAGGACACCTGATTAGCAGCTGGGAGCCTAGAACAGTATGCAGGTAGCAAGAGAGGGAGAGCAGGGAAGGGATGATCCGTAGGTGTGAACAGATAGTCGGAGGAGAATGGGTTGAGGGAGCCTCACAGTAGAGAATACGGGGATGTAGCGAGACCTAAATAAGGTTAGTAACCAAGGCACAGAGAGATTTAAATTATGGTTACTAGTCGAGGCACAGAGGGTCATGCGGGGTCTCAGTAAGAGTGGTTCTAGGGTTGCTAGGTTATATATGACAGTAGCAGCGTTCAGGAGGAGCAATACTATTCCTGAGCTCGGCTTTGAAATGGCCAGAGTTTGCGATGCTTGAAGTGACATGGGGGAGCTTGTTTAGCCTGGTGGGAGCCTGTACTGCGAAGGCTCGCCTTCCTAGGGCGGTTCTTCTGAACGGCACAGCTAGAGCACCTTTCGTAACACTTCCGGTGGCATGTTCAGCTGGGGTAAACTGGAAAAGGGCCTTTAAAAGGGGGGGCGCAACTCTGGAGGGCCTTTTTCCTAGGAGGCAGGAGTGAAGCCTGATTCGTTCCATAAGGGGGAGTCATTTGGTCCTAATGTAGAGTTCACACATATGTGTAAGGCGGTCAGCATTTAGAACAAGTCTGCAGGCCTTATTGAGAGTGGTATGGACTATATGCAGGCTAGTTTCAGTGGCTGTGCCATAAATCACAATACCGTAGTCCAGAATTGGCAGGATAGTACCTCTTACCGCCTGGAACTTGGCTTCAGGAGTGAGGCAGGACCGGAGTCTATATAATGTCCTAGGTACCGGAATCAGGACACCTGTTCAAGGATGGATTGAGGGGTATTAGTAATTATGAAGGCATAGTAGATTTTCTCTTTTGCCGCCCAGCAAAGAGCATGGTCTTGGTCTTTTTACTGTTGAGTATTGGTAGGTTTTCCTTCAGCCAGTCCTGTAGGAGACTGAAGTTGAGCTGCAGGTTTTTGGTGAGTGATGCTTGGCAGGAGTCCTGCGAGAAAACAACCGTGTAAGCAGCATAGAGCAGGATCCTCAAGGAGGGGCATGCTTCTGGCAGGTTCTTTACAAAGAGGCTGAACAATAGCCGTCCCAATATAGAGCCCTGTGGGACCCCAACAGAGACGTCACGTGCCTCAGAGATTATTCCATTAACTTTCACTAATCACTCGCTGGGTCCTCCAAGTGAGATAACTAGAGAACCATTTTACTGTGTCAGGGGACAACCCCAGATAACCTAACCATTGTAGAAGAAGTTTATTTCCCTTGTTATACTGTCAAAGAAATCTATTGGACTTATTTGGCATGACACCCACCCCCCTCCCACCATGAATCCATGCTGCCTGTGGACCTGCAGTCAGCTGGATTCTAGATGCTGAACCAGTCTCTTATTCCAGTAGGGTTTTCATTAGTTTCCCCACCACTGAAGTTAGGCTAACTAGTCTGTAATTGCTAACATCCTCCTTGTTGCCACTCCTATATAGAGGGACTGCGTCAGCCCTTGTCCAGTCCTCTGGAGCTACTCCTTTTTCCTGTGAGCTGATGAACAAGGCTGTCAGCAGAGCAGCAAGCACTTTCCTGACCTCTTTCAGTACCCTGGGGTGTATCAAAACCTCTCCCATAGCCTTATTCACCTTCAGGATTGCGAGTCTATTCCGGACTCTTTCCTCTGAAAACGGACTTGTGTCCACCCCTTCTCCCCATTCCTGCTCTCCCTGCTGGCCAAACCCTTCCTTCCACTATAATGACTTGGCAGAAGAACCTGTTTAAAATGTCCACTTTTTCTTTTTTTTTTTTTTTACTGTCTTTTTATCCCACCACCTCTTTCTACCCTCAGCTCTCTCCACTCAATCAGAGCTCTCAATGCTTCAAGCGCTGCGACCTACCCGACTTCAAGGTCTGCCCCTAGAGTACCTCAGCTCGACTCCCCTATGCCCTTGATGGCCTGGATTACCCCCCGGGTGGGGTAAGGAAAGATTCCCCCTTACCTTTTTCCCCGAGTGTTCTCAGGGAGAGGGCTTTGTACAACGGAGTCTGCCCTGATATTGTCGGTGGTGGCACACTTGCTGCTGGAGAGATCGTCGCCTAGAAGAGGTGAAGGATTTTTCCTCTGATGCCTTGTATTACCCAATCCCCTGAGATGCTGGCACAGAGAGTCAACATGCAGACGCACACTCTTCTCAAACGCCTAACAGCGTCCCCCCCTCCCCGGCTCCAGAAAGCGAAGCGCCTGCCTTGGCAGGTGCATCCACCGACTTTCTCAGGACGCCGGGCGCCATATAGCTCCACTGGTATCCCACCGTAGGGGAGAGCATCCGTTGGGATGCTCAATCCCACCGACCCCCACCGACCTGAGTCCGTTCCTGAACTCAGGTTGCCAGCGTAGCGTGAGGTGTGGCGTCCAGCACCTCAACCCGCAGTGCCACTGGGCCGGCTCCAGTGTCCACTTTTTCTTGATTCCCTATCGGCACAGTCTTCCCCCTTCCACCCTTCTAACCATCACTGTCGCTTCCCTTGCTTTTCTTTTCTCACTTACGTATCTGAATAAAGTATTGTAACCTTTAGAGACCCCTTTAATAGTTCTTTCTTCTGTCTGTGCCTTTGCTCCCCCAACCACCTTACCCACTTCCTTCTGTCTGGCTTGGTACACCTCCCTGTCCTTCTCCCTATATGTTTCTCTGTTCCTCTTGAATACTACCCTTTTCTCTTTCACTTACAGTGACACTTGTCTGGAGACGCTCTTTTTTCTTCTGCTTTTGTGCACCTTTTTCATGCAGAGGTTTGTTGCCCTAATTATACTCTCCCTTATTCTTCTGCACTGTGCCTCTGCTCTTTTCTGGCAATCCCCCACACTTTGAAGCATTTTCTGAGGCAGTCTCCCATTTTGTGTGGCTCACCTCCACTCCTTTCCTGATGTTGAACCATACTGGCTCCAACGTAGTAATGAAGCTGGTGTCATTTTGTACGGGCATTTTTTATTTTAATAAGGGCGTGGTGGTGGCTTCTTCCCTGTGTGTTGAGGGGGATCCTCGTTGGGACAACTGTTGGGACTATACAAAACAGGGGAAGTTTCCAGCACCCATTGCGCGCGTTATACAAACTGTGTTTAGTTGTAGTTCCTATTGCTCATTGGACTCATAAAAAGAATGTGGATGCAAACATGGAGAGCCACAATTGTGGGCAAGCTGCAGTCAGAATAAGAAGATCCTGTTGCTCCACTGAGCTTGAAAACCATAACGAGAAGGGAGTGGAGAACTACAGTTGTGGGCAAGTTACGGTCAGCAGCACACCTGGGCAGTAATGGTTTTGAAGGCTCATGAGTAGACGTGTATGGTCATTGGAAGTTTTGAAGGAGACATGTTGGAGTTATGGTCGGAGGTTTGAACAGTGGTTGGGGTCTGAACTGTGTGGACAGAGGTAACAGTCAGTGGCAATTAGATATTAATCATGTCAAGGTAGACGTGTTTATTATGGCCATTTCAGCCTTGTAAAAATCGGATGGCTATGGGGGGAGTACTGAGTCTTGTTGGGATGGAGGTGCTTTCAGCTGAGCTGTTGTGCTGGGATAACAGCCCAGTTGAAAGTACCTTTCACTCAGACAGGCTTAAGGATCTTATTTATCCATTTCATAATAGCAATAAGATATGACAAGGTGGGCGCTGTGGTGGGACAGCAGCATATCATCTCGGGTGTGTTGTAAGGTACGAGGCATCAGAGAGTGCCTTCAGTCATCTGTGAAGTGCTGTTATCCCACCACAGTGCACACTCTGGAGTGTCTTTCTACAGTTCCAAAATGGACCAAAGATTTGGGTGAGGAAGAAGTGCATGAAAATAAAATAATTTTAGCTTTTTAATAATTTTATTTTTAAAGGTCATTTATCACACCAGAATAGTCCCAACACATCCCTGCATAAAGTATCACATAGTTTACAAACGAAAAATTCACATCAGATGAAAATAGAAATCACTTACTAGTCCAGCCTTTAGCAGATAGGGTGAAATTATTCTAGTGATCTGTATAAACACAATTAATCTAGGAGCAGCACCCCCCCCTCCCCACCATCTTGCTGTCAAGTATCAGATAGCTCCCCTGTCCAGTCTGGATGGAATTTTACATTACTGATGTAAAGAGCTGCACACGCTGGAGCCAGCACTTGGTGCTGTCGTAGCACAGGCAGAAAAGTCTCAAGTTGCACTGACCTCTTTGATAGCTGGTGAGTGGTGTTCAGCATGCTTCTCTTGTTGTAATTGCAGCCAGCCCTGAAAGACAGCCGGTAGCTCAGTTGTGCTGTTTCTCCAATACTCTCCTTGGCTCTTCGCTGCTGCTGGTCACCAGACTACCCTTTCCATAGGACAGCAGTCCCTTAGCTCTCATCTTGGCTACCCCATAATCGCTGTACACTTTTTACATTGTTTTTTTTTTTCCTTTCTCTAAAATTCCTTACTGGCACTGTGATGTTACTGTTTATGCTCATGTACCTGTTACCGTCACTTTGCTATTGCTCTGTCACTCCTTGCTGTTTCCCCTCCTCCAGTCCCATCTGAAAATTAGACCCAACTCAGTCTGCCTATCCTGGTGGCCAAATTTTAAATTAATAAAAATAAATAAAACCACGGATGGGTGTTTTGTGATTGGTTGGCTGCCAGAAGAGCCTTCGCTCAGTCATTGACTATCCCAGCTCTGTATGACTCTGTGGCACATTCACGATACCTGCATGCTTTGTGCGGAGGGGGTGGAGCTTGCCGAGCAGACATGTCTTTTTAAGTGCCAACAAATGGCGAAAATAAACAGTTGGCAGCACAAAAAAATTCCTTCCCCCACTAATAGCTTACACTAGCGCAAAGGATCCTGGTAGTTGTAAATTTTAAGGCTACAGTTCTGTCAGAAGGTTTTGGTGACATCTGATATCATGAGAATAAATCTTAAGTGGTTGGCAGTGACACCATAATCACCACAAAAGTGATTGTAGCCTTGTTCACATTTTATTTATTTTATTTTTTTTCCTCATTTGTTTCTTCCCCTCCCGACCGGCTTGCTTCTTCCGGCCCCCCCAGCCCCATCACCCTGGCGTCTCCTGGACTTACCTCCTGGCTCTTTCCTTGGAGGTGCCAGCTGGCCGGGTGTGGTGCCTGCGAGGGGCCAGCATCATCCTGCTGGTCAGGATTTTTCGCATTTTCAGCCCGACCCTCGAGTGTGGCGCGGCGGCATGCAGTGACACCAATGGCTGGCGGTGCACGCCGCTTCACGGCACGCCAGGCGTCTGCGCTGCACCCGCTCCCTCTGGCTATGGACTCGCTGCACCGGTCCCCAGCCGCCACTAGGGGCCATGCAAGCAGCTGACACCAATCCTGTCCCTCCCTGGGAGAGGAGAACTGTCCTCCGGATGCTTGATTCTCTCCCTCCCCAGCCGACCCCAGGCACCCGCTCACAGTGCGAACATGGGTCGTCGGCGTGGCAGGAGGTAAGGCACGGATGCCTTAGCTCTCCACACCACTGGGCTGGCCCTTGTTCACATTTTAAACATTTTAAAACATTTCTTATAATGCAGCAGTATGACAACATAAAAAATAATCTCTTTGTTTGGAATAGCACTATTCTTTTGTTCAATATGAGGAACAGTGGAATAATAGGTAGCTTTGCCTACAGAGGACTGGGAGATAGGTTCCTTTAGCAGAGTTACTTGGTGCCAGTAGTACCATTTATTTATTTGAAAATTGGTGACCAGGAAAGACACACTGAGTCAAGGCTTGTTTCCAGGTGCAACTGCAGGATGGGAATAGGGATACAAAATACATAGCACAGATACAATTCGCAGTTAAAATAAAGAGCAATCAGAGAACACGGCTGGCACAGTGGCAAGGTGTCCGCTTGCGGTGCCAACATCCTGGGTTCAGGGATAGACGCGTGAGTCGGAGGGAAGAAGGATTGAGCGTCCCAGGGACTGCTCTCCTTCTCCTGGGGGATTGAATGTCTGGTGCGTTGCGGACCTCTAGCAGAGGCTGGAGGTACTGCCGCAGCCATGCGCAATATGTCTGGGGGGCAGGGCGGACACCTGTCATCATTGCATGTCCTGCCTCTGGGATCCCAGTAAAAGGAAAAAAATTCTGGCCCTGATCATGACACCTGGCCCTGCTGCCGTCCCACTGCCTACCCATGTCCGCGGGGGGTGTCCCGCTCCCATGGCTCTGATCCGGGGGGCCAAGCTGGGTCTCGCCTACCCCAGTGCCCATTGGGAGGGGGTGCTCAGGTAAGACTGGGGCATGTGGGAGCAATTAGAGAACACAAATTAATTACAGAGGTAAGTGTAAAATGAGCAATCAAGGTAAAAACAACAAAATAAGGTGTTTCAGACACCCCTGCTCTGAGCTAGGAGTCAAGGGAAACAGTCATGTCAAGGAAATATGGGGGGAGTTTCAGCAGAAACCTGAGGGAGCCAGGCACGCAGAGGAAAGGAGGTAGCTGATTCCAAAGTGATGGACGCAATAGGAAAAGGCTGACTACCCAGCAGAGGAACAGGGATGAGGGATGGTGAAGGTGCAAGGATCTCTAGAGCGAAGGGAGCAGGAAGTAGAGGGGATGAGAGAGAGGAGTAACGAGATGTAAGAGGGAACGGACCCATACCAGTATTTGGATATGAATCCGGCACAGTGGATGTGGCAACATGCGGATTGAGGGAGACTGAGGAATAGAGTGAGCAGTGATAAGTACGGGGGAGTTATTCACAAAGCAGCAGAAAGAGTTGCAGGGGGTGTCCAGTCTGGCCAGGGAGGTTGAGGGAGTGGTACCAAAGTCCACGACCGCATAGTTCAAGACCGGGAGTACCATTTCGGTGACAAGCTCACAGAGGACCTACAGAGACAGCCAATCTTTATTGCGGTGCAAAGCACCAAGTTTAGGGTGGAGCTTTGCATGGATGGTCTTGATGTGGGCAGAGAAGTCAAGTTTGGTACTTGAAGGACTGAACCACTTCTAGAGGGGTGCCATACAAGATGGAAAAGATTGGGAGAGCTGGGAGTCTGACCAGTTTTTTGCTGGTGCCAAAGGTCATAGACACAGTTTACAGGTTTATTTGTGTTGACCTGGAGTTTGATTGGAACCAGTGCAGGACATTGTGGAAGTTGTGCTGGAGACAGTAGACCTTCCACAGCTGTGGTAGGGTGACTGGAGATGTAGATGAATTGAACATCTGCATTCATGTGTATATGTGAGTTGGCACAAGCCACAGGAAGGTTGTGAAGGAAGATGGAGAACATGATGGTCCCCAGGATGGAGCCCTGTGGGACCTCTACTTGGATGGAAAATGGAGATGACAGGGCACTGCCAACCTGTATTGCCTGCAGGCAGCCTGAGTCGACAGCAGGAACTGAGAGGCCAGCAGCACTCGGCTTATCCAGCTGGAGTGGGTGGGGCACCAAATCAAAGGCCTTGGCCAGATAGATGAAAATGGCAGTTCTGATATGCCCCATATCCATTCCTGAGAAGATAGCCAGTTGCACGCAACAGCGATGAAATGGTGGAGTGTTGCTTCCAGAAGCCAGACTGGAATGGGGAGAGGAAATCAGTGGATGATAGGAAGTCTGAGATTCCATTTCCCACCTACTTCTCCCCAACAGAACTAAAAACTGCAGGCCTAGCGCCAGTCACCTTACAGTGGTTCAGCTCTTACCTTTCAAACAGGTTGCAGTTAGTCAAAATCACTGATGTCTCTCTCCCCCCCCCCCCCATCCTAGCTGGTGTCCCACAAGGCTCAGTTCTTGGTCCCATCCTCTTCTCCCTCTTCAAAAACGACCTTCCCTCCTTCTGCACAAAATCCAGTATACACATGTATGTGGACAACACGATCCTCTTCACCTCAGGCCCCTAACCTAGCTACCCTCCAGTGTGATTTTGACAATATCCAGCACTGGTTCAACTAAAACTAAACACCTCCAAAACTGTATCAGTGTTATTTGGCACTACTCAAAAACTTAGCAGATCCTCCCCCCTCACTTCTCTGGATGGCACCCCTCTTGACCAGGTCACCAAATACAAATACCTGGGCATTTGGCTCGACCCCCCACTTATCCTTCTCATCTCACATTGATGCAGCCGTTGCTAATAGAGTGTCAGTGGCTCAGCAGGTAGCACACTCGCCTCTGAGGCCGGGAGATCAGAAGGCTGTGGGTTCTATCCCCACACCAGGCACTTGGGTTAATATCCCAATACTGACACTGTAGTGCAGCATGCGAGGGGTGCTACACTCCTGAGGTGCCGTCTTTCAGATGAGACGTTAAACCGAGTTCCTATCTTCCTGTTCTGGTGATTGTTCAGGTGGACGTTAAAGATCCCATGGCATTTCTCGAAAAGAGTAGGGGAAATTTCCCCAGTGTCCTGGCCAAATTTCCTCCATTCACTAGAAATACCACCAACAGCTTAATGTGGTTCAGTTTCAGTTGGTTACCATCTGTATCCCAACCCCCGGATCGCCCCTGAAAAAGGGACTTCTGGTCTCAGTGGGCTTACCCAATCAACAAAATTCAATGAATAAACTATGCCCCAAACTCGGTTTTCTATACCGGCACAGAGACTCCCTTCCACTTCCAGCCAGACATCAAATCGTAACTAAAATGATACCCCCGTTGTTGAGTACACTGACGTGGTCTACTCCCTGCAACCACCCAATCTAAACTTGACACCGTCCTAAACTCCTTCTGCTGCCTTGCTACAAACTTGCCCTTTAGAACTCACCACTGTGATCTTTACCCCCCTCTTGGACTAACTCCACTGTCCCACAGACATTATATCCACTCCCTCAACCTTATATCTAAATACTGGTTCAACATGTTACCCTCCTACCTATCAGATAGTCCCTCCCCTGCCTCTGAGCCCCCCCCCCCATGAATTAAGATACAGAAATGAACACTCCTTTGCATACCTTGTCCATCCTCCACTTTTGGGCAGGCCGCTTTCTCCTTCCGACTCCCCAGCTTGTGGAACAAACTAGCCTTCTCCATAAGGAACACATCCTCCTACCTTGCTTGCAAGAATCAACTTCGCTCCCTTCTGCCTCCACCTTACCTCTTTCCCAGATGACCCCCTCCTCCTAGCACCTGGCCCTCGTGTCCACTGCCTCCTAAGCACACACTTTACTACTTTTCTCAGTGTGAGCACTCTTCTCACATAAATTCTTGTCTTCTGGCATTCGTACTGAAATGACTTTCTTCAGACTGATGAACTCTATTGTAAAGGTTGTAGTCACTGTAACATATGCTAAGTTGTCTAAATGACTAGAAACAACCAGTTCTGGTCTATCCGTTGTCTGTGTAATTTTGCTGTAACTTGTATCCTGTAAGCAATTTCAACCAGTTCTGATCTATCCATTGTTCATGTAATATTGCTCTTACTTGTGTATTGTAAACATAATTTGTATGTACTCCCATCCCATCACCCCTCCCCCCCCCGGGTCGCACCTGAAATTGAGCCTCGGCTCAGTGTGCCTTTCCCGGTTATCAACTGTTTAAATTAAAAAAAAAAAATGTTTTTTAATTCTGGTGTAGACAAGCTTCTCTTGCAGCTTAGTAGGAGGGAGATTAGCTGAAAGTTACCCAAGGAGGAAGGATCGTCCCCACTTTGTGGAGTGCAAGAACTTTAGTTAACCTCCAGGACTGAGGGACAGCACTGAGAAAGAAGGCGAGGTTGAGTGGGTGAGTCGGAGGAGATGCCATGACAGGAGCGGAGATATGGGGTAACTTAGGTTTTAGAGATGTGGATATAGTGCATTATCCACTCTGGCAGTACTTTCTTTCCCTTTAAATCTCACCAGAAGGTCTTCAAACTAGCTCCTCCTACCCACCCAGGTGGTATGATGGTCTGACAGCTCTGCAGCATTTCTTGAACAAGCGGGAAGTCCAGCAGCCACCCACACACACACTAACTCGTCTGGCAGAACTGGTTCTAACACTCAATGCTTTTTCTTTTAATAACCATTTTTTTCAGCAGGTCAGTGGAGTTGCCATGGGTACCAAGATGGGTCCCAGCTTTGCTAATCTGTTTGTGGGTTGGGTGGAAGAATGTTTTTTCTCTCATTCACAAGGACTGTGCCTGAACTCTACAAACGCTACATTAATGACTGTGTGGGGGCCACCTCCTGCTCCAGGGAGACCCTCCAAGTCTTCCTTGACAAGTTCACCACGGCTCATCCTTCCCTTCAGTACACTGTTGAAGTATCCTCCTCTACACTGCCTTTCCTGGATATCCAGCTCTCAGTCCAGAACACTGGTCTGAAGACATCAGTCTATTACAAACCCACTGACTCTCACAGTTTCCTCCTCCATAGCTCCTTCCATCCTAAACATGTCAAGAATGGCCTGCCTTATTCACAGTTTCTTAGACTTCTGAGTTATGTAGTGAAGGATGATTTTGCTGAGCAGACCCAAATAATGCATAGTTTCTTTATCAACAGGGGATACCCTAAAAGCACAGTGGACAGAGCACTCTCCGGGTCAGTAACATGCCCTAACCTTGACCCCATGGGAGGGATACTGTCACACAAGAAAAGCGGTAATTCCACTAGTTCTTCCTTTCCATCAGAGCACACCTTCTCTTCACAGGATCATCACTAGTAACTTTCCCATTTTGCAAACTGACCCTAACATTGGTGCTTCCTTTACAGAACCACCTATTGCCTCCTACCGCCGGCCACCTAACCTGCGCAATCTCCTGGTAAAAAGCAGCCTACCCACTCCTAACAGTTCTTCCCCCCCAGGTACCAAACCTTGCAACAGGGCTCGCTGCTACACCTGCAAATTTATTTCCAGTGTAACTGAGATTCGGGGGCCTACAGGTGTTTTTCACATCACCAAGGAGTTCTCATGCACCTCCACTAATGTAGTGTACTGTATTCTTTGCAGGAGGTGTTCAGCTATTTACATCGGAGAAACTGGTAGGCGTCTTGCTGACCGTTTCAGGGAACATTACAGAGCGGTCAGGAATGGTGAAACTACTAAACCCATTGTATCCCACTTTATCTCCAGGGACCACAATGTCAATGACCTTTCTGTTTGTGTCCTTCAGCAGGGCTTCCGGGATCCTAACCATAGAAAAAACATGGAAGCCAAGCTGATCATCCATTTGGCTCCCAGCAGCCCTCTGGTTTAAATGATAGACTTATTTTCCACTAACATCTTTCAGCCCCCTTTTTTTTCCTAAAGTCAATTTGTTTTGTACTGATTTATTTTTCATTTCACCATATGTCTCCATTTCTGTCTCCTTCTCACACATTTGTCACCTTTCAACCTTCTTACAAGGCCCTGTTAATCTGTCTCTACCTGGGAACTTCCCCAGCTCTTTCTGTCCCATTATGTTTTATCTTTCCCATCATCACCTTTTTGTTTCACAGATTCTCTCTTAATCTTACCATTTATCACTTCTTCTCTCTTTGCCTCCCCCTTCTTCTTTCTCCACATATATATCTCTCTCATTTTACCTCTCCTCTACACTAACTTGTTTTTTTTCTCTTTTAGATATTTCCTGAAGAAGACCTAAGGTCGAAACGTAGATTTTTAACTCTATTTTCTATTTTCAGCGTGCATTTAATATAACCATTTTGTTTTGCTTTTAGACCACATGCTGACGGAGCGCCTTGTCTTTGTTTTTTTACAATTTGTATAGACTTCTTTGGCCCATTGGACCAGCTTCTTCTGACTCCTTGTCCAGGGGCTTGTCAACATCCCTGATGTTGCCCATGTGCCAGAAAACTGAGTCGGCAACCACCCCTTCAGCTGAAGGGTGATTGCTGAACCCAGGCAAAGACCAGGTAGGCACCTCATAGTTGCAGCCCATACGGTGGATGGTGTCGGACAGGAGGCAGGTCACTGTCATAGCTCCAGAGCAGGGCAAAGGATGGCCTCCACTACAGGCAAGGCGACCCTAGAGGAGTCATTCCTGTCCAAGATCTCAGTCAAGGGGTTCTTAGCCTGTTTTTTGTACTGGTTCCAGTAGGATCCCCATCGAGTCTGAGAGATCAAACAGAGCAGAGCCCCAAAGGAAGTTAGCCCTTGCTCTGTCGAACGCGCTGGTTTGGGCCTACACGTAGTGCGGAGCTGTGATGAAGGGAATCTGATGTTTGCAGTGGAAAGGAAGATCTGACATTATGGGGTGGTGCCGAGGAGGATACCACCTGGGTGGGTAGGAGGAGCTAGTTTGAAGACCTTCTGGTGAGATTTAAAGGGAAAGAAAGTACTGCCAGAGTGGATAATGCACTATATCCACATCCCTAAAACCTAAGTTACCCCATATCTCCGCTCCTGTCATGGCATCTCCTCCGACTAGTGGCCAGTGAATAATTGAGGCGGTACAGAGTTCTCGTTATCTCCACTGTGTGACCTGTGGGGTGAAAAAAAAAAGCATGGCAGAAGACAACAGACAGCGCTCAAGACACGTTAATGAGCTGTTATGCTGCAGTAGCTACTTAGCCAGTGCAACATAATAAAGAAAATTATGTGGCTACTGCAGCATAAAAAGGCCATTGAAGTGATGGATTTTTATACAGAAGAACATTCTACCATACACTATATTGATGTTACGCCTGTCCCTTCTACGTGGGCAGATGCACCTTCAGCCATTGCTGGGAATTAAACATGGTACCCCGAGTCCTAAAGACAGCAGTTCTTAACATTCAGAGAAAGGGAAATTTCGTATTGCTTGGAGGTTAGAGAGCTCCATTGAGTTTCATTCTTGCTGTCCCAGAGACCATGGGCAGGATTTTCAAAAAGCAGTAGCAATCACTAACAAGGTTAGGAACTCGCTAACATAACTTTGTGCACCCAAAACAGGGAAGGACTGTAAAATGACATAATGGATGGCAGGGTCAGTGAGTTGCTTACCTGCTATTGACCAACCCTAAAACATGCCAATGTGCCTGTGCAAAGTAGCGGACTGCTCCTTGCATATAGGCACACTGGTTTGCTAGTAGGTTTAGAGCGGCAGTACTAGCCCTTAGTGCGGTGCTAATTATTGTTGCCCCAAACCAGGTTTTATGACCTGCGAGTGCTGTCCACCACCTCTTGCCACCCCTCATCTTGCTGCCAATAAACTGTGTCAACCTTCCTGGTGTCAGTTGTCCTCCCACCACCCCCGATCACTCCCTGGAAAATGTTTCATCTTCCTGGTGTCCGTGATTCCCCTCCACCACCTGCTGGTAAACTGTTACACATTCCCTAGGATGACCCAAAGGTGGCCAGGCAGTGTGACAAGGCAGTTGGGAGGGCAGGTGGGATGCTGGGGTGCATTGGGAGGGGTATCACCAGCAGAAAGAGGGAGGTGGTTTTGTCTCTGTATAGATTGCTGATAAGACCCCACCTGGAGTATTGTATCCAGTTCTGGAGACCACATCTCAGGAAGGACATAGACAGAGTGGAAGTGGTCCAGAGGAGAGCGACTAAATTGATGCATGGTCTGCATCAGAAGCCCTCTGAGGAGAAATTAAAGGACCCCAATATATACACCCTGGGGCGGTATGAGAAACCTTTAAATACCTCACTGGGTTTAGCTGGCTCTGTGGCGCCAAGCGATGGGACATTGTTCTGGCACGCTGGTGATACGGCCTCATGCTCCAAGCCTGGATACCAGGAGCAGAGGCGGCAGGGAGGGAGTTGAAAGTGTCCTTTGGACACTTGCCTCTGGGGTGGGTGATAGCGAGCCGCTTTTATTGCGGCTCCTAGTGGTGGTTCACGGAGGCGTTCTTTGTGGTGTGGATAACCACATGCTGCCGAACACTCCTCCCCCAGGATGCCTCCACGGCAGCACACATTGTGGGAGGTGGGTGGGTGCCCCAGAAAAGTGGGAGATGGACTTCCTTTAGGGCTGCCTAATGCACCACGCCTAGCCCCGACCGACTTTGTGTAACAGCCGCTTCCTTTACCCCTCCGCCTGCTGATCCCAGGGTGAGGGGCCTGGCAAGGATAAACCAGATCATCAATGGGAAATGTCAGTAGAGCTCAGGGGGAAGCCGAGACAGGCATGGCAGTGGGAGTTGGGTATGACGGACAAGAGGAGTACTAGCTTGTGAGAGCCCACAAAAGTGGGGCTGCAGGGGGCTCCCCAAAAAAGAAACAACCTCACGGGTGCAAACAAGGTACAAGAGTGAAGTATTTTTCAGATAAAAGGTGCTCAAGGACAAGGCATGATAAGAAGCTGGAGGGGGTTAGATTCAGGAGAGATTTGAGGAAATACTTCTTCACAGAAAGAGTGGTTGATTCCTAGAACAGTCTTTCATCGGAGGTGGTGGGGTTTAACAGTGCATGGGATAGGCATGAGAGGATCTTAGGGAAAAGGAAGATGGGGGTGACCAGGCTGCAGATCAAGTGGAATCTGCAGTGATACTATAGGCAGGGGAAAATGGGCCAACTAGGTGGCCAAGCTGTCCTTATCTGCTGGGAAATTCTATGTTTCTTTGTGTCCAGTAGTCCCCCCAATTGTCCCACCAGTAAAGGATTTCGTCCCAATTGTCCCCCCGGTAAAGAATTTTGTCTTCCTTTGTGTTCAGTGGCCCCCTTCCCCACCAGTAAACTTTAGCATCTTCCCTAGTTTCCAGTGGCACCTCAGTCCCTCATTGCCCTGTCAGTAAATTATTTCATCATTCCTAGTGTCCAGTTGTCCCCATCCCTTGTAGGTTTGAGTCCCACCACCACCCAAATATCCAGTCCCCAATGCCACCACCTCTACCTCCTCTGGCCCCCTACCCGTCTCTGGTATACATAGACCCCCCCCCAAAAAAAGTGACCAGCACAGACCCTCCGCACACCTCCGTGGCCGTCTGCTGACTGTTAGTAATCACACACAGTCAGTTGGTGGCCAGCCATGGAGGTGAGTGGAGGTCTGTGCTGGTCACTGTGGGTGGGTGACGATACAAGAGGCGGAGGGCTGGGAGTTGGGAGGTGGTGTCAGTAGGGACTGACCCAGTGGTGGTAGGATTCAAACCTGTGGGAGCAGGGGGGACTACTGGACACCAGGAAATATTTACAGTATGCATGGCAGGGGGTACGGTGAGGCGGGGGGGGGAGGCCAATGAACACCAGGGAATATTTACATTATGCATGGCTGAATGTTTGGGGAAGGGGGAGTCACAAGCTCTGTTTGTTCCTGGCAATTATAAAGCTCTAATGAGCCTTTCTGGTGCCATGGGATCTCTTTGAATTTTAAGGTACCAGCAAAACACATGAAGAGGCGTACAAAAAGAGCGGATAGAGAATTAAATGCTGCAAACTTAATACATTAATTGGGAGCAAGGTCCCCAAATGCAAATATTGCAGGTAACAGGCAAACACTGACCAAGTGCCCAGGCGGTTTGACCAGGTGGGTCTTTGTCAGGGGGCGGGCTCTTGGATGTTGCATTACACTGTTTATACCTAGCTAATGGTTATGTTATAATTACACTGGGTGCTCAATTGTCAGTGCCTTTCCCTAGTTCCAGTAGTTCTTTTTTTTTTTTCCCAGTTAATCTTTTTATTGAATTTTTCAGATTTTTGTACAGCTACAACAAATGCTGTTACATGCAGAATTTCCATCAGGTGGATTCGCCTTGCTTAAACATGTAATAATACATATGGATGTTGCATTTTTACAGGAAAGAGTGTAACAAATTCTGTGCTTTACATTTTTATGCAGCCATTATGACGTGAAAATAGTTCCAGTAGTTCTAAGAATTTTTTTTGGAAGACCGTTGTAGGATTCTTGCTCAATTTTAATCCCTGAGATAATATTATTCTGTCTAACCAGGCAGAGGAGAGCTTCTATGGCCAGGATAAAAAGTAAAGGGGAGAGGGGGCAACCTTGCCTTGTCCCTCTTTCCAGAGCAAATTTCTCAGATAAAATCTTATTGGCGCATATTCTTGCTGTGGGGGAACGGTGCATCGCAGTCACCCTAGATATAAAAGTGCCCCCATCCCAAAAGCCCTTAAAACCCCATAAAGATAATCCCATTCCACAGAGTCGAACACTTTATGAGCATCCAATGACAACAAAATAGAATCATCTTGAACCTGAGGGGCCAGCCACATAGAGGAAAGGACTCTCCTGACATTTTCAAAACCTGCTCTTCCTTTAATAAAACCCACTTGATCACTATGTATGAGTGTACTAAGAATGCCCTGTAATCTATTCACTAGAATCTTAGCCCAAACTTTATAGTCAATATTCAGTAGGGAAACTGGGCGATAACTAGCCGGGTCTAGGGGGTCCTTTCCTTTTTTCAGCAGGACTATAATCACTGCTTCTGACATTGTAGGCGGTAGAGCCTTGTTAACCTCCATCTCTGTGAATACTTTGTAAAGCACCGGACTAACTGTATCTTTCAAGAGAGCATAGAATTCAGCTGGCAGACCATCTGACCCAGGGGCTTTATTGTTGGGAATATCTAATATCACTTCATTAATCTCAGCATTTGAGTTAGTCTTGTCCAGGATCTGCCGCTCTGACTCAGCGATCACAGGTAATTTAGCCCTGGATAAAAATTCACCCTCGAACCACGCCGGCGACCCGGGTTCGGGAACGGACTCTAGTTGTCGGGGGCTGGCTGGGAAAGGAAAGGACTGAATGTCCGGAGGACTGCTCTCCTCTCCTGGGGTGTGTTGGGAGGGTAGTCTCGCTCTTGTAGTGACCCCTGGTGGAGACCAGGGGTACTACATGCAGCAGAGCAGGAGGGACAATCTGAAAGCCGGAAAACAACTTCGGCTCCTACTGGATGACTGCCTCTGTATTCTGCACATCCCTGGAACCTCCAGGAGCCTGCCCCTCCGCAGCGGCACCCTGGAGCCTGTAAGGAGAAAATAGAGCTCTGGGGTTTCCAGGCCCCCCGGTGCCTTCCCGCCTGGAGATGGGTTACTCCGGGACGACTTGGAGGGTTGGCCGCGATATGTGGAGAGGGTAGAGCTCAGGAAGAGCATCGTCGCCGGGAGTGTAGATACTAGGAAGGACCTGAAGGAGAGGTGGGAGCCAGAGTGTAGGAGAAGGTAAAAAGATGACTCAAAAAAAAAAATTAATTCACCAGTTGGACCCAAGTCCTTGCCACACTGAGATTTGTAAAGGTTTCTATAAAACTGTAAAAAAAACATAATTAATGTCTTTCGTTTTAGTATATGTGTTCTTTGCTCCATCTCTTATGCTCTGTATATTATTTCTATTTTGGACCTGTTTAAGCCTATAGGCCAAAAGTCTACCAGCTTTTTCCCCCCAGACTCCTAGTAAGTTTGTTGCGTCCTAAACGGAGCAAATTCAGCTTTACTTGTATGTATTTTATTAATCTCATATCTAAGCAGTATAATTCTCCTAAGGATACTCCAACTATTCCCTTTATGAGATTTGTGTAACTTCTCCAATTCAACCAATTCTTTCTCCTTTTGCAATAGGAATTTCTCTCTTTCTTTCTTAAGGAAGTGTAGCTTAAAATTCTGCCCCTAATGAATGCCTTATAAGCCTCCCAAACCATAGCATAAGAAGTTTCCCTATTATCATTGGTGTCGAAAAACTGTTTTGTTTCATTTAAAACCCATGACCGAAAATTAGTGTCTTTTAACAAAGAGCAATTAAATCTCAAGTGAAAAGGTCTTTTAGAATCGGAGTCTAAATGTAAAATGAATGAAACTGGAGCATGGTCTGAAACTGAAATTGAGTCTATATCAGCTTTTAGCATACTGTTTATCAGAGTACTGGATAACAAAAACATATCAATCCTACTGTAAGTCCTATGACAATTTGAATAGAAGGAATAATCTCTTTTATTGGGATACATCAGCCTCCAAGCATCAGAAAGACCAAAGTCTTTCATCCTGTCTACTATTATCCTTTTGGCCCTTGAATTGGTTTCATTACTGGATGAACCACTTCTATCTAGCCTGTGATCCATGACTATATTAAAATCCCCCCCACCATAATATTCTTACCAGAAATTTTACTAGCCTCTGCAAAAAAGTCCCCGAAAAACAGACTGGACTCTCCGTTAGGTGCGTAGACATTGCATATGGCAATGTCTATCCCATCAATAGAGCCCTCCAATATCTGCCATCTTCCATTAGGATCCACTCGATGGGAAAAAGCAACAAAATTAATTGTTTTCTTGTTAAATATGGCCAACCCCTTCCCTTTTCTATTAACGGAATTATGAAATACTTCCCCTACCTACGATCTTTTAAGCTTCTCAGCCTCATCTGGCAATACGTAATCCTCATCCTGCTTTCTTGTATCCAAGGTATGCTGCATCTCCTCAAATCTTACATCTTGGAATGGTTCCACTATCACCTCTGTCGAAGCAGGTTCCACATATTCTACCACAGCCCCCGCCCGGCTGTTGACATATCCCAATTGCTTGTTGGCAAACTCAGTAGAAGTGGAATATGTTACAGGGCTATCCACCTAATGACCTACAGACCGAGGAAAATTAGGTTCCCACCCCTAACTTTCTTTCTCCGCCTCCTGTTCGTGACACTGCTGTTACTAGCCGGGGACATTCAACCTAACCCTGGCCCTGGTGTCAATAACACTGCCATCGCCTCCTCTCTTGACCTGGCCTGGGCTGCACCCAGAGGTCTAAAGGTTGCCCACATGAATATATGCAGTCTTAGGCCCAAAATTCATGAAGTGCAAGCGTGGTTAGCTCTCTATAACCTGGATGTGGTTGCAATCTCTGAGACCTGGTTGAAACCTCAGGTCCTCGACCATGAAATTGCGGCTCAGGGATACCTCTGCTACCATCAGGACAGGACTCAAAAAAGGGGAGGCGGGGTGCTTATCTATGTGAGGGATACCCTGATTTCCTCCCGTCTCTGCCTGCAGGTAAATGTGCTTGGTACTGAATCCATCTTCATACGGATCACCCTCGGTGGTGCCAAACACCTAAACTTTGGGTGCATATACAGTCCCCCGAAGGATGTGCTCAGCTCCCTTGAGGCACTCACTAAAAACCTAATGGCGGAGTGTAAATCTGAACTTTTGATCCTTGGAGACTTCAACCTGAACTGGGCCAAAGAAACCAGGTCCTCATTTAGTGGCCTGCTGCTTGAGGCAAACTTTACCCAGATCATCTCACTCCCCACCAGACTGAACCATAAACCGGGAAGTCACTCTACCATTGACTGGGCACTGGTATCCAACCCAGAAAATGTCCAGTCGGCCGGCACCATGGCTGATGCACTCAGTGACCACTCGCCCATATTCTGTGTCTGGAAAAATAGGGCTAAAAAGGTCCCGCCGAGAATGCTCACCACCAGGGACTACTCAGTTTTCTCCGGTGCAGTACAATATCCTCCTGGGCAACCAAGATTGGAATCCTCTTAGATGTCTCCCTACCTTGGAGGAGGCGGTTGACTTCTTCAACAGAGCTATCCTGAGGGTAGCGGACCTACTTGCACCAAATAAGAGCTATCGGGTAAAAGACCACTGCTAAAGTGGATTACCCCATCCTTTAAAGCCCTCATGAAAAGCGGAGACAAAGCCTGAAAAGTTTAAGGGCTCTCACTCCCCGGACTGGGTGACCTACAGAGCACTCAGAAACCAATGTAAACAGGCCATCGAAGCTAAAAGCGTGCCTTAACCACCTCCAGAAGAAAACAAACCTAGGAAATCTAGGGCGTTCTGGTCAATCAATGAACTGCTAAGGGAACAAAAGACTGGCACATGCCCTATCAAGGCCAATGGGCAGATACTGCAGCGGTAGGGCACTAATTGCTGAAGCCCTCAACAACTTCTTTACAACCCGGACAAGCGGAACACTGGGTCCATGTGCCCAACTACCAGTCTACTCCTGGATCCCCCAATCCATAACCGCCCACTCTTCCACCTGCGGCTGGTAAAGATACATGAGGTCTCGCTATCCTAAAACCCTAAAAACGCGAGGCTCAGGAGGCCCGGATAGGATTAAAGCTAGAATGTCTCGGAAGGTGCCCCACTTACCAGACCGCCACCTGGCTCATCAACAGGTCCTTATGTGAAGGGCATGTCCCAGGGCTGTGGAAACAGGCGCATGTGGTCCCGATACATAAGGGAGGGCCTGTGGAACCTATGGAGAACTATAGGCCTATCTCACTGCTGTGTATCCTGGCAAAAATACAGGAGAAACTAGTACATACCCAACTTAGGGAATACCTTGAGACATACACGGTGATGTCCCCGACACAACACGGCTTTAGAGCCAAACACGGGACTGATACAGCCTTAACAAAATTCTCTACTGATGTACTTAGAGAATTAGACTCTGGATCCAACATAGGGGCGGTCTTTGTGGACCTCTCCATGGCCTTCGACCTTGTGGATCATAGACTTCTACTCCATAAACTCCTCCACATAGGCCTGGATACCCATACCCTTAAATGGGTGGAAAGCTACCTGTCAGGTCGCACCCAAAGAGTCAGGTGGCAAGATAAGCTTTCCAAACCACAATCCCTAAAGGAGGGCGTCCTGCAAGGGTCAATACTAAGGCCTTTAATGTTCTCACTATTTATTAATGAAATGCACAACCACTGTGGGAACAGCAAGGTAATCCAATATGCGGACGATGCTGTTATTTATAAAGCCTCCGACAACCTGAACATACTAACATACTAAAATGCCAGCAGAATAGGCCTAACGGTCTTTCGTGTCTGCTCGTTTGGTCAGCCCCCACCCTGGGTCCTGACCTTGCTGTCCCCCTCGCCTTCTCTGGCTTCTCCCTTCCCAGTTCCGGATATTCTTGCTGCATTGGATTTTGCTTCCAGAACCCTCCCTGTACCTGTCCCACCCCTCTTGAACCCCTCCACTAGCCCCCTAGGTAGTGCATTCCATGGCTCCACCACCCTCACAGTGAAGTAGCACCTCCTCCTTTCTCCCCAGAATCTTCCCCCCTCCAGCTTCCACCCATGCCCTCTAGTGGCCCCTTCCTTCGAAGCACCCTGACTGTTCCTCCCCTATTTACCCTCTTCATGTACCTGAAGACCTCTATTATGTCCCCCCAGTCCCTTCTTTATTCCAATGTGTACATATTTAGCTCTTCTAGCCTCTCCTCATAGGTCCTGTCCCCCAAGCCCCAAATCATTTTGGTTGCCCTCCTCTGGACCCTCTCCAGGAGGTTAATGTCCCTCTTTAAGTGTGGCCTCCAAAACTGCACGTAGTACTCCAGGTGCGGCCTCACCAAGCAGTTATACAGAGGGAGTATCACTTCCCTCCTTCTGGAGGTGATCCCCCTAGCGATGCATCCCAGCATCCTGTTGGCCTTGGCTGCTGCCCTCCTACAAGTCTCAGAGTTGTTCATCTTGACATCCACCACCACCCCAGGTCCCTCTCAGCCATTGAGACTTGTAGTATTCCCCAGGTGTACACTTGGCCTGGGTTTCTGGCTCCCAGGTGGAGTACCTTGCATTTCCCTGCATTGAACCTCAGCTTCCACTTTCTAGACCATCTTTCCAGAGCCTCCAGGTCTCCGTGCAGGGCCACCCTCCCCTCCTCCCCATCCACCACCGCCCCCAGTTTCGAGTCATCTGCAAAGAGACTCATCTCACTCCTGATTCCTGTCCTTATGTCAGATACGTAGGCATTGAACAGAAGGGCCCAAGGACTGATCCTTGGGACCCCACTAATGACCCTCCTTGGGATGAGACTATCCCACCAACCACGACCCTCTGGGTCCGTCCTGGAGCCAATTGCTATCTATCTGATCATCTGGTTTCCCACCCCATTTCTCCTAGCTTATCCAACAGGCCCATTGAGGAACAGAGTCAAATACCTTGCTGAAGTCTAGAAAGAGGACATCCATTGGTCTACCCAGGTCCAAGGCACTTGTCACCCAGTCATAGAACTCCACCAGGTTTGTCTGGCACGATTTCCCGGATGAATCCATGCTGTCTATCGTCCAGGCACCCTGACTTATCCAGGTCCCCCTAGCCTCCTCTTGACAATGCCCTCCATCACCTTACCCACCACCGATGTCAGGCTGACAGGCCTGTAGTTCCCTGCCACCTCCTTGATCCCCTTGTGGATAGGCACTACATGTGCCACCTTCCAGTCTTGGGGCACCCACCCTGTCCTCAGAGATGGTGAAAAGCTCTGCCAGGGGTTCGTGGGACATCTGCCAGTTCCTTCAGCACTCTGGGATGTAATTTATCCGGCCCGATTACTTTCTCCGTCTTAAGGAGCTGAGGCTTCCTCACTCTCTCTGCTGTGATTTCCACTTCTGGTACCTCTTCTCCCTGCTTAGCCCTCCCCCACCTGCCAGTGATGCCTCCCCTCTCCCCAGACCTGCCGATCGGTACGGGTCCCCCCCTCCTCATTATCTCTGTCTCCACCCATGTATGATGCAGCACCCCCATTTTCCCTGGTGAAAACTGAGGTGAAGTACTCATTTAGTACCTCAGCCTGCTCCCCTGGGTCTTTTGCCCATCTCTCCCCTGATTTAATCCTGCTAATGTGCCCCTTCACCCTTCGTCTTTCCCCAATGTATCTAAAGAACCCCTTTTTCCCTCTCCTAATTTCCCTGGCCAGGTTCTGCTCCTTCCTTGCCTTAGCCGCCCTCACCACTCTAGTGGCCCTTCTAGCCATCAGCTCGTACTCCCCTCGATCCCTTTCCTCCTTGAGCACTTGAATTTCTTATAGGCTGCTTCTTCCCTGCCACCTCCTGGACCTCCCTGGTCCACCAACAGGGTTTTGGCCCCTACGCATTTCGTCTTACTCATGCACAGGTGCTGGTAGCATCCTGCACCCCTCTCCTGATGATTTCCACCTACTATCAGGTCCATGTCTGACCCAATCCCATCCAAATGCTCTAAGGATCCTTCCCATTTCCTTAAAATCCCCACCCTGAAGTTGGTTACTCCGCCTTTGTGCAGCCTTCACTCCCTCCTAGGTCCAGGCAGAACCAGACCGTGGCATGGTCACTCCCCGCCAATGGGTCCCTTACCTCCAGGCCCCCAATCTGGTCACTGTCTGCCAGGACCACATCCAGTACCCGTGCCTCCCTGGTGGGTTCCCTCACCTGCTGAGTTAGGAACGCGTCTTGAAAGACATCCAACAACCTCTGTTCCCTGGTCACAGAGATGTCATAGTCTCCCAGTCTGTTCCTGGCATGTTTAAGTCCCCTAACACCACCACCGTTCCTCTGCCCAGTCTGCAGTGTCTCCTAACATCTGCCACCAGACTGTCCTCCAGCTCCTCCCGCCAGGGCAGGGGTCTTACACTACTCCTATTTTACTCTCTTGCCCCCTTGTTATCAAGGTGACCCAAATCGCCTCCACGGTTCCCTCCGCCTCCTCTACTCCCCCTATGCCAATGCAGTTTTTGGACTATCATTGCACCTCCTCCCTTCCCTCCCCTGTCCTTCCTGAACATAGTGTAACCCTCAGGTTCAGGTCCCAGTCATGTCTTGCAGTGGCCCAAGTCTCAGTGACCGCTGCCACATCCACTGCTCCCTCAGTTAACATCGCCTGGAGCTCAGGCATTTTATTGCCCAAGCTCCTGGCATTTAGCAGGACTGCCTTCCACCCTTTTCCTATAGTTCCATTTCCCCTGCTCGTGTTCCCATGGGGATTCTGTTTTCTCCTGGTCTGCACTTTGCCAGTTGGCCTTTTCCTGCAATCCTCCTGGTCCCCAGGGGGGTGGAGACAGAGTCCCTCCTTTATCGGCACCCCCTTGACAGCCTTTTCTCCCATCCCACCCCCCTTCACAAGTTTAAACCCCACTTTTCACCAATGAACTCCTCTGTTTTCAACTTAAGGATTCCCCTCCCCTCCAAATTGAGATGTAGTCTGTCTCTAGCATTCAGCTCCTTATCCTCCCAGGTCTCCCCCCAATCCCCCATCAACCCATACCCTCTGGCCTTACACCACCCCTGAGCCACTGGTTTATCTCCCTAATTTTCCTTTTGTGTTCCCCACTAACCCTTGGCACTGGCAGGATTTCTGAGAAGGAAACTGTGCATCCTATGTCATGACAGACCCTGACGAGCTCCCTGAATCTTGCCTGTATCTCTAGCTCGCTATTTCCCTCAATGTCATTTGTACCCAGGTGGACCAGTATGTCTGGGGAACTCCCACAGTCCTAGGCCCATCACTCCAAAAGGATATCCGTGTCATGGAGGAATGGCTCACTATGAACAAAATGGTCCTGGATACCAATAAGACTAAGGCCATGCTGTTTGGCCCAAAAACCCTCGGACTAGACAGATCACAGTCACTCCAAATCATGTCCCTGGAGGGCAACAAACTGGAAGTAGTCTCCTCAACAAAGTACCTTGGCCTTACCCTCGACCAAGGTCTCACTTTCAAGGCAACCACGTAGACCAAGTGACCAAAGCAATCCACCAAACTCGGATTACTGTAGCGGCTCAAGGGACAGCGTGACCCCCCAGGCTAGGACTGCAATAGCTACTAGTGTCCTGCTCCCCACGCTAACGTATGCTGCCCCGGTCCTGCATGGAGTCTCTAAACTGGAATATGGTAAACTACAGACTCTATACCATAAGGTAGTCCGCTTTGCCTCCTCATCCCACTCCAGGAGCCACCACTGTGAGGCCCTAGCGAGGCTCAACTGGCCATCCTTTGAAGCTCGGCTCAGGTACCCTGTACTCTGCCTGGCGAAAAAACTAATCAGCCCAATGCCCCCGAGCCTCGATGGACTCTTCACAGAAAAACGAAGTGTGCGGAACCTCAGGTCCTCTGGTCAGAAGCTACTAGAGGTCCCTAAGGTCAGGACCAAGGCAGGTTGTAAATCCTTCACACATGCTGCCCCTCCTTTGGAACAATCTTCCTTTGAGGTGCGGAGACCCCTTGATGCGAGCTTCCACACTAGACTCAAGATCTACCTGCTGTCAATGAGTAACTGCCTATGCTCACAGTGCCCAACTCTAAATAATGACCTGCGTCAGCGTTCTCTACATACTTAAACTCTATCCACTGCACAGTCTGCACTTACCCCAACTCACGCTCATAGAAAAATACCCTATGTATCTTAGAGGAATGTTACCTATCGAACTCTCTGTACTGTCTCATCAATTGTATGTCGCTGGGGCATGAGCAAATGCACATAAGGAGAAGCAGTTAGATACTTATGACATCCATGACCCATAAATACGAAAGTGATACCTCATGGATTGAAAGCAGTTGCTTACTGTAAACCTCATGGATTGAAAGCTGTGGCTTACTGTAAACCTCAGCTTGTATATTGTTGTATATTGCTCCATTGTCCTTCATGTCTTGTACTGTTCCACCTGGGTCGTCCCTGAAAAAGGGACCTCCGGGGCCCAGTGGGCCTGCCCGGTCACCAAAATTCAATAAATAAATATTCCTCTGTAAATCCCATGTTTATGTACTTCGTTTTGTTTTTAATAACATAGTCCTTAAGGTACAGCTTCCTGAAAAATTTACTAACTTCAGAATGCCTTGAACCTGGTAACTTGTAAAATTTGCACTGCATAGCTGTACAGAAGTTTCCATACCTTACCTTAAAGTATTTTTGTTCTTTTTTGAACAAATTATTTTCTTATCCTGCACTTTAGACATCATGTTGTGTATTAGTCTTATCTATGTATTGTATTGTGGTGATTATGTGTGATATTAAGGGTGTGTGTACTGTGCAGTGTAAGTTAAAAAACACATTTGAATTGCTGTAACATGACACTATATACCTTTAAAAGTGACCATTATCTGGGAAATGAGCACCCATTGTAATTATGACATGTCCATTGTCTAGGTATAAATAGTGTGATGTAACATCCAAGAGCCCATCCCCTGACAAAGACCCACCTGGTTGAAGCACCGGAGCACTTGGTCGGTGTTTGCCTGTTACCTGCAACATTTGTATTTGGGGATCTTACTCCCAATAAATGTATTACTTCTGCAGCATTTAGTTGTCTGTCTGCTCTTTTCGTGTGCCTCTCTCTGTGTTTTGTTTGTAAGTTGTGACTTGGCTCTGAGGCAGCACAGGAATCCCTTACTGCCGAGTACAGGTCATCCTTCCTGCCAGAGTCTTAAGGTACCAATATGGCAGATTACTCCAGAGGAGCAGTTTAGTTGGCCCTAACAGCTCGATTGGGCTCACAGTCCCGAAAGTCCCCTGCTGGCCACATACCTCCTGTGGTCAGTATGGGGCCAGGATTTGCAGTTGCAATCAGGATAGTGTCTGGCTGTTATATTAGAATATGCCTTCAGTGCTCGCAGAGTGCTCTAGTATGTTCCACTATACCTCTGGTTCGCTCCAGGCACTAATTTGTTTCGGGAGCAAACATATAGGGGGGCCCTAACCTGGACCTGTGAATATCCAGGCCCCTGTCTCCCAAGTCAATATTGTAATTTTTTTTAGTCCTAGTTAATATTAACTCCCAATTCTCAATTATCCAAACTAATTTCATGTTGCTCAAGAAGTTTGGGTAATCAGAATTATTACTGTATCTTACAGAAATAAATGCTAACAGCTTTAAAGTTTGCAATATTCCATGTTCATCTACAAGCGTCCATGGCTGACAGTTTGCTAATGTACATGCCCTTATTACAACGAGGCAAACATCTTGCTGTTTTTGCAAGTATAAATGCACAATATTCCGGCCCGCTGGCACAGAGGCATGGTGGCCGTCTGCGGCACCAACGACCCAGTTCGGGAACGGATCCAGGTGTCGGAGGGCTGGCTGGGGGAGCAGGATTGAACATCCGAAGGACTGCTCTCCTTCTCCGGGGGGAAGGGGGTCGAGTGCTCGGTGCAGCGTGGACCTCCAGCGAGGGCTGGAGGTACCACATGCGCTCTGGCACCTGCTGGAAGGGGGGCGGGGCAGACGCTGGCTGTCATTGCACGTCCCCGCCCCTGGGGAAAAAACAACAAAGAAAATCTCTCAGCTCCCCGCTAATGAGCCGGCTACAGTACGCCGACCCCTCTGGCCACCTAACTCTGCTATAGCAGCCCTATTCGGGAGGGGTCAGTCCCGAGCATGTGGGGTTGGCGGCTGGGGCAGGGCGAACCTCACAAGCGGGGTTAGGGGAAGCCGGGGGTCAAAAATAGAAAAAAAATGCACAATATTACATGTCGCAGTTATTGTACAGTCAAAATGTCATACTGTTATTGCTGTTTTGAAGGGAGGATGCAAGTTGGGGAGGGGCTACACTACCACTATTTGCAAAGTTATGTAGTAGTGAATGTGACACCCTTAGGCTATTTTGAAGTTGAAAAAGGAACATTTTATAGTTTTTTTTTCTTTTTTTCTTTTTTGGGGGGTGGTGCAACCCTACTGATCAAAATGCTAATCCCATAAAAAATTGGCTCCTTCCCTTTGCACTGCTTTCTAGCTTGGCAAGAAATGTCTGGGAATTCTGTAGCGGAACACTGGTGTCCCTGTATACCTTGGGAAGCTACATCACAGGAAAGGGTACAGAGAGGGTTGAGGGGGATTTAAGGAAATTAAAAAAAGGCTCTACTAAAAGATAGATTCTGCATTGTACATGTTACATGATATATAGGATAGTGTATGGGAGCTCATACACAACCACACTATTTTCATACCGAGTGGTTTGGGTCTGTTTCATCATGGAAACCACGAGGTATCAAAAATAGTGCGGTTGTGTATTTGAGCTCCTGTACACTTTTCTTAATAGTGTATGGTGCCCAAAAACAAAACAAAAAATTGCTTACTATTGTTGATCTGTGGCAGTGTTTTGTTCGAGACCGGCACTTCCTAAGTCTCCGCTGGCCAGCCAACTTACACACGGACTAGTCAACCACCACCTGTCCAATGAACAGTGCTGTTTGGTGGCAGTTGCATTGTGACGTAGCTGCTATCACAGAATGAAAAGTCGTTCTGCGTTGGTAGCTACATCACTACTAAAGCAGAACAACTTTTTTGAGCGTATGGAAATCCATACACAATTACATTCCACCATACACTATAAAGTTAAGCCACTTTTGTTCCATTTGATTCTGTATTGTGTGTTTCTTGTTTATGTGATAATTCAAAGTCATGTTTTCCATTTTTGTTTCCTTTCAGGTACATTGGGAAGTCGGATTCTATTACAATTAGTGTATGGAATCACAAGAAAATCCACAAAAAGCAGGGTGCAGGATTCCTAGGATGTGTACGGCTTCTTTCCAATGCCATCAATCGTCTCAAAGACACTGGCTGTAAGTAGAGCAAAAAAATAATTCATGTTTTTTTTTTTTTTTTTTTATCATTTTAGTTATTTAACCACAGTGAGGACTGGGCTAAAAACCCATCTTCATCTACACCTGACAAATGCCATGTGTTTTTGCTCTTAAAACAAGATTCAAAGCTCATTCTGATTAATTAAAGCTTTCATATTCCTCTTTTTTTTTTTTTTTTGTTCAGCAGTTGTGGACACAGCAGAGTTTAGCAGATTACGTGTTCCTGACTGTATGAGCTAGTACCTGTTAGAAAGGCTACTATCCTTCCCTGTGAGACGCAACTAACAGCTGTTTCCCAATCAAGGTTTTCATCACTGCTTTTTTTGCATAGTGATATGCAGATTTTAAAGACCCCCACAGTCACAGGAAACTTCAGGAGAAAAATAAGTTTTTAGAAACAACTCCTGGCCGGGTGGATGGCCGGGGGCCATGAACACTAAATGGGCTACCTTTGAGGGGTGGGGTTGGCGGTGGGATTCGAAGTTATAAAAAAAAAAAAAAATAGAAATGTTGTTCTCATGACTGCTGTGGAGATTGAGAGAGAGAGGGGGATCCACTAGACTACCAGGGAATGCTAATTGTATTCCTATGCCTTGCATTTTTTGTTAACCCTCCTAAAACCATCTGAAGATAGCAACGTGCATTCTGTGCATGAAGACGCCGCTGGTTTGCATGTGTGCCTGGAAGTCATTAGTGCCTACACATTAACAGTTCAGCTCTGCACGTTCTCTTTGCATTTGAATGTGGTATTGGACAAGCTAACAGACATTCCAGGGCGCAGTTAGCGTAGTGCTAAACCTGTTAGCATTCCACCGACTTTGAAAAGCTGGGCCCGTATTTTTTCTAAGTCATAATTGCCTGCTCTGAATTTTTGCTTTTAATTTTTTGACTGCTATATTTTTATTTGGTTGAACATTTTGTATTTTACCCCTCCCCCTTTGTCTCCTTTTTCTTTGTTCCTTCTTTCAGAGGACACACCTGGAAGTTAGTTGTTTAAGCTTAGTGTGCCTTCCTGGACAAACAGAAAATGCAGATACATTTTTAAAATTGACAGTAACTTCATGGAAAAAGTTTGTCACCCCCTTTGTGTCGTGGAACCACATCAGCCACCCCACCCACCATTGTACCAGTATTGTACCTGTTGCTGTTAATTCCCCATAGGATTGATAGCTGTTTTTGACAGCACCCACCTTGTTCCTTTAGCACTCTTTAAGATGCATTCCACCTGGGCTTGGTGATTTATTGGTTTTTAAGTTTCCCAGTCCCTTAAGCACCCGTTCCCTCATTATCCTTCCAATCTCACTCGTCCCATGTGTCATTCATAAATTTCCTCCCTACTTCCGGTGACGTCATGAGCGAGTAAACAGCTCAGACGTGAGGCTCCCCTATATCCTGCTCAAAATAAAGAATTTTAACGGGCCAATAGCGTTTAAATTAATAGAAAACCGCCAGTACAGACGCCGAAAATGCCCAAGAAGTGAGGGGCAGATAAATCGTGTACAGCGACTCTACCAGATGGAGACAGATCAAGACTCGAGGAGTCGGATAGCGAGGACTCGCTGGTTTCTTCGGCCTCCCGCCAAAGCACAGCCCTAGGCGATCATGTCCCGCATGACATCCTGCAGAAACAAATGACGCTGATGCTTGCTGAGATCCGGAGTTTCGCAAAATATGCGAACAACAGTTACGCCATCAGAACAGATCTTAATAAACTGGAGAAAGCGGCAGGATGGTGCAGAAGAGCAACTCACCACCACCACCGACAAATGCGTGGGCGCGGTCGAAAGGAGCCATAGCCCAACTACACACCCACATTCAGACCCTTCAGGGCGGGCAGAGGATGCAGAATGTAGAAGTCGGGCGCAATAATATTAGGGTCTCGGGCTGCCGGAGGGCGATGAGGGAGCCGATTTCATCTCATATAGCAGAACCTGCTGAGAGAGGTCCTTCCCTTACCAGAAAACATCACCCTCGAGATGGGCCAGGTACACATACGCTAGGCCCTAGGCCACCGGCAGGCACGCCCCAGAGCTATCCTTCTCAAGTTCCTCAGACACCAGGAGAAAGAGGCAGTTCTTCACACTGCCCGGAAGCAAGGCAAAGTGATGTACAAATCGCAACGACTTTACTTTGAAAAACGACTTTTGGCCCCAGAGGTAATGGCCCCGACGAAGACTGTACTACCCAGTGATGAAGGCCCCTAGAAGCACAGGGATAAAGTTCAGGTCCCTGTACCGACGGCTGGTAGTTTACTTCATTGAGGACTAACGGTTTTTGAATCTGGCATATGGCTAATTAAGGAACTCAACTCCAGGAAAATTATTGTACAGCAGCAACAACCCTTAGAAGCAACCCTCTTGCAACAAAACTAGCCCAGAGAGCCTGGTCTTCCAGTCAACGAGATAGCAGACGAAACAAGGTGCCGAGGCCCCACAGAGCATAATCTCCTCCTGAAAGCTGATTTCTCCAAGCAACCCAGTCCCAGAATGATTGCACAGGTTCCCGAAACTTGAAAATTTGAACACTCGGTGTCATAAGCACCTCGAACAGCAAGTATACTCTGTGGAACTCTCGATCACTCCTGAGTTCCCCCTTGGAACTGACTTAATATTTAAGGGACCTTTGAGAGACTGTTACATAGAGTGGGGGGGGGGTTTAGTAGTGGGCTAACGTTAAGATGGAGAGGGAGTATGGAAATATCTGGGAATGTCAATTAAACAATAACTGAATATCTCCTCCTTATGGTGGGCGAGTCCCCATCGAATGTTTGCCTCCTGCCCGGGATGGAAGGGATGGGACCTCCCTCTGACATCTGTTAGACTTAGGCCTTGGATCTGTTACAGGCTTTCTCGTCGCTCGAATCGGGCCCTCTTAGGCTCGTTCAGAACGAGGAGTTGATTGGGCCCTGGAGACTGTGCGGGTAGGGCTGTTGGCTCCCCTTGGTAGCAGGCGTGGACTTCGTGGAGCCTCAGCCACTTGAGCCGAGTGGGCCCTTCCCCCTCCCCCTTCTCCTTTCACTTTCTTTCTTCCTCCTCCGGGGAAATGGTTGGGAAATCGGGTTGCTGAGATGGCCGGTGAATTGACGGTGTCTGTCAGACGGTAGTAGAACCGTCGCTGGCCTAGCGCAGCTCGATATGCTTGGACCAACTGTGAGAGGTGATGGGCCAGAGGGCAGGGTTCCCGTTCGGGAGCTGGGGAGTGGAAGCGGCGGTCCGGCCGACGGACCGAAGATTCACCTTGCTCGCTGGGTCTGGAGGGATTGACTGCTGTTGAGCTGAGAGGAGATTACAGCCTGCGGTCTAGAGGGTTGGGGGTCCAGGGATAATGGCTGGGTATGTCTGGACCGCAATCGGGAGTGGGGGTGTGGCGTGCTGAGTGGTCCACCCGCCCTGTTCTGCTTGATTCTTCGGGGAGGGGTAGGATCACTTGGATAGCTGAGACTGCGCCTGAGGTTTGGCCTGGATGTCGGGATTAGCGTGAGTCAGGGAAAGCAGGAATGTGAACTGAGGGGGGCGAGCAGCCCTCTGAATTAAAGGAGACCTAATAAAAAACAGACTGAGATTCTGCAGGGGCTTGAGGTCTGCTAGGAAATAGCTGAGTTTTGTACCCATAGAAAGAAGGCTGAATTAGGGGTGAGGCAGTGGTGGAAGTGGGGGGATGCCTGTGGATAGACGGGAGGTGGGGGTGCATGGAGGGTTTTTTTTTTTTTAACTTACCTCCTTTCCCCGAAGCACTCGGTCTGGGAGCTGAACCACCCAGGTCAAGCGGCCCACATGGAGGCTTTCAGTCTCCCTAACTCATCATTATGGCTAGGTCTACACACAGCCTATCCTAGTCCGCTACCTTTGATGAGTTGCGTGGGAAAAACTATACTGCTGGTAAAACCTCCTCGGGTAACCACCAGACTTTTACGCTTTATGGTACTCCATAGAGGCTGGTTTATACCCTCACTGGTCACTTGTGGACCCAGACTCCTCTCCATAAGAGTTTTCTCCCTACACTAGGGATATCAGGGGAGAAGCACCAGGCTTGCAGTCACCAAACTCCATTAACCTTTCCCCACAGGTACCTTAGTACCTAAGGTCCTCGAATCGAAAAGGACCGAACTGATAGGGTATTTGGACCCTATCGTAGATCTGGATTTGTCCAGATCAATGGAAGTGCCAATGTTTTTTTTATTGACCACGTTGGTCAGGTATTTTCGAATTAATCAAATTAATAGAATGTTTAATGTAGGTCTGAAATGTATTGTTGTGAGTTGTTATGTAAACAGGTCACTGAACTGCTTCTGGCTTATACTGGAGAAAACACAATCCTCCGGAAGTTCCCAGGGCGGGACGGGGAGCCCAGTACACCAGAATCCTGCTTATTGGACATGATACACCCCCCAAAATTAAAACTACTCTCACTAAATATAAATGGTCTGGCCTCACCCATCAAAAGATCCAGGACACTGGCCTACCTTCGGAGAAATAAGGCTGATGTTGTCTACCTTCAGGAAACCCATATGTCTCCAATAGAACATGCAAAACTGGCCAAATTAAGTAAAGGGCAAGCGTTTTATGCATCATATAAGGGAGGCCGGAGTAGAGGGGTGGCCACAATCATATCACCGCATATACCATACCATCCGGAACTAAATTGGTCTGATCCGAAGGGGCGAATGGTATTAACCAGGGGAAAGCTTAATGATGAAGAAGTCACCTTGGCCAATGTGTACCTCCCACCTGGCACCACAGTTTCACAATTAAGACCACTGCTGGACAGAATTATACAATTCACCAAAGGCACCCTATTACTGGCTGGAGACTTTAATTTAACTGTTGATCCAAGCCTAGATTCCTCTAAAGGTAAACCGCAGAAATTAACCATGACTCCAAAGTTCTTCAATAATTTTACCTCAGAAATTGGGTGGTGTGACATATGGGAAGTTTCACCCACGGTCTCAGAAACTATTCCTACTACTCTCATGTGCACAACACATACTCCCGTATTGATTTTGCATACACGCAAATTGAAAACTACACTGTGTTGGTGGGGTGCAGCTGGGAGATATTTCTATTTCGGATCATGCCCCGTGATTACTTATTGGGAACTTGGCTTATAGCCTCGAACCACCCAATGGAGACTAAACCCATACTATTTGCGGTCTGAAGAATTCCAAAACTAATTTCAGGCAAGATTTCGGAGATCATGATTGATAATCCTGCCTCTGATACCTCCCCATCAGTCCATTGGGACACAATTAAAGCAGTCCTGAGAGGGCACATAATTAAGTTCTCTGCACAAAAAAAGAGACAAAGAGATGAGCAGAGGGCCACTCTCGAGGACACTCTTCACTTCCTACAACAGGCACATCAGCAGGGTGATGATTCTCTCCTTCCCCAAATACAATACACCAAACAAATGTTAGACAAGCTCGCCCTACAACAGACTGAAATTGCTTTAACATTTCTGAAACAAAGATTTTATGAGGTAGGACCTCGAGCCACGATTAAGTTAGCATACTGCTTCCAAGAGGCAGAAGAAGGATCAACAATAAGCTCCATACGACACCCTGAGAAAGGCCAACCACTCTTTAAGACACATGACATTGCTGAGGCTTTCCAGGCATACTATAGAAACTTATATACTCCCGAATCCAGTCCGCCTTTGGATAAATTAACTGAGTACCTTGAGAAATGTGCGCTACCAATTCTTACGGAAGAAAACAGAGACTCCCTTGTCAGACATATTACTGCTACGGAGATAACACAAGCGATAGTTAGCTCCAAATCCCAAAAGGCGCCGGGGCCCGATGGCTATGGAGCTGAGTTTTATAAGCAGACAAAATCTCAAATCCTTCCCACCCTTCTTAATGTATTTAATTCATTGCTAGAAGGAGACTCACCCCCGGAATCCTGGTCCTATGCTACTATCTCTGTAATTCCCAAGCCAGGGAAGAACCCACAAGAGTGCTCTTCATATCGACCGATTTCCGTATTAAACCAAGATTACAAATTGTTCATGACCATACTAGCTAAACGTGTTGACCAAATCCTACCCTCTTTGATACATAGAGACCAAACAGGCTTTGTCAGGACTCGTACCACCACCGACACATAGACTTAACCCTTCACCTGGTAAACCATATGAGCCAAGCAAACACGCCGGCAGTAATGATCAGTTTGATGTCGAAAGGCCTTTGATAGGGTGTCTTGGCCCTTTTTATACGCCACCCTGAATAAATTTGGCTTCCCCCCAGGCTTTATCCAAACCCTACAAAACATATACGCCTCCCCTCGGGCCTGTGTTAGGGTTAGTGGCCACCACTCGGGACACTTCCAACTTGGAAGGGGCACCCGACAAGGCTGTCCATTGTCCCCACTATTATTTGCAACAGTAATAGAACCCCTAGCTCAATACATCCGAGATTCTCCCACCTACAGGAGTCAACTTTGGAGGAGCAGACACGGATTGCCTTGTATGCGGATGATATACTATTATATCTCCAAAATCCAGAACAATCTATTGTAGAAGTTCGAGGGTCCTAGACTCCTACGGACTAATATCAGGGTATAAACTAAATCTCACTAAGACTGAAATACTCTATTTAATTGTACCCCACTCAGAAGACGGTGGAGTCTCTCCCAGGCAGGTGGGACCTGACAAAGCTAAAATACTTAGGCATATATGTACCTCGAAGACAGACTGAATACTACAAATACAACTATGTGCCATTCATTACACAACTAAAACAAGATCTCCGAAGATGGTCGATAATCCCCTTGGGACTCACACGATGAATTGAGCTTATAAGGATGATAACTCTTCCCCAGAGCGTTATACCTTTTCCAAAATGTTCCAATGCTAGTTCCTCTGAAAGTCTTTAAAGAGATCAATCATATAATACAAGATTTTGTATGGGCTGGACAGAAGGCACGAGTAAATTTTAATTTGCTCACCCGAGCACGAGCTGATGGAGGACTGGCCCTTCCAGATTTAAAACGATACCAACAGGCGGTAACCATGACCAGTGTTATGGCCAGACAAAACAGGACAATACTCCCACATTGGATAGAGATGGAGAGGTTTCTCCTCAATGACGTTAAATATTATCAGGCGATGAATCAACAAGGGTCACTGGGTGTGGCTGGTGAAACCACTAACCCGTGGCTCATAGCTCGCCATGGAATTGGAACTTCTTGTGTAGGTCCTACGGATATCACTCTATCTGCCCTAATATCACCAATTCAATCACTCCCGGATTTCACTCCCAATGATCTGGATAAGGGATTTGGTGAATGGAGCACACAAGGGTTAAGATTTCTTCCACAAATAATGACTCAAGGGAGGCTGTGGTCCTTTGCAGAGATCCAGGCAGAGTTTCAATTGCCACATAAAGATTTTTATCGATACCTACAACTCTGGCATTATGTAGATAGCTTACCGCCTCCTCTGCGAAACCATGAGACCTACCCAATGTTAATACAGTATCAAATTTTAATAAATAGACTAGGGAGACAAGATCATTTAATTTCCTCCTACCATCAATCCTTGAACCAACGGGAAGGTGTCCTTTGGAGAGAGTTCGAGCACAATGGGATAAGGAGACAGGTATTCAATTAAATACTGCTGACTGGAGAACTGCCTGCGGCCAGGTCTCCAGGGTCAGTAGCTCTCATCTTTGGAGAGAATTCACCTGGAAGGTATTAATTCGCTATTTTAGAACCCCCATGATCACTAAACACTATGCACCAAACAACACAGCAGCCTGTTGGAGAGGGTGCGGGGAGCGGGAGGCCAACCTGACCCATATCATATGGAGCTGTCCGCCTTCCAACTACATACAACAGCTCTAAACGTAACTACGTGAGTTCATTGACTCAGAACACGGCTCACCCAGGAGATGTATATATTCCTCGTATTCCCTAAACCTCACCAGGGATCCTATACTAGATATCCTCTCTTTGCTCCTCACAATAGCTAAAAAGCGATCACTAAACACTGGCTATCTGCTGTGGTCCCAACCATCCAGGAATGGTGGAGTATCACCAGACAAGTCTATAGTATGGAGAAGATGACCCACAATCTGAATGGCCGCGGTAGGCTTTTCTCTGATAGATGGACTCGATGGCAGTTATATTATATGCTAAAAGACCCACTCTTTGTACCATAAAGAGTATAGTCCTAGAAATCAGTAAAGGCCCGGAAGGCAGGGACTGTTACTGCCCCTGTGGGCTTCTTGGTCTGGGCTCCCCCCCCCTTTTTTAGCTAAACCAGGAATTATGAGTTGACAGCATATATTTAATCTTTGGGAAAAACTGAAATGAAAATGTGTTTTTTTTTTTTTATCCTGACAAATACCCTAATGTGTGTTGTTGGACTTAAGGGGTTAAAAAAATCGGTTGAAGTAACTGTGAAAATTACTGATCGGAGGTTCTGAAACCATTCCAGAGATGTATTGAATGGCCAGATGTAAAAAGAATTGTGTAAAGCTGAAGAGGTTGACCTGTGTGTATATAAGTTAAAATTCTGAATAATAAAAAGATTTAAAAAAAAAAATAAATTTCCTCCTGCTGTCTCAACTGCAAACAGTGAATAAATAAATTCATTTATACAGTATGCGTGGACACAAATCCAGTGTCATAAAAACATGTTATTGTCGCATATGTGTGATAAATTTTAGAACCTGGAATTTATCACGTATATGTTGGATAAACACTACCTGTCAATCATACCCCTCAAAAAAAAAAAAAAAGTACTGTTGTAAAAATAGAACTTGCAGTTGTGGCCATGTGTGATACATTAGTTATCTACACTTGAGCTGTTTGATCTCAGGACATCACTTGTGACTTAAGTCACTCATTAGGTTACCCGATGTCAGACTGCTCTTGTGTAGATAGATAAATAATATAGTGCACAGGTCCCCATGGCATATCCCTTATTTCACTGTTATTCCACGCTGTCACTGGGCATTCATTTATTGCTTGGTTACACATGTTCACCTGCTGGGGCCAGCACACGCCAGAGCTGTGACATCATCATAGAGTCCTGGCTCCTCCCTGTTCTGAGGCAGTTGACTTTGAATCCTCAGTTACCCTCCGGTTAAGCTTTTTAAGTATGTGGCGGCATTTTTCTCATGCTGCAGCATACTTTATCTTATTAAAGAAAAGTACGTGACCTGGAAATATGGCGGACACTGGAGGGGCATTATCTGTAAAGGTGCGGTGCCGCACTGCTGGCGTTAATACATTATGTGTTACAGCGAGCAGTGCGACTTCATCGCTACAGAATAATGAAACCCCCGCTGTCCTCCATACTCTCCAGGTCACAGACTTTTCTTTATTAACATAAAGTATGTTGTGGTGCGAGACAAATGCCACAACGTACTTAAAAAGCTTAACTGGAGGGTAAGCCTTGTGGGGGCGGGAGCCTGTGTTGTTGACCACTTTCCTTTAAGGTCTTACTCTCATGGTCTGTATTTCGCCTGGTGCTTTGGTAAGCTTTTCTTTACAGTTTTTTTCTTTCAGAACAGCCCCTCCTCCTATCTCTGCGTCATCTGCCTAGATTCCCTCCTTGGTGTTGGTTGCTCAGGTTGGGGTTCTTTTCCCTTTCCTGTGAGCTTTTGGTATCCTTCTGGGACCCTTGACTTTTTAAGGGGTTTAGTCTTTTTTGGGGGGGTTAAATTTTTTTCCTTTTTTTGATCATTGATGCTGCATTTTTAAGCAATTTGCGACATTTTTTCCTCACAGTTGCAGCATTTTTGGATGGTTTTGCATGATTTTGGTCTCAGTTGATGCAACTGCACAAAACATTTGACATAAGTACAAAGAATTTAAAGGGATAAGACAGACTAGTGCAACCAGAATTCACACAGACGGGGGTATATGTGGGACAAACAAATAACCACAGGAGAAACGGCAGATAGGCGCTGAAGGAGATCAAGACCCTCCCCTCTCCTAGTTAGACAAAATAAAAGGAACAAGAGAGGGGGGATAAGATAGAGAGGAACTGACTCAAACTTGCTAAAGTAAGAACAGTAGTAACAGAGAGACTTAGGGATAAAGTATGAATGACACCACAGCAAGGTTATAACTTGAAATGTCAAGTGATGTCATGTTTGTATAATTGAATGGTCTCGATAAAAATGTTAAATACAAAAAAAGTGCAAAGAATTGACACAAGTACACAAAAACTCAACTCAGGTGTGCAAAAAAAATTGTGGTGTCCAGCGCCTCAACCCTCAGCGCCACCGGGCTGGCTTAGCAGACAAGTTAAGCAGGTCACAGTCCAGGATGCACAAATGGGAACTGCTGACCTCCATGGTAGACAACCTCTTTGCAAAGTGGTGTCACCTGCAGTTGGACCTTTTTATGTCCTCACACACCACAAATCTACCGCGTTTCTGCTTGCTTGCTCCAGGACATGGAGTTTTTTGGTGAGATGTGTTGTCCCTAAACATATAGAAACATAGAATTTGATGGCAGATAAGGACCGCTTGGCCCACCCAATCTGCCCATTTCCCTACCTGATGGATAAGCTGCAGATTCTAGTTAATCAACAGCTTACTTCCTCCTGCCCCCCCACTAGAAATGCCTTATGCCTGTCCCATGTATTCTTGAATTCTCCCACTGTTCCTGACTCCACAACCTCCTCAGGAAGGCTGTTCCATGCATCCACAACTCTCTCTGTGAAAAAATACTTTCTAACATTACCTCTGAGCCGTCTCCCACTATCTTCAAATTGTGCCCCCTTGTTCTTGCACATCTCTTCTTCTGAAAGATACTACCCTCTTGTACCTTGTTAATTCCCTTGAGATACTTGAAAGTTTATATCATGTACCCCCTCTTCCTCCTTTTCTCAAGGGTATACATATTAAGCTGCTTTAGTCTCTCCTCGTTTGTCTTCTGGTGCAGATCTTGCACCATTTTGGTTGCCCTCCTCTCTTGTAAAGGGAGATCTTACTTCGAGAGGGCTCTTGCAGTAGGTAATTACATATAGGACTGACCTTGACTGGCGGCAGGACCTCAGAAAAATTTCTAGCTAGCAGTCCCTGGCAAGGGACAGCCCAGCGATCAGGTGACCCGGCGTCATACGACGTCGGTATAAAGGGGCGGTCCCGGACGCCCGCCTTCCAGTTCTTTCCTGCCGTTAGCTCATGCAGCGCCTTGTGGTAAAGTTCGTGCTTCGTCAGCCCTACCTTTCGTCGGTTTTTACCGAAAAATAGTTATTCTTCATTCATTCGTCAGGTACATCGTTGGTGTATGTCGTCCCCTACACCCTCTGAGCACAAAAACAAGTGCGACTCGTGTGGCGCCTAACTGCCACACAAGGACGGCCATTCCCTGTGCCTTTTCTGCCTAGGCCCCGATCACCCGGTCGAGAAGTGCCAGCATTGCCTCAACTTCAACGCGGCTACCCATAAACGGCGCCAACAATCCCTGGAAGCCCATCTCCTCAAGAAAAAGATGTCTTCTATGGAAAAGGAGTTGAAAAAGTTGAGGCAGGCGTCTACTTCTCCCGAAGGACATCAGAAAAAGAAGGACAAGGAGAGGCACCGGGAGAAGTCCTCCTCTACCGCGTCTCCCGCTGGAGACGCCGGGACCAAGGTAACGTCGTCCCCCGGGGGACCGCTCGACAGCCGCCTCCAAGGTTTTGGAGGAGGCGTCGGCCCGCCCATCTGGCTCGCGCTCGGGCCTTGCGGGCGCCTCCGGGCGATTGGAGGCATCCGCCCCCGGTTCGGCTGCAGGCTTGCGGCCTACTGGCATGGGCGACTCCTCTAAGTCAGACGTCGGCTCCTCTGACGTCCGCATGGAGAGGGTCGATAAGACGCCCGACCCTTTGGCATGGCGCAGGACCTCTACCCCCTGGACCAGGCCGATCCTTCCTCTCAGCCCGCCTCCGGTGAGGGCTCCCGTAAGCCAGACGCGGCTCCTCCAGTGCCCGCTGAGAACTCGCCCTAAGCCGCACGTACGGCTTCTCCGACGTCGGCGCTGGCAGCGGAACCGACGACGGACCTCCCACGCCCATCGTACCCGGTTCCCCGCAGCCTTTGCTGCCATCCGGAGAGCCTGAGTCACCCCAGCCTGACCCCGGGGATTTCTTTCCTCCATCCCCGGACGATCGGGGATCTTTCTTCTCCGTCAGACCCTCCTCCGTTGGAACCGGATCTGACGTCGGCCCCCCGGATGCCGGCCCCGATGCCTGTACCTCTGCCGGTGCCTCCGACGCTGGTTCTACCGGCTCCAGGAGACATCCCGCTTCCGGATGTTCCCCCTCCATTGGGCCCTCTGCCTTCTGGGCCCCTAATGTGGACCCGCCCGTGAGGCCACCGACCGGGCTGTCTGCTCCTGCAGCCCCGGCTCCCGGTACCCGTCGTCTTATCCGGCGCCCGGCGTGCCCTAGGGACCACAGTATCCAACACTGTAGTACCCGATGCGGGTTTTGGATACTCGCCTTATGGGTACAACAACCCGTACACTCCCCCACCTCCACCACCCTCATGGCGCGGTGGGTCTGCAGGAGACTCTGGCCTCCTGGTGGGCCGAGGCCAAGGCTCAACTCACCAGGGAGGTAGAGAGCTGCCCTACGACGGTGGTGCCGCCACCGGCTCCCGTACGTCCAAGGCGGCACACTCCCTCACCACCTCCGGACTCCAGAGCTCTTCCCTCTGGGTCCAGAGAGGGGCAGGACACGCGTTCACGGGTACCACCCAAGGAACCCGTTCCTCCCCTGAGTCGCGTAAGGGAGTCTTATTCTTCTTCCTCTTCTTCTTCCCTCTCGGATTCCTCGGACTTTTCCGAGGGATGCTCCGAGAGAGACGACGAGCCCCGCTCTCCGTCTAAGCCCCGGCCGAGGACCCCTCCGAAGTCTCCTCCAGAGGATCCATCTTTCACAGAGTTGCTTAGAAAAATCCAGGAAGTACACCGGTGACACTCTTTGGAACCAGATCCTCAGCGACTTAAACTCGCCGAACATCTGGATCTGCCCGTGACAGCTCCAACATTATTGCCACCCTGGATTGAGCCTCACGCTGACCTTGTTACCACGATTTGGAAACAACCGTCGGCATTAGCCCCACTTCCCAGGAAGTCACACAGGCTATACCAGGCTCCTGAAGGTGTGGACTACCTAGACTCTCACCCTCGGGCCGACTCGGTCGTGATTAGCGCCGCTCACGGCTGGTCGGCTCATCCAAAACATCTGAGCTTGTCTCCTCCTGATAAGGAATCTCGCCTTCTGGACCAGTATGGAAGAAAGATTTACGCCTCTTCCACACTGGGAATTTGGGCCCTGAATTACGTCGCCCACATGGGGGATTACCAGAAGGCTATCCTTACCCAGGTGGAATCCAAGCTGGACTCCTTACCTGACTCCCAGGTCAAACAGGAGTTAGCCAACCTTGTCCGTTCTGCTCGTTGGCCAGTCGCCACATTTGCGGGCGACATACGATGCAGTGGACACTGCCGGGCGGAGCTCCGCTTTCGCCATGGGTCTCAGATGTCATGCCTGGCTCAGCGTGTCAGGTTTGGTCCCGGAGTGCAATCCGCTATTCAGGAAGCACCTTTCCGGGGGTCAGTGCTTTTTGGGGGTGATGTCAAGGACATCATCACCGACTTGCAGGAGAAGGGGACGGCTCTGAAATCATTGGATTCCATGTACCATCTCCAGCAACAGCAGTGCCGTCCCTTTCGCAGGCGGGATTCGCATAGCCACAGGAAGGCGGGCCGCAAACGTCGGGCCCCGCGGCTGCTAAGCCCCGGCCCAAAAAAGCAGTGGGTGCTTCAGCTGTGGCGCTGCCTACACCACCTGACTCCTTTCCTCTCCTCTCCCACCGCCTCTGGACTTCCCAGAGGAACCCGGTGAGAGGAGGTTTTCCCTCCACCTTCCGGGATGGGAGAGGATAACCACGGATTCTTGGGTGCTCCAGCTTATAGCGGAAGGGCATTCCATAGAGTTTCTTCAGAAACCACCCCGCCACCCACCTCCGAAGTTGGCCTATTCAAGGGAACACCTTCCTTTGGTCCAGGAAGAAATCTCGGCCCTTCTCTTGAAGCAAGCAGTAGAGCCTGTCCCCCTGCATCTTCAGGGGACGGGTTACTATTCCCATTTCTTCCTGATCCCAAAGAAGCCGGGAGATCTCAGACCGATTCTAGATCTCAGTTCCCTGAATCTTTATGTAGAATACAAAAGGTTCAGGATGCTCTCTCTGCAGAGCCTTCTGTCCCTCCTTCGGCCGGGTCAATGGCTATGTGCACTGGATATGCAGGATGCCTATCTGCACATTCCCATTCGCATTTCTCACCTCAAGTATCTTCGTTTTGCATTTCGGGGGGACCACTACCAATTCAGGGTGCTCCCCTTTGGTCTATCCTTGGCCCCCTGAGTCTTTACCAAATGCTTAGCTGTGGTAGCGGCCCACCTGCGTACAATGGGAGTACAGGTGTTCCCTTACCTGGACGATTGGCTCCTGGCAGCCTCATCCAGGGAGGAACTCCTCCATTTTCTCTCCCTCACCCAGCAGGTTTTCACCTGCCTGGGTATTACCATCAACCATTCCAAGTCTCATCTGGATCCTTCCCAGAGACTACAGTCCATTGGGGCCATCCTCGATATAACCGTCAGCAAGGCCTTCCTGCCTCCGGACAGGGTGGCCTCTCTTCAATCCCAGATTTCCCTGCTTTCAGAACGCAGGAGGGTCTCGGCGAGATCGGTCCTCCGTCTTCTGGGGCTCATGGCGCCCGCCATTCCAACGGTCCCCCGAGCTCGACTCCACATGAGGATCTCTCAGTGGACTCTTCGCTCTCAGTGGGATCAACTTGTGGACGACCTAGATCAATTAGTTCTGATCTCATCGCCGATGGTGCGAGACTTGCAATGGTGGATGGTTCGAGAGAACCTGTTTCGGGGGTCCCCTTCTTTCATCCTCCCCCCTCCCAGACTCTGACTACAGACGCGTCAGGCGAAGGCTGGGGAGCCCATCTAGGACCTCATTGGACCCAGGGCTCCTGGTCTAGGCTGGAACAAGCTCTCCACATCAATGTGCTCGAGCTTGAGGCTGTGTTGTACGCTCTCCAAGCCCTTCACCAATACATCCTTCCTGGCCACCTAGCCGTTCAGACGGACAACATGTGTGTAGTGTGGTACATCAACAAACGGGGAGGAACTCGGTCCTACCCTCTATGCAGGGAGGCAATGAGGGTTTGGGATTGAGCAACACAGCACGACCTTCACCTAACAGCTATTCATGTTCCAGGAGTCGACAACACTCTGGCAGACAAGCTAAGCCGCTCTTCTGCACTGGCTCACGAGTGGGAACGGGATCAAGGGGTATTAGACGACATCTTTCAGCTTTGGGGGACTCCGCAGGTGGACCTGTTCGCCTCCCCTCAAAACGCAAAACTTCCCATCTTTTGCTCGCTCATTCCAGAGCAAGGCGCTTTCTGGAGCGACGCTCTGTCTCTAGACTGGAAGGACAGATTCGTCTATGCTTTTCCCCCAATTCCTCTTATCCCACGAGTCTTGCAGAAACTAGCCACAGAAGGAGCGAGAATGATTCTGATTGCTCCTTTCTGGCCCAGGCAAATCTGGTTCTTTCTTCTACAGTGATATTCAGAGGATCCTCCTCTTCCTCTTCCTCTTCCTCTATCTCGAGGTTTGCTGACCCAGGGTCAGGGGACCCTGGTCCATCCAGGCCTCAAATCCCTTCAACTACATGCATGGCTCCTGCAGACATAGCCCAATCCCGTTTTGGTGCATCTCCAAAAGTGGCGGAGATTTTAGTGGAGGCTAGAAAGCCCTCCACCAGGTCCACTTATGCCACGAAGTGGAAGAGATTCTCTATTTGGGCAGCCTCTAAGAACGTGGAACCTTTCTCCTGTTCAGTGGCTTTTCTGTTGGAGTACTTGCGTCATTTGTTCGACCTGGGTCTCAGCCATTCCTCCTTGAAGGTTCACATGGCAGCTGTTTCAGCCTACCATGTTCCCTTCGCAGATAAACCTTTCGCTCAACTGGAGGTCTCTAAGATCTTTCTCAGAGGGGTCCTCCATCTGAGGCCCCCCATCCGTACTCCTGCCCCCCTTGGGACTTGAATTTTGTTCTAGAAAACTTACCCTTCCTCCCTTGAACCTGCAGCTTCTGCAGATTTTGAAGTTTCTTTACGTGGAAGCGCTCTTCTTGGTAGCCATTACTTGACTCCGAAGAATCTCCGAGCTTCAGGCCCTGTTGTGTAAATCCCTACTTGATTTTTGAAAACGGTTGCTCTTCCTTGCGAATCCTAAGTTTCTACCTATGTAATAGCAGAGTCTACCTTAAATCAGTCCATAGAGCTACCTGCCTTTTTACGCAGTACTCTAACCAAGGAATATTTACTTCATACTATGGATGTTCACCAGATTCTGAGATACTACACCAACAGGACGAAGGATCTCAGAAAGACTGATCAGTTGTTCGTCTCTTTTGCTCACAAAAGGGAAGGCAATGCTGTTTCCAAGCAATGCCTGTCTAAGTGGTTGGCTCATTGCATCACTTTCTGTTATGACAAGTACCACAAGACCCTCCCGGGTCAAGTAAGAGGCCACTCCACAAGAGGGGTAGCTGCCTCTGCGGCTTGTTTCAAGAATGTGTCTGCGGCAGACATATGCGCTGCCGCCACCTGGACTTCCGTCCATACCTTTACGAAACACTACAGTTTGGACATTGCCTCTCACCGTAGAGCAGGCTTCGGGCTGGCTGTTTTGCAAGGCCTCCTGTCTTGAGGCTTGCATGGCTAGTGCTACTTTTTCGAGTAGTTCCTCCTCCCGGTGCGTTTCTTTGTTCCAGACTGCTTGGGATTCTGTCCTATATGTAATTACCTACTGCAAGAGCCCTCTCAAAGTAAGATAGTACAGTTACGTAAGAACTTACCGTAACAGTAGATCCTCGAGAGAGGCTCTTGCAGTAGGTAATACCTTCCCGCCCTCCATCCCCCTAGGCTTTTTCAGCTCCTCTTCCAGGAATGGAAACATCCGCTTCTCTCTTGTCCGGGCTTTCCTGGCCTGTGGCGGGAAAGAACTGGAAGGCAGGCGTCCGGGACCAGCCCTTTATACCGATGTCTTATGACGCCGGTCACCTGACGTGGGGGCGGTCCCTCACCAGGGACTGCTAGCTAGAAATTTTTCCGTGGGGTCCTGCCGCCGGCCGGCGTCAGTCCTATATGTAATTACCTACTGCAAGAGCCTCTCTCGAAGATCTACTGCTACGGTAAGTTCTTACATAACTGTACTTTTTCTGTACACATTCCTTCCCATTCCATTGCTACAGAGAGTATCAATGAAGCTACAGATGGAGGGTGTGACCCTCGTCCTCATTCCACCTCTGTGGCCTCCACAAACATGGTATCCACTGCTGCAGCAGCTAGCAGTGGAGCTTCCAGTACCCCTGCCTCTGTGTAGGGGCCTGTTGTCTCTGGAGAAGGGGGCCCTAGTCCATCCGGACCTGAAGAGTCCCTGCACCTGCATGCATGATTCCTGAAGACATAGCCATGGCATGGTCTGGGGTATCACCAACAGTAGCCAGTGGCGGAGTCAGAGGGGGTGCTGGGGGGGCGGCGCCCCTCCTGGCTGCCCCAGTGTGAGTAGTGGCACCCTGCCACCATCTTTATTCACTGTTTAGTGCCCATTGTGGAGGCTGTCCTTGACTGAATGGCCCTCCCTGGCTCCCAAATGATCCCAAACCTGGCTCCGCTACTGACAGTAGCTGATGTACTGGCTATGGCCAGAAAGCCTTCCACTAGACATACATACTCTTCAAAGTGGAAGCATTTCACTTTGTGGGCCACTTCCGAAAATATGGACCTATTCACCTGTCCGGTCAATGTGGTGTTAGAATATTTGCTGTCATTGTCAGACTCCAGTCTACAGTATTCCTCACTGAAGGTGCATCTGGCAGCTATATTAGCTTTCCATGCCCCTGTTGATGGGCATATGGTAGCTCAGTTAGAGGTCTTCCCAACCCTTTTGAGAGGTATTCTGCATATGAAACCTCTCATTCACAATCCGGTCACCCCATGGGACCTCAGTTATGTGCTTGAGAAACTTACTTTAGCTCCTTTTGAGCCAGCTGTGAGTTGTGACTTGCTTTCTTTGATGGAAAGCGTTATTTTTGGTTGTAGCCACTTCGGTTTGAAGAATTTCAGTGCTACAGGCCCTAGTGTATGAGCCTTTTTATTTGATTTTCAAAGGGTGGAATTTTTGCACAAGGTAGCTATGCCAGAAGGATTTGACAGAAGGGCACCTTGCGCCAGATGTTATGGCAGTCCCAATTTTCAGATGCAGGCTGTGTTAAAATTGGGATGCCATGCGCCAAAGCAGCTCTGCACCACCACTGTGCCAGAAGTGCCAGTGCGCCAGGTTGTAAGGGACTTGCACCACAACAGGGCTGCAGAATCCCAGTATTTGGGATTTTTGATGCCCCACTGTGACCACAAGATGGGGCCGAGGTTAGACCAGCCATGAGCTGGTCTAACAACCCTGCGCCCGAGGTCTGGAGGGAGCCGAGTTGGGGGGGGGGCTGTGAGGATGTGGGTCAAGGCAGAGGGATCTATGGGGTGCCATAGTGGGTGGCAGGGGCATGGGGTCTCTGGCGTGGTAAACAGGTGGCACCAGGTAAATGTGCCCTGGACAGTTGGACGGAGCCGCTAGGATCAAGTACTCCATGGTAGGAAGCACTGACTCCTTCCTGGAGTCCCCAATGCCACTAGCTTCTGGCACCTGTCCCGGAGCTTACTCAGTCCCTGTCATGCGGCGGTAGGCTATGGCGGCAGGGTGCTAAGTGCAGACAGTGGACGGGAATGTAGCCCAGGCTGTGCGACATTCCCTACTGAATAGCCCACTGCGTGGAGCCATGCTGATGCCCGACTACAATGTCAGGGACTGTGTAAGCTCTGGGACAGTTGCCAGGGCCGGTGGCACCTGAGGGTCCGGGACGGAGTCAGTGCTTGCTACCAAGGAGTACCCAGTTCTAGCAGCTTTGTCCAGTTGTCCGGGGCGCATCCACCTGGTGCCATCTGTCTACCCTGCCACAGATGTGCCCTTGCCACCCACTAAGGCACCCCCACAGGTCCCTCTTTCATTCACAACCTCCAGCCCCCGCAACTTGTTGCAGTCTGGACCAGCATTGCGCCGGGGGCTTGATGGGACCCTCTGTCAAACCCCCTCTGGTGCACCACTCTTTAACATCTCGACTGCATCAACTCTCGGGACATTGGTGCAGGGCCCCCTTTTGTACTGAAATCGGGTGCAGGGTCCCTGGCACACCCAGAGTTTGCAGCAGCTGGGGATCAGCACATTGTGCCCCGATCTAGCAGTTCTTCAAAAATCAGGCCTAGGGTGTTTTTATGTACTAATCCTAAGTCTTTGCCAAAGGTTGTGTCTGAGTTCACACTAAATTAAACCATCCACCTTCCAGTTTAACTATCCTGAGCATGCCAGTCAAGGTTAAGCATTGTTCCACACTTTGGATGTACATAGAATCCTAAGATACTGTTTTGCTCGCATCAAGGACTGCAGAAAGCCCTCTCAGCTTTTTGTTTCATTCGCCCCTGGGAAAGAGGGCGTACCTGTTTCAAAACAATGCTTGTCCGGCCAGCACATCTGTGCAGTGGTAGCACTACCACTTGCGATGCTGGGAACCTGGGTTTGGGGGGCCGGCCCAGTGGCGCTGAGGATTGAGGTGCTGGATGCCACACCTGGATCTGGGTTTGGGAACGGACACAGGCCACCGGGGGTCAGCTGGAGAGGGAGAGGATTGAGTGTTCGGAGGACTTCTGTCCTCTCCTGGGGTAGGTAAATGGTCTTACATTGCTCCACAGTGGCTCCCAATGGAGACGGGGGGCTTGGTAAAGAACAATGCTGTAACAGGGGTGGAGTGGTGGTGGACATTAGCATGTTGGTGCGCAGACGTCATTGCACGTCTGCACTCCAGGGGGAAACCACACAACAAGGAAAAAAGCCTTGGTTCCTGGATAGGCGACAGCAACCTTGAGTGCCCCACTGCCACACACCCAACGCAGGGCTAGCTAATCCCTCAACCCGGTTCTGGCGCGTCAGGCCGGGGCTCATCAGACCAAGGTAGGTGGGGAGTGTCTGCCCCCGATTTCCCAGTGGGTCGGGCATCAGGCGGGTGATAGCATGGTCGGTAGATGAGAGAGGTCTGCTCGAGAGAGTTCCAGGGGACAGAGATAAAGAGAGTGCAAAAAAAAGGGGGGGTTCTGGAGTGGGCTTCTGCTGCCAGGGGGGGGGATGATTGAGCATCCCAGAGGACACTCTCCTCCTCTGGGGAGGGAGAGTTACTGTCCCTGCTGCAGTACAGCCACCTGGGTGATCACAGTTGACAGTGCAGTTCCGGGGCACTGTGGGAGGGGAGGATATTTTGTGTGTACATGCTCCTTGAACCTCCATGCGTGCCAGTGTCCTTGGGGATGGGAAAAATGGCAGAAAAAGACCCTGCAGCTGGCTCAACGATGGCCTCTGGTACTGTGACAAAGGACCAAACCCAGAAATCCATGGCCACCGCATGATGAAAGTTCGTGCAGGTAGGGGGAATAGAAGGGGGTGCTCTCTCATTCCCCACCTGGAGGGGGCGCAGTCTGAGGCAGAGTTCCAAGCGTAGTACGCCTAGCCACAGGTACCATGGAGGACCCCAAGGGAGTGGCTCACCTGCAGCGTAGAAGGGGGGCATAAACAGAGAATAAAAAAAAAAAAAACATGCAACAGTGCTTGTCCAAATGGCTAGTACATTGTATTATATTGTTACAGGAAGTATGGTAAGGAACTTCCTGGTGCGGTTTGTCGTCATTCTACAAGGGATATGGCCAATCTGTATCTGCGACTGACATCAGCACTGCAGCCACCTGGAGAACTGTCCACACCTTTACTAAACATTACAGTCTGGACATCGTTTCTTGTAGACATGCAGGCTTCTGCCCTGCTGTCCTACAGTGCCTACTGTCACGAACTGAGTGCACCAACTTCCCAGTTAGCTTTTGAGACTGCTTGGGACTCATTCCAAAGGTGTGGTGTAAGGGAGGAGATGTTCATGAAGAAGATAGAACAGTTATGTATTTACCATAACAGTAGATCTTTGAGAGACTCTCTTCCCTTAGGCCGTGCTGGCCCTCCTTCCTTCCCCCTTTTTACCAGCTGTAGGGGGAATATGGCATCCAGTTTTACCCAGGGAATTTTCATAGTTGCTCTCTCCAGCGCCTGCATCTGCCTAATATCAAAGGCGCTGGTATAATCTGATGGCTCCCCAAGAAGAGGGTCCTTCAAGCACATTCTTTGGCAGGGAACTGAGGAGAGATGGGGCCAGCCACGTTTATGTAGATGCTGATGCGTGATGTCTTTGTGGGTGGTCCCCGGCTAGCTAAAGTTTCCATGTGGTCCTAGCACTGATGCGGGTATAGTTCCAAAAGTGTGGCCTAAATATAGAGATTCTTCTGACGATCTACCATTATGGTAAGTACATAACTGTTATTTACTCAGGGGCAGCAGTAATGCGGAGGTAGGGGAAAGGACGAAAACCCTGCCTAGATAATATGTCACGGGCTGAGTAGGGTAAAACTAGGTAGGCTGGATGGACCAATGCTCTTTTCTGCCGACATTGTCTATGTTTCTGTGTGGCAGCTTTTGGAGTGTGTTGTAGCCCCCATAATCCAGTGATCGTAATAATAACGCAGCAGTAAATAAATGCCTAGTTACAATGTTGGAACTAGAAACTGAAATTACAGTAAGTTTGATAAAAAATCTATTTAGTATTCTTCCTTTTTCTTCATCTTAAATTGTACAAACCTCTTTAATTCTTTACATGCCTTCCCTTGTTTTTTTTCACTAATAAATCTTAAGAAAGATTTGTCATTTTCCTTCACCCTTTCTGATATCCTTAATTCTGTCTTTGCTTTAGCCTCTCTGATAATCTCTTTGTTTATACCCAGTTTCTCCTTATACCTCTCTGTGTTAACCTTTCTAACTCTTTCGTGTAAATCCTGAATGCATAATTTTTCCTTTTGGCTGCTTTACCTGACTATCAAAGTGTATTGGTTTCCTGTATTGCAAAGATTTTCTTGTGATCCTGACCCGTTCCTAGTTTGCCTCTGAAATAGCCTTTTTTAATGTTGCCCACGCTAGTCTACCCCATCAGTCTTTTTACAGTCTTTTAGTCTTTCCTGTATTTCTCCCTCCATTATTCTGAAATCTGTTTTATTTTAAATCCAGAATCCTTGTATCAGTGGTCACTTGTGAACCCAGCCTGAATCTCACCATGATGATTATGGTCACTTTGACCAACCGCGGCCTGCGCGCTAGCATCCCTAACAATACCCTGATTAGACAAAGAAGGTGACTGTCCTATGTGACATCACAAATCCTTGCCCATTCTGATGCCTAGCCACTTGTGTCCCCCAATCTATGGAATTTTGAAATCTCCTGCTAACACTGTTCCTCCCAATCTTGGCGATTTCTTTATCAAACGCATTCCATGGGGCTCAGCCACGTTCCTTGGTTCCTATGCTTCCTCTAAAATCAGAGCATCAGAAGCAGACAAAGCATTATATTAGCAGGGGCAAACAAGAGCACAGGTTCCATTTATTTCTTCTGCTGCTCACATGCTCTTTAAAATGTCCCAATCTCAGCCATGTGCAGAAGAATTGAGGTTGTTCCTGAACTCTGGGTCTCCCACTGGCAGTTCATGTGTCATCTCCTGTAGGCAGTCAGATGGTATGGGATGCCTCCCTTGCAAGATGGGACAGGATGAAACAGTCTGAGAGAAGTCTTAGGACATGTTCTTTGTCAGTCTTATTCATCCTGTTCTAGCTCACAGACAGATCCTTGCTCTGTAGGGATACTTTTTATCTCAGCAAATGAATTATTATCTTCAGTTTTCTGCATGAGATACGGTTCTAAGGGGGCAGAGTCAGCAACCTAGCGAGGAGAACACGTATTAAAAGCTGCCAAGTGTGGTCTGCTTTTCTAAAAAACGTGTTTCAGTGACTTAGCAGTTGGACTTGATTTGGGCTCTTTTCATAACACGGGATGCCCCAAGGCAACAGGAACAATGTGATTCTTTGGTAGCATGGCCTTCCAGAGCACCTGCAGGACAGTAACCCCTGGCTCGAAGGTGACACTCGACATGCTGCAGAGAACAGTCAGTATGCTCACTCAGCCCATACAGAGATTTGACAAGAAAGTGGATCACCAGAATGAGGGACTAGTTATAGTGGAGCAGCGTGTGCATGGGATGCCTGGCTTCGTGGATTAGTTGGGCAAAATAGCTGGGAAGACCGCAGCAGCAGCAGCTACTGTGATCAAGGAAGACGGCACCGTCAAAACTAGATTAAAGCTGTTCGGCAGCTGGGCACCACGGAGGGTACTGGGGTGGGGGGGTGACATGGTAATGTTTCTCGAGCATCGGTTACCAGAGACAGTCGAGCTTGGCCATGCTATACCGATCCAAAAGGCCTATAGAATTAATCCTCACGCTGGCCCATTGGCACTAAGGCGCTGGATGCCTCTCCTCGCGCTACGCTGGCGACCCAGGTTCGGGAACGGACCCAGGTCGTCGGGGTGCTGGCACTGGGGGGAGGATAGGAGCAGAATTGAGCAGCCAGAAGGCAGCTGTCCTCTCCGGGGGTGGTCGCCACCCCCCCCATAGTCCCGTTGCCACCGGGTGGAGGCCCGGTGGTTAGCGGAGAGGGTGACGCGTAGGGAGGGCACCTTGAGATGCGGCGTGTGCATGCCTTCACATGCGTGTCCGAGGCAGGGATTCGGGACTGGGGAGAAAAACAGAAAAAGCACTAAAAAGAACCAATAAAAAAAAAAAAAAATTAATACTCACAGGGCCACAGTCACAGGAGAAGGGCCATGCACCACCTTGCTTGCTACAGCCTTCCCCTGGAGTGAGAGACCAGATCCTATGGCCAGACAAAAATCAAGCACCAAGAGCTGGCCTGCCGGTGCAGCGGTTGCGGTTCCACTTTCAATGCCGACGACCTGAGTTCAGAAGTGAATCCAGGAGTTGGTCGGCTGGCCAGGGGGAGGAGGATTGAGTGTCCCACAGAGTGCTTTCCTTCTACAGGGGGGAGGGTGGGGTAGCAGCCAGTGCTTGACTACCCCCTGGCAGAGGCTGGGAGTCAGAAGCCGGGGCATGCATAGCTGGGGAGGTGTGCTGGACGTCAGTGCTCGTGTGCCACATGTCACTGCATGCCATGCCTCCCGAAAATTACCGGGCTGAGCAGGAAGACATCCGCTCTGCTGAACCCTACAAAACTGACCGAAGCACTCTGTCCCTGGATCACTAGTCTCTGAACGGGAGTAAGTGCCCCTCCCTGATGACCCCACCCTGGGGGGCATGCCAGGGTACATTCTGGGGGCAGCAGGTAAGTCCTGGGGAAATGGGTTGTTGGGGGCAGGCCAAGAGTAAGCCAGTCAGGTAGCCAAAAAAAAAAATCAAGCACCAGTTACGTTGGGGGAGAACAGGGTTTTATTTCTCCCAGATGACTCCTGTGACATTAGAATACAGAGAAAACCATTTGAGGGAATTACTGAAAAACTTAAAAGATGCTAAGATTGGACTGCAGCACTGCCATAGTGACAACCTGGTTTCAAAAGCGAACCCAGGAAGTCATGTTAGGAGGCAGGCACAAATTGGAGGGCGTTGCTGAAGGGTTCCGTCACCACATTGAGCCATGCTAGCTGAGCAAGTGAGCTTGCTCCTGCTGCAAGGCAGACTGTGGCCGGTCAAAGCCGACAGGTGCATTGCCCCACCAGAGGAGGAGGGAGGAGGAATAACAGAGGGAGAAAAACCCAGTTGCTGTCTAAATGGTGCCTGGGTTAAGCTTGATCAGGGCATATCCCTATGAAAAGTGTATATCCCTGAGACATGCTACCAGCCGAGGAAGAAAAAGGATTAGGGAAAAAAAAAAAGATGCTGGGATTGTTTACGCATTAGCTTTCCTGTATGTCTTCAATTTACCTACAAAGAAAAAATATACTGCTACACAGACCCAAAGGCTTGCATGAGGCTTTGCAGTTCAATTGCCCCAACAAACGAGGATGAGGCTGAGAGAGACGAACATTTGTCAGAGAAGTAGAACTGAAGTCGGTGAACTTACTTTAATACAAATGGCTGCACTTAATGATTTTGTCAACTGCCGCTTTGAGATTTATGCAGTTTGAACTTTTGAATCACTGGGACGTCGTGACTGGTTCAGATTCTGGACTATTTGATATGTGACTCTCCCTAAACATTTTTCTGTGTGAAAGTTTTGGATGTTATTTTATTGGGGCTTTTGGGGATGGAAACAGATTTCTCTCTTTTCTAGTGCAGTACCCAAAGGCACACAGTATGCCGTGTGATGTTTGTGCTCTATTGTATTTTCAGACCAGTTCACGGCACCAAAGCATTGAAATTATGGTTGTTCATTTTAGTACAAAGCAGTTTGAAAAGGAATTTAGTGAAAAGCCTTGGGGGGATGCTTATCAGAATTGATGTAACAATAACCAGACTTGCTGAGATGGAGTCTTTTTGGGGAAATTGCTTATTTCACAGGGCACTGGCTGCATATGTGGTTCTAATTTCTGATGACCTGTTTTTATTTTCATGAGTATAACATGCTTTCTAGGCATGGCCATAGTTCACTTAACCACACGATGGCAGTTCTCCAGAAGTGCCGATTCGTCGGAACACCTTTAAGCCCAGCTTCTCCCACCACATGGGCAGTATATCCTCTAGCCCCACTCCATGATATCAGATCTTCCTTTCTGCTGGAAGAGTTCGGTTTCATCCTTTGCAGCTCTGTGCGTTGTACTGTCTAAAGTGTGCCATTTGTGAACTTAGTTGTTTTTTCTCCAGAAGCGTGTTCTTTTGCTATATTCCTTGGTTCTCCTCCAGCCTTGGCGATGGAAGATGGAATACGAAGAAGCAAAGCCAGCTCTTGGTTTCAGTTAATGCATCACGTGCCAACAGAAGATGCCGCAGACAGATCCACATGTGTCGTACCCTCTACTGCCTGGGGATGGCACAGGATGTTGTGGGTTGTGACCTGTGCCAGACGATGCTCCCTTTCCCCCTTGAAGATCACAAGGCATGACTTCACCTTGGCTGGACGGATGATCAAAAACCTAAATTGTATAGCTGGCACAGTGGTGCAGAGGGTTGAGGCGCTGGACGCCACACCTTGAACCACGCCGGCGACCTGGGCTCAGGAGCATACTCTGGCTGCTGGGGGTCGGCGGGGGAGGAGAAGGTTGGAGCATCCACAGGCAGCTCACCTCCTGGGGAGGGAGGGATACAGGGGTCGGCAACGGGATACCTCCCAGCAGTGGCTGGGCAGTACTGAGCCAGCTTCCAACTAGAAATTGGGGAGGCGGAGCATGGCCAACGTCGGTGGGAGTGTGTGCGTCCCTACCCAGATGTCATTGTATGTTCGCACTTGCCATGGAAGGGTTGGGGCGGAACTCTCGATCACAAACAAGGAAACATCCCGAGCCTTGGGAGGGCGACTGTGCCCTAGGCCCCACACCCACTGTCGGACTCCACCCATCAGGGTCCCAATCCTCCATGCCACAGCCTGACTGCTGCAGAAGTTGAATTTCAAGGAGTGCCATAGTAGTGGAGTTGGCAAGCCAGGGGGTCACTGTCAGGTAAGGGCTGTGAAGCGGAGCTCTGGGAGGAGAGTCTCAGGCAAGATGGGAGCAGTTGAAAGACATTCAAGAGAGTTCTTTGGGCTTAGCGACCAGGAGAAGCAGTCGGGGGGCTAAATTGTGTCCCAAGGGTTGCAAGGTGGCCTTAGCTGCTACAGGGTCCATGACTCAACTTGTGGACATGGAAGAAACGATGGCAAAGTCTACGGTGGGCACCTCCTTGGCCTTGGTGCTACTCTTGGGGCAAGCAGCAGAGCATCCTTCACCAGTGAATTCCAGGAGATGTGTCGGGCCTTCCATGCCTTCGGGGAGAGCCCTGCCCGCTGTGGTGAGAAGCACAAGAAACACTACCATCGGGTGTGGGACCGGGAGAGATCACACTCCTCTCCCTGCCTCCACTCCTCTGACCTCTCAGTGCTTGTTGAGTGCCCCGCTTCAGTCAAGCCAAAATTGGTCAAGGGCCAGGGTGCTAGCTCCACGGTGACACTGTTGGACTTGTTGACCTTGATGCCGGCGGATCAGGCAGTCAGGATATTCTTCTACCTGGATGACCATTTTTCGGAGAAGGTCGCCGAGGAGTCGATATAGGATGTGGACAGGTTGGTGTCTCTGGCAAGTTCCACTTAACAGCCTCCACCAGAAGTAGTTCCACTAACCCTGATGCGTGTTACCTATACTGCAGCCCCTGTGCCTTGTTGACATCAGCCCCCAGGTCGATAGTTGAAGTCGAGGCGCCGTTCACACATTCTGTCCCTCTTGATTAGGAGGCATCACCATTGACATTCCTCATCCTTGGATGAGTAGAGGCTCTGCTGGTGTATGCTGCAGCAGTGGGCCTTGGCAAGATGGGGGTGGGGCTCTACCTCTGAGCCCTGTGGTCGACTGGCCGGTGCCGATCAAGCCCAAGTGGGTTCGCCCGAGGTAGATGTTGCCAGTGCCTGTCTCTCTTACCTATCCCCTGCTGGTGAAACCACCTCCATCACAGCCTTTGAGGGGAGCCCCAAACAAGGACTCCCATGCTGGGATCAGATTGCCAGGCCGGCTCTCAGTGATAATCTCCCAAGTCACACGACTCTAGAGTGGTTCATGGTGGTAAACAGTAGAGGATAAGTTTTTTTTTTTTTTTTTGTGTGTGTGTATTCTCTGTTTTGCCCCTCCCCGCCATCACAGCCTCACCACTCCCTCATGGTCCTTCAGGGTATCCTGGTGCTGAGCTAGGCCTACTCCCAGACCTCTCCTGTTGCCTACCTCCTTGCTGCCTAGGCTTACCCCCAGTGGGGAAGGATAACAGCTCCCCACTCCACTCCCCCCACCTGCCATTTGTCTTTGTCAGGTGGCCCAGGATCATCTGGTTTCGGTCCCCTCTAAGGCAAGGTACTGGAGGCTATTGTTGGGTTTGGCCACAAGCTTTTCCTCCTTAGTTACACCCTGCCCCCAAGGAAGTCAGCTCTCTAGGAGGACCATGGAGTGTAAGCACACAGAGCATGCAGCCGCTCCGGAACTCAGCTGGCTTCCTCCCCCACCCTCAGCGTCCCCAAACTGCACTTCCACCCATGGTCACTCAGGTGGCAGTATTGCAGCGGGAATAATGACCCTGCCACCTCCGGAGAAGGAGAGTAGTCCCTGGGACGCTCTATCCTCCTCCCCCTTGCCAGCCCCCAATGACCCAAGTCTGCAGTTGAACCCAGGTCGCCAGCTTCTCGAGTGGTAGCACTACCGCTGCACCAGCGGGCTGACTGGTAGAGGGTAGTTTTTGACCAATCTTCAGGTGACTTGGAAGATTCCTTCATGCAGTCATCAAGGATGCATACTTTTGACTGTGAACTGGTTGAGGAATTGACCATTGACCATGAGTCAGTGTCATTTGGGGCTCTGTTCCGACTCATTTCAGAGTCCATGAATCTTCCTTTGGAGCCTGTTCATAAAAGGGCCAAATACTCTTTCACAGATATCCTGGATAGGGATGAATCCCTGGGGCTTGCCTTTACCATGGCTGAGGCCATTTTGGGATTGGCACTTGAGCTCTAGCAGCATCCAGCATTCTGCCCGGCACCCTCAGCCTGTATGGTCTGCAAGTATGCGCTCCTTACCAGCTCTCTGTCCGGATTCTCGGACCAACCCTCGGCTGAGGGTCTGGTCTCATTCTTGCACTTCCAGAAATCCAGAAACACTGGGAATGTCGACAAGCGCCGTACCTCGAAGAAGCTTGACTATGTGGCCAAGAAGGTCTGTGCAGCTTTTTCACTTGGTCTCCATCAAGCAAGCTACACCTTGATGATTGCCCACTTTGGTCACTCCCTGCTCAGAATGCAGATAATGTCCTACCTCACCTCTTTGTGGACAAGCAGTTGCCGCTGAAAGTGGTCAGAGACCAGGTCAGGTGCTAGCTAAACACCAGCTCCAGACAGCCTTGAATGTGGGTGATTCCTGTGCCCTTGCCATGGCAGCAGCCATCACAGTGCATCGTAGGGCCTGGCTGAGGCCCGCCACCTTTAGGGAGGACACTCACCACAAGCTGGCTGATGTACCTTTTTTGGGCACCATCCTCTTTGGTCCTAGAGTGGAGTGTCATTTCACACAGACTGAGAAGTCCAGTGCCACCCTGGACTTTGGCTTTGTCCCAGAAGGACCGGAAAGCCCAAAAACTGAAAAAGAGGGCCTTTCTGTTTCAGTCTTTTCAGCTTTGGCAACAGCAGCCCCAGCAGGAGCAATACTAAGCCTGGCACTCTAAGGCCAAGTTCTCCAGCCCGGGGCTAAAAAGAGGTATGGTAGGAGAAGTGGTGCCCCTCCAGCCCCAGTAGCCAGTGCCCCCTCCAAAAGCTGCCTGGTGACTCTGTCGGGGGGGGGAGGGGATGACTTCCTTCCACCTGTCCAGTTCTTGACCAAACTCCCTGTGTATGTGTGGTGGTGGTGGTAGGGGGGCGGCTTCTCCACTTCTGGACACACTGATGCGTCAGTACCATGGACAAGTGGGTTCTTGAGGTGGTAGGCAGAAGGTTGCCTCTTGATTTTGAGGCTTCCCCCTTACCTATCCCATGCTCCGAAGGAGTCCTCTGTGTCCCAGGACATGTTATCTGCCCTCAGGGAGGACATTGCTCAGCTCCATGTAAAAGGAGCTGTAGCCTGTGTCCCAGATAATCTGGCAAGTCAGGGGTACATGTCCAGGTACTTCCTGGTCCTGAAATGGACGAGGGGCTGGTGACACATACTAGATCTGCATGGTCTGAACCATTTCATGCGGAAGCACAGGTTCCGGATAGTGGCTGTGAACCAGAATACACCATCCCTGGAGTAGGGCATGTGGTTCTGCTTCCTGGACCTCCAGGACACGTTCTTCCACATCTCAGTCCATCCGTCTCACTGGTGGTACCTCTGGTTCCATGCAGAAGGGGTTTTCTGTCAGTTTCAGGTCATGCCCTTTAGCCTGTCGTACACTCTGAAGGTCTTTACCAAGTACACGATAGTGGTGGCACCCTTCCTATGGCACAAGGACATCAGGGTTTACCCTTACCTGGATGACTGGCTGACCACCTCAGTGACTAAGGAGGCCATGGAGCAGTCCAGGGATCTGGCCCTTCAGACCTGCAGCGACTTGGGCCTCTTGATCAACCTGGCCAAATCCGAACTGATCCCTTCACAGGTGATTCAGTTAATCGGGGCAGAGTTAGACTCTCTACTGGCCAAGGCCTGCCCCCCTGTGGTCTGGGCACTAGACCGTACCTTCTTTGCCTGATCATTTCAGGTTGGGCACTTGTGCCCTCCCTGGGACTTCTTGTGGCTGCTGGGGTACGTGGCATCCTGCATTAGCATGGTCTGGTGGGCCCGCTGGCGGATGCAGCACCTGCAGTAGGAGTTGGGCCATCAGTGGTCACAAGGCGTAGGACACTTGGATCAGCCGGTCACAGTGACCCAGCTGATGTGGGATGCCATCCAGTGGTGGTTGATCACAGAACATAGAAACATAGACTTTGACGGCAGATAAGGACCGCTAGGCCCATCTAGTCTGCCCATTTCCCTACCTAAAGGATAGGCCGCAGATCCTAGTTAACCAACAGCCTATTTCTTCCTACCCCCCACAAGAATTGCCTTATGTCTGTCCCATGCATTCTTGAATTCTCCCACAGTTTTAGACCCCACAACCTCCTCAGGAAGGCTGTTCCATGCATCCACTACCCTCTCTGTGAATAATACTTCCTCACATTGCCCCTGAACCGCCCCTCCTTCTATCTTTAAATTGTGTCCCTTGTTCTTGCACGTCTCTTTTTCTGAAAGATGCTACCCACTTGGACTTTGTTGATTCCACTGAGGTACTTAAAAGTTTCTATCATGTCCCCCCTCTCCCTTCTTTCCTCAAGGGTATACATATTAAGCTCCTTTAGTCTCTCCTCATACGGCTTCTCTTGCAGACCCTGCACCATTTTAGTTGCTCTCCTCTGGACTGCCTCTGTCCTGTCTATGTCCTTGCGGAGATGGGGTCTCCAGAACTGGACACAGTACTCCAGATGGGGTCTCACCAACTGTCTGTACAGAGGGATAACAACTTCCTGTTTTCTGCTGCTGATGCCTCTCCCTATACATCCCAGTATACCCCCAGCCCTCCCTACTGCCTTCTCACATTGCTTGCTAACCTTAAGGTCATCTGATATGATTACCCCCAGGTCCCTTTCCTTTTTTGTTGTTGTTACTACCTCCCACCCACTGTGTATTCTTCCCTGGGTTCTTGTTTCCCAGGTGCATTATTTTGCACTTCTTTGCATTGAACCTAGCTGCCATACTCTGACCATTCCTCCAACCTTGCCAAGTCCCTTTTCATCCTTTCCATGCTCCTTGTGTATCAACCCTGTTGCAGATCTTGTGTCATGTGCAAAAGGCATACTTTTCCTTCCAGTCCTCTGCAGTGTCACTGATGAAGACGTTAAAAGGACTGGACCCAATACTGAACACCGCGGGTACTCTCACTAGTAACCCCCTTTCTTCAGAATGGACTCCATTTACAATTACCTTCTGTGTCCTGTTGTCCAGCCAATGTTTCTTAGGCTACCACCCTGGGTCCCACTCCCAGGCTGGTTAATTTGACTATTAATCTTTGTGTGGGACTGTGTCAAATGCCTTCAAAGTCTAGGTAGGCCATGTCCACAGCCCCTCCCTGGTCTACTACTTTGGTCACCCAGTCAAAGAAATCTATTAGATTTGTCTGACATGACCTTCCCGCTGTGAACCCATGCTGCCTTGGGTCCTGTGCTCCACTGGCCTCTAGGTAATCAACTGTTCTTTCCTTCAGAAGTGACTCCATCACTTTCCCTACCACAGAGGTCAGACTGACAGGTCTGTAGTTTCCTGCCTCTGTCTTGGTCCCATTTTTGTGAAGGGGAATCACATCCGCCTTCCTCCAGTCCTCGGGTACCACACCATCCTCCCATGATTTATTAAAAGAGTAGCCAGTGGTTTCACTAGTTCCTCCTTAATTCTTTTAGAATTCTGGGTGAATTCCATCAGGACCCATTGCTTTGTCCACCTTCAGTTTTAGGAGTTCTTGCAGAACCCTTTCTTCTGTGAAAGGACTGGGATCGACCCCCATCAAAGTGCTTCTGTTAATGGATTAGGCACTTCCCCTCCTCTTTTAGTAAATACTGAGCAGAAATATTCATTCAGTATTCCTGCTTTTTCACTGTCCCCTCTGCCCACCCACCGCTCATTCTGTTCAGCCTCACTATCCTCCCTTTGTCTTTCTACCGCTGATGTACCTGTAAAAGGTTTATCCCCTTCTTAACTGAGTTGGCTATCTTTTCCTCAGTTTGGGCCTTTGCTATTCTGACTTCCCTCCCTGCTTCCTTCTGCCTTAACTGGTACAGCTCTCTGTCCTGCTCCTTCTGTGTTTCCTTATACTTCCGAATGCTATCTTTTCTTCCTGACTTTCACAGACACCTCTTTTGAGAACCATAGTGGCTTTTCTTTCGTTTTGATTTGTTTATTTGCTTCACACAAGGCTTGTTGCCTCTGTGATGGCAGTTTGATAATTCCCATTGTTGCGCCACACCTCCTTCTAGCCTGTTTGCTAGTGCTTTTCTGAGGCACTCTCCCATCTTGCCAAAGTCAGCCCTCCTAAAGTCCAGTACCCCACTTTTGTATGGCTTGACTCTGTAGCTGAGTTTAACATGAACCACACTGTTTGATGGTCACTTGTCCCCAGATGGCAACCCACTTCTAGATCTGAGATCCTCTCACTGCCCCCATTTGAAATCGAGGTCTAAGATTGCTCCCTCACAGTGGGTTCCAAAACTAGCTGTCTAATGCCTGCCACCTGTAGGGCATCAAGAATGGCCCTACTCTTGGATGTGGCTGCAGCAAATGTGCTCCAGTTAACATCTGGCATATTCAGGTCTCCCATCAACAGTATCTCCCTTTCTCTGCCATTCTAAGAATGCCTTCTATCATATCCTTGTCCATTTCTTCCCCTGACATGGGGTCTGTACACAACCCTGTGTGGATTGTGGTGCCCTTTCCAGTCTCAGGTGACCCACAGTGCCTCCTCTCCTCCCTGTTTACTCTTTTGTTCAGTTGCTTTTATCCCTTCCTTTACATAGAGATCTCCTCCCCTCTTCTCCCTGCCTGTCTCTCCTGTAGGTTATGTACCCTGGTATGTTAACATCCCAGTCATGGTTCTCTGTGTACCATGTTTCTGTGACTGCTCACGATATCCAGGCATCCCTCTTCCATTAAGGCCATCAGCTCAGGGACTTGTTGCTTCAGACTACGGGCATTGGTACTCATTACCCTCCATTTCCTGATGGCCTTACTCCCTTTTGCCCCATCTCTGTCCTTCTTGCCTTTGTCACTTTCTCCATTTACCCCAGCCCTTCTCCCTATCGACACCTCTATGTTGGTGTTTACCGCACTTACTACCATGATTATTTGGGGGGCTAGGATTTTCCTGCTCCTCTCCAGTGCCTCCCCCCTTGGCTAGTTTAAAAGCTTGCCAATGAAGCATTTAAACCTATCACCTAGGATCCTGGTTCCCCTCCCGGACAGATGCAGCCCATCATGCCAGTATAGGCTTGCATCCTCAGGTGGACCCCAGTCCCCAATGAAGCCAAATCCCTGAGCTCCACAGCAGTTTTCAACCACTGATTGAATCCCATGGTGTGGAACACCCTAGCCTCTCCTATGCCATAGATGGGTAGCACCTCCGAGAAGGTTACGTGCGTGCTACTTGACTAAGCCCTCCCAATTCCACAAACTCTTCCTGCACTTCTCTAATCCTTTCTTAGCCCAGGTCATTTGTCCCTAGGTGGACAATGACATCCAGCTCCCTCCCTGTGCAGCTGCTCTGGCAATCCTGAGGATTCGTCCCTGTCCCTCAAGCCATGGCGCCAGGCAGGCACCTTACCTCCCTCTCCCCTTCCTCCCCCAGTTCTACCTTCCTAACAATGGAGTCCCCTACCAGGAGTTGTTTCCTTCCCCTGCAGGGTCCCCTGCCACCCTTCTGTGGGTCTCCTTTGTGGAGGTTCCTAGCATCCTCCTTGGTCTGCACTGTGGGTGCCTCCATGAGGAACCACACTTTGCCAGAATGCATAGGGAATTGTGGAGAGGTACAACTGGAGGGATGCGCTCTGTTCCACCACCCTCATCCTCCCTGAGCCCACTGTGGTCCAACAGCTCCTCTTTCTTGGCAACCTCTGAGGCAGCGGCAGTGGCACTGGTGGTCCCTGGATGGAAGAGGAGGTCCCACAATCTGGCCAACTCAGCCTGGAGATGAGCAACCTCCTCCCTCAGCCCAGAGAGGTGCCTGCAGATGGGACAACACCGCATCCTCCAGAACATCTCCCGGAAGACTGCTGCTCCACAGCCACTGCACTGCACCACCCCAATCATGTCTTATTTCTGGCCCCTTAACTGTTTGCAGTCCTTACTCTTTCCTCTGTTTTTTTGTCTCTCTCCTTACTTTCTGCCTGTGTGCCCTTTAAGCTCCTGATTGTCCTGTTCTGAGACAAGAATATCCTATATTTCTCAGTAGACCACTTACTTGCTCAGAGGCAGACCTCCAGCAGCTAGAGGGGGCCGGAGAGCTACTCTTGCCCTTCTAGGATGGTGGGTCCTTGGTGGTTCTGTGATCACTCACTTCCTGCCCCTAAACAGGAAGTTCCTGTTGTCAGTCAAATCCTGTGCCTATAAAAATAAAACTAGCTTTGAGTGGAGGGGAGGGAAGGAGGGCAATATAGTCTCAGCAGAGAAGTTCAGTCACACAGCAGTCCTTTCTCCTGGTGTCTTCTGCCAAGCTATTAGCTGAAACCTTCTAAGGCAGTCTTTAAATGTAGCTTCCTTCTAGCTAAGCCACTCCCCCTACTTACCAGATCTTTCTACAAGTAATTTAAACCTCACAGCAGTTAAGTCCTTTCAGTCACCTGAGATTTACACCTAGATAACTCTTCAGATACCCATTCAGTTCAGTTAACCCAAACACACACTTTTTTTTTGTATGTTAGTTTTTTTACCCTAAATTAAAGGTCCAAATACAACAGTTCTTCTACTTTAGTCCCAGCAGAGAAGTTCAGTCACACAGCAGTCCTTTCTCCTGGTGTCTTCTGCCAAGCTATCTGGAAGAAGGGAGTCCAGTTTGTCTGCCCAGCACCAACTGATCTCGAGACACAGCTCTTGCAGCAGGTTACACCATTAGGACTGAAGCCGGCAGGCGTCAGGACCCCACGGAAAAATTCTAGCTAGCTATCTTCAGTGGGGACCGCCCCCGACGTCGGTCCTGCCTCCGACGTCAGATGTAGTACATAAGGGGGCGGTCCCACCCGATTCCCCAGTTCTTTCCCGCCATCGGCTTGCATGTCTCAACCCTTCGGTTCAGTCTCTAGCGCGCGACGCGTGGTTAGGTTCTTTCCTACGGGAAATTCGATTTTCTTCAATCAAGTTTTTCTCTGATGTCCTCTCCGACCTCTGGTCACTCCTCAAAGTGTGCTTGTGGGAAACAGATCCCCTTCAAGGACCCTCATGCGGCCTGCGTCCGGTGCCTAGGCCCAGACCACGACACCTGGGCCTGCTCCTTTTGCCAAGGGTTTAATAGCAGAACCCGGATCTGTCGTCAGAAGGCCCTTCAGGCTTTTTTGCTGGAAGAAAAGCTTAAGACCGTGTCTTCCAAGGGGGACTCTTCAAAAAAGGCCCACAAGCACGCTGAAAAACGTAGGGAGAAGGCCCCTTCCAGGTCCCCGTCTAACATAGAAACATAGAAGTTGACGGCAGATAAGGACCGCAAGGCCCATCCAGTCTGCCCATTTCTTTTTCTACCTTATAAATGTGCCATCGGCCTTTGCTCTGTCAGTGGCCTATCTATTCATAGTCATTTGTATTGCTCCCTTATGCCTATCCCATGCCTGTTTGAAGCCCTGCACTGTATTCGTAGCCACCACTTCTTGTGGTAAGCCATTCCATGCATCCACCACCCTTTCTGTGAAAAAGAATTTCCTCACATTCCCCCTTAATTGGCTTCCCTCTAATCTCATGCTGTGTCCTCTTGTCCTGCTATTTTTCTTATATTTAAACATAGGGCCTAGGGCCTCAGACTCACGCAGCTCTGGTTCCAGGTCCGACCGCTCCCCTTCCCGGGCCAGCTCTCAGCCTCCCCCTGCTGCGGTCAAGAAGTCTTCATCCTCTTCTCAGGCCAAGACTGCCAGACCTTCCTCGTCCTCCAGGGCCCTGGTCAAGTCTGGGGATCGCCACCATCACCATAAGTCGGGTTCCTGCCTTTCTGAACCCGACGTCAGGTCGGCTTCCTTGCCTCCTCGCAAGACCTTGGAGCTTACCTCTCTGAAGAGACCGCGGGACCCGGCGGCTAGGTGCGCCGTGACGTCCTCCTCGCCACAGATCCCGAGCCGCCGTCAGCCAGGCGACTGTTGCGGCCAGGCCAGCGCTTCATCGGACGCCGGTGAGGACCGGCGCCGCTCTACTGAGAAGAAACCCGGCGCCTCTGACCGACGCGGTCAGAGAGTCCATCACTGAGAGGAATTGACTCAGCCCGAGGACCAGACAGGCGACCCGGTCCTGTCGAGGCGCCCAGGGAACCCTCGCCATTACCCGAGCCCCCTGTGGAGCCGACGCCGGGACCCGACGACCGTCCACCGGCGCCCGGACCGTCGTCGGGCCTTTCCATGGTAGAAGTGAAGGAGCTGTTCACTTACTGGTGGGACACCATAAAGAAGGACATGGTTCCCACTCCACCTCCTCTTCCTCCTACACCGATTACTCCTCCGGCTCCTGCGCCTCCCTCCCCATCGGGGTCGGCAGGCCGACTACCTCCTCCCCGGGAGCACAGAACACCTCCAAGAGGGAGACCAGACAAACGGAGACCTCCGTCCAAATCCTCTTCCAGGTCACCCAGCCCTAAAGACCCAGAAGGCGCTGGATCGCCTTGACGGAGGACACGGGATCAGAGTTCTCAACATCCAGATCCCCATCTCCCTCTCCATCCCTTCTCCGGATCCCGCGAGATGCCAAAGTCTCCTCCAGATGACCCTTCGTTCTCGGATATTATGAGACACATCCAAGAGAACATGGGATGGGATGGAAGAGCTGAACCACGAAAGGCTACGCCTTGCAAAGTATCTTCGGCAGAAGGACCCCAAGCCTGTGGTAGTGCCACCCTTGGTAGACACTTTCGTGGACGTCACCAAGGCAGCGTGGAAGCGTCCACATTCGCTCCCGGCGATGCCGAAGAAAGCTGATCGCTTGTACAAGGCTCCCAGGGAAGACCAGTACTTGACTCAGCTTCCTCAGGCCGACTGTCTGGTCATAACAGCCTCACATGACCGATCCCAGAGACCACAACATCTGAGCACCCTGCCACCGGACCCAGAGTCCAAACAGCTGGACGCTATGGATAGGCGCACGTATGCTTCCGCTACCTGCGCCATCAGATCCCTGAATTACGTGACCCACATGGTGCAGTTCCAAAATGCCTTGTGGGAACAGGGTCTGGATGCGGCTGAGAAGCTGCCGGAAGGTGAGCAGAAGGAGGAAATGCTTCAGCTCCTTCGTACGGGTTCGGACGTGGGAACCCAAGTGCTGCGAGCTGCGTATGACTCCGCGGACTCCTCGGCCTGAGCAGCAGCTTCAGGCGTATGCATCCAGAGACACTCTTGGTTGCGCATCTCCGGCTTTACCCCGGACGTCCAGAAGAATATAATGGACCCCCCATTCGAGGGAGAAGTCTTGTTTGGTAAGCCCTCAGAGAAGATTATTACCAAACTCCAAGAGGCGGGAAGGTGGTGAGGTCGGTTCAGGCCATGTACCGACCCAAGCTTAGTTCCTTTCGCAGGAACCAAAGCCGATTTTGTGGACGGACGCAGAGGCAACAGTCCCGCCCCGCTCCACAACAGAGGGGCTCCGGCTTTCGCAGAGCCCAGGGGAAACAACCCGCAGGCCGAAGCCAGCGTACTTCCAAGCCAGTCCAGCCAGCGGGACCCTCAGCCGCCACAGCTGACTCCTTTCTGCCCGCCCTCAGGATCAGCGGAAATCATGGTCGGAGTGCGCGTGCTTAGAACTTCCTGCGGGATGGCAGGCTATAACCACCGACATGTGGGTTCTTCAGTTGGTCGGAAGAGGCCACTTTATAGAATCCTAGAAAAGCCACCCTCGAGGCCTCCTTTGCTCTCCCGGTACCTGGGTCAGCACAAGTCTCTGATCTGGCAAGAAGTACTTGCGCTCTTGCAAAGGGAGGCGATAGAGTCGTCCCGGAGAACCGAGAGGACAAGGATACTATTCCCACTTCTTCCTGGTTCCAAAGCAGGGACCTCCGTCCGATTCTGGACCTCAGCGACCTCAACGTGTCGATTCGCATACAAGAGATTCCGCATGGTGACTCTTCGGGTCTCATTCCCATGCTGAAGCAAGCGCCTTCTTAGCGTCTCTAAGACATGCAGGGACATACCTGCACATCCTCTATAGCTCAGGCGCACAAGAGTTCCTGCGCTTGGGTTTCTCGACCACCACCTTCAGTTCGAGCCTTCCATTCGGACTGTCATCCACACCAGGGTCTTTACCAAATGCATGGCAATCGTGGCAGCGTCTCTAAGGAGACAGGGCCATTATGTGTTCCCGTACCTGGACGATTGGCTTCCTCATGGCCGCCTCAGAGAGGCATTGTTACGTCATGATCCAGAGCACCCAGGACCTGTTCCGATCTCTGGGCATCCTAATCAACCACGAGAAGTCTCTCCTGGTACCGTCGCAGAAGCTGCAATTTATAGGCGCAGTACTGGACACCATTCAGGGAAGAGCATTTCTTCCAGACGATAGAGCGGAGCGCATCAGATCCCTCATCAGGGAGTTGTCGAACAAGACCGTCCCTGCCAGGTCGGTCCTTCGCTTGCTCGGACACATGGCTGCGGCCATTCCTACCGTCCCTTTCACAAGGCTCCACATGCGGGTAACTCAGTGGATGCTCAAGGTGCAGTGGGATCACAGGCAGCATCCGGTCAGAATCACGAACACCGTGATTCGAGACTGGCAGTGGTGGCTAGACCCAGGGTCACTCTCCACGGGCGTCCCGTTTATAGCGCCATCCCCGGAGGTAATCCTCACCACAGACACCTCAGGTCTAGAGTGGGGAGCACGCCTGGATGGGGTGAAGTCCCAGGGTACATGGACCCCTCTGGAGGCTCATCTCCATATCAATGTCCTAGAGATGAGGGCGGTCCTTTATGCCCTGCAGGCCTTTCAGTCAGAAATCCCGCCGAGCACTCTCCTGCTTCAGACAGACAACACGGCGGTGATGTATTACCTCAACAAACAAGGAGGCGCACACTCTTACCCCCTTTGCAGGGAGGCCATGAGGGATTGGGTAATCTGACACGGCGCGAATCTGATCACTGTACATGTTCCCGGGGTGGACAACACGATTGCAGATGGCCTGAGTCGCTCCCAGGCCAGAGTCCACGAGTGGGAACTTCTTCAAGAGGTAGCAGAGGATCTGTTTCTTCGATGGGGAACTCAGAGTTGGACTTGTTCAGCATCTCCATCCAACATAAAACTGCCCAATTTTTGCTCGCTAGATCCAGGGCCTGGTGTTTTCTGGCGAGACGCGTTGTCCCTCTCCTGGGCGGACAGATTCCTCGCTTTCCTCCTTCCCGTTGATCCAGAGGTTCTTCTCAAACTGCGCGGGCATGCAACAATGATCCTGGTGGCCCTTCTGACCCAGACAGATCTGGTTCCCTTTGCTAATTCAGCTATCCGGGAACCTCCGCTCCGGTGCTATTCAACTTCCATCTCTTGTCTCAGGAGGAAGGTTCACTGGTTCACCGGACTTACGCCACTGAACTGCATGCATGGATCTCCAGAGACATATGCTATCTTGCGTCTAGTGGTCTGCCAAGAGGTTGCAGAGGTTCTTTCTGCAGCCAGAAAGCACCAACGCATCAGTGACATCGCCGCAAGGAAATGGCGCTGCTTTTTGTTTATGGTCGCGAGCATGCGATTTTTCCCTTAGGTTGCCCGTGAGAGTGGTGTTGGACTACCTGCTCTCCTTCCTGCTGGGCCTAGCCTACTCCTCTATCAAAAGTGCACCTCTGTGCCATCTCTGCCTACCACCTCTGGTGGGACATCACACAGTGGCACAATGTAGACCTCTCGGAATTTTTGAGAGGTGTGTTGCATCTAGGCCACCCATTAAGGACCCAGTGCCTCATAGGATTTGCTCTTTGTCCTGGAACAACTCACGCTTCCCTCGAACCTGCCGCCGGGATTGCAAGTTGCTTTTCTGTCGGAAAACGCTGTTTTTGGTTGCTGTTACTTCAGCAGAAGAGTTTCTGAGCTTCACACTCTCATGTGCAAAGAGCCTTATTTAATTTTCCACGGGACAGAGTATCCCTGATGACGAATCCAAAATTTTTGCCTAAGGTGGTCACTCACTCCTCTCAATCAGGATATTGACCTGCGTGTCTACTTCCGACCACTCTATTAGAGGAGAGGCACCTGCTCCAGTCACCCTGGATGTTCACCGCAGCTTGAGGTATCACCTCAACAGAACCAAACTACTTCGTAGTTCAGAGCAACTTTTCGTTTCCTTTTCTGAAAGGATGATGGGCCAACCAGTATCCAAGCAGTCCCTGTCTCGCTGGCTTGTCCAGTGCATTTCATACTGTTATGATATCAAACAAAAGCCCCTCCCGGGTACAGTCCGGGGTCATTCTACTAGGGGTGTGGCCACCTCCTTTACAGCACTCTGAAACGTCTCCACCTCTGCCATATGTGCTGCAGCCACTTGGAGCTCTACGAAGAGCCGGCTTCGGCCTGGTGGTGCTACAGGGTCTCCTGTCCTAGATTCAGGACCTGGAATGTATTTCCTAGTTTCCTCCTCCCAGAATGTTGGCAGCGTTACTGCTTGGGAATCAGTCCTAATGGTGTAACCTGCTGCAAGAGCTGTGTCTCGAAGTAAGATAGTACAGTTACGTAAGAACTACCGTAACAGTAGATCTTCGAGAACAGCTCTTGCAGCAGGTACCTTCCCACCCACCTTCCCCCTTGGAGGAGGCATGGCTTACGCCTTTACTATCAGGTTTTTTCCCTTTGATTTCTGACGGTGGATCCTCGGTCTCCCATTTCGATGTCAGCCTGCGGCCGGAAGTCTCCGGCGGGAGAACTGGGGAATTGGGCGGGACCGCCCCCTTATGTACTACGTCTGATGTCGGAGGCGGGACCGACGTTGGGGACGGTCCCCGCTGAAGATAGCTAGCTAGAATTTTTCCGTGGGGTCCTGACGCCTGCCAGCTTCAGTCCTAATGGTGTAACCTGCTGCAAGAGCTGTTCTCGAAGATCTACTGTTACGGTAAGTTCTTACATAACTGTACTTTTCTCTCACAACGGACGCGTCTCTGGTGGGAATCTAAGAGACCACACGGCCCACGGGTTCTGGTCACCCATGGAGTCCTGTCACCACATCAGTCTGCTGGATCTCCATGCAGTGTGACTAGCTCTGGCAGAATTCCACTTCTAGTCAGGGTCAGGTTGTGCAAGACCAGACGAGGGATGCCATGACCATGTTCAACCTGAACAGGCAGGGTGGCACGCACTCCTTCCTCTATGTCAGGAGCCTTCCACACTGAACCCTCATCGCAGCTTGGAAGCAGATCTCTTGGTGCTTCATGTCACTGGAGCAAGCAGACAGCTGGCAGACACACTCCAGCCGGGTCAGCGAGACCTTACACGAGTTGCCCCTGCATCAGGAGGTGGGGAACCACCTGTTCTCCATGTGGGGCACACTTCTGGTGGATCTTTTTGTCTCCTGGGAGAACGCCAAACTGAGGCTGTTTAGTGTTTGCTCTCTACAGCCTGGGACAATGCTGGGGGATGTCTTCATGAAGTCCTGGACCCCAGATCTCATGTACGCCTTTCTTCCTTTCCTCCGATCCACATGGTGATGGTCCGGATGATTCTGATAGCTCCAGACTGGCCACAACAGTTCTGGTACCTGGATTTTCTCAAGCTCAACAGCAGGCCTCCATGGTGGTTACCTCTTCACCCGGATGTGCTGTCCAAACAACAGGTCCTACACCCATACCTTTAGTCCCTGCATCTCACGTCCTGGTTCCTGAGCAGCTAGAGTTCCAGGCTTTGGGTCATTTGGAAAATGTGCTCTACATTATGGAGGTTTCCCAAAAAACGCCACCTTCCCGGTGCTACACCTTGAAATGGAAAAGGTTTTCCATTTGGTGTCAGAGCAAATAATTTGATCCCTGTCTGCCAGTTTGGCTAGTACCCTTGAGTACCTCTGGTTTCTCCCCAGCTGGGGCTGCGAGTAATGACCTTTAAGGGTGCACCTGACAGCCATAACTACATTCTGTACCAGGGGTGGGCTGGTATGTTGGCGCTGGCCCAGGAGAAGGTGGTTGGGTGATTTTTCTTAAGGGCCTGGACCACCTGTCCCCTTAGGTTTGTGAATCATCACCACCTAGGGATTTATTGTTGTACTGGCTGTGCTCATGGGAAAGCCTTGTGAGCTTATGCACATATGTGAGATGTCACACCTGTCATGGAAGACCACCTTCTTGGTCACCTTCACATCAGCCAGAAGGATTAGTGAGCTCCAGGTGCTCTCGATGGAGTCTCCATATCTGATCTTCCACAGGGACAGGGTGGTTCTTCGCCACCACCTGTAGTTCCTCCTGAAGGTTGTGTTGGAATTCCACTTTAACCAGGTGATGAAACTTCCAACAAACTGCGTCTTCAGAGGCTGACCACAGGCTCCATACTCTGGACCTGTAGCGGTGTGCCGTCCTACCATGTAGAGTGCACAGCTGGAGTTTGGGGTGAGGCCCGCCAGCTGTTTGTCACAGATGCTTAACCCACGCCAGGCAGACTAGCAGTAAGTAGATAATTGACAGGTTGATTACGTTCTGCACTGACCTCTGAGTCAGCTGGTAGGGAGCCTCCCATAGGACTTAGGGCTCATTCCTCCAGACATGCTACTGCCTTGGATGCTGCTTCTAGGGACATCCCTGTCCAGAAGATCTGCAGGGCTGCAACCTGGAAGTCAGCACAAGCTGTCATCTCCCATTACAGCCATCGATCTGGAATCTCATCGGGATGCTGCTTTTGGGACCTCAGTCCTCCAATCTCTGTTCGCCAAGTAGGGGGGTATGCCTTGCCCCCAGCTCTCGGAGAACTTCTGGAAGTCTGCCACTGTGTGGATAAGTGAACTATATCCACGTCCCTAGAAAAACAGGTTACTCATCTATAACCGTAGATCTGGGAATGGTATATAGTTCACATCCACATCACCCTCCTGACCTCCCTGGCACATGGATCCCTGCTTCTAGCATGCAAGATCTGATGTCACGGGGCAAAGCCGGAGGCTTTACTACCCGAGTGGAGGGAGGAGCTTAGCTGAAAGATGTTCCGACGAATCAGCAATTCTGGTGGAACTGCTATCACGTGGATTTGAACTATATACCGCTCCTATAACTACAACTACAAATGAGTAACCCACTGATTCCCTCCATGTGGTTACAGTAAGAAAGGAGACACATGTATACCTATATAAGTAATTTATTTATTGACTTGAAATTACACCAGCTGGGATAACCCCATGATATGCAGCACCCCTTTTCATGGTGTTCCCATGGAGGACTGCAGAAGTGAACAGGTTAAGATAGTCCAGCAGGAATAGTTACATACAGGATGAAATATACACAGTAAAAAACTGTAAAGGTAAGCATGTACAAACAGTAATCAAGGTAACAAAGTGAGGTCACAGCAAGCAAAGACATGAGCATTGTTATGGAGCATGATCTGGATGGGAGATGGGGATTCGGACTAAAACAAACATAGGGAGTTTTAAGGTGGCTGAAAAGGCTGCACTTGAACACTTGCATGCTAAAAGCACTCCTCAGATTGAGATGGAGTTAGTTCCGGTTTTCTGATGATGTAAGTGCAAAGGCAAAGCAATGTGCTTAGTCAATGTTATTATGCTGGGGGACAAAAAAAAGTTCTTGAAAATCTTTGCAATCAAATTTCTTTATTTGCAGCCCAAACGTTTTGCACTTTCAGGTGCTTTATTAGAGGGCATTCTTGGTCTGAAATTCATGATAAACATAATCATAAAACATGCTTATATTTGTTTTGGTACACAATATTCTTATATTGTCTTAAATTGACAATTACCGTCATGTTACACACTTGATTGCCATGTTCTGTATTTGCCATTTATTCTATCAGCCGCTAATGTGCTGCCCAGAAATGAGAAAGTTGTGTTTTTTTTAGATAAAAATGATTGAGTAGGTTCATAACCTCGACGACACTCTCTCCTTCATGCAGCACAATGACTATGTGGTAAAAGCAGTAAATGCAAAGTTCAGTGTGCTCTGTAGGCACAGGTAATACCTCACACCATTAGCCCTTCATCTCTCAGTCTCCTCCTCAGTTCTGTCAGACATCGACTACGGACTTGTGGTGTATGGGGCTGCCTCCAGTACTGCACTTGCATGCATTGCAACGGCCCTTAACAAGGCGTATAGGCTAACACTTGGGGCAGACAACCTTACGCACACATGCTCCCTCTTTGAGCAGACCAATTGGCTTAACCTTAAAAGAATTAAGGGGAGAACTAGTGACACCACTGACTAACCTTTTTAACAAACCATGGGAGGATGGTGTGGTACCCGAGGACTGGAGGAGGGCGGATGTGATTCCCCTTCACAAAAGTGGGAGCAAGACAGAGGCAGGAAACTACAGACCTGTCAGTTTGGCCTCTGTGGTAGGGAAAATGATGGAATCACTTCTGAAGGAAAGAATTGTTGAGTGCCTAGAGGCCAGTGGGGCACAGGACCCAAGGCCGCATGGATTCACAGCGGGAAGGTCATGCTAGAGAAATCTAATCGATTTCTTTCACTGGGTAACCAAAGTAGTAGACCAGGGAGAGGCTGTGGACATGGCCTACCTGGATTTTAGCAAGGCATTTGACACAGTCCCACACAAAAGATTAATAAACAAATTAGCCAGCCTGGGAGTGGGTCCCAGGGTGGTAGCCTGGGTAAAACATTGGCTGGACAACAGGACACAGAAGGTAATAGTAAACGGAGTCCACTCTGAAGAAAGGGAGATTACTAGGTACCACAGGGTTCACTACTGGTCCAGTCCTTTTTAATGTCTTTATAGTGACATTGCGAGAGACTGGAAGGAAAGATGTCTCTTTGCAGATGACAGAAAGATCTGCAACAGGGTTGATACACAAGGGCGTGAAAGGATGAGAAGGAACTTGGCAAGGTTGGAGGAATGGTCAAAGTATGGCAGCTTGGATTCAATGCAGAGAAGTGCAAAATAATGCACCTGGAAACAAAACACAGGAGAAGAGTACACAATGGTGGGGAGGTAGTAACAACAACAAAATGAAAAGAGACCTGGGGTAATCATATCAGATGAGCTTAAGGTTGGCAAGCAATGTGAGAAGGCAGTAGGGAGGCTGAGGGATACTGGGATGTATAGGGAGGCATCACCAGCAGAAAACAGGAAGTTGTTATCCCTCTGTACAGACAGTTGGTGAGACCCCATCTGGAGTCCTGCATCCAGTTCTGGAGACCCCATCTCCGCAAGGACATAGACAGGATGGAGGCAGTCCAGAGGAGGGCAGCTAAAATGGTGCAGGGTCTGCAAGAGAAACCATACGAGGAGAGATTAAAGGAGCTTAATATGTATACCCTTGAGGAAAGGAGGGAGAGGGGGGACATGATAGAAACTTTTAAATACCTCAGTGGAATCAACAAAGTCCAAGAGGGTAGCATCTTTCAGAAAAAGAGATGTGCAAGAACAAGGGGTCACATTTGAAAATAGAGGGGGGATGGCTCAGGGGCAGTGTGAGGAAGTATTTTTTCACAGAGAGGGTGGTGGACACATGGAACCACCTTCCCGAGGAGATTGTGGGGTCTAAAACTGGGAAAATTCAAGAATGTATGGGACAGACATAAGGCAGTTCTTGTGGAGGTTAGGAAGAAATAGGCTGTTGGTTAACTAGGATCTGCAGCTTATCCAGTAGGTAGGGAATGGGCAGACTAGGTGGGCCAAGCGGTCCTTATTGCTGTCAAAGTCTGTGTTTCTATGCAACCTGCCTGTTGGGCAAGAAATGGTAGCTTACTCACCTGGTAAAGGTGATTGTATGGGTATACATCTCTGAGGCACTCCACACTCCTTACACCTGGGTATTGTGTCCACCTGATAGGTTGCTGATGCACGTGACTTCTAAAGAAGTCCGTCCCCTCCACTCTGTGATGCTGCTTCTCCTGTATCAGTTTGATGTCTTCCAAAGCTGTATCTACTAAGAAAAAATTTGTTGAGGTCTCTTGAGCTGTTATGTACCCTTATTCCTTTAAAATCAATCCATATGTGTAGTGATATCAAAGTATAGCGGAAAATCACACACCTTGACAGAATTAATCACACCCTGGACTTATAGTCTATTTCCTATTTTATACAGACTAGTACTATCCGGCCCTTACGGCATGCCAGTGATAAACTATATGAACTGATGGATCACCTCATCTGATCTAATTACTTGGGTGGGTTGTGGAGTGCCTCAAGAGATGTATACCCCCACAATCACTTTTACCAGGTGAGTAAACTACCATTGTGGGGGATAATCTCTGAGGCACTCCACACTCCTTACAGCTGGGTAACGATTTAAGTAGCAGTACCCTGAATTAGGGTGGGTAGTCAGTCAATGTTTTCTTTGTGTCTGCCCTAGCGGCTAGCAACACTGCTCTACCAAAGCTGGCTTTTGCCTCCATAGACACATCCACTCTGTAGTGTCTAGTAAAAGTATGTGGGGATGTTCAAGTGGCGGCTGCACAAATTTCCTCTACTGACGCCATGTTTCTTTCTGCCCAAGATGTGGCTATAGCTCTGGTAGAATGGGCTTTAACACCTGTGGGTGGATCTTGATCTGTTGCTTTATATGCTTCGTTGGTTGCTGATTTTAGCCAGGTGGCTATAGTGGATCTCGTAGCCGCCTGTCCCTTTCTGTGCCCCTGAGTGATAATAAAGAGTCGGTCTGTTAGTCTGATGTTCTCTGTCCTGGTGAGGTATGTCAAAAGTACCCTCTTCATTCCCAGTAGTTGGAGTTGAGGTTCTTGGTCCACTTCTTCTGTTGGCATGTACGCTGGGATCTTGATGTTCTGCTTTGCATGAAATGCTGTGCATATTTTTGGTATGAACGAGGGAATAGTTCTCAAAGTGATTTTGTCATCGTGGAAAATAAGGAAGGGTGCTGTACACGACAGTGCTTGTATTTCACTAATGCACCTGGCTGAAGAAATGGCGACTAGGAGTATAGTTTTTAGAGTTAACCATTGTAGAGAGACTGTCTGCAGTGGCTCAAATGGAGTGACCATCATTGCTCTGAGTACCAGGGTGAGGTCCCATGGCGCTGTCCATTGCTGGGTTTTTGGACGGAGATTGGCTGTTGCTTTAAGGAATCGTATGATGTCTCTGTGTGCCCCGGGTTGTTCCTTCTATGGGGCCCCTGGCTGCCCCAACTGCTGCCACTTGTACTTGTAGAGATGCTGGTGATATCCCCTCATCCAGACCTTCTTGTAGGAAAAGTAGAATATTGGCTAGCGATGCCATTAATAGGTCTATCTCTTTCTCTGTGCACCACCTATAGAATACCTTCCAGTGTCTCTGGTATGTCAGTGTCATGGAGTTCCTTCTGGAATTTGCCATAGTGTTGATGACTATGGGATGGTAGGCTGCTTTCATAAGTCTTTCCTTTCAGGAGCCAGGCTGTCAGCTTGAGGCTCATTGGTTGGGGTGATGAATTGGACCCTGATTGAGAAGGTCGTGTCTGCATGGTAGGGTCCAAGGGTGATCCAGAGCCATCGCCACAATCAAGGCGAACCAGCTTCTCCTGGGCCAGTATGGTGCAACTAATATCACCCTCGACCTGGTCCTGCGGATCTTTATCAGAACCTGTTGAATTAATGGAAGGGGTGGAAAGATATAAGCTATGTGGAAGCTCCAGGTTACTGATAGTGTGTCCACCCCCATGGATTTGTAATCCCGAAACCGGGAGTAGAAACTGGGACACTGGCTGTTCTTGTGGAATGCCATTAGGCCTAACTCTATAGGACCCCAACGGCTGTTGATGGACTGGAATATCTGTGGGTGGAGCATCCATTTTCCTGGGTGAATCCATTGTCGGCTCAGCCAGTCCGCCGTGGTGTTCTACTTGCTCACTAGATAGATGGCTGTCAGGCTTGCGAGATGTTTCTGTGCCCAGGGTATAAGCTTTTCTGCCTCTTTTTGCATTGCTCTGCTTCTTGTTCCCCTTGTTTGTTAATGTGTGGTCACCTGATTGTCTGACCGAATTAGTACATGTTTTCCTTTTACTTCTTTTGTGAAATGTAGTAATGCTCTGAACACTGCCCTTATTTCCAGTACATTTATTGGCAATTTTGACTTGTTTATTGACCACCTTCCCTGAGCTGATTTTAAGCTTGTCGTTGCCCTCTAGCCTGTTAGACTGGTGTCTGTGTCTACCTGGATGTCTGTTTGTATGTCTAGCGGCATACCTCTTAGTAAATTCTTTTATTGACCACCACGCTAATGAACGTGCAATGTTTGTAGGAGTACCACCCTTCTTGTAAAATCCAAGTCGTATGTAGGACCTTGTTGAATGAGGAATGATAACTTTGGTCTCATGTGCCATCTTGCCCATGGGATGGTGTCTATACAAGATGACACTAGACCCAGGGTACGAAATGGCCTCTAGCGATGGTTGTCTTGTGCTTCTTAGTTTGTTTATTGTGACTAATAGGGTTGATACCCTTTTTCTGATGGCTGGACCCTTCCTTCTATAGTGTCTATGGGGTTGCCTAGGTGTTCTAGTTTTCTGTATGGACTGAGCTGGCTCTTCTCCTGATTTATGACTCATCCATAAGTTTTAGACATTGAACTGCGATCTTTGTCTCCCTCATTGATTGCTGAATTGATCTTGTTCTGATCAGACCAATCGTCCAGGTAAGGTATTACTTTTATTCCTTGCTCTCTTAGTTTTGAGGCGCGAGCACTATGGAGACCTTATGAATACTCTGGGAGCGGACGCTAGTCTGAAGGGGAGTACCTTGTACTGGAAATGTTTCCCAGGATGTGGAATCTGAGGAATTTCTGGTGAGACGGTCTTATGGGGATGTGAAGGTATCGTCTTTCAAGTCTATGGATGTGAGTACATCTGCTGGTCAGAGTGCTATGGTGGATCTTATTGTCTCCATCTTGAAAGGTTTGTATTTGACGCTTTTGTTTAGGAATTTGAGGTTGAGTACCAGTCGAAGATCTCCTGTCTTCTTTGGTACCGTGAATAGGATTGAGTAGACTCCCTGGCCCTCCTCTGCTGGGGGCACCCTTATGATGGCATTGTTGTCTGTTAGTTCTCGCAGTATCTTTTGCAACTGTTGAGGTGTGGCCTTCTGTTTCCGTACTGGTGATGTTATCAGCCTGTTTAGTCTTGGTCTTTCTGCAAATTCTATTGCACAACCCTCCTGAATTATTTCCAGGACGAGTGGTTTTCTCCATTCGTGGGTGAACTTGATTAGTCGGCGTCTACTGGTACCCTGGGCTGTGGTTTGCAACAGGATAGTCATTGTTTGTTGTGACCCCTAGTTCTGGACTGATGGGAACCTCTTGCTCTGCTCTGTGTTCCTCTTCCCCGGTATCTGTTGCACGAGTTGTAGGGGTTAAAATTTGTTCTGTAGCTCTGCTCCCTATATGACGTCTGACCTCTGTGTCTGTCTCGAAAGGAGTGTGCACAATTTATCTGCCGGGCTGGAAGGTACATGGAGTTGTTAACTCTGTCCCTCCCATCCTCCTTCCCCTTTAAATATTTCTCCAGTCCTCTGACTAGGAGGTTGCTTCTACGTGGTAATTTTAGGAGGAGTGATTTTGACTCATTATCTGCGTTCCACAGCTTCATCCATATACATCTCCTAGCTCTATTCAGAAGTGTGGTGGCTCTGGCATTGATCTTCAAGGAACCCACTGCCATGTCCGCCAGATATTTAGTGGATAGGATGACGTTGTTGAGTAAATGTGATTCCGTCATCTTGGCAGTAATGGCTTTTTTATTTTATTTTATTTATTCAATCTAGGATTACGGTTACCTTTGGAGCCAGGCAGCTCATTTACAAAGGTTCCACGTCAGTAGGGAGGGGTTACATACAGATATGGGGAGACATACATGTTTCACATAGCATTTAGGCAATAGGAATAAAAAATACAGACTATGAACACAGAATACAAAAACACAAATCATTACAAGTTGGCACGTGATTTGAGTCAGGAAGTAAGAGAAGGAGGAATCACGGGGGGGAGGGGGATTCAAAGAAGTGGGGAACAGCCAGGTGGCATTGTCAGGTTAGCAGCTAGGATAGTAGGGGAAGGAAGAATGAGGAAAAAAGGGGGTGAAAGGGGAAAGTGGGGGGTAGGAAGGGAGAGGAGAGTGAGGGGCAAGACATGGGCATGTGACGGTGGAAGAACAGAAGGGGGCCCGAAATAATGGACAAAGATGTTAGGCGGTGCAGTCACAGGAGTTTACAGTTAGGAAGTGCTGTTGAAGCTTGTGTTTGAATTCTCTGAGATTAGTAAGGTTAGCCAGACCGTTGTGCAGGGGTCGACCTTAACATTCTAGTGCAGATTGCTGCGGGCTAGTGCAGAATCTCTGCTACTTGCCCGGCTGAGCTAGTGCAGTTCCTCCTGTGGAAAGCTGCAGTTCCAGTCTCAACCTGGGTATCAAATAAATAAACAAATAAATACATAAATATAACTGTTATTTAATTTAAAGCCAGGTCCTTTTAATGGAGGTTTAACTATGTGCTGCCTTAGCATTAGTGAAATGAAAAAAATAGATATCGGTATGTAGTGCATTTACAAACTGTTTCATTTTATACTAACTACTGCTTTTATTTTTTGCTGGTAAAGATCCTTTCTCCTTTTCCTTTGTTTGTTTAGCTCAGCACTCATGGCAGGCAGATTTATGACTGTGTCCAGGAGCAGCACAGTTCTAGGGTTGCCACCTGTCCAGTGTAGACTGGATAATCCAGTTTTCAGGGTCCTTATCTGGTCATCTGGTTTTGATTAAATGTAGTCCAGTTTTGGGTCCACTTTGAATGCTCAGATAGTATTAACACTGATTGTATCAAATCATTCACTGTTGCATGCATGTCCAGGGTACAAAAAAAGTTCTATCACTAGTCACAGGTTTTTGTAAAACCAGTCTGTCTAGGAGGTATAAAGTATGGCCATTAGGACCATTAGCAGTAAATCAACCCAATCTTTTAAATTCTGAATTTTAAGTATGGTCATTTACTGCCATGATAGGAAACGGTTTTTATGCCTTTATATTCTGTAATGGGTTCCTTCTTGTTTTTCCTATATTCTCATATGTTTAGACCCACTTTTCAAATTAGTTTTCATATGTTTATTATGCTTTGTCACTGTGTTGGGTATTTCTCTCATAAGTCCTCAGCTGCTGCTGCTCTTATTTTTCATATTACCAACCTGAAAATTCCATTATATTAGCCACGCCTTTACAGGCCACTGGAATAAATAGCATGGAATGGTGTGCCTGAAATTGTGGAATGTGGTGTCTTAGACATTTGAAAAGAAATAGCAGTAGCTGATGAGGTAGATCACAATGTAGTACTGAGGATACCACAAGTACTGATAGTTCAGTTATCAAAAACATGATCAAAGCATATTAGAATACATGGCTGTCATGGAAAGGAAAACTGGAGAGTGTGTAACGGAGAAGCAACAGGTTGTGAATGGTCTTTGTACATCCAGCAGATCTGGGTTTAAATTCCCCCAGTCTCCACTTGCATCCTGTGTTGATCCTAAGCAAGTCACTTGACATCCCTGTGTTCCTGGGCCACCTGTAAATGGGTCTTGAGCCCAATGGAGTTACCTGTTGCCAAAGAATAAAAATAAACAAATAACAGTATGGGTTGATGCTGTTGAATTTATCATTACCTTTCTTTTTTGGTGAACATTTTTTAATAGAACTAGGACAATCAAGCATTTCTGGGATCTGTGGCCAGGGTAGGAAAAGGAAGGAAAAAGGGAAGAAAAAAACACACACTTTTCACGACACAAATTTATTAACTGCAAATCTGAAAATGTGGAACTATATTAAAGAAGTCAGTCACCCAGCTGACATTAATAGAAAGCATGCTGATGAAGACAAACAAATAAAAGATCATGAGTGCAAAAAGACAAAGCGAAGCCATTGGTTCCAGCAGTGTTGGCTAGAAAAATATGACTGGTTGGGGTATGGTGGTGCAAAAGATCTGATGTTCTGCCATTTGTGTATTAAACATACTAACATACTAAAATGCCGGCAGAATAGGCCAAACGGTCTTTCGTGTCTGCTTGTTTGGTCAGCCCCCACCCTGGGAGCTGATCTTGCTGCCCCCCTCGTCCTCTCCAGCTGCTCCCTTCCCAGTCCCGGATATTCCCACGGCACAGGACTTTGCATCCAGAACCCTTCCCCTGTACCTGTCCCACCCCCTCTTGAACCCCTCCACCGTCTCTGCCTCCATCAGCCCCTGGGCAGTGCATGCCATGGCTCCACCACCCTCTCAGTGAAGTTGCACCTCCTCCTTTCTCTCCTGAATCCCCCCTCCAGCTTCCACCCATGCCCTCTAGTTGCCCCCCCTTTCCTGGGAGCACCTTGACTGCTTCTCCCCTATTTAACTCCTTCATGTACTTGAAGACGTCTATCATGTCCCCCCAGCCCCTTCTCTCTTCCAATGTGTACATCTTTAGCCCTAAGAGCCTCTCACCATAGGTCCTGTCCCCCAAGCCCCAGATCATTTTGGTTGCCCTCCTCTGGACCCTCTCCAGGAGTTCAGTGTCCCTCTTTAAGTGTGGTCTCCAAACCTGCACGCAGTACTCGAGGTGCAGTCTCACCAAGCAGTTATACAGGGGGAGTATCACTTCCCTCCTTCTGGAGGTGATCCTCCTAGCGATGCATCCCAGTATCCTGTTGGCCTTGGCTGCTGCCTCCCACAAGTCTCAGAGTTGTTCATCTTGACATCCACCACCACCCCAGGTCCCTCTCAGCCATTGAGACTTGTAGCATCCCGGTGTACTCTTGGCCGGGTTTCTGAGTCCCAGATGCAGTACCTTGCATTTCCCTGCATTAAACCTCAGCTTCCACTTTCTAGGCCACCTTTCCAGAGCCTACAGGCCCCCCTGTAGGGCCACCCTCCCCTCCTCCCCATCCACCGTTGCCCCCAGTTTTGAGTCATCCGCCAAGAGACTCATCTCACTCCTGATATCCTTCCTTATGTCAGAGACATAGGCGTTGAACAGGAGGGGCCCAAGGACTGATCCCTGAGGGATCCCACTAATGACTCTCCTTGGGGATGAGACTATCCCGCCAACCTCCGGTCCTGGAGCCAGTTGCCTAGCCATCTGATCATCTGGTTCCCCACCCCCATTTCTCCCAGCTTATTCAACAGGCCCCCATGAGGAACAGAGTCAGACGCCTTACTGAAGTCAAGATAGAGGGGCGTCCACGGTCTACCCAGGTCTAAGGCTCTCATCACCCAGTCATAGAACTCCCACAAGGTTTATGGGGTACACGATTTCCCTGGGATGAATCCATCTGCTCTATAAGTCCAGGCACCCGACTTTTCCAGGTCCCCCCAGCCTCTCCTGACAATGCCCTCCATCACCTTGCCCACCACTGATGTCAGGCTGACGGGCCTGTAGTTCCCTACCTCCCCTTGATTCCCCCTTGTGGATAGGCACTGTATGTGCCACCTTCCAGTCCTGAAGCCACCCTGTCCCCAGAGAGTGCTGAAAAGCTCCACCAGGGGTTTCACCAGGACATCTGCCAGTTCCTTCAGCACTCTAGGATGTAGTTTATCTGGCCCGGTGCTTCTCCGTCTTAAGGGACCTGAGGGCTTCTCTCCTCTCTCTCTCTCTGCCGTGATTTCCACCTCCACTACCTCGTCCGCCTGCCTTGCCTTCTCCCCTTCTGCCAATGATGGCCCATCCTCTCCCCCAGACCCGACAATGCAAGGTCCCCCCTTCAGTTTACCATCTCCTCCCATGTGATGCAGCCCCCCATTTTCCTTGGTGAAACTGAGAAAGTACTCATATAGTATCTCAGCCTGCTCCCGGAACTTGTGCCCATCCCTCCCCTGTTTTAATCCTGCTAATCTGCCCTTTCACCCGTTCGTTTTTTCCCCTGTATCTAAGAACCTTATTCCCTCTCCTAATTTCCCTGCCCAGGTTCTGCTCCTTCCTTGCCTTAGCCGCCATCAGCTCATACTCCCCTCTATCCCTATAACTCCTTGAGCACTTGAAATGCCTATAAGCCGCCTTCTTTCCCCTCACCACCTCCTGAATCTCCCTGGTCCACCAGCAGGGTTTTCGGGCCCTACCACATTTACGTCTTACTCTTGCACAGGTGCTGGTAGCATCCTGAACACCCCCAGTGATTTCCCACCTACTGTCAGCATCCATGTCTGGCCCAATCCCATCCAAATGCTTCTTAAGGATCCTTCCCATTTCCTTGGAATCCGCCCTGTGAAGTCGGTTACCTCCGTCTTTATGCAGCCTTCTACTCCTCTTAGCTCCAGGCAGAACCAGACCGTGGCATGGTCGCTCCCTGCCAACGGGTCCCTTACCTCCAGGCCCCCAATCTGGTCAGTGTCTGCCAGGACCACATCCAGTATCTGCGCCTCCCTGGTCAGTTCCCCCACCTGCTGAGTTAGGAACGCATCCTGAAAGACATCCAACAATCTCTGTTCCATGGCCACCGAGGATGTCATAGTCTCCCAGTCCGTTACTGGCATGTTTAAGTCCCCAACACCACCACCCTTCCCCTGCCCAATTTGCAGTGTCTCCCAACATCTACCACCAGACTCTCCTCCAGCTCCTTCGCCAGCACAGGGGGTCTATATGCCATTCCTATTTTTACTCTCTTGCCCCCATTTGTTACCAAGGTGACCCAAATCGCCTGCACAGTTCCCTCTGCCTCCTCCACTCCTCCTATGCCAGTGCAGTTTTTGACTATTATTGCAACCCCTCCTCCCCTTCCCTCCCCCCTGTCCTTCCTGAACATGGTGTAACCCTCCAGGTTAAGGTCCCAGTCGTGCCCTGCGGTGGCCCAGGTCTCAGTGACTGCTGCCTCATCCACCTCTCCCTCAGTTAGCATCGCCTGGAGCTCAGGCATTTTATTGCCCAAGCTCCTGGCATTTAGCAGGACTACCTTCCACCCTTTCTGCATACTTCCATTTCCTCTGCTTGCGTTCCCATGGGGATTTAGTCTTCCCCTGGTCAGCACCTTACCAGTCAGCCTTTTCCCGCATTCCTCCAGCTCCCCAGGGGGGGTAGAGACTGAGTCCTCCCTTACCGGACCCTCCTCGACAGCCTTCTCTCTTACAGTTGGGTAAGGAGGGCAGCATAGTAATTTTCATTTCTGTACAGATAACTTCGGGTGGACTCTGCTTGTCCCATATCAGTGAAGCTCATGCTAGGGCAAATGAAAAGGAGGATACCAGCACTGCTACTCCAGGGACATGTAATGTGGAGGGAATGCTGAAGAACTTGAATGAAGCAACGCTTAACCATCTGGATAAACTGTTTCGCACATGCCATGCAATTGCTAAGAAAGGACGTCCTTTCCCAGACTTTGTATGGATGTGCAGTCTTGATGATATGAAAGGGCTAGATATCAGTTCAGCATATCAGAAGGACAAATATGCCTGCAACTTTATCCGCTATGTAGCCAAGATTGAACACATGGCGCTACAAGAAAAAAATTATGGGAATAAAGTTGATTTCAGTCATCAGTAACAGAACCACTGACTCTTCAGTCACAGAAGCTAAGATAGTGTATGTGCAACTTGCAGTTAAAGGCACAGTGCAAAATCAGTTGGTAGGTGTCCAGACTGTTGTCGGGACAAATGCAGTTTTATTTGTCTTCGTTTAAAGGAAAGCAGCCCAAACATGGGCTCCCTCCCAGAAAGCATTCCCTCAGTTTAGTCTCGACCAGAAGAGCGGATTAGGCGCCGCAATCTTGCTGTATTTACATTTTAAAACTTCGGGAACCTGGAAGTATGGAGACAGGGATGCTCCATTTGCTGAAATGGTGTCGACGACCTTTTTCGCTCTCGAGTGGTGCAGCGCTGCACCATTTCAGCAAATGGAACCCCACTGCCTCCTCCATACTTCCGGTTCCCGAGTTTTAAAATGTACACAGCAAGTTGCACTCAAAATCCCGCTCTTGCTGGTCAGCGCTTAAACCGAGGGTAAGCTGTCCGAGGGAGGAGCCTACATTTTGGGCTGCTTTCTTTAACAAATCACTGTTAACCATACTGACTGTGGGCTACTGCAAACTTGTGCAGGCTAGCATATCTTCTGGTTCACTAGGCGGCTGGCTAGTGCAAAAAGTTAAGGTTGACCCCTGCAGTTGTGGAGGCCATTGAACCAATAAGGTGCTCTGATACTAAAGGAGTGTTGGCATTGAGTAGTCTGGCACATCGGGACTAGTAGGAGTGCAGAAGATGAGGTAGCGTATGTTAGGTCTTGGGAATCTGTGAAGTAAGCATTCCAAACCCAAGGGCATGTGACCAAGGAAAATCCTTTTGGCAAGTAGGCAAGTGTGGTATTTAGTTCTCCCATGTAAGTTGAGCCACCCAGCCTGTTTATAGACATCTGAAGTGTGGGTGAGGCATGGTGCGCCACTTTGAAGGTTACAGGCCTTGTTCAGAGCAACAGTGAGCCTCTTGAGTGCAGTAGTGGAAGCAGCTCCGTAAATGACAAGGCCATAACTAATTATAGAGAGCACCGAGCTGTGAATAGCTAGATTTAGGGCTTCAGGTGTTAGGAACTTTCTCAGTCGATAGAGGAGCCCAATCCTGGTGTTCACAGCTTTGGCAACATTTTCGATGTGAAGTGTATAGGTAAGGTGTCTATCAAGGGTAACCCCTAGGTACTTGAAGTGCTGTATTTGTTCGAGGAGGTCACCTTGGATATTTCGGATGGTAAGAGCATGAGCTTTGTGTCGACTGCAGATAGAGGAGAACAGGACTTTTGTCTTCTTGTAGTTTAGCATCAGTTTATGTTTGCAGAACCAGTGCTCAACTTCCATGAAGCCAATTTGAAGGTTACTTTCGAGGAGGAATGGGTAAGGGTGGCTTGCAAAAAATGACAGCATCGTCCGCGTAGAGCAGAGTTCGTTGGTGGCAGGCAGTTGGTAGGTCGTTAAGGAAGACGCTGAAGAGGAATGGACCCAAGATTGAGCCCCGGAGTACACCGGATCGAACAGGCTTCAGGTCGGAGATAGCATTTGAAATCTTCACGCGTTGGGATCTGTCCCCAAGATAGCTTCTAAACCAGGACAGCGTATCAGGGGAGAGACCAGTTAGTGAGAGTTGTTCAAGGAGGAGCTGGTGATTTATCATGTTGAATGCCTTGGTTAAGTCTATAAAAACAGCACCCACAAGACTGCCTTGGTCAATTGATTGGTGGGTGTAGCTGGTGAATTCTAAGAGTGCAGTGGTGGTGCTGTGCCCTTCAAAGCCATGCTGTTGCTCACACGGTAAGGAGTATTTATCAAGGTAGTCCATGAAGTTGGTTGGCAACAATACGGAGTATTTTAGAAAGGGAGGAGGATTGATATAGGCCTATAGTTGCTATGAAGTGCACAGTCCCGAATTTATGAACAGGTGTAACAGTGGCTGTTTTCTATACCTGTGGGAATTGCGATAGGGTTGGAGAGAGGTTAAGTAACTTGGTGATAGGTGGGAGTACTTCCTCTGTGGTGAGTGCGATTAGTTTGAAGTCTAGGAGTCACCACTGTGCCGGACTTGCCCAGCACAGCTCCTGTAGTTTCATGATCTGAGTCACTGAGACACATTTAAAGTAGAAGGGGTGGGGTGATTATTTGCTTTGTTCCCTGGATGATGTCTGGCCATTAAGGTGGTATCATCAAAGAAATCTTGTGGTAACACATTACTCAGATGAGTGAAGGCATCATTAAAGGTATCTGCAATTGTGAGTGGGTCAAGGATGGGGGCACCGTCGAGGTTTAACATCGCAGGTGCCTTTTTTTGGGTCCTTCCCCATAACATCTTTGATATTTGACCAGAATTTCCTGCTATCACCTAATGTGTTGGTAAGTTGGTCCATGTGGTGATCGCCTTTTGCTTTACGGGATTGCCCGAGTGCAGGAATTTCTTGCTGTTTTATAGGCTTGCCAATCCTGTGGCTTGCCAGATGTTTTAGCACAGTACCAGAGGTGTTCCCTCAGTTTCAAGCTGTCATTAAGAACAGGAGTGAGCCAGGGATGTGCAGTGCCGCGCACCTTCATTTTCTTGAGAAGTGCATGTACATCACATTTTTGAGCCTCTTTAAGCCATTCGAGCTGAGCTCTGGTGGCGTAAATGGCTGTGGTAGCTACCCTAGCCCCTAGGCCTGCTAGTTCGAAGTTCTTCTTTAATAGTCCTCTAACTTTCTGTCCACCGGGTCTCTTAGTGCCGAAATGGACTTCGTTGGCAGGACGGTCTTTTAATTTAGTGAGGCTATCTGAGGGTCCACATTGGGGGTGTGCACCATAATGTTAGTTTGTCAGCTTCTAGGGGATACGTTTTGTCCCATGGACTTCTCTCTGGGATACGAGCAGGGTCTATAGATTCCCGTTCTTTGGTAACTATTTAGTTAATGACCTTGCACACTGGGAATTTGTTGGAAGCCTTTGCCGCCGGTTGTAATGAAGGCAGCAGCTTAGATTGGGAGCGGGCATGGCTGGTGTCTCAAAGCCCACCATGGCCATAATGCTGCATACCAGGGTGGGTATCTGGTCAGGAAAGCACCATTTGGCCGTGAGAGATTGTGGGTCGACCTCCTTGTCCTCCTCGTTCTCTGAGTTGGGTTTGGAGTGGGGGAGCTGCTCTGTAGAATTTGAGTTGGGGTTGTCAGTATGTGTCTGTGCACTAGGGGCAGGTACTTGAGATACAAGAGGTCTGGCAGAAATCTCAGCCAATTTGTCCCACATGGCTGTCATGAGCTGCTGTTGTAGCTGAAGGACTTGTTGATTCTGAAGGAGTATCACATTGGTGTCTACATTACCCTGTGAGGTAGACGGAAGGGCTTGTGTAACATTCGGGGCTCCTTGCGTCTCACTATGGTCAGTAAAAATGTCCTCTTCTGCTGAACACGCTGATGTGGGTGGCTCCTCCCGCAGGACAAGCAGATGTGTCTCAGCTGTGCTGAAGGTATGGGGACATTGCAGAGCCTGCAGCATTTTGTTTTTCCCATATCTGTGAAGGAATGGGAAGCAAATGGGTATGGCTTAGAATTAAGTAAGAATACACAGAAAAATATTAGTGTACTAAAAGCACTAAAATTCCTTGCATCCATACTCCAAATGCGTAAAGGGAGCCCAGAAATCAGCCACATATATATATAAAATCAGCAATGAAAATTGCCCAGAGCCAGCTGCTGTCCCCCTTTAAATGTCATGATATCAGCAAAGAGAGAGAATTGTCGAGAATTGGCTGCTGTCCCTTTAAACTGCCATGAAAATTGAAGCCTGTGTACTGTGCCTTTACGTGTACCTTTACACTGTGACTGAGCCTCCTCCAATGAGGTGAAGCGATTACCCCCAAGAGAACATCTATGTTCCCATACCCAGTGAAACAGTCTCCCAACTGATGTGTGAGTCGCAGGGCGCGGGATCACTGAGGCTCCCTGGCCAGAACCCTAATGTGCAAGAAACAAGATATTTGACTCGCAATGGCATGAGTGACCCAAATGCCATGCCACTCAAAAGATGGCGTCGGGAGTAGTGCACATGCACGAGTCTAGAAACCCCACTTTGCGCATGCGCGAGCATGGGGCATGAGATGCGAATGTGCGATCTCAGAAGCTTGTGCGCATGCGCAAACACACAAAACAGGCTACACTGCGTGGGGGAGATGCGAGACGGCCAGGCGAACACAGCAGGCAAGGAAATATGGCCAACACCCTCCCCGAATACACAAGAGACTGGGAGGTGTGAACAATCGCCATATTAGGACGCCAGGGCTCCGGAATGCTAAACAGCAAGGAAATTAAAAAATGTTTAGATCTATCTCGAGAAAGCTGCTCCAGATTGGAGGTAGACCATGTTCAAATGCTAAGTCAAAAACTACTGTGGTACTGACCCAGCGCCCCAAGATTCAGGCTGCAAACCCTGGCAAAAAAACGCAGAGACATTGCAGGCAATTTCTAGGGACCCTTCCTGCGGCCGCTGGCAGGAGCCACAGGACGCCCTAATGTTCCCAAGAAGTGCAGAGAATTGGGGAACTTGGGCAGTTTTGAGACCGCTAGCAGGGGTCTCAAATAATACCCAGCAGCTGAAAAACATAACTCAGAGGCACAAACTTAAGTCTGCTAGCAGGAGACCCAAGTGAGCTGCTTAAATAAACACATGCAAATATTGAAGCTAAATCATTCAGAACTCTGACTCCTAGGGTGAACTGGTCAGTACCACATTATTTGATTGCAGTCTGAGATTTGGGGAAGCCTCTTAAAGAACCACGTAAGCGACTGTATATATTTTAAAATGCAGTCTGCCTCTAGAGAGTAACTTGTCTATACGCGGCGAATTAAACAAGACACCTCTGTCTCCTTATTGGCTGACTGAACAAACAGTATCTGTATGCTAAAATTCAGAATTTGATGACTGAGCTTACCTTAATTTATGTAAACTTTCAAAACTGCTGAGGAGCTGTTGTGATGTGCTGCAACCTGTACAGATGCAGAATTCGAACTGATATAAGAGAAACAGCATCACAAGGTAGAGGGGACGGACTTCTTTAGAAGTCGCATGTGCATCAGCAACCTATCAGGTGGACACAATACCCAGGTGTAAGGAGTGTGGAGTGCCTCAGAGATGTATACACCCACAATCACTACTAGGCCAAGTGGCTCCATTCCTCAGCCGCTCGCTGCCTGCAGATCTGGATACCAGACCAGTGGCCACTCCCGGGCTCCCTAGCAGTCCCATTCAGCAAAACGACACCTGGACAGCAGTCGCTTTGCGTACTCATGCTCCCTGTGGCTTAACGAGGTCCCGGACTCACCTACTGACAAACCCAAGTCTACCTGCCTTTTAAGGCTGAGCTTAAACAGTACCTCTCTGGAAGCATGGCCTGTTGCTGTAGGCAATGATTGCATTCCCAGCCCTGCAAGTCTTAAGACACAGTTGTCTGGCTAACTAACATGGATCAAGTCACCTCACACACCCTTTTTAACAAAGTCCCCACAGGGCCGCTGCCCACATCCCGGATCCCCCACCCCAACTCTCTACCTACATCAATTCCACTGCGTAACTAGATCTAGCTCCCCGGCTACTGAAGATTATACCTTTGTGCCTAGCCTTTGGCTGTTGTAAATTATACCTGTGTACCTGACAATGCCTGGCCTTGGCATGTTTCTTTGCACTTACCAGGTAGCTTATGTCTGTGTTAGTAATGTTTCACCCTTGTAATTTGCTTACACTGGGGCTCCACCCTCCTTTGTTTTCCTGTTCTCCATTGTTCACACTTTGTTGAACCTGACATGGAACCTTTGTAAAAGAACTTTTGCTCAAAGGTAATATCCGCATATTGAACTAAATAAATAATCTTCCTGTCTGTATCAGGTTTTTTCACTCATATATTTTGTTAGTCACCTGCCATACTGCGTTGCACCTGTCTTGTGCTGCTTGATAAGTCTGCACCACTTGTTTAATCTCTGGCATCTTTCCCTTTATTTACTACATGTTGTCATTATACCATTCAACTTTGTACATCTGTTGCTTTATAACATGCTTGTCTTAGTTGCTATTAATAATCAGTATCTCCTTCATCATCTCTCTTACATTTACACCTGCATGTGCATTTATATTTTTTATAACAGCGGTGTGTTTAAATGCTTGTTAAAAACAACATTACCTCCTTGTATTGTTTCAGTGTAAACCCAGGCTAACTTGCCTGTATCTTTTTCAGTGGCTGTTTCAACCTGAAAATACATTGTTTGCAAACTATTTAAAAACACCAATCATGCTTCCTTCTCCGTTTCTTGTAAAGCGTTCAGAATTTTGAGATTTTGTTTGTACCTTGTATTGCTAGCCAGGTTCTCCTACTGAGCATCCAAGGGTATATTGTTTTCTTTCTTTTTCACTTCAGTATTGTTACCGCATTCGGCAATGTTAAAGTTTTATTTTAACTTGCGGTCCCTTGCACGTTTTAACATCGCTGCACATTAATAATAGGTTTATGTCCTGAAATCAGGTTCTTACCTTATGTGTGGTGTAAATCTGTTCTCCCTGCAAGTGTGACTTGTTTTCGAGTGTTACGCATTTATGTTAAAAGGGTGTGCCTTCTTAATCTCTCTGGCCTGATTGTCATTTGTCACGTGATGGGTCTCCGTGGTGACTGGCGTGAGATCACGTCAGTCTGAGTTGCTAAGCAACTCTGTGCTATGCTTGGAACATAGCCATGACGATGAGGCCATTGCAAGGCTGAGAAACTGTGGTGATCCTTAAACACTTAAAACTATTCTTGTATTTGTGACACCATGTTTTGAAAATTAATTTCTCACTTTGCAATGTATATTTTTATAGAAAATATGCAATAATGTTTTCATCTTTGTGCAGTCCCTATCTACTTCCATTTGTAAATATGCAGTAGCCCTTTATAATTGGGGGATATTTATGAAGGAATGGGACTTTTTATGGCCAGGTATGGTCAGACCCTGGAAAGGTTCAAAGGCCTCATGGGAGCTAGGCCAGGCACTCAGCTGTCCGCCTTCCTGGTCATCTTGAAACCGCATTTGTTTATTAGTATTTAGTTGTTGCTGGTATTTATTTCACACAGGATAAATTACCAAATAGCATTCCAATTAGTGTCTGTATTCATTCCAGTGGCTCTATCGAACGTTCTAAGGTTAAAAATCCAGCACATTTCAGCCTTATCTGTTAATTTTTTTTTTTTGATTATTCCATTTTTCTGCCCCTGTGCTCGCTGGTCCTCCACTCCTTCGGGCTCTGCAAGTTCCCCCCAGCCCCGCTGTCCTTACCCAACCCTCCTCTGGTCCTCGATTGCAGCCGCATCCCCGGATATCCCCGCATATCCCTTCGCCGGACAGGTCCCCTCCTCCGAGGGAAGGCACCGAGGGAGAGGATGGCCCCAGCACATACTTCTAGGGCCGGGGATGCTGCGAGGAGCAGGAGGCCCCGGGAAGGCGCTTGAGGCACTCAGGAACAGAGAGCAGTCATCCGCGCCAGCAAGCAATTTTTCTTGGTTTTCCTTGAGATGCGTGACATCCGGACGTCAAGGCAAGAGCCGACGTCTGCCATGCACCACCCAGCAATGACCCCAACGTGTTGCCCTACCCCTGGCCTCCACCAGTGGTCGCCCAACACCGGGTCGCAACCCTCCTTCCCTGAAGACAACGAGCAATCGTGGGATGCTCAAGCTGTCTCCCCCCGGCCGGCCCTCCAGCGACCCGAGCTCGTTCCTGAACCCAGGTTGCTGGCGTCGCGAGCGGAAATCCAACCGCTGGGCCGGCGGGCCGGCATCTGTTAATTTTTTGATAGTCCCCGCCTCATGCTGGTGGTTCTACAAGTTCTAGACCTTGGAACCTTAATGATGCCCCATGTGTCCCTCTTGAATAAAATGTATTGCAACCTGTGATGTATCGTCATGCCTCCTGATGTCACCTCCTGATGTCATAAAGGTGACATCAGGAGGCATGACGATACATCACAGGTTGCAGTACATTTTACTCAAGAGAGACAAACATGGGCATCATTAAGGTTCTGGGGTCTAGAACTCATAGAACCACCAGCACGAGGCAGAGACCATCAGAAATGAATAGATAAGGCCAAAATGTGCTGGATTTTTAACCTTAAAACGTTGATAGATCCATTGGAATGAATACAGACACTAATTGGAATGCTTGTTGGTAATTTATCCAGCATGAAATAAATACCAGCAACATCTAAATACTACTAAACAAATGTGGTTTCAGGATAGCTGGGAAGGTGGACAACTGAGTGCCTGACCAGGCTCCCATGAGGCCTTTGAACCCTTCTAAGATCCCAATCTGTCCATACCTGGCCATAAAAGTCCCATCCCCTTCCTAAATATTAACCCCCCATTATAAAGAGCTACTGCATATTTACAAAGGGAAGTAGATAAGGACTGCACAAAGATAAAACACATTACATATTTTCTATAAAAAATATACATTGCAGACTGAGAAATTAATTTATAAAACATTGCAACACAAATACACAAATAGTTTTTAAGTGCTTAAAGGATCACCACAGTTTCTCAGCCTTGCAACGACCTGATCATCATGTCTATGCTCCAAGCATAGCACAGAGTTGTTTAGCAACGCAGACCGATGTGATCTCACGCCGGTGACCGTGGAGATTCATCACATGACACATGACAATTAGGCCAGAGAGGTTAAGAGGGCACACCCTTTAAACATAAGTACACAACACTCAGAAACAAGTCGCACTTGCACTGAGAACAGATTTAAACCACACTTTAGGTAAGAACCTGATTTCAGGACATAAACCTATCATTAATGTGCAGCGATGCTAATATGTGCAAGGGACCGCAAGTTAAAATAAAACTTTAACATTGCCGAAGTGAAAAAGAAAGCAAAAAAGAAAACAGCATACCCTTGGGTGCTCAGTAGGAGAACCTGGCTAGCAATATAAGGTACACACAAAATCTCAAAATCCTGAAAGCTTAATAAGAAACGGAGAAGGAAGCATGATTGGCGTTTTAAATAGTTTGCAAACAATGTATTTTCGGGTTGAAACAGCCACTGAAAAAGATACAGGCAAGCTAGCCTGGGTTTACACTGAAACAATACAAGGACGTAATGTTGTTTTTAACAAGCACGTAAACACACCACTATTATAAAAAATATAAATGCACATGCAGGTGTAAATGTAAGAGAGATGATGGAGATACATATTATTAATAGCAACTAAGACAAGCATGTTATAAAGCAATAGATGTACAAAGTTGAATGGTATAATGATAATATGTAGTAAATAAAGGGAAAGATGCCAGAAATAAAACAAGTGGTGCAGACTTAACAAGCAGCACAAGACAGGTGCAAGGCAGTATAGCAGGTGACTAACAAAATATATGAGTGAAAAAACTCGACACAGATAGGAAGGTGTATGAATCTACTTAATCATTTTTATTTAAAAAAAAAAAACCCACAACTTTCTCATTTCAGAGCAGCACATTAGAGGCCGATAGAATAAATGGCAAAGGGTTGGCACCCTTTGCAAACTGTGTGAGAGGCCTTTCGGCACCATGCATTTCTGCTTAAAGTTGAACCAGCATAATATTTTGTGCTGATTTGCATATGCAGCCCATGATGCTTTGCATTGTGGGGGCATGTGTGAGTTTGTATTTCTTTGAAACTTGGCTTCCCAGCCAAATGCCCTTTGGGGTAACCATTGCCTCAGTGCTTGCACACAGAGGTTCTTTGTCAATACAGAACATGGTGATTGTCAATTTAAGACTATATAAGAATATTGTGTACCAAAACATATATAAGAATGTTTTATAATTATGTTTATCATAAATTTCAGATCAAGAATGCCCTCTGATAAAGCACTTCAAAGTGTAAAACATTTGGGCTGCAAATAAAGAAATTTGATTGCAAAGATTTTCAAGAACTTTTTTTTTGTCATGTCCCCCTAATAATAACATTGACTTTGGACTTGGCCCTTTCTGAGAGGAACAGAACTTTTTGCTAACTAAACTACATCCATTACCCATGGACTACTCCTCCTTAAAGTAATGTGCTTATCTGAACTATTTTTTTTTTCACAGAAGTTTTTCTTTTCTTCACTTGGTGTGCTTAGGCAGGCTTATCAGTCTTGTCCCTGCGTCCTGTACCCAGTATTGTGCCTCATATGTGCCTAGAGACCACCACGCCCCCCCCCCCCCGATACCTATCCAGCACTGGGGACTCCAGATTGGTAGGAGTGTAGGTCAGAGGCCAGTGGGCTGGACTTCATGTAGCTGAAGCTGCCAGTTTTCCGCTTTCTCCTCTTAGCTGCAGTGACATGGGTTACGCATGTGTGTAGAGGCACACGTCTCCTAGAACCTGCAGCTCCCCTTCCCCTGACTGTTTTCTGTTAGTCGTGTGTCGGCACTACCACCAGGCCTCCCTTGGTGGCAGTCAAGTGGCAGGTCGACTCACAACCCCAATCCCAGAGGGAAGAGCTGCCTGGTGGCCTCTCAGTCCACTCCCAGCCCTTCCCAACCCGGCCATGGTGACCCGAGCTAGTTCCCGAACATGGATCGCTGGCATTGTGAGAGATGAGACGCACGGTGCCTCAGCCCTATGCCTCGGGCGGCCATATTGCTATTTCTTGAATACATTTACTTGCATGCAAATTGTTTATGAAATGCAATAAAATATACATTAAAAAAAAAGGGTTCAGATAAAGTGCTACTCTGGAATCCTAACTGCATTCAGCAGCAGCAGGCTGGAGGAGTTCCGCCAGCAGCACTGCTTTTCCAGTATTGTGCTGGCGGTACTCATCTTTAAAAGATGTCATTATTTACAGTGTGTGTCATCACTAGACTGACTAGGATTGCTGCTGCATAACCACGTTAGACTTCTAGTCATAAGTAGTGTGCCCAAGGGCTACTGCTTGATGTGTATTCTTCGACTATGTTTAGGGCTAGAAACCCAGATTCCAGCATTGCCTGTCAGGTTAGGACTCAAAGCTGTAGTGAGAGGGGAAGATTCATGATCTCTGTGTGCCGGGCAGTAAACTGGCGTGGTTGACCTCTCGGATGAAGAAAATATCTAAAGGGAGGGCAGTGGCGTATACAATATTCACAGAATAGAAATACAGCTTCATTATCTCAAGTTGCCAATTTACAGGCACATAAAAAAGAAAACTAAAGATTCATGGTCATGAAATTGTTATATTTTTAGAGTTGTGAATGTTCAAATACAGAATGTTATAAGTGGATATTGAAATACTTTGCAGGTGGTTTATTTTGACATGCAGCACCTCACTGTAGAGACTGCCCCTGATAAAAGTCAAGAGTTTTTCTCAGAGTGGCCTTGAAAAGAAATTAAACTATGTTTTAAATATTCTTTTGGCTAAGTTTGTATTAGTACGATATTTAAAATTTGTGACCCATATGAGCGCTGCCTTTGGCATTGGGCGGGAGTCATGATTGCAGCATAAACTTGGCTCTCCTGCATAGCAGCGCAGTGGTCTACCACTACCGGTGCCACCAAGCTTGTCTGTTTGCTTCTTTGACTCAAAAGTAGAGTGCAACTTTATAAAATGTAATCATAGGCGTTTCTTCTCTGGACCTAGTTAAACAGCCAGCTGTAGAGATTGTATGAAGCATGTCAGCACCATTCTGCTTGTATAACATTTCTGTTCTTTTTAACATGGATATGCATTTTGTTTTTATAGATCAGAGGCTAGATCTATGCAAACTGGGCCCCAATGACAACGATACAGTAAGAGGACAGATAGTAGGTATGTAGAGCTTTTTCCCCCAACATGAACTCTTATTTATTTCAGATTAAAGTTGAATTGAGACCTGTTTCTAGGTAAAATATGGTAAACAGGGATCTGTTTGGCGAGGTTGGTGGGAGCGTATTGTGCTCCCATATAGAGGACCCGGGTTCGCTGCGTTACCCGACTTCCCCGCTACAAGCCGGTGGAGCACTGGGCATACTGTGGTGGCAGAATGTTCATGCTGTGACAAGGTAATGTCTAGCCAGTATCCTAGCATTTCCTGTGGGCAGTAGGGTGGCCTTGACTTTGTGGTAACCATGCAGTGTCAGTCATCTCCCACACCCCCATACACACAGGCTGGCACTGTAAGTGAATATATGCATTTGCGTCAGAGAGGTGGGAGGAAGAAAAAGCCAAGAGAAAGCATCCATTGGGATAGCGTGACTGATGTCTCCCTGGTCCTACATCATCAGGGTTTGACTCCAGATGTTTGCCCTACTTCATTTCCTGGCACTGCAGAGTTTACTCTTGGAACAGCATTGCCAGGGCTGGCCTAACCTTCCTCTGAGGCAAGTCCAGCTGGTCACAGTCCTGGTTGGAGATCTGAACTGTGAGGTTGGTGGGCAGGGAGCAGTGCCCTGATGGTTGTGGGGGCATCCCTACAGGCGACCTGGATGAAGATTCCATAGATGAAGAAAGAGACTGAATAAAAATCATAGTTACGGATGTACAAGAATTGCCAGTGAAGAAGGAATCCGAATTTGAAACTTCTTTTCACCACAGTGGACTCACTTCAAGGCTTCAGATACATTTGCTGGCAGGATCTGAAGCTCTGTCTAAGCACCCATATGCAGTGATGACTGTTTTGTTAGGACTCCTTGCAAATGAGATCGTTTCTCAAGGGTCCTATATTTCCTGATTTAAAAACATAATAGCTGAATTTTATTGTTCTGTCTTCCTGTCTTGCTGACTTTCATGGTAGTGTAGATCTAATATATTTTAATCAGTTAAATAAAACCGTGAGCAGACAGGGTCTCTTGTCCTTGGTGGATTTCTTGCAGTGCAGTCTTCATTCAGTAGACACCAACAGATACAGTACAAAAACAGGCATTCAGTTCACTTCATCAGTATTGTGCAAAACCAGCAACAACCAACAGAAAGTGAATATAAGCCAACAAAAGACAAACAGGTTTTCACACCACAGCGGAACAGTGTGAAGCAACATCATTTATATTTAAAATAGGATGAAATTAGAGCAAGGGTTTTCAAATGGTGAGGCCAGCCTCCCTCTGGAGGCCACAACTTTTTCCAGGGGAGACTCAAGCAAGTCTGAAAAAGTACTGTATTTAAAGTTTGGGTTTTATATATTTTGTGTGAAGAGATGAAGCAAACTGAAGGGGGATAATAACAGTAGGTGAATTTTATGTATTTATTTACTAATAGGTGACAAGGGAAGGTGAATGAGGCAAGGCTCATTTCAGGTGTACCCGGGGAAGGATAGGGGGTGAATACATTTCAAAAGGTAACTGCAAAACAGTCAAGAAATATACAGTGAAAAATAGTGCAAATAAATATGAACAATAAACTAATAATGAGTGGTGGTAATTGATCAATTTGTAAACTGATGGCAGAGCAGCCCAAATACAAGGGTTGAGCATAGAAGTGCTAAGCGCAGTAGCAGGAAGGAGCAAAGTAATCCCCGAGAAGTTGCTTAGGAGCAGGGAAGGAGGGGGAGAGGCAAAGTATGTAGGAAGGTTATTTCATAGAGAGAGGAAACAGAGAAAGTAGTCTAACCCATGAAGGTACTGCAACAAAGGGTGAATGGTTCAAGAATGAAAATAAGCGAACAAGTAGGCTGGCCTTTGGGGTTACAGTAAGCCGAATAATAATAATAATTTATTTTATTTATTTGTTATTCAGATAACACCTTTGAGCACAGGAGCACTTTCTCAAAAGTTCCAAGTCAGTATAAGACAAAGAACTGACGTGAGCCAAATAGTCAAAGGGTTTCAATTTATTCATGGTGTACTATGCAAAGTACAGTGTGTTATTTTCCTCTGGGAGGCCCATGATTATTTCAGTTTTGGGGAGGCTCAAACTCTTTTCCATGGATTTGGGAGGCTCACTGTGACAAAGTCTGAGAACTATTGAATTAGGGTAATGCAGAGAGAGATCATTGTTCCATACACGCTACACAGGTATACAGAAAATGGGTGGAGGGACTTCCCCTTTAATTAAATGTCAGCATGCCTCTGTACAGTAGGTGCATTGGCGGAGAGCAGGGTTCTGCATGTCAGTGTGCTGTACGCCTACTGTAAGCACATCAAGGACATGTATTGAATGACATGACATGGCTGCAGTAAATTCACCAAGGGTAAGAGGCCACAGCTGTTCTCAATTTTATTTTGTATCTGTTTGATGTGCTAATATCATTCTCGATCCACCCTGCATACTTGTACTCCTCATTTGGTTAAGCACTCACTGCACACTTGAGTGCTGGACACCAGTGACTGTATGTAAAATGTTTTGTTTGGTATAATTTAATTTTTTAAGCAAAGCATATAAAAATTAAAGGTAGGTTGTTCCTGTTATACTAGTACAGGTGCCTACAATATCATTTCTTTGGTTTCACAAAAATGTATATGTTGTAAGGCTGGCCCGCTGGGGCAGCGACAAACCATACTGCGTGCAATGCACGACATCCCGGGTTAGGAACAGACCTGGGAAGTCAGAGGGCAGGCCGGTGGAGAAGGATTGAGCATCTGATGGATGGCTCTCTTCCCGGGGGCCACAGCAGCAGCTCCTGGCGGAGGTCAGGAGTTCCATTACGCCGCGCCCAGAATAGTGTGTGTGGAGGTGGACAGATGTAGGACTTGTTCCTCTGGTGTCCTTGCATCCCACCTCCAGGAGGAAGAAATGCAGCATTAGAAAAATCCGGCCCCCTTGACATGATCTTTCTCCGCTCCTGCCCATTGCCCTTCTTGTCCGCTGGGGCTCCTGCTTCCATTGCCCTGCTCTGGGGGGTAAACCAGGGTTTGCCAAATAGTGTCCATTTGGGGGAGGCAAGCCTGGACATGGTGGGGCAGAGCGAAGCAGGGGCTGAGCCCTCCTCAGAGGAGAGGGGGAACCAGGACAAAAAGAAAAATGTTTAAGTTGTAAAGACTGTATAATACCGCCCATGGCAAAACATTAACGCACACCTGAAGGTATATTTTGGAACCTAGAGAACCTAACGATCTTAAGTGTTCGTTTAACCTTGCAAGGGCTTATTCAATTTTTCAGTACTGTTGCCTTTAGTAATAAACATAATTAATATTTTGTATATTAACAGTCAGCCTTCAGTCGAGAGATCGAATAGGAACGGGAGGACCAGTAGTGGACTGCAGTCGATTGTTTGACAATGATTTACCAGATGGGTAAGTGAAGCCAGTAAAATTTTCCGGGAGTGGTGGGGTAAGTAGCTGTTGCATATGACAACAGGACTTCTAGGCACAGCAGTACCATCTAGTAGGGAAAGCTGTGAAAAAGTCAAAAGAAGTTCCAAGTAATAGTAACTGAAAAAAAGAGAGACTTCTATCCTCTTCCTTCCTCCCCTCTGTCCCTTCCCCCTCTTTAATTTCCTGCTCCTGTCTGCCCCCTCATCCCCCCTGTCCACCCAATTCCCTCTCCCCTGCCCGCTCTCCTCTAGTAGTTGATCATGTCAGGTGTGCTTAGCTTAAACCTGTACATGCATTTTGTTGACTTCTGTGTACTGTCTTGTTCTGCCTTATTTTTGTATATGTGTTAATTGTATTATGTTGTATTTATTTGAAACTGTACACAATGTCTCAATTATTGTATCTTCCTGACCGTTGTAGTTGTTTCTTTTTACCTCCCTTACTCCCCTTGTCCCGGGTTGCACCTAGAAATAAGCCTCAGCTCAGTGTGCCTCTCCCGGTCACCAAACTTTTAAATAAATAAAAAAAGAAATAAAATAAATGGAGGCAGACATAACAAGAGCGCAGATGAAAATGCCTTGAAACTGTATTGGGTATATAAATGAAAACTTTGAAACCATGTTTCAGAATACTGTGTTCATTGCTACTTACGTGATACAAATCTCTGCTATAGTCTCATCATATTTTGATCCTTAGGTAGCAGTATGTCTCTCTTATGGATTCTGGCAATTTGTATTGTAACTCAGCCGGCTAATCCCCTTCCTTGTGAGAACCCTGAATCTTTTTCCCAGTTTTTCATCTACAGAGGTACTCTTGTAATTTGCTGTGTACACTATTCAAGTATATTAGTGCTCCCAGATCTTCTTCAATGAAGTCTCTTCCACCAGACCATGCCTTTGTAAGTATAAGCTGTCAGCTTTGGGACCACATGGAAACTTTTGCTAGCCAGCGGACACCCACAGTGATGTGCAGCATCTGCGTGTATATAAACGTGGGCAGCCCCATCACTCCTCTTTTCTTTCCCCATCATTGATTATCCTCGTTGGACCTGCTGAAGGAAACACCATCAACCTAGTTGTTGCCGTTTTTTGTTTTGGTTAGTGTTTTACCTCGGTAACCCTGTATGACTCCGAAGTCAAAAGAGCCTTTATTTCGGTATTGTAACTGTGGTGATAAATAAAATTTACAAAGAAGACATGTACGCAGTTTGTGTGTGCCGGCTGGGCCTGTCTCACAACGTAAGGACTTGTGAAATTTGCCAGAGTTTTAACCAGGCTGTGAGGCGACACCATAAGAAAGCTCTAGAATTTTTATTTTTCCACTCAAGACATTGAATACCATAGAGAAGAAACAAGGCTCGAAATCTTTGTCTCCTTCGCCATTGGCCGAAAAGCTGCTGTCAAAGTCTAAAGAGCGAGAGAAGGAATGAGCATTGTTGCGGTCCTCCTTGTTAATCCGACAGTAAGCACAGACACAGAGAAAGGACAAGTCTGCTTCTACCGAGGGGCCTGTTGGCTGTTAAGAAAAGATCCTTGTCAGTGCCCGCTCTGGCGTTGTTGACCACAACCCCTCCTCCCGACCGTCGTTGAGAGACCAAGGTCAGGGCTTGGCTTAAGCGCTGATATACTTAGTATGGATGGTATGACGTAATCGCCTTCCGGCCAAGGCTCATCGACACAGATAGTCCTTGCTCCTTTGCAAAGCACCATTGACTCTTAGACTGTGCTAATGTCATTTTCTGAAATGATTTGACAGATTCTACCAGGATTAACAGTGCAGGCTGTTATTCTGCTAATGGGGCATTCTGGTACTCAGTCCCCATTGATGGGTTTTACTAGCATGTCACAAATTCTTGCCTGTCATCCACCGCCGGTGTCGCTGGTTCATTCTGGGTTCCCATCGCTCATCGTACTGGATGACTTACTAAGTGTAATATAATCCTGACCTCATGGATTTAGAGGAAAATATGAGGAAGAACAATTACCAGCACCTCGTCTAGTTCACCCTCTCATCCTGTCATGAGGACTCGATGGTTTATGTCTCGAGATCACCTCCTGAGGACCCGTCTTTCCAAGCCATGATGCAGCAAATGCAGTTTGCCATGGGCTTTGCTGTGGAAGAGGATGAGTCCACAAAAAGGAATCTCATGGGTTTCTGGAGGTGCCATGCTCCCCCTCCATTATAATTCCACCTCTATATCCTACATTAGAGGATGCTACTTTTAGCTGCGTGGTACAGACCAAACTCACTACCAGCAGGTCTTAGAAAGGCTGATAAGCAGTATCCTGCACCATCTGTTAAGCCTTATTATGCTAATGAACCACACTAAGGTGAGTGTTTAGGACTTCAGGGGGAGTGGAGACTCAACGGAGAAAGATTAAGGCAGGTATAGCCCAGGCAATGGCATGCTGTTTGAAGGAAGTTTGGAAAGGAAAGAGGAGGAAGAGGCAGCAGTGGTTCTGTTAAGAAGGTAGCAAAGGCAGTGAGCAGAAGAAAATAGCATTTAGTAAGTACAGGAGGTATATCTGGCATAACAAAGGGAGGGTGAAGGCAACTAAAGCACTGCCAGAGGGGAGGACAGCTAAGGAGGTAAAAAGGGACAGAACCTTCAGGTATGTGGGGAAAAGTGGAAGACAAGAGGAGGGATAGTGAGAATCAGGAGAGCGGGGGTACTGAACAGTGGAAGATCAAGAGAAAAATGAAATATTAATCGATTACTTCTACTTGTCTTTGTGGTAGAGGTTGTTGGGGGAGAGACCAGCATGCTGCAGTAAGCAACAGGAAAAGGGGGTAGTGGACAAGTCCGTTCTTGGTGGAGAGGGTCCGGAAGGGATTGAAAGCCTTAGAGGAGAATAAGGCGATGGGACTGGATGGGATTCATGCAAGTGTCCTAAAGGAACTGAGCACAGTGCTGGCTGCCCCTCTGGCGGTGCTTTTTGGACCTCACTGGAGATGGGGAAGTTTCTGAGGACTGGAGGAGGAGATGTGGTTCCTCTGCACAAGAGACAGCAGTAGGAGGATTCTAGCAACCACAGGCCAGGCAGTCTCACATCAGTGGTGGGGAAGTTAATGGAGACCAGTGGCGGAGCCAGGTTTGGGAGCATTTGGGAGCCAAGGGGGGCCATTTAGTCAATCATGGGCTCCTCAATGGGTACTAAACAGTGAATAAAGATGGTGGTAGGGCACCACTACTCACACTGGGGCAGCCAGGAGGGGCGACCGCCCCCCCCAGCTCCGCAACTGATGGAGACACTACTAAAGGACAGGCTTGTGGAGCACCTGGAGGCAGAAGGGCTACAGGACCAGTGGCAGCATGGTTTCGCAGGGGGCAGGGCAAGTCAAACAAATTTCATAGATTTCTTTGACTGGGTTACCAGGAAGATGGATCAAGGGAGACCACTGGATACAGCCTGTCTGGACTTCAGTAAGGCTTTCAACACTCTGCCACACAGGAGGATAGTTAAGCAACTAAGCAGCCTGGGGTTGGGGGAGAAAGTGGCAAGCTGGGTATCAAACTGGTTAAGAGGTAGAAGGCAAAGGGTGGTGGTAAATGGTAGCCACTCAGGCAATAGGAGAGTGACTAGTGGGGTACCACAAGGTTGGTGCTTGGGACCAGTCCTCTTCAGTGTCTTCATAGCGACATTGTAGGGGCTTGAGGATAAGATGTGTCTTTTGCAGATGATACAAAAATCTGCAACAGGGTTGACACTCAGGAAGGGTGCAGAGAAAGCAGAGGTATCTGAGGAATCTAGAGCAATGTTCTAGGGGTGGTAGCTGGGTTTCAGTGCCAGAAAGTGCAAGGTTATGCACTTGAGGCTCGCGGAACCAGGTGCTGTATAGAAGATAGGAGGAATGGAGCTTACAGTCATTAAGCAAGAAAGAGACCTAGAGGTTATCATATCTAATGACCTCAGGTTAGCTGGACAGTGTAATAGAGCAGTGGGAAAGGCTAACAGGATGCCAGAGTGCATTGGGAGAGAGATTTCTAGCAGGAGGAGGAGGTGGTGCTACCACTGTGTTGCTCACTGGTGAGGTCCCACCTAGAGTACTGTGTCCAGTTCTGGAGGCCACACCACCGCAAATACATTGAAAGGGTGGAAGTGGTGCAGAGGAGAGCAACCAAAATTATGAGGGGTTGCACGAGAGCCATATGAGGAAAAGCTGCATTAACTCAACATGTACTCCCTGGAAGAGGAGAGCAGAGGAGACATGATTGAAACCTACAAGTACCTCACGGGAGTGAACATGGTGCAAATGGAGGATTTAATTTAGAGAAAGGAAGACACTAGAACAAAGGGGCATGCAATGAAGCTAAGAGGGGGAAAATTTAGGAGAGATGTGCAGACATACTTTTTCATGGAAAGAGTGGTGAATGACTGGAACAGCCTGCCAGAGTAGGCTGTGGGGGCAAAGATTGTGGGATGCTTCAGGCATGGGTGGGATAGGCACAGAGGCATATTACGAAGAGGAACAGTGTTTGTGGGGGGGGGGGTGAGTGACACCTGTGACCAGCTAGGTTCAGTGGTGATGGAATCGGCAGGGACAAGGGGCAGACTGGATGGGCTTAAAGGTCCTTTTCTGCCAACAAAATCTATGTCACTATGTTAACGAACCAGAAACTCACTGTGTGGTCATCATGGCTTTTCATGACTGGTCTCCTGATAAAGAATCTAGGAGGCTGGATGTGATGGGTAAATGTATTTATGCCACTGCATCATTTGATGTTAGGATTGCAAACTGCACAGCCACATGATCAAACAACAGAACAATCTTTAGAAAGTTGCTCGTATTGCTGCTTATATTTTGTTTTGCTAGATAGCTCTGCCAAGAATGATCTGCCTAAAACATTATCTGCTGGTGCTGAGGTTGGCAAACATTTGCTGTACTCACTTATGCTGTCTCTGATGCTCCTGCCAGGGCTGCTACTCTGGCATTTGCTTGAGGAGATATTCTTGGCAAAGAGTTGCTAGCTTTTCTGATGATATGCAACAGGCAGTTTTAATGCTCCTTTCATTTTTATTTTGCTGTTAATCTGTTTCTCCACTTCCCTACAGCGCTCCCTCCTGCCAGGTCACCAGCTCCATCTCGCTCACAGCTTACCTCTGCGCTTTGCTCCACTGCTTGCCCCCACCCCGTGGGCGGGGCAGCAGGGATCCTAACCTGCCAGAATGGATCCGTGTGGCGGTTACTGCAAATCGCAGGAATGGGGCCTGCAGCGACTGGCATTCATCCTACCGAGCCATTTTCTCCCCTTCCCAAATGCTGCCGGCAGCGTGTAGTGACTTCCTATGGCGAGCGCGCATGCTCCCATCGCGACACGCCACGCTGGGTGTCGCCCCGTAACTGCCCCTTATGTGTGAACCACCAGTGCCGGCCCCCAGCCTCCCTTAGGGGTCAGGCATGCAGCGGACACCGTCCCACCCCCTCCCCGGGGGAGGAGAGCTGTCCTCAGGACGCTCGATCCTCTCCCTCCCCAGCCGACCCCTGGCGCCCGCTCGCACCAGGAACACGGGTTGCCGGCGTGGCAGGAGGTAAGACAGGATGCCTCCGCCCTCCATGCCACTGGGCCAGCTATGAAAGCTCCTTTTAAAGGAACAAAACTGTTTGATTATGATGTTGAAGAGGTCCTACATGGCCTTCAGTCTTCAAGAATGAGTCTAAGGTCTGTAAAATCCCTGTATCCCACTCCTGCTAGAGGTCATGGTCGTGGCTCATGTCCTCTGCCTGCTGTCCAAGGTAGCCATGCCTACTGTCAGCAGGGCCATGGCAAAGGAGGTGGCCCTATTCCAGTCCCTTCCCCCTGGTGCCATATAAAAGCACCCAAAGGAATCGGTTCCGGAGGCCCTGTGGTGATGTGATGTTTAGTGTAATGAAGACATTTGGCCTAATAAGATGTTTGATCTAGTGATTTTTCACTTAATTGGTTTAGTTCACCAAACGTCTTATTAGGCCAGATGTTGTCATGTTAAACCGTTACAGTTTCATCACTTGTCTTTGAGAGAGGGTCTGTATATGCCTTTCATGCCCCAGTTACATTATGGAGTGTGCTGCCTGTTTGCCATGGCCGATATCTGCCTATTTGTGTCTGTTTGTTCCTATACATCTTGGTATCACTTGCTGTGCTTGGTGGTGGTATCCGAGTATGTAGTTCCCAGCAGCCAGCTAGCTCAGTTGCACATGGTGGAGAAATTCCCTTTCCTTCTTTACGTCTTTAGGCAAAATGTCGGATTAGGCCAGTTGTTGCGTTACACAAAGCGTCACTAGGTTAAATGGACATGGCTAAATGTCATGTGGCTAAAATGTGTTTGTCCACACATCGTGGAACCACTTTCTAGTCCCAAAATAGACAGGGGATCTGCATCCTGTATTAGATCTCAGGAATCTCAACATGTGCATGGAATACAAAAAGTTTTGAATGGTATCCCTGCAAGCTCTGATTCCCCTTTTGTAAACAGGATTGGCTTTGTTCTATGGACTTGAAGGATGCATGCCTTCATGCAAAGATCAGGAAATCTCACAGACAATACCTCCACTTTATGCTGGAGGGGAAACACTATCAATTCAGATTATTGTTGTTTGTCTTGTCTTCTGTGCCACGGATCTTTTTTAAATTTTTTTAACTCTATTTATGGCACTGCCTTACCCTGAACTCTCCAGATGGACACATGGCTTGAAACCAGATCCACCTATCTGAAGTCCTCCACTGGACTCCTCTGGGGGCTCAGTTCTCCATCCACTGGCCCAGCCCCCGGCTCTGAGTCCCCAGGCGGGACCACCGTTACTCCTTTCTGGCACTCTGTCTTACAGTCTAGAAGAGCAGCCAGGCAGGGAGAGAACAGAGGAGGCGAATGGATAGATCCGACACTGGGCGTGGTGGCCAGCCCCTGGACCATCCTTCACCTATCAGGAGGCAGGAATTTTTTACTTACTTTTTTCCCCCATTGGCGTGGCGTGCAGTGGATGCCAGTGTGGGTCCACCCACAGACGTCCTGCCAATGCCGACCCCTCTACAGAACCATGCTACTGAACGAAATACGCCCAGCTGCCACTGGGAGCTGCTACTGAGCACGGTACACCCTGGATCCCACCCCAGGAGAAGAGAGCAGTCCTCCGGATGCTCAATCTTCTTCTTCCCCGTCGACCCCCGACAGCCCTGGCTCGTTCCCGAACCCAGGTCGCCGGCGTGGCGTGAGGTGTGGCGTCCAGCGCCTCAACCCTCAGTGCCACCGGGCCGGCCTGCGCCATGGATCTTTAACAAACGCTTGGTAGTAGTTGCAGCAGCCCTTCTCAGGGAAGGTTTGCATGTTGTTCCTTATCTGGATGACTGGCTCCTGAAGGCCAGCTCCAAGAAAGCTCTGTTACATACCCTAGTCACAAACCCATTCCTGGGGGCTAGGTCCACTGAGCTCACAGTGCCCACCCCTATGTGCAATCTGTAACAGGGAGGGGGGAGACAGGAATTCCCTCCATGTGTCCTCCTAGAGTGCTCGCTGAGTTCACAACTGAACACCCGCCATGAGGTCCTAGGGCTTTCTCTCTACTCTGGGTAAGGGCAAAATACAGTCTCAAGTCTGTAGCCAGGTAAGAACCTTCCTCGACTGCTGTACTGGGGGGGGGGGGACAACCAAGGTGTTACGAGCTCTTAAGGATTTGCCCTCATAAATCTGTTTGTGTCCTCTCCCACGGGGTGTGCAGCACCTAGCTCCCTCTTACAGACTCCTCCCAAGACCTGTTTATCTCCCTTACTTAAGGCACCCAGACTTCCCTTTCAGGATCCTAGTCTTGGTAGCGAATGGTAGCACTTCAGCAGTTTAAACAGGCTGGTCTCAGAACTGAATAAACCTTCCACCTTTACATACACACAAATCACTCACAAGCAGTTTTAAAAGCAAAGTGCTTTTACTAAATTACCTAAATACGTATCATACAAAATTTACAAATAAAAGATTTCAGAAATCTGATTACAGAATAACAAAACAAAGGTTGGAATCGTACAAAAAAAAAAAAAAAAGCACTGTGAAACTATAACTCTAGTTTCTACCTTGTCTGTGGATGACCAAAGTCCGTAAAAAAAAAAAAAGAGTTTCTGCAAGAGTTTTTGGTTTTTCTGTAGCCACTGGTCTGCAATCTGGCTTCTCTTGTGTGTCAGAAGTGTGTCCAAAATGCAATGCAAAAAGCCCTGAACTTCTCTTCTGAGAGCCTTTTATAGGCTGGGTCCGGCATCTGTACCACTGCTGTTTGTCGGCTGGTGGCCTTATCTTTATGGACCAGCAGGGGGTCTCTCTTGCTCTTTCCCAGTTTTAAGGGAATCAATATTATTGATTAGAGTTCTTACAGTTCCAGTATCCTTTGATCTTCCCCCATCCTTCCTGACTTAATAAAATGTAAATATACCATGACAGTTCCTGGAACTTAAGTAATTTTCTCTTGAAGTGTAATGTTTTATGTTAGTGGGAGATGGTTTCTCCCATCCTAAGATTTTATTACACCCGTTTCCCTATAATTGGCTAACCAGAGACATACATCCTTTTGAAATGGTATCTTGGTTTCCTGGCTAATCAGCCTGTTCTCAGATCACAGAGGAATGTCAAATTCTGTCTTTCCTATGTGACCTTTTCAGTAACACTGGGCATTCTTTTGGCAAACTTTAGTTTTGGCCTGTTTGGAATTTTGAAAGATAACCAGGTTCCTCCACATGTAACCCTTTTAAAGCATAAACAAAATCACAGAAAAAATATAACAGCAATCTGTCTGCAGTTATTATTACCGCAGTGGCCAAATCGCCACAACCCTGTTTCAGACACATCATTTGTTCGACAACTTGGGGGGTCACAGTGAATGTACCAAAGTCTGTGTTGACTCCATACCGAAGACTGCAGTACAAAGGAGCAGTCTTGGACATAGAAAAGGGATGTGCTGTCCTGCCACAGGACAGGGCAGATAATGTGACTGCCCAGGTGCACTTGGTATACAGGAACCACTATGTCTCTGCGAGAACAATGTTAAATCTCCTGGGTCTCATGGCTGCAGCAATAGTGACTGTTCCACTGGCATGTCTTCATATGTGGATCCCTCAGTGGACACTCTGGGTCCAGTGGGATCAGTTGACGGATGAGCTGGAACAAATAATTCTTGACACATCTCCTCTTTGCAGAGCATTGTTATGGTGGATGGATCGCGAAAACCTGTTGAAGGGCTTTCCATTCCTTGTATGATCTCCTGTATAAAGCCTCACCACATATGCATTAGGTTGTGGATAGGGTGCTCATCTCGGCCCTTACCAAACACAGGGGTCATGGACCAAGGTGGAGACAGAGCTGCATATAAATGTCCTGGAAATGACAGCTGTCCCATATAGCCTTCAGGTTTTGTGGATCATCTCTGCCCAGACCCCTGCTAATCCATATGGACAGCAACAGTGTGATGCATTACATCATTAAACTAGGGGGCACGTCTATGCCTTATGTAGGGAAGTAGTGAGAGTACAGTACTGGACGCTGTCTCATGGTCTTAAAATATCTGCTGTGTATCTCCTAGGTCTCCAAATCGTCTCAGCAGACAGGCTAAGCAGGTCCCAGTCAGTGGTTCATGAATGGGAACTGCTGACCTCGAAGATAATTGACCTCTTCGCAAGATGGGGTCATCCAGAGTGGGACCTTTTTGCATCCTTACACAACACAAAACTGCTGCATTTCTGCTTGCTCGCTCCAGGGCCTAGAATTTTTTGGCAAGATATGTTGTCCCTCTCTTGGAAAAGAAAATTCTTATACTCATCTACCCCCATTCCTCTAATACAGAGTTCTGCTCAAACTGGGGATGAGAGGGCCACTTTCATCCTCATTGCTCCTTTATACCTCGCCAGATATGGTTTCCACTCCTTCAACATCTGACAGTGGAGCCTCCTGTCCCTCTACCTCTGTGTTGGGGTCTTTTGTCACAGGACAAAGGGTCCCTAGTCCATCCGCACCTGAAGTCCCTACATCTGCATGCTTGGCTCCTGAAGACATAGCCATTGCATGTTTTGGGATATCCTCTAAGGCTGCTGATGTCCTGTTTGTGGCTCGGAAGTTTCCACCAGACATACTTGTTCCCTGAAATGGAAGCATTTTGATTTGTGGGCTGCTTACCAGAATTTAGACTCTTTTACATGTCCTGTGAATGCTGTGTTGGAATACTTGCTTTCCCTGAATGACTGCCCTGCAGTATTCCATGCTTAAGGTGCATTTGGCCATTGTACATGAGCTTTAGCCTGGATGTCCAGGGAATAATGCTTGGTAAAGTGTGAACTGTTTTCCAGGTAGCTGCTTGACATATCTCTAAATGGGACGCCTCTGGGTCGCAGCCAGAGAAGCAGCTGTACCTCTGGTAGAGTGAGCCCTCATGGCCTGAGGGGAACCTTACCCAGCTTTTCATAACAGAATTGGATACAAGAGACAATCCACCTGGCAATGGATCTTTAGTGGCAGGTTTCCACCAACCTCACCATAAGTAAGGAACAGTTGGAGGGAGTCAAACCTGTGACCCTTGCACCTCTATGTAGTAACTAAGGGCCTCTTCACATCTGTTGTGCAGCCTCCTCTCACCAGAGGAGGAATGGTCAGTGAAGTAAACAGGAGAGAAATAGATTGATTAAGGTGGAAACCGGAACCACCTTAGGCAGGAACTTTATATTAGTCCCAAGGACTACCTTGTCTCTGTGAAAGGAGATAAAGTCTGGCTCCACTGACAATGCTTGTAATTCCACGGCGCGCCTGGCAGAGGTGATAGCTACCAGAAACACAGTTTTCCAAGTCAAGAACTTAAGCTCAGCTGAAGACAAGGGCTCAAAGGGAGGTTGCATGAGCTGAGCAATGCAAACATTGAGATCCCAGGCAGGAGCAGGATCCCTGAATGGGGGGTTGGTGTGAAGCAATCCCTTAAAAAACTTGGAAAACACAGGGTGAGATGACAGAGGAGAGGACTTACCTGCTGAAATAAAGGCAGAGACAGCTGCCAAATGTACCTTCAGAGTAGCTGGTCTCAGCCCCAAAGTGTTTAGATGGACCATGTAATCTAGAACTGTGGGTAAATCAGCAGAGTCTGGGGAAATATTCTTTTTCGAACACCACTTGGAAAAACCTTTTCCATTTGGAGTTATAAGTAGCCCTGGTAGAAGGCTTCCTAGAAGCCTTGAGTATATCCATTACACCTTGAGAGAGGTGTAGGCCAGCAAACTCTAGCTCTTCAAGAACCAGGCCTTGAGATTGAGAGACTTGAGGTTCGGGTACCAAACCCTTCCCTTGGCACAGGTTAACAGATTGTGATTCTTGGGAAGGCACAGGGGAGGATGGACTGCTAAGGACAGAAGGAGAGGGTACCAGGGTTGCCTGGCCCAATCCGGGGCAATCAGAATTACCTTGCAGGATTGGGATCTGATTTTTACTAGCACTCTGAATAGGAGAGGGAAGGGGGGAAAGCATAGAGAAACTTCCCTTCCCAACTGAGGGCTAAGGCATCCAGGGGGACTGAGCCCAAGACTGGGTGCCTGCAGCAAAAGAGAGGAAGTTGATGATTGTCTGGAGCTGCAAAGAGATCTATTTGCGGGGTGCCCCATTTGGCAAATACCACTCCCAGAACCAGGGGATCCAGGGACCACTCGTGATGGCCCTGAGAGATCCTGCTGAGAGCATCTGCCAGGACATTGTCTTTGCCTGGGAGGTGAACTGCCATAAGGGATGTGTTCAGGAGTAAGCCAGAGACCACAACTTCATGAAGCTTCGGGTGCACAAGGTCGAGACCGAGAGTGCCCCCTGCTTTGTTGATGTACCACATTGTAGTGGTGTTGTCTGTTCTGACCTGCACAATTTTGTTCTGAACAGATTTGGAGAAAGCCTAAAGTGCTAGAAAACTGCTCTGAGCTCCAACAGGTTGATGTGGAGCAGAGATTCCTGAGGGGACCACAGCCCCTGGTGGTGAGGTCGCCCATATGGGCCCCCACCCCAAGAGGGATGCATCCGTAGTAAGGATTAATGAATGAGGCTGAGTGACGACGGAACTCCTTGTTCAGGTTCTCTGATCCTGCCACCACTGCAGGGCTTGGATCAGGGTTCGAGTTACTGGGATCAATTTGAAAGAGGATCCTTTCTTTGAGACCAAAAGGCCCTCAAATGAAACTGAATGTCTCTCATCTGAAATCTTGCTCCTTGCACTACTGCTGTGGAAGCAGCCATGTGTCCCAGGAGCTGCAGAAAATGTCTTGCTGGTCGAGAGACCTGAAGGGTGAATGAAGAGGCCAGGAAGACTAGGGTGTTTGCCCTGTCTAAGGGGAGGAAGGCCCTGGCTTCCTGGGTGTTCAGTTCTGCGCCTATGAAGGTTAGGAGCTGGACAGGCTCCAGCACTGACTTTGAGAGATTCAGGAGAAAACCTAGGGAAGCAAGCAGTTGCTGAGTTATCTGAAGATGTAGTTTGACCTGATCTGAGGATTGGCCCACTATGAGCCAATCGTCCAGGTAAGGAAAGATGGCACTCTTTTGCCTTCTTAGGCAAGCTACTGCTACTGTCAGGCATTTGGTAAATACCCTTGGAGCCGAGGTGAGTCCAAAGGGCATTGCTCTGAACTGGTAGTGGCCTGAGGACAGCTCGAACCTGAGGTACTTTCGATGGGAGCTTCTGATGAGAATATGGAAGTAGGCATCCTTGAGGTCCAGGGATGCTAGCCAGTCCCCTGGCCTTAGGGAAGGTAAAATGATCCCCAGAGTCACCATTTTGAACTTTGGTTTTGAAAGGTGCTTGTTTAGGTATCTGAGGTCCAGGATGGGCCGCCATTCTCCTGTCTTTTTTGGGGTAAGGAAGTACCTAGAGTACAAACCTTTGCCCTGATGTAGGGGTGGAACCCTTTCCACAGCTCTGAGAGCGAGGAGGTAGAGACCTCTGACTCTAAGGTGAGTGCCTCCGATGGAGATGCAGGAGGAAAAGATCTGGCTCTCATCTTCGGAAATTTTTTGAAGCTGAGAATCAGTCCCTGGCTTACTACCTCCAGGACCCACTTGTCTGATGTGAGAGACTTCCAGTCCTGGACAAGTAAGCCAGCCTGCCCCTACCAGAGGAGAAGTGCCCTGGCTACTCCATCAGGGTGCCTGCTTGGCAGGGGCTTTGGCTGAGGGGGTGGAAGCAGGCCTGCTTGAACTCCTTCTGCCCCTTCCTCTAAAGAATCCCTCTGGGTATAGGGAGGAAGAGGAGGCCTGAGCCTGGTAGAAAGGGCTCATGAAAAGGCCTGCCTCTGCCCTTGGGAAGCTGCTTCTGAGGAGTGGCCTGCCTTCTTGGCCTGTGCACTCCGATAGGTGGTCCTGTATTCATCCATTTTCTTTATGTAATTTCTGTTTGCCTCAAACAGAGAATTGCCAACCACAGGAAAATCCATGGCTTTGGACTGCATCCTGTGACAAGGTGGTGCATCTGAGCCAAGCCATTCTGCGAAGAGCCACAGAAGTAGCCATGACTCTGATGATACATCATTAGAGTCCACCAGAGCATGAAATTGCACCTTTGATGCCTCAATACCATCTTTAGCCACCTGTTCAAGCTCCTGGCAAGCTGGTCAGGGACTTGTTTGGCTAGAGCCAGCACAGTATCCCATCTGGATTTCTGGTATCTGGCAGCGTAAGCCATATAATTTGCTTGTCTGAGTCCCAAGGATGCTGCCATGTACTGTTTCTTTGCCATAGCATCAACCTTCCTGGAGTCCTTTTCAGGAGGATGTGAAGCTAGGGGAATATTTGCCTTGTCACAGGCTGCAGCCTGCACTACACCCACATGGCTGCATTGCTGTGTAAGAAATTTGTGTCAGAACTCGATAAAGTATACCTTCTGTCCATCCTTTTGTCTCACAGGAGGTATATAGTATGAGGAGTTTTTAAAACTTTTACTGTCTGCTTCCTGAAAGATTTATGAAGGGGAATAGACAGTCTCTTAGACTCTGGAATATCCATCATTTCTACATAATCAGGCTCTTCCTGGTCATCAACAGCTTCCTCAAGAGGAAGCTGAAGTTTCAGCAACCTTCTTATAAAAAATGAAGTGAGAAGGGGACTCAGACAGCCTGGGGGGGGGACCCCTAAAGGTCTGTCTGGGGAGGTATCTGGTTCAATAGGAGCCTCCAGATCTTTCAGACCATATTCACTTTCCTCAGTCTTCCCCACAGTTCATAAAATTCCTCGAAATCATAATCTTGAACCGGAGGAGCCGGGTGAACCGAACGTCTCCCAGATGGTGTCGGTTCAGGAACTGGGGAAAGAGACTGGACAATTTGAATTACTTTAGCTATCTCTTCAGCTGTTGGGGGGAAAAAACTTTTTCCACAGCAGCAGACTTTCTAGTCCTCTTTGCAGGAACTGGCTCCTCGGAGCCAGCTCTTCGTTTGCCAGAGGAAGTATCGCCCTGGTCAGAGGGCACTCCCTCCGGTTCCGTTGGCACCGAACCGGGCCGGCCATCTGGGTCAGTGGACTTTTTGGCCTCCCTTTCCCTGAGCCTACCAACTCTCTTCTCAACGGTGGCAGCAGGGAAATTCTTGCAAATCTGGCAGTCTGAATCGAGGTGGTCAAACCCCAGGCAATAAACACATGTGGTGTGAGGGTCAGCCTTGGCAAAGGCTTCCCCACAGACATCACAGTGCTGAAACCCAGTGGGCCCGGTTTTTCTTTTGGGTTTCTCAGACATTATGCCAGCCTAACCAAAACTTGCCCGTTTATGGCAATCGCTAAGAAGACACCCTATCGGTTCCCAACTGTGTCAAGGGCCGTGGAAAAACCGTAATGAAATCCGTTTTTATGAACCGATAGGAACCGAAACCCGACTCTAAAAGGACTAGTAATTCAAAAACACAACCTAATCGGTTCAAACCGAACCGATAAATGTTTTACAAGTTCCACACAGAAATCGTATGTAAAACTATCTATTACTTACGTTACCACAGACAGAGCTTGAACCGAAATGGCTGCGATTAAATTAGGACGAATTTTAAACTTTTTAAACCGCAAAATGAACCGAGCAAAAGGAGAAATCTCCGGAGCGACTGTTCAGTGAGGCAGAGTAAAGAATCTGACGGTTTAGGTTTGAAAGCACACAGACAGAGCTTCCTTAACCGAGCTCGCGCTCAAGATTCCATGCCTTCATGGAAAGTTAACTATTTCACCTCCGGAGCAGTTCAAACCTGCGGTCATACTGCAATTGTCATAATATAGCAAGACTTCATGTTGTTTGAAATACCCCTTTTTAGACATACCATCTATTTTTCAGGAATCCTTCTCAGGTGGGTGAGAGGAAAGAGAGACCCTCGCCTTTTCACAGGCTGCCTGTTGGACTATGCCTTGGTGGTCAGGGTGAGAATATAAAAACTCAGCCCCTTCCCTGTCCAACTGATATTTCTTATCAGACTTCCTATCTAAAGGAGGAACAGAGTTAGGAGTCTGCAAAATCTTTAACAAGTCTTTCTTTAAAAACTTGTTAATTGGCAGGAGTATCTTTTTTGTGAGTGTTAAGCCTATCATTTCTATGTATTCGGCCTCCTCCTCCTCATCATCATCAATGACCTCTGTAGTGGCCAGGTCCAGAGCATCTACTATCTTTCCAACGAAAGAAAAATGTGAAGAAAAATCCACTGGCCTAGGAGGAGAGCCGAACTCCTGCTCAGGTGACATTTCTGGTTCTATAGGTTTATCTTGCTCAGGCTCCATTTCCTCAAAATCATCAAACTCAGACTCCTGTGAAATATCAGGAGGAGCAACTGGAGTTGGAGCCGTTAGAGGAGTAGGCTGAACAGGCAAAATACCTTGTAAGGCCTGCATAATTTTCACAGACTGGGCTGTCTCCTCGACAGATGGCAGGCTGTGAGGCACAGTGGTAACCCCTTGGGGTGCAGGAGCCTGGGGTTCCATGTGCCTTGTTTTCTTGGGTCTTTTTGGAGGGGGCCGGAGAGTCAGCCGAACCACTCCCCCTTTTTAAACTGCCAGAAGCACCCTTATCAGGACTGGTTACAATAGGTATAGCAGTTTCACCCGCATGTTTGGGAGGCTGGTTAGAGCTTGATGGACCACTGACCACTCTTTTCTTAAACCTTTCCAGTCTTTTTTCAACAGTTTTCTGAGGAAAGGACTTGCAAATATCACAGTCTGCAGAGAAGTGTTCAGACCCTAAGCAGACCAAGCATAAATCGTGTTTGTCAGCTTTGGCAAACACTTCCCCACACTTGACGTAATTTTTTAAAACCTGGGGGACCAGTCTTTTTCTTTGGTGTTTCTTGTAACTCCATTTCCAGGAGAAAAAACCACAACCGTTTAATTAGTATACAAACTAACGTTTTTTTTTGTTGTTTTTTTTTGTCGGTTCAGGAACCGATTAAAGTTCCGAGAAAGAACCAATGAAATATGACACCGAACCGGGTCAACGGTTCACAGAAACCAGGTTATCGGTTCAAAAGAACCGACCGCACGGTTCCTCAGAAACACAAATAATAAACTAAAACTTGGAAAAATAATACTAAATAATGGTGCATAAACGCTGAAACTAACTAGAGAAACCTCGGTTCCTCAGCGGCTATACCGAACCATGAGGAACCAAGAAAAACTACAATTTTTAACCGTAAATAAAATTAAACTAGCTTAAAATATTACAGAACTAAACTATAACAATAAATAAAGGCAGCAGTTCAAATATAGACAAAAATATATTTAAACTGGGAGCTACTTGAACAGTCTAGAGACAGATCTCCAGGCGTCTGACTTGTCAGGCGGAGTAAGAAATCTGAGACATTGATGGAACACTGCAGTATATAAAGGCAGCAGTTTGAATATGTGTCTCGAGCAACGACAGCTTCTATCATTTGCATAAGTTCCATTTCTCCGGGCAGCTCTATTTAGGAGGCAGACTGCATACAGTTATGAATATAGAAGAATACACTGGGTTAGAAGGCGACCTTGAGCGGAATAGTTTCTTCTTCGACAGGGAGGCCAAAGAAGAACTTGAGGTCGAACGGTGCCGAGTCCTCAACGAGGATCAAGAATGGGATCACTTTTTGCGCTTCGAAGACCGCCCATCCCCCGAAAGCACTGGACTGCCTGTAGTCAGACTCTCCGTAGAGGGTGTCAGACCAGACCCAGCGCTGCTGACAACACAGCTTTCATGCGAAGTCTCCCTACCATCACCTGCCTCGCTCATAGTCAACTCAGTCGAGGAAGTGCTGAAGATTTCTCTGAAGAAAATTTACTTGTTAACTTATTTACTTATTTTCCTTAACTGATAAAAGTAATAAAACTAATCAATATTGAAACTCTATAGCTGCTGTCATATAGATGTGAAGTTTTGACTCCTGGTGGGCGAGCGACATCGTCACTGAAGTGCACTTGATGGCAGGGGAAAAAAGGAACTGAGGCAGTTGAAAAGTCAATGCCGAGGTAGCCTATATGGCGTGAGCCAGGCTCGCAGCACCACGCATGCGTGGTCTTACCCCGGCGCCGGCCCTCCTGGAGATTTTTGGCTCCCGCTAGGTCCTAGCACCACCGGTATACTCCCATTAGTGTGAATGAGTGGTGGAGACTTTATGTCCAGGAATATCCTATTTTTCTAACAACCTAGATTCAGTTCACTATCCACACTTAGTCAGACCTTCCTTTGGGTTCACAGTAGGAAAGGGGAAGGCATGCACCACATATTTTTAGGTGAATATAGACTGGAGAACAAAGGACCCCCAAAACAGTGTCCCGGCAATGGAGCATATTAATGCTGTGATGGGATATGAATGTGAGTGAATCAGACTAGGACACAGCCCTACACATCTCTGGAATGGGGATGTGCTTAGCAGTAGCAACACTGGAAGCAGCATGTCTCACCACTAAGATTCTGACTGTGAGTCCAGTTGTGCAAGGCATTTCTTGTGTTTTCTTAACAAATGATCCAGTCCTTTAAAAAATCTGGGAACCACTTTCTCCTGGGCCACCAAAGGAACACCGGATTTCACCTGGTATACCAAAATGGCAGCCAGACGCACTTAGGGACACAGCTCAAAGCCCTGACTAGGAGAACAACCAGAGGCAGTTGAGGATGAGCTTCATCGAGCTAGAAGGTGGCACCAATTCATGATCTATGCACCAGAAAAAGAACCTCTTCTACTTACAACTACAAATATTATGAGCCGATGCCTAATTAGATGCCTCCACAATCTTAAGAATGTCACTGGAAAACTCAAGGGCTTGGAACTCTATCTGCTCTGGGACTGTTAGGTGAAGGGACTACAGCTCTAAATGGCTCACTGTCCATCCTCGAACCCTGCAAGAAGGTCCAGAAAGAGTGGCAGAGCCACAGTGGCTTGCTGTTGAGGAGAGTCTTGTTCCAGAGCTGGTGAGGTCAGTCTTGAGCTATTAGGATAGGGATGTCTGGTCCCTCCAGATCTTGAGGACCACTTTGTGGACCAGAGGAAATGAAGGGAAGGCACACAAGAAACTGCCTGTCCACAACCGGGCAAACGTGTCCCCTGGTAGGGTACCCTGCTGAAGGGATGGGTGCAAAACAACCCCAGCTTCTTGTTTTCCCAGAAGGCAAACAAGTCCACCAACAGTTTTCCCCAAACAAAGAACAAGTGGGAAATCACCTTTGGATGCAGCCATTACTCATGGAAAGCCTTGACCACATGACTGAGGGTCTTTGTGAGCTGGCTACTTGCTCCCGCCACATTGACTATTATGAGGTCTGCTGGTCCTAAGTGAGCCACGGACCATGTCCACAATGACTCCTGGTACAGCTGAAAGAAGTGCGTGCCATCCTGTTTGTTTAGGTACAAAGTACCAGTATAGAGTGCAGCAGACTGACGCGTATTCTGGACTCACTCGTGACCAGATGCCATGTGCGCTGCTGTCCTGCAGGTGGGCTTCCCTAGCCCATTAGGGAAGCATCTATGATCAGCACAACCAAGGACTATGGATGGAAAATTGGAATTCCCTCCAAAAGATTTGGTGGGGATGGCCACCAAAGGATGGCTTCCTGCATCAGCTGGATCACCCAAACCAGTAGGTCTAAGGCAGAGTGTGTCTGGGTCCACTGGCGCCCCAGTTCCCACTGGATGGTTCTGGTATGCCAGAAGATCCAACAAACCACGACTGTGGTACCCACTACGAAGCCTAGGTGTATGAGGAAATTCTGGGCCAGTTGTGATTGCCCAACCCAAAATGAAAGATTAAATGATGACAGATCCTCGATCCTGCCCAGAGGTAGGAATGCAATGACTTGCAGAGAGTAGTTATGCCCCTACAAAAACAATCACCTGCTTTGGAGTCAGTTCAGATTTGGCTAGGCTGATAAGAAGATCCAGCTGCTGGAATGTTTGGATGGCCAGGCCCCTGACCCATTCCACATCTTGCACCAAACTGTTTCTGAGAAACAGGTCATCAAGTTAGGGGAACACCTTGATGCTCCTGTGACAGAGGAAAGCTTCCACTACCAACACTTGGTGAACACTATGAGAGCTAAGGACAGGCCGAATGGCATGGCTAGAAACTGGTAGAGGGTTCCATCCACTGAATATAAGGAACTGTCTGTGTGATGAGGTCCAGGGAGCAAAACCAAGCTTCTTGTTCCAGGGCTGCATGATCAGATTCATACCTATTATTCAAAACTTTGGTCTATGGATGAACTTGTTTAGGTCTGTAGATCAAGCATGGGGCACCATCCCTTCAACTGCTCTGGTACCAGAAAGTACCACAACACAAATCCCTACTGCATTTGAGTTTCTGGGAAAGGCTCTATCACATGATGTGTTATCAGCTGTTGTACCTCATTCCAAATAGCACTAAGACTTTAGCAAGAGCTTGTCTTTCAAAAGTGAACAAGACAAACATGGGGGTAGAACTGCAAACTCCAAAGACAACCCCAAACCTACTACTTCCAATACCCATCTGTCTGAGGTAACAGCAGACCACTGAGGGAGGAAGTGGGAGAGTCAGCCCTCAACCTGTAGCACGGACTGTGGCGGGGAGGAGATGGGGCCACTCATCCCATCAATCTTTGCTTTTGAAGGTCAATCCAGAGGCCTGACCACCAGACGCACTGCCTCTACCACCCTTATGCTTGCTTTTCCAGAGTTTTTACTGAAAGACATGGCTGGGCTTTATTGCTAGTACTGCTGCCTCTGTTGCTACTGTGGTTGCTGTTTACCATGAGTCCCACAAAAGGTACCATGAGGGGAGCGGCTGCTCTGCAGGCACTGTTTCACAGTCTGCTTAGTAGTTGAAACCGAAGTAACAGGGTTAAGGGTGACACTGGACTTCTTAATCCTAGTCAGGTGCTTCTCGACTCCCAGTTCCAACATATCTGTTCCTGTAAAGGGAAGCTCTGCCATACTCTGCAGTACTTCTTGCGTCAAGGGTGATGCAGCCCCGCCCAGCTTCATGTGGAGACCACCATTGCTGCAGCCCTTGCCTACCTGTTGGCTAAATCCAGAGCCATCAGCAGCTTGTTCTTTGCCATGGAGAACACTGTGTCCTGAATGTCTGTGAGGTTCTGCTGGCTACACTCCAGGTCGGAAAGAGGTTCCAACAACTCCACACAACTGGCCTGACAAATTCCCAGGGAAGACACGCAAACACTTTGTAACCAAGGTGGTTCTGTCTTGGGCTCTTTGCCCAGGGACTTATCCAACTCTCCATGCATTTTATCCCTAGTGGAATACAGCGACCACCACCAACCCTTCTGGAGAAGGACAACTCATAAACCTGAATAGCCCACCCCCTCCCAACAAGGTGGGGCCTGGCAAGAAGCCATCACTGCCAGATGCCAAGTGTAGGACCCAACATGGCAGCAGCAATAGGAAAGTTCATTCTAGTGAGGAATCTAGTTCCAGGATATCAAGCAGTGGGTAGCTGTCTCTGTTCTGAATCTCCTCCAGGCCAGTGATACATACATCCTTGTCCAATAATAAGGTGAAGAAGAAATGGTCGCCAGCAGCAAGCATTTCAGTTGTTAGACTGCATCATAGTTGGGGCGTCAAGTAAAATGATGCCAACTCATCAAGTCTTAGTATAGCTGAGAGGAAGAGAAAAAACTACTGAAATACTGATCTGCCCGATAACTTTGCTGGTCTGCTAAAACAAACTAAAGGTTTTCGTTCAGAGCGGATCTGCGGCGGGAAAGAACTGAAGTGGAGCTTGGGACTGCCCCCTTTTGTACCATGGCCGACGTCAGGGATGGGCCTTGCTGGGTACTGCTAGCTAAGAGTTTTTTCTGGTGGGTCCTAAAGCCTGCGGCGTTAGTCCTAACAGTAATAGCCTGCTGCAAGGGCTCAAACTTGAAGTAAGATCACTAGATGCTGATGATGTGAACTGACCACCAGTTCAGCTGGGGTGACCAACACTGACAATGCATAAAGCAGGTCTGTTTGAGACCCGGAATTCTTAGTGGTGCCCACATCGGGGGTTGTGGAGGTTGGGAATAGATTAGAATAGGTTGTTGAGGCACCACTGGAAATGCTGGAGGTGGAAAAATCAGATGCATGACTGAAGTCAGCACTGGAGAAAGGAGCAGCCATGGCTTGGCCAGCCCATCCGATGAGACTGGTAGACCTCAGTCATGGGCATACCCTTTATATACCCACTGCTGCCATGCTGCCTTCTTTCACATGCGAAAAGCCTGATGTAGATGACAGGGGCCTGACTATAAGGATGATGGACTGCAAGACAACTGCTGTAGTCAGTGGCAATGTTCAGAATGAGATGGAAAACGCAACCCCGATCTCAAGCTTTGATAATCCCATCAGCAAGGCACTGGCTCCCCCAGGGGACCAGTTGTACTGGCAACAGCAACAGGGCCAACAGCAAGAGTGGAGGCTGGAAAGGTGAAGGTTCAACCAGGAACTTGTTCAAACTCATTTCTCCTGACATAGGTAGGGCTGCTGTCAGCACAGGAGTTCACAAGAGTGAGGATTCTTCTTCCTCGATGGAGTTATGGTGGCCCAGGCACTGTGGTTCGGCCAACACACTGACCAAGGTCGAGACCTCTGGTTGCCCAGATGTACTCTCTAGGTGTACACATACGGGTTCCATGGGCAGTACGACCTCCTTAGGGCTCATTCAGAAAAAGAAAACAAATGCCGGTGCTCGGACAACCGGCACTGACTTTTCTTCTTCTTGCCTGTGTCATCTTGGAGAGGACTCGCAATCAAAGACTGAATGGATGACAAAGTCACAAAATCCCTCATAATCACGAGCAGTGGGATTATACATCACCAGCTCCTCCTCAACCATCAGATCTTCATAGAGAGTCTGGGGTTTGTTGTCCTCCATGGACACTAACTGTGAGGTTGAAGCCAGTGTAGCACACAACCCATTGACCATCCCTGGCCTACCTTTGAGCTCCCACATCAATGATCTTTGAATGCCTGCAGGGGCATGGCCTGGCACCACAGGTAGTTGTCCACATCATGGGAAATTCCTAAACAGTAAACGCAGGCATCATGGCTGTCGGTGATGGACAGGGTGAATCAACATGCATCTATTAAATCCTGGCTTCCTCTACTGTTCCACAGTGGCATTCAATAGAGCAGTGAGCCACAGTCAAGGTAAACATAATGAGTTGACAGGAGAAACAAAAACTTTAAAAAAGTGAGGAAAAAAAAGCCAGAAAACTTTGCACAACCAAATTCACAAGCAGGAGTTGTGAAGTACAAGACTTGTTCTTTCCAACTGAAAAAAAGATCTGAGAGCAGTGGGGGTGGAGCCAGAATACCACTTAATGGACTGGTAGGAGGAGTCAAGCTTGAAGACTGTTCCAGTGATTTAGGATGCTCAGTACCTAAGTGTGGACAGGGAACAGTAGTAATTCATTTATTATTATACAAGGAAAGGCTAACAACCTTTGAGCAATGAGCTTATTTTCAAGGGTGTCCAGGTTTTGACAAAACTAATAACATTAAACAGTGCATATGACAAAAGTACATTAAGAGACCATGCAGATGTATAAAAACCAAAAAGTGACTTGGGTAATGATTAATTTTGTTTCATACGTAAACCACTTCTTGACATTTACCTATAGCCTGTAGCGGTACCTGCAGAGGATAATAAGAACACCTGCACTCACTGTTTGAGAACTTCCCACGATGTGAACAGCTACCAGTAATAAATCTAACTAGTTAGAAATCTAGGTCTGTCACCTTCATAGCGCATCAACACTGAGACCTCAGTGACTGTGACATCATGACTAACCCTTAACAGCCACCTTCAGCCAGAATAGTCAAGAGTAATGTCACAATGCTGATATTATATGAAGGGGAATAGCTGCAGTACCCCTCCCATCTCAGGGCCCTGGTGGTAAGTATCGGGGAGTCAATTCCACTGCCATCCAGTATGCAGGAGGTAGTGGACCACAGAGCTGAGACTGGTATTACATACAGAAGGAATTTAAAAATGAAAAATGTTGGCTTCCCTTGTTGGCATGCCTGCGGATTCTAGGGGAATGTTAAGAGGTGGGTCACATAAGATTATTCACTGGTAACTAGTTTCTAGGAGTGGCATATAATTCACATCCACACTCTGGCAGTTTCACTGGAAATGCTGATTTAGACATCTTGAAGCTAAGCTCCTCCCACCACATGGGCAGTATACCCTGACTCTGCCCCATGATGTCAGATCTTTGCACACTGAAAGCAGGGTTCCATGTGCTACTTGCCATGGGAGGCTGGGTAGATTGTGTGGATGTGAACTATATACCACTCCTAGAACTATGGGGTGTGGATATAGTTCACTGTCTACGCTCTGGCAGACTGCTACCAGTTCTCGGGGAGGAGGGAGCAAGATGCACACCTCTACTTGGCGAACAAAGATTGGAGATCCGAGGTCCCAAAAGCAGCATACCGATGAGACTCGAGGAGGACACCATAATGGGAAATGAAGTTCTGTGCCAACTCCCAGGTAGCAGTCTCGCACATTTCCTGGACAGAGACCTCTCTGGAAGAAGCCACCAAGACAGCAGTATGTCTGGTGGAATGGGCCTTAAGCCCTACAAGAAGCAACCTACAGCAAATCTCGATGCAGGGTATGATCCATGTGCCAATCGTCCGCTTTGCTGCACGTTTGCTAGGTGTGTTTTCAACGTATGTCACAAACAGCTGGGGAGCCTCAACCCGAACTTCTACCATGCACTCCTTGTAATAAGAGAGCACCTGCCACAGGTACAGCATAAGGAGTCTGTGTCTGGTCTCCAAAGATAGATTATTAAAGTAGACCAGAAGGTTCATCACCTGGTTAAGGTGAAACTATGGAACTACCTTAGGGAGGAACGTCGGGTGGAAGTGAAGGATGACTCTGTCCATGTGGAAGGCCAGATAAGAAGACACCACTAGAAGCACCTGCAGCTTTCTGATCCTTCTGGCTGACATAATAGCTTCCAAGAAAGCTGTCTTCAATGACAGGTAAGACATCTCGCACCTGTACACAGGCTTGAATGGCTTGCCCATGAGCATAGCCAGCACTAGCAGTACATCCCATGGCGGTAGTGGTACACAAATTGGAGAGGACAGGTGGTCCAGGCCACTGAAAAAGCACCCAGACACCTTCTCCTCTACTACCATCAGCTTACCAGCCCACGCCTGGTAAGCCAAGATACCTGGACACAAACCCAGGGTTGAATAGGGGGGTCCGCAGCTTTCCTGATCACCTCTAACTAGAGAGCCAGGCATGTCGGTACGACCGACACAGAGGCAGTGGACCCAAGATCCCCATGGGGCAATGGCTCAAAAAGGGGAAACCGCCAGGATCCACCCTTAAATACCTCCAGAACGAGGTGCGGAGCCATCCCCCATGGGGAAACCCGGGCTGGGACGACGGGGCCGGGGCAGTGCCCCTTGGCCCGTCACTGAACAGGCTCACAGGGGGAAGGAGCTGAGGAGCCTCTCGGTCTCCTGCCTCCCTGCTTCCTTTTGGAGGAAGACGCTGGACTGGCAACAGGCTGCCCAGCGCATGCCTGCTGGCCCTTATGCTGGGCCGGTGGGGCCCCAGGGCTCAGGGGGCAAGGCTTACGCAAAGGCTGACGGCTGCCTTGACCTCCGGGCGAGAGTGACCGAGTCTGGAGTGGCATCGACTTCGGCCCATGGATATATCCCTCCACCCAGGGCTGAAAAGGTCAGTCCCCAAGAAGGGGATGTCCGCCAACTCGTGCTGGGTTTCCAAAGAGAAGGAGGATAACCTCAGCCACGCCCTGCGGCGCATGGCCACTGCGGCCGCCACCGATCTGGCACAGCAGTCGCCTAGATCCAGAGCCGCCTGAGCTGCTAAGTCACACCGCCCTATTCCTCTGGTCCCGCACCTGCTGAACCGTGGTCCGCAGGTCGGCTGGGAGATGAGGGAGGACCTCGTCCAGGGAGCCCAAAAGGGTGTGGGAGACATGTGCCATCAGTGCAACCGAGCTGGCCTGACGGAGGCCTAGGGAGGACGCAGCGTAAACCTTGCACCCGACGTAGTCCATCCTTCTGGACTCCTTGTCAGGGGGTCTATCCACATCTCCAGCGTTTCCAAGACATTGGAAAACGTTGTCGGTGACTACCCCTTCAGCCGAGGGGTGCTCCGAGAAACCGGGCAGAGAACCGACAGGGACAGGGTACCTCCTGAGCCACCCTGGCCGAAGGCGCAGGGCAGGAAGTAGGCCGCCGCCATAGCTCCAAGGCTGGGCCCACGATAGCCTCAGCCACTGGGAAGGCCTCCGAGGGAGAACCCCCTCGTTCCAGAATCTCTGTAAGGGGGTAAGGTGCCCGATTGGAGACGGACTCGAGTTGCATCCCAGTGAATTCTGAAATGAGCTGAAGCAGACCCTTCGAAGACGATGGGCTGTCGTCTACTGAATGTTCCTGGGAAGACCCCAGATCCTCCCTGCTAGGAAACATAGCAGGGCCGCTCAGGCTCCGGCGGGTCTGCAAAAGCTGCCGCAGGCCCAAGGCATTTCTCGTCACCGGGGCGGGCAGGAGTGAAATTGGGCGACCTGAATAACAGGTCACAGCATGGTTTCGAATCTTCATCAAGGCGGAGGGTAGCGAGGGTCGACGAGCAACTGGCCCTGGAGAGGCTCTCGATCGATTTGAACGGTTGCCGATCGAGCGGCATCTGCTTGCTATCCGGAGAATGAATCGGGGTCGATTGATACCCGGACAACAACTGCTGTCGCCACATAAGTTCCTCGTAACACCAACACCAACGGCATCAAAACCGCTCCTCATCCGAGGAGGGGGACGAGGAAGAATGGCAAAGCCACTTAACTCGGTGCCTCGACCGAGAACGCCGAGATCGGCTAGACCGAGAGGTTGACCAAGACCGAGACCCAAATCCTCGGGGGGGACCGAGGGCGGGCCTGGGAAGAAGCGGGATGCACCCGCTCCTCCCTCGGCTCGGAAGAAAGGACCGAGGGCTGTCAACCCGAAGGGGAGGACAGAGACTCAGCCTCTGCAGAAGGCAGAGGGATGACGGCACCAGAAGACCCCCCAAAAGACGGGTCGAGAGACTCGACAACATCGATGGGGGACCTGGCCGGCTGACCTGACGGGGATACCGTGAGGCCAGTGGCTGAAGCCGAATCCTCGACCGAAGTCGAGTGTCGGCCGATGAGGGAGGGGGAGAGATCCCGCTCCCGCCGACGAAGAGACCCCGCCTGCGGCCCTTTAGCCTTAGGCCGAGCGGCAGGGTTTCCAGGTCCCTCTCCTGAGGAGAGGGAATGACGAAGCTCCTTGAACGGAGCTGCATGAGATGAATCCAAGGAGAGTGGGATAAGCGCCGCAACCGAGGGGGGGGGACCGCCCCTTCCCTGGCAGGATCAAACTGCAGAGAAACAGTCGAAGCAGACGCCCGCCGGTCTGAGGGAATCTCCGGAGCGGAAAAAACTACCGGATGTCCGAGCCCCGAACGGGCTGCGCGGTCCTCCAGAGAGCTGACCGAAAGGTCAGAACAGAAATTGCAAGCCTGAGGATCATGATCCAAGTCCAGGTAATAAACGCACGTGGAGTGCAAGTCCCTCCTGGAGGAACTAACCGTGCGCCTCTCGGGGCCGGAAAAAGCCATCGCCATAGCGAAGAAGAAAAGATCGAAGATTCAGAAAGGACACTCAATGAATTCGAAGACCGAAATTTTCAGGAACCAGTCGAAAACGCAGAGCGCTAAGGAGGGAACCTGAGCTTCCAAGCGGTAAGGAAGATCTGACATCATGGGGCGGAGCCGAGAGTTTTACCACCCGGGTGGGTGGGAGGAGCCAGCTTGAAGACCTTCCGGCAAGATTTAAAGCGGCAAGGGACCTGCCAATAAGTCTGGATGAACAACATATCCATGTCCCTAGAACTGCCTTAGTTTGACATTCTCCCAGAAGGCAAACAGATCTATCAGAGGAGTGCCCCACAGAGAAAAAGAACAGGTATGTAAGAACTAACCATAACAGATCTTCAAGAAAAGCTACTCCATTAGGCCACACCTCTGGAACTATAAGCAGTCAGCGTCAGGACCACTCGGAAACTTTTTGCTAGCCGGGAACTGCTAACAATGAAGTGCAATATCAACGCATATATAAGTGTGGGCGGCCCCATCAATTTTCAGTTCCCCACCAGAGATTAGTCTCAGAGGACCTCCAGCCCTGAGGGACTAGGAGATGACAGCAGCACCAGGCATACAAGGAGAGGCATGGGGCTGGAGGTAGGATGTATGGAGTAAGGTTTTAGGCACAGCATCTGATATAACCCTCACTGAAAGAAAAAATGGAAAGGAGGGAAGGTACAGCATGGACTAATGGAGGAGATTCGGTTGAAGAACTACAGTTACAGTAAGTTCTTACGTAACTGTTCTATCTTCTTCGAGGATATCTCCTCCATTAGACCACAGCTTTGGAACAATTCCCACGCAGTACACAGTAAGCCTGGAGGATGGCATAGTCTGATACATGATCATTACAAAAGCCTTTGCAGTACAGCAAGTCCAAAGCCAGCATGTCTATGAGACACGATGACCAGACCGTAATGTTTAGTGAAAGTATGAACAGTGCTCCATAAGACTGCAGCACATATGTCAGCAGCAGTGACAGTTTTGAAATAAGCAACAGAAGTGGGCATACACCTTAAGAAGTGACCACGAGCAGCACCAGGAAGTTCCTCACCGTACTTCCTATAACAGAACATAATACAATGTGCCAGCCATTCAGTTAGGTATTGTTTAGACATAGGAACGTCCTCTTTCCCAGGAATGGACAGAACAAAAAGCTGAGAGGACTTTCTGCAGTCCTCAGTGTGAGCAATAGTATCTTAGTATTCTACAAACATAAAAAGTATGCAGCAGTGCCTCATCCTGGTAGGCATACACAGGACAGTATGCAGGAAGGTATTTAGACTGATTCAGTCTAAATTCAGATACCATCTTCACTAGAAACTTAGGATTCGTATGCAAAGAGACTGAAAACTCGAATAAGGAGGCTCACACATTAGAGCCTGAAGCTCAGAAATCCTTCAAGCAGAGGTAATCACAACTAAAAATGTTTTACATGACAGGAAATGTAAGCCATTACTTGTGTCAGTCTCAAAATGAGCCAACGTCAATCTTTCAAGAACCAAATTCAATTCCCAAGGCAGGATAGAGGTTTCAAATGAAGAATACCACTTAGAAATGTATGGGACATGTCAAGCTGGACACCATATAACCACCAACAGGGGCATGGAAAGCTGATAAAGTGGCCAAATGCACCTTAAGAAAGGAATACTGTGGCCACAGTCAGACAGAGAAAGCAAGTCTTCCAACACAGCATTCAAAGGGCATGTAAAGGGGTCTATATTTCAGGAAACAGACCACAGAGTGAATTGCTTCCATTTCAGGGAATAAGTATGTCAGGTAGAAAGCTTCCTAGCTGCAATCAGGACATACCCCGAAACGTGTAATCACTATGTCTTCAGGAGCCATGCATGCAGGTGTAGGGATTTCAGGTCTGGATGGACCAGGGATCCCTTTCCTTGAGACAGATCCCAACAGAGGTAAGGGGATAGGAGGCTCCACCGCCAGATGCTGAAGGAGTGGAACCCATATCTGGCAAGGACAGAAAGGCATGGCGAGGATGAGGGTGGCACTCTCCACCCACAGTTTGAACAGAACCTTCCGTATTAGAGGAATGGGGAAAATGCAATGCACATAGGAATTTCCCCTTCCATGAGAGGGACAGCATGTCTCGCCCAAAAAACTCTAGGCCCTGGAGCAAGTGAGCAGAAATACAGCAGTTTTGCACTGTGTGGGGATGCAAAAAGATCCAACTCTGGACGACCTCCATGTTGTGAGTAGGTCGTTTACCACAGAGGACAAATCAAATCAAATTTATTTCTGAAGCACTTTTCACAAAACCAAAGCACATATACAATATAAAACACATTCAATCAGATAAAAGATATAAAATAAAAAGGCAGCAATAATAAAACTAGACATTATCCTCAACATGCCAGGCCAAATAAATATGTTTTTAATGAGGATTTAAAGGTCTCAATGGACAGGCACTCTCTAATACGATGAGGCAGAAAGTTCCACAGAGTCGGGGCTACAAAAGAAAAAGCCCTAGCACCTGATGTCTGAAGACGGACCCCGGGAACTTCTAGCAATCCCTCGTCGTCGGACTAGAGTGGGCGGAGGGGGCAGTAAGGCCAAAGGAGGTCTTGCAAGTAACCCGGTCCCAGTCCATGTAGGGTCTTATAGGTCAACAACGTGACATTGAAGGTGATCCTCCATTGCACCAGCAGCCAGTGCAGTTCGCGCAGCACAAGAGTGACATGGTTAATTCTTGACAACCCTGTCAACAACCTGGCCGCAGCATTCTGGACCAGCTGCAGGCGACCAAGATCCACCCCCGGTAACCCTAGGTATAGAGCATTGCAGTAATCAAGACGAGAGGACACAAAGGCGTGAACCAATGTAGGAAGGTCTTCAGGCAGAACAAGGTGCTTTATCCGGACAATGTTCCTCAGATGATAAAATGAGGACTTGACAACTGCTGACACCTGCAATTTTAGCGTCAGTTTATTATCAAGCACAACACTCAGATTCCATACCCATTCAGAAGGTCTCAACTGGTTACCCCCAGCACAAAGCCAGATGGTTGCCCAGGAGTCAACTTCTCTACCTGTTGACCTAGGTCCACTGCCAACACCTCAGTCTCTATTCATAAACCATCAACTGCGACCTGCTTAACCTGTCTGCTAAGACGTTTTGGAGATCTGGAAGAAACACAGCCAACAGCTGAAAGTCATGAGACAGAGTCCAGTGAGACGGGCCCAAGTAGCACATGAAAAACGAATGCGTCTCCTTCATAAATCTTATCTCTGCACTTAAAATACCAAGCTAAAGGCTCTTTCGACTTCGGAGACACATAGATATTACAGAACTCTCAGAAAAGTAAAATAACAAACAGCAACAGCTACACTGATGATATTTCCTTCATCAGGTCTGACGAGGGTGATCAATGGCAGGAGAAATAATTGAGGAGTGATGGAACCGCCCACGTTTTATATACGCACAAATGCTGAACATCATCGTGGGTAGCCCCAGGCTAGCAAAAAGTTTCCTAATGGCCCTAATGCTGATGGCTTATAGTTCCAAAGTTATGTCCTAATGGAGGAAATATCTTCAAAGGAGATCAAGTGGTTCATTACCTCCTCAGTCAGGTACCACTCGTGCAACATCTCTCCTACCAGGCTGAAGGCGTCTGTCAGCTGATTGTTCTCTCCTGTGACACAGATCGCCAGGAGATCTGCAGCCAGGTTGTGCATGAGGGTCCAGGTGTGGAAGGCCTCCCAACACGGGAGAAGGGAGTGTGTTCCACACTGCCTGTTTAGGTAGAATGTGGTCATGTGTTGTCTATCTAGACCTGATGACATGACCACTGACTAGAGGAGTGAATTCCGTCAAAGCAAGCCACACTAGATGGAGCTCCAGCAGGTTTATGTGGTGATGGGACTCTACGGTGACCAGAACCCATGGTCCACCCCACCAAAGACACATCTGTTGTGAGCGTGACAGTTGGCTCTGGACAAACGGGATTCCTTCCTCCAGATCTTCTGCTATCTGCCACCACTGGATGGCATCTCACATCAGCTGGATCACTAAGACCAACTGGTCCAAAGCTGGTCTAGGCGCTGGGACCACAGATGGCTCAACTTCCACTGCAGGTGGCAGATCCACCAGCAGGCCTAACAGATCATGCTAGTGAAAGATGCCATGTACTCCAGCAGCGGCAGGAAATCCCGAGCAGGGCATGTGAGCTCAATGATTGGGCAAAGGAGGTAAGATCCAGTGCCCAATCCATGGGGAGGCAAACCTTGGCCCACAGGGAGTCTAGTTCTGCCCTGATTACCTTGATAATTTGTGAGGGTACCAGCTCAGGCTTGTCTGGGCTAATCAGCAGGCCTAGGTCATAGCAGATCTGGGCAGCCAGATCTCTAGACTCTCTATGGACTCTCTGGATGGCTTGGCTATCAGCCAATCGTATGGGTAGGGATATATCCTGATGCCTTGGCACTTCAGGAAGGCTGCCACCACTGCCATGCACTTGGTGAAGACCCTGGGTGTCAAAGAGAGACTGAAGAGCATGACCTGGAGCTGGTACAGGACCCCTTCTGCTCAGAATCAGAGGTACCGATGGTAAGGGGACAGACTGGGACATGGAAGAACACATCCTGGAGGTCCAGGGAGTAAAACCACATGTTTTGCTCCAGCGATGGAATGATCCAATTCTGAGGGATCGTCCAGAAATGAAAATGACGTACTCACTATAATTCTTGATCTTCTATGAATATCTTCACCACTGATTCATACTAATGGGTCTGTCCGAAGGTGCTTGGACCTTGCAGGAGCCAGAACTTTTCAGGAGGGCTGGCACCAAAGTAATCTGACTACACACATGGCACCGCGAGACTAGCTCATGCTACATGGCTTACCTCAGCAGCAGCCCTCAACTGCCTCAGTATCTTTTTTACTGAGGAGGTACTACATAATCTAACTAGCACTTATGCACTTAACTTAAAGGCATAAGATAGCCATGGTGACCCATGCAAACAGGGTCAACAAACCAGTAACATAGTGTCTTCACAGCCAAGAACAAGGAGTGGAGACCAACAAACAGACTGGAATGAGCCTGGGGAATGGCGGATGGGCATGCGAGTTGATGGTGACGATATTCCTAGATCAAAAATTATGGTTAGTACGTAATTGTGTATCTTCCAGGAATCAGTCTTCACCACTGATTCACACTAATGGGTCAGAGTAACAAGCTCAGACAACAGTCCCCATACTAGGGTGGAAGGAGCCAAGGCTCACACTGGACAGAAGCCCCTACAGGTTGGTCCTGCTAAAGGAGGCATGTTGCCTGGCATGGACATCCAAGGCACAGTGCTTAACAAAAGTGTACACTCTGCTTCAAGCAGAAGCTCTGGAAATATGACCAACAGGTACAGAGTGAATTTCTGCCCAGAAGTGGCAACTGCTCTGGTAGAGTGGGCCTGCACCTGACCTTTCAGCTTGACCTGCGCCATGGCATAGTAATGGCGTAGACAACTTACAATCCAAGCAGAAATGCACCTGAGTCTAACAGGCCGTCCCTTGCGACTGGAATCAAAGGAGACAAAGTACAATTATGTAAGAACTTACCATAACAGGGGGGCGCTGTGGAGCCCGAGCTCGTGGCAGCTAGATTTCTCAGCTCCGTGGAGATCTCACTATAAAACTTAAAATTTGCCTATCTGTAGCTCTTAATAGCTGGAAAGACTTGCATTACTAGAATCGGGAGACCTGGATATATAAAAATGGGCAATCCTTGTAAGGATCGTGCTGGTACTTCGCGAGGAAAACCTGCAAGTTCTGCACAACATGTGCGTGCTGGCATCGACAATCAGGCCTCCTGCCAGACTTCGCCTGAACCTGAAGAAACGATGCATCAATCGGGCTAAAGCTGCAAAGAATAATTTCCTCTGTCTCTGATCTGAGCGCTAAGATAGACACTTTTAATACCAGAATTAACGTTGTTGAAAAAACGGTCAAGACTATCCAGACGGAGATGGCTGAAGTGAAACGGAGCAGTGAATCAACGTCCGCAGCTACCAGTCTCCTTATAAAAGAGAATTCTCACCTACGAGCTAGACTGGAGACAACTGAGAACCAAAACCGCTCGTCTCACCTCCGGATCCTCGGATTGCCTGAAGGGATTGAGGGGGATCACCCTCTTATGTTCTTACAAGACTGGTTCAGCGAAAAGCTAATACCGGAGGATCAGACAACTAGATTTAACCTACAAAAGGCCTACCAGATCACCCCCCGGGGATACCGAGAGGATTCTGAAACCCCACGCACCTTGCTTGTAATAACAGACGGAACTGGAACCAGGGACAAAATTCTACGGCTGTCGAGACAAGCTAGCCCAATTATGCAAGGCGATAAATGCAGTTTATATTTTTTCAGATATAAGTTTTGCTACTCGGGAGAGGCGCAAGCGTTTTGAAGGGGTATGCAAGAAACTCCAGGAGGCCTCAATTACCCACGTGATGGTTTTTCCAGCGAGCCTTACAGCGGTCTTCGAGGGCAAAGTTTGGATGTTTTCAGACCCAGTAGAAGCAGGCAAGTGGGCTTCTCGGTTTGTAGAAAAGCGGAGGAAGCATTTAAGAAGTAATGGCACAGAAGATAGTGATATGGAGGAGGCTGAGGGAGATTGACTCTGATAAAACATTTGTTTTTCTTCTCCTTTTCTTTTCTCTACATGATTGATCTACTAAATAACTGATGCATGGCCGGATTACTAATTGTGGACTCTAATGTAACCTGTATAGGGATACTGTGTTTTAAGTTCGATTAAGTAATACTTGGTAAAAACCTATCATAGGTTACTAGTTTCATTATTAACAGGCTTACAGCAATATTTCAAGACTGTCCACGCATGATGTCATCGCTAGATTATCATGATTGAAGTTTAAACTCGTGTTAAAGTCATTCTGAGGATAACTCAGCCTTTGTTTATTGGTAATGTTTGGGCTTGACACTGCTATCTTATGCCTCACCTATACTGTTATACCCTGCCAATAATTGCTCTATGGGTATGTATTAAGACTTAAAAGAAATAGAGCGACGTCACAACTCCCAAGGGGGAGGTGAAATACTGGACTTTAAACAATGACTTTAGTATACGAAATAGTCGCTCTGCTCTTGGGCTTCTTTAACAGCCTTAGTTTTTGACAGCTATAATAGTAATAATGTAAATTTAGGTAACCCTTCACATGAGGTATCAAAATATTCAGGATGCACATATCCTTGTATTAAGGAGTTGTTAAACTCTCTCTCTGTACTAAAATGATGTATGAGGTTTGTCTTGAATATGGACTGAACATATGATGTAAATCAAATGAAACTAAAAAATAAAGTATAAAAAAAAAAAAAAAGAACTTACCATAACAGTAGATCTTCAAGAGGATCTCTTGCAGCAGGCTATAACTATTAGGACTTACGCCGCAGGCATTAGGACCCACTGGAAAAATTCTCAGCCAGCAGTACCCAACAGGGACCACCCTGACACTGGCCATGGTATAAAAGGTGGCAGACCCAGCTCCACCCCAGTTCCCCCGCCAAGATCTGCGAACGGGCCCTGACGAGAGAAGGCGGCGAAGCCTGAAGATGATATTCTGTATATCTCATTCGGGGGATGGAGGGCGGGAAGGCAGCGCCTGCTGCAAGAGCTCCTCTCGAAGATCTACTGTTATGGTAAGTTCTTACGTAACTGTACTATCTTATTTCGAGTGGGAGCTCTTGCAGCATGCTAGAACCATTAGGACTGAATCCCAAGCAGTCCCGTGCCAAGAAGGAGCCTAACCCTGGGAGGTGGAAGATGGTATGAAGCTGGAAAACAGCAAGTCAGGACAGAAGTCCCTGAAGGACTGCCAGGCCGAAGCCGGCATGGCATCTGGATGCAATGTCTGGGCTACAGTGCTTCATGAAGGTGTGCACAGAATTCCAGGTAGCAGCCGCGCAATTGTCTCTGACAGAGACATTCTTCAGAACGGCAAAGGAAGCTGAAACTCCTCTAGTGGAGTAACCCCTAACCTATCCCGGAAGGGGTTTATTGTACTATTCATAGCAGAACACAATGCAGTGGACAAGCCACTTGGAAATAGTCTGTTTGGACACCAGTTTGCCCAAGTGTTGTGACAAGAAGGCCACAAACACTTGCTCTGATTTACGGTGTGCAGCTGTGCACTTAAGGTAGTACCTCAGCACCCTGTGAACGTCCAGAGTGTGAAGGAAAGCGTCTCCCCTATTGGAGGGAGAAGAAAAGTAAACTGGAAAGTCAACCGACTGGTTAAGGGTCAATTCCGAGCCCACTTTAGGAAGGAACTTAGGATTCATTCTGAGGGAAGCCCTTTCCCTATGGACAATTAAATACGGCCCTTTACACATCAGAGCCTGGGGCTCAGAAACTCTTTGAGCTGAAGTAACTGCAACTAAAAAACAAACCTTCCAAGAAAGGTAATGCAGCTCACAGTAGGCTGCTGGTTCAAAGGGAGGGGAGAGTAAACTTCTCCACACAAACAGGAGATCCCAGGGTGGGACAGGATCCCTAATGGGAGGTCTCACGTGTAAAATCCCACGTAAAAAGGGGCAGGCCACATCCAATTGTGCTAAGGTTTTGTCCCCCAAAAGGGTGTGATATGCAGAAATAGCCCACATGTGCACCTTTATGGAGGAGTAGCTCAAGCCTTGTTGATGTAAGGAGAGGAGATACTGCAATGCTGAGTTCACCGGACAGGTAAGGGAGTCTAGACAGTGAGACGAAGCCCATAAGCAGAAGCGCTTCCACTTCATAGCATGAGTGGAGTAAATAGAGGGCTTCCTCATCGAGACGAGGACGTCCGCCACCTCCTGGGAGACCCCATACCTGGACTTTGCTACATCTGAAGAAGCCAAGCATGAAGGTACAAAGACCTGAGATCGGGATGGACCAGTGAGCCCTGATCCTGGGACAGCAACTGCGAGCATATTGGCAGTGGGATTGGAGGTTCCGAGGACAACCGTTGAAGTAGTGGGAACCAAATCTGCCAAGGCCACAAAGGGGCGATTAGAATCATCCGAGCCCCTTCGGCCTGTACCTTCAATAGAATTCTCTGAATGAGAGGGAAGGGAGGGAAGGTGTAAAGAAACCTCCCTGTCCAATAAAGGGACAACATGTCTGGCCAGAAAACACCAGGCGTGGGCTCTCATTGAGCAGAACATTGGCAGTTTGGCATTGTGTGGTGACGCAAAGAGGTCCAGCTCTAGACAACCCCATGTGTCGAAGAGCTGGTCCCCTACTGATTGTAGTAGCTCCCACTCATGCACCTTGGACTGAGACCTGCTTAGGCTGTCTGCCAAGTCATTTAGGATGCCTGGAACGTGCACTGCGGACAGAGAGATTTGCCTCTCCAGCACCCAGTACCAGACTCTCATCGTCTACCTGCACAGGGGGTAGGAGTGGGTGCCCCCTTGCTTGCTGATGTAGAAGACGACTGCCATGCTGTCCATCTGAACAAGGAGACAGCCTGGGACGAAGTCCTCTTGAAAGGCATGTAGCACATTGAGGACCGCTCGCATTTCCAAGACACTGATGTGGAGATTGCGCTCCATAGGGGTCCAGATTCCCTGAGTTTGGTGGGCCCCTAGGTGGCCCCCAACCCAAATCCGAGGCATTCGTTGTTAGAGTCTGATTTGGGGGCTCCTAATGGAAAGGGACCCCTTTTTCTAAATTTAGAGGGTCCAACCACCAAAGAAGTGTCCTCTTGACCAGCTCTCTGATTCTGACCATGTGGTCTAGGTCGTCTGAGCAATGATCCCACTGCACCCTGAGCATCCATTGTGGGATTCTCATGTAGAGGCGAGTAAGAGGAGTGACAGGAATGGCCGCCACCAGGTGCCCCAGAAGTCTGAGGAAGGTCCTGGCCTGGACCTGAGGGGTTTCAAGGACCGATCCGGCAATCTCCTGCAAGCGATCGCCCCTCTCTGGGGGTAGAAAAGCCATGCCCTGGACCGAATCCAGGACTGCCCCTATGAAGAAGAGTCTTTGGCTGGACTCTGGGGAAGACTGGAAAGTTCAGGGTGATCCCCAGCTCTCGGAACAGAGTATAGGTGTCTCCGAGAGCCTGAAGGAGGCGTGTCCTTGACGGGGCCGCAAGCAGCCAATCATCGAGGTAAGGGAAGACATAAGGTCCCTGGGCACCTTAGAGCCGTAGCCACTACTGCCAAGCATTCTGTGAAGACTTGAGGAGCAGAGGAGAGGCCGAATGGGAGAACCCGAAACTGATAATGTGCCCCCTGGAAGTGGAACCTCAGGAACTTCCTGTGGGAGGTGGGGGGAAGACCCCTATGTGCATGTACTCATCTTGCATGTCTAGGGAGCAGAGCCCATCTCTCTGATGTAGCAGAGGAATACGCCCTGGAAGAATCACCATCTGGAACCTTCGGTATTCGATACAATGGTTTAAAGAACTGAGGTCCAGAATGGGACGAAGATCTTGAGTCTTCTTTGGGACAAGGAATAAATGGGAGTAATATCCGTTTCCCCACTGCTGCAGAGGGACTGGTTCTAGTGCCCTTTTCCGCAAGAGGGCCTGAGTCTCTCCTTCTATGGGAGGAATGTGGGAAGGAGGACATCTTGAGGACCTTGGTGGTGTATCTGGTGGGATCTCTCTGAACTCCAGCGTATGTCCCTCCTTATACTATCGAGGACCCACTGGTCCACAGTTATAGAGCTCCAGCCTTTCAGATGAAGGGAGAAGCAACCCCCTACTGCCTCCCATGGTACCTCCTCTGGAGGGGGGGTCAAAAGGAAGTCACTGGGCAGAGCAGGGAGTGGGCAGACAGGCTTGGGAGGATTTGGGGCCACGAAAAAGAGCGCCTCCAGGCTGCTGGCCCTCCTTTTAAAGCCACCCCTCTGGCCCTGTTGGCTGTCGTGGGCTTGGGCACCGGAGGGCTTCCGAAATGGCCGTTTCTTTGCTCTCCTCTGGTCTCCTCTGTACATCTGCCGGACGGACCAGATGTATTTCCCCGACTCCTGGAGATGAGAGATAACTGACTCTGTCTCCTGCCCAAATAAGATGGAACCCTGGAACAGGAGGTCCCAGATTCCGGACTGCAGATCTTGATGAAAGCCGGAGACTCTCAACCAAGCATGGTGCCTAAGAAAGACCCCCTGACGCTGATGCTCTGGCCGCTGTGTCTGCAGTGTCGTACGAGGCACGGAGAACATGCGTGCCTAAGTCCGAGCCCGACTTAAGGAAGTCCAGAATCTTCATCTTCTGTGCGGAGTCTGGCAAGGCATTAATAAGCTCCTGTCCCCTTTTCCAGAGTGCATTCTGGTACTGAACCATATGCGTGAGGAACTTAAGGGACCTAATGGAGCAGGTGGAGGCAGAATAAACCTTCTTGCCCACCTGGTCCAAGCAGCGAGACTCTGGGTCAGGAGGCTGGGAACTAAGGTGTTTTGGCTGCTTGGATTTATCATGGGCAGCCATAATCGCAGAACAGTCCACCTGAGGGTGCTCTGCCAGGAAAGGCTCATCCCTCGGGGCCCCATACAGCCTGGCTGACTTCTTGGGAACGTCCGGGACTGAAGCTGGATGCTTCCAAGTAATTCTAGTAAGGTCCTGGAAGGTGTCCACTAAAGGAGGTACCACCAGAGGCTTGGGCTCCTTTTGCCTCAGGTATTTGGCTAGTCGACGGCGTTCCAGATCCAGGTTCTCCATATCCCATTCATTGGAAGCCTGGATGTGCCTCATGACGTCCATAAAGGCTGGATCATCAGGAGGTGAGTGGGGCTGGTCCTTTTCTCCTGGGGAACCCCCGATCCCCAAGAGGGAAGAGGAAGAGGACGACCGGCTACTGGGTGAAGAGTAGCCAGATCTGTCCCTAGGACTGGCCCTGCTCGAATGTCGGTGGCTCTTAGACCGACGACAGAGCGATAATGGGCGATGGTCCCGGGACTGATGTCAGGAGCGGGTCCACCCATCGGAGTGGGAACGGCTCCTGCTGTGTGACCTGATCCGGCGTTGGCTACCTGACCGAGGGAAGCGCCGGCGGCAGTCTGGAGACCAAGATCGGGAACGGACCCTGGAGGATGAGTGAGGCAGCAGCCTCTCGGGGGTCTTCCTAGGCGAAGGCGTGGAGGCACCCTCCAGTCGTGGTTTGCCCAATGAGTCTGGAACCGGTGATGGGGCCAGCTTTGGGGGGGCGGTCTGTTTCTGGACTTGACCCCACCAAAAAGAAAACAGCACCTGGAGCACCTCCTTAGAAAACACCAAGGCCGCTGTCCCCAGAAAGGGAACAATGTGATCTGAAGTATCCGGCAGCCCTGAGGGGGAGCCTCCTGGAGAGCTCCGTGGGGAGGAGGACTTGGGAGACGCAGATGCTGCTCCTTCCTTGGTAGCGTCAATCACCGTTGCCCCTTCTGCCGCCATCGGGACTGACGATGGTGTTTCCCGGGGGGGGGGGTACTGGAGTGTCCTCTAACTCCAGAGGCTTACCCTTGTCGGGTGAAGCCGGGACCTCAGTGGGCAGGGCTGAAGCCTGTGCCCCAGAGGTCTTAGGGGTGACCCTAACCGGCATCACCTTAGGCTTGGCAGGTTTCTCCCCTGACGTACCTGCTTTAGCCTAAGCCCTCTTGGCAGGAGCAGAGCCCTTGCAGGAATGATGCTCTCTGGAGCCCGAGGAAGACTGGGGCTTCTTGAGGGAGGACCAAGAACGAGACCGGGACCTAGACCGGTGGCAAAACCGACTACAGTCCTTGTCCCGGGAGCGCTTGGATTTATCCTTATGTTTAGCCTTCTCCTCGGAGCTATGCAGGACGTCCATCTTCTGTTCCAAAAGGAACGCCTTTAAAGCCTTCAATTGGCAGATCCTAGTCCTGCTAGTGAAGCCCTGGCAGGTGGAACAGGCCACGGTGTCGTGGTTAGGCCCCAGTCAGAACACACACTTAGTGTGGCTGTCTTTCGAAGGTATCTGGCGGCCGCAGCTACACTTGTTTCGGTGAGGCCTGGAAGAGGAAACCAAAGACGGGGATGACATGCGTTTGCTATAGTCGGTGAAAAAAACGTATATTTTTACGAAAAAAATGATCGAATAAGTTTTGCTGGCAACTGGCAAGCCAAGATCTTCCCCAACGTGAGCGGGTCGTGGTGGGAAAAGAACTGGGGTGGAGCTGGGTCCACCCACTTTTATACCATGGCCGACATCAGGGTGGAGCAGACGTCGGGGGGCAGTCCCTGCTGGGTACTGCTGGCTGAGAATTCTTCCAGTGGGTCCTGTGGCGTTAGTCTTAACGGTTATAGCCTGCTGCAAGAATTCCCACTCAAAGAAAGATATAGCAGTTAGGATTGTATGAATTCCTTAGTTCTGGCCAGGTAAAACTTAAGGACTCTCCCAACATCCAGAGGATGGAGTGTGTTCTCCTTCTTTCTGGAAGCTGGCAAAGTAGGTAGGCAGCACTAGTGGTTGATTAAATGGAACTCTGACATCACTTTTTTTTTTTTTCACAGTTTCTTTCTCTTTCTGTCCCCAGGCGGCTCTCTATCCTACCCGATCCCCAACCCCATCTCCCGTTCACAGTTTACCTTCCGCTTACCTCCATAGCCTGCCCTCCATGGAGGGAGGGACAGGAGCCCTCACGCTGCTGGAATGAATCTGTGCAGAGGACATTGCCTGTTCAAGTGAAGTGGGCTCATGGGGTTTGGGATTCATCCTACCACACCGACACTTTTCCTCGATTTTTCCCCTGTGGAGAGGAGGTACAACATCGCCCCTATTGAGAGAGCACACACGCCCACACGCACTCCTCCAAGCATCTGCCTCCTCCCCTTTCTGGAGTGTTAGGCACTGTCACCCCAGCCACCGCTAGGGCCAGTCATGCACCGACTGCTGGTGACCCCTCCCCACAGAAGAAGAGCAGTCCTTGGGCGCTCAATCCTTCTCCTCCCTTATTGACCCCAGCCCGTGCTTGTTCCTGAACACAGGTCACCGGCATAGCATGAGGTAAGGCATCCAGCGCCCAGCTACCAGGCCGGTTCGGCTACATCACTTTGCAGGAACTAGGGTATATGATTTGTCTTTGTGGAAAACAGTATACGGGGAATCTGTGACCAAGTCATGAAATTCAGGCACTCTGCAAGCAGTGGTGATCACAAGAAAAGCTGCTTTCCAAGTTAAGAACTTTAGCTCACATGTCACAAGAGGCTCAAAGGGCTTGCAGGTAAGCATGTCAAACACAAGGCTGATATCACAGACAACTACCGGATTAGGGATGGGGGACCCAGTGTGTAAGATGCCCTTAGGGAACCTCTTAAAGAATGGCAGTTGCGCCAGGTAAGGGGTACAGATGGGCTTATGGTATGCAGAAATAGCACACAAGTGGACCTTGACTGTGGAATGCTACAAGCCAGTATCAGAAAGTTCTAGCAAGTCCTCCAGAACCTTATCAGGTGGGCACCAAATGGGGTCCATGTGGGTTTTGGAACGCCAGATGGAAAATCTTTTCCACTTAACTGCGCATGTTTTCCTGGTGGAAGGTTTACAGGCAGCTATAAGTACTCCTGACACCGTCAGAGATACCTCACACGTTCACTTCTATTTCTTCAGAAGCCAGGCCGGAAGGTGAAGGGAGTACAGGCTGGGATGGACCAGGCGACCCTGAGTCAGTAAGTCAGCCCTGAGTGGGAAGATCCTCAATGTGCTGACAGTCTGTTCAACAGAGGAAACCATATTTGTTGAGTCCAGAAGGGGGTGATTAGAATCATCTCACCCCTGTGCACCTCAGGTTTGAGCAGAACCTTCTGCGCTAGAGGGACTGTAGGAAATGCATACAGAAAAAGATTTTGCCATTGCACTCTGTAAGCATCCTGACAGAAAATGCCATGTCCTGTATTTCTGGAGCAAAATCGAGGCAGTTTGGTATTGAGCAGGGATGTAAAAAGGTTCACATGTAGCATTTCTCATTCATCGAACACAGATCTCATGATATCTGGAGCTGTGACCACTCATAAGCATCAGCGTTGGTTCGGCTGAGCTCGCCTGCCAGAGCATCTTGAATTCCTGGCAGGTAACTTGCGTGGAGCAGGATCTCCTGCTCCAGACACCATTTCCACACACTCACTGCCTTCCTGCAGAGAAGGTAAATGTGCTTCTCCTTGCTTGTTTATGAAATATATGACTGACTTGCTGTCTGTCTGTAGGAGGACTGTTTTGTGGCTGATGAGATTCACAAGAGTTTGAAGGCTGTACAACACAGCTCAGTTCCAGCACATTGATGTGGAGATGAGTCTCTGAGGGGGTTTCAGACCTTGTGTTTAGAGACCCTGACAGTGGGCGCCCCATTCAAGCAGGGAGGCATCCGTGGTGACCTTCCTCTAGGAGAAATGAAAGCCCCAGAGAAGACCATCCTCCTCTGTCCACTACATAAGTGACCAAACTAGGGGTCTGGTCATTAGAATGAGATTAAATCTGAGGATGAAATGCTTGTAACCGCTGTGTACTGAGCATCCACTGAGTTGTTCTCATGGGTAACCATGCCAGGACACTGAGGAGACTATCAGACCCAATATGTGTTGCATTGAATGAGCCTGCACATATTTACACTCCATTATGTAGCATGCCATCTGCAGGATCGCCTGCCTTCTGCTCTCTGGATGAAAGGCATGGGCTCTGGTAGTACCCAGTACCCTCCTATGAACAGCAGCTGCTGCGAAGGTTGAAGCTGAGACTTCTCTAAGTTCAGTAGAACCTCCATGGAGGTAAGAAACTAAGAGGCTGTGGCCACTGCTTGTTCCATCTCATGCTTGGGCAAACTGGCTATCAACCAGTGATCCAGATAGGAGCAAACCTGGAGTCCCAGTTTTCTCAGATCTGCTGAAAGTACAGTGAAGCATTTTAAAAAGACTCGAGGTGCCAAGTATAGCCCAAAGGGCATGACTCTGAACTGATAATGCTGGCCCAGCACAATGAATCGAAGGTATCCATGGTGATCGGGGTGCACTAGAATATGCTGGTAAACATCCTTCACATTCAGGAAGGTTAATCAATCCTGAGGCTTCAGGAAGGGACACAGAGATCCCAGAGCAACCATCTTGAATTTCTCTCAATTCATGAACTTGTTCAGATTTCTGAGGTCAAGAATGTGACACATGCTGGCCCGGTGGCACTGAGGGTTGAGGCGCTGGACACCACACCTCGCACCAGGCGGGCGACCCGGGTTCAGGAATGAGCCCGGCCGCTGGGGAGTCAGTGGGGAGAGTTGGCGTCCATGAGACTACTCACTCTTCCTGGGGAGGTTGAGGAGAAGCACTCACTCCTGGAAGTGACCTCTGGTAGAAAGGAAGCCAGGAACGCTCGGCATGGCCCGGACGCAGCAGATGCGCTAGAGGGTGGAGTATGCCTCTACGTTGCACTGCTTGCCACACTCCAAGGGACAAGAAAATGCTGGGAAAACAGCCTCATACCCTTCGGTGAGATGACGATGGCCCAAGGGACTCTTCCCACATTCCAAATGCTGGCCCAACACACCCAGGATCGTCCTCCATCCCCCCCGACCCGATGACCAATCAGGTAGGCACTTCACACTTAAGGAGCCACCGACGCGGAGGGCAAAATCAGCCCCGGAGATGGTACCAGGGGTCGGGCCTGCCTGGGGGTCGTCCAGGGAAGGGGATCATGGGAAAAGCGAGGGTTCAGGCTGGGAGTAGGGCGGTTGTCGTGTGGGTACTCCTGAAGGATGCCCGAAGAGTGTGTGAAGAAATAAAGTTGGAAAAAAAAAAAAGTATGTGACACATGCCCCCTAATTTCTTTGGAACAAGGAAGCTGCAGGAGTAGAAGAAGCCTGTGCTTCATTCTCACTCTTGCACTACCTCCACTTCCCTGTTGCTCAAAAGGCCCGCAATCTCCTGCACAAGAAGCTCTGACATATGAACTGATGAGAAGGGTTGCCTTCTAGGTCCTGAGGAGGTTGTTGGGTCTAAAACAGTGGGGGAATTCAAACATGCATGGGACAGACATAAGGCAATTGTAGTGGGGGGTGACAGGAAGTAGGCTGTTAGTTAACTAGGATCTGCAGCTTATCCAGTAGGTAGGAAAATGGGCAGACTAGGTGGGCCAAGTGGTCCTTATCTGCTGTCAAAGTCTACGTTTCTATGTTTCTAGGTGGATAATCCACAGGGATCTCTGTGAAGTTCAGGGAGTATCCCTCCCAGATGATCCGGAGGTCCCACTTGTCCGTCGTGACAGACTTCCACCGATGGTAAAGCTGGGTCAGGTACCCCCCTAATGGACAGGACAGGTTTGCCTCAGGCAGCTGAGGTAGGGACCGGGTTTCAGAGGGTGGTACTAAGTGTTTTTGGCAGCTCTGCTTTCGGTTATGCCTTCTTCTGAGGCTGGGGAGGCTGAGGTTTGTTCTGGGCTCCCCTATCTTTTCCTCGAAAGAACTACCTGTTCAGAAAGAAACCTCATCCTTTACCCTCTGAGATTTAGAAGGAACTGGTCTGAAAGTCTTTCTGGTTGTTCTAGTTTTCTGAGTTGCCTCAAGAGACTTCTCTGCCTGCTGTCCAAACAGATAAGCACCATCAAAAGGAACATTCATTACCTGCTGTTGGACATCCTGAGAAAAAACAGAGGTACAAAGCCAAGAGTGCCTTCTGATACAAATGCCCACTGCAGCAGAGCAAGAGGCAGTGTTGAAAGTATCCACAGATGCTTTAAGCTGATGACAGTTAGACTCTATGCCACTGGTAACGGTTTGCAGGATCTTATGTTTAGTTTCAGAGTCAGGCAAGGACTCTGCGAGAGACTTAAGCGAGCTCCAAAGGGCATAATACTTGGAAAAATGCCCTTGGCAGCTAACAATTCGCATACCAACTGTGGCGGCTGCATATGGTCTCCTGCCCATGGTGTCTATCTTGCATGACTCCTTGTTAATAGGGTGTGCAGTGACCTCTTGGGACAGACTGGATTTGTCATTCTCACCAAGAATAACAGCAGCATGACCTATAGGCTGAGAAACATACACTGGTCTTTCTTTAGGGGCAGTGTATTTTCTATCTATCTGCATAGAGATGGAAGCAGACCTATTCCAAACTGCATCCGATAGGGTTTCAAAGGCTGGAGGAATGGGGGAACCAGGCTGACTGGAATGGTAGAAATGTTTAACCACTGCAGATGGAGAAGTTTACCCGGGTCAGCAGCTGAAGGCTGAAAATCTAGTGCAAAATGCCTGTTCTTTAACAACGCCTAGAAAGTCAAATCCTCCCAAGGAACAAGAGAAGGGCATGGGTCCAAACAGTCCAGGCAAAAGAGTCTTCAACACCACCCTCGGAGATAATGAGTTCTGGGTCAGATTACTCCCCCCACCACACACACACACAGTATCAGACACGGGAGTGTATCACAGCAGCCCCAATCCACAAACGGCCTGGGCAACTCCACCCCAATGAGGAGTCAGCACCAAGGGTAGCACCGCGGCCTAAACAGAACCCAGTGCCAGGAGGTCTCCTGGCACTGAGGGCAGTGTTGAAACCAGTGCTGGGACAGACCTTGAGAGGCCTAAACCCAGTGCCAACACTGGCACCACCCGGAAAGCAGATGATCCATCCAGCACTGAAGTGAATGCAAGGACGCTGCTACCGGTCCCACTGCAGTGACACTGAATGGGAGTGTGGCTTATGGAACAGGAGTCATCAGCATGGTCACCAGCAGGCGGCCCTGGAGCTGCTGCCGGATTTAAACGCTCTACTCGGCTTGGGGAGGCCCCTCCTGTGGCTCCAGTGCCACCAGCCCAGAAGACCCAGGAACAAACAAGCCAGACGCTGCACCCACTGCTCCATAAAAGCTGCCTAGTAGTGAAAATGCACACCGGAGTTCTGAGTAAGAGGCTGTGAGAGTCTCCGGGCCAGAGACCTCGACCTCCCATGAACCGAAACCCCAGTGATGCCGATGGTGCCAGTGAGGGCCTTCTGCTCTGGAAAACTGAAGATCTCGTGGCAGATCTCGCAGGGGGTGACCTCGACTGGTACTGCTTCTTCCCCTTCCAACGGGAAAAGGAAGAACGCGAGGCCAAGTGGCGCTGCAACCCTGACTGGGATCAGGAATGGGCTCACTTCCTTTTGTGCTTCAAAGAAGACTGTCTTTCCACCCAGGCACAGGACCACCCATCATTGGAACCCTCTCCTGAAGGAGAGAGAGAAGGCTCCCTACTGTCGTCATCCTTGGCCACTGACTTTTGACTTGAGAGACTAACTGAAATGTTTTTGTAAAATCACTAAACTGACACCAAAATAACAAGACCTACACTAAAAACTGAGAACTGAACATTGCTGTCATATAGATGTGAAATTCTGATTCTCGGCAGGCAGCAATGTCATCATTAAAGTGCACCTGATGGTGGGGGAAAAAGGAACTGAGGCAGTTGAAGGCTGGTGCCGAAGTAAGTCATGTAGCACAAGCTAGTCTCACGGTGCTATGCATGTGTGCAGCTTACCTCAGCACCAGCCCTCCTAAAATGTTATGGCTCCTGCCGGGTCCTAGCGTCTCCAGCTCAGACCCATTAGTGTGAATCAATGGTGAAGATCTTGTGCTTCCGCATGAACTGGTTCAGATTGTACAGAACCAATATGGGGTACTAGCCCCCCCCCACTTCAGAAGCAGGAAGTACCTGGACACGTAGCCCTGACTGGCCAGTGTGTCCGGGACGCAGGTTAGGGCTCCTTTTGTGAGAAGCTGAGTGATATCCTACCAAGGGCGGAGAGTGTGTCCTGCGAAACTCTGGACTCCCGAGAAGCATGTAGTCAGTAAGGTGGGAGAGCCATCTACCACTTCTAACACCCACATGTCCGTTGTGATAGCAGACCAATATGGCAAGACATGATTTAGCCGACCCACCAAGTGCACAAACAGAACAAGATGCGTGGAGGGCAACGCCCCCCAACCTGTCACTGTGCAACTTTGGCAGAGGCACCAGTTGCTGCGATCAGAGGGGTACCACCACCCCTAACCCCACATTTCACAGGGCCCTGCGTCCCAAGCTTGGGCTTGGGATACCATGCCTGGTACTGACCCTGCTGGGGCTGCTGCCAGGGAGGCTGAGATGGGAAGGACTAATATTAAAAAGCCTGTTTCTTATGCTTCTTTTGCTCCTTCTGAGATGACACCACAGAGTCAGGGTGGTGCTGGCTCGATACGGATGAGATGTCATTCCACCCCAGGGCCAAAGAAGTTGGTACCCAGGAACAGGACATCAACCAACTTATGCTGGGTGTCCACCATGAAGGAGGAAAGATGCAGCCAAGCCCTGCAATGCACAGAGACAGACAATGCCACGGCACGGGCACAAGACTCGCTCATTTCCAAGGCTGCCTGGAGCTGGTGTTTAGCCAGTGACTGACCTTGGCCTCTGATGATCTTCACCACCACCTGCTGGTCAGCAAGGGAGGTGAGGAAAGACTGTATCCATGACTCCCGTCAGGGAGTGACCAAAGTTAGCCATCATCATGGCGTAGCTCACCTGATGGAGTCCCAAAGACACCACAGTGCATACCTTTTTGGCGGCATGGTCAATCTTTCTAGACTCCTTGTCTGGAGGATTATCCATGTCCCCCTGGCCCACGGACTTGCGGAAGACCTAATCAGACAACAGCCACTCGGCAGAGGGGTAGTCGGAGAACCCAGATAAGGGACTGGTAGGGACCATGTATTTGCAGACCATACGGGTAGAGGGTCACGGGTAGAATGCTGGATACTGCCAAAGCTCCAGAGCCAGTCCAAAGATGGCCTCAGCCATGAGAAAGGCAACCCCCTGGGAATCGTCCCTGTCTAAAATATCTGTAAAAGGATACATAGTCTTTTTCTGGTTTGGCTCTAGTGGGACAGACATGGATTCCAAAATCAAATAGATGAGCACCCTGAAAGACACTGGGCCATGCTCGGTGGAGAATTCCTTGAACTCCAGTCAAGAAGGAGAGTCTCAGAGGAGGCCACGGACTCAAGATCTGAATCATCCAAGGATTCCTCAAAAAATGTCGCTCGACCGTTTCTCACCATGGACCACCTGGGTATCCTCTGCCTGGGTGATCTGCACTGACAGCCAGTTTGGCAAGCTGGTGGCCACATGAGCCTCCTTTGTTGGAACACCCACCTTCGACTGTGGTGGTGGCCACTCCACTTGAAGGGGTGGGGAAGCAGTTGCGGGGAGAACCTGCGTAGCATGACTGGCAGAGGACCAAAGGCACAGGAGGTAAAGCCCTATCCTGCCCTGTGAGGGTCTACTGTTGTCAGAGGAACTCCTCGGAGCACTCATCCAAGTCACATTTTTTATTTTACCCAACACCTCTGTAGCTTATGTTGTAAAGTACTGCCCATCACCATCTTGCAGGCAGCAGCAGCATGCTTCTGTGGCTCTCTCCATGCTAATGTGCACTGCCAGATCTGCCACTGACTGGCAGCTAATATTAGCACAGAGTGTGTGGTGGTATGCTGAACTGACTATCAGAACAGTCATGATAGCCCAGTTGTTGTACCTCTTTTGGAATATACAGAATCAGTCTGAGACGCTAACTAAAAAATGTGGTACAGACTCATCTCCCACTATGTCTGGAGAGGCAAGAGGCCCAGGGTACATCTGAAAATCCTGACACTCCCACGGTCGGGGGAAGGGGGTAATTATACTGCCAGTCCTCAAGTTGTACTGTGCTGCAGCACAGCTTAAAGGAAAACTCCATGTTAAAATCAAAAAAAAAGATATGTAGTATTCTTTTTTTCTGTGTTATAACTTCTCCCCAGTGTTTTTTTTTTTGTAACTCTGGCTGTGAGAATTGTTTTTTCTAACTTTCCCTGTCTGTTTTATTGACTTTGGAGGTTGCCATTCTGGTTTTTTTTTATGGCCTCTTGTCCCAGAAAGTCTTCCCAGAGTGCCCTTTGGTGTGATGTCTAATTGCCCCTGCAGGAGACCAGTGTCTTGTTACAGGGTCTGTCACAGCTCAGCCACAGAGAGAATACTTCTTCCAGAGAAGTCACACTGCTATATTTTGGGTGAGTGTAATCATTATTGCTTTTTGATATTGTAACAACTGGCATTAGCTTCTGAAGAAGGACTGGTTGGTCCGAAAGCTAGAGCACTTTGTTCTTGTTGTTACATCTATGTTGGTCCGTTAAACGGTATCAAATCATTTGCTTCTGGATCTAATTACATCTTGAGAATTTCCACTCAGTGAGACAGGACCATACAGTAGGTACTGGACATGGACCAGACTAGGTATAATATACTTATTTCAGCTCTTGCAAGACAGAATGGTACAAACCTTTAAATGCCTTCAGGAAATGTACAGATGTCAGGAGCTGAATTCTTCCGATATCTGCAAATCCGCAGTTACTTTTTAACCTACCTCCAGAAATAAGGAACTCGGACAACTGACTGCAGCTCATTCAAGCAACGGTGCACTATCTATACAGGGGAAGTAAGGCCCACCTGTATCAAACATATATAGTGCACAGCACCAAACACAGTTGGACTCTATCCTCCCAGATGTACTTAAATGAGAGCAAGAGACGGTCTAGATATTATGGAAGAGGACTGGCATGGAGCATGTGAAAGAATCTCCACGGTGACTTCATCACATGTGTGGAGGGAGTATGCGTGGAAATAGCTAAGATGTACTTTCATACCCCTGTGGTGACTACTCATTTCTATCCCATGTTCACAGCCCAATGCTGGCAACAATGCTCGGAGAACAGAGCAACACACACCCATATAATGCGGGGTTGCCCAGTGATCTGACCATTCCTGGAGTTGGTAGAAGCTGAGATTTGAGAAGCAACAGGCAGAGACATTAAGTTAAACAGCTCCCATCTTCTGCTTCACCAATACCCACAGGAATGTAGGAACACACACATTAAGTATATACTGAGAGTTTACTTTCTAGTCTGTAAAAAAGTAATTACAAGAAAGTGGCTCACGCCAGAGTCTCCCACCCAGAAAGACTGGAGGCAGTAAACTGTATTTATAAAATGGAAAGAATTACATTCTCCCTCACTGACAGTACTGTGCTATTTCGAGACAAATGAGTAGCATGGATCCACTATGTAATGAAAACAGACCCCATCTTCGTGCTGTGGACAGATAAGGGGGCAGTCGTTCGCATGACGGCGTACTCTGGCCTTATTTGTACATAAATGGAGCAGACCTGGCACTTCCTTCCCCCTTCCTCCCCTCGCACACCCATGGCGATCTACTACTAGAGGATACTTTTCTTCCACTAAGATCTTCCTAAATTGCTGGATTCAGGAGACCCTTACTTGTCTCTCATGCGCTGGAGGGGGGGCCTGGATATGACTCCCAACTCCACAACTTGCCGCTCAGATTGCAATCCACCCTGCAAAAGTTTGTCATTGTTTAAATGTGTTGTGATATTTATTATTTATTTTATTTGAATTTTGATGACGTGTGAGCCCACTGAGACAGACATATTCTTTTTCAGGGTCAACACAGGGGAAATACATTCCCAGTAAGCATAGTTCAGCAGAGAAGTTACAGAGAATCCATCTTAGGAATAACAATTGCAAACAAGAGTCCATAAGTGCTTGGGTCTGCTTCAATGCCTATAAGCAAAGACAAGGGTAGAGACAGGGCTTCAGTTAACTCCATTTTGGGAGTATTTGACTTCCAAAAATAAGATGAAAACTTCCAAAATAAAGAGGGAGGAATTCATTGACTTCCAGATGTTAAACCAAGAATTAGGTGGCTTCCAAAACTGCAGACATGGAAGTCAGAAATGATAGATTTTCTGAAAGAAATTGTATTTTACCAGTAATTTATTATGTTAACATCCATAAACTTGTTCACCGTAGAATACTGAGTTCCAAAAGTGGGATCCTGGAAGTATTTTGACTTCCAAAAAATTGGAATGACTTCCAGATTTTGACTACTGGAAGTTTTAGACTTCCATTAAAAATAAATTAACTGAACCCCTGGGTAGAGATACTGTACAGTAATCATAAATACAAAATTCAGTCATAATACAACCTGACAGCAGTGTGCCAGGCTAGACATTTAGATAAAGTATATGCCTTGCAGGGGTAGCCTAGAACTTATGTACTATAAACTGAACCATAGAAAGACAGAAAAAGAGAAATATAAAGGGCGAGTGAAGGAGAGTGTAGAGGATTGGTAGAAATTGATAGTGGGGGAGGACGAGGTTAAGAGAGAGGGCTTAATTGCAGGTACATGCTGGAGGGGTAAAGATATGTATGGGCAATTGTCTATGGATACACCAGAACTCTTACAGCTATACACTGCACCGGCGTAACCTTGTTGTTCTATCCTGCTGGACTTGAAGGCTATGGGAAGACACTCATTCTATGCAACCCATGAAAAGAGACATTCAGATCTCCAGTGTGGGGAACAACAAGGACATTGAGACTGGTAGCCAAATTTGATTTGATTATTTAGTCTGGCAAGACCATGGGCCAAAGACTTGTTTTCATGGGTGACCAGAGTACAAAAAAATGAAAAACAGACAATTTACAAACCATTACTATAAATGACACATTACATATAAATAATACTTAGGGGTACAGGATAATCAAACACTCAAAGAATCTTTCAAGTCATTCAAGGACATGGGCAATACATACAACTACCATTTCCAGTCAAAAAGGTCCGATTACACATAACATCTACACTCACTACCTAAAAACAAGTAGTTTTTAAACATCTTTCTAAAAATGCATAGTGTAGTTCCAAGGCAATCAAATTTAGTCATTACTGAGTTAAAGAACCATGGTAGTTTAAACAACAATATATTCTGTCAAGCCCAGTTTTCATTTTAGGTACTGAAAAATAACAGTTGTCAGAAAAGCGAGTTGGAAATCATTTTACGTATTTCTTGAATAAATTTTGAAAAATGTTGGGGACCCTGCTCAGAGTTATCTTTTTTGCTAACAAGCCAACTTGGAATTTAAATCTTTGCTCTAATGAAAGCATCCCTGCGTGCTTATGAAGTACACAATGGTGTGTTCGGGAAGGTAGTTGAGTGGCAAAGCGAGCAACTTGGTTAAGCAGAGTTCTGACCTTGAAAAGTAACCCCTCATTGGCCGTATAATAGAATATTACACCATAATCAATAGTGAAGAGAAGAAAGCTTTGTGACAGCAATATTCTGGTTGAAGGTAGGAGTATAGAGTTCGATCTGTATAATGCTCCTAGCCATTGGTGCACAGTTTTTATTAAGTTGGTAATATGAAATTCATAACTTTTTATTTATAACATAAATTTATTGTACATATGAACATTTAACTGTTTAGGCTGTCTATGCTCACATCCCAAGTACTGTCTGCTGTAAAATTTGGTAACTTCAATAAATTATCAGTAACAAAAAAAAAAAAAAAAAAAGGCATAGAGCGAGTGATGGAAGCTTACTACTGTCTGTGAGATGGTGGCAGGCAGCGATTTAAGGCACACATTGCGGATAACTTTTTAGACAGAAAAAAATTTGTTTCGTACATGAAATCCAGAATCAGGACGGTAGCATTGTTAGGGGGAGGAAAATAAATTTGTTGTGTTTTCCTTTATGTTATTCCAAGCACTAAGCAGAAAAGTTTCCTTAAAAAAAATAATATTGTTGCTTACCTAGCAACCCCTCCATAATCAAGGCCCTCTTCTCCACGAAATTTGATCATTAATCGTTTCCATAGGTCTTTGGGCCGCATTTTCATGACTTGTCTGTAGGACTCCTATGGTTGAAGGGAAACGCATTAAATATATTCCTACTGCTTGCAGTCTGGGTGGGGGGAGTAACACATCTGTGAAGGTACTAAAGTTACAGGTACAAGTTAGCAGCTGACTCGATGCAGCATTAACAGAAGTGCATGACTAAAGAACATCGTCTTAAGGGATTGCCAACAATGACATACCCCCCACCGAAGGATCATCTATCACATTACGAGAGTCTTCAAGAATGAAACAGGCATTGCCACTTTGACAGCAAACAACAAGCAGACAGAGAATGAAACTTGACTGAAATGAAATTAAATGGATGTGTAATATACAGAGGGAGCATATTTCAGCTATGAAGTATTCCCAACAGAAATCCTGGAACTCCTTAACTAGGACCATGCACACTATCTGACCCTTTAACAAGCACAATACATGACAGATTGCAGTTTAAATGACAACCTGTCTACTAGCCTTATGTATGGAACTGCTAGTGCGAAAACACTACACCATAGCACACAACTTGCATTCCAAGAAACAGCAGAGAGAGAGAGAGTATGTGTGTGTGTGTGTGTGTGTGACTTCTAATAATGGTTGTGTTGTGGTACAGAATAAGAAACATGTCACGCTATTCTGTGATACTTCTGAAGTATGCCCAGTGTACAAGATACAATTCTATTTGACAGGATCATAATTTTGCTAGGAGTGCACTGTGCCTCAGAATCATTACAAGCCATCCTAAATATGTGGAGCTTGAAAAGGAAATTAAAACACTGGGGCATACAATAAAAAAGAACACCCTGGAGTGCCTTAATGCAATTGAACAATGGAACCCAGATTTCAAACGTTAAAAAAAGGAGAACAATCTAACTTTATCAAAAACTGCAACAGAATCAGCTAGCAGACTGCAGTATGCAAACAATCCGTTGTACAATTCTCAACTTGCACTGTAGTATCAAACCTTTTTTTTACTTTTCTATTTTTGCCCCCATTTCTCCATGCCAGCTACCAGGTCCTCCTCCCACCTGCCCAAGCCCTTCTGTCCACTACAGGTGTCCTCTGATATTCCAACCTGCCACCAGCTTCTTCTCGACATCCTCACCAGAAACCCCAATTGTAACCCACAGCTTGCCCCCTGCATGTGGGGAGCCCTGCCCCACAGGTTCCCAGGTTGGGACGAGGATATTTTATTAGATTGTTGAGGCCCAGGAGGAAGAAAGAGCGACAAGACATGGGAGGAGTCGGAAGGAGCCCACTGTTGCGTTGGGGGGTTGCATCATCTGCCTGGGGTTGCTGGGGTATTTTTCCCCAAAGCCCTCCCTTACACCTCCCAAGGGCATGGTCCTGAGAAGTGACCCAGCAGAGTGCCTGTTAGGGCCATCAGAATTTCCTTGCCAGTTCCACTCTGGGCGTGTGACACCTCCGCATCATTTGCTAGTTGAGTGGGTGCAAGCCGACATAAGGCCGCTCCAGAGGGATGAATTGTTCCTTCCCCGCACAACACACCCTCCTTCTGAGCCATCAGGGGACAGTCATGCAGCAGAAGGAGGTGCCCTTCCCTTGGGCTGGAAGCATCCAGATAGATCAGAACCCCACCTCATCGGTCGGCACCAGACATCCCAGTTGTATGGCTGGCAAGTGGTAGCTCTGTCGATGTGCCAGCCAGACGGCCAGTATCAACATTTTTAATTTTACTTTTCTACTCCACATAAATAAAGGAAATGAAAATAACAGCAAAAGAGATAAACAGTAGCTCATGTTAGCTAGCTAGTATTTTTTTCCAGATTGAATTTTTGTAATGCCAGACCATGTTTAGACTAATCACGTACACCGGTTACTATGCCAAGAAATGATCTTAAACCAATGCAAGTATTAGACCTTGTACATTTATGGAATGCCAACATTATTCTGAAGCATGGTAGCAATTCTTAGTCATTTCTTTTGTAAAGCAGAACAGTAACCATGTTTTCCCAGCTTGTAAGGATACTGCACGTTCTGAAACTAGGTTGTATGTATGCATACAACACCCTGCCTCATACAAAACAGCACTGCGCATAATGTTTTGTGGATGTAATTTCTAAGTGCTACTAGTTGCTCCATGTATACCAATATTTTATTCCTCACACTCTCTCATTATGCCCATCTGCACCTTGTAAAATGTTTGCTGTTATTACAGATGATTGTTATTTTTTTCTTAACGCTTCCTCTTACCTCTCCCCCAGGATACATAGGGGACCTGCAGTGGGAACCTGTGCAGCAGGGACTGTATGATGCATTATTTATCTACACAAGAGCAGTTTGATCACGGGCAACCTCATGAGTGATGACCCCAGGGTCGTCCCTGAAAAAGGGATCTCTGGTCTCAGTGGGCTTACCCGGTTATCAAAATCTAAATAAATAAATAAGGTCAAACTGCTGAGTGTAGATAAATAATGTTATCACACAGGTCCCTAACTGCATGTCCTGTTTATACAACAGGCTGGTGTTTTTTTGAGGGGACAGCCGATAACACATGTGTGATAAATTCCATGTTCTAAATTTTATCACACATATATGGAGGTAACATTTTTTATGACATTAGATTTGTGTCCATGCATACTGTAGGAACCTGGGAATGAGCTCCAGGTCAGTGTGCCTTTTCCAGTCACCAAATTTGTAAAAAAAAAATAAAAAGAATAAACTGAATTAATTGTACATGGTCAATTGTATTAATTGTACATGGTCACTGAATGTTTCTGTGAATAACAGGCCAAAGATAACTAACTCATCAATGCTGAAATTAAATCCTAAGTGAGCAAAAGGAGTAACCTTTTGGGTTCTGTTGTCAGAATGATTAAACCTTAAATTAATGGAGCAACACTTAGATTAAACATGTCACTAAGTTATTTTTGCAAAGGTTTATTTTTTACGTGAAAAGATGATGTATACTTCTTCCAAGAAAACAAAATGAATCCGTTCTTGAAACACTTCCAGTAGCCACATCCTGTCTGAGCAGTTAATATTTTTCCCAACTACGGTCCTCTTTTTTTGTTATGTCTACTCCCTTTTTCCTTGAAGCCCAAACTGTTATCTGGAACGCTGGCTTCCCCCATGTTGTTCCATATTTTAGTCACTAGAAGGAAACTTTCATACACCTACAGTTCATTAATACAGTGTGTTTTAAAATCTCATATCTTTGTCTATAAATCACATAAATAATTTCTGGCAGCATGAATTTAGCCCTAGAACCCATTATTGCTCATGAACTGGGGCAAAAAGTGCACTTCAGACTTTTAAACAGCTGCGCTGTAGCTGAAGTGGACTTTTTCGTCAATCAACTAAGAAGATAATATTTGCAGACCAATTCTTGCACAGAATGCAGTTGGGTTTGAGCTGTGTTCTCCTTAAATGAAAACAAATACAATTTTGGCCTATCATCAGCTGTACACAAATCACCTTATAAAATGTGAATTAGAGTCCTGAACTCAAATTAGTGGAATCCAGTTACATAACTGTATAGTTAATACAGCATAACTGCACAGGTCAGTTAATGAAAATTGCTAAGATTATGAATGTTCTTGCATTTTGAAGCTTCTAACACATATCACATTACCTGACCTCTGTATGAGTTTAAATAGGTCAGTTTCTGAATTTTCTGTGCTGCTCATTTTGAGAGGGACGAGATCGTAAAATGGGCTGAAGAGACGGACAGCCGATCCCTTCCAATTCCTGGTGTACCAGCCCCACCCTCAGATGTTTTGTAACGAATAACCAGGGAGAGTGTGGGGCACACTCCACAGAATTTTTGGGGCTATTCTAAAATGTTAATTTCCATGAGTTACTGCAGCCTTTTATATTCATCAATGCCACTGCTTGACTACCAAGGCCCTGTTAGGGGGCGGCCATACAGAAACGAGCCTGCTCTGCGCCAGCTGGCTTCAAACGTCCTAAGCCTGGGGTACAAACTTCGGTCTTCCAGATGGCAAGCGGTAATGCTGTTGAATTGGCAGGCCAGCCTTTTGTTGTATTTTTTTTTGTCATAATAACGCTATGAGATGGGAGTGAAGAGTTTTATACCTTGTAATGGTTTCTGAAAACAACAGTACTGCATTAAAAACCAAAAAGGACTTCACCTCAAAGATCTCTTCCCTAGACACCTCAATACGACAGTGACCAGCTTGAGGTTGCTGCTGTGACAGTTCTTGTCTCAAAATCTTGAGCTTCTGAACCAGGTCCCGTTTATACCTTGGAACAGTTAGACACTCGGCTTCCTCAGGAAGCTGGCACAGAGACACCACCTGCTGCTGCTGCTGATGATCCTTTAACTGATTCTGCCGGCTGGGAAGAAATGGGATAATTAGTTTACCAAAGGCACACAGCTGTTTTTTTTAAACTGCAGGTAATACCCAACTTCTTGAGCATGGCATAATGAAAGGCAGTGCATACTGTTGCACAGTAAAATAAAGTACCCGAAGTATGTGGGTGTCCGACTGGGCAGGGAAAACAGTTCTCTACCATCTCCTGCCAGCCGCCCAAACAGTGGTACTGGTATCTGTCATGAAGAGGCTTTAAGGTGCATTCACCGCATCCTCCAAATCATTGGGGTGGAGGTGGGGGATGTGAAACACACATACACAAAACCTAGAATGAGAATGTGTGTTCGAAAAGGTTGCTAAAGAATTCACACATCATTATCAACTTGTATCCAAGTTAAACAAATTGTATACAATTTTTTTTTTTAAGGCTTTCAGATCCCTCTTAAGTGGATACCTGGAGCCAGGTTTCATGTTTAAAATAACTCCTGACTTAAAGGCTTCAACCACTATTAATGAACTGGCTTATATACTAATCTCTTCAAAAACAAACAGTTTCGCCTTTTATGCCAATAGACAGCCAATTTCAAGTACTTTACGGATCTGTCCAACACCACTAAAAAGAAAAAGACTAGCTAAAATAACAGTAACTCTACAAGGTTTGAGTCGTACTGTATATATTAGAACAGTATCCACACAGTTCAGCTGTTAAACTGCTGACTCTGAAGTTCCTGAATACCAGTTCTACTTTTTTTTTTTTTTTATTTCTCTCTCAATTTTTTAAATGCAGGGTCATGCCAAACACCATACTTCCAATACACACTCAATACCCCAGTCTGTTTCAAATGGCTGGTCTGGAAAGGGTGAGCTTACAAAAAGATGTTTGTACTGGCAGCATGGCAGGGAGCTTGTCCCCTGTACCTGGATAGTCTGGGCCACAGGAATGTACGCAACTAAATGACATACATAAACAGCAACTTCTCAAGCAACTGCACATGCATGTATGTAGTACGTTATGTGAAAGGAAAAAAAACTGTTAATACTGCTACAAAGAATAGCTTATTTGCCTCACACAGCACTTTCCAGCTGAACTTCAGCAATGTAACTTGTATCCTTTTCGGCAGCACTTTGGTCCGTCTCATATGCTAAATGAATCAGATTTACTGACATGTCTGCACACATGGGATGCACTTGAGTTGTGCTTTTTCCAGTCACCCATTTTGATTCATTCCACATACCAGAGATTGGCCAAAATACTGCAAAAAAAATACACCTTTGTTGTGTGTATTTTTTTTCTTTTTAATTTAAAATTAAATAAGGTTAATTTAACTGTCTTTAGTATCTCCAATCTACCCATAACATATGATGCGAAAGAAACAATCAGATGAAATGCATTTAAAACCCCAGATGAATACATGTGTCTGCCTGTTTTTCCTATTGTTTTGTTGGCACCAAATTCATAAAACAAGTCACGCAGACAGCACTCAGAAGAAAAATGCTGCTCAGTTCAGATCTGTAGCCATTCGAAATTACTCATGGAGACCTAATCAATGTTCTATAAATAAAAATATTTATAAAATTACAAATAACTAAAAATGCCACTGTAACAGATTTACCTGAATCACAACACAGTAAAAGAATAAAATCCTGTAGATCAGTTGCATAAATTGTGTAAAATTCATTGTCCCAAATCCCCTCCAAAATTTATTCAAATCATGTCCTTCAGGTCAAATGACCTATCCACACTGCATGCTGATCTGCTTTCCACTGACTGGTCCCCTCTCTCCATGGCCAGTAACATCAATTGAGCCCTCCAATATTTCCACACTAAATTCTTACAAATCTGGGATCAGCATGCACCCCTCCGGAAAACTAGGGTCAAAGGTTCTCACCTCCCCTGGATCTCAGCTGAACTTATGGACTGCCTCTGTGCACGTGTTCTGGCTTAGAAGTCCTACAAGACCACTGGCACTCTGGCAAATCTTAAGTACCGTGCCTTGACAAATACTTGTACTAGGGCTACTAGGCTAGCTAAGGCTGAGTTCTTTTCCTCATCTTTCCAGAAAAACTTAAATCACCCCTCTAAGTTCTGGAAAGTCATCCATGCCCTCTTCTCCCCCTCTATCCAGTCTCCCCCTCTGGCCCTCAAGGTGGGTGACTCCACTATTTCCAACCCCCTTTCTGTCACTTCTTTTAACTCCTACTTCACCACCTGTCCTTCCTCTCTTCTGTCTGCCTTCCCCGCCTCACCTCTCCTACATCCCCACTGACCCCATACACATCCCTTCTCATTTTTGCCAGTTACCACGTCTTCTTCTCTAAAGGCCCTCTTGGCGCTAAACCCTCAGAAAGATGGGAGCCCTGATGGGCTGACCCCTAGCTTCTGCACCTCAATGCACCTGCCACTACCATTCCCATCTCCTCCCTTCTCAACCTTTCGTTCTCCCTTGCCTCAGTCCTGGACTCCTGGAAGCATGCAACAGTCATCCCTCTCCCTAAAGGTGGTGATTCCTCCTATCCTGGCAACTTCCGCCCTATATCCCGTCTTCCTATGCTATCTAAACTACAAGAACACATTGTTCTTTTTCAACTCTCCCCCTACCTTGATTCCTCCTCCTCCTCCTTTACCCCCTTCCAATCTGGCTTTCGCAAACTTCATTCCACCACCTCTTCTCTCCTCAGGCTCACTGACTCAATCATTACCGGTATGGATCATGGCCACCTCACAGCCGCCATCTTTGTCGATTTAGCGAAAGCTTTCGACACTGTCTCCCACATTCTTCTCCTTGACAAACTCAAGACAGCGGGTGTCTCAGACTCAGCAACTAACTGGTTCAGCTCCTATCTGGTAGGTAGATCTCAATCTGTGAGAACTGGAGATGCTTTGTCTGCCCCCCTCCCTATCCATACTGGAGTACCCCAAGGCTCCGTCCTTAGCCCGCTACTTTTCTCTATATTGCTCGATGACCTTCCCTCAGCTTGTTCTTCTGCTTCCATCCATATGTATGTAGATGACACAGTCCTGTCTGCATCTGGGTCTTCTTCCTCTGAGTTATCATCCAGGCTTCAACTTGATTTTGACGCTATCATGAACTGGTTCCGCTCAAATCAATTAATACTAAATGCTAAAAAAAAAATGTCTCCATGTGCTTTGGCACCAGGCAGAGGCTTTCTAGGCTATCCTCCCTTCCCACCTTCCACACCCTTGATGGGGGTACAACTGTTGATGTAACCTCCTTTAAATACCTTGGCATCTGGTTTGACAGGCAGCTTGGCGTCTCTCAGCACATAGACACTATTCATAAAAATCTCCACCCAATGCTTGGTGTCCTTAATAGGAACAAAAGTGGTATCCCTTTACCTGCTCACCAGGAAATCATTTCAAAGATGATACTTCCCAGCTTTAATAATGGTGACATGGATTACGGTGCTGCACCCAAGTCCACTTTGGCCAGACTGGATCCCCTCTTCCACTCCTTCTGCCGGTTTGCCTTGTCCTGTCCTTCCCATACTCACCACTGTTCTTTGTACTCTGATCTCTCCTTCCCCTCCTTGGCAGATTGCCACCTAACTCACTGTGCTGCCTCCATCTCTAAATTCTGGCTGTCCTCCTTCCCCCCTTCTCTCGGTTCTCTTCTTTCCCTCCGTAACTCAAGCCATCGATCCCTAATGCTCCTTCCTTGTAAATCTCTTGTGGGACAGAATGCCTTCTCTTACCGCTTTTGTAAAATCTGGAACTATCTTCCCCCTCCAAACGTTCTTTCCTTGTTACTCCAAGTTCATACATCTCTAACCTGCAATTGCCCTTAGTCTAATGTCTTGCCCCCTTTCTTTTTTCCCCATCTGCTGCCAGTCCCCAAGCTACTATATTACTACTAAATGTTTCAACCTCCGCAATCTTCCTCTTCCTTTTTTCTCCTCCTTTTCCTTCCCCCTCCTTCCACTACCTATCTTCCTTCCTTCAACCCTTTCCCTCCCTATCTCCCCCTCTCCCCTTCACTACTACCTCCAATCTATTCATACTCTCTTTCGTCCTCTCCCTCCTCCCCTACCCTTCCCTTTTTCCTCCTCCTTTCCTATCTTTTTTGTTTAGCAACTTGCCATTTAGGTAACTGTATATACTGTACATAGCTGTGCCTTTTACTTATCAGATTACTGTGCTTTGTTTATACTATGAAACCAACCGTAAAAGTCGGGCCAACACACCAAGCGGAAAAAAAAGACCTCTAAGTCAGATCACGATAAAAAAGCTTTTATTAGACATAAACAGCTCCATACAGGTGAATAAGCCAAATAGCAGCACCCCTCGCACACTTGCAGACGTACATTTCACGTTAGCAGACGCTTTATCAATGCATAAATGTCAAATGCAGGTGACCTCATTTTATAGGGTATCCTTTACAAGGACCAGCCCCCAATAAAAAACGTCAATAAAATGACATAACAATTAATCTGCAGGTAACTCTAATCATACTATAATTATAACAAACCCCATCTCAGTGCTAATAAATTGTCCTTCAACGTATGTTGTGTACATAGCTGTTTGTATCTGTAAAGATTTCTATATTGGTAAAACTAAGAGGTGTTTTAAGAACCGTATAGCGGAACATCTTAGGTGTATTTCTAATTGTGATGTTAATAATGCCTTAGCTGAACATGTTGTGAACAAAGGAACAGAACATTTCTTTAAGTTCCAGGGATTACAAAAAATGTTTTTAATATACGGGGATCTGGACAACAAACTATTGCAGATAGAAAGTAAATGGCAATGCCTTTTGCAGTTCATAGGAAAAGGGTTTAAATATAGCCTTTAATATTGTTCCTTTTTTAAAAGATAGCTAGAAGTTATTATTGATTGCTCCAAGTCATATGTATGACTGGACTTCTTAGGTTATGTCAGTGCCTTTCTGTTTTTGGTTTTTTCTCTCTCCTTTTTTGGTTGCTTGTTTTTTACTTGTGTGCATTTATATAAATGTGTATAATGTGGGTGATTAATTGTTTTTTATACAATGTAAGTGAAAAACTGTTGTATTAGCACCGGGATGGGGTTTGTTATAATTATAGTATGATTAGAGTTATCTGCAGATTAATAGTTACGTAATTTTATTGACGTTTTTTATTGGGGGTTGGTCCTTGTAAAGGATACCCTATAAAATGAGGTCACTGCATTCAACATTTATGCATTGATAAAGCGTCTGCTGACATGAAACGTACGTCTGCAAGTGTGCAAGATATGCTGCTATTTGGCTTATTCACCTGTATGGAGCTGTTTATGTCTAATGAAAGCTTTTTTATCGTGACCTAACTTAGAGGTCTTTTTGTTCCACCTGGTGGGGTGGCCCGACTTTACGGTTGGTTTTGTGGTGTATTTTTGCTGTGGCACCCACATTGCAATGAGTGGCCACCTGTTTGGTATTTTTTGTTTGTTTATACTGTGTATTTATTCCCACCCCCGTTCACCCAGGACACACCTGGAAACTAGCTTTATGGCTCAGTATGTATTTCCTGGTAATTCTCTTTCAATAAATAAATACATCACTGTGAAGTCTTATAAAAAGTAGCAGTGCCTAATAATATTAATGTAAAAGTATCTATGAAACAAGCTTCTATTACTATTTTTATAACAACATATACTGTGTAAGGAATAAGGCATTCCTGTGTTAATGTATTGCGTAGTGGGTTGAAGTCCCGAGCCTGAAGGGCAAGGGACTTCAACTACCACCAGATACATTAACACAGCATAATCCCACCCCACCCCCAGTAGAATTACTTTATTACATTTATAAAATGTTTAGCAATGTTAGTTTTTTAGCAGTGTAGTAGTGTTCTAATTTGACGCTGTATCTTTAAATGGCTGCCTTTAGGGCATTAGCGTAATTAGATCTGTGGCAGGGGTTAGAATGCAGCAGGTATGTTACACTAGTTCGGAGCAGTTGCACTACAAGAGAGTTCATTATTTTGCTGCTTTAAACAGCAGATTCTTACCTTCCAATGTCTCGCCTCCCCCAAACATATAAGATATCCTATCTGGCCCCAAGTTGCCTGCTATTAAAAATGTCATTTATTTCTGCTTTGTTTAAAAAATTTATTAGATCATATTCGGCTCCGTGCAGCTGACAGCCAAAATGCTCCCACTTCCTGAATCGACTGACATGCCCCCACGCTGGCGCGTTTTGTGATGTCAAAAAATGAACACAACAAGGGGGTGCTCCATAGAGTTGAACAGGGGTGGTTTTTACCTGGGTTTTATTATGTTTTATTGTTCTGATAAGAAATTAAGGCCACCGCTTGACTAATAGGGTCCTTGTTAGTTAAGGGGTGGCCTTAATTTCTTGTAACTGGAATACTAAAACATAATAAGTCCATGTAAGAAACACTCCATGCAACTTTATGGAGTGTGCCCTCGCACTGTTCATTTTTTGACATCATAAAATGTGCTAGTGTGGGGGCATGTCAGCCAATTCAGGAAGCATTTTGGCTGTTGGCTCCACGGAGCTAAATACAATCTAATGTATTTTTTAAACGACGAAGAAATAAATGTAATTTTTAATAGCAGGAAACCTGGGTCCAGGTAAGCTATCTTATATGCTTGGGGGCGTAAAGTATGAAGTTGCTCTTTAAATACAGGTTACTCACCTGTAACAGGAGTTCTAGGAATGGTATATGTTGTTCATCCACACTCATTGGCAGGTATCCTTGCCGCTTTAAATCTTGCCGGAAGGTCTTCAAGCTTGCTCCTCCCACCCACCCGGGTGGTATAACTCTCGGCTCCGCCCCATGACGCCCGATCTGGCCCGCTGGAAGCTCAGGTTGTGCGTCGAAGCCGGGGAACAGAGAGTCAGGATGAACAACATATACCATTCCTAGAACTCCTGTTACAGGTGAGTAACCTGTATTTCTAGGGACATGGATATGTTGTTCATCCACACTCATTGGCAGACTCCTAGCAGTTCTCCCGGGAGGAGGGAGGCAAGACGCACACCTCAATACTTACTTGGGAAAGAGAGACTGAGAACCTGAGGCCCAAAACCAGCATCCCGCGTGACTCAAGGTCGATGTGGTAGTGGGTAATGAAGGTGTTTGCTGACTTCCAGGTAGCAGCCCTGCAGATTTCCTGGATAGGGACGCCCCTGGAAGCAGCCACGCACAGCAGTATGAGCGGTAGAATGAGCTCTTATCCCTCTGGGAGGCTCCATGCCCGCCAACTTATAGCAGAGATCTATGCAGGAGGTTACCCACCTGCTTATCGTCCGCTTGGCTGCAGGTCTGCCAGATGCGCTTCAGCGTAGGGTGACAAACAGCTGGCGAACCTCTCCCCGATTTCAGCCGTGGCCTCCTTATAATAAGCGGCGCCCTTCTAGGGTCCAGAGTATGGAGCCTATATTCGGCCTCCGAGGTGTGATTGGGGTAGAACACCGGCAGAGTCAACACCTGGTTAAGGTGAAACTCCGACACCACCTTCGGAAGGAATTTCGGGTGGGGGCGCAGGACAACCTTGTCCCTGTGGAAGACCAGGTAAGGAGACTCGATGGAAAGCGCCTGGAGCTCTCCCATCCTTCTGGCTGACGTGATAGCCACCAAGAAGGCGGTCTTCCACGACAGGTGAGAGAGAGCACACCTGTGCATAGGTTCGAATGGCTTGCCCATGAGCTTTGCCAGTACCAGCAGTAGATCCCACGGAGGTGGGGGTTCCCGCACTGGAGGAAATGTGATCAAGGCCTTGAAAAGCGCCAGACCACCTTCTCCTGCGCCACCGACTGCTTCCCGCCCGCGCCTGTAAGCAGAGATGGCTGCCAGGTGCACCCTTAGGTCGTCGACCTAAGCCCTTGACTAGAAAGGGACCATAAATAGTCCAAGATGCTTGCCAAGGAACAGGAGGAAGGGTCCAAGCCCTTGTTCTGACACCAAATGGAAAACCTTTTCCATTTGAAGGCATAGCATTTTCTGGTCGACTCTCACGGGACGCCTCAACTACATTGAGGACCCCGTCGGAAAGACCCAAGGCCTGGAACTCTAGCCACCAGGAACCAGGCCGTCAGGTGCAGGGATTGAAGGTCCGGATGGAACACCTTCCCTGATTGACTGAGAGCAGGTCCGGCGAGCTGGAAGCTGCCGGAATCCTGGAGCTGAGACTGAGGAGATCTGGTACCAGAACTGGCGAGGCCAGTCTGGGGCTATCAGAATCACCTGCGCCTTGTCCCTCCGCCTTGAGAAGCACCTTGTGGATCAAGGGAAATGGGGAAAGGCGTAAAGAGGCCGGGGTCCACTGCCTCGAGAAGGCATCCCCTGCAGCGAGCCCCTGCTGAGGGGGCGGGCATGGAACAGACTCAGCTTCGCTGCTCTCCTGGAGGCAAACAGGTCCACCTGAGGTGTGCCCCAATGGGAGAACAGATGCTGTACTACCTCCGGCAGGAGAGACCACCGTGGGATGCAGCCCCTATCCGCTCAGGGCATCGGCCAGGGTGTTGGAGGCCCTGCCACGTGAATGGCTAGGAGATCCGCCCAGGCTGCGCACGAGTGACCAAATGCGGAGAGCCTTTGCTAGAAGCATGGAGCGCGTCCCGCCCTGGCGGTTTAGATAGTACATGGTCGTGGTATTGTCCGCCTGGACTCGGACCACTTGACCCCGGAGGAACGGAGCAAAGGCGGTGAGAGCTAGGCGGACGGCTCGGAGCTCCAGCAGGTTGATGTGGCATCGGGACTCCCGCGGGGACCAGAGGCCATGAGCCCGGTGTTCCCCCAGATGGGCACCCCAACCCATCAGAGAGGATCGGTCGATAGAGAGACCGTCGGCTCGGGCGGACGAACGGGATGCCCTCCTGCAAATGATCTGGAACGGTCCACCACCGAGAGCGCCCACATCCCCTGTGTCACCGACAAGCTGGTCCAAAGGATCGCAGCTGCGCGGACCACTGGCTGGCCAGTCCCCACTGAAGGGACGATGTTCCAGCGGGCCCAACGGACCACGCTGGTGCAGGCCGCCATGAGACCCAGGAGGCGCAGGAAGTCCCGGGCAGGGCGCAATTGCCCAACCAGAAATGATCGGGCAAAGGAGGAAAGAACCTCGGCCCTGTCCGCCGGGAGCCGCGCTCTGGCTCGAAGAGAGTCGAGCTGCGCCCCGATGAATAGAATCACCTGCTTCGGCTCGAGTTCCGACTTGGCCTCGTTGATGAGGAGGCCCAGTTGAGAGCAGACCTGGAGGGCCAGATCTCTGGACCACTCCGCCTCCTTCCTGGAGGGAGCTGCTATCAGCCAGTCGTCCAGGTAAGGGTACACCCGGACCCCTCGGCGCCGCAGGAATGCTGTCACCACTGCCATGCATTTGGTGAAGACCCTGGGAGCTGGAGACAAGCCGAAGGGCATGGCTTGGAACTCGAAGAGGGATCCTTCCGCTCGGAAGCGAAGGAATCTCTGGTGAGACGGACGGATAGGGACGTGAAAAAACGCGTCCTGCAAGTCCAGAGAGCAGAACCACACGCCGCGTTCCAAGGATGGTATTATCTGAGCCAGAGTGACCATCCTGAAGGTTCGAGACCTTAGGAACTTGTTTAGGTCGTGTAGGTCGAGAATGGGGCGCCAGCCCCCCGTCCGCTTCGGAACCAGGAAGTACCTGGACACAAACCCTGGGTCTGAAGGAGGGTCCACCACCTCTCTTATCACCTCCTTCTGGAGGAGGAGAGCTGATGTCGCCCGACGAGCCGCCAGTGAGGCTGGGGATTCCGGCCCCGAGGGCGACGGCCTGGAAGGGTGGTGCCTGCTCTCAATTCCAGAGGCAGGGCCCTCTTCCCACCACCTCCAAGACCCACCTGTCCGTGGAAACAGCGGACCAGGCGGAACGGAAGTGCTGGGAGCTGCCCCCACGGGGACCCAGGTAAGGTGACGGAATGGGGCGACACCCTCAGCCTGGCCACTGGGCAGGCTTGGAGGAGGGACCGCCGAGGGACCTCCTGGCCTTTTCCCTGCCTCCTGTTAGAGGAAGCCGGCGGCTTGGGTTTGGGATGCCAAGGTCGAGCCTGCGGGCCCTGACGTTGCTGGGCCGGGCGCGCCGGGGGCACAGAAGGACGAAAGGGCTTAGGCTGTGGTTTGCGCCCTTTGTCCTTCTGAGCGGAAGAGACCGAGTCCAAGGTAGCATTGGACTTCTCGATCCTCTGCAGGTGACCTTCCACCCCAGGGCCGAAGAGGTCAGTCCCTAAAAAGGGAACATCCGCCAACTTGTGCTGGGTATCCGAAGTAAAGGTGGATATCCTCAGCCAAGCCCGCCGACGCATAGCCACCGCGGCCGCCACCGATCTGGCACATGAGTCCCCATATCCAACGCAGTCTGGAGCTGTTTGGCCACTGCTCTGCTCCTGGTCCCGCACCTGCTTAACCGTAGTCTGCAGATCGGCGGAAGATGAGGGATGACTTCATCCAGGGAGCCCAACAGGGCATGAGAAAATGTAAAGGTGAGGACTTGCCGAACTGGCCTGACAAAGGCCGAGAGGACGCAGCGAGACTTTTCGCCCGACATAGTCCAATTTCTTGACCCTTGTCAGGAGGTTTGTCCACATCCCTGGCGCTACGGCGCTGCGAAAACGCTGTCGGTAACCAACCCCTCCGCAGAGGGTGTTCCAAAACCGGACAAGGAACCGTGGGACCGCATACTTCCTGGCCATCCTGGCCAAGGCGCAGGGCAGGAAGCAGGGCGCTGCCAAAGCTCCAGTGCCGGACCCACTATGGCCTCGCCACCGGAAAGGCTCCAGCGGAATCCCCTCGTCCAGAATCTCCGTGAGGGGATACCTGGTCTGCTTGAACGGTTCGAGCTCCATCCCGTAGACTCCGAGATGAGCCGAGCAGTCCTAGGAAGGACGACGGCCATCGCCCATTGACTGACCACCTGAAGACTCCAAGTCCAGTCGCTTGGAGAAAAAGGAGGAATCATCTTCGGACTCTGAAGAGTCCTCGAAGAGCTGCCTCTGGCCTGAGCCACCCTTCACCTGCCGAGGTCGGTCGGGAGTGAGGGTAACTGACAGCCGATGGGGTAGACCCTTAGCCGACCGAGAATCCTTGGTCGGAGCCCCAATTGGTGGCTGTGGAGGCGGAGGTTCCACCGGAATCGGTGGAGCAGCTGGTTTTGGCCGAACAACCGGCCTGGGTATAGGCTCCTCGGATGAGTCGAGGGGTTGTGTCGGCCGCCCGTGACAGCACTTAATGGCCGGGAAGGCGCACGGGTCGGGCTTATTCCCAGCCAGGAGGAGCTGTTGCAACATAAGGTCCTCGTACTGGCCGACGTAACTTACGCCAAGCCTCCCTCATCCGGGAGGAGGAGGACGAGGAGCGGCGATACGCTTTCACCGCGGTGCCGACCGAGACCGCCATGACGGTGGGGATCGGCTGGACCGCCAAGAGGGTCCGAGACCGACCGAGTCCCGGAATTTCCGAGGTCGGTGCGGGAGGTGTCGGCCGGAACCGCACTCCTTCGCTCGGATGGTCCATCCGAGGGCTCCGGAACCGAGGCACAGGCGAGCCCACGGGATCCTCACAATCCTCCGGGGAACCAGGGAGAGGGAATCTCGCTGCTAAAGGCGACAGCCTCTTCTAATGGGTCGAGAAAAATCTCGACTTCATCGGGTGGGAGTCTCGTCAACTGACCTGACGGGACACGCGGAGGCCAGTGGCCGGTACGCCGGCCCGGGAGAGGGACCTTTCCCGCTCCCAAGAGCGTCGATGGAGGGACTTACCCCTGTCCCTCTTTTTGGACCGAGAATAAGGTCCAGCAGACGCAGGCCCTTCTCCTTTAGTGGAGAGGGACAGACAAAGCTCCTTAAAAGAAGCCGTGTAGGAAGAACCCAGAGAGAGCGGGATAAATGCCGGCCGTCGAGGAAGATACGTCGCACTTCCTCTTCGAGGGCTTAATTAATCCGCCGAGCTGATCCGCTGAGCCTACCACAAGGACACCGCCTAACCGGGCCTCCTTGGACTTCACCGAGGGAAACGCTCGGACGGCCCAGTTGCAATCGGGCAGCACGGTCTTCGAGGACGAGGTCGAGAAAGATGAGCACAGGTCGCAAGCCTCGCGGGTCGTGCTCAAGGCCTAAGCAGTACACACGGAGTGTGGATCCGTCCGAGACATCTTCTGCCCGCATGGGCATCTCCGAAATCCGGGAGTCGATTTGTCCATCGCAGCCACGAGGGATAGAAGACTGAAGTCTTTTTGCAAATTTTATTTTTAAATCCGCAAACGGAGAAATAGGAACCAGTCTCAAACGCAGAGCGTTAAGGAGGGAACCTGAGCTTCCAAGCGGTAAGGAAGATCTGGCGTCATGGGGCGGAGCCGAGAGTTATACCACCCGGGTGGGTGGGAGGAGCAAGCTTGAAGACCTTCCGGCAAGATTTAAAGCGGCAAGGATACCTGCCAATGAGTGTGGATGAACAACATATCCATGTCCCTAGAAATAGGTGTTCCTCACTTAATTTTCCTAGACTTCCCATGTGTTCAGTGAGGCTAAGATGGAAGCTTGGGCTATGCTTCCTGTTCTTTCCATGTGATCCGAATCAGACCTGGAAGCCTGGTCTATTGATTAAATATCTTGTGACCTCATCAAGAGCACTGCTAAACAGTTTTATAACATGGCCAGAGATAACCAGGGGAACTGTAGTGCTCCCATTGGTCAGGAGCTGCCAGATGACCGTGGATTAATTCTCAATCAATCCACAGTTGCTGTTGTAGTACCCTGAGCGGCCACTGCTGAATAGTGGTTTGGGAGCCATAGTGCTACACGTAATCCAGCGTGACTATGTCTCTGAGTTGAATGTGTTCCCTCCCCACCCATCCACCCCACAGATCTCGGGACACCAAGCCCACAGCTGCAGAGCAGAATGGATAAACCTTGGGAGCAGACAGAGACCACTGTAACCCATGGCTCTCTGCTGTATGTCTCTGTCTTCACTGCGTGCCCTCCCCACCCACCAGCCCCGCGAATGTTGGAGAACCGAGCACAGAGTTCACCCTTGGGACCCAACACAGAGCAATGTAACACAACTCTGTGGTGTATCTCTCTCGGGATCTCTCTCTATTCATTCTGTGCCCTACCCACCCCTGCAGATCTCAGGGAACTGAGTGCACAGTTGCCAGAGGACAGTTTTGGGGGGCCCAACACAAAGCCCTCAGAGACCCGGAGGAGCGGAGCACTATATCTGCTCTGAGCCGGGGTCCACGGCAGCACAGTTGCTCCCTTGCAGCCGACAGCGAGACCTAGCAGTCTGGATTCCAGTGACACATTGCATGCAGCTCACAATACTGTGGTGCAACTCGCCCTCAGCTGATTTTCCCCTTCCAGCTCACCAGAAGCACTCCGGTCTCCTGTCCCTTTCAACCCAGTAGCAAGCGCTGTCCCATTATGGGTCTCTCTGTGGTGACTGCCATGTCACTGTGTGGCTGAGCTCTGAGGTCGCCGATACCACTCACTCCCCGCCGAACATCTTATTCTGTGTCCTTGGTTTGCTCAATGCTGTAGTGGTGCATTTTCTTGGCTCCCCAAGCGGTAACAGCACCATGCTATGTCCAGTTTCCCTGATTCCTTTGAGCTGTCTGTCCCCAAGTCGTGGTAGCCCTCCCTGTAGTGTTCTGCTCCCAGAGTGGTTGTTGCCCTCCCTGCTCACTCTTACCTCCCTGGCTCCACAGCAAACTTATTTTTGAGAGACACAGTGAGGTGGAGGCAGCTTCACAATGCGCCGAACAGCATTGCAACACGGCGAGTCTGTCGGGGACATATCTGGGCACGGCTATGGCATGTGGCATGAGCTGTGCTTAAGAAATGCTGCTACGCAGTGAGTAAAGTGCAGCAGAACTTGACATGGCAATTCTCACACTTATAACATGGCTAAGGGAAATCGCGTTGTCTGCTTGGTGTTGGTAAATGACCACACAGTCCCCATTTTCCCTGGCCATGTTATAAGTGGATTAACCCACTCGTGAGCCGTGGATTACTGGGGAAATTAATCCATGACTGAGTGGTTGTAGGGACTCGGCCTGCGGCCTCATGCAACAATTCCCCCCTCCCCCCAAGCCGTGAATTAATTCCTCAGTAACCCACAACTCCCTCATGGGTTAATCCTTACATGACTCAAGCAGAAAGTTTGAGCTGTCCTTTGTTTCTATGTATTTAGATATGTATTAGCTTTTAGAGCAATGTCTGTAGATGTTTTGCTGTGGGTTTAGTGATGTAATATGTATGTTTCTTTTGTTGTGTAGAATCACGTGATCTTATAAGCTTCCTCCACTGTATTTTATCTTGTTGTTAGTACCAATACATTGTCATTGTTATATACTGCATGTTACTGCTGTTTAATATGTATCCCAATGTACTAATTCATGTATTTTACTGTACTGCTTTTTCTGTACTGACTACCTGTTTTGTACTCTCCCAAGCCGTGCATGAAAATAGAAATTTAGTATGTCTAGTGCACCTACCTGGTTATCAAAAACAAATAAATAGTTTTGAAATATATTTTGTGTTTTTATTAGGTGTTTAAATTTTTTTTTAGTGTGAGCAGCACTGAGGCTATTTGGGTTTGGATTTGTGAGTAGGAAGTACTGTACATATTTTCAAAGTTGTTGGATGGATTTCCTTTACCGTTTGTGGTTTCTGAGCAATGTTGCGAGGGGCGTCATGTGTGTGTGTGTTTTTTTTTTTCATTTGCACAATTTCTTTTTGGTGTTGCTGTGTTGTTTGATTTACATTGTGACCTTTTTGACCCTGAGGATATGTAATTAGCTATTGACCTTTTTAACGCGGAATAGCTGTACTCTCGATTAATGCACCTTTATCGTCCTCTGAGCAGGAGTATATGCTAGGTTAAAGAACGCCTTTCCTCACTGTTTTGCCTCTTCAATTTTAACAAACAGGAGGGCTCCCTTACCTGAATGGGAGTGCCTCCATACCAGTTTCAGCACATAAGGATTTCCCCCCTGAGGAAGGGAAGGAATCATATTTGGCCCCCGAGGGGGCCACCCGCTCGATCCCTTCCACTTCCTGATCTCCGACGCCGTCCCCGTGCTTCCTTGTTTTGTGATGTCACTATAGGATCAGCACAGAAACGTGCTCCATACAAGTCTATGGGGTGTCATTTTTAAAGCTATTTTCTGTATTTTAATCGGACTTTGGGTACACATCGTAGCCAGCATTCAAGTAACAAGAGTTTTGTTACTTAAATGCTGACTGCGATTTGTACCAAAAGACCAATTAAAATACAGAACTTGCTTTTAAAATGATGCCCTATAGACTTGTATGGAGCACGTCCCCACGCTGACACTATAGTGACATCACAAAACAGGGAAGCGCGGGGATGGCGTCGGAGATCAGGAAGTGGAAAGGATCATGTGGGCAAAATACAATCTCTTCCCCTTCCTTAAGGGGCAAATCCTTACATGCTGAAACGGGTATGGATGAACTTCCATTCAGGTAAAGGAGCCTCCTGTTTGTCTTATAATGCAGGGAGAAAGGTGCTCTTTAAAGCAGTTCCATGTGACAAGGTCCTGACCAATGAAGAGTCATAACTGACTGGACACTATTTTATAAATTTAATTTTAAAATGGATAGTAGAAATCCTGAAAACTGTTTGTCTGAAGCAGTCTTTGATTCATGACATTTCACTAAATTATCAAGTAAGAACTGAGTTACATCAGTCATATCCCAATATTTTTAAGCCATTGTACAATCAAAATAATACACTTCGTGTGTGGCATATCATGGGATTATTGTCACTTCTTGGGAGCTGAAGGCAAGATGCGAATAACGCACAAAATGTGATGCTCTCTCATGATAAAACACCCTGTTGTGTATTACTGTATTTCTTAATTATCCTGTGGCTATGTCTTCATTAGATACCCATTTCAAGATAAACTGGTTATTCTAAGTCTAATGTTTCTTTTTTATTTTCTATAAACTTTTTCTGCCCAGGTCGCAGGTGGGCTTTTTAGCCCCTGCTTGCCTCCGTCATCTACCCCCTTCCTCAGGACTTCCCTGCTACGGAATCCCGCACAGATTCTTTCTGTAGTGGGGCCAGGGAGGGAGGGAGGGCTGTTCTCCCCACCCCGAACACACATCCAGAATTTTGGCGGGGAAGCTGGGCCACTGTCATGGAGGGCTAAGGCACTCAATGCCTTACCTCCTGCCTCACTGGCGACCCATGTTCCAGAACTAGCACAGGTTGCTGGAGGTCGGCAGGGTGGGACAGGATCAACTATCCCAGGGACTGCTCTCAGCTCTAAAGAGCGGTGGTCAGCCATCTCGGCCTCTGACTGCCACTGGCTGGTGGTCCGGTGGTAGTGCCAGTTAGCGAGTGGTTTGTAGGGTGGGGCCGCAGCTCTGCAGGATGTGCAAGCCTCCATGCACACATACAGACATGCTGCCATGGTGGTGGTCAGTAGGGGAGAAAAAACAAGACACATGGGGAGGGCGGGCTTCATGAAGCCAAGCCCACTCCCTTGTGGCCCATGTGGACGCTCGACCACCTGAACACATCTGGATACCTGACTGGGGAGAGGACAGGGGAAATACACTGGGGACTTGGTCCCCAGTACGATCGAGGGAGGCAGATGTCAGAGGCAGGGAGTGGGAACAGGACTGACAGCCTCCCCAGAGGGAAAAAGGAGTGTGCAAGGGCAAGTGAGCCGGGCTTCATGTGCCTGCTTCCTCGTTTTTCGTTTTCTGGTCCTTCCCCTGACCGGCAGCATGCATGGAGGTGCACACGCACTACAGCATCTGCTGCTGGCCATCCCCATGCTAGTCGCTCCCACTGCACTATAACCATGCCTCCTTGTGGTGGCAGTGTAGGGGCAATGCGACTGATCCCCATTCCCCGGGAGAGGATAGCAGTCAAACAGATGCTCAGTCCTCTTCCCTCCCTCCCTGGCCAACCCTCAGTGACCAAAGTCTGTTCCCGAACCTGGGTTACCAGTGTGGTGGGAGGTATGATGTCCAGCACCTCAACCTTCCATGCCACTGGACCGGCTAAATGTAATATTTTTGAATATAAGTAGCTGGTTTGAACAATATAAATGTTGTACAGGTGGACTATAACTATACAAGAATTCTAGTGTGTGTGTGTGTGTGTGTGTGTGCGCACGCACATGCTCAGTACTAAAATCTAATGAATCCAAGTGTAAGAAGACCAGGACATCATGCCAACAGAATCTGGGGGGGGGGGGATTAAAAATTGATCTGAGGGGAGCACTAAATTATATTTGTATGGCATTGCTCAGCCATAAGAGCACCATTTGGATGGAAACTGTGGGTAGGGGTGAGGGATGTGGCATGATGGCCCTGAACAGGACTGCCACTAATAAAAAATTGTTTAACCCAAAAAAGGAACACAGCCTTGAAAGGTAGTTTTTAACATGTTACTAACAGGTTATTTATTCAGAGCGCCTTTGCTGCTTGCAGTTTAGAGAAGTTTTTGTATTTTTGGGGGGCTATTTATTTTACTCCTCCTCGTCTCTATGCCTGTCCCCCTTGGTGCAGAGCACCCCAGCCCTAACACCTGGCTTCTGTCAGACTTATCTTCTATTCCTAAATCCCCTATGGTTTACCCACCATGGTGGGGGCGGATGGGGCTCCTGCATTCAGATCCGATTAAGGAGGAGGACCAAGTCATTGGTGCGGTGCCTGCAAGAGGTCAGAGTCATCCTGCCAGGCCAGGTGCCTTTACCATGTTCTGGGTTCTGCCCACTGGACGTCGGCGTACAGGGGCAAAGCACGACCACCAGCATCTGTCCCTTCCAACTTAACTGTCATTTGCACTGCCACCTGTGGTCACTAGAGGCAGTTTTGAACAAAGTCAGCAGTCCTCTCTCCCTCCCTCCCCAGAGGAGGAAAGCTTGCTCTGGAATGCTCAATCCTCCATCCCCTGGCTGGACCCAGACGACTCGGGTCACCGGTGTCATGAGTGGTTGCCATGCCGCTGCGCCTATGAGCCAGCTGTTCTATGACAATGTTTAATAATACATTTCAAATTTACACCAGATGTAAGCACTGTTGGTATGCTTCCATGTTCCTACATAAATTTTGCTAACTTGGGCATAAACTGTACCTGAAACTAAAACACGTCCTCCAACAGCTAGCTTGGTTACAATGTGGTTTTGTGAATCTCAGTTTCTGCATCCTCCCTTTCCACTGCAATACTCTTGCTATAACACAGATACAGGTTTATCAGAACAGCCATATAATGAGGAGCTGCAGAACTTCCAATAACCCCACAGTAAAGGCCCCGGTGTAACGAATGCTTCACCAGGATCTTAAATTGTGCTCGAGACTCTTGACAAGAAGAGCAGGGGTGCAAAGATGCACCATTTTTTATAACCTTTTCCCCCTTCCTGCCACAGCCCAAGTCCTCAGTCTAGCAACATCACAGCCCCATCCCCCACTAGCCCACAGCCAGCATTTATCCATGACTTTCCGTCTGTGGCGGGGGTCAAGAAATTTCAGTCACCCTTCAAGGATACGCCTTTGGTAGGGCTCTAGATCCAGAGTGGTGGGGCCTGAGAATACTGACATCAACCTAGGCCAACAGGCATTTTTGCCTGCTCTCCCACTGCCCTGTGACCCTTTCAACACCCAAAGGCACCACATACAACCAGAAATGGTATTGGGCCCAAGCAGTGGCAGCACAGAGCACCTTCCCCTTGCAAGAGAGAGCTCCCCAGCCCACCACAAAGGGTAACTGCAACACTGGGCAGTGGTGCCTGCCCCTCCCTACACATCTTCCCAGTCTCCGCCACCTGGCTGCAAGGACCAGAATCTATTCTCAAACATGGGTTGCCTGCATTTTCACCCCATTGAAACGGACTTTCCTATTATTTCTGAATTAATAAGTTATTTTGTCAGACCAGAACTCCCATAAAGTTGGTTAGGCTCCTATAAGTCTGCAAGGGGTTGTGTGTGCCTCAGACCAATTACCAAGCTTAAAGTGATTTTCCAGTTCTCTGTAAAACAATTTACAGCTGACATAAGCAAGACTCGAATGTCATAACATTCTCAAAAGGTTTGAAATTCAGACCTCTCATTCTTTCTTATGAAACAAATTTGCAGGAAATCAGGCTATTTGCTTTGTAGACTTCATTTTGTTCCTGCTACTTTTCCTGCCTTGAAGTCCTCATCCTCTGCTCTGACATCACAGCCTTTTACTATGGGAAAGATTCTGATGTCTTCGTGGACTATAACTTCAAGGTAGGAAAAACAGCAGGAATGGACTGCCCTTTTTGTGCTTTTGGGAGGACCACCCATCCCCCGAGCACTGGACTGCCTGTAGTCAGACCCCCGGTAGAGGTCATGGACCAGACCCAGCCCTACTGACATTACAGCTTTCATGTGAAGTCTCCCTACCATCACCTGCCCTGTTCCTGGTCAACTCTGTCGAAGGAGGGCTGAAGACTTCTTCTGACGAAAGAATTTTACCTTCTTCTTTTAAACTGATAATAAAACAATAAATCTAATAAAATTCTAAGGGACTAAGCTGCTGTCATATAGATGTGAAGATCTGACTCCCGGTGGGCGAGCGACATCGTCACTGAAGCGCACTGGACAGCAGGAAAAGAGGAACTGAGACGGTTGGAGGGTTGACGGCGAGGTAACCTATATGGCGTGAGCTAGTCTCATGGCACCACGCATGCGTGGTCCTACCTCACTGCCAACCCTCCTGAAGATTTTTGGCTCCCGCTGGGTCCTAGCACCTCCGTCGTAGTCCCATTAGTGTGAACGAGTGGTGAAGACGCTGTGTGTTGGGGGGTGGGGGTTTGAGTAACTTGAGTTCTGCTGATGCCAACTGGAATTTTTTCACTGGAATCAGAAAATCGCTTTAACAAAAATGAAACAATATTCCTGTTGCTGGGCACTGAATGCAACCATGGAATAAATAACTGTCCTGAAAAAGCAGAAGTCAGTAAACCTCTGTTTCATACTACACCTCCAGGTTGCCTAGGAAGTACCTGTGCTGCCTGAATTAAGAGCCCCGTTCACACGGTCAAATCTGTGGCATTACTGGTGGTGCACAGCAGCAAGATCATTGCCGCTGTGCATGTCTGAACGCCACAGTTTTGCCGTTTGCAGGTTGCGTTTCGATGGAAACGCGATCCTTCTTTCCTTGGGATTGCATACTGGGTGTGGGCGTTCTGCGCCATTTTACTTGGACATCTGAACAGCCCGCACCAGCCACAATGTTGTAACAGGCTTTTCCCAGCCTGCACTTGTGGTCGTCTATGCAGAGTCACACTAATGTTTCCAACCCGAGTTCAGCTAAATATTGCTTTTGGTAGTGGAAAGACAGCTGAATTTGGGGAAGTGCTTCTTTCTGTAAACCGAGGGCTACAAATAGTAGAAATCATGGTCTCACATGAGGCGTGACACTGCTCATACACATGCATAAGTTCATGCCCAGTGACATGGCTCATCTGAGAGAGTTTTCTAGCATTTGTAGTCCTCGGTTTACAAAAAAAAAAAAAAAAAAGCACTTCCCCGAGTTCAGCTGTCTTTCCAATACCAAAAACAACATTCAGCTGAACTCAGGTCGGAAAACCCATCCTCTATCTCAAGCAGTGGCCCAGTAACTCAACCAGCCCCCCGCCCCACCAGAACCCCCCTGGAAAACGCTGGAACTTATCTGGGGGTATCCACAGTGCTCCTGGGCCATGCCGTATGAACGCTGCTCCACAGCGTTTCAGCAAGCACGTCCCCAACGATCCATGCAGCACTAATTTTAAATGCTGGCCGTGTGAACAAGGTATATGATACAGCAAGTTCAGCTCTTGTAAACTAGTGACGTATGTGAGCAATAATTTAGTGTTTTGAGCCCAGAAATAAGCAGTAGTCAAAACACTAACATATTTTGTGTCAATAAACCACTGACATCCTCTCTGCGTGAAGAAGTCCTAATGTCCTCCTTTGACATACTGCATTATTAGGTCTCCGAACAACAATTTAACAGAGACATCTGAGCAATGTTCCTGTTTGCATCAACTCAGTCTACCAAACTTCCTGTTACAAGGCCTGCAGATCTCAGGACAGTACTCGAAGGTGCTTTTTTTTTTTGTTTTGTTTTTGCAAGTTGCCAAAGTCAAGACGAGCAGGAAGACTCATCCTATTTAATTCCTGCAGCGTAGACTTGGACAAGGAGACAGGCAGCACAAACTTCCCCAGGGCTGTGCTCAGACAGGATAATGCAGTGCATAGAGGATAGAAGACCACACAGACAGAACCAATTAATGTCTGTCTCACTGAACAACACTGAGCAATCCAAGCAGCACAGCTGTAATGCTCTTTATCAAAGTGATACTACCTCAAATACAACTGATGTTAACTCAGAGGAGTATAAGATCCAAACCCTTTAAACTGAGGTAGAGGGCAGTTCAAAAAGCACTGACATATGTGTATAAAATGGGAATGAAAATGAAGCAATCTAACTGGCTATTACCTGTACATTAGTGATGTCTAATGTACGGGTAAAAACTAGTCCTGCAACCAGTACGCTTTATCACTCTGAAACCAGAGTGCCAACTTCTGAATTTTTAAAAGTTAAACAGCTGCTATTTTCTCCTTCATACGAAGATACGAAATTGCCGGCAGAAAAAGTCCCACAGGTCTATCAAGTCTGCCCAACTGTGCAGCTCTTAGTTTCATATTACTACAGCTGCCCCAGCCCCACCCAAACCCCCTTCCTTCCTCCCCTTTCCTGGTCTTTCAACCCCTTTGTGTTCTTGTCTGTACTAATCCTGCCCTTGACTCTATGCCAACCCTGCTTAAAGCTATCCACTGTCCTCAGTTCAAGTTAACTCCTCCGGCAGTGTGTTCCATCTCGCCACCACTCTCTCTGTAAAGTAGTGCCTCGTCATCTCACTCTTGAACCTTCCCCCTTCCAACTTCAGACTGTGCCTCCTAGTAACCCTTCCCCCCTTTAAGTGGATCACTCCTCCCTCTCTGACTTTGTTTATGCCTTTCAAGTACTTAAAGATCTGATAGCAAAAGTGAAGAACTATCTTGTTTTTAAGCACTTCACCTTAATACACACAAAAAGTGCTATATGCGGATTGCTTCCTATTTGTACTCAATAACTACACAAACACTTTCTGCCGACCTGAGTTCAGGAACGGACCCAGGAGTCAGAGATCTGACTGGGGGGGAGAAGGACTGAGCGTCCTGGGTACTGTTCTCCTTCTTCAGGGGGGGAAAGAGTGTCCAGCACTTTATGGACCCCTGGCGGAGGCAGAGGGTCCACTGCGGCTGCCGCCATCACCTGGGGGGGCAGACACTGGACGTCATTGCACGTCCCTGACCCCAGGGATTCAACAAGCACTGAAAAAGCTGCCCCCCCCCCGGCATTGTGGAGGGGTCGTGGGATAACAGATGGACCAGACACCAAACATCATGTTCAACACACAATCTATGTATAATGTTTATTCAAAACACAGCAAATAAGCTTCTGCAATGCCATATTCCTTCTTCAGTACATCAGTTTGCAGCAACAGACTATGTATGTCCTTTCTCTGCACTTATTCAGCACCTACTGACACTGATCTCTGATCCAACTTACCAGTTGAGATGCAACCTCCACCCATATGCAGGCCCCGTTTGCTTAGGTAGTAGGGGTCCAAAAAGTAAAAAACAAAACAAACTATAGACAAAGAACCTCAATGCAGGATCACTGAAAGAAAGGTTACTCCAAAGGGCATTGGTAACAATCAAGTTTCAAAGAAATACAACATCATACCTACTTCCATACTGCAAAGCATCATGGGATATATGCAAATCACCATGACATTTAGACTTGTTCTGTTTACACCAATAGTCACCTAGTACTTTTTACCTTTACCAGAAACACCTAGTGCCATGGTATTTTCAACATTTACAGGTCTCATAAACATAAGGTATATACATCAAGGTATTTTCTAACATAGTGCTATCACATACTAAATCCAGCAACAATAAACACAACCTGTTTTACATACACTTGGAGGTCACAATAACCTCCCTGTACAAGGACCTGCGAGGGAAAAGGAAAATTAAAGAGGACACCATAGCATAGTTAAGAAAGGAGAGGGGGATGCCCATAGGTGGCCAACCTTATGGACCAGAAATAGTAAAGGATAGAACAGACTAAGAAATAGAAGAACTGTTGCAACAGATTTAAGAAAAGGTCGGTCTTCAAGAATGGCAGGAGCTCCCTATCATAGGCATGACGACCTGCTCTGCCGCTGTCTCGACTGCCTTCAACATCCGCTGAGGGGGGTGTCCCGCTCCCGTGGCCCCGACCCAGGGGGTAAGCCGCGGCTTGCCTGCAGTGTCCATTGGAGGGGGGGAGAGAGCCCTCCCGGTGGCCCCACCCGGGGGGGGGTATGCCTGGACATGTGGGACGACAGGCAGGGCATGTCGGACCTCCGAATGGAGGATTGAGGGATCAGGGACCAACCAAAAAAAAAAACTACACAAACACATCAAAAAAATCCTTCTGTTTATTTCAGCCTGCCTGCTTGCTTACCCCCCCCCCCCAAAACTCACTTTCTGGGTCCTGCTCGCTCACCCCTGCTCCTTTTAAAGCACCTGTTCTTTAACCGAAGCCCGGAAAATTCCAACACCCTAGACCTGTCCTCTGTCGAGGGCATTTGTCTCTGATCTACTGCCTGCTTTTTCTCTTCTGCAGAAGGAGTGGCAAGGTGTTTTCCTTTTGGTTTTTTCCTGACAGGCACTGGTTCCTGTACCTGTTTTGAGGCTCCTTTATTTGTATTTTTGCCATCGCCTGAGTCAGGGTTCCCCCTTTTTGACATTCTGATATCTTTTTCATCTTTACCATGCCTTTCTGATGGCTGAGCAACTTCATCTTTTTTATCTGTCCCTTCTGACAGGGATTGCTGCTTGTGAGGAGAAGAACCCTCTGATGTGTGCTTTCCACTGTCACCAGGAACTCCCTCTGAGCCTTTACTGTGCTTTAGCGACATAGATATCTTCTAGCAGTGTGAAACCATGCTACAATTTACACTGCCGTTTCCTACACAGTTAACATTCTTTTTAAAAGCAAAACTGGTTACAGCAATAAAACACATTATGTTATTTTCTGTACCAAACCAAATAACGGATAAACCTGAAGCAAGTAGTGAAATCAATTTTAACTATCTAACTCAACATGATTTAAAAAAAACAAAGAAAGCAGACAAATCTAAACAAAAGAAGACATTTATCAAACTGTGGACTTTGCAAAATGACAGCAGTGAGCACCAGTTTAAAGTTTTAAAATCTTTTCCTAATGGAAGGCAGATGTCCAAATGAAGAACCACAGTCTGCTGTAATATCTCCACTAGTTCAGAGGGGATTGAGACTAATCAGCAGTGTTTCTCATCTGCCAGGAATGAGCAAATAGTACCTAAACCGCAACGTACAAAATTAGAAAAGTATCCACCTGCTGTATCTAGTAATGGGACGAACACTAATTAACCCAATAACTGTCACAGCATCATATCCCCATGCGAATATTTACACATGAAATACAGCAGACGAGACACATTTCATCAAAAGATAGCAGACGAGACATATTTCATCAAGACATCTGTATTATTTTAGCAATTGGTTACACTACAGTTGCTGCTATGCATACTTTTTGTTGTAATTAACAATTTTATCCACTGTGATCACATTACTGCCATGTTTGTATTATCAACATGATCTTGTATTATCCTGTTTTCACTATTTTTATTGCATCGTACTCTTCCAGGTGGTGAATTAACTGCAATTACCTGGTGAACAAATACATAAATGTTCACAGAAATACCACCAGTAGCAGCATCCTCGTTATCCTTATACCAGATGAACAAACTGACTGTTCCATAGGGTACAGCTTTTATGTGGTGCGCAACCTATTTCAGCAAAGAAGCTGTCCATAGGGCAAGCCAACTGTTCTATAGATCTTACCTCAAAAGGAGCCACTTCCTGGTTTTCGGCCTGGTGCCAATCGTAAGCAAAGTATAAGTGGAAAATCAAAGGGAAAACAGACACTCACCCCTGCCAGCTTGATAAGATGCCGCAACCACTTGGAGGGGATGACTGATGTCCCGTCTCCCTGAAAGAATCCAGTAAACACATTGCAGTGTATTCTAAGCAATCCGTTCATTGATGCTGCAACATGGCCACACAGTAAGGCATACTGAAACGCACCTAACGTTTTGCTCCCCCTAGCGGAGTTTCATCAGGCAACTCAATTATTCTACAGTTCTGTCACTTCTGTTAATACAGTGGCTTACAAAGACATTATGTTGGGTAACGTATGTCAGCAATAGCAGTGTGGACAAGTAATGTTCACCTCTCAAGTAGGTATAACATCTAGTAATGTTTGGGTAACCCAAAGGGTTGGGTGAGGATAACTCTCATAATAGCACGTACTGTACTGAGGTCAAATGGCCAAATGCTTCAATTCTCCTTCAAAAATCCTGATATGGTACTATGGGGGGGACCGACCTCTTACACACATAATACTATGACACAGTTCATCATACACTTCTGTAATTTCTCTTGAACAGTAAAACCAGTTACCTCCCAGACCCCGTTCAGAAAGAAAATATCACTGGGAGGAATGTAATCCATGTGACTTCAAATAATGACACATCAAAAGCCTACACTCGGGCTCACTTACCAGCTTTAGTGTTGAAAAAAATGTTGGACTGTATCCAGAAATTTAGAGCGGAAATGGACACAAGTCCCTTTACATGAGAAAGGATCCTGAAGGAACTGGAAGTAATAAGAGTTGATAAAGCAATGGGGCCAGATGGGTGCACCCCAGGGTCCTTAAAGAACTAAGAGAGGTGGTGGCTGAACCTCTGGCTATCCTGTTTAGCCGATCACTGGAAACAGGGGATGTACCCAAAGACTGGAGGACAGCAGATGTAGTCCCCTTATACAAAAGTGGGAACAAAGAGGAAGCAGGGAACTACAGACCAGTCAGCCTCACCTCGGTAGTGGGGAAGATCATGGAAGCACTACTGAAGGAGAGATTGGTGGAACATCTGGTTGTCAATGGACTACAGGACCCAAGGCAGCATGGTTTCACCAGGGGGAGGTCATGTCAGACCAACCTCGTTGAATTTTTGACTGGGTGACTAGGGAGGTGGATCAGGAGGGCAGTGGACATGGCCTATCTGGACTTCAACCAAGGCCTTTGACACTGTGCCACACAGAAGACTATTACACAAACTGGGGAATATGGGTGTGGGAAGGACAGTAGTGTGGTGGGTAGGTAACTGGTTGGGCGGCAGGACACAGAGGGTGGTGGTAAATGGCTGTCACTCCACAGAGGAAGAGTGATCAGTGGGGTACCACAGGGATCAGTGCTGGGACGGTCCTATTCAACATCTTCATCAGTGACATTGCACTTGGGACCTAGAAGGCAGAATTTCACTGTTCGCTGATGACACAAAGCTCTGTAACAGTGAGACACACCAGAGGGTGTAGACAGAATGAGAAGGACCTGCAGAAACTTGAAGAATGGTCAGGGGTTTGGCAGTTGAAATTCAGTGCAAGAAGTGCAAGATAATGCATATGGGGCACAAAAACCCTGGTACAATATATCATTTGGGGGGGGCGAGGATATAGCATACCAAGCAGGAAAGGGATCTTGGGGTTATCATCTCTGATGACCTCAAGGTAGGGAAACAGTGTGACAAGGCAGCAGGTAAAGCAAATAGGATGCTGGGATGCATAGGCAGGGCATCACCAGCAGGAAAAGGATTCATAACTCCACTATACAAGACACTAGTGAGGGCCCCACCTGGAGTACAGTGTACAGTTCTGGAGACCTTACCTACGTGGGGCGTGAGACAGGGTAGAAAGGTTCAGAGGAGGGCAACAAAGATGGTGCATGGATTGCATCACAAGTCCTATGAGGACAGGTTGAAGGAACTGAACATGTACTCCCTGGAGGAGAGGAGGGAGAGAGGGGATATGATAGAGACATACAATTATCTTACAGGGAGGAACAGGGTGCAGGAATACACTATTTTTAAGCGAAAAAGATGTTCCAGGACTAGAGGGCATGGGATGAAGTTGGAGGGAGGACGATTCAGAGGAAACGTGAGGAATAATTTCTTCACAGAACGGGTGGTGGACAAGTGGAACACCCTGCCAGAGGAAGTAGTGGAGGCTGAAACAATCACGGGATTTAAGAATGCATGGGATAGACATAAAGGAATTCTGGAGGTCAAGGGTAAGGGGCAACAGACTTCTAGGAAAACATAAACTGAACTTACAAGCTCAAATGGGCAGACTGGGTGGGCCATAGGCCCTTATCTGCCAACACTGTCTATGTATCTATGTATCTATGTCTGCTTTGCAGACCAGTTCTTTCAGTGATCACACAAAGGAGTGGGCAGTGACCAGTCCTCATATCAAAAGCACTGGGAGGTGGGACGTGGAAGTTTTATAGCCCAATTAACGAGTTGGTGACATGTGATTTCATTTGTTTTGTTACCATGTCTGTAAGCAGCAGCAGAAACATTTATTGCTGTGAAAAGGAGGGGAAACTGTGGTAAACCTCTCTAGAACTAGCCCAGTGCACAAGCCTGGTTTATTGCTTTTGTATAGGCATAGGAACCTATGGGCGTGCCGCAGTCCTTTCACTTGTGCCCATGAGCATTCAAAGTACCCCTCTGCTTGCAAAAACTACTTTTTTACCCTGTGCCCTTTTCAACTTCAGCACTCCCACTTTTTCCTGTGTTCCGGTACCCATGTGCCTTTGTTTATAAAGCCCTCATGGAAGATCTGTGTTCTGATGTCTGTTGATGTGGTTAATTTAAGCTCATTTTGAATCACACCGACTTATCTATGACTGGTTTCTGTACATGCGGCTTTGCTCACACTGAGTACACCATATGAAAAAATTACTCACTGTAGCAATCTTCTTTCTTTCAAGGTGTCCCTTAGCATCAGTAACTATTGCAGTCAGCTGGATAGCTAGCACTGCCCTGGAGGTGGAATGTATGGCAATGAGATTTATGAATTAGCAGATTGGATTGAAGCTATGGAATGTGCTGAGCAGTGAGAGGGAAGGAGGCTTCAGAATTTTTTCGAAGATAGCAGGGGTTGAAAAATTTTTTGGGGATATGTAAGTCCAGGACTTATATTACATATTTAGGATGAGTCCGTAGCAGGAGCCAGTAAGTCGCGCCCTTTTTCTGTGGCGTACTGTATTATTAGCAGACTGTCATAGGCCTGATTTCAGCCCAGAAATGAGTACTTAGTTCTCTGTCTCAAACAAATAAATGTGCGACTCTTGATATACTGAAATTAGACTGTCACAGGCTTGAGCCAGAAATATTTATTACTGAGTACTTATTTCTCTGTCGCAAACAAATAATGATAATATTGTGATGGATATTTTAGCCCAGGAATGTGTTGTCTGAGTACTCCTTTCTCGATCCCAAACAAATAAAATAATTCTGCAAATGTCAGACAGGCTTGGTTTCTGGAATACAATTGTCTGTCATAGATTTCAGCCCAGAAAATATTACTGAGTACTTACAGTAGTTGTATGTCACATTAACAAATTAAATATATGACTGTCACTGGCTTGGATGATCTTACTTGCAGCCCAAAGACACCTGTCCCCTTTTAGCTGCTAATCATGCAGTTGCTCTCCAAATAGTTATATCAGGAGGGGATGAAAACTGTTGTATCCCCTTCCCCCCAAAGTCTGCTGAGAGGATCTCACATTAATGTCCCCAGTGCACAGAGGGTCGGTGTGCCCAACAGTACTATTAGACTGCTTAATTTCCAAAATAGGCAGTATTTCTGAGCAGCCTCCCCAAAATGAAAAATGTCAGCAAAACATGTGTCCCCAAAAACAAATTCCCCAAGTATTGCTCTGCTGCACTAGGGTCGTGGGTCTAGACTAACTTAACTAACAGAATGGATGCAGCAGCCCCAGTTCAAATCTGTTCACTCCTGTCCCCCTCAGTTATTCTGTTTCAACCTGCCCTGGCTCCTCAATAAAACTATCCCCCAAACTTAGTTTTCAGGTACAGCTTTAAGTAATCCCTAACCAAAGGGCCAAAAATTTAAGTTTCAGCGCTAAGTGCTGTGGAAGGTCTTACTTTTCAGCCATGATTACAGAGACAAGAATATACACACGTTCCACATTCAGTCCAAGAGTTATGGCGCACAAAATCACCGCTCATGCACAGATCAGCCATCGATCACCTAATCACTCTGTTTGTGGCTGCTCTCATGAAGCACATCACTTTCGCAAATCTTCCTGCATGCTGGGCACAGTCAGATCTTCAGAGCCATCTGAACACTGGTGGAATTCCCCGAATGGCAGCGCCCCACCCTGTAGTCTGAGCGGAGCTCCGAGCGGTCCTGTTGAGCTTTCCCCACCCCCTCGCACGTTCCAGATGGATCATGAGGTAAGTGCGCTTGTGGGGGGGGGGGGAATGCCTCTAGGAAGCCTGCCTGCCAGCCACATAAAAATACCACGCATGTGCGGCAATACCGAACTACACAGCCAAGTCCGTCGGACTGAATTGGGTTGTGCAGTTTAAGTCCTGCTACAGTTTTTGTGCGTCCCGGACATCGGACTTGGGAATTTTTCATCCCCTGGATAGGATGGGCTAATGCCCACAGGAAAGAACCAACAGGAATAAAAACATTTATAATAACCAGAACCAGAAGCATAAAAACTTTGCTCAAAATGCAATCCAAAGTTTACTATACTGAACATTTTAAAAGGCAAAAGACAGAACCTTCTTCTGAAGGTTAGCTGGGGAGGATGAGTGGGAGCTTACTGATGCTAAAGGATACCTTGGAAGACAGAAGATTACTACGGTGAGTAATCTTTTCTTCTTACCCCAGGGGTCCTTTAGCATCAGTAACTATTGCAGACTACAAAGCAGTGCTGATGGGAGACAGGTTGAGAACCTATTTAGGAAAAAGACTGCGGGACCGCCCTACCAAATTAGGCATCAGATCTACACTGCACATCTAAGCAATAATGCTTAGCGAAAGTGTGCACAGTCTTCCAAGTTGTTGCTCAGCAGACTTCCAGAAGGGGAATGTCCCTAGCATCTGCCACTGAAGCAGAAGTACCCCTAGTAGGTTGGGCTCTGAGGCCCTCAGGGGGCTGCTTTCCAGCCTTGTCATAAAAGAATCGAATGCAGGAGACTAACCAGCGAGAGATGGTTCTCTTAGTGGCTGGTCTTCCTCTGCATACCCCCCCCCACAGGTGAGGAACAGCTGTGTAGAAGAGCCCCTAGACTGCTTGGTGTGCTCCAAGTAGTAAAGCAGGGCTCTTTTGACATCCAGACTGTGGAGCTTCTGCTCCGCTGGAGTGGATTTGTTTGTGAAGAACACAAGTAAAGTGATGGATTGATTATGATGGAATTCAGAAACCACCTGAGGCAAGAATTTTCTGTTAGTCCTGAGCTCAGTCTTATAATCTTTAGGGAGGCAGTATAGCACAGTGGTTTAAGGCCCTGAGCTGCAAACCTCAAGACCCAGGTATGAATCCCACAGTCCCCTTCATACTGCGTGACCCTGAGCAAGTCACTTAACTTCCCTGTGCTCCCAGGTTGCACCTGTAAACAAGCTTTCAGCTTAGTGCATCTCTCCTGGTAAAACAAAGGTTAAAAAAAAATATTGTCCCTGTGTGGAATGAAATAGTTGGGCTCAGTGCAGAGGACCTGCAGCTCTGAGATCCTTCTAGCAGAGGCGATGGCCACCAAAAACACCATTTTCCAGGTCACATACTTAATATGGTCCATAGCCATGGGCTGAAAAGGCGGCTCCATAAGCTTAGCAATACAGAGATTCAGGCTTCAAGAAGGCACAGGCTTCCTTATTGGGGGCTGAGCAAGAAGGAGACCTCAGAAAAACTGAAGACCAATTGTAAATAAACCAACATGGTCTTCCCCACGGAGAGATAAGCTGAAACAGCAGCCAGATGAAGCTTCAAGGAAGAAGGCTTCAACCCTGAGTCCTGTAGGTATATTAGGTAATCCAAGATGTTAAGAAATTGAAGCCTTAAGGGGATTAATGTGTTTCTGTTTGCACCAGATAGAAAATCTTTTCCATTTGGCTGCATAAGCCTTTTTTGTACTAAGCTTTTTGGACATCCTCAGGATCTTCAGCACTTGCTCGGAGTACTGAGTATCTGGAAACTCTAACTCCTCAAGAGCCAGGCTTTGAGGTGAAGGGCTTTCAGGTCTAGATAAGACACCCCTGTCTGGGGAAGAGACAGAAGGGAGTGACTGAGAGGGAGACAAATAGGCTTGCTGCATGACATGGACATTAGCAGAGGGTACCATGCCTGCCTCGACCAGTCTGGTGCCACCAGTATCATTGTTGCAGGCTGATTTTTGAGCTTTAACAAAGTTCTGAAAATCAGAGAAAAAGGAAAAAAGGCATGAAGAAACTTACCTGTCCATTCCAGTGCCAAAGCATCTCTTGGAAGAGTTCCCAGTGCTGGGGGCCTTCAGCAAAACAGAGGAAGCTGATGGTTCAGGTGGGAGGCGAACACGTCCACTTCTGGTGTGCCCCACCTCCTAAATAATGTGGTCAACACTTGTTTGTTCAGGCACTATTCACTGTGCACCTGGCTGATGCGACTGAGGGCATCCGCCAGGGTATTGCCTTTTCCTGGGAGATGTATGGCTGACAGACTGACTCCCAGGGAATAGGCTAGGCCCCAAATCCTCATGGCCTCCAGGAATAGGATGGTGGACCAAGTGTCGCCCTGCTTGTTTATGTAAAACATAGCAGTGGTGCTGTCTGTTCTGATTTGGACTGTTGGTCCCTTTATCTATGAAGCAAATGCTTTGAGAGTCAGAAAAATGGCCCTGAGCTCCAGCAAACTGATGTGGGTCTGTGACTCTTTGTGGAGTCCACGAGCCAGTGACAGAACAGCCGTCCATGTGAGCTCCCCATCCAAGCAGAGAAGCATCTGTAGTGATGATTTTTGAGGGGAGGAAACCTGGAAGGGAACCCCTACTGACAGGCTGGTAGAATCCTTCCACCAGTCCAGAAACTGTAGCAAGTTTTTTGTAACCGGAATCAATTTGGACAGGGAATCTTTGCTTTGGGACCAGCAAGACCTTAGGTAATGCTGAATGTCCCTCACTCTGAACCTGACCCCTGGGACCATAGCTGACACAGATGCTATGTGGCCCAGTAGCTGCAGGAAATGTCTGGCTGGCCTTATGCTGACCCTGGACAAAATAGTTTGTCACTGCCAGGAAATTTTGAATCCTTTCCACAGGTAGAAGCGCTCTGCTGTGTAAAGTGTCCAACTGTGCTCCTATGAAGGTGAAGAGCTGGGCTGGTACTAACTGGGATTTCTTTAGATTTATAATGAACCCCAAGGATTGCAGAGTGTTCTTTGTTAAGGAAAGGGCCTGCTCCAGAAGTAGAGGAGACTTTGCTACTATGAGCCAGCCATCCAAGTATGGGTAGACTGATATCCCTTTTTTTCTTAAATGAGCTGCCACTACGGCTAGGCATTTTGTAAACACCCTTGGAACGGATCTGTCAGGCCGAAGGGCATGGCTGCAAATAGATAGTGCCCCGAAGCGAGTTTGAATCTTAAAAACTTCCTGTGGGCCAACCTGATGGGAATATGAAAGTAAGCGACTTTGAGATCTAGGGAGGCTAGCCAGTCTCTCTGCTGTAAGGACTGAATCACCAAATTCAGAGTGACCATCTTGAATTTGGGCATCAAAAGGTGTCTGTTTAGGAACCTGAGGTCTAAAATAGGCCGCCACTTCCCGTTCTTCTTTTGAGTCAGGAAGTCCTTTGTCCCTTTGATGGACAGGCACTCTCTCCACTAATTTTGCTTCCAAAAGATACTTTACTTCCAATTCCAACAAAATATTCTCTGCTGGAGTTAGAGGTTTGGAAAGCTGAGTTCTTTTTAGGGCTGGCATCTTTTGGAACTGAAGAGACAGGCCCTTTTCCACTACCTCCAGGACCCACCTGTCTGTGGTAATAAGGGTCCAGGACTGGAGATAGTGGGAGAGCCTGCCCCCTACAGGCAGATGGGAGGCGACCTGGGCTGAGGAGTCAGGGCTTTTGCTGAGTGGCAGGAGCAGGGGTAGAGGAAGATCTTCTTTGCCCCCCCCCCATTCCTCTTTAGTAACCCCTGAACTGTGAAAGGTCAAACTGAGGAGGAAGGGAGCAAAAAGGTTTGGGGAAGTAGCCCCTACCTCTTTACCCGTGTTGAGGTTTGTGGGCCCCCTGAGGCCTAGTCTTGGTAGTGTTACTCTGAAAGGTTGCCTTGTACTCATCAACCTTTTTCATATACTCCTCAGTCCTGGAATCAAAGAGAAGATTTCTGTTGGAGAAATCAAAGAGAAGATTTCTGTTGCACGGGAAGTCCATGGCTTTGGACTAAGTGTCTTGTGACAGGTTTGTTGTTTTGAGCCAAGCAAAACGCCTCAGGGAAATAGCCTGGGCCATAACCCTTGAGGCTGCATCACTGCTGTCATCCACCATATGGAACTGGTATTTAATGGCCTCCAGAGCTGTTTTAGCTGTTTCCACTAAATCCTTAGCCATGGAATCTGAACCTTGTTTGACAATAGCTAATTCTGAGTTCCACAAGGCCTTCTGATATTTGAAGAAACACAAAATCACACATGCCCCCACAATGTAAAGCATCATGGGCTGCATATGCAAATCACCACAGAATATTATGCTGGTTCAGCTTTAAGCAGAAATGCATGGTGCCGATGGGAAATCAGAGGCACCAAAAATAGATCTCATGTCCTGGATAGTTTGGCAAAGGTGCCAGGCTTTTGTCATATCCTCACATTTGTCTTCTGATATTTGGCTGTACAAGTCATGTAAGAGGCCAGGCAAAGAAGGACAGAGGCTGAAGTATATGTTTTCCTAGCCATAAAATCCAGCCTCTAAGAATCTTTTCCCGGGGGCTGGGAAGAAAGGGGAACCCCAGCCTTATCACATATGCTGCTTGTTGCACCACTCCTTCATGACTTGGGTGCACAAACAAAAATCCTGTATCAGTTTTTGAAAACTAGTATTTCTTGTCAGCCCTTTTTTCAACCCCTTGTACAGAAGTGGGGGTTTGAAGAATTTTCATAGTGTTCTCCCTGAAGGGTTTACAAATAGGGAGAACCAGTTTCTTAGGAGAGGGAAGACCTTTCATCTCTCTATAATTCTGGTCTTCCTCCTCATCCTGGCTGGACTCTTAAGAGGGGAGATCAAGAGTGTCTGCCATGTGTTGTAGTAAAGAAAACAGGGAGGAATTATCCTCCTGGTCAGGAGAAGTCCCAAAATTTGGATCAGGAGACACATCAGGTTCCGGGACCTTACCCTCCAAGGTGTCATCAGGGGACTCATAAAAATCATCATCATCATCCCCTTCATCAGCCCCTATAGCAGAGGGAACATTAGAAGGAGTTTGTCAAGGGATATCAGAGGCACCAAAAATAGATCCCATGTTCTGGATAGTTTGGCAAAGATGCCAAGCTTTTGTCATATCGGTGTCAGCGTGGCTCAGTGGGTAGCACATCCACCTCTGGACCAGATGGTCGTGGGATCTCGTCCCACACCGGGATTGGACTTGCACCTAAAAATCGATGGCATCCGAGTGCAGTATTGGGGGGTGCTGTACTGCTGGGGTGTGCCGTCTTTCGGATGAGACGTTAAACTGAGGTCCCTTCTGCCCATCCTGGTGTTGTCCTGATGGGTGTCCAGGTGGAGGTAAAAGAACCCAGGGCACTCTTCGCAAAGAGCAGGGAGCATTGCCGGTGTCCTGGCCAACATTCCCCTTCCCATAAACCGGTTCATGCAATTATCCATGCGGTGGGTGATGATGTGCGATATGGCCACCGCCACCATCACACATTCAGTCACTTCACTACCAGTCTAGCATTGCTTGTTAAGCGCTTTGGGATACTGTGTATGAAAAGCGCTATATAAATGCTGATTCTTCTTCTTCTTCTTCTATATCCCCCATAGAGGGAAGGTACCCTGGAAAATCTTGAGGGCCGCCCTCCTGGGGTTCAACAATTTTTGTCTTATCTTTATGCTTTTTTCCCATTGCAGCCTCACCTTTGGCACTGCCTGGAGTAGCAACAGGATTTTTATCATTGCATACCTTTTTGGATGCCACCTCATCAGTGACTTGTTCAGGTTTTCCTTTAGAACTAGGCACTTCAACAGTACCTCTTGAATTTCTTCATTTAGGAACTTCATCAGCCCCTTTAGCCTTATTTTTAGAAGACACTTCATCAGTGCCAGGCTTAGTGTTCTTTATTTTCAAAGGCACTTCATCAGCATCTATACCAGGCTTAGATTTCAAAGACGCCTCTTCAGCACCTGCATTATTTTTATTTTTTTATAGGCCCCTCATCAGTAGCATTGGGTCTGTGTTTGGGACCAGATGAAGACCCTTCTTTTGCAATTTCTCTAAGCCTTTTTGCTCTATTTCTTAAAGTTTTTTAACAGAATTTGGAGCAAAGATCACAGTAATGATCTGGACCGAAGCACTTTAAACACAGGTCGCGAGTATCAGCTTTAGCTGAAATCCTATGGCAGTTCAAGCAATTTTTAAAACCTGTGTGTCCAGTCCTTTTCTTCGCTCTCGAGGTTCATATGCTGTCCTCTCAACCCCTCAATGGAAACACAGCTTTGTTTTAAAAGGTTGCCCATACATTATTCTCTATATATTACATATGTGGAACTTACTTGCAGAGCAGCAGGGCGACTATGCAGGCCACATCGGTGGCTAGGAGGAGTTCAACGATCTGAGTTGAAGTGCTCAATAGGAAACCAGGGCACCATTTTTGGGACTTGTGGCTGGGCCTTTTAAGGGACTAGCCCAGCCACTCTTGGGATACCTGGGACTTACTCACAGAGGAGCAGGGGGACTGCGCAGGCTGCATCGGTGGGCTGCTTCTCAGGGTCCAGTGGTCCTGTGGGATGGCGTAGGCCGCATTGGCGGTGAAATCTGGAGCCGGGTGCAGCCACATCAGTGGCCAGGAGAAGTTCAGTGATCTGAGTCAAAGAGCCAAGTAGAAAGCCAGGGCCCTATTTTCAGGACTCATGGCTGGGCCTTTTAAGGGACAAGCCCAGCCGCTCTTGGGATACTTGGGACTCTCTCACAGAGGAGCAGGGGGACTGCGCAGACCGCATCGGCGGGCTGCTTATTGGGGGTACAGAGGTCCTGAGGGACAGTGCAGGCCACATCAGTGGTAAACAAGCTGCTGCAGGAGCTGTATCAGGAGCAAATTTGGAGCCGGGGACAGCCACAGCGGTGGCTAGGAGGAGTTCAGTGATCTGAGTTGGAGCACTCAATAGAAAGCCAGGGCGCCATTTTCGGGACTCGTGGCTGGGCCTTTTAAGGGACAAGCCCAGCCACTCTTGGGACGCTAGTTTGCCACCCACCCCCAGCCCCAACCTCTATTAAATGCTCGGAGGAGGGGCCAGGTGGAGGTAGGTCACTGGTTGGTTGGGTGGCTATACTGGGGTTTTCTCCAGTCATGACTCTATTCTTTGAACTGTTAGGGGATTTAACTTTGTTCATGCTCTTCTATTCTGCTTAGTAGCTTGGTCCAAGAGCTGTGTTTTTAATTTCACGGGCTACATCGCCCTGTATGACTGGCTGAAGAGGGCTGCGGGTAGATCTACCTGGGGGTGGGGACCTGGTCAAGGGCGAATGTCCAAGAATGTTTGAAGAGGGCCTCTGGGGTGACCCCCAGCCACCAGGACAGGCATCTTTGGCAGGACTGTAGGGTGCACTGGCTGCAGGGCAGCCATGGTCCTAAACTGGGCCTGGAGGGAGGGAGGTTGCCTAGTCTGTAGGCGGTTATTGCAGATCGGGGGGAGCCTGACTGGGTATGGAGAAACTGGAATTGTTGGGGGATAAACATGTCTGGGAGGGCCTGTGGGGAGCAGGAGGCAGTGACAGAGTGCGACTATGTGCGTGTCATCAGGCAGGAGTGGAGAACCTAATAGGTGTGGGCTAGTAGCAAAGAGGGTAGCTACCTGGGAGGTAACTGGTAAAGGAAACAGGCTAAATCATACGAGGCGGGGGGAACAGGTGGGTTGGGACTGACAGGGGGCCTACTGAAGGAGTGGACAGTGGGAAATCAGGACAAAAAAAGGAGGTTGGCTTTGAGTGCTATAATAAATTTGAGCCATTGAGTAAGTTGGCTGGAGAGGACGTGGTGAGGAGGGTACAGGAAAAGGAGGGTGGAGGAGAGAGGGATACAGTGAATTGGACAAGGGTGGGCATCGGTAATTCAAATAAGTATGCTAGCAGGGGAGGGGGCAAATCAAGTGTCAAAGAAGGGGAGTGGGTAACCAGCAGAGGGAAGGTGTGGAGGCTGCGAGTCAACTCGGTGAGAAAGGAGGAGAGATTGAGACGAGGGAGGGGCGTCCTTCGAGGGGGGAGGATCATACCAGAGAAAGGCCCAAAGCTAAGGGGTACCTGCAGGTGGGCATGGAGGGGCAAGAGGAAAGGGAGGCGGTGAGGGGTGATGGTGATGAGAGATGGGGAGGCTGGAAGGGGAGGAGGTTGGAGAAAAAGGCTTGACTAGGGTAGGGAGTGGGGTGGAGGCTAAACTGGGGGGAGCTGGGGAACTCTGTTATAAAAGGCGCAACAAGAGGGGTAGGGCGGCTAAGGGTTCTCTTGTAGAGGGTCTGGAGAGAAGCCAAGGGGAAGTGGTCTCGAGGAGAGGGGAGGTGACGGGGGCTGGCAGGGGAGTCCAAAAAGGAGGTGCACAAAAGATCAAGGGGGATACTAAGGTTCTCCTGCTGGGGGACTCCATGATCAAGGGTATTCATTGGACGGGGCAGGGTGACGGAAAATCCAGTCCAGTTAAGGTAGTGGGTATTTCGGTCTGACTGTAAATAGGCGAATTTCATGGTGTATGAGCTGGCGAGGGACTGTGGAGGCTCACCGGACTTCCTGATACATCTGGGAACAAATGATATTGAGGGGAATAGTGTGCTGGAAATTCAGGCAAGGTTCCGAGAACTGGTCAGGGTCTGTCACGACAATGGATGCACAGTCTCCTTCTTGGAAATCCTGCCAGTGCCAAGAGCCACTGTGGAGAACAAACGGAAGATCACAGGGAGATTAACGACTGGCTTGGGCAGTGGGGTGAAGCACAGGGGTGGGGTGTTGGGAGACTGGGGGGGGGATTTGGGAAGACAAGGGACTGTATGCCTGGGATAGGCTTCACCTAAATCTGGTAGGGAAGAAAGTTCTCAAATGGGGGATGATGGATTTCATTCAGGCTAGATGGTATTTAAACTTGTGATGGGGGGCACTGTCGGGCTGATCCGGCCATCCATACCGCCGGCAGGACTGGCCTGTAACCCCACAGGGGGGGACAGACGGTACAATAGGGGAGAGGTATGGACGGACATATGAAATATCTGGGGAGGATATGGTAAGGAGGGGTAGGGACAAGGGTCGGAGGGTGACTTTAATAAATGCCAGGAGCCTGGGGAATAAAATGCCTGAGTTCCAGGCCATGTTGTTTGAGGGTGGATGTAGCAGCGGTCACTGAAACTTGTGCCACCCCTGGCCATAACTGGGACCTTAATCTGAGTGGGTACCTTGTGCTAAGGAAGGACAGAAAGGTGGGCAGAGGGAGAGGAGTAGCAATGTTCATTAGGGATAACATCTAGATTATGAGAGTGGAGGAAGCAGAAGGCAACGTGGAGGCCCTATGGGTCACCTAGTGAACCCCCGTGGGAAGGGAGATCAAGTTGGGGTGGTATATAGGCCCCCAGGACTAGCGGAGGACCTGGAGGATTGCCTGTTGGATAACATTAAGGGGCAGTGTGGACTGGAAGGGGAAGGAGTGGTGTTGATGGGGGACCTTAATATGCCAGCTACTGATTGTGGTACTATGACGTCCACTGTAACCAGGGAGCAGAAGCTGCTGGATGGCTTCCTAGACACGTTCCTCAATCAGCAGGTGATGGACCCAATGAGGGAGGGTCATATCCTGGATGTGGTTTTAGCGGATGGAGATCTTGTACAAGATCTGGTTGTGGAAGAACCCCTCGCTAGAAGCGACCACAACACAGTCTGGTTTGGGCTTAAACTGGGGGGAAGGGGATCATTCACGGACAATGATAATTGATTTTAGGGCGGTGGACTTCAGAACATGGGGGAAATTCTCAAGGGGCATTTGCGGGACATAAAACCAGGTTTGGACGTAGAAGGCAGGTGGGAGATCATAAAGCGGGGGCAAGAGGAGGCCAGCAGGACCTGTGCAAGAGTGAGCGCATAAGAGGCGGTGGTCTCGTAAACCATGCCGGTGGACCAAGGAGATCCAGGAGGCAGTAAGGAGAAGAAGGCTGCCTATAGTAGGTACAAAAAAATGGAGAGGAGAGAGAAGAGAGAGAACTATAGCCTTGAAGCAGGAAGTCACCAGGTGGGTGGAGGCAAAGACCTAGAAAGAGCAGAGGCTGGCACAGGGGATACAGGGTGGGGAGAAAAAGGGTTCTTTAGCTATACTGGTGAGTGGAGGAAGGTCAAGGGCCAGCTCAGTAGGTTGAGGACAGCTGGGGGTGGGTGGAAGGGGCTAGAGAGCAGGCGGAGGTACTGAATGAGTACTTTGCCTCAGTGTTCACCAGGGAAGAGGCTGGGGAACTTCCAAAACAGGGTTGAAGGACACAGAAGGCACAGCAGACTTCACTATTGCGGTACCTGTTGAAGAACAAGCCGCTGGGGGAGATATCAGCCTGGTTCTGCTGAATGGTGGGGAGGGGAAGGGGAACAGATGCTGATATTCCCATGGAGTCGGAGTATTAGAGGGAAGCCCCTCAGTCCCCTAAAAGGATAAATCTCAGGGCCTGATGTTATTCATCCCAGAGTACACTGAGGAGTTGGCGGATGTTTTGGCTGCGCCATTGGCAGATCTCTTTAACTTGTCACTCCACACAGGGAGGGTGCCAAGGGATTGGAAGCAGGCGAATGTTGTGCCCATCCATAAAGAGGGATCAACAGAAGAGCCAGGAAACTATAGACCTGTCAGTTTGATGTCAGTAGTGGGGAAGGTAAAGTATAGTTACGTAAGAACTTACCGTCAGTAAATCTTCAAGAACAGCTCTTGCAGCAGGTTACACCATATGGACTGAAGCTGGAAGGTGCCAGGACCCCAAGGAAAAATTCTAGCCAGCAATATCCAGTTTGGGCCGCCCCTAACGTCAGCCCCCGCCCCCGACGTCCGGCATCATACAAAAGGGGCGGTCCTCCAGCATCCCTCAGTTCTCCAGCCGGAGACTCCTGGCATAAATATGAATTCTGAAGGGGAGACCGAGGATCCGCTTCCAAAGGAAGACCCATGAAAACAATAATCTGATTACGTCTGAGATGCCAAGTCTGAAGACCAAACCTCCTGAGGGGGAGGTGAGAGGGAAACTACCTGCTGCAGGAGTTGTTCTCGAAGATCTTCTGTTATGGTACGGTCTTACGTAACGTAACTGTACTATCTTACTTTGAGAAACAGCTCTTGCAGCAGGTTACACCACAAGGACGGATTCCCAAGCAGTAAGGTAACAAAATACCCTATTCGGGAGGAGGATAGGAGGGATCTGCAAGGCCGAAATCAGCTCTACACCTAGAAGCAATGTCCAAACTGTAATGTCTGATAAAGGTATGTACAGTGCTCCAAGTAGCGGGTGTGCAAATGGCTGATATTTCTTAAGCATCGCGAAAGAGGTAGCCACCCCTCTCGTGGAATGTCCTTTCACTGATCCCGGTAAAGGCTTGCTGAGCTTTTGGTAACAGAACGTGATGCACTTAACCAGCCACTTGGAGAGAGTTTGCTTCGATACAGGTGCTCCTTGCATCCTATGAGCAAATGATAGGAAAAGCTGATCTGACCGGCGATGGGATCTGGTTCTGGTTAGATAGTACCTGAGGATCCTATGCACATCTAATGTGTGCAAGAGAGCTTCCCCTCTGTTAGGAGTGGTTGGGATAGTATACCGGAAGGTTAATATCCTGATTGAGAGTTAAGGTCGAGACCACCTTGGGAAGAAACTTAGGATTTGTCCTTAAGGACACTCTGTCCTTGTGAAAAACCAAGTAAGGTTCTTTACACATGAGTGCATGAAGCTCAGAAACTCTTCTGGCAGAAGTAACCACAACTAAAAACATCTTCCAAGAGAGAGAAAGAGCAGCTTGCAACAGTGGCTTCTGGTTCAAGCGGGGGTAGATGAGCTCTCTCTAGGATGAAAAGAAGATCCCAAGGGGGAATTGGATCCTTGATAGAAGGTCTCAAATTGCGCGGGAGGCCTCTAGTTACGCTAGTGACCTCTGACCTACCAGGGAATGGTATGCCGAAATGGCACAGAGGTGTACCTTTATGGAGGAATAGGCTAGCCCTGATTCATACAGGGACAGGAGGTAGTCCAGCACTGACATGTCAGGGCAGTCAAACAGGGATAAGCCTCGGGCCTGAGCCCAAAGACAGAACCTGCGCCATTTCATGGCGTAGGTGGCACGAGTGAAGGGTTTTCTTGCCACTACTAAAATGTTCGTCACATCCTGCGAAACTCCGTATCTAAGGATTGCTATGTCCTTAGGAGCCAGGTGTGCAGGTTCAGTGACCTGAGGTTCGGGTGGAACAGGGAGCCGGCTTCCTGGGACAACAGGTGTGAGCTGACCGACAAAGGAGACGATGGTTCCTGCGCAAGCTGGTGCAGGAGTGGGAACCAAATTTGCCTGGGCCAAAAGGGCACCACTAGAATCATTGATGCTCCCTCCTCACAGGGGCCTAAGCAGAACCCTCTGGATCAAACGGAAGGGCTGAAAGTGTAAAGGAGCCTGCCTGTCCAGGAGAGGGACAACGCGTCTCACTAGAAAACACCAGGCCCTGGATCTAGCGAGCAGAAATTAGGTAGTTTTGCATTGGATGGGGATGCGAATAGGTCTAAATCTGGTGTCCCCCATCTGCGGAACCGATCCTCTACTATTTCTTGCAGCAGTTCCCATTCGTGAGCCTTGGCCTGTGATCGGCTCAGGCAATCTGAGATGGTGTTGCCCACCTCAGGAACAAGCACTTCAGTAATCTCTGTGCCATGCTGTAATACCCACTCCCACACCCTCTCTGCCTCCCTGCAAAGAGGTTAGGAGAGAGTGCCTCCTTGTTTTTTGATATAGTACATCACCGAGGTATTCTCTGTTTGTAACAGTGGGAGACCTGATGTGATCTCTGACTGAAAGACCTGTAGAGCATACAGGACTGCCCTCATTTCAAGGATGTTGATGTGGAGGTGAGACTCCAGGGTCGATCAAGATCCCTGGGTCCTGATTCCTTCCAGGTGGGCTCCTCAACTGGACCCCGAATCATCCGTGGAGAGAGTCAGAGTTGGGCAGGTACTAAAAAGAGGACTCCTCTGGAAAGGGATAAGCCACCATTGCCAGTCTCGGATGACGCCATCCGTGATCCGGACTAGCTGATGCAGTGGATCCTGCTTTTGGTCTCATTGAGCTCGTAGCATCCACTGGGTAATCCTCATATGAAGTCGAGCTAGGGGAACCGTCGCGATGGCTGCTGCCATGTGTCCGAGCATGCAAAGAATGGTCCTGGCTGGGACCGACTCCTTTTCCATCATATCCCTTATGAGGGATCGGATGCATTCCACCCTGTTCTGAGGCAGGAAAGCCTTCCCTTGACTGGTGTTGAGAACTGCACCGATAAACTGCAACCTCTGTGAAGGGACAAGGCACGACTTCTCCTGGTTGATAGTAATGCCCAGCGATCCGAAGAGGTAACGAGTGTCTTGAATCACTGCTATTGAAGCCTCCAGAGAGGGGGCCATGAGGAGCCAGACATCTAGGTATGGGAACACATAGTGGCCCTGTCTCCTGAGGGCTGCTGCCGTGACTGCCACGCATTCTGTAAACATGTGAGGTGCCGACAGTCAAAGGGAGTGCTCGGAACTGACAGTGGCGCCCCAGGAACTCGAAGCACAGGAATTTCCGGTGTGCTCGAGTGATGGGGAGATGGAGATATGTGTCCTGCATGTCCAGCGACCCGAGCCATGCGCCCTGCTTGAGCATGGGGATGAGACCCGGAAGGGTGACCATGTGGAAGCATTTGTACAACACGGAGGTGTTGAGGTCGCTGAGGTCCAGGATCGGGCACAAGTCCCCTGTCTTTTTTGGAACCAGGAAGAAGTGTGAATAATATCCTTCTTCTCTCTGATTCTGTCGCACTGGTTCTATGGCATCCTTGTCAAGGAGTGCCAAGATCTCTTGCTGTATAAGCAAGGCATGCTGACCTGAATAATGGGAGAGCAGAGGAGGCCTTGATGGTGGGCGGTCGAGGAACTCGATAGAGTGTCCTTGACTTACTAGTTGAAGAACCCACCAGTCAGAGGTTATCCTCTGCCACCCTGATAGGTGGTAAGAGATATGACCCCCAACCCTTCCTTCCCTCGGATCCAGAGGTGGGGCAGAGGCCGGGAAGGAGTCATGCTGTGGTGGTGGTGTTGGTTCTGGCGGGCTGGGCAGATTTTTGGTGTTTCTGGCCATGGCCTGTGGAGAATCTTGGCTGACTCTTTCTGTTAAAGTTGCCCCTTGGTTGCTGGCCGGCCATAGCCTTCCCATCCTGTGGTGTGTGATAAGCTGACAGCGCACAGAGATGCACCTTAATGGATGAGCAGCTGAGACCCATGTCTGACAGGGGATAAAAGGTACTCCAGCACAGGTTCCATCGGACAGCTGAAGGGATCTAGGGAATGGGGGGATACCCACAAGCAGAAACGCTTCCCCTTCATGGCACATGTTGCCCCGTTAGAGGGTTTTCTTGCTGCCACTAGAACCTCTGTCACCCTGTGAGATACTCCGAATCTGTCCCTAAGTCTGCATAAGCCATGCATGCAGATACAGACACTGAACAACTGGATGTACTAGAGTGCCTTGCTGCTGGGAGAGCAAGTGAGTGGACAGGGGTAACGGGACCGATGGTTCTGATGTCAATTGTTGCAGCAGTGGGAACCAAATTTGTCAAGGCCAGAAGGGAGCTACCAAGATCATGCGAGCACCTTCTGTCTACAGCTTGAGCAGTACCCTCTGGAGAAGTAGAAAGGGCGGGAAGGCGTATAGAAACCTTCCTGTCCAGGAGAGGAACAATGCATCGTGCCAGAAAACTCCAGGCCCTGGATCTAGCGAGCAGAAATTGGACTGTTTGGCGTTGTGTGGGGACGCAAAAAGGTCCAGTTCTGGTTGGCCCCATCTTTCGAATAGGTCGTCTGCGACCTCCTGCAGTAGCTCCCATTCGTGACTCAGAGCGAAAGCAGCTTAGGCGGTCTGTGAGAACACTGTGAATCCCTGGTACATGCACTGCTGTGATTTCCAGGTTGTGATCCACTGCCAAATACCAAACTCTCATGACCTCTCTGCAAAGGGGGCAAGAATGAGTGCCCCCTTGCTTGTTGAGATAGACTACCGGAGTGCTGTCCGACTGAACCAGCAGGGGACCAGGCAACAGTACCCCTTGGAAGGTCTGCAAGGCGTTCAGTACGGCTCTCATCTCCAGGACATTTATATGGAGATCATGTTCCGCCAAGGTCCAGGAGCCCCTCATCTGGGGGGATACCAGGTGCACTCCCCAGCCCATCCCCGAGGCATCTGTCATCAAAATTTGCTGAGGACTTGGACGTTGAAAAGGAACCCCTGTGTCTAGTCATGCTGGGGTGACCCACCACTCCAGGGACCGAAGGACAGCAGTGGAGATTCTGACTGGATGATCAAGGTCGTTCATGCTTTGGTCCCATTGCATTCTGAGATTTCACTGCAAGACACTCATGTGCAGACGAGCGAGGGGAACTGTTGCGATGGCTGTGGCCAACTGGCTCAAGAGTTGAAGCACCACCCTGGTCGAGACTGGACTGGAAGCCATTATCCTTCGAGCGACTGCCCGCAGTCTGTCTGCTCAGTCGTTGGGAAGAAAGTCCTTTCCCTTTACGGTGTCCAGGACTGCACCGATGTACTGCAGTCTCTAGGCAGGCCAGGGGCATGATTTGGGGAGAGTCAGAGTTATGCCCAGGACCTGAATAAGGCTGAAAGTCTCCCTTAGTGACTGACGCAGCTGGACCTCTGATGACACTGTAAGCAGCCACTTGTCCAGGTAGGGGCAGACGGAAAAATAAACCTCCTGAGGGTCGCTGCCACTACCACTAGGCACTTGGTGAAGACCTTCTGTGCTAATGAAAGGCCGAATGGCAGCGCCCTGAATTGCTAGTGCTCTCCTTGGAAGGTGAAGTGGAGGTACTTGCTGTGGGACGGTAGGATTTCTATATGCATATAAGCATCCTGCATGTCCAGAGAGCAGAGCCAGTCTCCTTGGCGAATCATGGGCAACAGGCCAGGTAGTGTCACCATCCTGAACTTTCTGTACTCAATGTAATTGTTCAGCTGGCTCAGATCTAAAAATGGGACGGAGATCCCCTGTCTTCTTCAGGACTAAGAAGAAGCGGGAGTAGTATCCCCTGTCTCTCTGGCCTGGGGGTACTACCTGAATCGCCTTCTTCTCTAACAGGGCCTGGATTTCTGCCCGCAGGAGAGCGGAGGGGATGGGTGGGCTGTCTAGTGGGATCTGGGTGAACTCCAAAGAGTACCCCCTTTGGATAACCTGGAAGACCCACTGATCTGGGGTGATACTGAACCATCCTGAAAGGTAAAGGGAGAATCTCCCTCCTACAGCCTCCCCTTGGGCCTCCACCGGAGGAGGGAAGGCCAGCAGGGAGTCATGCCGAGGCAAAGGAGTTAGGCAAGGGAGATCTGGCCGTCTTGGCACTTTTGGGGCCCTGGGTACCTAAAGGAAGGTGAGGGCCTCTTCTTTTGAATCCCCTTTTGGTTGTTGGTGCCTTCCTTGCCCACCCTGGTTTTTACGAAAGGGGCAGCGCCGAGCAGTGGCTGGTTCTGACTTGTACATTCTATGTACGTCAGAGACCGCTTTCCCCAAATCTTGAAGCCCTGTAATCCGCTTTTCAGTATCCAGGCCAAAGAGAACCGACCCTTGGAAGGGTGTGTCTAGTATGGCATCTTGTAGGTCCTGGCGGAACCCTGAGACTCGCAGCCAGGCGTGTCTCCTCATGCACACCCCTGTAGCTGCTGTCCTGGCAGCCATGTCTGCTGAGTCATAAGAGCTCTGCAGAACATGCATGCCAACATCTATTCCTGACTGGATGACAGCCATGAGCTCCGACTTGTCGTCCGAGCCCAGTTGAGCCATAACTATATCTAATGACTTGCTCCATTATGATTTTTAGTACATGACCATATGTGCCAAATAATTTAGTGACTTGATCGTGCAGGTGGCTGAGGAGTACACCTTACGGCCCATTTGGTCCAGCCTTTTAGATTCAAGGTCTGGAGGCTGGGAGCTCATACGTCTGGGCTACTGCACCCTGCCATGTGCTGCAGTGAGCACCATGAAGTCCGCCTTCGGCTGTTCACTTGAATGGGGCGCCCCTTTTGGGGTTTTATACAGTCAGTCCACTTTTCTGGGCACGGTTGAAGTAGTGGACGGATGCTCCAGGCCAGTTTTGTTACATCCTGGAAGGGTTCAACTAGCGGGAGAACAACCAGAGGCTTAGGGTCGGTTGCCTTGAGGAACGTGGCCAGGTGGCGGCGTTCTGGGTCAAGCGCCTCTGTGTCCCACTGGTTTAAGACCTGGATGTGCCTCATCACATTCAGGAAGGACGAATCATCTTTGGGGAGGGGGGGGCCTTGGAGAGTCCTTTCTGTGATCCGGAGAGGGCAAGGGCAGCTCGTCCTCTGAGGAGTAGTAAGAGGTGGAGTCCCCAGCATCTTCCCCTGAGGAAGAGAGTGGTCGTCCCCTGGAAGAGGGAACAGATGATGGGTGCCTTTCGTGATCACTGGGAGCTGGCAATCCCCAGTCGTCATCCCCTGACGATGGGCGATCTGAAGTCGGGGGTGGTCATTTTGATCTCTGGGGTGAGGGCTCCTTCGGTGGTGCTGGAGGTGGGAGACTTCTAGGGATAGGGGATGGCTCCCGTGCTCTGGGTAGCAAGTCCCCTTTGATGGTATTCAACCAAGAGTTAAACAGGGCCCCTACGTCTGCCAGTGGGACAACAAGCTGTTGTGGCAGCAGGGTAGGGACATTCAAGGGTCCTGGTGGCGGCCCTTGTGGTGTGACTTGTTAAGACGCCTGATCTGACAGCCGCTCTTTCGGAGCAGATGGGCGCTTCAGTGTGGCGCCTGGTCCGTCTCCGATGCCGAAACAGAGGGTCCCATGGTCTGTTGAACCTCTGAGGCGTATGTCACCCTGTCTTCGGGCGGAGGAGGTGTCTGATGCTTGACGGCCTCCTGGCGTCTGGAGGAGTTGCCCGACCCTTTGTGCCAGTCGAACGATCCTGAGGATTTTCAGGCAGCAGCATCAGTTTTGCTGCTCGAAGACGACACGTGTCCTTCTGGCATTGACCCAGGCGACGGCTTGTGGGGCCTAAGAGCCAGGGACACAGGGGCAGAAGAAAGCCCATGGCTGGAAGCCTCCTTGCCCTGTGAGTGAAGGAGTGGAGCTCTTCTTGGTAGCAACCCCAGAAACAGCCACGGAACCGGGGGGGGAGGGGGGTGGAGTCCGACCTCCCTCTGGAGGTAGAAGTAGCAGAAGTCTTATGAGGGAACCTAGGGTGGGATTCTGACCTAGCTCTCTCCTTATCTTTATGGTGGTGTTTCCCGCCCAATCTCTTCTCTCTAAGGGAGGAGTCCCTGGCTGAAGAGGAATGGGTCCTCTGCATGGCGGTCACTTGTTGTTCCAATAAGTAGACCTTGTGAGTATTGAGGCAGTGGATGCATGTTTTGTTGTTAAACGTCTGGCAATGTGGGCAGTCGTCAGGCTTGTGGTTCGGGCCAAAGCAGATCAGGTAGGCTAAGTGGCAGTCTTTCGCCGGGATCTGCTTGCCGCACGCATGCGTCGACTTCCGCCGCTGTGAGGATGAAGAAGACATACATTAATACTGAAAAATTCTGGAAGAAAAAACTGACCTGCACTTACACTGTGGGAGCAGCAGCGTCATCCAATATGCGGACGATGCTGTCATTTGCCGAGCCTCCCCTGATGTAAAGGAATTGAAGATTGCCCTCCAAGAGAACATCCTTCAGATGGAGGACTGGCTCACATTGAACAAAATGGTATTAAACACCAGCAAAACCAAGATGATGCTGTTTGGGCCCAGATCCCTGGCATCTGAGCGTTCGATGCTCCTTCAACTGCAGTCCAGAGGGAGACAAACTCGAGGTGGTTACCCACGGCGTACCTCGGTCTAACCATTGACCAGGGTTTCTCCTAAAAATCACGTGGACCAACTCACCAAAGCCATCCATGTGAAACTTCGGCATCCTCTATAGATTAAAGGACCAGATTATCCCCATAGCCAGGGTTGCCATTGCAACCAGCGTCCCTACTCCTAAGCTCACCTATGCAGCCTCCATTCTATGCGGTGTGGCCTCTCTGAACTAAGCCGGCTCCAGACCTTATACAACAAGATCGCTCGGGTTTGCCACAATGTCCCACCCTAGAACACACCACTGTGGGAGGCCCAGGCCACCAGGCCGCCACTGGAAGCCCGCCTCATCTACCCAACTCTTTGCCTGGCTTCAAAGTTACTGGGCCCCTCTCCTCCCCCTAGCCTCAAAGGGCTAATCACGGTCAAGTCCATTCATAGGAGCCTCCGCACCTCAGGACAAACTCTCCTCGTGGTTCCTAAAACAAGGACCAAAGCTGGGTCCAGATCCTTCGCGTTCACAGCCCCTTCCAGCTGGAACAACCTCCCACAGGAGGTAAGGGAGGCAGGGTCGGGCCCCTGCTTCCGGTCCAAACTCAAAGCCCACCTGCTCAACAGGAGTACTTGCCAATGCCTTAGGACCTGACCTCATGTCACCCCCCTGATCCCTCTTAGGAAGGTGACCTTACTCCTAGCAATGTAGCTGTTATCCCGTGCTCTCCCTAGATCTTCATGTTTATGTGCATGCAACATGTTGTTATATTTCCTACTCTGGAGGTCTCTCTGACTGTATGTTCCAACTCTTCCTACTCTGATTGTAACCCTATGTAATCCAGCTCTGTAACACAATAAGTCATCTTTCAACTTGTACTGTTCTGTTACTTGTATGTTATTTTTGTTATTGTATGTTATTTTAACCCCCGGGTCGCCCCTGAAAAAGGGACCTCCGGGGCCCAGTGGGCCTACCCGGTCAACAAAATTCAATAAATAAATAAATAAATGAACAGTAACTGAGCGAGGCGCAAAATGGCGGTCGACTGCGACAGAGGCATTTGTGTAACCGATACTAGTGGGTTGATGGTGGAAAAAGAACTGAGGTGGTGCCGGGGCAGCGCGCCCTTTATGCCATAGGGGACGTCGGGGCGGGCAGACATCAGTGGGCGGTCCCCCGCCTGGACTGCTAGTTAGAAGTTTTCTGTGGGGGTCCTACTGCTTGGCGGCATAGTCCTAATGGTGTTACCTGCTGCAAGAGCTCCCCCTCAAAGTAAGATCTGACTTTTTTGAATAGATAGGGAAATCAGGGTTACAAAATAGCTCATAACTTTAAAATTAAGTAACACAGAAACCTAATTTTTAGTATGATATTTATTGGGGTATGCTTATTCTAATTCTGCAATGTAGCACTTTTGTCCCAAGTCCCTCTTTAAACAGGTAGCTTGCTCTGTAACTTCTGCAGAGGTGCTGCCTGTATACAACAGAGGGAAGGAGAGTAAGCTCTGCACAAAGTCTTTCAACTCATGGTTGAAAGCTTGGTGCAGAGAGGAGGGATATGGGGCACTAGGTCAATACAAAGAAAACCACAACAGCACTGTACATAACAGCGACACCAAAATGGCACATTCAATAACAACGCCGACACCAAAACAGCAACCACAATAATAGTGCCAGTGGCAACGATCCACGAACACAGCGATTGCTACCATGGTAAACCAAAAGAACGGTTTATTCACCTGTAACAGTAGTTCTAGGAGTGGTATATGTTGTTCACTCACACTCTTTGCCATGTCCCTTTCCCCGTTAAATCTCACTGGAAAGTCTTCAAGCTGCCTCATCCCACCCACCCGGGTGGTAAACACCTTGGCTCTGCCCCATGACGCCAGATCTTAGCCCGCTAGAAGCAAGGTGATGCACCTAAAGCCGGGGAGGTCGGGTGGGTGCGTTTGGACGAACAACATATACCACTCCTAGAACTACTGTTACAGGTGAGTAACCTGTTCTTCTAGGAGCGTGGATATGTTGTTCATCCACACTCTTTGGCAGAATCCTAGCAGTTCTCTGGGAGGAGGGAGGCAAGGCGCACAACCCCTACTTAGGAAACAGAGATTGGAGAACCGAGGCCCCAAAACCAGCATCCCGGCATGACTCAAGGTCGATGTGGTAGTGGGTAATGAAGGTGTTTGGTGACTTCCAGGTAGCAGCCCGACAGATTTCCTGGATAGGGATGTCCCTGGAAGCAGCCACCGATGCAGCAGTATGGTGGGTAGAATGAGCTCTTAACCCTCTGGGAGGCTCCTTGCCCGCCAACTCATAGCACAGACCTATGCATGATGTGATCCATCTTGCAATGGTCCGTTTGGCTGCAGGTCTGCCAGAAGCAGCTTCAGCGTAGGTGACAAACAGCTGACAAACAGTAATATGAAGACTGGCGAGTGTTATCGTAGGGATGGCAGCGAGCATGTGACCCAGAAGGCATAGCAGTTGTCGAGCTCTGACTACTTTCTAAGTCTGTATGAGTGATGCCAGAAACAAGGGTGTGGCCAGTCGGATAGCTGGACGGTAACTTCTGGCTGAGACTGTATCCAGGACGGCTCTAATGTATTAGAGACTGAGTCGGTCAGGTTGGACTGTGGCCAAGTCACTGTGATCCCTAGAGTGTGAAAACATTTGCAGGGTAGGTAAGAAAGCAAAGCTGTTCCACTTTGATAGACTAGTTATAAAGTGCTCTTTCCTTCTTAAAGCTGTTATAACTACCTCTAGGTATTTGGTGAACATACTCAGGGCCAAGGAAAGGCCAAACCAGACTGCTTGAAACTGATAGTGTTAACCTAGCAGGAAGAGACAAAGAAACCTGTGATGATCACGATGGATGCAGGTAGGCACCCTTTATATCTAAAGAATAAAGCCAATCTTCGTATGTACTGGATGGAAAGGTTCAGTTTTTTGAGGTCCCGTATCGGACCGAGGTCTCCAGTTCGTTTGGGTACCCGAAAGAAGTGGGAGTGGAATTTCATGTGAGGGGGGTACTGGAGAAATGGCGTGCATCACCAGTAGTGCCCTCAAATCCTCTTAAAGGATAGGTATATGATCTGATGGTTATTATAATCTAGAGTACCCATTCGTCTGAAGTGATTGTGTACCTGGCCTATAAATGGAGGGCAAAAACACCCGCCCAGGGCTTCTGAGGCTAGGTCGAGGAGGGGTGGGAAAAAGAAAAGTCCTAGTGGGTCACTAGGTGTCGGGCTGCCCCTCCCCCGGGAGGGTGGGGGCGGGAGCAACGGGCGGCGGGGTGAAGGACAACCTTGTCCCTGTGGAAGACCAGATGTAGAGACTCCACCGAGAGCACCTGAAGCTCACTGATACTTCTGGCTGACGTGATAGCCACCAGGAAGGTGGTCTTCTATGACAGATGTAACATCTCACAGCTGTGCATCAGTTTGAATGGCTTGCCCATGAGCTTTGCCCAAACCAGTAACAGATCCTAAGGTGGTGGTGGTTCACACACCAAAGGGGAAATGTGGTCAAGGCCTTTAAAAAAGTGCCAGGCCACCTTCTTCTGTGCTACCGACTGCTGACCAGCCCGTGCCTGGTATGCAGAGATGGCTGCCAAGTGCACCTTAAGGGTCGTAGACCGAAGGCCCAACTAAAAGAGGGACCAGAGATAGCCAAGGATGCTAGCCACTGGACAGGACAAAGGGTCCAGCCCCTTGCCCTGGCACCAAATGGAGAATCTCTTTTTTTTATTTGAAGGCATAGCATTTCCTGGTCGACTTCTTCCACGTAGCCTCTACCACGTTGAGGGCTTCTTCAGAGAGACCTAAAGCCCGGAACTCTAGCCCCTCAGGAACCAGGCTGTCAGGTGCAGGACTGAAGGTCCAGGTGGAGTACCTTACCCTGATGGATCAAGAGCAGGTCCAGGCGAAGAGGAAGATGCCTCGGGAGCCTGCTGCTGAGGCCGAGGAGACTGGGGTACCAGAACTGGCGTGGGCAGTCTGAAGCCATCAGGATCACCTGTGCCTTGTCCCTCCGCGCCTTGAGCAGCACTTTGTGGATCAAGGGAAATGGAGGGAAGGCATAGAGAAGGCCTGGGATCCCAGGGCCTCGAGAAGGCATCCCCCCTACAGTGTTTTCTACTGAGGGGGGGTGGGCATAATACAGCCTCAGCTCTGCGTTCTCCTTGGAGGCAAAAAGGTCCACTTGAGGGGTGCCCCACTGGGAGAACAGACTGTGAACTACCTCTGGGTGGAGAGACCACTCATGAGATGCCTCGCCCACCCGGCTGAGGGTGTCCTTCAGCTGACTGGAGGCTCCTGCCACATGGATGGCTAGGAGATCTGCCTCCAGGCTGCGCATGAGGGTCCAGACACGAAGAGCTTTCCTGCACAAGGGCAGGGAACGCGTATCCTCCATTTGTTCAGGCAGTACATGGTCGTGGTGTTGTCTGTCTGGACTTGGACCACCTGACCCCGAATGTGCAGAGTGAATGCAGTGAGCATTAGCCAAACTGCCCAGAGCTCCATCAGGTTGATGTGGCATCGGGACTCCTAGACGGTCCAGAGCCCGTGGACTCTGTGTGCCCCCAGGTGGGTACTCCAGCCCATGAGAGGCGCATCGGTCGTCAGGATGACAACTGGCTCTGGGTGGACAAACGGGATCCCTTTCTGCAGATGTGCTGGGACTAACCACCACTGAATGGCATCCCACATTCGCTGGGTCACAGTGACCAGCTGGTTGAAGTGACCCTTGCACTGAGACCAATGGCTGGCCAGCTCCCACTGTAGGAAGCGCATTCTCCAGCAGGCCCAACAGACAATGCTGGTGCAGGCCATCATGTAGCCCAGCAAGCGCAGTAAGTCCCGGGCAGGGCGCAATTGCCCAACCCAATGATTGGGCACAGGAGGAGAGAGCCTCCGCCCTGTCTTCTGGGAGCCGGGCTCTGGCTCTGCAAGAGTCAAACTCGCCCCGATAAAGCTGATCACCTGTGAGGGAACGAGTTCTGACTTGGCCTTGTTGACTAGGAGACCAAGAGAGATGCAAGTCTGGAGGGCCAAGTCCCTGGACCACTCCACCTCCTGCCTGGAGGGACCTGCAATCAACCAGTCGTTCCAGGAAGGGGTAAACCTGGACCCCTTGGTGCCTCAGGTAAGCTGCCACCAATGCAATGCACTTGGTGAAGACCCTGGGGGCCGAGGACAGGCCAAATGGCATGGCCTGGAACTCATAGAGGGCTTCCTCTTCTCAAAAGCAGAAGAACCTTCAATGAGATGGACAGATCGGCACATGGAAGAATGCATCCTGAAGATCCAGTTAGCAAAACCACGTTTCACTCAAGAGATGGTATGATCTGAGAAACAGTTACCATCCTGAAAGTGCATGACCCGAGGAACTTGTCCAGGTCATGCAGATCTAGAATGGGGCACCAACCCCCCATCCACTTTGGCACCAGGAAGTACCTGGAGACAAACCCTGGGTGTTCCAGAGGATCCGCAACAGGAACCACGACCTCCTTGCAGAGGAGCTGGGCTATGTTGTCTCTGACAGTTGACAGCATGTCTGAGGAAACCAAGTCCTCCCGTGGAGCGCAGGCTCAGCAAGGAGGGTACTGCTCGAATTCCAGAAGTAAACCCTGACCCGACACTTCTACAACCCACCTGTCTGTGGTGACAGCGGACCAGGAGGAAAGGAAGTGGCAGAGCCGGCCCCCCACGGGAGGACTCAGGGGAAGTGTGATGGGCATAAGGGAGGCACCCCATATCCAGTCACTGGGCAGGCTTAGAGGAGGAGGAGGAGGGCCCGGCTGAGGCACTACCAGAGCCTCTCCCTCCAGGCTTATGGACAACCAAGGCCACCAACTTGGGCCGAGGTCACCAGGCCTGAGCCTGCTGGCCAACCTGTTGCTGGGCTGGTTTGGCCGGAGGAGTGGAGGTGGACAGAAAGGGCTTCCTCTTCTGCTGCTGCTTGGAGCCCTTGGGGTCCTTCTGGGCAGATGTCACACAGCCCACGGTGGCACTGGACTTCTCAATATGGGAGGGATGACCCTCGCTCCAGGCCCGAAAAGGTCAGTGCCCAGGAAGGGGACATCTGCCAGCTTGTGCTGAATGTCTGTCATAAAGGTCAAGATCCTCAGCCAAGCCCTGCGGTGCATGGCCACTGAGGCTGCCACAGAGCGGGCACAGGAATCCCCAATGTCCATGGCTGTCTGGAGCGGTTATTTGGCTACAACCTGGCCCTGGTCCTGGACCTGTTTAACTATGGTCTGAAGGTCCACAGGCAGATAAGAGAGCACCTCATCTAAAGTGCCCAGCAGGGCATGGGAGAAGTGGGTCATAATGAGGGCCGAGTTCGCCTGGCAGAGACCAAGCGAGGAGGCAGCGTAGACTTTCTTAGCCACATGGTTCAACTTCTTGGACTCCTTGTCGGACGGCTTGTCAATGTCCCCAGTGTTGCCAGAGCATCTAAACACAGAGTTGGCCACCAAGCCCTCGGCCGAGGGGTGCTCTGTGAATCTTGTTGGCACTGTGTATCTGCAGGCCATCCGGGCAGAAGGCACCGGGCAGGAAGCAGGGTGCTGCCAAAGCTCCAGGGCAGGGCCAAGGATGGCATCTGCCACCTGGAAGGCCTCCATCAGAGAGTCTCCCCAGTCGAGGATCTTGGTCAACAGGTAATAAGCCTGTTTTTGCATGGGCTCCATCTTCATACCGTCAACTCGGAGATCAGACGGAGAAGACCCAGAAAGGATGTGGGAACCTCATCCGTCGAGAGAGTCCCCACCAACTCGATGTTGACTGGACAGGAATGCAGTGAGGAACCCTCTGACTCTGAGGAGTCATCAAAGAGAGGTCAACCACCAGAGTCCCTGCTAACCCTCTGCAGACGGTCAGGGGTGACGGTGACCAACAACCGAAGTGGAAGCTCCTTGGCCAGTCAAGACTCCCTAGATGGAGCGCTGACTGTTGGCTGTTTGGTCGGCGGTTCCACCACAATCAGTGGAGAAGCAAGAGACGGCCGAGCCGGGACCGATTTGTTCAGCTCCATATAAGGAGAAGGTGTCGGCCTTTCAAGCGACAGCCAGGTGATGGCCGACGTAGAAACCGGGGTCGGTATAGCGCCAGTTTTAACACCAGTTGTTGCCACATCAAGTCCTCGTAGCACTGACACAACTTGCACCGAAGTCTCTCCTCACCTGAGAACAAAGAATAGTGGTGGTGCCGCTTCCCATGGTGCCGAGAGCGGGTGCGCCGATGTCAGCAGGACCAGCCCGACCCACGGGAGGAAGACTGAGACCTCAACCTTAACTGCTATGGAGACCAGCAGCAGGGCTCGGAGGGAGTCTGCGATTGCCGAGGCTCCTTCTGGTCAGGGTCAGGGACCAGAGGCGGCAGGTCAGCAGACTGATCTATCCCTCCAACAGTCTGCATCAGGACCGGAACAAGAACAAGGAAGTATCAGCCTCTCTCGTCGACAACTGGTCGGTCAGCTTGAGAAAAATCTCAACTGGGACTTTGACTAGCATCTCGGCCGACAGGCCCGACAGGGTTACCGTGGAGCTAGTGACCAAGGCCAAGGATCTGACCGAAGTCAAATCCAGAGAAGCATGGGAATCGGAGGCCCTCGACCGAGAGCGCTCCCTATCCCACGACTGACGAGACTTTTCTTTCTTAGACTCCTTTTTAGATTTAGATTTTCCGGTGGGTCCCTGACCGAAGTTCGGCAGAGACTGTCACAATTCCTTGAAGGAGCCCATAAAAGTCAAGCCCAGATGAAGCAGCATGAAGGCAGAAGCCAAGGAGGAATGGGCCGCGGCCTGGGCTGCCTTCTCTTTGAATGCCGCACGCTGCTCAGCGGACCCCGCAGCCATGGAGAACACCCAACAGGCATCTTTGGATTTGACCGGTGGGTTCCACTGCACCTGGCAGACCAGTTTCAGGCAGGCGAACGGTCCTCCAGAACGGTCAGGTGGAACGAGCGGCAAAAGTCTCAGGCCTGGAGATCGTGGTTGTGCCCAGGCAGTAGACGCATGTGGCATGCGGGTTGGTCCTGAACATCTTCTGCCTGTAAGGGCACCGGCGGAACCCAGGAGAGGACTTGTCATCCATCGTGGTCGCAATCGAAGATTGAGCTAAAGACAAAAACTCATAAGAGTTGACGTTTTAGAAGTAATTCCGAAGAATTGAAGCGCTAGGGCCTACTTAACGCGGCAGCGGTAAAGAGGGAACCTGCTTCTTCCAGCAGAAAGGAAGATCTGGCATCATGAGGCAGAGCCGAGGGAGTTATCACCCGAGTGGGTGGGAGGAGCCAGCTTGAAGACTTTCCGGCAAGCTCTTAAAGGAACAGGTCACTGCCAGAAAAGTGGGCAGAGTGGATCCTACATTTACCAGATGGGAACACAGGGGGTTAGAACGACTGGAGCAGTTCACAAACCAAGGCAAAGTAAACAGAGAATACTGGATGGGCAACTATGCACAACCAGTGTGTTCTGCCACAGAGGGTTTCCAATTCCCTCTCACCTCGAGAGCGAAACTCGAGAGGTCCATGGGAATCAGAACCCTGAGGTGGCAAAACACACTGGTTGTGCACAGAGTTGTTCGTCCTGTATTTTTTATAGTGTATAGTACTGTGTGAAATACGTGTTTGCGAGTTCTTTTGCTTTCAAAATGAAACTGACTCATGCAGTCTCTAGAGGTTCTTGAATGCTGTTCTACCACAGTATGGTAGAATCACATTCCATGACCTTTGAACTGTGGTACAACAGCATTTTGAAAGGGATGGAATTCTATACAGAACAACATTCCACTATACACTATAAGTCCTTTCAACAATCGCAGCACAAATTTAATCTGCCATACAGAAGGCTCATTCACATGGTGAGACAATATACTGCCTCTATGTAGATCGTTGCTGGCATTTGTCCTGATACACTGTGACGCAGCGTTCAGACTGCATTCCTCTGGTGCACTGTAGATGCATGCAGAGGTGTTCTGCTGTTTCCAGGAGGGTTCCGGGGAGGGGGGGGTACCAGAGAAATGACGTTGCAGCACCGGAAGATTGTTGATGGATCTTCAGACTCAAATTCAGCCAAAGGTTGATTCTTTTAGTGTAATCACAGTTGAACTCAGTCAAGTGTCTCTGTTTGTAAACCGAGGGCTAGAAATTACAGAAAACAAGGTATCTGAGCAGAGCCGTGACACTGGGCATGCATACATACATACACATGTGCCCAATGTCACGGCTCAACTCTGAGACCGTATTTTCTGTCATTTTTAGCCCTCGCTTTAAAACAGAGACACTTGCCCGAGTTCAGCTGTGCTTAAACTGCGATAATTAACTTTTAACTCAAGTCGGCTCTGAAGACTCATCTGTGAGCCTTCTAAGTGCAGGCTAGGAAAAGCCTGTCACAGCATTGTTGGTGGTGCCGGCTGTTCATACAGCCGAGAAGAACAGCACAAAATGCCAGCACCACAACGCGATCCCACGAATAGAGAGATCATGGTCACAACGTTCCACAACCATTAATGCAGAAAATGGTGGTGTTCAGACTTGCACAGCAACACCAATGGCTCAGAGTTGGCTGTGTGAACGGGGCTAAAGACTGTTACTGCTTTCTCCAAATTTGCAGTTTCCTACAGCCCCTCCCACCAGTGAAAAATCACCAGATGCCCTATAACAGACCCTCCCAGTGTACATAAGAGGCCCCAGGAGTAAAGCTATCCAGGGCCAGATGGGAGAGTGAGATGGGCCAGCAATGGTCGTAAAAGAAGTTGGGGGGGGGGGGAGATTTGGAAGGGGATTGCCAAAGTCAGGTGGGTCTCCTGCTTCTTCAGAACTCTGGTAATTACTAGTCATTTTGGTTCAATATACATCAATAAAAGCTGGTGACGCTGTGGTCTGAGGGTAAACCAAACCTATGTGTTCTGGAGATGCCCAAACTGGCACCATTTGGGAAGAGATAAACAGGGCACTAGAGCAGATCTTCCAGCATGCTATTCCACATGTTATACAATACCTGGGGTACTGGGAATTTCTTTAAAATTCTCATTAGTGGGGCACCAGCCATTTCTTGCAGGGGGCTTCTGCCTCCCCCAGTGGAGGGTTGGCTGGGCTGACCATTTGTAAGCAAATTCAGGACATGCAGGTGCTAACTGCACAGTTACACCTACATAAGGAGAGATACACAACAAGGCAGCTTCCTTTTCTGCACTTCTTGGACGACAGAACAGGCCACACTTTTCTGGATCAGATCAGCTATAGCCTAATAAAATGAACTTTCTGCAGCCCCAGGTGAGGGACCTCCTAAAAATACTGTATTTATGACCCATGCCCCCCTACATCAAACAATGTCAAATAGTGATGGGGTGGTATGGTAAGATTCTTGTACGCTTATACTAATAAAATGAAGATCAAGACTGACCCATGAGCTGTTTTACTGTATTTTGCAGTTTTATGTTTAGTCTCTCTAAAAGGTGTTGTTTTTTATTCTTTTTTCTGATATTTGTACTTTTCTTGTCACAGTTATAGTGTGTAATGTCCTGAACTGTATTGTTGTCACGAGGAAAAAACATTCTTGAATAAACTTTTATTGAAAAAAAAAAAAGATTTATTTTTGCTGTCTGCTGGGATTTATTTTTGGTTTTTTCTAAGTTGGTGGTATAACCCCATGCCGGTATTTTGCATCACTTTCAAATAATTTGACGTATACTGTATCTTTAGAAAATGGACTTTTTATTTCCTGGGCTCTGACTGGCTGGTACCCATGCCGGGGGGGTACATTAACTGTCAACAGACGCCCAGAAAATAAAGAGTATCAGCCTGCCATGCCTGTCAAAATGGTATCCCCTATGCCAGTCTGAATTTGAAAACTGAGTAGGCGCCATTTTTTTTCTGCTCACTAAGTGAGAGAAGAAAAAATTACTCACCTTAGTAATTCTATTTCTTCTAGTGGAGTCTTGCTATATTCTGACAATTTGCAGTTAGATCCAGCTCTTGAACTGCCCCGGAGAGTGAAGGGTTAAATTCTATGCCAGGCATAGAACGTTGGGCTCGAGCTGGGTTGAAAACTCTGTCTGTGTCCTTTCAAACCCAAACCGTCAGATTCTTACGAGCTACAGCTCACTGACTAAATGTGGAAATTGTAAAAACTCCTAGTAGCCAACTGGCAACAAAGACTATGGATTCCCCAAAAGACTCAAGTCAGGAAACCCAAAAAACCAAAACCAGGTAATAAGAAACATAGACTTTGACGGCAGATAAGGACCGCTTGGCCCACCTAGTCTGCCCAGTTCCCTACCTACAGGATAAGCCGCAGATCCTAGTTAACCAACAGCCTATTTCTTCCTACCCCTCACAAGAATTGCCTTATGTCTGTCCCATGTATTCTTGAATTCTCCCACAGTTTTAGACCCCAAAACCTCCTCAGGAAGGCTGTTCCATGCATCCGCTACCCTCTCTGTGAAAAAATACTTCCTCACATTGCTCCTGAACCCCCCCCCCCATCTTTAAATTGTGTCCCCTTGTTCTTGCATGTCTCTTTTTCTGAAAGATGCTACCCTCTTGGACTTTGTTGATTCCACTGAGGTATAGCATAAGTTTCTATCATGTCCCCCTCTCCCTCCTTTCCTCAAGGGTATACATATTAAGCTCTTTTAGTCTCTCCTGGTATGGCTTCTCTTGCAGATCCTGCACCATTCTAGTTGCCCTCCTCTGGACTGCCTCTATCCTGTTTATGTCCTTGTGGAGATGGGAGTCTCCAGAACTGGACGCAGTACTCCAGATGGGGTCTCACCAACTATCTGTACAGAGGGATAATAACTTCCTGTTTTCTGCTGGTGATGCCTCCTGTGCATCCCAGTATACACTCAGCTCTCCCTACTGCCTTCTCCCACATTGCTTGCTAACCTTAAGGTCATCTGATATGATTCTGTAGGTCACTTTCCTTTTTGTTTTGTTACTACCCCCATTGTGTAATCTTCCTCTGGGTTTTTGTTTCCCAGGTGCATTATTTTGCACTTCTTTGCATTGAATCTAGCTGCCATACTTCCGACCATTCCTCCAACCTTGCCAAGTCCCTTCTCATCCTTTCCATGCCTCCTTGTGTATCAACCCTGTTGCAGATCTTTGTGTCATCTGCAAAGAGGCATACTTTTCCTTCCAGTCCCTCTGCAATGTCACTTATAAAGACATTAAAAAGGACTGGACCCAGTACTGAACCCTGCGGTTCCCCACTAGTAACCCCTCTTTCTTCAGAGTGGAGTCCATTTACAATTACCTTCTGTGTCCTGTTGTCCAGCCAATGTTTTACCCAGGCTACCTCTCTGGGACCCACTCCCAGGCTGGTTAATTTGACTATTAATCTTTTGTGTGGGACTGTGTCAGATGCCTTGCTAAATGTCCACAGCCCCTCCCTGGTCTACTACTTTGGTCACCCAGTCAAAGAAATCAATTAGATTCGTCTGACATGACCTTCCCGCTGTGAACCCATGCTGCCTTGGGTCCTGCGCCCCACTGGCCTCTAGGTACTCAACAATTCTTTCCTTCAGAAGGAAAACTCTTAATTAAACAAATACAAAGCACCCAACACAACAGGAGTGGGGTAAAGACACCCCTGGAGTACAACACTGCACCTGCCCACCCACTTCCCAAAAACAGGTTCTGAGAGGGGAGGCAAGGAGGGAGGTCAGAATACAGCAAGACTCCATTAGAAGAAATACAGTTACTAAGGTGAGTAATTTTTTCTTCAAACAACATGAAGTCTTGCTGTATTCTGACAATTTTCAGACTACCAAGCAGTACCTCCAAGGAGGAGGGACAGAACCTACTTTGGGAATAGGCTCTGAAGTACTGCTGTGCCAAACCTAGCATCACTCCTAGCCTGGATATCCAGAGGGTAATGTTGGTGAAGGTATGAACTGTTTTCCAGGTGGCTGCTTGACAGATTTCTAACAAGGGGATATCCCTAGCTGCAGCCAGAGATGCAGCTGTACCTCTAGTGGAATGAGCCCTCAGGCCTGAGGGTGCAGTTTTTCATAGCAGAACTGAATACAGGACACAATCCACCTGGCAATGGTTCTCTTGGTGGCAGGTTTTCCCTTACCTACTTCCCCAATAGTGAGGAACAACTGGAGGGAGTCAAACCTGTGACCCTTTGTACGTTCTATGTAGTAACTAAGGGCCCTTTTAACATCTAAACTGTGTAGCCTCCGTTCCCCTGAGAAGGTGTGATCAGTGAAGAACACAGAAAGAGACACAGATTGGTTTAAGTGGAAATCAGAAACCACTTTAGGTAGGAACCTTCTACTGGTTCTAAGGACCACCTTATCTCTATGGAAAGCGATAAAGTCAGGCTCCACTGACAGGGCTTGCAATTCACTGATACATCTGGCAGAGGTAACAGCAACCAAAAATATAGTTTTCCAAGTCAAGTACTTGAGCTCTGCTGAGGACATAGGCTCAAAGGGGGGTTGCATAAGCTGAGCAATGCAAATATTCAAATCCCAGGCAGGGGCAGAAGCAGGATCCCTAAAAGGGGGACTGGTATGAAGCAATCCTTTGAAAAATGTACAGAATACAGGGTGAGATGACAGAGAGGAAGACTTCCCCACTGACAGGAAAGCAGAAACAGCTGACAAATGAACTTTGAGAGTAGCTGGTTTGAGGCCTAGGCCATTAAGGTGAACCATATAATCCAGGACTGTAGACAACTCAGTAGTGTCTGGGGATATATGCTTCTTGGAACACCAAATGCTGAACCTTTTCCATTTGGAGTTGTAAGTTTTTCTGGTGGCAGGCTTTCGAGAAGCTTTGAGAATATCCAGAACCCCTTAGGACAGATGCAAGTCTGCATGCTCTAACTCTTCAAGAGCCATGCCTTGAGATTGAGTGACCGAAGACTGGGGTACCAAATCCTCCCGAGAGGAGGTTAACAGGTTGTAATTCCTGGGAAGACACAGGGGAAGATGGACTGCTAGGGACAGCAACCGAAGGTACCAAGGCTGCCTGGCCCAGTCTGGAGCAATCAGAGTCATTTTGCAAGGTTGTGTCCTTACCTTGACTAGAACCTTTAACAGTAGAGGAAGGAAGGAAGGCATAAAGAAATGTCCCTTCCCAGTTCAAAATCAGAGCATCCAGAGAGACTGAGCCCAAGACTTGGGGTCTGCAATAAAATAGAGGAAGATGGTGATTGTCTGGGGTGCAAAGAGCTCTATCTCTGAAGTGCACCACCTTGAGAAAATCACCTTCAATACCAAAGGATCCAGAGACCATTCGTGATGGCCCTGGGAAATCCTGCTCAATGCATCTGCTAGCACATTGTCCTTTCCTGGGAGGTGGACTGCTACCAGAAAGGTCTGTAGGGAATAAGCCAGGGACCATATTTTCATGGCCTCCATGCACAAGGCTGTGGACCGAGTGTCTCCCTGCTTGTTGATATATCACATGGTGGTAGTGTTGTCCATCCTGACCTGAACCACCTTGTTCTGTACTGTTTGAGAGAAAGCTTGTGGGGCAAGAAGTACTGCTCTGAGCTCCAGAAGGTTGATGTGAAGAAGGGATTCCTGAGGGGACCACAGTCCCTGGGCAGTGAGAGCCCCCAGATGGGCTCCCCACCCCAAAAAGGAAGCATCTGTGGTAAGAACCACAGAGTGAGTCTGAGAGACAAATGGAACACCCTGCCTCAGACTGTCCAGGTCCTGCCACCACTGAAGGGCCTGAACTAAGGTCTAAGTAACAGGAACTAGCTTGGTAAGAGGATCTTTCCTTTGGTACCAAAAGGTTCTCAGTTGGAACTGAATGTCCCTCATCTGAAACCTGGCCCCTTGAACCACTGCTGTGGAAGCTGCCATGTGGCCCAGAAGCTGCAGAAAATGCCTTGCTGGTCGAGAAACCAGAGGGAGAAAGGAAGAGGCCAGCTGAGAGATGGCTTCTGCCCTTTCCAAAGGAAGGAAGGCTCTTGCCTTGAGGGTGTCCAGCTCTGCTCCTATAAAAATGAGGAGCTGTACTGGTTCGAGAACTGACTTGGGAAGACTGAGAAGGAACCCCAGGGAAGTGAGAACTTTCTGGGTAACCTGCAGATCTGACCTGACTTGGTCTGACGACTGGCCCACCAGAAGCCAATCATCCAGATATGGAAAAACAGAGATTCTTTTCCTTCTTAAAAAGGCCACCACTACTGCTAGCCACTTTGTAAACACCTCTGGAGCTGAGGTTAGACCGAAGGGCATTGCTCTGACTGATAATGGCCTGAGGGCAATTCGAACCTGAGGTACTTTCTGTGGGAGCACCTGATGGGAATGAGAAAATAGGCATCCTTGAGGTCCAGGGAGGCTAGCCAGTCTCCTGGCCTCAGAGAGGGAACAATTGTTCCCAGACTCACCATCTTGAATTTTGGCTTTACTAGGTGCTTGTTTGGGTATCTTAGATCTAGGATGGGTCGCCACTCCCCTGTCTTTTTCGGGGTAAGGAAGTACCTGGAGTACAGATCTTTGCCCCTGTATGGAGTAGGAACTCTCTCTATGGCCTTTAAAGCCAGTAGAGACAAAATCTCTGCCTCTAGAGCAAGGGTTTCTGAAGTATTTGCAGGTGGAAAGGATCTGGGTGTCAGTTTCACAAAACTTTTTGATACTGAGAACCAGCCCCTGGCTTACAACCTCCAGAACCCACTTGTCTGAGGTAACAGACATCCAGTCCTGGACAAAGTAAGCCAGTCTGCCTCCTACTAGAATGGGAGAGTCAACCTGGGCTGACATATCAGGGTGTCTGCTTGGCAGCAGCCTTAGGCTGAGGGGTGGATGCAGCCCTGCTCATCCCCCTTCTGCCTCTCTCTCTCTGAAGAACCCCTCTGAGAAAAGGAAGAGGAGGCCTGTGCCTGGTAGAAAGGCCTGTCCTTACCCCTAGCTTGCTGCCTATGAGGAGTTGCCTGCTTCTCCTTGGCCTGGGCACTCCTATAAGTGGTCCTGTACTCATCCATTTTCTTCATGTAATTCTCTGTCTGCTCTCCAAACAGAGAATTACCCACTACAGGCAAATCCATGGCCTTAGCCTGGGTGTCCTGCGAAAGGCTAGTACATCTGAGCCTGGCAATTCTCCGAAGAGCCACAGATGTAGCCATGACTGTTAATGACACATCACTGGAGTCCACAGCAGCATGAAATTGCACCTTTGATGCCTCAATCCCATCAGCAGCCACCCCCTCCAGCTCCTTGGCTAGCTGGGGGGAAGCCTGTTTAGCCAGTGCCAGTACAGTGTTCCACCTGGACTTCTGGTACCTGGCTGTATAGGCCATATAATTAGCCTGCCTGAGTCCCAAAGATGATGCCAAGTACTGTTTCTTTGCCATGGCATCTATCTTCCTGGAATCTTTGTCTGGGGGGTGTGAAGCTAAGGAGATGTTTGCCTTGTCACAGGCAGCAGCCTGCACTACCCCAACATGGCTGCATTGTCGGTAAAGAAAGTCCGTATCCGAGCCTGACAAGGTGTACCTCTTGTCCATTCTCTTGTCAACAGGGGGTACAGAGTTGGGAGACCAAAGAATTGTTTGTGCCTGTTTCCCAAATGACCTATGAAGGGGAACAGACAGTCTCTTAGACTCTGGGATGTCCATCATCTCTATGAAGTCAGGCTCCTCTTGATCCTCTATAGCCTCCTCAATAGGAAGCTGGAGGGTTTGAGCCACTTTTCTGTATAACAGAAAGTGGGAAGGGGGACTCAGAAAGCCTAGGAGGGGAAACACCAGAAGGTCTGTCTGGGGAGATGTCCGGTTCCACAGGCACATCCAGACTTTCACCGTCGAAATCATCCTCTTCAAAATCCCCCTCCTCAACAGATTTCAGTTCGTAAAAATCTTCAAGGAATAATCCTGAACCGGGGGAACCAACCGAACCGAATCTCTGCCAGAAGGCGCCGGATCGGTCGGAACCGGACAAAGCGATTCCACAATCCAAATTGCTTTGGCTATTTCTTCGGTGGTTGGAACATGCAGCTCTGGATCCAAACTGGCTGATTTATCCTTTCATTTTCTTTTTTGTAGGAACCGATGCCTCATGATTGGCTCTCCTCTTGCCCGAAGAAGTATCGCCCTGATCAGAAGGCACTCCTTCTGGTTCGGTAGGAACCGAACCGGGCTGGCCTTCTGGGTCAGCGGAATTCTCTGTCTCCTTATCACTAAGTCTAACTAACCTTTTCTCCATGGTAGACTTAGGGAAATTCTTACAAATTTGGCAGTCTGAATCGAGGTGGTCAAACCCCAGACAGTAAACACAGGTGGTGTGGGGATCGGCCTTAGCAAAGACCTCCCCACACACACACTGTAGTGTTGAAACCCAGTGGGCCCGTTTTTTTTCTCTTGGGTTTCTCAGACATGGCCAACCTAACCAACTTACCTTTTATATGGCAACTGCCAGGCAAGACTCCCCTATCAGTTTCACACCGTGTCACAGGCGATAGAAAAAAATGCTAAAATTACGTGTTTTTTTTTTAAACCGATATGGACCGGTAACCACACACTAACTTTTTCCTTTTCAAGATCTTACTACAAGATCAGTTCAGCTGAACCGATCTGAAAAATGTTTACAATTTCCACATAACAGCTACTAATCTAAGTACTTACGGTACCACAGACAGAGTCTCGAATCGAAAAACGGAACGAAAATCGGATTAAAACCGAAACTTTAACCGCGAAGAACCGAGCAGAAGGAGAAATTTCCGGAGCGACTGTTCAGTGAGGCGGAGTAAAGAATCTGACGGTTTGGGTTTGAAAGGACACAGACAGAGTTTTCAACCGAGCTCGAGCCCAACGTTCTATGCTTGGCATAAAATGTAACCCTTCACTCTCTGAGGCAGTTCAAGAGCTGGAGCTAACTGCAAATTGTCAGAATACAGCAAGACTTCATGTTGTTTGAAGCAAGGGAGTCAGCCCCCCCCCCTTGCAACTGAACTGCAGTGCAACTAAACCAAAAAAAAAACAACAGCCTTTCCATCCCAGATATGCCGTCATGCACGATACCCAGTTCAGAATTTTAAAACCTGTCTTGCAGCTGTTTTTTATGCTCTCTAAGTGAGCTTACTTTCCCCCGCTTCACCGGCATGCAACAACATGTTTCCACAGCTCAGGTGTCGAGTCTGATGTTCACTATTGCGCCCACCACCCAGCCATCATCTTAAACCGTTTAACCGTTAGCAGGGCAGGCGAGAAGGAAACGGGGAGCCAGGAAGTTAAAAAGAGTTAGAAAATAAAAAAACTTTCTGGAGCACTCCACATTCCCTCAAAGTCTGATCATGTTCACTGCAAAACAAGGCAGCACAATAACACAGTCAACACACTGCAGCAGTATAAATTATGCATCATGAAATGGTTGGGGGTCCCCAATCATGATGTCCTGGCAGTGGTTGGGGGTAGGGACGTGGCAAGGGAGATCAAGACAATATCTAAAATATGATAATGGTTCTGGAAAAAAAAAAACAGCAGCACCCTCTACTGGTACACTTACCAGTAGAGGAACTACTTTACAAGAAATTTGATTTCTATTAGTTTCTACTAATTTCTAATTTTATTTTTTATCATATCACAGTTTACCAGCGGGGGCATCCAGCCTCCGGCCCTGCCCACTGGGAGATAAGCAGGCTCACTCGCATGAGGGGGGTCCGTATGGTCACATGACTGGCTAGCTCCCCTATGCCCTGCCCAGCGAGCCAGCCCCGGACCCACCCCCAGCGCGATTCCACAACAGTCCTTCCGGCACCACAGGGCACGGCCATCAAGCTGCTTCAGTCGTGCCCAGCCATTTTCCTCCAGTAGGTCCCCGATGGAGCACGGAGGTGCAATTACGTCCATGCACTGATGTGCAGACGTCCGCCAAACTCCCCCTCTGCTGACACCTGCGTCTGAAGTATCTCTAAATGTCCCCAGGGGCTGCCGCAGCGCGGTGTGCTTCCCCAGCCCACCCCAGGACTAGGAGATCTGTCTGCAGACGCTCAATCCTAGTCCTCCCCTGCCGACCCCCGACGATCCGGGCTGATTCCCGAATCCGGGTCGCCGGCGTGGTGCGAGGTGTGGTGTCCAGTGCCTCAACCCTCAGCGCCACTGGGCTGGCGATTTCTAATTTTTAATATTTTATAAAAAATGTCAAAAACAGCCCATTTTCTAGGCGAAATAATACCCTCCAGGGTGGGCAGTATGGGCAATACCGGACCTTTCAGGGGTTATGAGGCCTCCACCTGTGGCATCAGGCTCCATTATGCCCCTGGGCAGTTGGGTATTGCCCAATACTGCCCACCCTGTCACGTATTACTGCCTGCATAACTGTTACGATATTGCTCATTCTGAATATAAGATAATTGGTTTTGTAACAATAATTATTTGAAGACCAAAAAAACAGTAAACACACACAAAAAACAGAAAAAAAAAAAAAAAAGAATATGATGCATTTGTTATTAAAGATCACCTTTCCTGTGCCTTTAAAATTCTGCCCTTCAAAACATATCAGGAAGCTTACCTGGTCCAGGTCTAATGCAGTATAAATTTTAATTTAATGCTGCCGGTATTTAGGGAGGAAAGGGACTGTATTTTAGCCCCCATGGAGTCAAGAGCTCGATCCCTTTCAGTTCCCTATTCAGACAGATGCCCCCAAGCTAGCACATTTTATGATGTCAGTATAGCTAGAGCGTTGGGGCGTGCTCCACAGAGTTCTATAGCGACTTTTTAAAAATGCTTTTTAGTATACTTTAGGGTTTCGATTATGACAAATCGAGGCCACTGCTCAACTAACAAGGTCCTTGGTAGTTGAGTGATGGCCTCGATTTGTCATAATTGGAACTCTAAAGTATACTAAAAAGCACTTAAAAAAAAGTCCCTTTTGTACTCTATGGAGGATGTCCATGAACTCTTCCTATGCTGACATCCTAAAATGTGCTAGCGCGGGGGCATGCATCTGAACAGGGAAGCAGAAGGGATCGGGCTCTTGGCTCCACGGAGCTAAAACACGATCCCTTCCCTCCCTATATACCAGCAGCAATAAATACAGGTTACTCACCTGTAACAGGAGTTCTAGGAATGGTATATGTTGTTCATCCACACTTATTGGCAGGTTCCTTGCCGCTTTAAATCTTGCCGGAAGGTCTTCAAGCTGGCTCCTCCCACCCACCGGGTGGTAAAACTCAGCTCCGCCCCATGGCGCCAGATCTGGCCCGCTGGAAGCTCAGGTTGTGCGTCAAGCCGGGAGGTTGGAGGGTCGTAGTGGATGAACAATACATACCATTCCTAGAACTCCGTTACAGGTGAGTAACCTGTATTTCTAGGGACATGGATATGTTGTTCATCCACACTTATTGGCAGACTCCTAGCAGTTCTCCGGGAGGAGGGAGGCAAGGCGCACACCCCCTACTTAGGGAATAAAGATTGGAGAACCGAGGCCCCAAAACCAGCATCCGGCGTGACTCAAGGTCGATGTGGTAATGGGTAATAAAGGTGTGTGCTGACTTCCAGGTAGCAGCCCATGAATTTCCTGGATAGGGGCGTCCCTGGAAGCAGCCACCGATGCAGCAGTATGACGGGTAGAATGAGCTCTTATCCCTCTGGGAGGCTCCATGCCCGCCAACTTATAGCAGAGATCTATGCAGGAGGTGACCCACCTGCTTATCGTCCGCTTGGCTGCAGGTCTTCCAGGTGCGGCTTCAGCGTAGGTGACAAACAGCTGGCGAACCTCTCCCGATTTCAGCCGTGCGCTCCTTATAATAAGCGAGCACCCTTCTAGGGTCCAAAGTATGGAGCCTGTATTCGGCCTCCAAGGTGTGATTGGGGTAGAACACCGCCAGAGTCAACACCTGGTTAAGGTGAAACTCCGACACCACCTTCGGAAGGAATTTCGGGTGGGGGCGCAGGACAACCTTGTCCCTGTGGAAGACCAGGTAAGGAGACTCAATGCAGAGCGCCTGGAGTTCTCCCATCCTTCTGGCTGACGTGATAGCCACCAAGAAGGCGGTCTTCCATGACAGGTGAGAGAGTTCACACCTGTGCATTGGTTCGAATGGCTTGCCCATGAGCTTTGCCAGTACCAGCAGTAAATCCCACGGAGGTGGAGGTTCTCGCACCGGAGGGGAAATGTGATCAAGGCCTTGGAAAAAGCGCCAGACCACCTTCTCCTGTGCCACTGACTGCCCTCGGCCCGCGCCGGTAAGCAGAGATGGCTGCCAGGTGCACCTTTAGGGTCACAGACCTAAGCCCTTGACTAGAAAGGGACCATAAATAGTCCAAAATGCTTGCCAAGGAACAGGAGGAAGGTCCAAGCCCTACTCTGACACCAAATGGAAAACCTCTTCCATTTGAAGGCATAGCATTTCCTGGTCCACTCCTTACGGGACGCATCAACAACATTGAGGACCTCGTCGGAAAGACCCAAGGCCTGGAACTCTAGCCGCTCAGGAACCAGGCCGTCAGGTGCAGGGATTGAAGGTCCGGATGGAACACCTTCCCCTGACTGACTGAGAGCAGGTCCGGGCGAGCTGGAAGCTGCCTCGGGAGCCTGTAGCTGAGGTTGAGGAGATCTGGGTACTAGAACTGGTGGGGCCAGTCTGGGGCTATCAGAATCACCTGCGCCTTGTCCCTCCTTGTCTTGAGAAGCACCTTGTGAATCAAGGGAAATGGGGGAAAGGCGTAAAAGAGGCCCGGGGTCCACAGCCTCGAGAAGGCATCCCCCTGCAGCGAGCCCTGCTGAGGGGGGCGGGCATGAAACAGCCTCAGCTTCGCATTCTCCCTGGAGGCAAACAGGTCCACCTGAGGTGTGCCCCAGTGGGAGAACAGATCTTGTACTACCTCCGGCAGGAGAGACCACTCGTGAGATGCAGCCCCTATCCGGCTCAGGGCATTGGCCAGAGTGTTGGAGGCTCCTGCCACATGAATGGCTAGGAGATCCGCCTCCAGGCTGCGCACGAGTGACCAAATGTGGAGAGCTTCCTTGCATAGAAGCATGGAGCGCGTCCCGCCTCTGGCGTTCAGGTAGTACATGGTCGTGGTATTGTCCGCCTGGACTCGGACCACTTGACCCCGGAGGAACGGAGCAGAGGCGGTGAGAGCTAGGCAGACCACTCGGAGCTCCAGCAGGTTGATGTGGCATCGGGACTCACGCGGGGACCAGAGGCCGTGCACTCGATGTTCCCCCAGATGGGCACCCCTACCCATCAGAGAGGCATCGGTCGATAGAGAGACCATCGGCTCGGGGCGGACAAACGGGATGCCCTCCTGCAGATGGGATGGAACAGTCCACCACTGGAGAGTGTTCCACATCTCCTGGGTCACTGTCACTAGCTGGTCCAATGGATCGCAGCGTTGTGACCACCGGCTGGCCAGTCCCCACTGAAGGGGGCGCATGTGCCAGCATGCCCAACGGACCACGCTGGTACAGGCCGCCATGAGACCCAGGAGGCGCAGGAAGTCCCGGGCAGGGCGCGATTGCCCAACCAGAAATGATTGGGCAAAGGAGGTAAGAACCTCGGCCCTGTCCGCCGGGAGCCGTGCTCTGGCTCGAAGAGAGTCGAGCTCTGCCCCGATGAACAGGATCACCTGCTTCGGCTCGAGTTCCGACTTGGCCTCGTTGATGAGAAGGCCGACTTGAGAGCAAACCTGGAGGGCCAGATCTCTGGACCGCTCCACCTCCCGTCTGGAGGGGGCTGCTATCAGCCAATCGTCCAGGTAAGGGTACACCCGGACCCCTCGGCGCCACAGGAATGCTGTCACCACTGCCATGCATTTGGTGAAGACCCTAGAGCTGGAGATAGCGAAGGGCATGGCTTGAACTCAAGAGGGATCCTTCCACTGAAGCGGAGGAATCTCCAATGTGACGGACGGATAGGGACGTGAAACAACGTCCTGCAGGTCCAGAGAGCAGAACCACACGCCGTGTTCCAGAGATGGTATTATCTGCACCAGAGTGACCATTCTGAAGGTCCGAGACCTTAGGAACTTGTTCAGGTCGTGTAGGTCGAGAATGGGGCGCCAGCCCCCCGTCCGTTTCGGAACCAGGAAATACCTGGACCCGAACCCCGGGTCTAAAGGGGGTCCTCTACCTCCATGATCACCTCCTTTTGGAGGAGAGAGGATGTCGGCTCGACGAGCCGCCAGTGAGGCCTGCCGGACCCGAGGCCCCCGAGGTGCGACGCCTAGCGGCGGGGCCTGCTCGAATTCTAGAGGTAGGCCTTTTCCCACCACCTCCAGTACCCACCTGTCCGTGGTAACAGCGGACCAGGCAGAAAGGAAGTGTCTGAGCCGTCCCCCCACGGGAGGAACCAGGGGTGAGGTGACAGGGATGGGGGCGACACCCCTCAGCCCGTCACTGGGCAGGCTTGGAGGAGGGACCGGCCGAGGGACCTCCTGGGCCTTTACCTCCCTGCTTCCTGTTGGAGGAAGCCGACGGCTTGGGTTTGGGATACCAAGCTCGAGCCTGCTGGCCCTGACGTTGCTGGGCCGGGCGCGCCGCGGGCGCAGAAGGACGAAAGGGCTTAGGCTGTGGCTTGCGGCCTTTGCCCTTCTGAGCGGAAGAGACCGAGTCCAAGGTAGCATTGGACTTCTCGATCCTCTGCAGGTGACCTTCCACCCCAGGGCCGAAGAGGTCAGTCCCCAAAAAGGGAACATCCGCCAACTTGTGCTGGGTATCCGAGGTAAAGGTGGATATCCTCAGCCAAGCCCGATGACGCATGGCCACTGCGGCCGCCACAGACCTGGCACATAAGTCCCCGATGTCTAACGCAGTCTGGAGCTGCTGTTCAGCCACTGCCCTGCCCTGGTCCCGCACCTGCCTGACCGTAGTCTGCAGATCTGCGGGAAGATGAGGGACAACCTCATTCAGGGAGCCCAACAGGGCGTGAGAAAAATGTGCCATGAGGACGGCCGAACTGGCCTGACCAAGGCCGCGAGAGGACGCAGCATAGACTTTTCGCCCGGCATAATCCAGTTTCTTGGATTCCTTGTCGGGAGGTTTGTCCACATCCCTGGCGTTCCCGGCATGCCGGAAAACGCTGTCTGTAACCAACCCCTCGGCCGAGGGGTGTTCCGAAAAACCGGACAGGGAACCGGTAGGGACCGCATACTTCCTGGCCAACCTGGCCGAAGGCGCAGGGCAAGAAGCAGGATGCTGCCAAAGTTCCAAGGCCCGACCCACTATGGCTTCGGCCACCGGAAAGGCCTCCGTAGGAGAATCCCCTCGGTCCAGAATCTCCGTGAGGGGATACCTGGCCCATTTAGAAACGGGTTTGAGCTTCATCCCGGTGGACTCCGAGATGAGTCGAAGCAACCCTAAGAAGGACGAAGGGCTATCGTCCATTGACTGCCCTCCCGAGGACTCCAAGTCCATGTGCTTGGAGAAGAGGGAGGAACCATCATCGGACTCAGAAGAGTCCTCAAAGAGCTGCCTCGGGCCTGAGCCACCCTCCACCTGCCGAGGTTTATCGGGAGTGAGGGTGACAGACAGCCTATGGGAGCAACCCAAGGCCGACCAAGAATTTTGGTCGAGCCCCAACTAATGGCTGTGGAGGCGGAGGTTCCACCAGAATCGGTGGGGCAGCTGGAATGTGAACAACCGACCTGAGAACAGGCTCTCGACTACAACGAGGGATTGTTTCGGCTGCTCGGTGACAGCCACTTAATGGCGGGGAAGACGACTGGGTGCGGCTTATTCCCGGTCAAAAGGAGCTGTTGCCACCACGGAGTTCCTGGCGCTAGCCAACGAACTTGCGCTCAAGCCTCCCCCATCCGAGGAAGAGCGGTGGCACCACTTGCTGCGGTGCCGAGACCGAGACCGCCTATGGCGGCGGGATCGGTTGGACTGCGAGGATGTCCGAGACCGAGACCGAGAGTCTCGACTGGGCCGGGGAAGGCGAGGAGAAGTGTCGGAAATCGGCACTCTCCTCGCCCGACGATCCCACCGAGGCTCCGGAACCGAGGCACAGACAAGCTGACGGATCCTCAACTCCCACCGGGTAACCGAGAGAGGGATTCTCAGCTTCTCCAGCCGACAACCCGCCTAACGGTCGAGAAAATCTCGACGCGTCGATGGAAGTCTCGGTCCAACTGGCCTGGCAGGGACACCGTGAAGCCAGTTGCGAAGCTGAGGGGTCGACAAGTCGACTTCGACAAGGGGAGGGGATCTTTCCCGCTCCCAAGAGCGTCGAGGAGAGACTTACTTTTGCTCTTTGGACCTGGAAAAGGTCCGAAGAAGTTGGACCCTCACCTTTCGTCGAGAGGGTCAGACAAAGCTCCTTAAAAGAAGCCGATACGAGGCACTGAGAGAAGCGGACAAATGCCGCCCCGAGGTAGAAGTGGCCAGCCGCCGCCTCCTCTTGAGGCGATCATCTGCTCGAGCTGATCCAGCCGTCAGCCATGGATACCGCCAATCGGGCCTCTTTAGATTTCACCGTGGAATTCTTTTCTCGGGCGCCCAGTTGTAATCGGGCAGCACAGTCTTCATGACGAGGGCCGGAAAAGGAAGAGCACAAGTCGCAGGCCTGCGGGTCGTGCTCAAGGCCCAGGCAGTAGACGACGTGGAGTGCGGATCCGTCCGAGGCATCTTCTGCCCACAAGGGCACCTCCGAAAACCGGGAGTCGATTTGTCCATCGCAGCCGCGAGGAGAAGACCACAGAAGTCTTTTTAGCAAAACCTTTTTGATTTCGAACTTTCGAAGAATTAGGAACCAGTCTTAATCGCAGAGCTGCTAAGGAGGAACCTGAGCTTCCAAGCGGTAAGGAAGATCTGGCGTCATGGGGCGGAGCTGAGAGTTTTACCACCTGGGTGGGTGGGAGGAGCCAGCTTGAAGACCTTCCGGCAAGATTTAAAGCAGCAAGGAACCTGCCAATAAGTGTGGATGAACAACATATCCATGTCCCTAGAAATTAAAATTTATACTGCACTGGACTTGGGGCCAGGTAAGCTTCCCTATAAATTTATGCTGCACTAGACTTGGGATCAGGTAAGCTTCAGTATATGTTTTGGCGTGAAGTACCAGAAAAGATGCTTATGAACTAAATCTCCAGCTTTGCTCAACATATCCCATTCAAAAGAACCAGCACGACTTCCGCTGTGGAGAAACAGAAGGAGCAGATAAAGTCTCACATGGACATGCAAATGTTTACATTAACAAAAATACTGGGAAGTAGTAGCTGAATGTGGTCTAAACCGGATGTTCTCCAAATGGCGCTTCAATACTCATCTATGGTCCAATTTTTCTAATATGATTAGTGGTGAAAATGGGGGCACCCAGGATCTCAGTCCCAGGAATAAAATTAAAAGTCTGACTCAGTTCCAGGACTAAATAAAGTATAAAAATGCAACAGATAATGAGAAAGCATGTCCCCAGATCCCCATCAGGTATGTTCGATCCTACAACAAAGATGGTGGGTTCCCAGTGAATTTGTTTGCTTTCCTCCGATGCTTCATCTGATCATCTGTTCCCCAAACTAGCAGTGTTCACGGTCTAAGCTTCCCCCCACAGGTGCCCAGCCATGCAGGCCAGACTCCAGCTATCTGAACACTAGCTAAGCGATGCTTTTGTCTCTTTCAATTTTCTCATCCTCCCTGACCAAGGAGAATACCTTTGGCTGGCACACCAAAATCTCAAGTTGATGCAATGTTACAGGAGGTCAAGCTTCAGCATGACTGGCAGTGCTGGAATTCAGACTCAAGGCCTCTGCAATAAAATGATTTGCACTGAATGCCCCCCACCCCACACACTTCAAAATAAAGAAGCCCCATTCAGTTACCTGATCCCATAGAATACAACGGAAATTCCTGTCCCTTTCAAGTACTATTCACTGTCACAAAAAGTCAAACCCATATATTTCACTTAAATTGCATGACTCTTGGGGGTGGGGGACATACACAAAGCCCCTTTTAACAGTCAGGCTAAAGTGTGAAGTGCAGTGTAAATGTAGCTCTTAATACTTGAAATATAAAATAGAAATCAGAGTTTTGGCAGATCTAATAAGGTCAAAACAACTGTTCTAAAAGCCAAGCCTTTGCATTATGACACTAATGGGACGGTTAAATAACAGCATCAAAATGGTTCCAGATTGGTACTAATATCTCTTTTCGCAGGGCTGTTTGAACAGCTGCACTAAAGAAACCACTGAAGCCAGAAAAACTCACTCTGGTCACATCACATATAACTCATCCGAAAGGCTTGCATGTATGAGTAAGACATTTCAGTGTCAGGACCCCTAGAACAACATCAGTACAAGACCTATTAGCCAACTGATATGTTTGGATAGAGAAGTCAATATTTCACTTTCACCACCCAGCTGTGAGTCAGGGTTAGCCAAGCTACCCAGAAATGGACTCTACTAAGACTCTTTATAAACACAAGTATGTACTTTGTACTGCTACATCGAAGTAGCTGAGGCTGAGCCCCCTACTCGAGCGAGGGCAGAAGGGTGATTTGAGAAGCGGTCTCCCTTCCCATTCTGGAGCACCAGGAAGTGTACAGGAATGCCTGCTGCACAGCAGCTGTTATCCCTGTCCAGCACGGGCAACAGATGAACTATACCATGTAGCAGTGTTACAATGCTCTAGAGAATGTATCCAGACTGGCACGATGATGCGTACACAGAACAAACTGGAGCAATGTGTTCTGTGTCTCTTGCCTGCCCCCTCTTCTAAAGCAAGAGAATGCCAAACCAGAGTAACCAAACAAGCTTGTAAAACAAGGTGTTCTGCCCTATTTCAACATTAAATACAAGTTAATATAGCTTCCTGCCAGCTGAATTGGGGGGATTATACATATGCCTTGTATCTCAAGTTTTATGGATATTACCACACAAATTTAGTTTCCATAAATCCCATCGATGGGATTTAACTTCTGAAGCTCATCTTGCTTTTCAGTATCATTCCCTGCACCACTTACTTTAAAACTAAATGCAAGTTGGCAGACAGCCGTGGATCTGTAAACTGCGTTGTTCTGTTGTTGTGGTCAACAAAATAGACCCTTCCAGTGGCTGTGTTACGAATCTCCCACCCTGGAGGCAAAGGACCAAGCTCCTCGCAATTCACGTTGCTAAGATCTCTGCAAAAACAGACACAATAAAAAAATACCTCAGTGTTTACACAGTGTGCCAAATCAAGTGTAAATGTGAGAGAACAATTCCATGATGTCTGACAGTATGCTTTGTTTCAGATACTTGATACTTTCAGCTGGAATCTTTTATTATCCCAAGGTGCAGTTCCACAATAAATGCAGATGCCTCAAAAGAGCTATTATAAAATAACCAGTTTTTCTCCATAAAAAAAAAAATCACATTGATCTAATGAAAACCATATTGTATACAATCGATAATTTCAGAGAATGACTGAATTAAAAATGTTACACTAATTTAAAATCATTAACATATGTTCAGAATAGCAGGATTTACATTTTGGTTTTTTTTGCATATAGCTTTTAGCTCCAGTCCAACGCCTGCACCTCTCAGACACATTCGCCACTCCCCAATGGTTGAAGCCGATGCTGATCCCCCTGAAGCAGGATCCAAGAGCACTAGTGCCATTATTCTGGAAGGCCATTACTCATTGGGATTATTATATTTGCACCCCTCCATCCCAGAATCATCTCACCTACCTGTAGCACCAACACACCACAGATCTGCCCTCGCATGCTGCAACATGCTTTGGGGATGTGCCATCCCTCTCAGAGAAGCAGGCTCCCCCAGTCCACTGCCAGGGGCTGCTGCTAGAGTGCCAGAGGTCAGATGCCTCCCTCTGCACGCAGCTGCACTCCCCAGCCCAGGACCACAGCAATTCAGCTCCCTAGGCTCCTTCCCAAACCCAATCTGCTGGCATGGAAGCTCATCTTTCTTCCACTGGGCCATCAGGCACCCCCTACCACCCAATTTTCATTGTAATGACATACTGAAATGAAACACTTATGAAAAACATTCACGGCTACTTTAAATAAGTGCTTTTGAAAAATGCATTTATTTTTAAACTAGAACAGTCCAGTGAGGTGCAAAATCCAGTGCAGTGGCATTTGCTGCGGGATCTGAATCAGGAATCTCTTGCTGTTTTTTGTTTTTTTTTATTTGCATTTTCTCTACAGTCATGCTCTACCAGGTATATACCCTGATCCCAGGGATGTATCCTGATCTGGCCCTGTTGATTCCTGGTTCACTCTGCAGGTGTCCCCCATGACGATTTACCCCTTGGCAGGGGCCATGGGGAGGGCCATTTTCCCCCTCCCCCCAAGCTAGATTACTATGTCAGCCAGGATCCAGTGCTGTCAGGCACCAGGACCCAGGGGAGCCAGGAACCCAGGCTGTCATATAGGTGGTGCTATGGGGTTTTCTTCCTGGCTTTTTCTCAAAGTCTCCCTTTTCCCACTGGCATTCACTTAGCGGCTAGACCTCGGATGCACACAGTGTCATCCCTGAGATGGGAGTAAGCTTCCCGGGCCCACCACAGGTATCACTGTGGCACCAGTGTCGTAGCACAAACCCTCCCCAACCGCAGAACACAGCTGCTGCAGTCAGGCCTGATGCCGTGTCCAGAGTTTGCTCCCGAACTTTTGTTGCAGGCATGGCAGTGCAATGGGCCAGTGCAGCAGCCAGGGATCTCTTGGTTTAGAGTTCTATGCTCTAACCACTGGACCACAATGCATATCTTAATTGTGCACAGATATAGATGTTGCACTGTCGATCAAAGTGATTGCTGGGGGTGCCACATACAGCCTCCTCCCTCGAAGGCCCCCCCAAGGGTCATTGGGGGGGCTTGGAGGGCTGTGGGCAAGGGCGAGACGTGGAGGAAACTGAAGTGAGAGAAGAAAGTATTTCGCTCCATTGAGGGAGGATGTCTGCATGGCCGTTCCAGTTGCGGAGACCTCATCAGTTGCAAAGCAGCCCCAAAAAGCTGCAGAGACTGCAATGCCTGCTGAGAGAGGGGAAGAGACATTCCACATGAAGTAGACCTGAAAAGGGAACTCTGGTGGTGGGGACTCAATAGTGAAAAAGGTAGTAGGAGCTGATGCGAAGGAAGGGAGACTTGTGCACTGTGTCCCAGGGCCACAACCAAGAGGGGTATCTCTTGGGCAAACAGGCTGGTTTGTGAGGCAGGGGATAAATCCAATGCAACTGTCCACCTTAGGACAAATGATCTGGGAAATCACACAACAGAGGAGGCAAAGCTAATTTTGGGGGCAGACCATGTACTGTAACTACACAGCAGATAGATACAGTAGATTTTCAAGAGGAGGAACTGGCGCAGAGATAAGTCAGGGACAACTGTAAACCAACAGTGGAGTCAGTCTGCTGAAATCAAAACTATTAGAATGGAGAGAAAAGCATATACCAAAAAGGGCCAAGTACAACAAGGAGGAGTTGAAACCAGTATGGCTAACAAATGCTACAGAAAGAAATAAGGGCAAAACTAAAGACCTACAGGCGGTCGAAAACAGAGTTCATGGGGCAGGAACAAGTTCAGATAGAAGAAATGTGCAAGAAACTAATATATGACAAGAAAAGCATTTGGCAACAGAAAAATTGGGAATTTAAAAGAATTTTACAGCTAAGTACACAGAAACTGAAACACTGGGGGGCGCTAGAAAGCCAGAGACCAGACAGGTTGAGTGTTACATGGTCTTGTGCTAATCTCTCCAAATCAAATGGATTAACTTAATCAGATTCCTTTCTTTTGGTATAAAAGTTGCAGCTTTTGTCTTCCTTGTCTGGAGTGGAACATTTTGAGCCTAAAATTGTTTTGGGGCTTCCTAAAGGAGCAGCCCGAGGCGGCCCGAAACAACAGCAGAATCCAACTATGAGCTCTGGGGGCTCAGAGGATGTGGGTGCGCAGCCACCCTGGTATATAGTCCTAGAGGCCGTAAAAGATATGGGCCAAAAAGTTGAACGTACTCTTCAAAGACTAGAGTCTCAAAATGCCCAACTGAAGGCGTGGGCAGCCACTGTAACAGCTGCTGATGCCCATTCGACCTCGACTGCCTTAGTGAAAATGACCACAGAGAATACACAGCTTCGCAGCAGACTTGAAACTCTAAAAAATGAAGCCAGGGCCCCAAATATCAGACTGGTTGGCTTTCCAGAGGGGTAGAAAGAGAGAACCTCCTTCAATAATTGGGGGAATGGCTTAAATCAGTGCTGCAATTGTCAGAGGATCTCGTGGAGCAATCCTTCCTGAAAGTCTACAGAATAAATCTGCGTAGGGTTCAAACCTCGTCTGTTACTCCACAGACTGTCTTGCTTAAAACAGTGAATCACATGAGAGATCAAGTACTGTTGGTGGCCCGGAGGTTCTACCCATTGAGAACTGAGGGTAAGGATATAAAACTAGACCCAGACTTTTCCTTTGCCAGATGAAATAAACATAAACAGTTTAATGCTGTGCATGCAAAACTCTGATCTCTCGGGATTGTGAATTCTTTACTTATTCCAGCACGGCTTCGCACTGTGTACAGCGGGAAGCAGTTCCAGTTCTCTAATGCGCAGGACGCCAGTCGATGAACTGAGAAAATGGCCCTGGAGTTTAATTCCTGACCTGACACAGTTACTGCCCTCGAAGAAGCAGATGAGGAAGATTAACTTTACCTACTATTGTCCCCACAGAGGTTTCTACGGGTTAACCTAAGGACGAACCCTTTCTCTGACTCATATTTTTTTTATAGTTCACGACAATGGTATGTTGAGGGTATATTTTACTGTTTTTCACCTTTTCCTTTATTATTTTATGCTTAAATAACATTGCATACATCTCAAGGGGGATACAATGGTTTTGCTCTCATGGAGCTTATAAGGGAGAGCGGGTTGCGATGTTGTAATACATTTGTTTATTTTATCTAGTTCTCTGTTTAATACTACATTCTCCCATTGTTCTTTGAAGCCTTAATATGGCTTTATGTCAAATGTTCTGTTTTATTTTTGCAGCTGTGAGGCTACCTCATTTTAAGGGCGCCCTCTCACAAGTTAAAGTTATTTCTGTTTGAACAGTTACCCTGCCAACTTTATAGGTTTCTGATTATCAGACTATGTTTTAGCACAATTTTGCCACCTTCTTAAATAGTGGGTTTAATGGTTTAAACAGCAACCTAGGGTTGCAGTAAAATTCTTTTTTTTTTTTTTTAACTAACTCGCTACCAGAGTCATTGTCTTTGGTTGGCATTTTAAGCAGTTATCCTCCTGTAATGCTTTATTGTCCTGCCCCCACCCGGTCTCCTTGGTGTAAAGAGTATGGGGTAATGTTTACTGATTATGATAATTTTAATATGGAGTTTCTCTGTACCACTCTGATATACTGTATATGACTGATCACTGTATTTGCTGGTTCACTTGAGAACAATAAAAATACAATAAAAAAAAACTAACAATGTAGTGCATCCTCTGAAAGAGAACGGGGAAACAATCAAAGACAACCAGGAGACAGAGGTGTTAACTAGGTACTTCTGTTTGCTATGTGGAGCAAGCTACACAGCTGAGTATGGTGCGAGAAAGCCAAGACAGGAAGGGAAAACTGACAGACACTGGGGAATGTTCACTAACAAAAAAGGTGTTTGATAATTTGATGGGCATAAAGGTATATAAAGCAGCTGGGCCGGATGACATTCACCCAAGGGTACAAAAGGAGCTGGCCAAAGAATCAGTGGATATATACATATAAGGGATATGATATGGGGCCAGTGTGATGCATGATTAATCTATACAAGTGCTGTTTGACCTCGGCTATCCTCATCAGTAACATTATCATAAGCCATGAGTGAGGTGTCTGAGGGCAAATAGCACGAGTATAGATACATCACGTATCACCATGGTTCCCCGTAGCACATTTTATTTACGCATTTAGGAAAGTGCAGACAGATTTGTTTAATTTTTTTTTTTTCAATTAACAGAAATGCTAATTTTTTTGTGCTTTTTCATGTGTAGCTCTGATTTAAAGCAGCAGTGCAATGAAAACTGTTGTTCAAAAAAATCTAGTTTTAGCTATGATTAAGTAAAATATTTGCATACCTGTCAAATGTACGTGTCTCTGCGCCTCCTATGCTATGTAGCACGAGTCTTTTTCCAAACGTAACCCTTTCCAGGTCTACAATGCTATTTCTATGAAAAATGGGGCAGACGTAGTTTTTTCTTGAGAAAAAATTTAATTAAAACATTTATAAAACACTAACATTTTGGTCAGATTACAAAATTTTACCACCAAATAAAACTATAAGATACCTGGAATCTTTTACAGTGAAAAAGGTAGGGTCAATTGTTTTGCCCAGTTTTGTTGCACTACTGCTTTAAGTACTAGTTGAGTCGTCTTAATTTTCCAGTACTGATACTGTATCCAGAGATAGAGTGTGGAGTGTTTACCATGTCTTACGTTAACTGCCAAACCTGTTAGTGCAGGCAATTATTTTTTTTTTCTATTCTTAAGGCTGCTAGGACTTCACTGTGCCATTCTGAGTAGGCTGGAACTTTGTCATCTAACCAGTGCCTCACAGTAATTTGTTTTAGCCACTCCCTCAATTGGAGCAATGTGGTACTTCTGAGATGATAGGATCTGTGTACCATAATGTCCTAGCAAGCAAACTTCAGGTGTGAAGTCAGATTCAAGACTCAATAATGGGTCTAGCCTGTCCTTTACTGCATCCTATAATGTTAGCCTTTGGACACTCCCACAGTGTCTGATACAGGGTGCCACCTCGCTCTCCACATCTCGTGCACGTATCCTGCTCTAGCTTTCCCATTTGTACAATTTCTGAGGGTAAAATCTAAGTTGTACAAGACCTTAAACTGCATATGAACATACGAAGAAGCCAGCAGAAGAAGACCATTTGGTCTACCTAGTCTGCTCATATTGCAGGGTCCACAGCTTGAGCTACTGTCCCTGCCCCCCACCACTCTTCTCATCCTCCCTACCCATGATCCTTATCTTCCCCCTATGCCTATCCCAGCCTCTCTTGAAGCAGCCCACTGTCTTCAACGAGACCACCACTTCTGGCAGTGCATTCCAAGTGTCCACCACCCTCTTTGTGAAGATGTGCTTTCTGACCTCCCCCCTCCAGCTTAAGACTGTGCCCCCTCGTGTCATGGTTGCCACTCAGCTTAAAGAGACCCTTCTTATCCATCTTATTTATCCATTTTTAAGTACCTGAAGGTCCCAATCATGTTCCCCCTCCCTTCCTCCAGGGAGTAGATGTTCAGTGCTCTCAACCTCTCCTCGTATGCCTTACCCTGCTGAGCCGCTATCATCTTTGTAGCCCTCCTCTGAACCTTCTCCAGCAGGTTAATGTCCTTTTCGAGGTGTGGATACCAGTAACTCTAGATGTGGCCTCATCAGTAATCTGTACAAGGGTAGTATAACCTCCTCTCTCCTACTACTGATTCCACTAGCTATGTATCCCAACATCTTGCATAAGGTGAATATGTTTGATTTTTATGAATTTGTGCAGACTAGATCAAATATCCTTCCACGGTGGGGGCGCTAGCAGCAGGCTGAAGACAGCTTCTTTTCATAGCTCTGAGCTCTACACTACTCGATACTGGATTTTTCACCACTGGAAACCTTCCTATTTGGAATAAAAACATCTAATAGCAAGGCAACTTTACTTATTGACCAGATCGATACCAAATAGAGCAATAAAAGTGCACGATTGGTGAAATGGGGCACACAAAAACCAACATGAGTGGAGACGGTGCGAAGCAGAGAGACATGAGGCAAGGCCCAGATAAAGCCGGGGAACTGCCACAGAACGCATTGTGTCAGCCCTCTAATGCTGCATTATTAAAGGCGATACAAGTGATTGATGGCAAAATGGATGACTTCACTTCCCAAATGGTGGTGGTAGAAACAGGATTTACCAAGGTGGGAGATGAAGTTAAAGGTGCCACCTCAACTGCCAAAAAAAGCCCTAGCAACAACAACAGGCCTGGTAAAGGAAAACTTTAACCTCCAACGACGGCTTTAAAATTTAGAAAATGGGGCGTGGGTGTCCAATCTATGCATTTTGGGCATACCAGAGGAGTCGGAAGGGGAAGATTTGGTTATTTTCCTGGAAAGTTGGCTACAGGACCAATTTGAGCTATCCTCTCCAGTTGAGGTGCAAAGGGCATACCGTGTTAATGCGAAAGGAGCTCGCCTTCGATCCAACGCAGCACAGCCACCAGCAAAGGCGATTATAGCAGTCCTAGGGTCGATTCAAGAGAGAGACAGCATCTTACAAGTGGTGAGCAGAAAAGAGCAGACAACATGGCATGGCGTCCCGATTCACGTTTTTCCTGATCTGAGCTATACTACCCACCAGCGTCGTAAGGTCTTCGATGGAGTTCGGCAGAGACTGCCAACTGGGGGTACACCATGTATTCCTAATGCCAGCAAACCTAAAGGTTGTGTATAGGACCCAAACTTACTTGTTTTCAGACCCCACGGATGCCGGTAAACTGTTGGCAAAAATCAAAACAGACTGTATGGCGAGGGGATCCGACTCGGAATCAGAGGAAGACCAGAACACTTGAAAGCTGGAGACTGCAGGTTCAGTAAGTCATTAGTCCATTAGTGGCTGTTGCAGGACTGGGGTAAAATATATTCACACAAACTCTCTCAGACTGTATATATGGGACTTTCCTCTAAAACTGGAAGGATCGAAGGGATGTAGCCTGTATTAAGAGTTAAAAAGATTAGTCCTGTTGTATAGAAGGAGAGGGACATGTAAGACGAGTTCTTGTTATCCATTTTCTGTTGAAACATGGACACGTTAAATTGCTCAGTCCAGCTCTGCAGTGCCTAACTGTTATTTTAATATGCACAGTTGGTAACTGAGTGCAAATTTGCTAGAATATTCTGATTTGGAAGGGATGACGGGGGAAAATCCTAATGATGTTTATGGTTTAACTAGTCAAAAACTTTAAATAAATAAATATTATAGATTGAGTTAAATGCCAGTTATAGGTAAAAGTGTAGAGAAAAGGAGAGATGAAAGGAGGCTATGCTATTAAGTGTTAGCTTATTATGCACAGGGAGTCAGTAGTACACCTTTTGAAAGGGGTATTATTATAGGGTCTGACTGTATTATGGCTATTAATGCTTTTCCCTACTCATGGCAGCAGTAGCCTTAAGAATACTTATATTAAGGTTATAAAGCACAGTTTAAGGGTAAGGCCTCATCTGATGGATCAACTAAGGAGTGCAGAAAATACTGTTTATATCCAAATGCTGTATAGTATGGCTTTATTGTGCACTGTCCTACGGGTCATACTTGTACTTCATTGCAAAAAACAATAAATATAAGTTACAAAAAAAAATATATATATATATATATATCCTTCCACTACCCACTGGTACTTTCCTCTGAGAAGGTTTATGTCTAGTATATGCTAGTCTCTGCCCCTTTGGCATAACATTTTTGGGATACACTAGCATGTAACTTTGAAATAGTATTAGGACTATTTGCAAGCTCTATTAGTGGGAGTATCACTGTGCTGTGCTCATTATTCCAAGGCGCAGGGCCCATGTGCTATGCCTTAGCATGCGTAAGTTGCATAAATTGAAAGGCAGGATTCCCTAGAGCCTCCTATCAGGCATTAAGGGACTGATATGGCGTTGGCTTGTCAGCAAGGGTTACATGCTCCACCATGGAATATTCCACACCCTCCAGGGGTCTGCATTTATCATCCTCCCCCCACTCTACAATTTGAGTTGCCTAGAATAGGTTACCCCAGATCCAATTGGGGTTAAATTTATAATGTCCTGCACAGTTGCTAATGTACTCTAACTGAACTTCCTATTGGGACATCCTAAACTAACTTCGGCACTTTTTTCCTACTGGAATGAATCAGAGCTTTGAGATCTATAATACCTCTCTTTCGAGATCTAGCTGAAGTGGTTTGTAGGGTGGAGGCTGCTGGTCAGGTTCTGACTTATACCACTGAAGATAATTACCCACGTGGGCAGCAAGGTAGTAATGACAGAAACTGAGGAGCTTAGGCTCTTCTAATGGCTTTCCCAACCCCTAAGAATTAGGCGATCAAAGAGTGTATTCTCACGAACCAACTTCGAGAGAGTAACATGTTGGTCATGGAAAGGGGATATAAAATGCATGGTAATACGTTCATTTTAATAAAACGGATTCTTCCTGTCAAGGATCATGGCAATTTTGTTCACCTCTCCAAATCCAGCCTAATCACCCCGATCAGGTTGTCTACATTATTGTTTTTATAGATGGCAAAGTTCTTGGTTATTTCAATTTCTAGGTTTCTCAAATTATTTGTTTTTGTTTTTTACCTGGAGAGCCACACTAAGCTGGAAGCTTGTTTACAGGTGCGACCTGGGAGCACAAGAAAGTTAAGTGACTTAATCAGGGTTACACAGTATGCAAGTGGGGGCTGTGAGATTCAAACCCAGGTCTCCAGGTTTGCAGCTCAGAGTCTTAAAACACTGCGCTATACTGCTTCCAAACTGGTAGATCACTGAAGTTCCAGTTCTGTTATCTAATTTTTCAAAACCTCATCACTGAGGGACATTAACACCGTTTTTGACACATTCAGTTTATATGCAGAAATTGCTCCAAAGTCTTTGATCACTATACTGGCAGGATGGTCTGCATCTGTCCAGGAAGGGAACAAGTATTTTGGGCAATCGGTTTAATTGCTTCATTGGCAAGCTTTTAAACTAGTCAAGGGGGGAGGCACTGATAAGCAGCAGGAAAATCCCAACCTCCCCCTACAAAACAGGGTACTAAATGAGAAAAAGACCAAGGTAGAAAGGTCAGTGGGGGATGCTGCTACAGAAGGTAAAGCCATCAAAAATTGGAGGACAATGAGTACCAATGCCCGTAGTCTGGGTAACAAGCTTCCTGAATTAGTGGCCTTGATGGAGGAGGAGCATCTGGATATCGTGGCAGTCACAGAAACATGGTACACACAGAACCATGACTGGGACGTAAACATACCAGGATACACTATCTACAGGAGGGACAGGGAGGGTAAAAGAAGAGGAGGAGTAGCTCTCTACATAAGAGAAGAAATCAAAGCAACAGAACAAAGGGTAAACAGGAGGAGAAGAAGCACCGTGGTAATTTGGAGGCAGGCAATGGCACCACAATCCGCACAGGGTTAGAATACAGACCCCCCTCTCAGGGGGAGGAAATGGACAAGGAAATGATAGAAAGTATACTTAGAATGGCAGATAAAGGGGAGATATTGCTGATGGGTGATCTGAATATGCCAGATGTTAACTGGAGTGCAGTTGCAGCAGCCACTTCTAAGAGTGGGGTTATTCTAGATGCCCTACAGGGGGCATGCCTTAGACAACTAGTAATGGAACCCACTCGGGAGGGAGCAATCTTAGACCTGGTCCTCTCAAATGGAGATGGAGAAAGGATCACAGATGTAGAAGTGGGTAGCCATCTGGGAACTAGAGACCATCGAACAGTATGGTTCACAATAAACACAGCAATAGAGTCAAGCCATACAAAGGCAAAAGTACTGGACTTCAGGAGGGCTGACTGCGCCAAAATGGGTGAGTGCCTAAGGAATGCACTAGCAAATGGGCAGGAAGGAGGGGTGGAAGAACAATGGGGAATAATAAAAACTGCCATCACAGAGGTAACAAGCCTTTGTATGAAGCAAATAAACAAAACAAAACTATGTAAGAAACCACTATGGTTCTCAAAGGAGGTGGTAGTGAAGGTTCAAGAGAAAAAGAAAGCATTCAGAAAGTACAAGGAATCACAGAAGGAGCAGGACAGAGAATTGTATCAGTTAAAGCAAAAGGAAGCTGGGAAGGCAGTCAGAACAGCAAAGGCCCGAACTGAGGAAAAGATAGCCAACTCAGTTAAGAAGGGGATAAAACCTTTTTTAGGTACATCAGGGAGCGAAGGAAGACTAAGGGAGGGATAGTGAGGCTTAATAAAGGGGAGCGGGGTGGGCAGAGGGTGACTGTGAAAAGGCAGAGATACTAAACAAATATTTTTGCTCAGTATTTACAAATGAAGAGGGGGAGGTACCTAAAACAAACAATAGAAACACTCTGGATACAGAAGTTGATACCAGCCCATTTACAGAAGAAAGGGTTCTGAAAGAACTCTTAAAACTGAAGGTGGACAAAGCAATGGGGCCTGATGGGATTCATCCCAGAATTCTAAAAAGAACTAAGGATAGAACTAAGTGACACCACTGACTACCCTCTTTAACAAATCATGGGAGGATGGGGTGGTACCTGAGGACTGGAGGAGGCCGAGGTGATTCCCCTTCACAAAAGTGGGAGCAGGGCAGAAGCGGGAAACTACAGACCAGTTAGTTTAACCTCAGTGATAGGGAAAATTATGGAATCACTTCTGAAGCAAAGAACTGTCGAGTACCTAGAGGCCAGAGGGGCACAAGACCTAAGGCAGCATGGATTCACAGCAGAAAGGTCATGCCAGACGAATCTATTAGATTTCTTTGACTGGGTGACCAAAGTAGTAGATCAGGAGGGGCTATGGACATGGCCTACCTAGACTTTAGCAAGGCATTTGACTCAGTCCCACACAAAAGATTAATATACAAGTTAGCCAGCCTAGAAGTGGGTCCCAAGATGATAGCCTGGGTAAAGAATTGGCTGGAGAATAGGACACAGAGGGTAATAGTAAATGGAGTCCACTCTGAAGAAAGGGGGGTTACTAGTGGGGTGCCGTGGGGTTCAGTATTAGGACCAGTCCTCTTCAATGTCTTTGTAAGCGACATTGCAGAGGGACTGGAAGGAAAAGGATGTCTCTTTGCAGATGACACAAAGATCTGCAACAGAGTTGATGCACAAGGTGGGGTGGAAAGGATGAGAAGGGACTTGGCAAGGTTAGAGGAATGGTCAAATGTATGGCAGTTTAGATTTAATGCTGTCAAGTGCAAGGTAATGAACCTGGGAAACAAAAACCCAGGGGAAGAGTATATAATGGGGTGAGATACTAACAACAACAAAAATGGAAAGGGACCTGGGGTAGTCATATCAGATGACTTAAAGGTGGGCAAGCAATGTGAGAGGGCAGTAAGGAGGGCTGTGGGGATACTGGGATGCAGAGGGAGAGGCATCACCAGTAGAAAACAGGAAGTTGTTATCCCTCTGTACAGACAGCTGGTGAGACCCCATCTGGAGTACTGTGTGCAGTTCTGGAGACCCAATCTCCGCAAGGACATAGACAAGATGGAAGCTGTCCAGAGGAGGACAACTAAAATGGTGCAGGGTCTGCACCGGAAGACATATGAAGAGAGACCAAAGAGCTTAATATGTATAGCCTCGAGGAAAGGAGGGAGAAGGGGGACATGATAGAAATGTTCAAGTACCTCAGGGAAACAACAAAGTCCAAGAGGGTAGCATCTTTCAAAAAAAGAGGTGTGCAAGAACAAGGGGGCACAATTTGAAGATGGGGGGGGGGCTCAGAGGTAATGTAAGGAAGTATTTTTTCACAGAGAGGGTTGTGGATGCATGGAACGGCCTTCCGGAGGAGGTTGTGGAGTCAAAAACAGTGACTGAATTCAAACATGCATGGAACAGCCATAAGGCAATTCTAGGGGGTGAGGGTAGAAAGAAGTAGGCTGCTGGTTAACTAGGATCTGCAGTTTATCCATTAGGTAGGGAAATGGGCAGACTGGGTGGGCCAAGCGGTCCTTATCTGCCATCAAATTCTATGTTTCTATGAGTGCTGGAGGCAGGGATGTCCTTGTATCTCTTACGTGCAACAAAATATCATGGGCATAAAGAGAAAACTTATGGGACCTCCCCACCGGAATGCCCACTATACCTGGTGCTTCTCTGATGTTACATGCTAGGGGGTTGAGAATAAGGTTAAATAATAATAGCAATAAAGGACATCCCTGCGTGCCTCCTCTTTGGAGGTTGATTAGTTGTGAGCAACACACCATTACAATAGAGTTTAGCTGCTGGTTTAGTGTACGACACCTGAACTCACCTTATATATTCCTCCAGAAGCTAATATCACCCAAGTACATTAAATAGGTATGGCCAAATGTTTTTTTCGCATCCAGAAAGATGAGAACTGCAGGGCTATCTGGCTCACTGGACACAGACATAAGGTGTTACAATTTCCTTATCTGATAAGAGAAAGTTCTCCCCAACATAAAGCCTATATGCTCATTCCCTATCAATCCATGCCACACGTTGTCCAGTCTTGAGGCCAGTACCTTTGCCAAAATGTTAGCATTTAAGTTGATTAGAGAAACTGGACGATAATTTCCAAACATCTGAATGTCTTTCTTTCCTCAGTTGAGAGAGCAAGGTTATCACAGCTTGCGTGAATGACTTTTTGGACAAGCCCTTATCATGGATGTGAGTAAAAATGTTTGCTAAATGTGGGCTAAGGTTAGGTCCAAATGCCCTGTAAAAACTGAGCGTAAAGACATCAGGCCCAGGGGCCCTATCCAACGTTAGATCCATAATGGCTGTTTGCACCTCAAACGCCATAACTGGCGCACTGAGCATTCTGTGCTGCTCCTGAGATATCTTGAGGTAATGCTGTTTCTCATGAATTCTTCTATTTTCTTATCTAAATCAGGAGGGTCTTCAGCCCTATAAACATATCTATCTATGTATCTATCTACCTACCTATTATATACAGCCTTGCACTCCCTTCAAGAAAATCCTTAGCTGGCCAGGCTGCTTTCTCCTACCACTTCCCCAAACTGTGGAATTCTCTCCCCCAACCATTTGCTCTGCCTCTTCCCAATGCTCACTCTTCTCTCTTCTCCACGATTTCACATCTCACTCCTGCAACTGTACAGGGCTTGAAATAACCGGCTGTCCACCTGTCCCAGACAGCCAATTTTCACAGAGGACAGGCATTTTGTTCCCATTGCCTGTCCCTGGGACAGGCAGTAAGCTTTACTGTAAGTTATGGGCACTAGGACCCTGGAGCACATTAGCAGTCAGCCTGCCTCACGCCATCTGTGAGAATGCATGGTAAAGGAAGCGCCACGTCAAGTGTCACATTGTGCATACCATCCCTGTCCAACATGACCTCACCTGATCTACTCCCTGTTCTGCACTTAAGTTTGCATTTTGGTGGACAAATCTGCAGCTGCATATGTAGATCTCGTCATCGCGCATGCACAGCAGCCAGTCCTTGCTTGCCTCCACTGCGTTCCTCATTGAAACTGTCAGTCCAAGGAAAGGCAACAACAGGAGGTGAGCATGAAGAGAACACACTTTTCTTTCACTAACGGGCTTGGGGAGCAGTTATTTAAAAAGCTTTTCAGGGCTAACCAAAAGCAGCATGAAAACGTATAAGAGAATATCAAAAAGGCCCCTGTCTGGGCTAAGGAGTATGCACCCATGATCAGGAATGGCACCGAGTTGCAGGTACACTCGTCCATTAACAAGTTTGTCATTTAGAGTCATGTATCAGTAAAATATTGCAGTGCCTACCTTGTATAACACTGATCGAGTGGAAGTCATTCTCATAGAAAAACGAACACCCTAACACATTTAATTTTATTTAGGAAAGCTGAAGTCGGAATTCCGGACATGCGCATTAGTGTCAGCTCTAATGTGCCTGCCTGGAATCCCGGCTCAGCTTCATAAATAAAATTAAATGTGTTAGGGCGCTTGTTTTTCCAGGAGAAATACTTCCACTTGATCAGTGTTACAAGGTAGGCACTGCAATATTTTACTGATACATGACACTAAATGACAAACTTGTTCATGAACGAGTGTACCCGCAGCTTAGCGCCATTCCTGCTCGTGGGCACATGCTGCATGGATTTTAATCGGACCACTCTTAATACAGATTAGGAAGAATAATGCATATTCTTAATGTGATTTAAAAATGTAATGCCACCACTGCTTTGAATACTGACAGTGCTTCCTCTAGATGTATTGAGTGCTGACACCATAACATTAGCGTCGGAAGCTGACAGTGTCCCTTGAGAGAATCGATGAAAAGGAAAAGCAAATTAAAAACGAAATTCAGGGTTGTCAACACAGCAACTAGCAGCAGACAAGATGTACAGAAATTTAATTTAAACAAAAGGTCAATATAAAAGCCTTTGTCGAGGCTAAAATGGAAGGGCAGGCTGACAAAGGAGGGGAAGGAATTAAAAGACCGTTTCTGGGCTGAATTGAGCAAACAGGGGTGGGGGGTCTCAGACAACACTCAAGTTAGCAGTCTGCAGGGCAGAACGGGTTGGGGGGGATCAGTTAAAAAAACTGAGGGCACTGGTCTGTGTACTCCGAGGATGCTAGTTACAATCAGTGGTATAGGGCACAAATCTGTCCAGTCATCACCTGCCAGTTACTTAGCCCCATTTAAGGCACATGTTTCCATTCCAGCAGGCACCAGTTTGAAAGCCTTATTCAGAAACAGATATTTAAAATTACTTAAAAATTTACAGGACAGGTACTTTTTCTGTGGGACAGATAAAATTTGCATACCACCTGTCCCTTGGACAGCCATCCTGAAAAAAATATTTCTAGCCCTGCAACTGTACCTGATCCCTGTCCTGCTACTCACTACCTTCTACACCCCCTCCTCTCCCACACCCCTTGATCTACACCGGATTACCACTCCATCGCTCTCCCCTCTAGCTACTAGCCCCAGCTTCTACTGTTAACCCCCATTACCGCTGCAGTTTGAACTGTATTTTCCTTGAAACCCTCTAGATAGCATTCTGCTCCTCTTTCCCTGCATAAATTGCACTTTGAACTTTAATTGTATTTCCTTGACACCCACACTGGATAGCATTCTCTGCCCTATCCTTGCATACACTGCAAAAATTGCCTTTTATTTGTAGCTTAGTATATGATTCTTAGTTTTCATTTTTACCTGTTATGTAATCATTGTTCTGATTGTTATTCATTGCCCTCCTCTACCTCCCTCACCCCAGGACGCATCTGGAAATGAGCCGTTATCAGCTCAGTATGTCTTTCCTGGCAACACTTTTGAAATATATATTATACACATATGTACATATAAAGCAGAGGAACTGTAAGCCCCAGAGATAATGAGCGACAGGGCTGGGAGGAGTTGCAAGGCGGCCAGCCGAGGAGGAGGATATGAACCAGCAGCAAGGCTTTTCTGTAGTTCCTCTTGCCAACCTCAAATTCTGTGCAGGATCTGCATAGATTTAAACAGAATTTTAAAAGAAAAAAAGAAGCTCAGAATGTGATACAGAGGTCCACAGAAGCACCGCTTTAGAGTTAGCAGAAACTTTGTGGTAACGATGACTGACTGACTCTAAAAGCAAAAGAAAAATATTTAGACAAATCTGATCAGTGTGGGTTAACACTCTCCTCAAACCGGGTAAGCGCCTGACATCTTTTAACTGAACACTCATAACTGTGGGGCCAGCCTGCTGGCGCAGCGGTAACGCTACCACTTGCGACATCAGCAACCCAGGTTCGGGAACATGCCTGGTGGAGTCGGAGGGGAGGGAGGAGGTTTCAGTGTCTACGGACCACTCGCCTTCTCCGGGGAGGACGAGGCTCGGTGCTTGACTGGCCTCTGGTGGAGGCTGGAGGTACAGCAAGCAACAAGCCACGTTGAGGGGAGGAGGCGCAACAGATGTCGGTGAATACGCCTTGACGTCAGGGCACACATTACGCCACAACAGAACATGGTTCCCTGCACACCAGGAAGACAGAGCGCCTGGCACAAACCCTCATCTCCCCAGACAGTCCCAAATTGGTGTCCCGACGAAAGAAGACATTCAGGGTTACAGGCCCCATCCTGCGTCCCCTGCAGAGGCATAACCAAAACTACACAGGGATATACAGGCTCCAGATAAGAGGGGAAGGGGCACATGCCTTGGCGAATCCTGAGGGAGCGGTGTGCAGGGGGTGGTGGGAGCATAAACAGAAAGTTAAAAAAAAAATTCATAACTGTGTTATAATGTACAAATACAAAATCCAATCTAAATATCTTTCTTGTCACCCACTTACTGCATTTCTCAAGCAAACTTTAGGGCTGTGGAAATTTGAATAGTCAAGTTTCTTTTTTTCATAAAATGCAAATAATTATGAAATATTTGGTAAGCCCACTGACAGTACTGAAGAATGTTTTCTTTGGTTAAAGTAAAAAGATGCCAATGAAAACCCCCGCACTTGGGAGGGCTGATGCTCCTTTCTTACCTGGGTACCCTAGGATCGTGCCACGTGCTAACCCCAGTCTGTGTATGCAGAAAATAAACCTGACCTTGCTGCGTTGTTCTTTGCTCTGTCAAAGAGGAAACAGTGAGAAAACATTGTGACTACAGGAGGATCAATCTTCAAAAACAAATTACAAAAAACACTGTGTGGTTACAGGTTTGTCACTGTGTGCTAGTATTTATTTATTATCTGTAATATATGGCTGATCACTTTTTCCTACAGGGAAACTGTGACATCCAAACTTCATAATATCATTTATGTTATGTCGTGATCTCATAATACCATCTATTGTGCCCCACATCAATGGTATTGCAAGATTAAACATTCTAAAATTCAACATGCCTAAACAGGAGTCGACTTTTACTGTAACTGTAGTGTACAGTTAAACACAACACTTCTGTTAGTAAAAATTGCTCTGTTAGATAACGAAAACAGAACTGAAAGGATAACATTTATTCACATCCATCGCTGATCGTGTATTACAAAAAATAACAACTTGTGAACCAAGCAACACTGAACTTTAATTTCATCTTGAGGTTCTGGTGACATGAACCAACGCTATCACGTCACTGTAACCATGCAATGGAATTCTAGTCTCATAATACATGGTTCCCGTTCTAGTATTTTATCTGACGTTTTCACCAGGAAAGCATGCCAAGTTGAAAGAGAAAAGTTAAAGCGCTTACTGTAACAGTAGATCTTCCCAAATATCTTCTCCATAGAGCACCACTTATTGGTCTGAGCCAAACGTGCTAGGACCCTGCGGGAGCAAGAAATCTTGGATGCAGGTGGTGCGAGTACACACCTGCACACATGCCTCTTGCACATGCCCACTGGTACACAGCAGCACCTGCCCCCAACCACCTAACTACCTTTTTCTAATGAGGAGAACTAGTGAGTTAAACTGAAACTTACGAGCAACCTAACCACTATCTAAGGGCATAAGATTGTCTTGTTGAACCCTATAAGAAGAAACATCACCTCCAACATGAAAAACAGTCTCTTCATAGTCCTTACCTATCCAAGGAGGGAAGAAGGCAGTACAACAACCACCACACTGTAATGAGTCCAGGGAATTTGGGGGGTGGGGGATCGTGGCACTCTATGGAGAAGAAATTCAGGAAGATCTACAGATTTTCATCCAGGACATCTCTTCTATTGGGCCACACCTTTGGAATTGTCAGCATCAGGACCATCTGGAAACTTCTGCTTAGCTGGGGGCCACCCACGATGACAAGTAACATCAGTGCCTATAAAACGTTAGTGGCCCCCTCACTCCTTGGTTCTTTCTTTTGCCACTGACATGCTCGTCAGACCTGCAGAAAAACAATGCTGTCACTTTCCTACATCACTGTTTGTTTTGTTTCCAACTTTAATCTTGGTCAGTGCTGTCCCTATATGCTGCCATTGAAAGAACCTTTGTTTAGGTTTTGTGCCTGCAGTTGTAAGATCTACAATGATGACACTCACACAGTGTGTGTTTGTTGCTTGGGCCTGTCCCACAACATGAGGACTTGTAAGATTTACCAGGGTCTCAACCAGGCCACAAGGAGATGCCGGAAGAAGGCCTTGGAGACTTTAATTTCCCTGAAAAGCAATGGAGGCTCAGGCGAAGGCCACAAGATCCAAGCTGGCTTCTCCCTCTTGACCACCCATCCCAGGTAAGGAAGCACCCTGGCAGTTGTCGACTGCATCACTGCAGAGGTCAGTGAAGATGACAGATAAATTCAAGGAATGGGATAAATCGTCGAGACCCTCCTCCTCTTCCATCCACCATAAGCATAAGGAGAAACATGCTTCACCGGTGAGGCTGAGGCTGTCACTGAAGGAGAGGAAGTCCTCATCTCTGTGTACTCCTGTGGCGACAACTACAGCACCCCCGGACCATCGCTGAGAAACCAAAGTCGGGGCCTGGCTCTGGTGCTGCCATACCTACCATGGACATTATCCAATCACAGTCACAACCCCTCAACCGGGTGTCACTGTCTCACAGGTTATGCTGGCATCATTCTTAGAGATCTTAATGTGCCTTTTCCCATCACTGCAGGTGGTGGTGGTGGTTTCATCGACAGGGCCTCAATCATTGGCACAGTCATCGTCAACTAAACTGAAAAGCATATTTGCTGCACCGACGGTACAGCCACCAACTTCACTGCTGGCTCCATTAATTGAAATTGTCGTCATAAGAGATGGTGAGGAGGAGGAATGCAATCCTGATCATCTAGAAATGGAAGAGAATTTAGAGGATGAAGGAGAGGATTTGGAACCCTATGAAGGAGGTCTCCCTTCCAGCTCAACACTGTCATCGTGCAGTGAGGACTCTCTGGTATATAACCCCAGGTCTCCTCCTGAGAATCCCGCCTTCCAGGCTTTATTTAAACAAATACACATTTGCATGGGATTTGAAGGTGAAGTTGAAGACTCCAGAAAAGTAACTTTATGGGGTTCTTAGAGGCATCAGCTGCTCCCACTATTGTGGTGCCACCTGTTTACCCTGCACTGGAAGAAGCTACACTCGCTGCCTGGTATTCTGTCAGCAGTCCCAAGAAAGACTGATAAACAGTATACTGCTCCGTCTGTCAAGCCCTATTAATGCTTCCCAGCCTGAAACTGACTCTATAGTTATCATGGCTTTGTGGGTGATGCGACTGCACCAGGAGCGGCAGTGCGCAGGTCAAAAAATGAATAGCAACAGCGTACTTGGGGACCAGCCCATACCTCAGGCTCACAGCAGTGACAACACGTTCAGAGTTGCAGTTTGAAAGTTTTTTTCACATTCGCCAAGCAGCTTAAAAGAAAACAACTCACCAAAGATGTATTCTCTTTAAAAGTGCTCCTTCTTTATTCTATAGTGCTGATAAAAGACAAACGCACAACAAGGGCGGTCAGGTTCAAACTCCCCGCTCCCTCACTCCTCAGGTACTTCCTCGTATGTCACATCTGACGTGTTTCGCACATGCCTAACCACCACTATTGTGTGTTTGCCATGAGCCTGAGGCAAGTGCCGGTCCCCAAGTACAATGTCTCTAGGTATCACGGCTACCTATAATCACTCTAGGGCTCCTAGGGCAATGAGCGCACTGCCTTCTGATAAGGAGTCTAGAAAATTAGATGTAATGCGTAAGAGGACTTGCGCCTGTTCCACTTCGGGCATTCATATTCTGAACAACCAGGCCTATATTATCTAGTAGCAGAATAACCTCTGGAAGTCAGTTATGGCTATGGCACAGACATTGCCAGATAGCCCTGCAAAGGCAGAGCTGGTTTGAAGCTGCCGCTGTTGGCCTGGATACTGGTAAACATTTATTAAAGTCAGCATAGATGCCTCAGCTACTGCTGCTAGATTAGCCACCTCTGGTGTAAGCCTCATAAGGTATTCCTGACTAGAGTGGCAAGATTTGTTTCAGATGTGCAACAGGCTATGATAAATGTCCCCTTTAGAGACACCAGGCTGTTTGGCCAAGATATGGATAATGCATCAAAGGACACAGTCTTCCAAAATGAGACTATGGTCTGTAAAGTCCCTAACCCCCACAATACATACAGGGATCATTGAAAGGGTGCTTTTTGGAAGCTTGCCGGTTGAGGAGGCCCTGGCTATCATCAGCCCTAATGTGGCAGAGGTGCTAGTCCCCCAGCAGGGTCTGCTGTCCAGGGTGGCCGCTCCAAGGCCTGCAGGGGTTCCAGTTTGGGTGGAATTGCTGCCCCGGCACCTTCTGACTCCCCACTTCCTCCCCTTCCACGGCTGCCACTAGGGAGGGGGGATCTCTATTCACCTCCAAAAATGGAGGGAGAACACCACAGAAAAATGGTTTTTAGAAATACTGGAAAAAGGGAATGCACTGGAACTGTTCTCAAAACCTCCCTTGCATATTCTACCCCATTCTCATTACCCTCTGGGACACCTATCCCTCTTAAGGGAAGAGGTTCAGTCTCTGCTTCAGAAAAAAGCCACAGAACCAATCCCTGCCACAGAAAGGAACAGGGGGTTTCACTCAAAGTATTTTCTGGTCCTAAAATCCAACAGAGACTTCTGTCCCATGTTGGACCTCACAGCCCTCAACAAATTTATCAACTACAAAAAGTTTCAGATGGTGTCTCTTCAGGCTCTCATTCCCCTTCTGCAAAAGGAAAGCTGGCATTGCACTCTAGATATGAAGAATGCTTACCTTCATATCAAAATCAGAGCATGCCACAGCAGTACCTCAGGTTCACCCTGGAGGACTGCCATTATCAGTTCCAAGTCCTGTCATTTGACTTATACAATGCTTTACGTTGTGACAGCCCCATGTTGATAACTGGCTCTGTGGGGCCCATCCAGGGAAGCGGTTCATCACTTGATATCTCGGACACAGCAGTTGTTCGAGGACCTGGGTACCACAGTCAGTATACCAAAATCAGTTTTCACTCCATACCAGTGCCTCCAATTATTGGTGATGTACTGGACACAGCAGTGGATTCCTGCCCCAGGAATGAGCAGAGGCCCCGACTGCTCAGGCCTGGCTCACGCACAGGGAGCACTGCGTGTCTGCAAGGATGATGCTCCACCTCCTGGCCTCATGGCAGCTGCCACTGTAACCGTCACATTAGCATGCCTTCACATGAGAATACCGCAATGGATTCTCCAGGTGCAGTGGGACTGACAGACAAATTGGAACATATGATCTTCGTCACCTCCCCTCTAAGAAAGTCTCTACTGTGGTGTATGGAACCCCTGCACATACTGCAGTGTCTCCCCTTCTTTTCCTCAACTCCGGAGAACATCTTCACAATAGATGCCTCCAGGAAGATATGGGGTGCCCTTCTGGGCCTGTACCAAACCCATGGATTCTGGACAGACCGGGATTCGGATCTCCACATCAATGTTCAGGAGATGAGAGCTGTTCTTCTTGTGCTCCAGGTCTTCGAAGAGCATCTCTCTTGGTCCCCTGTTGATAAGAACAGACAACATCAGTGTGATGCACTACAACAACGAGCAAGGGGGCACTCACTCGTATCCTCTGTGCAGGGAAACGAAGCGAGAATGGCAATGGGCACTCTTATGGCCTACAACTGACAGACGGTTTTCTTTCAGGAATCAAAAATGTCTTAGCAGACAGGCTAAGTTGGTCCCAGTCTCAAGTGCACAAGTGGGAACTGCTGACCTCCATAGTAAACAAATTCTTTGTATGATGGGGTCATCCAGAGCTGGACTATTTGCATCCCCACACAATGCAAAACTGCAGTGTTTATCTCCATTAGTGAGTATTAAGACCTTTACCTTATGACTGGCAAAGTCAATAGTAAGTTATACATATGAACATAAGAAAATGCCAGCAGATTAGGCCTTAAGGTCTATCACGTCTGCTCGATATACAGCTCACAGTACAGTCACTGCTGCTGCCCCCCTCCCCTTTTCCCTCCCTCCCCCTAAGTTTTTCCACCCTGAGTTCCCCCACTGGTCATTTCCCTCCCCTCCTGCACCTTGCCCATGTACCTATCCCATCCCTTCTTAAAACTTCCTACAGATTCCATTGAAATCGCCTCCTCAGGTAGCGCGTTCCAAGGCACCACCACCCTTTCTGTGAAGTAATGTTTCCTCGTTCTCTTCTGTACTCCTCCCCACCAGTTTTAGGCTATGACCCCTTGTGGCCCCTTCAATCTGAACAAACACTCAGTGTTTACTCTGTTGATGCCCTTCAAGTATTTAAAGGCCTCAATATCGATCGGTTATATTGGTCTTAAGACTCATTATTTTTTTGTAACCCATTACGTATTTGATATATTTATTTAATTATGTTAACCGGGTAGGCACACTGAGCCCTCAGTCAGTCCCTTTTCCAGGGGCGACCTGGAATTAATTACAGATAGTCAATCACGGATACAATAATATAGAAGATGTAACAGATACAGTGATTCACAAATCAACATACAAGGTGCAACACTTTTTTTACACTTGACAAATTTCAGCGTTTGTTAGTACACTTAGTACCTTACATGGTTATAGCTACACAATGAATACAATTGATAACGATTAGGGGGCACGGCCCTTAGAGATGTTAATGGTAGCAGGTGCATTGGTTTAACTCCATCAAATGGGCCTTAAAACCCCTGTTAAATCCTCATAGTGAGCTGCATTCTTGGAGAGTACTTGGTAGGGTATTCCAGAGGGGAGGGATAAAGGCAGAGAACGCCTGAGCACCCTGTGCAGAGTTTACCTTAGGTACCTTTAGCAGCTGTCTGCTCAAGGACCTTAGTGACCTACAGTTTTGCTTAGTGGTGAGCAGGCCAGTAAGACTTGGGGGACAGCAGGCCTGCCTGAGCTTGAATCTGTATTGCTCCCTTATGCCTATCCCATGCCTGTTTGAAGCCCTGCACTGTATTCATATCTACCACTTCCTGAGGTAGGCTGTTCCATGCATCCACCACCCTTTCTGTGAAAAAGAACTTCCTCACATTACCCCTTAATCGGCCTCCCTCTAATCTCATGCTGTGTCCTCTTGCCCTGCTATTTTTCTTATATTGAAACATGTTAGACTCTTTCACCTTGTTAATGCCCTTAAGGTGTTTGAATGTTTCGATCATATCACCTCTCTACCTCCTTTGCTCTAGGGTATACATATTGAGCTCCGTTAATCTGTCCTGATATGTTTTCTGATACAGTCCCTGCACCATTTTGGTTGCCCTTCTCTGGACTGCCTCAATTTGGTTAATGTCCTTGTGAAGGTGTGACCTCCAGTACTGCATGCAGTATTTCAGATGGGGCCTAACCAGTGTCTTGTAAAGAGGGATTATTACCTCCCTCTTCCGACTTGTGATACCCCTACTAATACACCCCAACATTCCCCTAGCCTTACCTACTGCTTTAATGGTCTGCTTGGATGATTTCAGGTCATCGGTGATGATGATGCCCAAGTCTCTTTCTTCCCTTGTGACTGCCAGCAACTCCCCTCCCAGCCTACAGGTGGCTTCAGGGTTTCTCTTCCCTATGTGCATGATCTTGCACTTCTTTAACCTTGGCCACGGAATAGAGGAAGATGCATGGGTTAAACTTAGAATAGTCCTGGGTCCAAAATACTCTGGTGGGTGTGTGTGTGTAGGGAAGTCATTTTTTCATATGGCATAAGTGGGGGAATGGTCACTTAGCGAGTCTGCAAAGGTTCCAGCCAGCTTGAATCTATCGAAGTTAGTGACTAGGATCTAGTCAAAGGCTGCATATTTAGTCTGGTTGGTTCCTATATAATTTGGGTTAGTTTGGCCTCTAGTAGGGCAGATTTAATGTCCCCATTGGTGTGGGGACCCCAATGCACACTGAAATCACCAGTACAATTTTCTCTCCCCAGGGAACAGAGGGTATAATATTCATCAGGGATTTAAGTGATTCGGTGGCAGTCTCGGGAGGATTATATACCGACCTTATGATCAGAGGTTTAGTTCCACCCAGAAGAAGTTTCAGAAATATTGCCTAACAGTTTGAGTTGCCAAGGTCAGGCAAAGGGATTGCAGTGGCTGTTATGTATATATCACACTATATGCAACACTTTTATTACTGTTTTATCTTAAAATTACCTTTATTTTCATTATAAACTCTCTATCTGGCCACTGTTTCTAGTGTTCTGTTTCCATATTATATGTGGAAATAACATGTTCTAAGTGAAATAACACATTCTAAGTTGAATAACAGCACAATTTATTTATCCTATGTATTTACCATTAGGGTGGTATATATAGAGTGTATTCCATAGGGCATGCAAAAATAATCTTGTTCACTCAGAAATGCTCCTAACAATTGTGCCTAGCAACCTGCGGCCTGAGTTCCAGGTCAGCATTACAACATTCCAGAGTCAATAAAAAGCTTACTTCTGAATGACCTATGCAATGTTCAATTTATACCATGGAACACACTGAAAGCCACTGTAATGAGGCTACAAGAAAAATAACATTGGCTGCAGGGTAACATGTTATTCACACTCTGTTGGTGAATACATGCTCAACTGACCACTTTTATTCCATCTTGTTATTCATTATTCATTACTCCCATTGTATAAATGTGTTTATACAATATACATTAGTGTTATAAGCTAGATAAAAACACTATCTATAGTAGAGAACACCAACTTGCTAGCTAAATTGTATCACCTCCAGAGTTGGGTACATCATAAAATGTATCTAGCTAGTTGGGTATGTCAGAAAGAACTTTTGCCACCTGTGCCTAGCCATCAATAGATCCACACACTCCAGCCAGCATGAGCTACCTCTAAAAAACAGTGCATGGCAGCTGCCAGCACTTCAAATTTCCTACACTATGTGGAAACTTTCACTTACAAAAAAATAGAACTAGCTTAGAAACGCTACTATGTAGCATATAAATCAGACATGTGATGGGTGCTTATGAGATACAACATTCATCTTCACTTGAGGTCACTGATCTCTTCTGACCTCACTTTGTGGAGTTGCCACTCATGAAGGTCAAGAGGTCGTTGACCATTTATTACAATAACTAGCATATCTCATAAGCACAAATCACATATCCCCTGTTTATCACAGTCTAACCTCCATATGACACTGATCTAGAGGTTAGATATGTCACAATAACTATCCTCCACCCAAGAACCAATCAAAGAGCAGCTTTCACAATGTTGATGACATCACAACAGCTCTGTCTCGAAGCCAGCTTTAAAAATAAACAGTTAAATCTTCACACAAACAGCTATTTTAAAACATAACTTTTAAACTGATGCTGTATCATTCGAATACATAACGGCTTGATTCAAAATATACAATTTATCACCTCGTGAGGGTGCAAGACTTTCATAACTCACTTGTGGCTTTGCCACTCATAAATTATGGTCTGCCCCAACCAACCTATGTAGATAAATTGCATTTTTTTTTCAGTCAGGTCACTGTGTATCCCCCATTTATCACATTTGCAAGATATCAGAGGTTGCTGATTTTGTTTCTGGCAGAACTTTGCTCCCCCCACTCTCAATACAGAGAAACTGACCCATAAAAACAAGACTTCATGCCAAAGTATTAGAAATCCTCCACTTAAGACCGTTACTCCTCCCTCTGCTGTTATGCTGCACATGTATGGAAGACAATGAATTTCTTTATGAATAGCAGATTGCTGATTGAGACAGACAACAATTTGAATGAGAGCCTTGATCTCAAAAACTGACAAACAACAAAGCAAATTAATTTTTTTGTGCAAAGTATTTTAGGACATACAAATAAAACAAACAAAAAAGTTTCTTGGTTCCACTTCTTTTTACTCCAAGGAGTTCCAAATATTTCTCTCATGCTTGTCTGATGAAGTAAACTCTGGCACAAAACCCAGTTTTCAAAATATCTATTTAAAAGCTGAATCCCCAGATGCTGCATATTATCTTTCATGGTAAAGCAGCAGCCTTTAATATTAAACCCATCACTATGCCTATTCTTCTCTGTAAAACTCTCCTGTAGTTCCTACTGCTTATGAGCACTGCCGTCTAATGGGTCATTAGCATAACTTTGCAACAGGAAACAGACCAGTGCCCACAACATGGCCGCAAGCACATCATTAAAATGGAAAACATGGTGAGATTATATTTAAAAAAAAAAAGATTTAAAAAGCACGTTAAAGTGGGTAAGAAAAATACTGGATTTTGCCTTAAAGCCCAATTTGGCATTTACCTATGGACTGGTGAGACTGCTGAAATCTATATTATTTTCCTTTAAATATCCCTGCATCATGACTGCAGTTATAAAATGGGTAAAGAAAGTTGAGTAATTTGATTGCCGAGACCATCCCAACTTTTTTTTTTTACATAGTGTGTGTGTGTGTGTGTGTGTTTGGGGGGGCCACTACTAAGGGCCTAGTTACAAAGTCGACTCCAGGAGCCACTGATCCAACTTCAAAAATTCTGATCTGGTATCCATTCTGTTTCCGAACGTGTGGCCCCCCGATTTCCTCTGTTCCACTCTGAAAAAAAAGAACAGGTTACTCACCTGTAACAGTAGTTCTAGGAGTGGTATATGTTGTTGTTCATCCACACTCTCTGGCATGTCCCTTTCCCCTTTAAATCTTGCCGGAAGTCTTCAAGCTGGCTCCTCCCACCCACCCAGGTGGTAAATACCTCAGCTCCGCCCCATGACACCAGATCTTAGCCATCTGGAAGCAAGGTTGTACGCCTAAAGACGGGGAGGTCGGGTGGGTGCGTGTGGATGAACAACATATACCACTCCTAGAACTACGGTTAGAGGTGAGTAACCTGTTCTTCTAGGAGTGTGGATATGTTGTTCATCCACACTCTCTGGCAGACTCCAAGCAGTTCTCCGGGAGGAGGGAGGCAAGGCGCACACCCCCTACTTGGGAAATAGAGATTGGAGCACCGAGGCCCCAAAACCAGCATCCTGGCATGACTCAAGGTCGATGTGGTAGTGGGTAATGAAGGTGTTTGCTGACTTCCGGGTAGCAGCACAACAGATTTCCTGGATAGGGATGTCCCTGGAAGCAGCCACCAATGCAGCAGTATGGCAGGGAGAATGAGCTCTTATCCCTCTGGGAGGCTCCTTGCCCGCCAACTCATAGCACAGACCTGTGTATGATGTAATCCACCTTGCAATGGTCTGTTTGGTTGCAGGTCTGCCAGAAGTGGCTTCAGCGTAGGTGACAAACAGCTGGCGAACCTCTCCCTGAATTTCTGCCATTCTCTCCTTATAATAGGAGAGAGCATGTGTCAAGTCCAAAGTATGGAGCCTGTACTCGGTGTCCCAGGTGTAATTAGGGCAGTACACCAGCAGAGTCAACACCTGGTTAAGGTGAAACTCTGACACCACCTTCGGAAGGAATTTCAGGTGGGGGCGCAGGACAACTTTGTCCCTGTGAAAAACCAGATAAGAGGAGTCCACCAAAAGGGCCTGGAGCTCCCCTGTCCTTCTGGCTGACATGATAGCCACCAGGAAGGCTGTCTTCCACGACAAGTGTGAGAGCTCACACTTGTGCATGGGTTCGAATGGCTTGCCCATGAGCTTTGCCAAAACCAGCAAGAGATCCCACGGAGGTGGAGGTTCACGCACCACAGGGGATACGTGATCCAGACCTTTGAAGAAGCGCCCAACCACTGTCTCCTGTGCCAATGTTGGCTGACCGGCCCACGCCCAGTTAGCAGAAATGGCTGCCAGGTGCACCCTAAGGGTCGATGACCGCAGACCCCCTTTTGAAAGAGACCAAAGGTAGTCGAGAATGTTAGCCACAGAGCAGGGTAAGGAGTCCAGACTCTTACCCGGACACCAAATGGAAAATCTCTTCTATTTGAAGGCATAACATTTCCTAGTCGATTCCTTACGAGATGCCTCCACCATGGTGTAGACATCCTCGGAAAGACCCACAGCCTGGAACTCTAGCTGCTCAGGTACCAGGCTGTGAGGTGCAGGGATTGACAGTCTGGTTGGAGTACCTTCCCCTGGTTCAGAGACATCAGGTCCGGGCGTGTACAGAGCCACTCCGGGGGCCTGCAGCTGAGGCCGAGGAGATCTGGGTACCATAACTGGCGCGGCCAGTCTAGGGCTACCAGAATCACCTTCACCTTGTCCCTCCTCACCTCGAGTAATACCTTGTGGATCAAGGGAAATGAAGGGAAGGCACAGAGGAGGTCTGGGTCCAAAGCCTCGAGAAGGCATCCCCCTGCAACGAGCCCTGCTGAGGGGGCGGGCATGGAACAGCCTCAAGCTTGGTGTTTTCCCTGGAGTAAAACAGGTCCACCAACGGTTTGCCCCAGCAGGAGAACAAGTTGTGAGCTACCTCTGGATGGACAGACCACTCGTGGGATGTCTGGCCTATACGGCTGAGAGCATCCACCAGATGGTTCGAGACTCCTGCCACATGAATGGCTAGGAGATCCGCCTCCAACTGGCTGACGAGGGTCCAGATGCAGAGCGCCTCCTTGCAAAGCAGAGGGGAGTGTGTGCTGCCCTGTTTGTTGAGGTAGTACATGGTCGTGGTATTGTCTGTCTGGACTTGAACCACTTGACCCCAGAGCTGAGGAGCGAAAGCTGACAGTGCCAGTCTGACTGCTCTGAGCTCCAACAGGTTGATGTGGCATCGGGACTCCTCGGGGGTCCAGAACCCGTGGGCTCTGTTGTCCCCATGTGGGCTCCCCAGCCCATGAGAGAGGCATCAGTCGTGAGAATGACCGTCAGCTCAGGGCGGACAAACGGGATCCCTTCCTGCAACCGGTCTGGGACGGTCCACCATTAGAGAGCATCCCACATCTTCTGGGTCACAGCAATCAGCTGGTTGAAATGACCGTGGCACTGAGTCCACTGAGCAGCCAGCTCCCATTGGAGGGGGCGCATGTGCCATCTGACCCAACGGACCACTGAGGTGCACGCCGCCATGTAACCCACAAGGCGCAGAAAGTCCAGGGCAGGGCACAAGAGCCCAACCAGAAATGATTGGGCAAAGGAGGAAAGAACCTCCTCCCTGTCCGCCAAGAGCCAAGCTCTGGCTTGACAAGAGTCGAGCTCTGCCGACCCTACAGAGCCCAGATCATATCGCCCAATCTCAATATTAAATGTTGATTATAAAATCTATATGGCTATTCTCTCAGCTAGACTTGAAAATATAATCCCTCACATAATACACCCTGACCAATCTGGTTTTGTCAAAAATCGGAATACATCGGATAACATACGAAGAGCTCTACTACTACAAGAAATTGTACGAACCAGACAAATTCCATCGGTATTCATTAGTCTAGACACAGAAAAAGCGTTCGATCGTGTATCTTGGCCTTTTTTATGGGAAACTCTAAAAATGTTTCATTTTCCCCCCACAATTTATCACCTGTTTAAAAACAATATACAACTCCCCTAAAGCATATATACGTGTTAATGGTTCACTGTCTCAGCCCTTTTCACTGGGAAGAGGGACCAGGCAGGGCTGTCCTCTCTCCCCTTATCTTTTTGCTTTATTCTTAGAACCCCTAGCAGCTCAACTTCGTAACACCCCATAGTGGAAATAATCCCATTTGGCCAAAAAGAATATAAAATAGGATTATTTGCAGATGACATTATGCTAACCCTATTATCTCCCACACAATCAATCCTAGCCACTTGGAACATCCTATCCCACTTTGAAAAACTGTCAGATTTTAAACTTAATATAAATAAAACTGAAATATTGTCTTTTAATTTCTCCCCCTCTCCCCAGCTAAGAAAATCCTTCCCTTTTAAATGGCGAACAACCAAAATAAAATATTTAGGCCTTCACCTCCCTTCTGACCCAGGGGTCCTAGAATTATCGAACTACGAACCTCTTACACTCCAGATACAGGCAGGTCTAGATAGGTGGTCCCCAATTTGCATCCCCCTGCATCAAAGAATATCAATAATTCGTATCAATATCCTTCCCTAAATGCTTTATCTCCTTCAGACCATCCCTTACTTCCCCTCTAAGTTTTATTTTGCCTCCTGGAATAAAACCCTTCAGAACTTCATAAGGGGAAAAAACTGCCCCAGAATTAGGTTACCCATTTTAAAATTATCTCTGTCCCAAGGAAGCTTAAATCTTCCGGACTTTTATTTATATGCCCAAGAGGCATTTCTTAGAACTCTAATATTATGGCTGACTGAGACTTATAATTCTCCATGGAAAACTATAGAATTTCAAATCAGTGATTTGTATGACATAAAAAAGGTTCTGTTTTCTTCAGACAATAGATCTCTTAACCCACTGGCTCTAACAAAAATTACAGCTCAGACATACAAACTCTGGAAACGGATCAGAAAAGGAGGACCCACTCAAAAAATATATGAATACTGTAAGCTAATATCACAAAATGAAAAATGTACCCCAATATACATGGATGACGCCTTCATAAGATGGCGTGGTATGGGTTTATCACATCTCTATCAGTTTCTTTCTTCAAATGGAATCATTCCATTTGATAGACTTCAATCCTTATTCCCCCTGAAGAATACAGACCGATTTAGATACTTCCAGATTCGAAACCATATCCTCCGAAATACTATAATTCCCCCCAAACTACCCGTTCCAACTCCCGAATTACCTAAGCTCTTTATTGAAGCAAATAAAAGAAATTTGGGATCCCATCTGATAGGCCTTATCCATAAAGAGCTTCTGAATGGGCTCACTATTTCCACAACATCCATATTAGCTTCCTGGAATAAAGACCTCCAAACAGAAACTCCCCCCTGAATCCTGGTTAAGATCCTCTTTAACTGAGATAAAATCTATCTCATCCCTCTACTGGAGGGAGTTTGCATGGAAATGCCGTTCAAGATACTTTAGAGCTCCTTCAATAATAATGAAATCTCTCCCCGACGCGTACGGGAAATGTTGGAGGAAATGCGGATGCCGAAGAGCCACGCTGGGGCATGTTTTCTGGGCCTGTCCATCCCTCATGCCCTTTTGGTTAACCTTTCAAAACAAACTAACCATTATTTTTAATGAGCCAATGGAACTTACTGCTGATCAATTTATAATGGGAATTTACCCAGACATGCTCCCCCCCCTGGGAGAGATCGTTGCTTCCAGTTTGCTTTATAGCGGCCAAGAAGGCAATTACTAGATGCTGGATGGGGACCCAGATCCCTACTGTCCAGAACTGGAGGAAAATAATGACCAAAATTTATAAAGCCGAGACCTTCAATGCTGAACAGCGGGTAGGTTCCGCATCACGAATGCTGAGATGGAAGGTGTGGATCCAATATATAGCTTCAGTACAGCTAGATCCGAGTACATAAAAATTACCCCAATTAGAGAAAATTATTTACAAGGATGTACTAACTCTGACTACTCATGCTTTTGAAGCTTTACCTGCCAGCAAACATATTCAATTAACTGTTTAATAAGAATAAGAAAATGCACAGCTGAAATGTCTTGAAATGTATTTTGCCTTAGGAAAATCATCAACCCAATCTCTGTAATATCCTTTGTGTATTTATGTGGAAAAATGTTTTTTTTTTTTTAATAAAAAGAAATTACAAAAAAAAAAAAAGAGTCGAGCTCTGCCCCAATGAAGCCCATCACCTGAGAGGGCACGAGTTCCGACTTGGCCTCGTTGATCAGGAGGCCTAGTTGGGAGCAGGTTCGAAGAGCCAGATCCCTGGACCTCTCCACCTCCTGGAGGGAGGAACCTGCCAGAGCCAGTCGTCAAGATAAGGGTAAATTCTAACTCCTTGACGCCGGAGATGGGCCACCACCACTGCAATGCATCTGGTGAAGACCCGTGGGGCCGATGACAGGCCGAATGGCATGGCTTGGAACTCGTACAGGGTCCCGTCAACCCTGAAGCGGAGGAACCGTTGATGGGACGGACGGATTGGGACGTAAAAGAATGTGTCCTGCAGATCCAGTGAACAGAACCACATGTTTCGCTCCAAGGATGGTATGATCTGGGACAGAGTGACCATTCGAAAGGTGCGTGACCTGAGATATTGATTCAGGTCGCGCAGATCTAGAATGGGGCACCAGCACCCCCCCCCATCCGCTTGGGCACCAGGAAGTACCTGGAGACAAAGCCTGGGTCTACTGGAGGATCCACCACTGGAGCTACAGCCTCCCTGAGGAGGAGCTGAGCGATGTAGTCTCGGAGAGCTGACTGAGTCTGAGCAGATACTCTTTCCTCCCAAGGGGCGCAGGCTCGGCTTGGAGGGTACTGCTCAAATTCCAGAGGCAGTCCCTGACTGACCACTTTGAGAACCCACCTGTCCGAAGTGACAATGGACCAGGCAGAAAGGAAGTGGCAGAGCCAGTCCCCCACCAGAGGACCCAGAGCTGAGGTGACAGGAGAAGGGCTGACAGACCCCGCCTCGTCACTGAGCAGGCTTGAAGAAGGAGGCTCCAGGACCTGAACCTCTGCCTCCTTTACGGGCCTGTGGGGGTCTGGGCTTGGGCCGGGGGCACCAAGCTTGAGCCTGCTGCTGTTGCTGCTGTCCACCTTGAAAGGAGGAATGCTGAGCCACAGGGGAAGAATGCTGAAAAGGCTTCTTTTCTTCTGCTGGTTCTTGCCCAAAGAACCCTTGGCAGAAGTAGCGTCCAAGGTGGCACTGGACTACTCAATGCGCTGAAGGTGACCAGCCACTCCTGGGCTGAACAGGTCAGTCCCCAGGAAGGGCACATCAACTAGTATGTGCTGGGTATCCTTCAGGAAGGAGGCGAGCCTTCGCCAAGCCCTGCAACGAGAGGCAACTGCAGCAGCCATCAAGCAGGCACAAGAATCCCCAATGTCCAGGGCCGTTTGAAGCTGCTGTTTGGCAAAAGCTTGGCCCTGATCCCGGACCTGCTTGACCATGGTCTACATGTCAGTGGGGAGATGTGGGAGGACTTCATCCAGCGACCCTAACAGGGCATGACAGAAGTGTCCCATGATAATGGCCGAACTTGCCTGATGAAGGCCCAAGGAAGAAGCCACATAGACCTTCCTGGCTGAATGATCCAAAAGCTTGGATTCTGCAGGAGGTCGGTCGTGTCAGCAGAACTGCCAGTACACGCCTGAACACAGAGGCGGTCACCAGGCTCTCGGATGAAGGGTGCTCTGTGAACCCCGCAAGGAACCCTATGGGCACTGCATAATTGCGGGCCATGCGGGCAGATGGAGCTGGAAAAGAGGCAGGGTGCTGTCAAAGTTCTAGGGCGGGACCAACAATAGCCTCAGCCATAGGAAAGGCCTCCGTCGGGGTATCCCCGCTCTTATGGATGTCCGTGAGCGGGTACTCTGCCTTTTTCTGGATTGGCTCCAAAGGCATCCCTGTGGATGAGGCGAAGAATGCCCTGAAAAGACGAGGGACCTTCCTCTGTCTCTAAGCTAATGGTTGATTCATCATCACCTGGATGAGAATGTAAGCCAGTGACGTCCAAATGTGAGGAATCCGGATATACGGCTGACCACCCTGGTCACCTTCGACTCGCTGAGGGCGGCCCGGGGCGACCGTGACCGACAAACGCTGGGAAAGCCTGGTGTCTGGTCTATCTTCCTTGGAAGGAGTCCCTCCCACAGGCTGCTTGGACGGTGGTTCCACCACAATCGATGAAGAGACTGTTTTGGGACGAACTGGAGGTTTTACCAGCTCCGCGGGCTGGGGAACCGACTTAATCGGCTCTGAAGGAGTCAGCTTCGGCCTAGGAGGCGAAAGCCAGGTAATGGCTGGTGTGGAAGCCGGAGTCGGCTTGTGCCCAGTCAAAATCAGCTGTTGCCACATGAGGTCCTCGTAGCGCCAGAGTTTCCGGCAGCGCCTCTCCTCATCTGAGGAGGACGAGGACGACTGATGGCGTCGCCTCTCTTTAGAGCGTTTATGGCTCTTCCTTGGCCTTTCGGTCGAGGGGGTCCAAGACCTCGATCGTGATCGGACAGGCCGACTTGCTCGCTCGGGAGACACTGGCAGGAACGGTGATTTCCTGGGATCAGGGACCACTTCTTTGATGGGAGTCCCAGCAGGCTGGGTCTCGTCATCTGGGAAGGCCAAATTAGGAGTGCGATCGAGGGAATCGTCAACCGGAGTTGGCGATAACGGATTGATCGGATCGATGACAATCTCAACATTGTCGATCGACAGTTCGGTCAACTGACCAGATGGCAAAGCCGAGAAGCCAGCGGCCGAAGAAGCAATCTCAACTGAGGTCCAGACCGCATGTTCCTAAAACTGAGATCTCTTCTGCTTGCAAGAACGTCTCCGTCGAGACGAAGACGATTCCGGATCCTTCTCCCGCTTACGGGATTGAGAGGGGTATGAGCCTGCAGGCGCCTCTCCCTTCATTGGGAGAGACTGGCACAACTCTCGGAAGGAATCCGAGAAGGTGGAGCCCAGGTTGAGTGGAACGAAGAAGCTCTGAGAAGTCTCTGCAGCATGAGCTGCTTCCTCCTCGAACGCTTGCATACATTTCAATTGCTCAGCGGATCCCGCAGCCGCAGAAATCGCCCACTGAGCCTCCTTGGATTTCACTGGAGGGTTCCGTTTCTCCAGCCTCCCCAGTTTCAGGCGTGCGAGACACATATCGCATTTCAAAGTGTCATAGTGAGCACCAAGGCAATAGCATACGCAGTGTGGGGATCGGTGCACAACATTTTTCTGGCCGCAAGGGCAATTGACGAAATTCGGGAAGATTGGTCTTCCATATTCAAGCGGTATAATTTATATCGCTAAATACCTAACGAGCGTAATATTTGGAATAACCAAGATTTGGTGCCAGGGCCTACAAAATGTGTGGACACGAGGAGGCAACCTGAATCTTCCAGCGGAAGGAAGATCTGGCGTCATGGGGCGAAGCCGAGGTATATACCACCCGGGTGGGTGGGAGGAGCCAGCTTGAAGACTTCCAGCTGATCTTAAAGTGGAAGGGGACGTGCCAAAGAGTGTGGATGAACAACATATCCATGCTCCTAAAACAGATTTTGCCATAGCAGTCTGAATACATCCTGACAGACAACACCATGTCCTGGATTTCTGGAACAGAATCAAGGTAGTCTGGTGTTGAGTGAGGATGCAAAAAGGGCCACATCTCTTCTGCCTCACTCGTCGAACAGTGATCTCATGACATCTGGAACTAGTGACCATTTGTGAGGATCAACCTCTGTAGATTGAGCTCATCTGCCAGAGTATCCTGGACTCCTGGCAGATAAATGGCTTGAAGCATGAGCCTTTGCTCCAGGCACCATTCACACACTCTCACCACCCCCCCTGCAAAAATCAAAAGAGTGTGCTCCTCGTTTATTGATGTAATATATCACAAACTTGTCTGTCTGGAGAAGGACTGTTTTGTGGCTGACAAGATCCGCTAAGGCTCGCATGCCGTACAAACTAGCTTTCATCTCCAACACCGATCAGTCGCAGCCTGCGCTGCATGGAGTGGGTTTGAACTGATTTAGGCTCCATTATGTAGCATGCCATCTGGAGGGTCACCTACATTCTGCTCTCTGGAAGGAACGGCCAAGCCTTGGTCATATCCAGAAGAGCACCTATGAAAAGCAGCTGTTGTGAGGGCTGAAGCAGAGACTTCTCTAGATTCAGCAGAACCCCCATGGAGGTAAAGAACTGAGACGCTGTGGCTACTGCCTGTTCTGTCCCCTGCCTGGATGGACTGGCTATCAGCCAATCATTCAGGTAAGGACAAACCTGGAGTCTCAGTTTTCTCAGATGCAATGTGACCACAGCAAAGCACTTTGTAAAGACATGAGGCATCATGAACATCCCAAGAGGCAGGACTCTGAACGGGTCATGCTGTCCCAGCACAACGAATCAAAGGTACCTCTGGTGGCTGGGGTGCACCAGTATGTGCTGAAGTATGCATCTTGCATATCTTAGGGAGCTAGCCAATCTGGCAGATAAGGACATGCTAAGCCCATCTTGTCTGCCCACTTTCCCTAATGTAATATTTATTTATTTTATTTATTTACTGCAATTGTTTCACCAGGAAAGGCACACTGAGCAATAAGATGCTTGTCTCCCGGTGCGACCTGGGGAGGGGGGGAAGACGACCTACTTGGTCTGTGGCTTTACCCTCCCTTTCCTACCCACTAATGTTCCCTTCTGCCTATCCCATGTTTTCTTGAATCCCATTTCAGGTTTTGCACTGACCACCTCTACTGGGAAGCTGTTCCAGGCATCCACGACTCTTTCTGTGATACTTCCTCATGTTTCCCCTGAAACTACCCCCCCCCAACTTCATAGCATGACCTCTTGCACTTCAGCATCTTTTTTTCTGAAAAATGCTTCCCTCTTGTACTCTGTCTATACTAGTGAGGTAATAAAGTCTCCATCATATACCCCCTTTCCTCCACGGTGTACATATTGAGGTCCTTTCAGTCTCTCATAGGATTTTTGGTGCAGGCCCGGCACCATTTTAGTTGCCCTCATCTGGACTGCCTCTACTCTGTCTATATACTTCCAGAGATGTGGTCTCCAGAACTGGACACAGTACTCTAGGTGAGGTCTCACCAATGATTTATATAGTGATATCACCACCTCCCTCTTTCTGCTGGTGACACCCCTCCCTATGCACCCTAGTATCCTACTAGCTCTCCCCACTACCATGTCACACTGTCTAGCCACCTTCAGGTCGTTAGATATGATTACCCCCAGGCAGTGGCGTAACCATGCATATTTATTGTACGTCCATGCGTACAGAAAGAATAGCCGAAAAATCCCCGTTTTTAATGTTTTTTTATTTTTTCCATGTTGGTCCCCCAAACCCTGGTCTGGTCCACCAGTCCTCAGCATGGGAAGGACTCTACAAATAATTTGACATGCTGGCACCAGTGGCACTCTCAGGGCAGCAGCCGCAGTTCCAGCATCCAGCAGAGAAATTGGACAGTTTTGTCCATGTCTGTCTTTATTCCGCCAGGTGCCAACCTGCTGTGCTGCTTAAATGGGTTCAGCTGTTAAGGCGAAAGTGATCGTCGCCGACTCGCCGTAAAATACAGCCACCTGAGAGAGTCTCAGCCTTCTGATCATTGTCGGGTGGGTTGTGGGAGACAGAGTCAGGGCTCATCGTCGCTCATCGATTGGAAGATTTTCTATGGACTGGGAGTGGAGGTAAGGGGTTGCGGTAATGGGCCGGGGGAGCCTGGACATTGGATTTGGACATGCTCCTTTTCTAACCAAGCTATCCATATGTATAGAAGCTCAACATGCTTTAAAGTATGCTGCTGTTATCCACAGAAGGCGCTGGGGGTTTGGCAGCTCATGGAGCGGTCTCTGGATAAAGGCCTCATCCTCCGAGTCAAAAATGTCAGTATCCTGTTCTGAGTGTATGTTAGTTTTTGTCTGAAGTGATTCTGAATTATCCTCTGTTCCTCCACCCGGCTCGTGGTGAGCAATAAAGATGTTGGAAACAGGCATAGGGTTCTCACATTGACCTTTTTGGTGGGTAACAGAATTTGAATCCGCTTGTGACAACTCAAATCGATGCTGCTCTCTCCACTGCTCTCGGTGTGGCTGGATTGTATCCCTGAACTATCTGGACCGATGGAAACTCCCACTTTGGGCATAGTTTTTCATTTAGTTGTGGGCTACTGATGACTCTCCCACTTATATTTTTTTTTCATGTGGATGAAACAGGGGGCATAAGGAAGCAACACCTCGATTACCGGCACTGTCCCTGCCAGTTTCTGAATGTATTTCATTCAATTTGCTTTTAAGTGTAATGCCATAGCCTTTTGAGTGGCCATATTCGGGGGTTTGAGCGCTTTTGTTGTGGACCCCAACATTGCCTTCTTTAAATAATGAAGTATAACTGGTGGGAAAATAACTGGATGGGAAATACGGATGTGTAACTGGTAAGGGAGGGTGAGCTACTGGTGTGTTTCTGGTAATAATTGCTATGGCAGGTGGTAATAATTGCTATGGCAGGAAGGGGAGCTGCAGGTGTATGTTACTGGTGGACAGGGGGAGCTACTGTTATTTGTAAGGGGCGGGAGACTTTGTGTATGTGTTTTTGTGTGTGTGTATAGAGAGTAGGAGAACTTCAGTTTTATTAAAAAAAACAACCATGAGTAAAAAAAAAAAAAAAGCGAATAAGTGTTCAAGTGACTAATGGGCTGTAGGAAGCAGTACTGTGTATAGCGTAGTGGTTAAGAGCACTGAGTGCAAGTGGGGTCTGATGGGATTCAAACCCAGGTCCCACTGAGCTGCAAACCAGGAGACTTGGGTTTGAATCCCATCAGCCCCCAGACACTTGCATACTATGTGATCCTGAACAAGTCACTTAACTTGCTTGTGCTCCCAGGTAGCACCTGGAAACAAGCTTGGCTTAGTGTGTTTTTTTTTTTTCTGGTTAAACAACCCCCCCAAAAAAGTGATCCACTCTGATTCATAATATTTTACAGCAGTGCCTGTATTGCACATCCTCAGGGCACTGTAAAACTCCCACAATTGGCCCCAAAATGCACCAGAATGCAATAAAATGCTAACGTATTCTGGGGGCCGACCCTCGACTTGTTCCAGTAGTATTATATATTATAATTCTTAAACAGTTTAAACAGTCTCCAGTGCTTAGTTACTAAGCACTATTTTCATAAGTGCTTAGTATCTAACTGTATGCCTGCACTGCAAGGATGGCATCAACAATGGGTGACTAAATGAAACTATGCAGACACCAGGGGCCAGAACAATGGTACTGGTATGTAGAAGGGTACTGTATACTTCCACAACTGGCCCCAAAATGCACCATAAAGCATAAAAGACGTCAACATTTTCTGGACCCCCAGCCAATTGGGTGGAGTAGCTGACTTGTGCATACACTTTTTAAAAGGCTGGTTACTCCACTGCCCCAGGTCTCTTTCCTGCTTGGTGGTCATCAGTACCATTCCTCCATCTCATACTCCACTCCTCAGTGTTTTTGTGCCCCAAGTGCATAATTTTGCACTTCTTCGCATTGAAACTTAGTTGTCACACTCTTGACTACTACTCACGCTTTCTTAGATCGCTATTCATTTTCACACACACACACACACACACACACACACACACACACACGGAATGTCTACCTTACTGCAGATCTTTGTATCATCTGCAAAAAGGCATACCTTCCCTTCTAGCCCCACTGCAGTGTAACTAATAAAGTCATTAAGAGAGGACCGGTCCCAGTACTGATCCTTGTGGCACCCCACTGGTCACCCTCCTTTCCTCGGAGTGAACTCCGTTTACCACCACCCACTGTCAACTATACCTCAACCAATTCCTTACCCAGTTTACCACCTTTGGACCTACTCCGAGACTGCCCAGCTTGTTTACAAATCTCCTATGTGGAATGGTGTTGAAGGCCTCACTGAAATCTAGGTAGGCCACATCCACAGCTCCACCCAGATCTCATTCCCTGATCACTGAGTCAAAGAAAACTTTGAACTTTTAAACTGATCTCTGTCCTAGTTACACAGTATCACATTTCCCTTGTCCCCTTCCCTCAGTCGCACCTGGAAAACAAGCATTGGCTAGGTGTGCTTTTTTCCGGACACAAATTTTCTTTGCCCTAGTTACAGGATATCACATTTCTCTTGTCCTCTTCCCTCAGTCACACCAGGAAAACAAGCCTTGGCTAGGAGTGCTTTTTTCCAGTCACAAATTTATTTACTGATTTATTCATTTGTTGTAATTTTTGGCCAGGGAAGGCGCACTAAGCGCTTGTTTTCAGATGCATTCTGGGGGTGTTACATGAGACTGTTTTATTGACGGGGGACTGATGGCCATGACACTGCAGAAATTCCTCTACCCTTCTCCTTGAAACTCTGTTCCTACCTCTACAATACAGGGAACTGGTGCTGGGAGTTAACACAGTTAGATGGTTGGGTCACCATAGAAGTACAGTTCATGTTGCTGGCCCAGTGGCACTGAGGGCTGAGGAGCTGGACGCCTTACCTTGCGTCGGTGACCCGTGTTCAGGAAAGAGCACGGGCTGGCAGGTAGCGGAGAAGGATTGAGTGTCCAAGGGACTGCTCTCCTTCTCCGGGGAGTGGGGACACCAGTGGTCGGTGCCTACTGGCCCCTAGAGGCGGCTGGGAGGGTTGTGAGACGACACTGAAACAAGGGGGCAGACATCTGGAGGAGCGCGTGCAGACCTGTGTGCGCTCCCTCCACTGACGTCTTCACATGCCTTTCTCTGCAGGGAGTAAAATATGAAAATACTGGAGTCCTCGTCCTGGATGATGACGGTCCCCCCCTCACAGTGCTACCGAGAGGGCACCTCCCCCAAACTGGTGGGTTGAGAGTCTTCCCACCCCCTGCCACGAGGAGTAAGTTGTGGGCGCTGAAGGGGAGGGAAGGGGGTCTAATACCCGGTCGTCGCGGGGGGGAGACGTTGGATGGCTGGGCGAGGCTCCTCTACAAAATACTAACAAAGCAAACAGAAAAAAAAAAGTACAGTTCACGTGTTATTTGCATTGCTGAAATATACAAAGCAAGCTCACTATGCTTTCACTCTGCAACAAAAGGTGGTCAAGTATAGAGACATAATCAGGAATGTGAAACTGGGATTGCACACTGCATATTACTTTGATAGAGCTTCTCAATCTCCCATGGGCAAGAACTCGCTACAGAAATCAATCAAGTGGTACGAGTTTGACTAACTGAACAGAGTACAATCTTGATTACTGGTGGAATTTCTCATATGTTTTGTTATGATTTTTATATTAAATTTTGGTTCTACAGAGGGACTGTGTTTTTTTTTTCTTTGTTTTATTTCCTGTTTGTTAACTTTTGGGTTTATGCTATGATTACATGTGATGCTTAAAATGTTTATTTTTCTGTATCAGTTTTATTTTGATTAAGAATAGCCCAGCTCAAAAGCAACCTACTGCCTAACCGACACTGATATCTATAGGTATACCCAGGTTAAAAGTTATATTCTAAGACAGAGAGAGGTGGTAACAAAGTTACCTGACCCCATCCCCATGGCATGGACACATACAGAAGACCATATAAACGGACATTTATGGAGACACCAAGTGGGACATATTTATAAAATTCTCAGGGAGGGGATGGGTGATTCCTCACTTACTATTTTAAATAGCTGGTGTAGGGATCTTGCCAAAGATATATCAGACCAAGATTGGCTATGGGCATCTCCTTTAGCATGCAAAGTAACACTCCACTAAATGGCGGGAATTTGCCTGGAAGTACTGTGGTCACTTTTTTCGCTCACCAGCTGTTCTAGCAAAATTTTTACCGTCCAGTTACGGTAGATGCTAGAGGAATTGTGCATGTACACATGCAGACCAGAGTCATATATTCTGGACATGTCCTCAGTCAACTCCATTTTGGTGTGGTTCCAACGGGAGGTTTCAGACTGTTTGGGTGAGTCGGTCAAATTTTCGGCCGAATTGATTCTTTTATCTATATTTCCCCCTCACAGACCCTCATGGCAGCGTACTCTGCTTCCTATCTATATTTTAGAAGCAAAAAAAGCTATTACCAGATGATGGAGAACTACTGTTATTCCTTCTCTAGGGGATTGGAGGGGGGTGGTTTTAGACATTTACTATATGGAATCTCTTACAGCCAAACTTCACAACAACTACCAGGCATTCAAAACTTTTTGGAGACCTTGGGTGTTGCATTTGTCCAGACAGGACCCAGGCTTTGTCCCCTGAGCCTCTCCACACCACAATTGTTCCCTTATAGTAAATGAGATTGAGAATCTTCTGAGGTTTTTAGAGTGCTGCCGTCACATCTGGTCGTTTCTTAATTATGTGTGTAACCCCTAGATGGCGCTATCCCAGGGGCTACTACCCCTGCCTGATTTGCCACTAACAGGTTGAGGGGCCTGGATCCAATGGCGGGTGCCTCCACCCAGAGGTCAGGGTTTGCAATAGTTAAACTAACTTGGTCACAGCCCTCTGGGACACTGCAACCCCCCTTTCTTCCCACTAGTGGCCCACACAATATATCAGAATTACCTTCACAGTATACACTTACCCCCAGGTCTGGTTCCAGCACTGGGACCTCCTGTGAAATGAGATACAGTGCAACAATCACAGTACAGTACTTTAACATAGACAAATACCTCAGGCAGTATAACTTTGCTGAAACAAGCAGCTCTGATTTATTTAGGGGATATAACAAGGACAGGGAAATCAGGTTAATTAGCTTATCACTCTAATAATCTACCTATGGCTCTGTGCACAGGCCTATCCCTATCAGTTACTGTCCCTGGGTACCCAAGCCCTAGTGGCTAGTCCAAACCGTGGCAGCTGGTAGGAGCCCTTTCACACAAGAGAAAAGGAGAATTAAACAGTCAGCAGTACAGTAATTCCATTTGGATTTAATGTGGCAATTCAACAGGAGCGACCCTGAATTAGTACTCACGACCTCCAAATAAGATAGGGTCCTTCAATGTCAGCAGGGCTCACTTGAGGTACACAAACCTCTTCACACATCCATATAAAGAAAGCACTATACCAGGCAGGCTGCATCTGTATCCGATCGCAATTACTGCACAATACCCGGGAGAACACACAGCAGATTCAGTTCCTGACAGACCGAATGCAATTTTCAGCAATTCCTCCAGTCTTCTACAGGGTGAGCCTGGTTTCTACTCTTCAGAGATCCTTTGATTCTTTTCACAGGACGGATTCAGTCCTAACAAGCTGTTACACAAGCTGCAGACCGAACTCTGGGCCTTACACACGTTTTTTGACTAAAACTGCACACTGAAAAAGCACAGGGCTCCTTCCTTCTTCACTGCCAAAGCTCAACTGAACTTTCAACCGACAAAACCGGCACTTCCTTTGAGTTCCTCCCAGTTCTTGACTGGATTGGCTGTCACTCACAATAGACTGCTGCTGTTGGTCCAAAAGGCACTGAAGTCTAAACTACATCTCCCAGAGTCACTGCCCATACAATCCTCTTGTGGCTGGCTCAGATTATGAGTCCAAGTTCTGATTCGTCAAGGCACCATTTTAGAGCTAGCTTACCCCACACTGATTGGTCCAGTTCAGCAGTTCAAAACTAGAATGGGGAACTAGCAGACACAGTTCTGACTGCAAAGAAAGCAGGTTAGACAAACTGTAATTTCATTATTACTCTAAATAATTTCTGGCAAACAGTTACATCTTTCAGATAGGTTCCCTTTGCACTCCTAGTGACTGCAAAAATGAAGTGAATTGGCAGCAGCTCGAGTGGTACTCAGAGAAGCACACAGTCCCCCCCATATAAACTAATTATGTTTGCAAGCAGACAGCTCTTAAAGAGACAGTACCAGAGGCTCTAAAAACACTCACTGATAAATGGCTTAAATGCCAAACACCATTCAGGCTTGGAGCATTCAAGCAAGCTCCTGGAAGTCTTTTGGGAACCCCCATTTGCAGGGGGGTTACATGTGAATCCTTGGAATGAAGCAAACTTTTAATGACTATACCTGGTGTGAATTACTTATCAAGTTAATAACTTCAATCCTTGTAGAATGAAAAACATAGACACAGGTTAAAGCACAATTATTTTTATTGTCCTTGATGCACTGTACTAAACAGAACAACTAACTGTCAGAGGGTTGTGGGATGTACAGATGGACGCTGGCACCAATCGTGTTCTCAAAAACAAGATTTTTAATTAATCTTAACAGGAAAATAAAAACGGACTGTAAACGTAATGACAAATAAACAAATGAAAATGAGGAAAATCAAAAATTAATTCCACACTCCTTAGTGTAACCATCCAAGCAGCACTAGTAAGCACTAGGCTGAGGTGTTGTACCTTCAACACCCTATTCGATTCTGCCCTGGTTCATTTTCTGACACAATATATAGGAGTTTGTGGACTTACTATTGGTCCATCCACCTGTCAATCATATCACAAAGAAAAACCTTATTTTATATATTCCTAGTCTTAAATTTCTTTATCTATTTCTATTACAAACCTTTTTATTTCACATACAATGTCATATAAAGTAAACATTACTTATTTCAAGATACAAAAATAAGGTTTCTGCTAAGCAAGCCACCCTGGAGTCCCTCCTCTCTCTTAGTCCTGCATAAATAAGGTGAAAATGAGGCCTGCCGGCTCTTAGGAGGAACATCAGAGAGAGAGAGAGAGAGAGAGAGAGGGCTCACAGGAGGCTGTACAATGGCTGGAAAATCACTTCATTTATATTACACAAAAAAAAAACAAGGTATAGGCTTGTTTAAATGCCCTTCTGTTTTAATAATACTTAAGAGACGACACTCGTTTTAGATTCTTTCTTGGATTCATGAGGCTTAAATCCTAAGTTTGAGCACTGTTTTAAGAAAGCGTCTGGTTCAGCGTCTACCTAACTAGTACTGTCATACAAAGAGATGCTTAGCTAGGAAATGTAGCGAAAACAAATGGTTTCCCAACAATGTGAAGTTGCTAATCCCTTGGTCTCCTTAAAATACAGCTTATTTATTCCTAAAAGAAAGGGCTTGTTGAAATATGCTAGTAGGCGCTTTCCCAGTTACGGTGTTTTTACCTCTGCAACCATGCGCACATTCGAGAGGTAAACACCTGAAATTTATAAAAAGACGGAGAAGCGTTTCTTCCAACGAAAGCAAGCCTTACTATAGCTAAAGCCTCGCTTTTTCCTTCTAAAGCAAGTAGTTGAACTTAAATACGAGTTCTTCTGAGCTTACATTGTAAATTCATTTGGAAAGATGCAACGGCAGACACCTTTGCAAAACAAAAGGGGGGGGAACCTTTTTTGGGAACCTGGAGCTTTTCTCCCAACGTCGGTTATCTGTTTTACCTCACGACTACTGGAGGTTCTCATGCTATCACAGACAGAAACCATAATATTACTTTAGTGGAATGCAAATGGGGGGAGGGGGGACAAAACAAATACATAAGGACAACCTTAAACATGGGTGGCCAGTCCATGTACATACATCCACAAACATTACAAGGGAAATATAAAACACACAGGGATTTCCCCCCCTGCATTCCAAACATTCTGGTTTTAATCTATCACACTACCACATGCTGGTTTCATGACAATGACTATATTTCATGTATATGTCACATCCTTTGGATAAAAAGAAAATATATTTAAAAAAAAAAAGAATACCCCGGCTCTTCTTCAGCAAATGCCAGTTTAACAGTGTTCCAGGTATGGCTACTTCTCCAAGTACCTGGCACTGCAGTAACTAAATAATTACCGTATTAAGTGTGTGCATCTGTCTGGAGAGAGAATACTGTATTCAACGTGCTTTACAATCCAGCGGGAGACTACTGTGGCTACTACACTGCAAGGAGGGACTGGACCAGCACTGTGTTCCGGTTCCAAAATACCTGCAGTTCAAGAGATGCAGGCCACAAAATTAACAAATCAAAACCTTGTCACATACAGTATGAAAACAATAATATCAAAAGGCCAGCCTTACTGGCACAATCCAAATCTTGTTTCTTTGTTACACGGCAGACAGTGCATAGCTCAGTTTTCAAAATTGTGATCTGGGCCCAAGCAAGCAAAGCAACGGTGACCATCTGCTTTTGTCAACCAATGCTTTCAGGGAAGGTCCCCTCAGCCTTTTATTCTGTTTATCTGTGTAGTTTGTAGGCATGAAAAATGCCTCTATTGCAGCTCCTAATTTAATTGGGATTTAAATGTAAATGAAGGTATGGTGTGAAAACCCACTTAACTCCATTGCAAAGGTCATGATCGGACTCATGTAAGGGCATCCTGGAATTTTATGATGTTTGTGTGCTAAAGCCCTCAGTAGTTATACTGTATTAGTCAGTGCTTTTGCGGTCCTCTACAGACCCTGAGTTCATATCAGATACTGGCCATGAAACTTTTCAAGGCATACCAAGCACAGTAAGCGCCCTGCTGTTTTCCGTAGTTTAAAGTGTATCTGAGTTAGAAAAAAATGCTTTCAGACAATACAGGGACTTCACAAGACATGTAACAGAACTGGCTGAAAGTGTAATTTCTGCTGCCTTGTGCAGATATGTATCAATTCCCATGATGCCCTGCATGAATCGGGTCATGGCCTTTGCAATGGAGAAGAAAAAATGACTCACCTTAGTAATTGTGTTTTTTCTAATGGAGTCTTGCTGTATTCTTACATATGAAGTTAGCCCCAGCACTTGAACTGCTCCGGAGAGGAAAGAGTTAACTCTATGCAGGAAGCATAGAAGATTGAGCTCGAGCTCGGTTTCAAACCTCTGTCTGCAGCACTTCGAAGTGTAACCGTCAGATTCCTACGAACTATTACTAACTACATTTCTTAAAGAGGAAATTGTAAAAGAAGATAGCCAACAGACAACAACTTTTTGGTTCCCCCAAAAGACTCAAGTCGAGAACCCAAAATAATAACCAGGTAGTGAACCAACATATAGCTACCAAAACAATACAACAATAACCCCCCTCCCTTCTAGAAAGGAGCAGTGCCAAGTACACCCCTGAGGTGCAACACTGTACCTGCCAGCCCACTTCCCAAAAACAGGTTCTAAGGGGGGAAGCAGGAAGGGGGGTCAGAATACAGCAAGACTCCATTAGAAGAAACACAATTACTAAGGTGAGTAATTTTTTCTTCAAACAACATGAAGTCTTGCTGTATTCTGACATATGCAGACTACCAAGCAGTACCACCATTGAGGGGGGTACTAAACCTATTTTGGGAATAGGCTTTCCAGTATAGGTTGCTGCTCTGCATATCTCTGGTAAAGGAATAACCCTGGCAGCAGCCAGGGAAGCAGCTGTACCCCTAGTCGAATGAGCCCTAGGCCTGAGGGGGGTATTTTGCCTAGCTTTTCATAGCAGAACTGAATACAAGAGACAATTCACCTGGCAATAGTTCTCTTAGTAGCAGGCTTACCTTTTCCCACTTCACCATAAGTGAGAAACAATTGGGGACATTCATTCCTAAGTGCCTTAGCATGCTCAATGTAGTAGCTAAGTGCCCTCTTGACATCCAAACTATGTAATCTTCTTTCTCCTGAAGAAGAATGATCAGTGAAAAACACAGGAAGAGACATGGAATGGTTCGGATGAAAATCTGAGACCACTTTGGGTAAGAACCTTCTACTGGTTCTAAGGACCACTTTATCTCTATGGAATGAGATAAAATCTGGCTCCACTGACAGAGCTTGAAATTCACTAATACGCCTGGCAGAAGTGATACCTACCAGGAAAGTACAGTTACGTAAGAACTTACCGTAACAGTAGATCTTCGAGAGAGGCTCTTGCAGTAGGTAACTACATATAGGACTGATGCCAGCAGGCGTCAGGACCCCACGGAAAAATTTCTAGCTAGCAGTCTCTGGCGGGGACCGCCCCACGTCAGGTGACCAAAGTCATGCGACGTCAGTATAAAGGGATGGTCCCCCATGCCCGCCTCCCAGTTCTTTCCGGCCAAAGGCCAAAAGGCAAGACAAGAGAGAGGAAAAAATTACTCACCTTAGTAATGTTGTTTCTTCTAATGGAGTCTTGCTATATTATGACTAATGCAGTTTGTCCCACCATTAGAACTGCTCCGGAGGTGAAAGAGTTAACTTCCATGCAGAGCATGGAACTTAGAGTCCGAGCTCGGTTAGAAAAGCTCTGCCTGGGATATTTCAAACCGAAACTGTCAGATCTTTACGAGCAAAACTCACTAAGGCTCTGTGTGGAAGCTGTAACCTACACTAGCCAACTGGCTACTAAAATATTAACACATTTTCCTGGTCCCAACACCAAGACTCAAGTCAGGGGACCAAAAAGATAAGATAAAATAAAACACAACACCCAAACACCCCAAAAAGAAGGGGTGGAAAACATAAAAGGGGGCATCAATAAGTGCCAACAGTGGACTGCCCACCCCATACCCAAAGTAGAAGTTCTGAGAGGGGCAGGCTGGGGGGGAGGTCATAATATAGCAAGACTCCATTAGAAGAAACAACATTACTAAGGTGAGTAATTTTTTCTTCAAACAACATGAAGTCTTGCTATATTATGACTAATGCAGACTACACAGCAGTACCTCCATGGAGAAGGGACAGAACCTACTTAGGGAATAGGCTCTGAAGCACGGCTGTACCAAACCGAGCATCCCTCCTGGCCTGGATATCCAGGGAGTAATGCTTGGTGAAAGTGTGTACTGTTTTCCAAGTAGCTGCTTGACATATCTCTAAGATAGGGATGTCTCTGGCGGCAGCTAGAGACGCAGCTGTACCTCTGGTAGAGTGAGCCCTCAGGCTTGAAGGGGGAACCTTACCCAGTTTTTGATAGCAAAATTGGATACAAGAGACAATCCACCTGGCAATGGATCTCTTAGTGGCAGGTCTCCCTTTCCCAACCTCACTATAAGTGAGAAATAGTTGAAGGGAGTCAAACCTGTGACCCTTGGTATGCTCTATGTAGTAACTTAGGGCCCTCTTAACATCTAAGCTGTGCAGCCTCCTCTCACCAGAGGAGGAATGGTCAGTGAAGAACACTGGAAGTGAAACAGACTGGTTAAGGTGGAAATCTGAAACCACCTTAGGCAAAAACTTCCTGTTAGTCCTGAGGACTACCTTATCCCTGTGAAAGGAAATAAAGACAGTCTCCACTGATAAAGCCTGTAACTCACTTATGCGCCTGGCAGAAGTGATGGCTACTAGAAATACAGTTTTCCAAGTCAGTACTTAAGCTCTGCCAAAGACAGAGGTTCAAAGGGGGGTTGCATCAGCTGAGCAATGCAAACATTAAGATCCCAGGCAGGGGCAGGGTCCCTGAATGGTGGATTGGTATGAAGCAATCCCTTAAAAAACTTGGAAAATACAGGGTGAGCAGAAAGAGAAGAGGGCTTCCCTGCTGAAATAAAAGCAGAGACAGCTGCCAAATGCACTTTCAGGGTAGCTGGTCTCAGTTCCAAAGAATTAAGATGGACCATATAGTCCAAAACAGTGGGCAAATCAGCAGATTCCGGGGAAACATGCTTCCCAGAACACCATATGGAAAACCTTTTCCACTTGGAGTTATAGGTAGCCCTGGTGGAAGGCTTCCTAGAAGCTTTCAAGATTTCGAGAACACCTTGAGAAAGTTGTAGATCAGCAAACTCTAACTCCTCAAGAGCCAGGCCTTGAGGTTGAGGGATTTGAGATTCGGATACCAGACTCTCCCCTGGGCACAGGTTAACAGATTGTGGTTCCTGGGGAGACACAGGGAAGATGGACTGCTAAGGACAGAAGGAGTGAGTACCAGGGCTGCCTGGCCCAGTCTGGAGCAATCAGGATCATCTTGCAGGGCTGAGATCTGATTTTGACTAGCACCTTGAACAGGAGAGGGAAGGGGGGGAAGGCATAGAGAAACTTCCCTTCCCAATCGAGGAGAAAGGCATCCAGGGGGACTGAGCCCAACACTGGGGGCCTGCAACAAAAAAGTGGAAGCTGATGATTGTCTGGGGCTGCAAAAAGATCTATCTGAGGGGTGCCCCATCTGGCAAAAACTATCCCCAGTACTAGGGGATCCAGTGACCATCCGTGATGGCCCTGGGAAATCCTGCTGAGAGCATCTGCCAGGACATTGTCCTTGCCTGGGAGGTGAACTGCTATGAGGGAAGTGTTCAGGGAATAAGCCAGAGACCACAACTTCATCGCCTCGGTGCACAAGGCCGAAGACCGAGTGTCCCCTTGTTTGTTGATGTACCACATTGTAGTGATGTTGTCTGTTCTGACCTGTACCACCTTGTTCTGAACAGATGCAGAAAAAAACCTGAAGTGCTAGAAAAACAGCTCTGAGTTCCAACAGGTTGATGTGGAGCAGAGATTCCTGAGGGGACCACAACCCCTGGGTGGAGAGGTCGCCCATGTGAGCTCCCCATCCCAAGAGGGACGCATCTGTAGTAAGGGTCAAGGAGAGAGATAGAGGGATGAAGGGCACCCCTTGTCTCAGATTGCTCTGATCCTGCCACCACTGAAGGGCCTGGATCAGGGTTCGAGTCACTGGGATTAACTTGGATAGGAATCTCTCCTTTGAGACCAGAAGGCTCTCAAATGGAACTGAATGTCCCTCATCTGAAATCTTGCTCCTTGCACTACAGCTGTGGAAGCAGCCATGTGTCCTAGGAGCTGCAGGAATGCCTTGCTGGTCGAGACCTGCAGAGGAATGACGAGGCCAGGCCACCAGGTCCTTACCTTCTAGGGGAAGGAAGGCTCTGGCCTGCTTTTGTGTCCAGTTCTGCACCTATAAAGGTGAGTACCTGGACAGGTTCCAGAACTGACTTTGGAAGATTGAGAAGAAAGCCCAGAGAGGTAAGCAGCTGCTGGGTAACTTGCAGGTGTGATTTGATCTGGTCTGGAGACTGACCCACAATGAGCCAGTCATCCAGGTAGGGAAAGATGGCAATCTTTGCCTTCTTAAATGAGCAACTGCTACTGCCAGACATTTTGTGAATACCCTTGGGGCAGAGGTAAGGCCGAGGGCATTGTTTGAACTGATAATGGCCCGAGGGCAGTTCGAATCTGAGGTACTTTCAGTGGGAGCTTCTGATAAGAACATGAAGTAGGCATCCTTGAGGTCCAGGGAAGCTAGCCAGTCCCTGGCCTTAGGGAGGGTAAAATCATTCCCAGTCACCATTTTGAATTTTGGTTTTAAAGGTGCTTGTTCAGATATCTTAGGTCCAGGATGGGCCGCCACTCTCTGTCTTTTTGGGGTAAGAAGTACCTGGAGTACAGACCCTTGCCCTGGTGTGAGGAGAAACCCTTTCTACAGCTCTGAGACCAGGAGGGTTGAGACTTCTGTTTCAAGGCAAGAGTCTCTAGAGGGTTTGCAGGTGGAAAAGATCTGATTCTCATCTTTGGAAATTTTTTGAAGCTGAGAACCAGACCCTGGCTTACTACTTCCAGGACCCACTTGTCTGATGTTAAAGACTCCCAGTCCTGGATGAAGTAAGCCAGCCTGCCCCCTACAGGTAATGGAGAACCGGCCCTGGGCATCCCATCAGGGTGCCTGTTTGGCAGGGGCTTTAGGCTGAGGGGTGGGAGCAGGCCTGCTTGTACCCCATCTGCCTCTCCCTCTGAAGAACCCCCTCTGAACAAAAGCTGAAGAGGAGGCCTGGGTCTGGTAAAAAGGCCTGTGAAAAGGCCTGCCTCTACCCCTGGAGGGCTGCCTCTGAGGAGTGGCTTGCCATTCCTTGGCTTGTGCACTCCTATAAGTGGTTCTGTATTCATCCGTTTTCTTCATATAATTCTCTGTCTGCTCCCCAAACAGAGAATTTCCCACCACAGGAAAATCCATAGCCTTAGCCTGGGTATCCTGTGACAAAGTAGTACACCTGAGCCAAGCCAATCTACGAAAAGCCACAGATGTAAAAGAGCCAAAGAGGAAGCGGGGAACTACAGACCAGTCAGCCTCATCTCGGTAGCGGGGAAGATCATGGAAGCATTACTGAAGGAGAGATTGGTGGAACATCTGGTTGTCAATGGACTACAAGACCCAAGGCAGCATGGTTTCACCAGGGGAAGGTCATGTCAGACCAACCTCATTGAATTTTTTGACTGGGTGACTAGGGAGGTGGATCAGGGGAGGGCAGTGGACATGGCCTATCTGGACTTCAGCAAGGCCTTTGACACTGTGCCACATAGAAGACTATTGCACAAACTGGGAATATGGTGTGGGCAGGACAGTAGTGCGGTGGGTAGGTAACTGGCTGGGCAGCAGGACACAGAGGGTGGTGGTAAATGGCTGTCACTCCACAGAGGAAGAGTGACCAGTGGGGTACCACAGGGATCAGTGCTGGGACGGTACTATTCAATATCTTCATCAGTGACATTGCACAGGACCTAGAAGGCAGAATTTCACTGTTCGCTGATGACACAAAGCTCTGTAACAGAGTAGACACACCAGAGGTGTAGACAGAATGAGAAGGACCTGCAGAAACTTGAAGAATGGTCAGGGGTTTGGCAGTTGAAATTCAATGCAAGGAAGTGCAAGATAATGCATATGGGGCACAAAACCTGGCACAATATATCAGTTGGGGTGAGGATATAGCATGCACCAAGCAGGAAAGGGATCTTGGAGTTATCATCTCTGATGACCTCAAGGCAGGAAACAGTGTGACAAGGCAGCAGGTAAAGCAAATAGGATGCTGGGATGCATAGGCAGGGCATCACCAGCAGGAAAAAGGAGGTCATAATTCCACTATACAAGACACTAGTGAGGCCACACCTGGAGTACACTGTGCAGTTCTGGAGACCTTACCTACGTAAGGACATAGACAGGGTAGAGAAGGTTCAGAGGAGGGCAACAAAGATGGTGCATGGATTGCATCACAAGTCCTATGAGGACAGGTTGAAGGCATTGAACATGTACTCCCTGGAGGAGAGGAGGGAGAGAGGGGATATGATCGAGACATACAAGTATCTTACAGGGAGGAACAGGGTGCAGGAATGCACTATTTTTAGCGAAAAGATGTTCCAGGACTAGGGCATGGGATGAAGTTGGAGGGAGCGATTCAGAGGAAACATGAGGAAGAATTTCTTCACAGAACGGGTGGTGGACAAGTGGAATACCCTGCCAGAGGAAGTGGTGGGGGCTGAAACAATCACGGGATTTAAGAATGCATGGGATAGACATAAAGGAATTCTGGAGGTCAGGGGTAAGGGGCAACAGACTTCCTGGAAAACATAAACTGAACTTACAAACTTAAATGGGCAGACTGGGTGGGCCATAGGCCCTTATCTGCCGACACTGTCTATGTATCTATGTAGCCATGACTCTAGAGGATATATCATTAGAATCCACTGCAGCATGGAATTGCACCTTAGATGCCTCAATACCATCAGCAGCCACCTGCTCCAGCTCCTTGGCAAGCTGGCCAGGGGCCTGTTTGGCTAAAGCCATGACAGTATCCCATCTAGATTTTTGGTATCTCGCAACATAGGCCATATAGTTTGCTTGTCTGAGTCCCAAGGACGCTGCCATGTATTGTTTTTTAGCCATGGCATCGATCTTCCTGGAGTCCTTGTCAGGAGGATGTGAAGCCAGGGGAATATTAGCTTTATCACAGGCTGCAGCCTGAACTACTCCAACATGGCTGCACTGCTGTGAAAGAAATTCTGTAACAGGACCTGACAAAGTGTATCTCCTGTCCATCTTTTTATCCACAGGAGGCACAGAATTAGGAGCTTTTAAAATTTGTATTGTTTGTTTCCTAAAAGATTTATGTAAAGGAATAGACAATCTCCTGAACTCTGGAATATCCATCATCTCTACAAAGTCAGGCTCCTCTTGCTCATCCACAGCCTCCTCCAAAGGAAGCTGGAGGGTTACAGCAACTTTTTTATAAAACAGAAAATGAGAAGGGGACTCGGCAAGCCTAGGGGGAGATTCTCCTAAAGCTCTGTCTGGGGAGATGTCCGGTTCAATGGGCACATCCAGACTTTCAAAGTCACATTCACACTGTTCATAATCATCCTCCCCCTCCTCTGGTTCATAAAACTCTCTATATCATATTCTTGAACCGGTGGAACCGGCCAACCGACCTTTTACCAGATAGTGGCGTTCGGATGGAACCGGGAAAGTGACTGGACAATTTGATTGCCCCGCTATCTCTGCAGCAGTTGGAGAAGGGATTTTGACTCCACACCTGCTGACTTTCTAGTTCTCTTTGCTGGAACTGGCTCCTCAGAGCCAGCTTTACGTTGCCGAGGAAGTCTGGCCCTGGTCGAGGGCACTCCCTCCGGTTCGGTTGGCACGAACCGGGCTGTCATCGGGTCAGCGGACTTTTGACCTCTCATTCCCTGAGCCTACCAACTCTCTTATCTAGGGTAGCTGCAGGGAAATTCTTCCAAATCTGGCAGTCTGCATTGAGTTGGTCAAATCCCAGACAATAAACACATGTGGTGTGTGGGTCAGCCTTGGAGCTTCCCCACGAACACTACAGTGTTGAAACCCAGTGGGCCGGTTTTCTTTTGGGTTTCTCAGACATAATGCCAGCCTAACCAAAAACTTGTCTCTTTTTTCGGCAGTGCCAGCAAGACACCTTTATCGTTCCAACCGTGTCACGGTCGTGGAAAAACCGTAATGAAATCCGTTTTTAGAACCAATAAGAACCGGAACCGCACTCTAAAAAGCCTTAAACGCTTCAGAATGAAGTTTCAACACAATCTGATCGGTTCAAACCGAACCGATAAACATTTACAAGTTCCACACAGAAAACCTATCTATTACTTACAATACCATAGACAGAGCTTGAACGATCGGTTTGCGGTTAAAATAATGATAATTGCGGTTGAATTTAACCGAGAAAAAACTCTTTAAACTGAGAAAATGAACCGAGCAGCAGGAGGAATCTCTGGAGCGACTGCTCAGAGAGGCGGAGTAAAGAATCTGACAGTTTCGGTTTGAAATATCCCAGACAGAGCTTTTCTAACCGAGCTCGCGCTCTAAGTTCCATGCTCTGCATGGAAGTTAACTCTTTCACCTCCAGAGCAGTTCTAATGGTGGGGGACAAACTGCATTAGTCATAATATAGCAAGACTTCATGTTGTTTGAAGTGGATATTTCCCATCCTGGAAAAGGAGCTGAAAAAGCTTAGGGGGATGGAGAGCGGGAAGGTATTGCCTACTGCAAGAGCCTCTCTCGAAGATCTACTGTTACGATAAGTTCTTACATAACTGTACTATCTTACTTCGAGAGGGCTCTTGCAGTAGGTAATTACATATAGGACTGAGTTCCAAGCAGTATGGAGCAAGGAGAAGCAAACGGGAGGAGGAAACTACTCAGAAGTAGACCCTCTGGCTGTGAAGGCCTAGGAAAGGAGACCTTGCAGAACAGCCAACCCAAAGCCTGCTCTATGGCGAGAGGCAATGTCCAAACTGTAATGTTTTGTAAAGGTATGGACTGAAGTCCAAGTGGCGGCTGCACAAATGTCAGCCGTTGACACATTCTTGAAACAAGCTGCAGAGGCAGCGACCCCTCTGGTGGAGTGGCCTCTGACTTGACCTGGCAGGGTCTTGTTGTACTTGTCATAACAGAAAGTGATACAATAAGCCAACCATTTCGACAGGCATTGCTTAGAAACGGCATTGCCTTCTCTTTTAGGAGCAAAAGAGTCGAACAATTGATCAGTCTTTCTGAGATTCTTCGTCCTGTCGGTGTAGTATCTCAGAATTCAGTGATTAGAGTGCTGCATAAAGAAGGCAGGCAACTCTATGGATTGATTCAGCGTAGATTCCGCTACCACCTTAGGGAGAAACTTAAGGTTGGTACGCAGAGCCACACGTTCCTTGTGAAAAATCAAGTATGGGATTTTACACATCAGGGCCTGGATCTCGGAAATCCTTTGAGCAGAACTGATGGCCACTAGGAAGAGAGCCTTCCAAGAAAGGAACTTCAGGTCTGCTGAGGCTGCCGGCTCGAAAGGGGGCAGAGTGAGCTTCTCCAGAATAAAATTCAGATCCCAAGGAGGCGCACGAACCCGGATAGGGGGGCGCAAGTGGAGAACCCCTCTAAGAAAGGTATTGGAGACCTCTAGCTGAGCAAATGTCCTGTCTGCAAAAGGGACATGGTATGCTGAAATGGCCGCCATGTGCACCTTTAAGGATGAATGACCGAGACCCAGATCTAAGAGGTGTCGCAGGTAATCCAGAAGCCGCCCAACAGAGCACAAGAAGGGCTCGAAATCTTTGGAGGCGGCCCAAATAGTGAAATGTTTCCATTTCATAGCATAAGTAGATCTGGTGGAGGGTTTCCTGGCCTGTCCATTTGCCAAAGCTGGATGGAAGATATTTTGCCAGGGTAGCTGGGGAACGAAAAAAGTGACTACGGTACTTCCAGGCAAATTCTCACCATTTTGTGGAATGTGTTACTTTAGAAGCTAAGGGAGATGCCCATAACCAATCTTGGTCTGACACTGCGCTTATCAAGTTCTCCACCGATGTTCTCAGAGAACTGGACAAGGGATCCCCAACCGGGGCAGTCTTCATTGACCTTTCCAAGGCTTTTGACCTTGTAAACCACAACCTGCTCCTTACAAAACTGAGCCAGGTCGGGTTAGAGAGCCACTCCCTATCATGGTTCAACAGCTACCTCACAGGGAGGACACAGAGGGTAAAATGGAAAGACTCCCTGTCGGAGCCTCTCCCCTAACGGATGGGGTGCCCCAGGGATCTATCCTTGGCCCCTTCTCTTCTCTCTTTTCACAAAGCAGCGATCTCAGTAAACACTGTGGGGGTACCTCAGTGGTACAGTATGCGGATGACGTGGTCATATACCGCCCCTCCTCTAATCTGGGAGATCTCTGCTCCGGGCTATAGGAAGACCTGGGTTCCCTTGAGCAATGGCTTGTCACCAACAGAATGATCATTAACCCTAACAAGACCAAGGCCATGCTATTTGGCCCAAGAACCCTCGACCGGGACAGAAGCCCACATCTCAGGCTGATGACCAAATCAGGAAAAAGACCTGAGGTGGCTGAATCGATAAAATACCTTGGCCTCACCCTGGATCAGTGCTTCTCCCTCAAGGATCATGTCGACCAGGTAACCAAAAATATTCACGCCAAACTCGGGACCTTGTATAGGCTGAAAGACCAGTTGATACCCACAGCCAGGGCCTCCATCGCCACAAGCATCCTCCTCCCTACCCTCTCCTATACAGCCCCGGTGATACAGGGAGCTGCCAAACAAGAGATGAACAGATTACAAGTTCTCTATCACAAGGTGGCTCACTTCGCCACCCTATCCGGCTCCCGGGCTCACCACTGTGACACTCTGTCCCAACTAAACTGGCCCTCCTGGGAGGCCTGGCTCCAATACCCCCTACTCTGCCACCCTCAAACTACTCAGTCCATCCCCTCCTCCCAGCCTCAATGGACTCATTGCCCAAAAGAGAAACCCTAGGCCCCCTCAGAACAATGGACAGAACCCTCCTCGCAGTGCTAAGGGTTAGAACCAAGGCGGGGGGTAAGTTGTTCACCATCACAGCGCCCACCCTATGGAACTCCCTGCCCCCTGGTGTTCAGGATGCTACCTCTATTCACACCTTCCGCACAAGGCTGAAGGCTCATATGATGGTCACCTCCATATGCAACTGCTAAAGTGAGAGGCTCCTAAGTGGGAAGCCCACCCCTCTCCCTCATATGGAAATAGCGACTATCACTGCACCCCATCTGTAGAGCTTACCCAGGAAATGTTAACTGCTAAAAAGCTACTATGTCTTACCTCTTAAATGTAACTACTGAAAAACTACTATGTATTGTGTTCCTTGCTGTCTAGTGTAATGTACCTGTGCTGTATGCTACCCCATGTATTATTCCATGTAATTCCCTGGGTCACCCCTGAAAAAGGGACCTTCGGGGCCCAGCAGGCTTACCCGGTTATCAAAATTTAATAAATATCTTCAGCTAAATCCTTGCACCAGCTATTAAGAATAGTGAGTGAGGAATCACCCATCCCTTCTCTGAGAATTTTATAAATGTTACCCACTTGATGTCCCCATATATGACCATTTATATGGTCTTCTGTGTGTATGTCCATGCCAAGGGAATAGATTCAGGTAATTTTGTTTCCACCTCTCTGTGCCTTAGAATATAATTCTTAACCTGGATACACCTGTAAATATCCGTTTCCATTAGGCCATAGGTCGCCTTTAAAGTTTCAAAAGGGACAATGTCCGTGTGACATAGGAATTGTCTAAAGAATTGAAGACCCAATCTTTTCCAAATTGCAAACTTATGATCTATGGTAGATGGGAGAAACCTTTCATCCCCTGAAATTTGCGTATAGAAGAAAAAAGTGTTCTAAAAGCCTTATGTGTTTTTAACTTGCACCATAGTTTCAGAATTTGAGCCGTAAAGGGGGCATAATCTCTTACTGGTGCTGTCCTAGATGGCGTAGAGAATATTATCTTAGTAATGTCAAACAAGTCATTAATGACAAATTCTAGCTCTTTCCAGGGGGCCTCGTATGTTGCGGCTACCCAAAAAGTTAATATTCTAAAAAAGGCAGCCATGGCATATAATTTCAAATTTGGCAAGTTGGTTCTGCCCTGGGGAAGTGGGAGTTGCAATAGGGACATCCTAATTCTAGGTCGTTGGCCATTCCATATAAAATTAGAGATAATTTTATCCCATGATTGAAAATAAAATTTGGATGGGAAAATAGGGACATTCTGAAATAAGTACAAGAGTTTGGGTAGTATAATCATGCGGCTTGTCTCAATTCTTTGAAAAAACGTAATGGTAGTTTAGACCAGCGAGCAAGTTCTGACTGAATTTTGCTTGATAATGGTTCATAATTCAATAGTTTCAGGTTGTTTAAATTCTGTGATATATGAATTCCTAGATATTTAATTTTAGTTTTATACCATTTTAAAGGATATTTCTTTTTTGAGGGTTGGCGACGGAGAAAAATATAATGAAAGGAGGTCTGTCTTGGCTATATTCAATTGAAATCTTGACACCGCTCCAAAGCTGTCCAAGACTTCCCAAAGTGCTGGGAGAGAGGTTTCCGGGGATATGGAAGAAATCAAGGTATCATCTGCAAACAGGAGTACCTTATGTTCTCGTTAGCCCACTGGGATGCCCTCTATCCGAGGATTACTCCGTATTGTTTCTGCCAGGGGTTCGATATATAAAGTAACGGGGACAAGGGGCAGCCCTGTCTCGTGCCCCTTTGTATCATAATCGGTTGAGATATGGAGCCACTGACTCGTACATAGGCTTTAGGGTGGGAGTAAATATTTTTCATACAAGAAAGAAAAACATTAGGAAAAGCAAATTTTGATAGGGTGGCCCATAAATATTCCCAATTCACCTTGTTGAACGCTTTGTCTGCGTCTAAACTTAGTATTGTGGAGGGGATCTTCCTTGCATGTATAAATTCCAATAACAACATAATTCGACGTAAATTATCAAAGGTGTTTCTTGATTTTATAAAGCCAGACTGATCTTTATGTATAAGGTATGTCAGTATTGGTTCCATACACCTAGCCCAAATAGCCATAAATATTTTATAATCCACATTTAAAATAGAAATGGGACGATATGATTGAGGGAGGGTGGGGTTTTTATCGGATTTCAGCAGGGGTGAGAGAACCACATAATTCCACGACGGAGGTGGAGTCCCACCTTCAGCCACTGCCCGGCATGCTGAAAGAAGGCTGGGAAGTAGCTGTGGTATGACGGCCTTGTACCATTCCGGACTGAAACCATCTGGGCCAGGACACTTCAGCGGTTTCAGTTTTTTAACCTGTAGTAAAATTTCCTCAGGTCCAACTGGGCATTCCAACTGTTTGATATGTTGTTCGGTCAATTTTGGTAATGAAAGATTATCTAAAAAGACTGTTATTGCCTCTGATTGATTGTGAAAATAATCTGGGGCTTTATATAGGGTTTCATAAAAGAGCTGAAAGGCCTGACTGATTTGATTTTCTTTATAAGTGGCTTTATTGGAGGAGTTACTTTTAAAATAGTTGAGGCTCGTTTATTTGCTCTAAGTTTTCTTGCCAAAGCCCTAGCTCCTTTCCCTCCCCACTCGTAACTGTACAGTTTTAGATAGTTCAGACTCTGGATTTTCTATAGTCTAATATTTGTTGAATCTCTTGTTTTAGGCCCCTTATTCTGCGATGGAGAGTCGCATCGCCCTCCCTCAGATACAGCTGCTTGAACTTTTAATATGGCTGGTCCAAGGCCTAGGCCATTAAGATGAACCATATAATCCAGAACTGTAGCCAGATCAGCAGTATCCGGTAAGACACCCTTACTGGAACACCAAATGCTGAATCTCTTCCATTTGGAATTGTAAGTTTTTCTGGTGGCAGGTTTTCGAGAGGCTTTGAGAATATCCAGCACCCTCTGAGACAGGCGCGTACCTGCATACTCTAATTCTTCAAGAGCCAAGCCTTGAGGTTGAGAGACTGAAGACTGGGGTACCAGATTCTTCACTGAGAGGAGGTTAACAGGCTGTGCCTCTTGGGAAGAGATACGGGAAGATGGACTGCTAGGGACATCAACAGGGGATACTAAGGCTATCTGGCCCAGTCTGGTGCAATCAGGATCACACTGCATGGTTGTGACCTGATCTTGAGCAGGACCTTGAATAACAGGGGAAAAGGAGGAAAGGCATAAAGGAATCTGCCCCCCAATCCAGAACTAGAGCATCCAGGGGAACTGTGCCCATGACTGGTGGTCTGCAACAGAAGAGAGGAAGTTGATGATTGTCTGGGGCTGCAAAGAGATCTATCTCTGGAGTGCACCGCCTGGAAAAGACTACTTTCAATATGAGGGGGTCCAGGGCCCATTCATGATGGCCCCGGAGAGATCCTGCTCAGGGCATCTGCTAGCACATTGTCGTTCCCTGGTAGATGGACTGCTACTAGGGATGCTTGCAGGGCAAAAGTCAGAGACCATATTTTCATGGCTTCCGTGTACAAGGCTGTAGACAGAGTGTCCCCTTGCTTGATGATGTACCACATGGTGGTGGTGTTATCTGTCCTGACCTGAACCACTTTGTTCCTCACTGAGTCTGAGAAAGCTTGGAGAGCCAGGACTACTGCCCTGAGTTCCAGAAGACTGATATGAAGTAGAGACTCCTGAGGGGACCACACACCTTGTGCTGTGAGGGCTCCTTAGTGGGCTCCCCAGCCCAGGAGAGAGGCATCTGTGGTTAGTACCACTGAATGAGTCTGACTGATGAATGGGACTCCTTGTCTGAGATTGTCCTGCTCCAAACACCACTGGAGAGCTTGGACCAGAGTCTGAGTCACTGGAATCAATTTGGTTAGAGGATCTTTTTTTCTGAAACCAAAAGGACCTCAGATGGAACTGAATGTCCCTCATTTGAAATCTGGCTCCCTGTACCACCACAGTGGAAGCTGCCATGTGGCCCAGGAGCTGAAGAAAATGTATTGCTGGTTGAGACACCAGAAGGCGGAAAGAGGAGGCAAGATCTGTAAGGGCCTTCACCCTTACCAAAGGAAGAAAAGCCTTTGCCTGCACAGTATCCAACTCTACCCCTATGAAGGTGAGGAGCTGTACTGGTTCGAGAACTGACTTTGGCAGGTTGAGAAGGAACCCTAGAGAAGTGAGCAACTGTTGTGTCACTTGTAGGTCTGACCTGACTTGGTCTGGAGACTGCCCCACAATGAGCCAGTTGTCCATGTATGGAAAAATGGAGATACTCTGTCTCCTGAGAAAGGCCACTACTACTTCTAGGCATTTTGTGAACACCTTTGGAGCTGATGTTAGGCCGAAGGGCATTGCTCTGAACTGATAATGGCCTGAAGGCAATTCGAACCTGAGGTATTTTCTGTGGGAGAACCTGATTGGGATGTGAAAGTAGGCATCCTTGAGGTCAAGGGAAGCTAGCCAATCCCCTGGCCTTAGAGAGGGAAGAATTACTCCCAGAGTCACCATTTTGAATTTTGGTTTTAAGATGTGCTTGTTTAGGTATCTTAGGTCTAGGATGGGCTGCCACTCCTCTGTCTTTTTTGGGGGTAAGGAAATATCTGTAATACAGACCCTTGCCCCTGTGCTGAGTAGGAACTCTCTCTACAGCCCTGAGGGTTAGTAGAGAGAAACCTCTGCTTCTAAAGCAATGGTCTCGGAAAGGTTTGCAGGTGGAAAGGACTTGGCCCTCAGTTTTGGAAACGCTGCAAAACTGAGAGCCAGTCCCTGACTTACTACCTCCAGGACCCACCTGTCTGAAGTAACAGACTTCCAGGCCTGGAAGCAGTAAGCCAGCCTGCCTCCTACTGGGATTGGGGAGTCGACCCGGGCTGACACATCAGGGTGTCTGCTTGGCAGGAGCCTTGGACTGAGAGGAGGAGGAGGGAGCAGCCCTGCTCATCCCCCTTCTGCCTCTCCCTCTGAAGAACCCCCTCTGTGGAAAAGGAGAGGAGTCCTGTGCCTGGTAGAAAGGCCTGCCCCTGCCCCCAGACTGCTGCTTCTGAGGAGTTGCCTGCCTTTCCTTTGCCTGTTCACTCCTGTAGGTGGTCCGATACGCATCCATTTTCTTCATATAATTCTCTGTCTGCTCCCCAAAGAGAGAATTACCCACCACAGGGAAATCCATGGCCTTAGCCTGGGTGTCCTGCGAGAGGCCAGTACATCTGATTCAAGCAAACCTCCTAAGAAACACAGATGTAGCCATGACTCTTGATGCCACATCATTTGAGTCCACAGCAGCATGAAATTTAATTTTGGATGCCTCAATCCCATCAGCAGCCACCTCCTCCAACTCTTTGGCTAGCTGGGAGGAGGCCTGTTTAGCCAGCTCCAGAACAGTATCCCATCTAGACTTCTGGTATCTGGCTCTGTAGGCCATGTAATTCCCCTGCCTGAGTTCCAAGGAGGATGAGAAGTACTGCTTTTTGACCATAGCACCCACCTTCCTAGAGTCTTTATCTGCGGGGTGTGAAGCCAAAAGTATGTTAGCCTTGTCACAAGCTGCAGCTTGCACTACTCCAACATGGCTGCATTGGTGGAACAACTCTGTACCTAAGCCTGAAAGCATATACCTCCTGTCCATTCTTTTATCTACAGGAGGTAAAGAATTTGGGGTTTAAAGAACTTTCTGTGTCTGTTTCCCAAAAGATTAATGGAGGAGAATAGACAAACTCTTGGACTCTGGGATGTTCATTATTTTCACAGAATCAGGCTCCTCTTGTTCCTCAGCAGCTTCAACCAAGGGAAGCTGGAGGGTCTCAGCCACTTTCTTGTAGAACAAGTAGTGGGATGAGGACTCAGAAAGCCAGGGAGGGGAAACATTAGAAGGCCTGTCTGGGGAGATGTCTGGTTCAATGGGCTCATCCAGACCTTCATCACCATTATCATCGTCTTCTTCCTCCCCCTCCCACTCCGGTTCATAAAACTCATCCGGCACATAATCCAGAACTGGGGGAACCGACTGAACTGCGCACCTACCAAGAGGCGCCTGATCGGACGCGATTCCACAATACTTATGGCCCTGGCTATTTCTTCGGCGGTTGGATGATGTGGTTCTGGATTCGAACCGGACGATTTCCTCTTACGCTTCGATGGAACTGACCCCTCAGGGTTGGCTATCCTTTTGCCTGAAGGAGTATCGCCCAGGTCAGTAGGCACTCCCTCAGGTTCGGCAGGAACCGAACCCAGCTGGCCAACTGGATTAGTGGACTTCTCTGCCTTTTCCCTGAGCCTACCCAAACTCTTTTCCAGGGTGGCCTTCGGGAAATTTCTGCAAATTTGGCAGTCTGAATCAAGGTGGTCAAACCCCAGACAATAAACACAAATGGTGTGAGGGTCTACCTTAGCAAAGGCCTCCCCAAACTCACCAGTGTTGAAACCCAGTGGGCCCATTTTTTTTCCTTGGGTTTCTCAGATATGGCCAGGCTACAACTTACCCTTTACAGCTATTTAGCCAGGTAAGACCCCCCGTCAGTTCCCAACCATGTTACGGATCATGGAAAAAAAAAGTGTGTAAAATCGTGTTTTTTTTGAAACCGATAGGAACCAGTACCTCACACTACAGAAAGAAAACAGATAAAACCCTAACACAATCGGTTCCTAACTGGACGGATCGACAGGTTTTAACAATTTCCACACTAAAAACAATAAAATACAACAAATCTACCCTATAGTTCACTACCTACAACACTTACTGTACTGCAGACAGGGATCTGAAGCCAAAAAACACAACAAAATCGGTAATTAAACCAACGGATTCTAAACCGAACTGACTGTAGCGAAGGAGCAATCTCCAGAGCGACTGGTCAGTTAGGCGGAGTAAAGAATCTGACGGTTACACTTTGAAGTGTTGCAGACAGAGGTCTGAAACTGAGCTCGAGCTCAACATTCTATGCTTCCTGCATAGAGTTAACTCTTTCCTCTCTGGAGTAGTTCAAGTGCTGGGGCTAACTGCATATGTCAGAATACAGCAAGACTTCATGTTGTTTGAAAAACAGGTTTTCACACCAGGGCAAAACAGAGTGAAACAACCTCATTTATATTTAAGTAAGGATGAAATTAGGGGGATGCAAGAGAGGGACTCGTTGTTCACACCTACAAACTATACAGGTATACAGAAAATAGGTTGAAGAGACTTTCCCTTTAAAGGATCTACACTGTTTAAATCCTGTAGGCTAAGTTTTCTTTATAGGCCTTCTAGTCATGCCAATTTGACTGGAAGTAGCACAAAAATTGTTTTTAGCAGCTATATTTGAGAAAAAGTTGAAAATGTCTTAAAAATGAAATCCAATTACTTTTTTTACCTGTTTATTTTTGTTTAACTTATATCAGAAGACATAAACTGTTTGCCAGTGAAAACCAATTGCAATAGAACCAGTAAATAAAACCCACTAAAATATAAAAAAAGAGAAGCTAACTTAGCCACAAGGACTGGAACTGGGCTGTGGGGCAACTGATCCCTTCAGCAGAGAAACAAACCTGCCGTTGCACTGCCACTAGGAGCGTGACCATACTGCAGAGTTTGACCTCTAACATTCTGAAGTTCTATCTCCAGGGCAACACCCCAAGGTTAAGATGCTGCTATTTATATGACATCACAAACACACTCTCATTGCTAGAATTCTTGTACCCCTCTGTACTGCTATGCATTAACTGGAAGCAAAATACTTATGTACGAAACTGGTCAGTTAGTACAACTGGCACAGGTAGTAATGCTAAATTATTCTCTGGGTCCTCTACTTAGGTACAAAGGGGCAGCTGAGCACCAGAGGCACTTGTAGTCCACCCCAACCCCCCTCCACTACATAGTGGTAATCCACTTGTTTTCCCACGTGTCCATCAGGGCGCATCAAGCTGCTTTTTAAAGCTGTGCACATTCAGTGAGTCAACTATGTTTTGGGGCAGACTATTCCAAAGCTTGATCACTCTCAGTGTGTAAAAGGATCCTCTCCTATTAGCCTTGTATAGTCTACCCAGTAACTGTTTGTTGTGGATTCTAGTATTATACCCAAATGATCACTGTGTTAGAACTGCTTGCATGACCAACAGACTTTTGAGGCAAATAAAACGCACTTTTGTTAATCACACTGAACAATGCCTTATTCCATTGTATATGGCACACAGTAGACCGTATCTAGACTATGGCTCCCCTTTCTGGAATCTAAACCAAATAAAAGACATAGCAATTCTTGAACAGGTTCAAAGGAGAGTAACTAGAATGATTCCAAGATTAACAAACTTGGATTGTCAGGACAGAATAAAAGCTACTGGTCTCTGCTCTTTTCAAACTAGAAGATTAAGAGGTGATATGCTTATGGTTTTTAGTTTAATAAATTCACCAGATCTAATGGAAAAATGTGGTCTAACACTCTCCAAAAGGAGACATGTTCTGAGACTGCATAATAAACAGCTTGAAGTAAAAACTTATAAAACCAGCAAAAGGGGAAACTTTTTTCCAATAAGAGCATCCATTGTATGGAACATCTTGCCACAAGACTTGGTAGAGGCAACTTGTGCCACTGTCTTTAAAAACAAATTAGATGTTTGGCTGAGGGATAATAGATAAACAATGTCCCACATAGTGTGGGGAACAGTCTCGATGAGCTCTGGCCTTCTTCTGTTCTTTCATACTAAGTAATACCAAGTAAGTAATACCCAGTATCTCTGAAGATGAAACCCAAATCTAGCAGTAGCTCTTCATTTTTTAGTAAATTATACAACAGAATAGGGGCTCCCCTTAAACATCTTCTCTCAAGGCTATGCAGGCCTAGTCGTGTCAGTCTAGTTTTGTAATCTAAGGCATCACATCCATTAATCATTTTAGTAAATCTTCTCTGCGCTTTATCTACACTGAGTCTGTTCCCCCTCAAGTATGGGGACCAGAACTGGGAACAATAAGTGTGGTCTAGCCAGAGATCTATACAGGGGCAGTATGGCCTCAGTCCGCTTAGTAATAAAATCTATTTTAATGCATCCTAAAATTCTTTGTGGCTTTGCCACTGCTGTAGAGCTATCTGCTCTCAAAGAAAAGTTTGACTGGATTATAACACCAAGGTCTCTTTCCTCAGTGATGGATTTTACCTCTACGCCCCCCCCCCCAGCTTGTAAGTGGCACATACATTCTTGATACATATATGAATCATCATGCATCTGTCGGAGTTAAACTGCATATCCATGATATAGCCCAATTGGCAAGGGTATCTATATCAGCTTATATCTTTGCAGTATCATCTTGACTACTACAGTACCTCTGCCCCCAATTTTGGTATAGTGAGCAAATTTATTTACAAGGCTATTTAGTTCCAAGTGCAGGTCACTGATGTAAATGTTGAAAAGCAGGAGGCCCAATACTGAGCCCTACGGCACACCGCTCATCATGTCAACAATAATCGGACACAGCACCCCTGACTTTCACTCTGTCTTCTTCCTGTTAACCAGTGACTAACCCATCGTACCACACTGCTGTCAATATTTAGGTTATTTAACTTGAAAATCATCTTATTATGAGGCACTCTGTCAAACACCTTACTAAGATCCATATAAACAAGCCAGCCCGGTGGCTCTGAGGGTTGAGGCACTGGGTGCCACACCTCATGTCACGCCGGCAACCTGGGTTCAGTGACAGACTCGGGTAGTCGGGGGTCGACAGGGGAGGGAAGAGGATGGAGCGTCTGGAAGGGTGGGATCCAGGGTTGCTTGGTGTCCTGACAACCCCCGATGGAAATCGTGAGGAACCGCAGGTACACCAGACAACGTAAGGGGTGGAGTGCAGCAGACAACAGCAGGGCAGCCATGCGCAGGTCATGGGGCAGCAGACACTACGTCCACTTCCAGGTTTCGGGAAGTCCCCCTGGTCCTCTCCCTGCATAGTGTCGCCCAGATACTCTAGATAGAGAGCCAGTAAGGTGAAGGTGGTCCTTGCCCCGGGGTCTCAGATCCGGGGGTTTGGGAAGGAACAGCAATGTGGGAGAGAGATGGCGTCCGGGCTTCAGGAGTTTGGGATCAGTCTGCTTGCCCACTGACTCAGCTGGAGAGAGTCTAATGAGTAAGGAAGCATAAATAAAGTCTACAAACAAAAAAAAAAAGATCCATATAAACCACATCATAAGGAACATTTTGGTTGAGATCATCACTGATTGGTTCATAGAATAATGTGAGGTTTGTAACACAAGAGCGACCTCTAGTAAGCCGTGTTGTGTCCTATCCAATAGCCCTTTACTATTGATAACTCCCAAAATATGTTCTTTCAGTATTCTTTCCATAATTTTACCCAAGATGGATGTCAAACTAATGGGTCTGTAGTTGTTTACCATCTGACCATTTCCCTTCTTAAATAAAAGGGTTACTATAGCTTCTTTCCAGTCGTTTGGCACTAGGCCAATGGACAGTGAAGCAGTGAATACAGCACACACCTGGCTCAAAAATTACATGTGCTATGTTTTTAATTGTTGCAGGATGAATACTATCCGCACCAGGTGCTTTATAGGGGTCTACCTTGTGCAGCTTTTTCATTATTTTGTCTGGTGCAAATGCCTTGTTATTTACATTTTGGGATGGATTCTGCTCCGAGTGTCTGAGCAATTTAAAGAGGCTGCAAAAAATTTGTTGAAGTGCACTGCTAGATCAGCAGGTTTATCTATTAATTTACCATTAATTTCTAAGGGTCCTATGACTGTCACCCTACCTTTTAAAGAGTTTATGTATCCATAAAATGCCCTAGGATTTGCTTTGTTACAGGCCAATGATAATTCAAACATTTGTTCACTTTTTTAATGGCTGACCTACGCCTTTTAAGATTTTTGTACTCTTCGTAACTGATTTCATTTGGGCTAGCCTTATACTTTCTATACCATCTGTTTTGCTTATCAACCGTTTTGGTCTACACTTGCTGTGTTGATTTTTTTTTCCTTTTAGAAACCCATTTGTTTTGTAATTCTATTAGCTTGCCTTTAAAGACTGACCACGTTTCAACTGATGATTTTTTGTAAAATTATTTTTTCCGTCCCATTTTGTGGTATCCTTAGCTGTAAAACTAGTCTTGCTAAAATCAAAGTAAACTGTATCACCTGATGTATCAAGTAACCTATAAAGAATGCTTACTTGCAGCATGCAGTGGTCACTATTACTTAATGCAGAGTTTTATTTAACTCTAAAAATTGATTAGCGTTTTGCTCATAAAAGTGCTAAAACATTGTGAAAATGCATAGCACCTGCCTCACTGTGTTTAGCAAACATAACACTTCTAGAAAACCTATATAAATACTTTCTGAACAGTTAGTATTGTCTCAAGAAAAAAAACTGCTAATCAATTATTTAAAACCCTGTAATGGTTCCATAACATTACAGTGTATCACACAATTTTTAATACTAGTTAAGACCAGATCCAATAGATTGCTTCCCCTGGTTAGTTCAGGCACCAATTGTTCTAATTCACATTCATTTACTATTTCCAGCAAATTAGTTCCCAAATGACTAGTTGAAGTTTTAGTGTCCCAGTTAATGATTTAATATTAAGTCACCAAGGACAATAACATCCTTGTCAGTTAGGCATCCATCATGAATCGTCTGTAGGAACTTAGAGTTATAATCGTGATTAGAATCCGGTGGCCTGTAACATGTTCCAATAATTAAGGGTTTGGGTTTACCTTCGAGCTCAGTCCAAATACATTCGATGTTAGCATCCTCCTCGTCATTTGATGTAGTGAGGAGTCTGCTTCCCAAGATGTTACTTATGCAGACTGCCACCCCTCCACTTCTCTTACCCTTACAATTAAGGTTATACAGTGTAAACCCTTCTAGCTGATATCCCCAATCATTTGAATCCTGCCACCACGTCTCTGTGACAGCAATTATATCAAACTGATGCTCCATTTGTTGTGCTGCGAGTAGGTCCATTTTATTGTTTAAACTCCTTGCATTTAATGACAAGATGTTTAAGTTTGACATATGAGCTCTAAAAGGTTTCATTACCCTAACAGGGTTAAAGAACCCTCATCCTCAATCCTAATGATCAATGTTATGGCTATTAACCAATCTTTGTATTTTTTTTTTTTTTTTTTTTCCTCCGCAGGCTCCACAGGGGCTATGATCCTTCCCTCAGAGGGGTTAATCCTCCTGCCCGACCCCCTGCTTGTCCACCCCTGAGGTTCCCCTGCAGATTCCCTCTCCGTGGCAGGGCCAGGTGGGAGGTACCGGTGTTCCCCCGCCATCCTGGTACATCAAAATCTGGTGGCGGGAGACAGACTCTCTGGTGCAATCGGGCCATCATGGGTCCTGTGGCGCCCTGGCAGTTTCCATTTTCTCCTGCACCCACACGCCCCGATGTGATGTATGTGTGTGGAGGCACGTGCACATGCGCTGATGGGCTCCCCACCCTGCCAGTCATACCAGGAACCACCTACGCCTGTCACCAGACCTCTATCCGGTGACGGCAGGACTACTGGTGAGTGATCCCCCCTTCCCGAGAGAGGAGAGCAAATGCTGTATCCTGCTCCCCCTCCCCCCCCATGGCTGGCACCGGTGACCGAGGTCGTTCCCAAACCTGGGTCACTGGCGTAGCAAGAGGTAAGGCGTCCAGTGCCTCAGCGCTACTGGGCCGGCTCCAATCTTTGTATTTTAAATGTATCACTGTGTATTAATTGTTCCTTTTTTAGTGCAACATTTAGAAAAAAATAATACCTTATGGCTTTAGCTATTACAATATGCGAGTACTATTGTACTTGTGGACTATTCTTCCCTGCAGTGTAGAAAATAAGTAATTCTGAAAGGGAACATAAATCTTGCTCTTTACATTTTTTAATATATAGTAATTGGAAACGTGGGCATGTGTGAAGTCTGCGTAATACCGTAGTGTGTTGTTTCATTTGTGATTTGAAACAGTCCTATTTTTTTCTTATACTCTAGAGGGTCACTTTTTCATGCTGCCTTTTTCCTAGCCAAATATTCATTTTTTTAATTATCAGTTACAGAACCCTGTGACGTCACCAGAATTAAAGCATATACCAATGCTTTCTCCCCCCCCCACCACCACCACCACCACCACACTACTTTCTGTTTTTCCTGGACCAGGTCCCTCAGCTAAGCTATTTTAGTGCCCTTGGAGTGAGCCTGGGTCGAAAGGATGCAGGGTCTGTGAACTGTCCTGGAGCCGTCATGGTGCACAGGAGTGAGCGTGTTTAGCCAATTGTCTGTTCCCGACCCTTGGTGTTATACTTCACCTGTACCACCATCCGTGGTCACCCAAGTGGCCGTAGCCCAGCAACACTAATCCTCCCTCCCAGGAAGAGGAGAGCGTCATGTGGGACACTCCCCCCCCCCCAGCCAGCCCTCCAACAATCCCGGCTCGCTTCCCAACTTGGGCTGATGGCGTCTCGAGCAGCAGCGCTACTGCTGTGCCGGCGGGCTGGTTGCACAGATGCTTTCTTTCCAGGACTTCTACTCAACTAATATTACCCAGGTTCTGTTACTAATAAGTAATTCAAAAGTGAGCACTGGCAGGGAAAATGGCAGCAATAACAAGGACTTTACATAAGGAAAAATGACTGCTTCGACACAAACAAACAAAACAATACACCAGGGGTATTAAGCAAACTACAGAAATGCCCACATTTCTAATTATATTAAAAAATTTAAACAAAGGGCTGTCCGACAACCCAGCTGCTGAGCATTATGCTGCAATGCAGACAACCCGTATTCGGGAGCACGTTCAGGTCGTTGTGTCGGAAGGCAGGCTAGATCGAGGAAGCTGCCACGTGGCAGTGTTCCTTGGTTGGGGAGGGGCAGTGGCGGTGAGCGCCACCGCCACAGCCCACAGCGTGCTGGGCCTTGGAGCTTGCTCCTGCTGCCGGGTCAGCTATACGCGTGCAAGGCCACAGGCTGATGACTGCACTCACACCACAGAAGTGGGAGGGACAAGAAAAATCCACATCTGTCTAATGACAGCATGAGCCTCTGGGACTCCCCTGGGTCCTAGAGCCTGCCACCAAGTATCCTAGTCCACATAGTGGAGGAGGCCTGAAGAGGTATATCCATGGAAATTATCCGAGTGGTCTTGGAGAAAAACCTGAATTAAAAAAAAAAAAGGCATAAACAACAGGACTTATGACCATTTAAGCACACCTTGTCAGTCAAAAAAGGATACTTTGACCACTACAAATTTGTCTAATTAAACTGAGTAATTAATGAAACCAAACATCCCTAACACAGAAGTTAATGGTTTTGCCGAAAAATTTAAAATAAAACGTTTTTGTAAAATCTCAGGGTTCTGTCCAGAAATACTCTGCCTGTGATTTTTGAAGCCCCTCCTGGACATGGCCCTGTGTCCCTAATGCACATAAATCTTTTATCTCAGTTTAAAGGAGAACTGTATTAAACCTACCAGCCAATATTTTCTGTAAAAGCTGTTACTCCAATACTGGTTCACACTGTTCCAACTTTACCGACCTTTAAACCCAACAGGCATTTCTGATTTGCACAATGGTAGTTAAGGACCTTTTATTTATTTATTTATTTTTAATTTTATTTCATTGAAATTTTCGGAATTACAATCCTTCAAGTTGAAGACTCCTTTGCAACGGCTCCACATCAATACAAAACAGAAACATTACTTAAAGACAATTTGTACATAGCTCACTAAGCAGAAACATTACATTAAGACACATTTTACATGGTTACACTGTACAGGATAATTTACATTGCTTGGTTAGTATCTCTAGGGTTGTTAAAGGACCCTGGGTCATCGAGGTGAAGTGGGACAGGTTACCGATTCACAGGCCTGCACCAAGCCTTGAGTTTGTGGTTTAAGTACCGTTAGGTTTGTTGGCCTAGGTTTGGAGTTATGGGAAGTGCTAGTTTTCTATCACATTCCAAATTAGGGAGCACTGTTGGTAACAGCCACATGTCTCAGAGTCAAGGAGAAGTCTCTTGATACCATTTTTAAATAGGCCAAGGCTAGGGGCTAGGGAGCTGGAGCAAGGAAGGTTATTAAGCCAGAGGGGAGCACGATAATGGAAAGACCTTTGCCCTAGTGTGGTCCTACAGTGGGGGACTAAGAGGGGGTGCTAGCCAGGTGCCTAGGGGTGCTCCTGTGAGGGGTTGGTTGGATGAGGGGGTGAAGGCCCATGGGTGCAAGATTCATTAGGATCTTTTTGGCTTGGAGGCAAGTGTGGTACTTTAGTCTCCCTTCAAAGGTCAGCCAGTCTGCTCGCTTACAGAGCTCACACGTATGGGTTAATCTACCACTGCTTGTGACCAGTCGGCAGGCTTTGTTGAGGGCTAGATTGATGCTGTTAAGGGCTGTGTGGTCAGCCGTGCCATCAATTATTATCCCATAATCGACCACAGATAGGAGTGAGCAGGTTACAGCCAGTCGTGGGGCCTGGGGGGCAGTGTCTGTGTCTGTATAGAATCCCAAGCCAGGTGTTTGCAGAGGAGGAGAGGTGCTTAATGTGTACGTGGTAGGTGAGGGATGTGTCCAGTGTGATGCCTAGATATTTAAAGTTTGGGACCTGTTCAATATGGATGCCCCGAGAATTTGAGATAGATAGCAGGGCATTACTGTTGGGGTTTTGGCAGTGAGCAAAGAACATAGATTTAGTCTTGTTGTAGTTTAGTATTAATCGATGATCGGTGAACCAGGATTCTAGTTCTCTAAAGCAGCCTTGCACGGTATTTTGAAGAGAGTTTGGATTGTTGTGTTTCCAGTACATTACGGCATCGTCTGCATACAGCAATAGCTTACCACTGCAGGCCTGTGGGAGGGAGTTTAGAAAGAGAGTGAATAGTAGAGGGCCTAAAATCGACCCTTGAGGGACACCCGCAAGAACTGGTTGCTTGGTGGAGAGGGTGGTGTTAATTGCGACTTGTGGTGTCCGGTCAGTCAGACAGTTTTTGAACCAGGAGATTGCTTCAGGGGAGAGATGGAGGGAGGGGAGAGAGTAGATAAGTAGTGCGTGACTGACAGTGTCAAACACTTTGGTCAAATCAACAAAGATTGCTCCTGCTAATGACCCCTGTTCCAAAGCCTCATGTATGTACAGTAAGAGGTAAATTCGAGAAGGGCAGTGGTAGTGCTGTGTCCTGCTCTGAACCCGTGCTGTTCGTGGCAAAGCAGATTGTGTTTGGCCAGGTATTCGGTGAGCTGGTCTGACACAATTCTTTTGAGCGCTTGGGGTGGGGGGATAGTGATGGGCCTACAGTTACCAGGGTCGGGATCATCCTTTTTTAGGATTGGCATGATAATTCCCCTTTTCCAGAGCATAGGAAATTGACCAAGGCGCAGGGAGCAGTTTAATATTTTGGTGAGGTGAGGCAGGGTCCCGTCAAGAGTTAGACGGAGAATTTTAAGGTCCAGGGAGTCACTACTGAACCGTGAGTTGTGCAAGGCTTTGGATAGGTAGTGTTTAGCCTCGCTGCAGGAGACGATTCTTAGCCGGAAGGGAGGGAGTGTAATAGTAGCGAAGGTGATAGAGGGGTCATTGGGGATAGGGTCAAAGAAGTTTTGCGGTAGGATGTGGCTAAGATCGGAGAAGTTGTTGTTCAGGACATTAGATATGGTGGTAGGGTCCTGGGAGAGGGCTTCATGGACAAGAATTTGAGATGGGGTAGGGGAAACTGTTTTCCCACAGAGTTCCTTGACATTGCTCCAGAAGTTATTCCCAGAGCCCCATGAGGAAGTGAGTGCTTGCTTATAGTAGTTAGACTTAGCTAGCCGAATAGCCCAGGTGCACTTGTTTCTTTTAGACTGAGTGATGCTGTTTATGTCCCTCGTTAAGCCATCATACTGCTGTCACAATGCATCAGTACTCTATAATAGAACTCTGTGACTGAAAGTGACATACGTAACTACATCACACAGTTCTAAAATGATACTTACTTACTACTGACATGTAACTCAGAAACACCCACTGAGTTAACTAAAAGGCCAATAAAGGTGGAATAAATGGAACCTTTAAGACATGCTTCTACAGGACAAAATGACTTACAAGTTCAACACAGTTTCCCTTTAAGTGGGAGTGTTACATCAGAGTTATCCAGAGAGCCTGTGAAAAATTCCTTAATAATTTCAGAAACCTGCATCACCAGACATGCATTCCTATGCCAACGAAAACATTTTACTAAAATCCAAGCATCAGAAATCGAATAGTGAAGATAGGGAATAAGCAGGGGGTTTGTGAATTAGAGAGCTGATTGTTTTTTAGATTGTTTTCCCACAGAACTAAATTAGCTCAGAGTTCAGCATAAACTGGTGTGCATCTTATGCTCATCAACTTTAGCCCAACATGAGATGGAGAGATTGCCTTTCTTGAACCAGCCACAGATGCAAGGCACCCCCCTTTGTAAGAAATGTTTTAGTGATGGACTCTGAAGAAGTTTCAGAATTAAGTATGATGTTCTTATCTTCATGAACCATGCATATGCGTTAAAAGAAAGGGGTGTTCAAGTATCTTCACTTATCACTGTCCCCAGAGAGCCTGTGAATAGCTCCTCAACAGCCTCGGCAATTTTCATCACCAGACATGTACATTATTCCCAATGAAAACAGTTACATGACTAGGGTTGGCCACGTTTCCTAGCAAAGGTATTCAGGACAGCACACTCCATAAAATAAGCCATAATTAATCCACTGATCAACAGTGTGGTCTTGCTAGTAACTTGGTGAAACTGGGAACATTTTTGCTTGCCACTTGTACATCAGGAAAAGCCATTTTAACTTTATTTTTATTCTTTTATAGTAAAAGATACACAGAACAGATTGTCCTTACATGGAACATGAAACATTTGTTACATAGTATAGTATGATGATAACTACAGTCCGTAGCATCCCATGCAATGATATCGTCATGGGGGGGGGGAGCGACTACAGTATACTCAGTAAAAATAATCCCACAAGGCTGTGGATGACCAGCCCAAGATGCATGACAAATATAGAAAATAATTATCCCACAAAACAAGTGAATGCCCTGTCCTCAAACAAGTAAGGACAATGGTGTCATGACAGTTCAGCATCAACAGTCCATCCTCAAGGAGAGTGGTCTCAGCTGTCTCCCCAGGTCACATAGAAGTGTCAGCAGCTCAGGTAGCACACTCGCCTCTGAGGCCAGGAGATCAGAGGGCTGTGGGTTCAGCTTCCACATCTGGCACTTGGGTTAATATCCCAGTACTGACACTGTAATGCAGCATGAGAGGGGTGCTGCACTTCTGAGGTGCCGTCTTTCAGATGAGACGTTAAACCAAGGTCCCATCTGCCTGGATTAGTGGTAGTTCAGGTGGATGTTAAAGATCCTGCGATGGCCGGCCCGGTGGCGCTGAGGGTTGAGGCGCTGGACGCCACACCTCGCACCACGCCGGCGACCCGGGTTCGTGAGCGGACTCAGGTCATCGGTCGGTCAGCCAGGAGGAGACAGGCTGGAGCATCAGACGACAGCTCGCCTTCTCCGGGGAGGGATCAGGCCGATGCCCGCCACTTGCATGACCCCGAGCGGAGGCTCGGGGAACTACAAGCCCCATTAGGGGATGGGATGTGGCCATTGAGCAGCTTGGACGTCGACGCTCGCGTCATGACGTCGGGGGAAGTCACTTGCTGCTCAGGGAGGGAGAAAACAGAAAAAGCCTGCCTCAGCCGGAAAGATGGGAGGACCGAGGCTGTGCCCGCGATTTGCCTGTGCCCGCCCAGCAGACCTCAAGACCGACAAATGTAAGGTATGGGGTGTCTGACCCCCTCTCCTCGTCCAGGAGGTGGGGGTAATCCGTGCCTCCATGGGGGCTAGAGGTCTGCTTGGGTGCAATGGGATGTCCGTTTGTCCCCCTGAAGAGTCGGAGGTGGCAGGCTAGGGGAAGGAGATAAAAACTATGGGGGGGGGTGAGATCCCATGGCACTTATCGAAAAGAGTAGGGGAATTTCCCGGACGTCCTGGCCAAATTTCCCTCGTTCACTAAAAATACCACCAACAGCTTAATCTGATTCAAGGTCAGTTGGCATTCATCTGTATCCCTCTCCCCCGGTCGTGCCTGAAAATAGGCAGGATTTGTCTAGTGCACTTACCCAGGCAACAAAAATTAAATAAATAAACATACATCGAGGTCCCACCCTGAACACCCAGTCAGAACCAAAAAAAGAGGATAAATAGGTCCTCATTAAGTAAAATATAAAATGCCCTAAGGTAACGGGGAAAGAAGTAACAAGGAAAAAAGGTAACACTGCATAGATATTAAAAAAAGAAAATAGCAATAAGTACCTCAACAGAAGGCTCAAGAATGCCATACACCCAACAAGTAATATAAATGGCAGAGATCAAGGAGTATTAACCCTCCCTCTAGCCCTTAATATTGGGGCCAAGGCTGAAAGAGTCCCAATACAAAGAATCAAGTCTCCAGCTCCCCAGCTTCATCGTCAACATCTGCACGATCTCTACAAGGTTTCTGAACCTTTTGAGCCCAACACCTAGCATCTGCAGGATCTATGAAAAGGTAAATCTTCCCTTGATGTAATATTTTGAGTTTAGCTGGGAAAACTATAGAAGCACAAATCCCTGCTTCCTGAAGCACTGTGCGAACCGATTTAAACTTTTTTTTTTCTTGCTATTTTTCCTCTGGGAGCTTCAGCTGACCTACCTCCAATCCGACCAGACCTGTGATCCACCAGTCAGACCCCCATTTAGGCATGGCTCTATACCCTAGGCAGGGTTCGGGTGAGCGGGAAACTCCAGTCTTCCTTGTTCGAGTCGGGTACCCATTGTGGCCTTGTGGGTTGATCAGTGAGGGGCATCTCCACCGTCGGTGGTGGTGCTTTGACAGGTTCCCGATTTTCTCCCCGTAATCACCCCCTGGAAGCGTGGCTGTGCTGTGATGTCAAGGTGTACACCAACATCTTGCAACGCCCCCCCCCCCAAACTGTAAGGCTCAGAGTTGCTGCTCCTCTGGACTCCACCAGAGGCCATGCAAGCATTGGGCCATCATCCCCCTTGCTGGACAGATTAACTATTCCTCGATGCTCAAGTCTCCCCTCCCTGGTTGGCTCTCCAGCTTCCTGGGCTGGATTTCCTGAACCCGGGTCGTTGGCGTTATGGCAGTGGCGCTACTGCTGTGCCAGCAGGCCGGCTCAATTAAACTTTTTCTGCCGCTGTCTTGTGGTATAGCTGATATCGGGGTGGAGAGAGAAGATAGAGGTTCCATTCAGTAGCATCGGTCTCTTCAGTGGCAGGTTCCAGTCCCATTCCCAAATACCTGCCATCACAAGCAGTATGTTTGTATCTAGTTACCGGCCCGGGGTTACTCTAAGTTTTGCAGCTGCAATGATTCTGAAGTGTCCCCAAGTCCCAAGGCTTCTGGTAGCCATTCTGAAAGAAATAAAAGGAGGGGACCCACATCTGCTTCTTTCGATACTCCCAGCAGACGAACATTATGGCTCCAGACCTGGTTTTCGAGCATTTCCAAGCGACAGCAGTGGTATTGGGTCTCCTTAGCTGTTGCCACTGTAACATGCTGTGCAGTTTCAGCTAGTCTCCGAACGTCCTACGACTCCATCTGAAGAGCGGAAACCACTGCCTCCACAGTGCCCAAGTGACCAGTTAAGGTGTCCAACTTGTTAACAGTTATAACTGTTTGGAAGAGTTAGTGCATTTTGGTACCCAAAGTTTGTAAAGCTTCCTCCCCCAGCTGCGGGGTAGTTGCAAGGTTGGCCCTGCCGTCGACTTGTTGGGGCCAGAGGTACTAGGCTCTTTCCCTCCGGGCCGATTTCTCCGAGTTTTCCCCATGATACTCTCAAGGGCTGGAAGAGTGGAATCAGTTAAAATAACTGGTTTACTGGCACCAAAAATAACAATAAAAATGAAGTAAGATAGGTCTTGATGTACGGAGCCCTAGTGGAAAGCGGCCATCTTTGTCAGGCTCCATGGAACCTCCCAGGAAAAGCCATTTTTAAGTGATTTACACTTCTGCAAACATGCCTAAACTGTTGGATATTCAACCAAAAAGCAATATTCTAACTTTAAAACCATATAAACTCAAAAATATTTAAATACAGTTTGACAGAGCTGGCCTAATTGTGAGGTTACAGTATTCTGCACTGCAGGAAGGGACATCAAGTCTCGAAAGCAAACTCAGGATTTCCAGAAGAGGTTAGCACACATCACAAAGATCACACACACAACCCCGGAGGGATCATCGCAGATTGCAGAAACACACAAAATTACAACAGAAGAAGACCAATGGTCCATCCAGTCTGCCTGCAGTTCTCTATCAAACCCTGTACCGACTGTTCATACAGGGTAATAGCACTCCCTATCCACCCCATGTTCCCCTCTCTATGACTACCACCCTGAGTAACTATTACACCCTCAACTCTGTCCCAGTCATGCTTGAAACCATTTATGGTTTTGGAACCCATCACCTCACCTGGCAGACTGTTTCACAGTTCCACCACCCTTTCTGTAAAATAGAGCTTACTCATATCCCTCTTGGCCCCGTATCCTTGCTATTCATGCTAATTAGTTCCTCACTGTTCACCATGTTTATTCCTTTCCATAACTTGAAGGTCTCTATCATATCACCCCGCTTTCAGCTGGTCTCCTGTGAGTACATGTTCAGGGCCTTGAGCCAATCCTTGTAAGATCTGTCTGGCCCTGAATCATCCTGCTCACTCTTCGCTGCACCCTTTCCAGCCTGTCATTATCTATCCTGAGGTGAGGACTCCAGAACTGGACACAATACTCCCAGTGCGGCCTCACCAATGATCTATAAAGAGGTAGTAATAATTCTGTGATACCTCTTTTCTTCTGTCAATACCCCTTCCAATACATCCCAGCATCCTATCTGCCTTACTATAGGCCTTGGTGCACTGGCTTGATTGTTTAACGGAGTCATGATGATGATTCCTAGGTCCTCATCTGTAGTGCTCAGCTCTACCCCCACCCAGCACTCTGTCCTGGGGTTCTTGTTCCCTAGGTGTACCACCTTGCACTTTTTGGCACTGAATTTCAACTGCCAAAACTCAAGACTATCTCTCTAGCCTTTGCTGGTCCCTCTGCATTTCCCCAATTCCTGTGGCACTATCTACCCTCCTGCACAGCTTAGTGTCATCTGCAAAGAGACACAACTTGCCCTGGGTTCCTCCTCCAATGTCGCTGATGAACACACTGAAGAGGGGAGGACCCAGGATCGATCCCTGTGGCACCCCACTCATGACCTCCCTCTCTTCTTCTTCTTTTTTTTTTTTTTTTAATTTTCATGTCCAGCTTCCTACTCTTTCGGAGCTTGTCTGCCCGACACAACCCATGCCCAGGCTTACCCCCCCGGGTGGGACCGCCAAGGGGGCTTCCCCACCCCGGACATTATAGGCAAGCCCCAGATTACACCCCTCGGGTCGGGGCCACGAGAGCGGGCCCTCCCCCGGCAGGCATCAGTGGCAGTGGGCAGCAGAGCAAGAGGAATCGTCATGCTGGAAGCCGGCATTTTTGTGAGTTTTTCTGGAGGCGGGGACATGCAGTGATGTCTAGTGTCCTCCCTGCCTCCCTGAACATTCAGGCGCCGGTCGCTGGGGTACCCCCGGCTTCTGCCATGGGTCCATCAAGCGGACACACTCCTTCCTCCCGGAGAAGGAGAGCAGTCCTCTGACACTCCATCCTTCTCCTCCGATGCCCCGGGTCCGCTCTCGAACCAGGTCGCCAGCGTCGAAGCGGAAACTAACTACTGCACTGACGGGCCGCGACCTCCTCTCTTCTGATCTGACACCATTAATCACAACCCTCTGCTGCCTCCTTCAACCAATTTCCTACCCATTTTCTATCTCCTCAAGATCCTCCATATTCTTCAGCAGTCTTCTGTGAGGCACAGTGAAAGCCTTGCTGGAAGTCGGGGGGCAGAAACAAATTCAGTCTGCCCCTATCAATAACCTCATCACCCAGTCAAAGAAAACTATCAAGCTGGTCTTATAAGACCTCTCTGCCACAAACTCAGCTGTTTACTATCCTGGAAATCAATGCTCTGCAAGTAGTCCACGAGGCCCACTTTCACCAGCCACTCCATCAGTTTACCACGACAGAGGTAAGACCGACAGACCTGTAGTTCCCCACTTGCTCTTTGTCCCCCAACCCCTTATGGAGCGGAACTACACCTACTACACTCTAGTGTTTCTGAACTACTCCCATCTTAATGAGCTGTTAAACAGCCCTACCAGGGGTTCAGCCAGTTCTGGTGTCAGTTCCTGGAGTACCCTTGGATACATCCCATCAGGCCCTGGGGCCTTATCTATCTTTAGGCCTGCTAGCCCCAGACTTTTTGCTGGTAAATACTGTCTGTCTCATCTCTGGGACCCCCTTTATAGTCATCTTGATGCCACTCTGGCAGGGGCCCACGGTCTTCGTTGTGAAAACAGAGCAAAAGTAATCATTAAGGATAGCTACCTTTTGCATGTTTTCCTCCAGTACCCTATCTCCCTCAGACAGCCTAACAATTCCCCCCCTTTCTTTTTTTTTCACTAATATAACTGAAGAATTGCTTTTTCCTGCCCTTGACCCCCTCAGCAATACACGTGTCAGTGTCTGCTTTTGCCTCCCTAACTGCCCTCTTTTCTTCCTTGGTTTTCAGTTGGTATTATTCCCACCCCCATTTCCCTGTACCTGGTAGAGAGTTTTTTTTTTTTGAGGCTGGGGAGAGGCCCTGCTTCCTGACATTTCTGAAAACCATATTGGTTCCTTGTGCCTGTTTCTTTTGGTTACTGTTTTCATGCATAACTTAGATGCCTCGAGAACTGCCCTCTTAATTTTGCCCCATTTCTCCTCCACATCTCCGATGTTGTCTACCCTGATTAACTAGACCCACACCAACTCCCTCATCTCCTTGAAATCCACCCTTCTAAAATCAAGGACCTCAGCCTTCAGTTGGGGCTTTCCGGTCCCAAGGGCCACCTCAAACTAAACAGGGTTACAGTCACTGGAACCTAGTGACTCCCTACTCGCACACCTCCTACCACCTATGAGCTCGTGAGAACCAGTTCAAGAACGACAGCCTGTCTGGTGGGTTCCATAACCGGCTGCACCAGCAGACAGTCCTGGAATGTATCCAGCTGGGCCTGGCTTCCAGTGCTCCTGGAAGCTGGAACATCCCAGTCAATATCCATCAGGTTCAGACTGCCCGCCACCACTACCTCCCCCTTTGCCACTCACTCCCCTTCCCAGTTCTTCACCAAACTCCCTATCCCTCTCTTCCAGTTGTCCTTGCTGTCTATAGATCACCCTAACTGTAGTTTCTTGCCTGAGGCTGCCATGAGATGCACCCACAAAGACTCTGTCTTCCCATTACTTCCCCTGATGTATCCATCTTCCATAGCCCCCATGCCCTCCCTGACACACAGACTACCCCCTTCCCTTTTCCTCTATCCTTCCTAAACATTGTCTAACCAGGACTGTCAGGTTCCAGTCATTATTTTCTGAGGCCCAAGTTTCTGTGATGGCTACAAGGTCACCATCATTATATGGAGCTTACTGATTTTATCACCCAGACTCCTGGCGTTAAGACAGATCCCCTTCCATCTAACTCCTGATTACCTTTTGCTATTTGTCTTTCTCCCTCATGCTTCCCTAATCTCCTTAACCTCTTGTTTTTCATGCTGACTGCAGGCTTTGGAGCCCTCCTTCCTCGGTCGCTTCCCCTAGCTCAGTTTGATTCTCAGCCTTATTTTTGCCTATCATGCTGCTACAAACCCCCAGATTAGGGGAATACTAGCTAGACTGCCTTTCCTCTCTCCTATCACCATGGTTCCCCTAGCCTCAGTCTCCCCGCAGTCAGTTTATCTGTCCAATGAAGATGTCAAACTTCTGCCCCGGTGCAGTGGCCCCCCTCTCCTGTCAGGTAAAGACTGTCACCCTTCAATGAAGAGCCTCCTGTTCCAGAAGTCCCCCCAGTCCCCCACAAAGTGATACCCCATCTCCTGACACCATCCCTTTACCACCCATCAAACTCCTCATTCTCATCCCTTCTTTTTCTATTCACACCCCCCACTCCACACAGGGAGGACCTCAGAAAAGGCCAGGCCGAGTGTGCCTTCAATCTGTCCCCCAGTCTGCGAGAGTTATGCTTTGCTGTCTCCACAGGCTGGTTCGCCATATCGTTAGTACCCAAGTGCACCAGCACCCTCAGCTCCTCCCCACTCCACCATCCTCCTTATCCTATCTATATCACAGATGCACCAGGAAGGCACCTGACCATCCCCTGCCCTCCCACCATCATCTCTACCCACCTAATCACTGAGTCTCCAACCACTAAGACTCTCCTCGCTGACTTCCTCCTGCTTGTTCCCCCCAGGTACCACCAAGTCTTCCTACCCATTACGCCTGACTGACTCAGATTCTCCAGAGCAGTGTCAGGTATACGAGTCTCCTCCAACATTGCAAAGTGATTTGCTGTCTGGGTGACGTAGGGCTGCTCAACCTTTTTGTGGCTACTCCTGCTGCCCTTCCTCCTCCTTACCACTCTCCACCCCGGGCCTGTGGGGGTATGAGGCAGGGGCTCCAGTTGAGCCAGTGATGCAGTTGAGGTATCTCTTTCTCTTGCTGCTACCAGCTGAGCATGGAGCTCTGCAAAGGTCCTGCAGATGGAGCAGTACCCCTCCTCCAGAACGTAATCCCGGAGAAGAGGACCCACAGTCACCAAAACGGACTAGCTCACCGCTGTATCTCATCTCCACATTGAACCTATGATAACGACCTGTATTCCCTTAACTGCCTAGTGTCTTTGCACTAGAACAAGGCTTACTTCCTTTCCTGCCTTACTACTTGGTTGTTCTTCCTAGATTACTACTTAACTTAGCACCACTATCCAATGTAAATAACTTTGGGTAAGGAGGCTACCTATCACAAGCTTATTGTCTCTCAATACTATGTACCTAGCAGAGCCCCTGTAGTCTTACCCTATATAGTTATTTGGCCAAGGATCCTAACTTGTTTCAGCAGATACAACACCATAATCTTACGGCATTTATTACACTACAGTGTCATATACTAAATGTAACTTACCTAGCTGATTAATATTAGTTGGTACTTGGGTGTACCCAAGATAGACAGTTGTCAGGTTCCCTTTTTCTTCAAGATTGCTAGCTACAGCACTCGAGGCTTATCTGATCTTGCAGGGGCAAAGTTGCCTGTGGACCATCTGCAGACAACCTGTAATGTCACAGAGATAGATGCCCCACTCCTGTTCTGTGTCACTCATGCAATGGGAGACAAGTATGATGGGACAAGCTGACAGCAAAAGCTAACTAAAGTGAAGTAAAAATGAAGACAACTGCTTCTCTTCTGCCTAAGTCGCACACCCCAGTTAACAGTTATCCCCCAAAAAATTGCAGGGGCGATTTTCAAGTGCCTTCCCCCAACTCAGACCAGAACACTGCTAAGCACTGTGCCTTTTATACCTTGACTGGGTGTCTTTCGGGGCACACTCCGGAGACTGAGGTGTTTCCCCTATTTGCACTCACCTCTCTGGGTTGAAGGCAGAGGTTGCTGGACCCTGGGCTGAACTGGTAATGGTGCAGAGAACCTTCTGCTCCATCCAGGGGTCACTAAGTCTGCCACCGCTCCCCCAGAGGATGCCTGGGCAGAGGCAGAGCAGCTGGACTTTGGTGTGCTCCAGCACAATGGTGATGGCAGGAAGGGAACACATTCCTCAGCCTGTACCACTGCACAATTCCTTCCCCATACTGGCAGGACAGGGCAAGTGGGAGGAGGCACCAGCAGCAGTGGGAAGGGAGGAAGTGGGGGTCCTCAGAAGGGGAGCCCCAAGGAGGAGGGAAGAGGCCCCCAGCGAAGGAAGATGCAGCTGCTGGTGGGGGGACTCTATCATCAGGCAGACAGACTTGTTGGAGGGGGGGAGAAGGTAGGAGGAAGAAAGAGAGGGCTGAAGTGCCTCCCTGGTGCTTCAGCTTAGAGGGATGGAGTGCAGATCCAGAAGATTGCTGTGGCAGGAGATGGGAAGAAGCTAGATGTCATTATCCACCTATGGATAAATGACCTGTTAAGGGGTAGAGTAGTGGTAGTGCAGGTTAATTTCAGGTAGCTGGGGAGGGGCCTGAAGCAGGTAGCACACACGGTGATGTTTGCCGAGGTATTACCTGTGTATGACTGAGGAGAGGAAAGGGCACTCTGCACCACTTTTTTTTTTTTTAATAGTTTATGCGTTTTTGGCCCTGTTTTCGCCCTTGCTGCAACCTGGTCGCACGCACGCAGTGGCTCCGAGGCACCCTCCCAGTACATTTGCCACCCCCACTCGCCTGCGCTGCTCATCCGCCCGCCAGCTGAGGGCTGCGAAACTCGTGGGGGGGGGGCAACGGAGATCCTCCCCAGAAGAGGAGAGCTGTCATTTTGGCTGCTCAGTCCTGATCCATCCCCCCCCCACCCCGTCGACCCCTGATGACCCAGTCCCATTCCCAAACCCGGGTCACTGGCACAGCACTAGGTGTAGCGTCTAGTGCCTCAATTCTCAGCGCCACCGGGCTGGCAGCACCACGGCTTTTAACAACTGGTTGAAGGCATGATGCATGGAGGAGGGCTACGGCTACACTGGGGACTGGGGAACGGCCTGGGAGGCTACGGACCTCCATATGGGAGACAGCCTGCATTCTTCCAGGAGGGGAACCACGGTCCTTAGTGGGAGGTTCAAATGCTACATGGATGAGCATTTAAACTAGCCAGTAGGGAGACTGTAATACCAAAAGAGACAAAGACTGCCCCTCCCCAGATGATGAAGTAACAAGGAGAGAGGGCCAAGGGGAGGAAGCTCCCACAAGGCAGATGCACAACAAGACAGGGATGGGGACAAAGCGGAGGACAAGGAGGGTATAAATCAAGATAGCAAGAAGAGAGGAGCAAAGCAGACAGGTGATGGAGATGTAACAAGGGAAGTGCAGGGTCAGAGGGAGCTTCAGCAAATGTTACAAGTGAGCGGGAAGCAGGGAGGCAGGGTAAGGTATGGGCAGCATGTGCATCAATGCCCCCTAAAGAAGGCGGGGATAGCCAAAGCGCAGGGGCAGAGCAGTACTTTGGTCTGTTTAAACTGTTTTGTCAAATAACAGCATCAATTTCAACTTGAATTTAGCTGCTGTTTGCTTTCATTGGACTTCTATTGGATTCTTTTCCTGAGTTTTGTGCAACACTATTTAGGACTTTGGAATTTTGTGTTGGAAGGCTGGCTGCCCTTTTGTGTGAGCACTACTCTGACCTGGTAAGTCGTGGCAGTTAAAACTTTTTTGGATTTTCCATCAATGAAAGGAGTCTAGGAATAAAACTGCAGACCTAGAGGCCATTGTGGAGAAGGTCAGCCTGGATTTGGTGGCCATACTGAAGTCATGGTGCACTGACAGCCATGACTGGGATGCAGCCATAGCAGGCTATCTCCAGTCCAGGAGAGACAGGGAGGGGAGATGGGGTTGTACTATATGTGAGGGAGGGAATAAAGACTATTAAACTGCAGGAGTATCCAGAGGCAAATGGAGGTCTGGACGAGCTGTGGGTTACCCTGGAGACAGGCACCGGCATCCATACAGGGGTAGTGATATGCAGATCTCCAGCACAGAGAGAGGAGCTGGATAAGGCACTTGGGGGGAAGGGAGACATCATTATGATGGCAAATAAGTGGGAGGTGCCATTAGTTGGTGACCTTAATCTGCCAGATGTGGACTGGAGCCTTCTAGCTGCCACTTCGGCAAGGAGCAAGGCCATCCTTGACTCCCTACAAGGGGCCTTTCTCAGGCAGCTAGTCAACAAACCCAGTAGGGATGGGGCAACGTTGAACCTGGTGCTAACACACTGGGACAGCACTGCAAACATCACAGCTGGTAGTCCCCTAGGTACCAGTAATCACCATATAGTTTGTTTACATTAAGACAGGAGCAGAGGCAAACCACATGAGGATGAAAAGTACTGGACTTTAGAAGGGAAACTGCAGGGGGGAGGGAATGCCAGGAAGGGATTGGGGAACAGTGGAGAAAACAAGGGAGGGCATAATTAAGGCAATCAGCCTCTGCAGAAAGGAAGTGAGTAAAAGGAAAAAGAGACTGTTACGGTACTCCAGGGAGTGGCCATGGTGGTGAAGAGAAAAAAAAGTGTGACATCCAGGAAGTATGAGGAAACACAGAGGGAGGAAGATAGGGAGGTGCACTAGGTAGAACAGAGGAAAGCAGGTAAGGAGCAAAGGTGCAGACGGATGAAAGGACAGCCAAGGGAGTAGCAAATGGGGTAAGTTCTTCTTCAGGTAAATAAGTGAGAAGAGGAAAACAAGGGGAGGGATAGTAAGGGTAAGGAAGCTGGCAGTGGGAGACTGTGCAGAAGAAGACTAAGAAAATGCAGACAACCTGAACAGGTACTTCTGTTCAGTCTTCACAGTTACGGGAGGGGGGCATGGACCACCAGTGATCAGCAGGAACAAAAGAGGCAAAGGAGGCAGACTTAAGTCCATTTTCAGAGGAAACAGTCCTGAAACGACTTGCAATATTGAGTGGATAAGGCTATGGGACCGAAAGGAATACACCCAAGAGTACTGAAAGAACTCAGGGAGGTGCTGGCTAACCTAATGGCCTTATTCAACAGCTCACTGGAATCAGGCATGGGTCATCCTGAAGACAGGTGCTCAGGTGGCAATCCATACAGGAGTTGCATACAGACCTCCAGCACAAAGAAATGAGTGGGATAAGGCACTTGGGGAGGACATAATCAGGATGGCAAATAAGGGGGAGGTGCTGCTAGCTGGTGACCTGACTGCCAGATGTGGATTGGAGCCTTCCAGCTACAGCTTCGGCAAAAAGCAGGTCCATACCTGACTCCCTACAAGGAGCCTTTATCAGGCAGCTAGTCAACAAATCCACTAGGGATGGGGCAGTGCTGGACCTGGTGCTTACAAACAGGATATGCTCCCTAAGGAAGACCCGGATTGGGGTCGAAGCGCGAGAGCTTTGGTTTGTGTTTGGCGTCCTGCTGAATAAAATAGCACTTTGGGCTACCTAAAAAACGAACTCTCGATTGCAAATGTTTTTCTTTTTTTGTGCAAAGTAAGCTGGCAGCTTTTCATTTTTGTACCGCATCTCCAGTGCACACTTTATCTCTTGAACAATGCTTACAAACAGGGACAACACTGCAGACGTCACAGTGGGCTGTCCCCTAGGTACCAGGGATCACTGTACAGTGTGGTTTAACATTAAGAAAGGAGCAGAGGCAAACCACACGAAGACAAGGGTTCCTGGACTTTAGGAGGATGGATTTTAAGGAAATGGAAACTGCCTACCTAGCCGGGGGGAGAATGCCAGGGAGAAGCAGAGAAATAGTGGAAAAAGACGAGAGCATAATTAACACAATTAGCCTCTGCGTGGAGGACGTGAGTAGAAAGGAAAAAAGAGACCATTATGGTACTCTAGGAAAGTGACCACGGTGGTGAAGGAAAAAGGGTGGTGCCCATGTAACCCCTAAATACAGGTTACTCACCTGTAACAGGAGTTCTAGGAATGGTATATGTTGTTCATCCACACTTTCTGGCAGGTATCCTTGCAGCTTTAAATCTTGCCGGAAGGTTTTCAAGCTGGCTCCTCCCACCCACCCGGGTGGTAAAACTCTCGGCTCCGCCCCATGATGCCAGATCTGACCCGCTGGAAGCTCAGGTTGTGCGTCGAAGCCAGGGAGATCGGGTGGGTGGTGTGGATGAACAACATATACCATTCCTAGAACTCCTGTTACAGGTGAGTAACCTGTATTTCTAGGGACATGGATATGTTGTTCATCCACACTTTCTGGCAGACTCCTAGTAGTTCTCCGGGAGGAGGGAGGCAAGGCGCACACCCCTACTTAGGAATAGAGACTGGAGAACAGGGCCCCAAAACCAGCATCCCTGCGTGACTCAAGGTCGATGTGGTAGTGGTTTGTAAGTATGTGCCGACTTCCAGGTAGCAGCCCTGCAGATATCCTGGATAGGGACGTCCCTGGAAGCAGCTACCGATGCAGCGGTATGGCGGGTAGAATGAGCTCTTATCCCTCTGGGAGTCTCCATGCCCGCCAACCTATGAGATCTATGCAGGGTGACCCACCTGCTTATCGTCCACTTGGCTGCAGGTCTGCCAGGTGCGGCTTCAGCATAGGTGACAAACAGCTGGCGAACCTCTCCCCGAACTTCAGCCGTCCGCTCCTTATAATAAGCGAGCGCTCTTCTAGGGTCCAGAGTATGGAGCCTATATTCGGCCTCCAAGGTGTGACTGGGGTAGAACATCGGCAGAGTCAACACCTGGTTAAGGTGAAACTCCGACACCACCTTTGGAAGGAATTTCGGGTGGGGCGCAGGACAACCTTGTCCCTGTGGAAGACCAGGTAAGGAGACTCGATGGAAAGCGCCTGGAGCTCTCCTATCCTTCTGGCTGATGTGATAGCCACCAAGAAGGCGATCTTCCACGACAGGTGAGAGATGTCACACCTGTGCATTGGTTCAAATGGCTTGCCCATGAGCTTTGCCAATACCAGCAGTAGATCCCACGGAGGTGGAGGTTCTCGCACCAGAGGAGAAATGTGATCAAGGCCTTTGAAAAAGCGCCAGACCACCTTCTCCTGCGCCACTGACTGCTTCCCAGCCCGCACCCGGTAAGCAGAGATGGCTGCCAGGTGCACCTTTAGGGTCGTCGACCTAAGCCCTTGCTGAGAAAGGGACCACAGGTAGTCCAAGATGCTTGCCAAGGAACAGGAGGAAGGGTCCAGGCCCTTGCCCTGACACCAAATGGAGAATCTCTTCCATTTGAAGGCATAGCATTTTCTGGTCGACTCCTTACGGGACGCCTCAACTACATTGAGGACCTCGTCGGAAAGACCCAAGGCCTGGAACTCTAGCCGCTCAGGAACCAGGTCATCAGGTGCAGGGATTGAAGGTCTGGATGGAACACCTTCCCCTGATTGACTGATAACAGGTCCGGGCGAGCTGGAAGCTGCTCTCGGAGCCTGGAGCTGAGGCTGAGGAGATCTGGATACCAGCATTGGGGCCAGTCTGGGGCTACCAGAATCACCTCGCCTTGTCCCTCCTTGCCTTGAGAAGCACCTTGTGGATCAAGGGAAATGGGAAAGGCATAGAAGAGCCTAGGGTCACACGGCCTCGGAAGGCATCCCCTGCAGTGAGCCTTGCTGAGGGCGGGCATAAACGGTCTCAGCTCGCATTCTCCTGGAGGCAAACAGGTCCACCTGAGGTGTGCCCCAGTGGGAGAACAGATCTTGTACTACCTCCGGCAGGAGAGACCACTCATGGGACACAGCCCCTATCCGGCTTAGGGCATTGGCCAGGGTGTTGGAGCTCCTGCCACATGGATGGCTAGGAGATCCGCCTCCAGGCTGCAGTGACCCAGGCTTCCTTGCACAGAGGCATGGGCGCGTCCGCCCCTGGAGGTTTAGGTAGTACATGGTCGTGGTATTGTCCGTCTGGACCTGAACCACTTGACCCCGTAGAAATGGAGCAAAGGCGGTGAGGGCTAGACGTACCGCCCGAAGCTCCAGCAGGTTGATATGGCATCGGGACTCCGGAGGGGACCAGAGGCCATGCACTCTGTGCTCCCCCAGATGGGCACCCCAACCCATCAGAGAGGCATCGGTCGATAGAGAGACCATCGGCTCAGGGCAGACAAACGGGAAGCCCTCCTGCAAATGAGCTGGAATGGTCCACCACTGGAGAGCGTTCCACATCCCCTGGGTCACCGTCACTAGCTGGTCAATGGACGCATAGCGTTGTGACCACTGGCTGGCCAATCCCCACTGAAGGTGACGCACGTGCCAGCAAGCCCAACGGACCACGCTGGTGCAGGCCGCCATGAGACTCAGGAGGCGCAGGAAGTCCCGGGCAGGGCGCGATTGCCCAACCAGAAATGATTGGGCAAAGGAGGAAAGAACCTCGGCCCTGTCAGCCGGGAGCCGTGCTCTGGCTCGAAGAGAGTCGAGCTCTGCCCCGATGAAAAAAATCGCCTGCTTCGGTCCGAGTTCCGACTTGGCCTCGTTGATGAGAAGGCCGATCTGAGAGCAAACCTGGAGGGCCAGATCTCTGGACCGCTCCACCTCCTGTCTGGAGGGGGCTGCTATCAGCCAATCATCCAGGTAAGGGTACACCCAGACCCTTCCGTGCCCAGGTATGCTGTCTACCACTGCCATGCATTTGGTGAAGACCCTGGGAGCAAGAGAAAGGCCGAAGGGCATGGCTCGGAACTCGTAAAGGGATCCCTCCGCTCGAAAGCGAAGGAATCTCTGATGAGACGGACGGATAGGGACATGAAAGAACGCGTCCTGTAGGTCCAGAGAACAGAACCACACACCTCGTTCCAGGGATGGGATTATCTGAACCACAGTGACCATCCTGAAGGTCCGAGACCTTAGGAACTTGTTTAGGTCGTGCAGGTCGAGAATGGGGCGCCAGCCCCCCGTCCGTTTTGGGACCAGGAAGTACCTGGACACAAACCCCGGGTCTGAGGTAGGGTCCGCCACCTCTCTGATCACCTCTTTCTCGAGGAGCACAGCGATGTCGGCTCAATGAGCCGGCAGCGAGACTCTTGAGACCCGAGCCCAGAAGCGGCGGTCAGGTGGCGGGCCTGCCGAACTCAGAGGCAGGCCCTTTCCTACCTCAGCACCCACGGTCTGTGGTGATAGTGGACCAGGTGGAAGGAAGTGGCGGGCCGTCCCACGGGGGAACCTGGGTGGAGGCGAGGTTGGGCGACACCCTCAACCTGTCACTGGGCAGGCTTGGAGGAGGGACGGCCGAGGGACCTCCTGGGCCTTACCTCCTGCTTCCTGGAAGAAGGCCACAGGCTTGGGTTTGGGATGCCGAGTGCAAGCCTGCTGGCCTGATGCTGCTGGGCCAGGCGTGCCGTGGTGCAGGCGAGGACGAAGGGCTTGGAGTTGCGGTCTGCGGCCCTTGTCCCTCTGGGCGGATGAGACCGAGTCCAGAGTGGCACTGGACTTTTCGATCCTCTGGAGGTGACCTTCCACTCCAGGGCCGAAGAGGTCGGTCCCCAAGAAGGGGACATCCGCCAACTTGTGCTGGGTATCCGCTGTGAAGGTGGATATCCTCAGCCATGCCCAACGGCGCATAGCCACTGTGGCCGCGACTGACCTGGCACATGTGTCGCCGATGTCCACAGCAGTCTGAAGTTGCTGCTTGGCCACTGCCCTGGTCCCGCACCTGCTTGACCGTGGTCTGCAGGTCAGCCGGGAGATGAGGGACTACCTCGTCCAGGGAGCCCAACAGGGCATGAGAAAAGTGTGCCATCAGCACGGCCGAGCTGGCCTGACGAAGGCCAAGGGAGGACGCAGTGTAGACTTTGCGCCCGGCGTAGTCCAACTTCTTGGACTCCTTGTCGGGAGGCTTGTCCATGTCCCTGGCGCTTCGCCCGCCGGAAGACGCTGTCGGTAACCAACCCCTCGGCTGAGGGGTGTTCCGAAAACCCGGACAGGGAACCGGTAGGGACAGCGTACTTCCTCGCCATCCTGGCCAAAGGTGCAGGGCAGGAAGCAGGACGCTGCCAGAGCTCCAAGGCCAGGGCGACAATGGCCTCGGCCACCGGAAAGGCCTCCATGGGAGAATCCCCTCAGTCCAATATCTCCACTAGGGGATACTTGGCCTGCCTGGATACGGGCTCAAGCTGCATCCCAGTGGACTCCGAGATGAGCCTAAGCAAACCCATGAAGGACGATGGGCTATCGTCCAGCGACTGACCTCTGGAGGACTCCAAGTCGACTTGCCTGGAGAACAGGGAGGAATCATCGACGGACTCGGATCGAGTCCTGCAAAGAGCTGCCTTGGCCTGAGCCACCTCCACCTGCCGAGGGCTGTCGGGAGTGAGGGTGACAGACAACCTATGGGGCAGGCCCTGGCCCGACCGAGAATTCTTGGTCGGGGCCCCAAATTTCGGCTGTGGAGGCAGAGGTTCCACCAGAATCAGTGGGGCAGCCGGTTTCGGTCGAGCAACAGGCCTGGGGGCAGGCGCCTCGGCTAGAGGCGGTGCTTGCCGCTCGGTGACTGCCACTTGATGGCGGGAAGGCGACGACGTCGGCCTGCTCCTGGACAGAAGGAGCTGTTGCCACATGAGGTCCTCGTAGCGCCGACGCAACTTGTGTCGAAGCCTCTCCTTGTCCTAGGAGGAAGACGAGGACGAGCGGCGACGCTGCTTACTACGGTACTGAGACCGAGACCGCCTATGTCGGCGGGATCGGCTGGACCGAGAAGATGTCTGAGACCGAGAACCTCAGTGTTTCTGAGGAGGGTTCTGGGGCAAGGCAGGGGAAACCCACTCTCCCCTCGGCTCGGAAGTTTTGACCATGGACTCCGGAACCGGAGGCACAGGCAAGCCCATGGTAACCTCGATCTCCGCCGGGGGAACCGGGGAGTGAGGGTTTCCGGCTTCACCAGTCGACAACCCGTCCGACGGGTCAAGAAAAATCTCGACTGCGTCGATGGGTGTCTCGGTCAACTGACCTGACGGGGACACTGTGAGGCCAGTGGCCGAAGCCAAAGGGTCGACCGAAGTCAATGGTCGACTACTCGGGAAGGGGGACCTCGCCTGCTCCCAAGAGCGTCGATGGAGGGACTTACCTTTGGAGTCCTTCTTCTTGGACCGAGAGGGAAGTCCTGATGTTGGTCCCTCTCCCTTGGTGGAAAGGGACTGACAGAGCTCCTTAAAAGAAGCTGAACAGGAGGATCCCAAGGAGAGCAGGATAAAGGCCGCGGCCGAGGAAGACGAAGATGCGGCCGGCGCCACCTCCTCCTCAAGGGCGATCATCTGCTTGAGTTGTTCTGCCAAGCCAGCCGCCGCGGAAACCGCCAAATGGGCATCCTTCGACTTTACCGGCGGGTAGCGTTTCTCAGGCGCCCAAGTTGTAAATGGGTGTAGCGGTCTTCAGGATGTGAGCCGAGGAAGGTGCACAGGTCGCAGGCCTGCGGTGCTCAAGGCCTAAGCAGTAGACGCAAGTGGAGTGCGGGTCCGTCCGAGACATCTTCTGCCCGCATGGGCACCTCCAAAAACCGGGAGTCAATTTGTCCATCGCAGCCGTGAGGGAAATAAATGACCGAAGTCTTGAAAACCTTAAAAGTTATTTCGGGTAAACCAAAGAAATAGGAACCAGTCTCATACGCAGAGCGTTAAGGAGGTAACCTGAGCTTCCAAGCGGTAAGGAAGATCTGGCGTCATGGGGCGGAGCCGAGAGTTTTACCACCTGGGTGGATGGGAGGAGCCAGCTTGAAAACCTTCCGGCAAGATTTAAAGCGGCAAGGATACCTGCCAGAAAGTGTGGATGAACAACATATCCATGTCCCTAGAAATGGCGCTATCCCAAGGGATACTACCCCTGCCTGCGTGACTAAGCGCAAGCTGAGGGGCCCCGAGTTCTGTGAACGGGTGCCTCCACCTGGAGGTTTGGTTTAAGGGTAGCGTAGCTGCTCTGGGTACAACCCTCCAGGACACTGATACCCCCCCCATACCCCTCTAGTGGCCTATACTGGTCAGCAATTAAACAGTTACAATGAACACCAGAATGCAATGTTATACCCACACTTGGCACATTTACCACCAGGGCTGGATCAGCTGCAATGGCCCTGGAGACCCCCTGTAAAATAAAGCCTGCAACAATGAAAAGCAATATCACAGTATTTTCCACACAGAGATACACCACAACCAGTTTAGATGCAAACAGATTTAGATCTGATTTATTGATGGGACGTGAACAAGGGAGGGGTAGAAATCTGGTGACTGATTCAGTATCTGGTTTAGTCAGGCTAAGCATGCATGTCTCTAAGAGTCCCTCTAACACAGTCACACACACTCTGGGTACCCAGTTGGTCTGCAGGCTAGCCAGAAGCAATGCCTAGGGTAGGCCTGTGTTGCAGCTGTTGTTGGGGCCCTTAGGAAGAAAATACAACATGCACTTTACCCCAATTTGTAATCCGGGGCCGGACGGCTCAGTCCAAAAGAACTAGCAACCCACAATTAAATCAGATGACACATTTTAATTTGAACTTTATTGCAGGGAGCTACCCTGATGTTTACTCACTCTACCCCAGACCAGGCGATTCTCCCATGAAAAAAAACCCGTAGACACAGTTGGATACAGATGGAGGAGCAGTCCCTTGTGGTCCTAGTCAACGATGCTGGTCTTCAGGCTGGCAAAACAACGTAAATCAGGCCAAGGAAAACATGCAACATGAACGTTTTTGAACTATTCGGCCGTGCAGCACTCTGAGCAACTCAAACACATTTATATGTAAAATAAACTCGGTCCCTTCCGGTCCTTCCAGGCAGGATTCAGGCTGATCTTCTCTTCTCAGGCTTATGGAATCAGATAATTGCAGCTGCAGGCAGCAACTACCCAGGCTATAACAATTTGGACCTGCGGACTGACGACCGAAAACGTCTAGGCCAGGCAGGCCTAACTCCTGAGAGCTGGGACGCTCCCCAGAGGCACACACACTAGCACTTGGGCAGTCTCTCCAAATCTGACCTTTTTCAGCAAGAGACCCCTTTTACATGGGCAGAGTTCCAAAGATCTTACTGGCTGTCAAATCTGTCTTAAACAGTTCCCAGATGTTTACCGGCTGGTGTTTTGGCACCTTGATATTGTCCCAGTTAATCCCCCATAAGTCTCTAGCATCTCCCCAGAAGCCCCTTGGTAAAATCCTGGCTTTCGATTGGTGGCAAAGCACTAAAATGAAGTCTGTAATCACAGCTTTTATGCAATTCGAACAGTATCCCCACACATCAAGCTCTGGTGCATCCAGGATTAACTCTAATTTTATTTACATTCCCCACTGTCCTGTAGCCCCAACTGTTTTCTCTCTAACAAGTCCACTTTTAAATAAATAGCTTTTTCCCTTAGGGAGTCGCTACTCCCATAACACAGTGCCCCCAGAAAACACACAGCAGCTCATGAATATTAATGAGGGCATCCCTTGCTCCAACCTTTGCCCCTTAGCCTTTGGAGCCCTGGAGGCAGCGCTTACGGCGTCTGCCGATTTGTTTAATTAAAAAACATGTCCCCCTGGATCTGAGTGTCCCTGTTGCCTCTTTAGCTTAAACAGGGCACCGGGAACTGTGAAGACACAAAAAAGCTTTCCAACGCAACGGTGGTCATAATGCGCAGTGTGCTTCCCTCAATCGCATAGCGGGCGGGTCACATGCCGCAGCTCGCGAACAGATCTTTACGAGCCACGCAGGGCTCATTCAAACAGGGTAACCTGGGAGGAGCGACAAAGTGCCACGGAGACCGGGCAGACACCAGGAGACAGCGGGAGGCACCGGAGGCACGACAGGTAAGCCCTCAAATGGGGGGGGGGGGCGTTGCATTCAGGAGGTATAAGGAAATGGGGATAAAACTTTCTTCAGGTAAATAAATTAAAAAAGGAAAGCAAGAGGAGAGATAGTGAGGATAAGGCAGGTGGCAGAGGGAGACTGCATGAGGACCAAGAAAAAGTAGACATTCTGAACAAGTACTTCTGCTCAATCTTCACAGTGATAGGAGGAGGGCATGGACTACCACCAGTGATTAGCAGTAACAAGAGGCAAGAGAGGCAGATTCAAGTCCATTAGAGGAATGGTCAAATGTATGGCAGCTTAGATTCAATGCTAAGAAGTGCAACGTAATGCACCTGGGAAACAAAAACCCAGGGAAAGAGTACACAGTGGGGGGTGAGATACTAACAACAACAAAAATGGAAAGGGACCTGGGGGTAGTCATATCAGATGACCTAAAGGTGGGCAAGCAATGTGAGAGGGCAGCAAGGAGGGCTGGGGGGATACTGGGATGCATAGGGAGAGGCATCACCAGTAGAAAACAGGAAGTTATCCCTCTGTACAGGCAGCTGGTCAGACCCCATCTGGAGTACTGCGTGCAGTTCTGGAGACCCAATCTCTGCAAAGACATAGACAGGATGGAAGCTGTCCAGAGAGGCAACTAAAATGGTGCAGGGTCTGCACCGGAAGACCTAATAGAGAGACTTAGGAGCTTAATATGTATAGCCTCGAGGAAAGGAGGAGAGGGGGACATGATAAAACTTTCAAGTACCTCAAGGAATCAGCAAAGTCAAGAGGTAGCATCTTTCAAAAAATTAAGTGCAAGAACAAAGCGGCACAATTTGAAGACAGAGGGTGGCAGCTCAGAGGTAATTTAAGTAAGTATTTTTCACAGAGAGGTTGTGGATGCATGGAGCGGCCTTCGGAGGAAGGTTGTGGAGTCAAAAACGGTGGTGGAATTCAAGCATGCATGGGACAGTCATAAGACAATTCTAGGGGTTGGGGGTAGGAAGAAGTAGGCTGCTGGTTAACTAGGATCTGCAGCTTATCCATTAGGTAGGGAAATGGGCAGACTGGGTGGGCCAAGCGGTCCTTATCTGCCGTCACATTCTATGTTTCTATGTTTCAGAGGAAAGAATCCTGAAGAGACTTGCAGCTCTGAGTGGACAAGACTATGGGACCGGTTAGGATAAAGTCAAGGGTACTGAAAGAATTCAAGGAGGTGCTGGCTGCCCCACTGATGGCCTTATTCATCAGCTCACTGAAATCAAGCGTGGTTCATGGGACTGGAGGAGAGCAGATATGGTCCCTCTACATAAGGGCAGCAGCAGGGGAGTGGCTAGTAACTCTAAGCCGGTGAGCCTCAACTCAATGGTGGGGACATTAATGGAAACACTGATAAAGGAAAGGTTGGTATAGTACCTTGAATCCAGTGGGCTGCAAGACCAAAGGCAGCATGGATTCATGGGGTGGGAGGTCATGCCAGATGAATCAGATTGAGTTCTTTGAATGACCGGGGAAATAGATCAGTAGAGGGCAGTTGATAAGGCCTATTTGGACTTTGCAAGGCCTTCAACACTGTGCCACACAGGAGACTGATTAAGAAACTGAGCAACCCGGGGGTGGAATCCAAAATGGTGAACTGAGTTAAAAACTGGTTAAAGGATATGTGACAGAGAGTGGTGATTAATATCAATCACTCTAATGATGGGAGGTGACCAGCGGGCTGCTGCAGGCCTCAGTACTGGGACCAGTCCTCTTCAATGTCTTCATAAGTGATACTGCAGATGAACTGGAAGGGAAGGTATGTCTTTATGCTGAGGATACCAAAATCTGTAACAGGGTGAACAATAAAGAAGGGGTGTAAAGAGTGCGTAAGGATCTTGGAAAACTAGAGGAATGGTCTGGAGCATGGCAGTTGGAATTCAGTGTCCAAAAGTACAAAACCATGCACCTAGGCCACAGGAACACAAGAACTGAGTGTAGGTTGGGGGGTGGTACTGTCAGTCACTAAGCAGGAAAGGAAACTTAGGGTTATATCTTATGACCTCAAAATGTCAGGGCAGTGTGACAAAGCAGTGGGTATGGCCATTGGGATGCACAGAGAGGGGTATCTCCAGAGGAGGAGGAAGGAGGTGTTGCAACTATATCGCTTGCTGGTAGACGCCACATAGAGTACTATGTCCAGTTTTGGAGGCTGCACCTCAGGAAGGACTTAGACAGTGTGAAGGCAGTCCACAGCAGGGCAACTAAAATAGTGCAGCGGTTACACCAAAAGCCCTACGAGGAGAGACTGATGGATCTCAACTTGTACACCCTGAAAGACAGAAGAGTGAGATGAGACACATGACAGAGACATACAGGTACTTCACAGGAGTGAACAGGATGCAGGAGGGGAGTCTCTTTCAAATGTGGAAGAGCACCAGAACCAGAGGGCACATGATGAAACTGGATATAGGGAAGTTTAGGAGGGATGTGAAGTACTACTTCATTGAAAGAGTGGTTGGCGCCTGGAAAAGACTGCCAGCAGAAGTGGTGGAGGTTTAAACAGTAGGGGGCCTCAGCATGTGTTGGACAGACATAGGGGAATAATAGGAAATGGGCTGGGGGGGAGGGAAGGTTGCCAGAGACCAGTTATGGTCTGCGGAGACAGACTAGGCAGGGACCATCTGGGCAGACTGACGGGGCCAAAGGGTCTTTTTCTGCCAACAAACTCTATACTTCTAAGACTAAAGATCCCCAATCTGCCTTGCAGACCCTTCACTTCTAAGACAGTATCTGTCTACTTATCCCCTAGTTAGAAATGTTCTAGCCATTTCAGTCAACTCAGATGCCTCCTTGCTCTGACAAAAAGAACTAACTAAAGTGAAGTCAAAATGCAGCCAACTGCTTCACTTCTGAATAACCTCCCTCCCCTCATTAACAGTTAGCCCCCAGCTAACTACAGGGATGATTTTTCATCTGCCTTCCCCAACTCGGATCAGCACGCTGCTAAGTACTGTACCTTTTTTTTCCTATATAGATTTTTACTGGCTTTTTTCCCTGTCCCCGTGCCCTGGGCATAGGCACGCGCATGCCACACCCCGGGGTGTTCTCCTGCTACACTGCCGACCTTCCCACCCACGCTTACCAGACCTCCACCCAGTGGGTGCGGAACTATTGGGAGTGGAAGACTACCCCAGGAGAGGAGGAGCTGACTTTTGGCTGCTCAATCCCTGCCCCCCCAATATACTGTACCTTTTATTTATATATATATATATATATGTATACACACCTGACTGAAGGTCTGAGATTTTTTTTTTTTTTTTTTAGTCTTTGGTAACCAGGTAAGGCCCACTAGGCACAAGTGCCTGTTTTCAGGGGCGACCTGGGAGCACTGGGTGGTTAAGTGACTTGCTCAGTGTCACATAGTATACAAGTGGAGGTGGTGAGAATCAAATTCAGGTCTGGTCTGCTGGATGTATCAAGCTCATTCACACCTTGTTCCTCTGTCTAGGCTATACTGCCAGGCCATTTACACTGCAGACCCTACACTTCTAATGTATCCGTCTACTTACCCCCAGTTAGAAATGTTCTAGCTGCCTCCTTGTTCTGATAGCAACTGTTTACTAAACATTGCTAGTACACACTCCCACTATGCCTGCTAGTACGCACTCCCACAGTGCTCACTGTGTGAAAGAAGAAGCACTTGGTCATTTGTCTGTTCACCAAACACAGGGTTGGGGAGCAATACAACAGCTTTAGGAAGGGGTGGTAAGTGTCTAGTGAGAGGTTTTCAATGGAATGACAGGCAATACCACTGGTTGTGTCCTTGGAGATGCTTCTGGAGAGAGGTTTCCATTCTTTTTGGGCTGGTAAGGACATGGAGGTCTAGGATTCTCACCCACAGCAAGATGCCTAACCCAGTTCAAACAGCAGTGGTTACAGCAGGAAGGTTGAGGGCTCTCCCTTTGTTAAAGTTCAATGGAGCACAAGGCAGGAATGTCTCTCATCTCTTGTTATTTTCCCAGTATACTGAACCCCTGGCACAATCATTTCAACAGGATTCAGCTCTTCATGGTTTGGATTTTGGGGGTTGAATAAGAATACCACACAGTGCTACATGCGGATGATGTTCTCAACATTTCCAGACCACAGAAGGATCTCCCTTGTCTCTGGGAGATATTGCGGGTATTTGGACACCGTTCTGGGTAACAACTCAATCTGAAGAAAACAGAAGTTTTATCTCTTAACCACACCACATCATGCTCACTGAAGGCTACGTTACCATTTAGGTGGGTTTTTACTGTAATGACATACCTAGGACTTAAACTCACCCCTTTGGTCTCTCAGCTTTTTGAGGCCAATTTTTCTCCACTTATTTCCAAGATTCGTGTGCAGGGTTTTAAACAGTCGGTATCACATTGCATTTTGCGATGTGAACCAGCTGCTTGTGCAATCCAAATGTACTCTGCATCATAAAAAAATGCAATGCATTCTGTGGTGCCGCCAGTTATATTCTAACAGGCTCACCGCCACGGCCCCGAATTCCGGCAATCGCTCCAACATCTACTTCTCCCATTCATTGAGAAGCTGAGGAGCGACTTGTGGTGCTGAAAGTCAGCGCTGCTAGTCTGAGAGCGGGGAAAGGACGGAGAAGACAGCGGAAGGTGGTGTGCTCCTGAAACTGAATCTCAGCTGGGGGAATCTTGAATTAGTGGGGATGGGGACATGAAGAACATGCCTACATACTGTGTGCAGGGGACTGTGCAAGTTTTTGGTTTTTTTGCTGCCACGCCTCTGGCCATAGTTAGCCACTGCACTGCATTCTAGCCCTTGTAGTTCAACTGCATCTCGCTCTCATCACTAGTAAGCACATGCCGAGTTACCCTGATGAGTGGACGTGTTCAGGCAGCGAGAAACACTGCAATGGACAGATGGAAGGGAATGGCAGGATAGGGTGCCCCAAAGTTTTTTACCCCTGCCGAGGTGTCCTTGCACAACACCGTCAGCACCAGGCCGCAGTGTACCAGAAAGAATAGATTGGACCACGATGGCATTCCGGGATAAGAGAGAGTCAGAGTGAGAGTGAGAAAAGGTAAGTATCTGTAAAGTTGGAGCCTGGAGGAATACACAAGGTTGCAGTGATGCAGGGGTTGTGAGGAAGGCAGGGGTAGGAGCCAGTGGCCTCATCTGATAAGAAAGGATGAGCAAGAGTGGGCATTAGGCAGGCCCGACAGCAAATGTTTTTTTACAGTTGATCTTTGCTGCAGTGAAGCAGGCAGCACAATGGAGGAAGGGGTATTATTATTAAAAGGAGCAAAGAGTGTAATAGCAAAAAGTGCAGAAACCGGTAAAGAAATCTAGAGAAATATACCCTGAGGCAGTGAACAAGGGAAAAAACAGAAGAGATGGTACAGAGGTTGTAGTGAGAGAAAGAGAAAAGAAAAAAAAGGCTGAGGAGAGAATGACAATGGCCATCAGAAACGGACATGAAAAAAGTTAGATTCATTTAACATTCTACAAGTAAACAGAAGGTTTCCACGCTGTTCTGAGCCTGTATCTTCATGTTTGAGGCTGTGGTAACCAAGTATGGCCCGCTAGATACAAGTGCATGTTTTCAGGGGAGGTTAAGTGACTTACTTGCCCAGAGTCACGAAGTATTCAAGTGGAGGTTATGGGAATCAAACCCAGGTCTGCTGGATGTACCAAGCTCATTACTCTAACGCTAGGCTATACTGCCAATTAGGCTTGTGTGTGTCTACGTATTGAAACACATCACGCAAAGACAGAGCTAATTTTAATGAGTTTTTTTTTTTAAACTTTATTTTTACTTTTTATCAAGTACATGACAAACATAGATCATATAGTAGATAGACCATCACAAAAAAAAATTATCACCATTGGGAACACAAACCATACCCTTAATCAAAGTACATCCATTGTTACAACATATGGGGGATCCTATTAACTTAATAAGCATGATTATTAACTATACTTAATATATGCTGCAATACGAGCCCATGAGCCACATGGCATTAACTAATATAATTTAATTGTCCAGCAATTCTAATCTGAAAACAAGCAGTGCCCCTAAAAAGGGGGCTATTGGTGCCATGTTAATACCTTAATGTAAGAGAGAAAACACCTCTTTTAAATATATTTGCAGCCTGATAAAGCTCACCATTATAAAGAAAACAATGCCTTTCACTCCCTTGGTTCAAAACATATCAGGACATTAAAATCCTTAGTTAACAGCCCTCAGTTAAAACCAGATAAACACAGCCTGTTCAAAATTAGGTCCAAAATGGTAACCTTAGTTTAAAAGTCTTGTTTCTCTAGGTAGATAAATGAACAGAATTCTTAATTATTTAAAGTCAAATTTTACTGAGGTAGTTCGGATTAATGTTACCACTAGGTAGTAAACAATGTCCCGAAAAAGAAAACTTCAAGTTGTGGCCTCATCGTCTTCATCATCCGATCCGCTGGTTCATCTATGTGTTTCTGCAGCTCTCTGATCAGCCCACTTACCTGCCTCAATTGGATCCGAGAATAGAAATACCTTACTCTGATGGACGATCCGAAGCCTGGCGGAAAAATAATAGTATGCAGTATGCCCAACTCCCGTAGGACTCGTCTCACTCCCTCGTACTTCTTGCAACGCTGTCTCATCATGTAGCTAACATCTGGGAATATATGAACCTGGTGGTCGCCTTGGAACAAGGGAGCTGCTCTATGGGCACACCGGAGAATCTTGTCTTGAGCTGTGACGCCCGATGTCACTAACATCAAGGTACGTGTTTCCTCCATATTCTGTGGGCGGCCAAGTGGAGTTATTCTATAGACTTTTTGCACTTCCCAAGTACTATCTAGGGCTTCCGGAGATAATTTTTCAGTAAGCCACTCTTGCATATTTAAAAGTGGATGATCCCCTTCCGAGCCTTCAGGAAGGCCTACGATCCTGACATTCACCACTCGGGCTTGGTTTTCAAGTACCTCCAGTCTTGCCCTGAGATGCTGGTTTTCTTTAATCATTAGCGTGGTCGCCACTGTGGAATCATCAGCCTGTTTGCGCACATCACAGAGGTCGACTTTAAGGCCATCCACTGCAGACCCTAGGATAATAACACGGCCATTAAAATCATCCACCTTTTGATTAAGGGTGGACATAGATTTAATCAAAGTCTGGGGTTTGTGGCCCAGGGTAGTAATGGTTTTTCCCGGATCAGGCCTCTCTTCAGATGTTGTGGCTTCCTCTACTCTCCAAAGTCCTTTGGTTCCCTTGCTTTTCCCAGCTCCTCCTGATCCTTTTCCTTTTTTAAGATTACCTATCCTAGCTATTTCTGGGTCGTCCTTTTCAGTAGTGGGGTCAAAAAAGTTAAATGGGGCTTCCAAATGGAGTTTATGGCAGCTCTCCTTCCAGTTTTTAGGAGCTATAAAAGTTTGCTGCATGCTGCTCGGGCTCCAGGCCCCGCCCCACCCCACCCCCATGAGTGCCTTTATTCAGGATAAACATTTTTATTTTATGTATACGCATTTTTAGTATTTTTAATTTTGCTAATCAAATCGAGACAAGTGCTATGCATCTTCACAACTGGTTAGCAGAAAGTGCTAATCAATTTTCACAACTTATTTAAAACCCTGGAGTGGATTTTGAACTATGGCTTTGTTACTTTTGCCTTTGGACAGAAAAGTGACCATTATTTAGGTGGTAATTTTACCAGAATTTTTGTGTATATTTCAATCATTCTCTTTTCCTATCTTAGTCAAAACACAGGCAGATTGGAATAAATGATTTCATGTTTTTTGTGGCAGAGGAAACCCCCAAGAATATAATACTTGGTTATGTGTCATCCCACAGAGGCAGGGGACTTGGCTCTCCCTCATCTTTAAACTTCGTATGACGTTGCCCAGCTTCAGCAGGTGCCGAAATGGCTAGTACCCCCCTCTCCCATCTCCACTGAGTGAGCTGGAGCAGGATATCCTCGTTTCACTGCATCTGGAATCCTGATTGTTGGATCATGGCAGATTGTTTTCACAGCAGGACATGGTCTCCCCATTTGTAGTAACTGTGTTATGTGCTTAGAAAATAATGGTACTCTGTTCTGGTATGAAAGCTCATCTCTCCTGGTTGTTACCATCTGTCCAGCGTTCAGATTTTCTCCCTGCTAGTTTGGATGTGGATATAAACAGGGCTGGCAAAAGCTGTTTTCCAGTATAGCTGATATACAATTAGACGGTGTGATCCCCTTTCTGGAACTCTGGCAAAAACTATCCCTCCGTACTTCATGTTTAGGTGTTTTCAAATCCAAACTTACAGTACCGGTCTTCTCCAGAGAGTGCCTCTGGACCCAGATGTCATTCCTATTTGTTACATCGTCCTTCAACCTGGGTTCCATCTCTCCAACATGTTGTTTCAAAGGCTTATAAAAATACTGTTGGGTACAAAATTGTGACCTTTCTTTATGGGAATTTGATCTTTGTGTAAGGAGTTGGAGATTCTTATCACACCATAGCAATGGGTAAAAATATTTTAGTATGCGTAAGTTTCCCTCTTCATATAGCTGGAAGGAGTCTGAATTGAAATGCTTAGTGAGGTATTTTTTGATACTGGTTCAAAAGGTTCACAGAAGAGCAGCTCTTTCCGTCATATGTTGGAGACAGAGTGGAGAGGGCCACATATTCCCATATTTTGTGACAATGTCCCAAACTACATCCCTTGGGAGTCAGTGCATTGGGGCAGAAGTTTGACGTCTTTGCAGAATATTTAAACTAGCAAATGGGAAGAGGGGGTGCAGCACCCGATACATCGAATGCGAAGAACACCCTTCCCCCCCAGCTAGTGATCAAACAGGAGTTCAGCATATTTGTAGTTCATTTGCATCACCAGGTAAGGAAAAAGGTTCGGCTTCCCATACGACGTGCAGGGGAAATGCCAGACCTCGCCCAACAACTAACACACTGAAATTTGGCCAATGGAAAATCATGTACACAAATGCCTGCAGTCTGGGAAACAAGATCCCAGACCTGTAGGCAACAATGACAGAGGCTACACTGAACATAGTAGGCATTAGTGAGACATGGTTTACCAGTAACCACACTTGGGAGACTTCAGTACCCGGCTATGTACTGTTCAGAAGAGACCAAGGTGCGAAAAAAAAAGGGGGGGGGCCCTTTATGTCAATGAAGATATCAAAGCTACAGAGATTCAGAATGGAATTGGGACAGCCATATAAACTGGGGTTGTCTACAGGTCTCCAGACCAGGGGGAGGACATAGACACATTACTGTTAGAAGATATACAAAACATGACAGCTAAAGGGGAGGTTCTGATAATGGGAGACTTCAACATGCCAGATGCAGTTTGGTCAATACCAGCAGGAACATCGATTAGAACTAAACATATAGTGGATTCCCTGCAGGGGAAGGGCCACAAACAACTGGTACAACAACCCACAAGAGAGAAGGCTATCCTGGATCTACTACTGACAGGGAAAGGATCACAGATCTCCAGGCAGAAGCTCACCTGGGGGCCAGTGACCATCACATGGTATGGTTCAATTTGACCACTAGAATTAAATCATCCCATTCCAAGACAAAAATATGAGACTTCAGAGGAGCTGACTTTGATAAGATGGCCAACAGAGTTAAGTTAGCCCTGGCAAGAAGAAATACAGGTGAGGAGGTACAGACAAAATGGGCAAGCAGTAAGGATGCAATACTAGAAGCAACATCCCATTATGTTAGAGAGAAAAGCAAGAGCAAAGGAAGGAAGAAACCACTTTGGTTCTCAAAAACAGTAGCAGAAAAGGTCAGAGCCAAAAGGCTGGCATTCAGGAAATATAAGGGAACACAGCAGGACGAAGATAGGGAGACATACCAAACTTCACTAAGGGAAGCAGGGAAGGCAGTAAGATAGGCTAAGGCCCAAGCCGAGGAAACACTAGCACGAACAGCAAAAGAAGAGGACAAGACTTTCTATAGATACATTAGTGAAAGGAGAAAGTCCAGAGGGGGTATTACTAAGATCAAAGGGGATAAGGGGGAAAGTGTGGATGAGGACCAAGGAAAAGCATCTATCCTAAATAGATACTTCTGCTCAGTATTTACTGAGGAGAAGGTAGGGCAGGGCCCACAGCTCAGCACCATGGACACAGCGGAGAGGGAGGTGTGCACTAGTCCCTTTACAAAAGAAAGGGTCATATAAGAGCTTGCTAAGATCAGGCTGGACAAGGCAATGAACCTGATGGCATACATCCCAAGATACTAAAAGAGCTAAGGGTCGAACTAGCAGAACTGTTTAGTGAGTCTCTGAACACAGGAGAGGTCCCAGAAGACTGGAGAAGAGCTCATGTGATCCCGCTCCACAAGAGTGGTAGCAGGGAAGAGACAGGGAACTACAGATCAGTAAGTCTTACCTCAGTAGTGGGCAAGATTATGTAGGCATTCCTTAAGGAAAGGATAGTGCAACACCTGGAATCCATAGGAGCACAGGATCCAAGACAGCATGGGTTTACAACAGAAAGGTCCTGTCAAAACTAATCTCGTAGATTTCTTTGTCTGGGTAACCAGAGTGGTGGACCAAGGGGGTGCAGCTGATGTCACCTACCTTGACTTCAGCAAAGCTTTCGATACTGTTCCACATAGAAGACTGATTAATAAGCTGGGTAGGTTTGGGGTGGGTCAGAAGTTGATCAACCGGGTAGCAAACTGGTTGGTGGGCAGAAAACAGAGAGTGGTGGCAAACGGTATACAGTCAGAAGAGATGCAAGTCACAAGTGGGGTACCTCAGGGATCAGTTCTGGGGCCAGTCCTCTTCAATACCTTCATCAGTGACATTGCAGACGGACTGGAGGGTAAGGTCTGTCTGTTTGCAGATGACATCAATATCTGCAACAGAGTAGATGATCCAGATGGGGTGGGCAGAATGAGAAGAGATCTGGATAAACTGGCAAAATGGTCGGAAGAGTGGCAATTGGGGTTTAACGCAAAGAAGTGCAAGATCATGCACATAGGGAATAGAAATCCTGACGCCACCTATAGGTTGGGAGGGGAGTTGCTGGCAATCACAAGGGAAGAAAGAGATTTGGGCATCATCATCACAGATGACCTGAAATCATCCAAGCAGACCACTAAAGCAGTAGGTAAGGCTAGAGGGATGTTGGGATGTATTAGTAGGGATATCACAAGTCGTAAGAGGGAGGTGATAATCTCTCTTTACAAGACACTGGTTAGGCCCCATCTGGAGTACTGCATGAAGTCCTGGGGGCCGCATCTGCACAAGGACATTAACAAAATATAGGCAGTCCAGAGAAGGGTAACCAAAATGGTGCAGGGACTGCATCAAAAAAACATATGAGGACAGATTAACGGAGCTCAATATGTACACCCTAGAACAAAGGAGGGAGAGAGGTGATATGACTGAAACATTCAAACATCATAAGAAAAACAGCACAAGGGGACACAGCATGAGATTAGAGGGAGGCCGATTAAGGGGTAATGTGAGGAAGTTATTTTTCACAGAAAGGGTGGTGGATGCATGGAACGGCCTACCTCAGGAAGTGGTGGATAGGAATATAGTGCAGGGCTTCAAACAGGCATGGGATAGGCATAAGGGAGCAATACAGATGAGCATGAATAGATAGGCAATTGACAGAGTACAGGCCTATGGCACATTCATAAGGTAGAAAAAAAGGGCAAACTGGATGGGCCTTGCGGTCCTTATCTGCCGTCAACTTCTATGTTTCTATCCCTTCCTGTGAGCTCATCTAAAAGCTGCAAAGAGCTGCACAAATGTGGTTATGGCCGGAGTTCTCTGCCTGTACCTGACTGTACCTTGTTGATTGCTGTTACCCTGTCTCTGAATTGTTATTGCCTATACCTTTGTAATTCTCCTGAGTCGCACCTGAAAATAGGCACTTGACTGTCTAGCGTGCTTACCTGGTAAATAAAAGCTAAATAAACAAATAAATGTTCTCTGCTGTCTCTGTGCCTTGAGGCTGCACTGTAGGCCATTACAATAAATCATCAATCCTCTGTGGAGAAGCCAAGGTGTACTTAATTTATTGGATCTGCTGCAGGAATTTAAAGGGGAATATAGTTACAGTTTTGTTTACTATGAATAGTGCAGCTGTGCCATATCTAGGTTCAGTGGTGTCCTGCTTTTACCCAGTGTTACAGTTATGTGGACTGAAGCACTGACAGGTTAACTGACGTTCTCAAGATCGCACAACACTTATGTTCTCAAGATCACACAACAGTTACGTGGCTCTGGTGGGGTTTAAATCTGGGTGACAAAGTTCCAAGGCCTACATTCTATTCACTAGACCATGCCAAGCTTGCAGGCCTTCATGGTTTGCTCCAATAATTACTCTACAGTAATTCACTGTAAGAGAGCTGTGTGTGTTACAGGATGATCTCCAAACGCCTGGAATGGGGGAGGGGCAGAACTCCTAATGACTGGAAGGGGGAGAGTGTGTGTGAGAGGCACAACTCACAAGACGACCATGTTTTTTTTGGGGGGGGACTGGGGAAGCAGAACCAGTCCATGTCCCAGTAGCCAAGCCTTGTATCCCAGTGACTAAAATACTACTATTCAAGTAACATGGGGGCAAGCAGTCCGCCTAGGTGCCCCAGTAGTCAAGCTGTGTGTCTCAGAAGATCCCAACATTGCATGCTTCTCAACGTGCAACAGTTGCATTTTCTATGGTAGTTACTGAAACTTTTCCCACAGGTAACCACAGAGGAAAACTATGTAATGTTTACCATTCTGTATTGTTTAATATGCAATAAATATTTAACTTTTCTGGTTGTGAAAGACAGGACAGCTACGGTTTGCTGTCAGTCATCATGTAAATGTAGCCCTAACCAACGTAGTCAGCAGTAACAAGCTGGGTTTTGCCATATTAGTGAGTTGTACAACTTAGCAAATAAAAACTGTCTGCTGCTAAATATATGCAGCCTTCATTTTTAGTTTTATTTTTTCAACGTTTACTTAGTCTTGTAGATGAAAGAAAGGATAAAGCCACACTTTTATCCTTTCAGCTACATAAAGTTTCTGCCCTCAGCTAGGCTGAACACTGTCACTCTCAGCCTGCTCCTCACTGGGCTGTCACTGGTGACCTTCCTGCAGCCTGAGCCGCACTGGATGCAACAGTGACACGCCTCTGTAGCCCCTACTCTCCCGATTAGCTAAAAGATGTTAGCCTCCTGCTGTGCACGCAAGCAAACATAAAACTACAATAAGGGCCGAAACTTCACATAAAGTTACGATACAGCAACATGAACGACAATACAACCAAAAGTTGCATCTGCACAAGACATCAAGGACAACTTAATACCTATAGTACTTGGAAGTGTGTAGTGCTTTTCAGGTTGCTGCCCTACAGATCTCCTGATAGCACATGAAGGAGTCATAACTAGCAGAATGAGTGTGCAGACAAAGGGATTCTTCTCTGTAGATGTATATTAAATACAGGTTACTTACCTGTAACAGGACTTCTAGGAGTGGTATATGTTGTTCATCCACACTGTCTGGCAGGTTCCTTGCCGCTTTAATTCTTGCCGGAAGGTCTTCAAGCTGGCTCCTCCCACCCACCCGGGTGGTAAAACTCTCGGCTCCGCCCCATGACGCCAGATCTAGCCCGCTGGAAGCCAGGTTGCACGTCGAAGTCGGGGAGGTCAGGTGGGTCGTGTGGATGAACAACATATACCACTCCTAGAACTACTGTTACAGGTGAGTAACCTGTTTTTCTAGGGACGTGGATACATTGTTCTTATCCACACTTGTTGGCAGACTCCTAGCAGTTATCTGGGAGGAGGGAGGTAAGGCGCACACCCCCTACTTAGGGAACAGAGATTGGAGAATTGAGGCCCCAAAACCAGCATCCCGGCGTGACTCAAGGTCAATGTGGTAATGGGAAATAAAGGTGTGTGCTGACTTCCAGGCAGCAGCCCTGCAGATTTCCTGGACAGGAATATCCCTGGAAGCAGCCACCGATGCAGCGGTATGTCGGGTAGAATTAGCTCTTATCCCTCTGGGAGGCTCCTTGCCTGCTAATCTATAGCAGAAATCAATGCATGATGTAATACATCTGCCAATCGTCCACTTTGCTGCAGACCTGCCAGGTGCAGCTTCAGTGTAGGTAAACAGCTGGCGAACCTCTCCCCGAACTTCTGCCATCCTCTCCTTATAGTAGGAGACAGCATGTCTCAGGTCCAGAGTATGGAGTCTGTACTCGGCATCCAAGGTGTAGTTTGGGTAGAACACAGGCAGAGTCAACACCTGATTAAGGTAAAACTCTGACACCACCTTCAGGAGGAATTTCGGCTGGGGACGCAGGACAACCTTGTCCCTGTGGAAGACCAGATAAGGAGACTCCACCGAAAGCACCTGGAGCTCCTCAGTCTTTCTGGCTGATGTGATAGTCACCAGGAAGGCCGTCTTCCTTGACAAGTGTGACATCTCACACTTGTTCATTGGTTCGAATGGCTTGCCCATGAGCTTTACCAAAACCAGCAGTAAATCCCACAGAGATGGGGGTTCATGCACCGGAGGGGATATGTGATTGAGGCCTTTGAAAAAAGCACCAGACCACCTTCTCCTGTGCCACCATCTGTTGACCGGCCTGCGCCCAGTAAGCATATATGGCTGCCAGGTGCATCTTCAGGGTCGAAGACCGAAGACCCCCTTTGGACAGAGACCAAAGGTAGTCTAAAATGCTCACCGCAGGACAGGACAGAGGGTCCAGGCCCTTGCCCTGGCACCAAATGGAAAACCTTTTCCATTTGAAGGCATGCACTTTCTGGTCAACTCCTTCCTAGATGCTTCCACTACTGTGAGTACATCCTCAGAGAAACCCAAAGCCTGGAACTCTAGCCACTCAGGTACCAGGCTGTCAGGTGCAGGGACTGAAGGTCTGGATGGAGTACCTTCCCCTGACTGACTGATATCAGGTCCAGGCATGCTGGAAGACACCTCAGGAGCCTGTGGCTGAGGAGCTCTGGATACCAGAACTGGTGGGGCAAGTCTGGGGCAACTGTGCCTTGTCCCTCCTCACCTTGAGAAGCACCCTGTGGATCAAGGAAAATGGAGGGAGGTCATAGAAGAGGCCTGGGGTCCACGGCCTCGAGAAGGCATCCCCCTGCAGCGATCCCTGCTGAGGGGGATGGGTGTGAAACAGCCTCAGCTTGGTGTTTTCCCTGGCGGCAAACAGGTCCATAACCAGTTTGCCCCAGTGGGAGAACAGGCTGTGAGCTACCTTTGGATGGAGAAACCACTCGTGGGATGTCTTGTCTATGCGGCTGAGGGCATCCGTCAGTTGATCTGAGGCTCCTGCCACATGGATGGCTAGGAGATCTGCCTCCAGTCGGCTCACGAGTGTCCAGATGTGGAGCGCTTTCCTGCACAGCAGCCGGGAATGCGTGCCACCCTGCTAGTTGAGGTAGTACATGGTTGTGGTATTGTCCGTGTGGTCTTGAACCACTTGACCCCAAAGCTGCTGAGTGAATGCTGACAACAGCAGTCTGACCGCTCTGAGCTCCAACAGGCTGATATGGTATCGGGATTCCTTGGGGGTCCAGAACCCGTGGGCCCTGTTGTTCCCCATGTGGGCTCCCCAACCCGTGAGAGAGGCATCGGTTTTGAGGACGACCATCGGCTCAGGGCGGACAAACGGGATCCCTTCCTGCCAGCGGTCTAGGACAGCCCACCACTGGACAGCATCCCACACCTTCTGGGTCACAGTGATCAGCTGGTCGAAATGACCTAGGCGCTGAGTCCACTGGGCGTCCAGCTCCCACTGAAGGGGATGCATATGCCACTGGGCCCAATGGACCATGGTGGTGCAGGCTGCCATGTAACCCAGAAGGCGCAGAAAGTCCCGGGCAGGCGCAAGTGCCCAACCATAAATGACTGGGCACAGGAGGAGAGAACCTCCACCCTGTGCGCCAGGAGCCGTGCTCTGGCTCAGCAAGAGTCTAGTTCTGCCCCGATGAAGCATATCACCTGAGAAGGCAAGCGCTCCAACTTAACCTTGTTGATCAGGAGGCCAAGTTGAGAGTAGGTCTGAAGGGCCAGGGCCAGGTCCCTGGACTTCTCCACCTATTGCTGGGTGGAACCTTCCAAGAGCCAACTGTCGAAGTAAGGGTACACTCAATGCCTGAGATGGGCTGCTACCACTGCCATGCATTTGATGAAGACCCGTGAGGCCGAAAGACAGGCCCTGTACTTGTATAAGGTTCCCTCTGCCCTGAAGTGGAGGAACTGCTGGTGGCACGGACAGACTGGGACGTGAAAGAACGTGTCCTGGAGATCCAGTGAGCAGAACCACATGTTTTGCTCTAGGGAAGGTATGATCTGGGACAGAGTTACCATCCTGAAGGTGCGTGGCCTTAGATACTGATTCAGGTCATGCAGATCTAGAATGGGGAGCCGATCTTGTCTTACATCCACTTCAGGAGGCAGGATAATCTTATTAGGAGATGTTAATGCCAGAGTTGAACATGCCCTTCAGTTCCCTGATTATTCAGCTGATGCATGTGCAGCCCTGGATCCCCAAAACCTTTTTCTTCACAGAAAGAGTGAGGATATTAAGAGTTGTGAAAGGGGTATAAAACTCATGAAAGAACTTGAGACTAAGGAAATGTTATTGATTAATGGGCTCATAAGGGGTGATGATAAAGGAACATATACTTATATAGGTAGTAGAGGGGCCTCAATTATAGATCTTTGCTGGATTTCACTTGATTTAATTAGATATTTAGTCAATTTTAGCGATGGAATCAGAACAAATAATGAGCATCGTCTCCTGGAAATAAATCTGGACCTTTGGTATCCGACAAGTAAAAGCCCAAGGAGGGATGAAGGGGGAATAAGGGTTAAAGGGGATTGAATGGTACCTATTAGAAGACTTTAATTCTATCCAGGTGTTAAATGAATATGAATACGAGAAGAAATATTTAACACTTGAATATGATATTACACCACAAGAATTTATTATAAAATTTGAAGAAATTATGAGATTTATATCATCAGTGATATTAAAGGTGTCCATTTGGAAGGAAAAGAAAGATAGCAGATGGTTCAATTTGGACTGCAAAAAAAGCTAAGAAGGAAGTAAATCCATGTGCTAAAATAACTCACCAGTGTCCCACCAGGAACAATAAAATTAGGTTAAATAAGAAAAGCAAAGAATATAAGAAAATATTAGAAAGGAAGAGGAGACTGTATAAGATTAAGATGTGGGATTGTTTTGAAATAAAAAAACGAGAAAACGATAATAAGCAGTTTTGGCAAATGGTTCTAAATGGATGGGATGAGGTCCCAGAGAGAATAGAAAACTATACTGATCCCCCAACATGGGAAGAAATTTTTAGGGAAATGTTTTATTCACAAAAACACATGACACTTAATATAAAAAAGGACTGATTATATGTAGCAATGAGATAACAGAAGGAGAATTAATCAAAGTTATCATGTGGGCAAAACATCACAAAGCCCCGGGAGAACCGGCGGACATTATAATGGATGACATGCCATTATGGACACCTGTATTATTAGGCCCATTTAATAGTATAATTTACACGGGTAAGATCCCTCTGTCCTGGAGAGAGAATATAATCATTGCCATATACAAGAAAGGTGATCGAAGCGATCCAAAGAAGTATAGCCCAATAAGTCTATTATATAACATGCAAATACAGGTTACTCACCTGTAACAGGAGTTCTAGGAATGATATATGCTGTTCATCCACACTGTCTGGCAGGTTCCTTGCCGCTTTAAATCTTGCCGGAAGGTCTTCAAGCTGGCTCCTCCCACCCACCCGGGTGGTAAAACTCTCGGCTCCGCCCCATGACGCCAGATCTAGCCCACTGGAAGCTCAGCTTGTGCGTCGAAGCCAGGGAGGTCGGGTGGGTCGTGTGGATGAACAACATATACCATTCCTAGAACTCCTGTTACAGGTGAGTAACCTGTATTTCTAGGGACATGGATATGTTGTTCATCCACACTGTCTGGCAGATTCCTAGCAGTTCTCCGGGAGGAGGGAGGCAAGGCGCACACCCCCACTTAGGGAATAGAGACTGGAGAACCGAGGCCCCAAAACCAGCATCCCGGCATGACTCAAGGTCGATGTGGTAATGGGTGATGAAGGTGTGTGCTGACTTCCAGGTAGCAGCCCTGCAGATATCCTGGATAGGGATGTCCCTGGAAGCAGCCACCGATGCAGCAGTATGACGGGTAGAATGAGCTCTTATCCCTCTGGGAGGCTCCATGCCCGCCAACTTGTAGCAGAGATGTATGCAGGAGGTGACCCACCTGCTTATCGTCCGCTTGGCTGCAGGTCAGCCAGGTGCGGCTTCAGCGTAGGTGACAAACAGCTGGCGAACCTCTCCCCGAATTTCAGCCGTGCGCTCCTTATAATAAGCGGCGCCCATCTAGGGTCCAAAGTATGGAGCCTGTATTGCCTCCAGGTGTGATTGGGGTAGAACACCCGGCAGAGTCAACACTGGTTAAGTGAAACTCCGACACCACCTTCGGAAGGAATTTCGGGTGGGGGCGCAGGACAACTCTGTCCTGTGGAAGACCAGGTAAGGAGACTCAATGCAGAGCGCCTGGAGTTCTCCCATCCTTCTGGCTGAAGTGATAGCCACCAAGAAGGCGGTCTTCCACGACAGGTGAGAGAGTTCACACCTGTGCATTGGTTCGAATGGCTTGTCCATGAGCTTAGCCAGTACCAGCAGTAAATCCCACGGAGGTGGAGGTTCTCGCACCGGAGGGGAAATGTGATCAAGGCCTTTGAAAAAGCGCCAGACCACCTTCTCCTGCGCCACCGACTGCTCCCCCAGCCCGTGCCCGGTAAGCAGAGATGGCTGCCAGGTGCACCCTTAGGGTCGTCGACCTAAGCCCTTGACTAGAAAGGACCATAAATAGTCCAAGATGCTTGCCAAAGGACAGGAGGAAGGGTCCAAGCCCTTGCCCTGACACCAAATGGAAAATCTCTTCCATTTGAAGGCATAGCATTTCCTGGTCGACTCCTTATGGGACGCCTCAACAACATTGAAGACCTCGTCGGAAAGACCCAAAGCCTGGAACTCTAGCCACTCAGGAACCAGGCCGTCAGGTGCAGGGATTGAAGGTCCGGATGGAACACCTTCCCCTGATTGACTGAGAGCAGGTCTGGGCGAGCTGGAAGCTGCCTTGGGAGCCTGGAGCTGAGGCTGAGGAGATCTGGGTACCAGAACTGGCAGGGCCAGTCTGGGGCTATCAGGATCACCTGCACTTGTCCCTCCTTGCTTTGAGAAGCACCTGTGAATCAGGGAAATGGGGAAAGGCGTAGAAGAGCCCGGGGTCCACAGCCTCGAGAGGCATCCCCTGCAGAGAGCCCTGCTGAGGCGGGCATGAAACAGCCTCAGCTTCGCGTCTCCCCTGGAGGCAAACAGGTCCACCTGAGGTGTTCCCAGTGGGAGAACAGATCTTGTACTACCTCCGGCAGGAGAGACCACTCATGAGATGCAGCCCTATCCAGCTCAGGGCATCGGCCAGGGTGTTGGGCTCCTGCCACATGAATGGCTAGGAGATCCGCCTCCAGGCTGCGCACGAGTGACCAAATGCGGAGAGCTTCCTTGCAAAGAAGCATGGAGCGCGTCCCGCCCTGGCGGTTTAGGTAGTACATGGTCGTGGTATTGTCCGTCTGGACTCGGACCACTTGACCCCGGAGAAACGGAGCAAAGGCGGTGAGAGCTAGGTGGACCGCTCGGAGCTCCAGCAGGTTGATGTGGCATCAGGACTCCCGCGGGGACCAGAGGCCGTGCACTCGGTGTTTCCCCAGATGGGCACCCCAACCCATCAGAGAGGCATCGGTCGATAGAGAGACCGTTGGCTCGGGGCGGACAAACGGGATGCCCTCCTGCAGATGAGATGGAACGGTCCACCACCGGAGAGCATTCCACATCTCCTGGGTCACCATCACTAGCTGGACCAATGGATCGCAGCACTGTGACCACTGGCTGGCCAGTCCCCACTGAAGGGGGTGCATGTGCCAGCGTGCCCAATGGACCACGCTGGTACAGGCCGCCATGAGACCCAGGAGGCGCAGGAAGTCCCGGGCAGGGCGCAATTGCCCAACCAGAAATGATTGGGCAAAGGAGGTAAGAACCTCGGCCCTGTCCGCCGGGAGCCGTGCTCTGGCTCAAAGACAGTCGAGCTCTGCCCCGATAAACAGAATCACCTGCTTCGGCTCGAGTTCCGACTTGGCCTGGTTGATGAGAAGGCCGACTTGAGAGCAAACCTGGAGGGCCAGATCTCTGGACCGCTCCACCTCCTGTCTGGAGGGGCTATCAAGCCAATCGTCCAGGTGAGTACACCCGGACCCTCGTGCCGCAGGAAAGCTGTCACCACTGCAATGCATTTGGTGAAGACCCCAGGGCTGGAGACAGGCCGAAGGGCATGGCTCGGAACTCGAAGAGGGATCCCTCGCCTCAAAAGCGAAGGAATCTCCGATGTGACGGACGGATAGGGACGTGAAAGAACGCGTCCTGCAGGTCCAGAGAGCAGAACCACACGCCGTGTTCCAGGGATGGTATTATCTGAGCTAGAGTGGCCATACTGAAGGTTCAAGACCTTAGGAACTTGTTTAGGTCGTGTAGGTCGAGAATGGGGCGCCAGCTCCCCGTCTGTTTCGGAACCAGGAAGTACCTGGACACAAACCCCGGGTCTGAGGGAGGGTCCGCTACCTCCCTGATTACCTCCTTTTGGAGGAGGAGAGCGATGTCGGCCCGACGAGCCGACAGTGAGGCTGCGGACCCCCGAGGCCCCCCGAGGTGCGAGAGCCTGCTCGAATTCTAGAGGCAGGCCTTTTCCCACCACCTCCAGTACCCACCTGTCCGTGGTAATAGCGGACCAGGCGGAAAGGAAGTGCACGTGTCCCCACGGGGTAACCTGGGGTGAGGCTGAGGGTTGGGGCGACACCCCTCAGCCCGTCACTGGGCAGGCTTGGAAGAGGGACCGCCGAGGGACCTCCTGGCCTTACCTCCTGCTTCCTGTTGGAGGAAGCTCCAGGCTTGGGTTTGGGATGCCAAGCCCGAGCCTGCTGGCCCTGACGTTGCTGGGCCAGACGTGCCGGGGGTGCAGACGGACGAAAGGGCTTAGGCTGTGGTTTGCGGCCTTTGTCCTTCTGAGCGGAAGAGACCGAGTCCAAGGTAGCACTGGACTTCTCGATCCTCTGCAGGTGACCTTCCACCCCAGGTCCGAAGAGGTCAGTCCCCAAAAAGGGAACATCCGCCAACTTGTGCTGGGTATCCGAAGTAAAGGTGGATATCCTCAGTCAAGCCTGCCGACGCATAGCCACTGCGGCCGCCACAGACCTGGCACATGAGTCCCCAATATCTAAAGCAGTCTGGAGCTGCTGTTTGGCCACTGCCCTGCCCTGGTCCCTCACCTGCCTGACCGTAGTCTGCAGATCCGCGGGAAGATGAGGGACGACCTCATCCAGGGAGCCCAACAGGGCATGAGAAAAATGTGCCATGAGGACGGCCGAACTGGCCTGGCGAAGGCCGAGAGAGGACGCAGCATAGACTTTTTGCCCGGCATAGTCCAATTTCTTGGACTCCTTGTCGGGAGGTTTGTCCACATCCCTAGCGTTCCCGGCACGAAAACGCTGTCGGTAACCAACCCCTCAGCCGAGGGCTGTTCCGAAAAACCGGACAGGGAACCGGTAGGGACCGCATACTTCCTGGCGATCCTGGCCGGCGCAGGACAGGAAGCAGGCGCTGCCAGAGCTCCAAGGCCGGACCCACTATGGCCTCGGCCACGGAAAAGCCTCCGTAGGAAACCCCTCGGTCCACAATCTCGTGAGGATACCTGGCCCGTTTAGAAGCGGGTTCAAGCTTCATCCGGTGGACTCCGAGATGAGCGAAATAATCCTAGGAAGACGAAGGGCTATCGTCCACCGACTGTCCTCCTGAGGACTCCAAGTCCATTCGCTTGAGAAAGGGAGGAATCATCCTCGGACTCGGAAGAGTCCTCAAAGACTGCTCGGCCTGAGCCACCTCCACCTGCCGAGGTCTATCGGGAGTGAGGGTGACAGACAGCCTATGGGGCAGTCCCTGAGCCGACCGAGAATTTTTGGTCGGAGCCCCAACTAACGGCTGTGGAGGCGGAGGTTCCACCGGAATCGGTGGGGCAGCTGGAATTGGCCGAACCACCGGCCTGGGAACAGGCTCCTCGGCTAAAACAAGGGGTTGTCTTGGCCGCTCCGGTGAAGACGACGGCGTCGGCTTATTCCTGGTCAGAAGGAGCTGTTGCCACATGAGTTCCTCATACCTCCGGCGCAACTTGCGAAGCCTCCCTCGTCGGAGGAGGAGGAGGCGGCGCCGCTGCACGCGAGTGCGAGACCGCCCTATGGCCGGCCGGGATCGGCTGGACCGAAGACGTCGAGACGAGACCTCGGCTAGGCCGAGGAGCGGTGCGGGGAGGTGCGGGAATCGGCACTCCCTCGGTTCGACGATTTCCACCGAAGGCTCCGGAACCGGAGGCACAGGCAAGCCGACAGGATCCTCAACTCCACCGGGGAACCAGGGAGAGGGATTCTCAGCTTCTCCAGCCGACAACCTGTCCAGAGTCGAGAAAAATCTCGACAGCGTCGGCGAGGAGTCTCGGTCAACTGGCCTGGCCAGGGGACACCGTGAAACCAGTGGCGAAGCCCGAGGGGTCGGCAAGTGGACAGCCGACATCTAGGGAGAGATCTTTCCGCTCCCAAGAGTCCGCCGTGAGACTTACTCTTGTCTCTCTTTAGACCGAGAAAACGTCCAGAAGAAGTTGGACCTCACCTTTTATCGAGAGGGTCAGACAAAGCTCCTTAAAAGAAGCCGAATAAGAGGCACCGAGAGAAAGCGGACAAATGCCGCAGCCGGTAAAGCGTACGCCGCAGCATCCTCTTCGAGCGATCATTTGCTCGAGCCGATCCAGCCGAAGCCCGCCGTGACACCGCCGACCGAGCCTCTTTTGACTTAACCGAGGAAATCTTCTCGGGATGCCCTAGTTGTAAACGGGCAGCACGGTCTTTGAGGACGAGGTCTAAAAGGAAGAGCACAGGTCGCAGGCTCCCGCGGTCATGCCGCGCCCAGCAGTAAACGCACGTGAGTCGGATCCGTCCGAGACATCTTCTGCCCGCAAGGGCATCTCTGGAAACCGAGTCGATTGTCCATCGCAGTCGCGAGGGAGAGAAGACCAAAGTCTGTTAGCAAAAACTTTTAATTTCAAAAATTCGAAGAATTAGGAACCAGTCTTATACGCAGAGCGTTAAGGAGGGAACCTGAGCTTCCAAACGGTAAGGAAGATCTGGCGTCATGGGGCAGAGCCGAGAGTTTTACCACCCGGGTGGGTGGGAGGAGCCAGCTTGAAGACCTTCCAGCAAGATTTAAAGCGGCAAGGAACCTGCCAGACAGTGTGGATGAACAACATATCCATGTCCCTAGAAAAACTGTTTACCAAAATTATATTCAATAGAATAATGGAATGACTTTGTAGGGAGCAGGTCTTAGATGAAGCCCAGGCAGGATTTATGCCTGGCCACTCTACCGTAGACCAGTGTTTTGTCCTGTCCCATCTGATATACAAGTACACAAAGATTAAAAATCAGAAATTATTTTGTGTTTTTGTGGATCTCAGGGCCGCATTCGATAGAGTAGTAAGAGACAAATTATGGGAAGTATTAGACAAATATGGTTTAGATCCATCAATTATACTCATTATAAAAAACCTATATGAGGATAATTCTACTTCGGTCAGATATAATGCAAAGTAATGCATCTGGGAAACAAAAACCCAGGGGAAGATTACACAATGGAAGGGAGGTAGTAACAACAACAAAAAGGGAAAGGGACCCGGGGGGTAATCATATCAGATGACCTTAAGGTTGGCAAGCAATGTGAGAAGGCGGTAAGGAGGGCTGGGAGGATACTGGGATGTATTGGGAGAAGCATCACCAGCTGAAAACAGGAAGTTGTTATCCCCCTGTACAGACAGTTGGTGAGACCCCATCTGGAGTACTGCATCCAGTTCTGGAGACCCCATCTCCTCAAGGACATAGACAGGATGGAGGCAGTTCAGAGGAGGGCAACTAAAATGGTGCAGGGTCTGCAAGAGAAGCCATATGAGGAGAGGCTAAAGAAGCTTAATATGTATACCCTTGAGGAAAGGAGGGTGAGGGGGGACATGATAGAAATGTTTAAGTACCTCACTGGAATCAACAAAGTCCAAGAGGGTAGCATCTTTCAGAAAAAGAGATGTGCAAGAACAAGGGGACACAATTTGAAGATAGAGGGAAGGACGGCTCAGGGGCAATGTGAGGAAGTATTTTTTCACAGAGAGAGTGGTGGGCGCATGGAACAGCCTTCCTGAGGAGGTTGTGAGGTCTAAAACTGTGGGAGAATTCAAGAATGCATGGGACAGACATAAGGCAATTTTTGTGGGGGGTAGGAAGAAATAGGCTGTTGGTTAAATGGGGTCTGCAGCTTATCCTCTAGGTAGGGAAATGGGCAGACTAGGTGGGCCAAGCAGTCCTTATCTGCCGTCAAAGGCTATGTTTCTATGTAATGCTGAAGGAGACTGTAGTAATAAATTCCCTTCTAATATCGGCCTCAGGCAGGGTTGTGTTATGTCCCCAATTTTGTTTAATTTGTTTTTGAATAGTGCACTTGAGGGATTGCGGGATCCAGGACTGCACATGCTGAGGCTGGGATCAAGGACATGTCCATACTTGGCTTATGCTGACGAAGTTGTTTTCATTTCAACAAGTTATCTGGGTATAAAAAGGAGTTTGAACCTGTTCTATAGCGAATGCACTAAATTAGCCTTAGAGATACATTTTGAGAAAACAAAGTACATGATATTCAATACAAATTCAATAAGATCTGGCAAGATGTGCTCTTTAAAATGTAACAATCACATAATTGAGTATGTAAACAAATTTTGCTACCTTGGAGTCACCTTCTCATATAACCTTAAATGGAAGGACCAGTTAAATCTATTAACTAGTCAGACAGACTCTGTGTTGCCACTTTTTGAAAGATTCAATTATAAATATGGAGGGAGCTCAATCAGAGGTTTGCTTAAGGTATTAAATGCTAAGGTATGCTCACAGATACTTTACGGGGCAGAAATTTGGGGGCTGGAAAAATCAGACTTGAGTCAGTTGTTAGGTTTTATAAACGGTTACTGGGTTTGCCCAATGGAGCAGCGTCCTGTTTGACAAGACTGGAATTAGGACAACTACCAGTAACCTATGGAAAAAAGCACGCAAAACCCGGACTTCTACGGACTGGTGCCAGTTCAAGAGGGCAAGAAACTCATGCACTAGAATGGTTAGAGACACAAAAGCCGCTTACTATCATTCTGAATTTGTCTCTGCTTCCAAAAATCCAACAAAATTTTGGCAAATCGTTAAGGATTTGTCCAGTCACATGCCTGGTGGCTCATTACCTGACAAGATCTCTTTTAATAATAATAATACCATCAGTGATAGATTGGACATTTTGAATGCTTTCAATAATCATTTTGCAACTGCAGAGTTAGCATTCGACAATTCCCCTGCAAATCTGGTACGCTCCCAGGTGGATAATCAAGATGCTGATCCCAGTGTCACCGACTCAAGTCTTCTCCTTGCATCCTACTACTCTGAAAGAAGTTGAAGACCTGTTGCTGAAACTGGATGTAAAAAAAAGTGCTAGTGCGGACACCCTGGACCTGTATTTTTTGAAGGTGGCCATTCATGTGCTAGCCGTGCCCATAACCCACTTATTCAACCTGTTACAGACCCAAGGAGTCATTCCTTCAATCTGGAAAACAGCGCACATCATACCCCTGTTCAAGTCCAGAAATCCCTGTGATCTAAATAATTACAGACCGATCTCAATTCTCCCTGTTCTGTCGAAATTATTGAAAAAAATCGTAAGCGACCAACTGAGGCATTACCTAGAAGCTAAGAACCTGTTAAACCCTGTCCAATCAGGTTTCAGAGCTAAACATAGCACCATCACAGCACTTGCCAAAGTGACTAATGATTGGCAAAGAGAGCTTGATAACAGAAATTATACTTGTGCTGTGTTCTTGGACCTGAGTAATGCCTTTGACACTGTCGACCATTCTCTGCTACTCTCTTCCCTGACCTCATTAGGTGTAGACCCACTATCTTTGCAGTGGTACAACAACTACCACTCTGACCGCTTCCGGCGGGTCAAAGCCAAAGGAGATCTCTCGACTCTCAAACCTCTCCTAAGAGGTGTTCCTCAGGGTTCTGTCTTAGGCTCCCATTTATTTGCAATCTACATCAACAACATTGATGGGGGCACTGTGGAGCTTCCATCATGGCGCACGTTTTCAGTAAGCAGCACACCTGGTGGGAAATAAACAGTGTATTTTACCGATCTGGTGAAGACAATTCTCTCGACATTGGTGGCAACTGAATGCTGACTATTTCTGTATATCGATGATGGGTCCCAAAAAAGACAAACACTCAGCTCAACATATTGACTCCTACCTTTCGTCAGCGTCGGGCCCGAGAGGTGCTGGAGGCGGGCCACCCATCCTTGCGGACTCTAGGCCTGTAGAGACCCCGAACCCACAAATTATGACCCTCCTTGAAAAAATCCAGGCAACAGGAGAAGACACAATTCGCTGGCTCGGAGCGATGGAGTCCCGTTTTACTGAACTTGAAAATCAAGTACAGGTGAACGCCTCCCACATCTCGGAGATCAACACAGAGACGGATTGCCAGCGAGAGAAAAACGCGGCGTTTGTGAAGGACTTTTATTTCTTGTGCTTAAAAATAGAGTCGCTTGAGAATGCCCATAGACAGGCAAATGTCCACATTGTTGGTTTCCCGCCTCATTTGCCGGGGAAAACAGAGCTAATGTCGGTGGTTCAGCATCTGATCTTTGCAGACCTAGGCCTGTTACCCACAGACTCTGGGATCACTATCACAAAGGTCTTTGCGATTCCTATCTGTACCAGACCACGGAGCACTGTTGGAGAGCGTCCTCTCACAGCCATAGTGACACTCTCGAGCCCGGAGGCTCAGATCCTGTTGTTGCAGGCGGCTCGTCAACGAAGAGATCTTGTTTGGGAGGGTAACAGGATCGCCCTGTTTCCCGATATCTCCTCTCAAACCTAAGCCAGGAAAAAAGTGCTGCAGGAGACAAAGAAGCTCCTTTTGGAAAATGGCATCTCTGCACAACTCCAGCTTCCTGCTCGGCTACAAGTTCGCCATGCAAACAAAACTCATATTCTAACCGACCCAGCGGCAGCTGAGGCCTTAACATCAAAACTTTTAGAAGATCAACAGAGGGCTAAGGGAATAGAGGAGGCAGAGAATTCGGCCTCGATCCTAATGATTGAACAGTGGCTTGCCGAGGTCTTTGCTTTTCAATTTTGGGACTTTGGAGCCCGTTAACGCTTTACTCACTGCTGCTATAATGCCTTTTATCACATTATTACTGATGTAGCACGCCAATAAGTTTACAATATATAGCCCATGTGAGTAAGCTCTTATGATTTCCTTTATGCTGTTTTGCATATTATCAGTTTCTTGTGATGAGGTCTAGTTTATTATAGGAGCGAATTTGCTCCACTCAATTTATGAACTGTTTACAAAAGTTCTTTGTGGCTAGCCTGTTTCCCTACCAGCCATCTGGAATGTGCTCAGAAGTAGAGGTGCAATTCAACATAATTGAGCCCAGGACATCTGTTAAACCACCTTTTGAGCCTTCATCACCAGAAGTTCAGCCACCCACCTAATTTTGCTATCCTACGAGGGGCAAGAAATTGTAGCTGATATCCTACAAGTGAAGAAAAGGTGAGAGTGGACTCTTCTACACCATTATCTTGCCAAACTTTAACTCCTTTGACATGCTTAGCGGACCAGTGGCAACCATGGACTCTTATTTATCCCTCAAAAGGCCTATATATTTTCTCTCCATGTACTTTGCTTACCTGGTCTGTATGTGGTTTACCTGAATGGTATTTTCCGAATATAGTGTATGCTGTATTTTATTAAATGCTATAAACAAAAGTAAAAAAAAAAAAAAAAAAAATATTGATGACAGCATAACCAAGGCCAACATCCATCTGTTTGCAGAGGATACAGGGATACAGTTCTTTACGTAAGCTGCCTGTCTTTACAAGCTGCATGTAACGACCTTCAATCTGAATTCAACCTGTTGCAATACCAACTTCTAAATAAAAAAAACATTACTTAATGCCAAGAAGACAAAAGCAATGCTCTTTTCTCCTTCTGTTCAAGCAGCAAAGTCAGCCCGATCAGAACCTGTGCCACAGATCACTACAATTCTAGGTGAAAAGTTGGAATTTGTCTCAAAATTCAAATATCTGGGAGTTTACACATTACACTCCCCTCCTGGTACCCCTATCTGCCATTAGCGGCTGTTCCCTTATGGCCTCTTCATGGACAGATTTATGATTGTCCCTGGCAAGTGGACTCTCTCGTATTTCTCTACAGTGGATATGGACTATATGAAACTGTATTTATGTATTTAAGATTATGAATGGTGTGTCTGATATTTTTGTATTTGAATTCTCCTCTGTTATGGTTTCTTGCTCTTTTTTTCTTGTTATATGAACCTCTTAGTACTTGCACCAATGTGAATGTGTTTATATACTTTTATATAAATATATATATGTGTGTGTGTGTGTGTATAACAGTGTCACGGTAGTGCCACTATAGTTAGGTTTGAGGAGCCATTTACATGTTAAACCCAAAATTTTGCACCTTAATAACTTTGCAACCGTTTGTCGGATTTGCCTGAAATTTGGTATAAACGATCAAGACCCATACGCCTTGAGATCTGCCAGGTTTCGTACTGGTCAGATATATGGCTGCGGAGTTATTAAGCGTGATCTGTGCATGCATTTATGCTTTTTTGGAATTCTACGGTCGCACGGTTTGCGCGACTGGTCCAAAATCTTCAGGGAACGTGCGGCTGGGGTCCCCGATGTGCCTTTTGAAGATTTCGTGAAAAAAATATTAAATGGTTCAAAAGTTATTCAAAAAACAAGTTCCCATTATAAGTCAATGGGAAAAGTTAGCAAAAGTTTGACAGTGTCGCCAAATGTAGTTTTACTTTGTAAATGGCCCTTTACTGTCATAAATCCACCATTTTGTTTTCAGTTAGCGATCAGAAAAATGCTTGCCATTTAAATTTGGGACCCTCTAGCAACCTAATTATTTTGTATTCACCTAGTCGAACCCTGAGGGCGCTAGCCATGTCTTTATTTTGGGGTAAAACACCCCAGAAATATATTTTCAAATTTCTGGAAAAAGTACTTTCATAAAGTACTGTCGCGCAAACACTGTAGATAATTCAAAGCTTTAGCAAACTGCAACAGTAGTTTTCTAGGCTGTGGGAAGAGGACAGAAATTCTTTGGCATCCTGCTGCAAAAGAACGGTTTGGTGTTTTGACCTGAAATTTGCAGGGAACGCAGCCAACATCTCACAGATGTGCCTTTCAGTGTTTCGTTGAAAAAATATTACATGGCGGCAAAGTTATGGCACTCCAAATTTGACGCCTTTTCCCACAGGATAACATTACAGCGTCTCCAACGCATTACAGGAATCCTTTGTCGCCTTGCTGCAAAATAACGGTTTGGTCTTTTGGGCTGAAATTTGGAGGGAACACAGCCTACATAACACAGATGTGCCTTTTTGTGGTTTGGTGAAACAATACTACAGGGAGCCAAGGTTGTGGCACTCTGAACTTCTCTTTTTTCCCCATAGGATAACATTACAGCATTTGCCGCGCCTTTCAGGGCCCGTATCTTGGACACGGTGCGAGATACGGACTTTTCGTCAGAAAAATGCTTAGCCCCCTAATGGGGGACTAAGTCCAAAACTAGCCAGGAAAGTCATAAATCATATGACTTTTAAATTTTTTTTCTACGTCATACAGTTCCTGAGATATAAGCAATTTAGTATTCCAAGTCCTCATTTTCTGCTCCGAGAAACATTATTATGCATACACTCTTTGTACTCACTGTCTTTCTTTATGCAGGTTTTGGGGAAAACTAGCCTGTATGTTTACATTACTGTTACCGTTACCGTTTTCACTTGCGGTTCCGTTCCCTTTTCACTTACCATTCACGCCTACGCCACCACGCGAGTTACCCTTTGCGTTTTCATTTGCGCTTGCTTTTGCGTTGTTTTTAACATTTCTGTCTACACTACTCTTTCTCTTTCTGTTTCACTTTGCGTCACCATGCGCATTACTATTTGCGTTTGCGGGCACAATGTTACTATGTGACAAGACATCATGTGGCGGGAGCGCGGGGCCCCCACTGCCGCATTACATTCACTATTTCTCGTTATCATTCTCAAAAAGAAGGGAAATTAGAGGAAAAAAACTCCGTTTAATGCATTAGTTAGGGTTGTTCCACACCGACAAAAGCGAGGAAATTTGGTGTTAGGGTTGAAAGCCCCCCTTGGCCCCCCCTGCCCACACCCCCAACCGGCATTGGGCTGCGCATTACGGTTGTCGGTCCTAACTCTCACCCCATTCTCCTACACCTCTTCTTCTTTACACACTTGATGGGGTGAGAGTTATGGCACAATAGTAATCTTACCTGATTGAAAGTAATGACAGTACTTCTTTACACAAATTTCTTGCTTTTGTGGTGTGGAACTACTATCACATTAACGAATTTTTCCTCATATATATATATATATATGTATAGTATGTATGATGATACCCTGACCTTGTTCTAACCAGGTCCATCTTGTAAAAGAGCTCTGCTCAATGATGTTTACCTGGATAAATAAAGATTTTAATTGACTGATTGACTGAAGGTGTTATATAGACCAAAGGGCAGTAACCTATCGGTTCAAGGTGTATAACATGAAAGAAAATAGACTTCCGAGGATGTGTATTGAAGAAATGTTGTTATACAGAATGGAGAGTTTCATCTATCCGAGCACTAGCATTCTGGAACAAATTATTAAACCGTACGGTTTATTGGAAGTACTTGTAGAAAGTATTACTATGCCATTTAATGAGATTAAGGAAAAGATTAAGACAAGAATTAAAAATATATCTCATCAAAAGGAAATTGGCCTGGCAAAAAATTACAAAGTAAGTTCTTGGTTGGCTTTAAATTTACACGGACAACTGGGTACGACTCAATATTTAAATATAATAAGGAATCCCCACAACAGAAAGACATATACTACATTCAGAATCAGATATGTGGAAACTAATAGTATAAAAACAAGATTTCGGGTAGCCAATTCTAAACTATGTGCTTGCAGGTTGGATGAAGATTCCCCATTTCACCTTCTGTTATTATGTCCACTGCATAGTTCCAAGAGGAGAATATACCCAGGAGAAATTTTGTCAAGCTTAAATATGGAACCTAAGTATCAATTTAATTACCTGCTGAAGACAAATAATAGTATACATTCAGAAAAAATCTCAAGATTCTGTAGAATCATAGAATATAGGAGATTACATGTTCAGAAATAAAGAATGAAAAATTCTGATAATAGTCAGCCTAAGGGATAGTGCAATATGATAAAGCAATGATGATTTGTGTAATAATGTGTTCTGCCTATTTATCTTTCTGTATTTATAAATATAGAAGACGTGTGCGTAACTTTTTGTATTTTATCTAATTGATGAAAGTGGCTGTTTTATGGTACTTTTTGTAATAATAATAATAATTTGTCAACAATAAACATAAACTTGAATGGAGAGCCAGCCCCGGACCAGGAAGTACCTGGACATGAACCCTGGGTTGACTGGAGGATCTACCACTCGAACCAGTGCCTCCTTGAGAAGGAGCTGAGCTATGTCGTCTCTCAGAGCTGACCGTGTGTGGGCTGATACTCTCTCCTCCCGTGGGGCGAGGGCTCGGCTGGGAGGGTACTACTCGAATTCCAGAGGCAGACCCTGGCTGACCACTTCTAAGACCCACCTGTCCATGGTAACAGCGGACCAGGCGGAAAGAAAGTGGCAGAGCCGGACCCCCACATGAGGACCCAGAGCTGGCGTGATGGGGATGGGGTGGTAACCCCTATCCCATCACTGGGCAGGCTCTGAGAAAGCGAGTCCAGGGCCTGAACCCCGACGTCCTTGTCTGCGGGCGGTGGAGGCGGGTGGGCGAGGCGCCAAGCCTGTGCCTGCTGTTGCTGCCCACCATGAAAAGAGGGGTGCTGGGCCGCAGGAGCAGGGTGCGGAAAAGGCTTTTTCTTTTTCTGCTGCTTCTTGGTGCCAGCAGCACTTTGAGCAGAAGTGGCCGAGTCCAAGGTGGCACTGGACTGTTCAATTTGCTGAAGGAGACCATCCACACCTGGGCCAAAGAGACTGGTGCCCAAGAAAGGAACAACAGTGAGTTTGTGCTGGGTATCCACCGTAAAGGTGGAAAGCCTCAGCCAAGCCCTGCGAATGGGCGCAAGAGTCCCCAAGGTCCAAAGCCGTCTGAAGTTGCTGCTTGGCAATGGCACGGCCCTGGTCCCAGACCTGCTTGATCACAGTCTGAAGGTCCGCGGCGGGGAGGTGCGGGAGAACTTCATCCAAGGACCCCAGAAGGGCATGGGAGAAGTGCGTCATGACGACGGCCGAGCTTGCCTGACGGAGGGCTGGAGAGGAGGCTGCATAGATCTTCCTGGCAGAGTGGTCCAGTTTTTTGGACTCCTTGTCTGGAGGTCTATCAGTGTCAGCAGAGCTGCCTGTACGTCTGAACACAAAGGCAATCACTAACCCCTCAGCCGAGGGATGTTCCATGAATCCCGAGAAGGACCCGATGGGCACCGCATATTTGCAGGCCATCTGAGACAGCACTGGGCAGGATGCTGCCAAAGCTCCAAGGCCAGGCCAACAATAGCTTCAGCCAGAGGAAAGGCTTCCATAGGAGTATCCCCCTCTTTTGAGAATATCAGTAAGAGAGTACTCCGCCCCATTTCTGGACAGGTTCCAGGGGTATCCCCGTGGATTTGGAGATAAGGCAGAGAATCCCTTGAAAAGAAGAAGGGCCCTCCTCCATCGACAGACTACCGACCTACTCATTATCCAGTGGGTGAGAGTGAAGGTCGGTGTCATCAGAATCCGAGGCATCCGGATAAATCAGTCGACCGCCAAGATACCCCTCGACATGCCTAGGACGATCAGGTGTAAGGGTCACTGATATCCTACGAGGAAGACCCGTTACCGTTTGGGAATCCTTCAGAGGAGCCCCTACTGAGGGCTGTTTTGGTGGTGGCTTCACCACTATCGTTGGCGAGACCAGTTTTGGCCGAACCGGGGCAGGTGTTACCGGCTATGCGGGCAGGAGGAACGATTTTATCGGTTCCAAGGGAGTCGGCTTCAGCCTAGGAGGTGAGAGCCATGCAATGGCTGGGGTGGAAACTGAGGAAGGCTTCTGCCTGGACAGAATGAGCTGTTGCCACATCATATCTTTGTAGCATTGACAGAGTTTCCACTGAAGCCTCTCCTCATCCAAGGAGGACAAAGATGAGCGGTGATATGGTCTCTTTGTGGCATGCTCACGTGCCTTCCTCAGCCTGTCAGTCGAGGGAGACCAAGAGCTCGACCTCGATCAGGCTGGCCGACTGGGTCACTCAGGAGACACCAGATCTGGGACTGGCTCCTCGATAGGATTCCCAGCAGACTGGGTCTCCTCATCGGGGATAAACAAGATCAGAGTCTTGTTAAGAGAGTCGTTGACCTCCTCGACCGACAACCAACGGACAGAGTCGAGAGTTAACTCAACTACCTCTTCGATCGAAACTTCAGCTGGCTAGCCTGACAGCAGGACCAAGTAGCTGGCGGTTGAAACCGCAATCTCGACCGAGGTTGAGGATGGAGATTCCTGGGACCAAGATCGCTCTAGATCCCAAGAACTTCTTGGCCGAAACGAAGAATCTCTTGGTTCCTTGTCCTTTTTACGGGACCGAGAGGAATGCGAGCCCGCAGGTCCCTCACCCTTAGTGGGGAGAGAAAGGCACATCTCCCGAAAGGAGCCCAAGAAAGTGGAGCCCAGGCTAAGCAGAATGAATATCGGCTGAGAGGAACGCTCCGCGGCACACGCCCCCTCTTCCTCGAAGGTCTGCATCTGTTCCAATTGCTCGGCGGACCCCGCAGCCATGGAGACCGCCCACCGAGCCTCTTTGATTTCACCGGTAGATTCTGTTTTTCAGGCCTGCTCAGCTTCAAGCGTGCGAGATGATCGTCGAGGATGTTTGACTGAAACGCGAGGCACAACTCGCAAGCCTGGGTGTCATGGCTGACACCCAAGCAGTAAAGGCACGCAGAGTGTGGGTATGTGCGCAACATTTTCTGTCCGCACGGGCACCGGTGAAAACCAGGGGAAGATTTATCTTCCATTATCGAGAAGCAGCTACTATAATCACTAACCTGGAGGAGTGTAATCTTCAGCAGTTCTGAAGTTTTTTGTGCCAGGGCCTACAACACAAGGTAGCAGAGACGAGGCAACCTGTATCATCCAGCAGAAAGGAAGATCTGGCGTCATGGGGCAGAGCCGAAGGTTATACCACCCAGGTGGGTGGGAGGAGCCAGCTTGAAGACCTTCTGGCAAGATGGAAAGGGACATGCCAACAACTGCAGATAAGAGCAAAATATCCACATCCCTAGAAAGAGCAAGCATCTTTGTGGCAGAACTGGATGAAGAGACCAAACAGGGCTGGTTTAGCTTTGAAAGAATTAAGATTAACAACTGGCTTTAATGACATGCATGTCAGGAACCTATAACCTAAAGCTAAAACACGTCTTTAGTTCTGAGAATTCTGGAAAAATCTAATGCAGGTTAACTTTTGGTGCAGAGTTCAGAATATTACCTTCCCTACTACAGCTTTGAGAGAAGCAACAGCTTTGTGTGGGCTCTGGGAACACTGCATATAAGAATGGCTTCTCCAAAAACCCTATATTCACCTGGAGAGAAAAGAATGTGTATAATCTAGGAGCTCTGTAGGGGAAGTTCTACTGTCAAATGGTTGCACTGTAAGACCGTTTTTGCCTCAGTTTAGTTTAATTCAATTCACTTTATTTACCAGGTAAGTACACTGGGCCAAGGCCCGTTTTCAGGATCGACCCAGAGCTTCATATACACAGAAGCTAAGATGTTATACACGAAAAACATACAATGTAAGTAATAAACAATACAAATATAAATTCAAGTGCAAGTATTGGAAAACAATTACATGATGCAAGAGAGTGCAAACAGCTATACAACGTTTTTTTAAATAGTCTACATGTTGGGACATTCATGCAATTTGTAGGCAAATAATTCCATAAATTTGGACACTGTATTGAAAAAGCCCTCTCTTCCATACAGGTCGGAAATCTAGGCATAAACAGCTGTGGTACCCTAGAAGAACGCAACGATCTGGATTCATTCCTGATTTTTAGTAAGCTAAACAAAGAAGATTTAAGAGACAAGTTTTTTCTGTTCGTTGAAAATTTTGTGCCTAAAACCTTTTTATTTCTCTAGTGTGTTAAATATTTTTCTATTTGCTGCTGTATATTGTGTACACAGTGTAGCTATTACATATGTTATATTTAATTTATCAGAGACTAGGCAACATTTCTAAAAGGTACAGGTACTGTATTTTACAGTGAATGCTGTGTTCCGTCTCCGAACACATGTACTAAATTAAAAGCAAGGTTGCTTCTGCTACAGGATCATATTCAGAAGTAGAAACAGCAAGGGTAGAGGGCCCAACCAATAGCAAAAAAATCAATTCAACACTAATAGGTATATCACCTGCAACATTTGTTTTACATCAGCCTGTGGTTAAATACAAAATCTGTGGCACGTAATGAGACATCAACAAACTCCCATAAAACCCCAGCAACTTCAGTCTGCTCTAGGACTTCCTCAGGGGCTTCCTGACTTTATTTTTTTTAATTTGTTTGCTATTGGTTGCACCCTTTATTTTGGTGTTTGTAGTTTGCTCAAGTTTGCCACTTTATGAGGAGCACCCCTGCAGCACTGGGCACACCTGTCCTTGTTCACTACTGCATATTCAGATGTGCCTGAAGCAAACAGAGGTTCTTACAGCCAGAGGCTTGGTACTGTAATGAGTTACAGAATAAAGTGGGATAACCTACCAGACAAGAGCTCACTTGCTCCAACTAAAAGGGGAGTTATGCCAATCCAATAGGAGGTATATCTTAGCCCGCTGGAAGCAAGGTGATGCGCCTAAAGCCGGGGAGGTTGGGTGGGTGCGTGTGGATGAACAACATATACCACTCCTAGAACTACTGTTACAGGTGAGTAACCTGTTCTTCTAAGAGTGTGGATATGTTGTTCATCCACACTCTTTGGCAGATTCCTAGCAGTTCTCCAGGAGGAGGGAGGCAAGGTGCACACCCCCTACTTAGGGAACAGAGATTGGAGAACCGAGGTCCCAAAACCAGCATCTCAGCATGACTCAAGGCCGATGTGGTAGTGGGAAATAAAGGTGTTTGCTGACTTCCAGGTAGCAGCCAGGCAGATTTCCTGGATAGGGATGTCCCTGGCAGCTCCCACCGATGCTGCAGTATGGCGGGTAGAATGAGCTCTTAACCCTCTGGGAGGCTCCTTGCCCGCCAACTCATAGCACAGACCTATGCATGATATGATCCATCCTGCAATGGTCCATTTGGCTGCAGGTCTGCTAGAAGCGGCTTCGGCGTAGGTGACAAACAGCTGGCGAACCTCTCCATGAATTTCTGCCGTTCCTTCCTTATAATAGGAGAGAGCATGTCTCAGGTCCAGAGTATGGAGCCTGTACTCGGCATCCCAAGGTGTAGTTAGGGTAGTATACCGGCAGAGTCAACACCTGATTAAGGTGAAACTCTGAGACCACCTTCGGAAGGAATTTCGGGTGGGGGCGCAGGACAACTTTGTACCTGTGAAAGACCAGATAAGGGGAGTCCACCGAAAGCGCCTGTAGCTCCCCTGTCCTTCTGGCTGACGCGATAGCCACCAGGAAGGCCATCTTCCACAACTGTGAAAGCTCGCACTTGTGCATGGGTTCGAATGGCTTGCCCATGAGCTTTGCCAACACCAGCAAGACATCCCATGGAGGTGGAGGTTCACGCACCGGAGGGGATATGTGATCCAGACCTTTGAAGAAGCGCCCAACCACTGTCGCCTGTGCCAATGTTGGCTGACTGGCCCCTGCCCGGTAAGCAGAAATGGCTGCCAGGTGCACCCTAAGGGTCGAGGACCGCAGACCCCCTTTGGAGAGAGACCAAAAGGTAGTCTAGAATGTTAGCCACAGAGCAGGATAAGGGGTCCAGATTCTTACCCTGACACCAAATGGAAAATCTCTTCCATTTGAAGGCATAACATTTCCTAGTCGACTCCTTGCGAGATGCCTCCACCACAGTGTAGACATCCTCGGAAAGACCCAGAGCCTGGAACTCTAGCCGCTCAGGTACCAGGCTGTAAGGTGCAGGGATTGAAGGTCCGTATGGAAGACCTTCCCCTGGTTTAATGATATCAGATCCGGGCGTGTGCAAAGCCGCTCTGGGGGCCTGCAGCTGAGGCTGAGGAGATCTGAGTACCAGAATTGGCGCGGCCAATCTGGGGCTACCAGAATCACCTTCGCCTTGTCCCTCCTCACCTTGAGTAACACCTTGTGGATCAAGGGAAATGGAGGGAAGGCGTAGAGGAGGCCTGGGGTCCACGGCCTCGAAAAGGCATCCCCTTGCAGCGAGCCCTGCTCAGGGGGGCGGGCATGGTACAGACTCAGCTTGGCATTCTCCCTGGAGGCAAACAAGTCCACCAACGGTTTACCCCAATGGGAGAAGAGATGGTAAGCTACCTCTGGATGGAGGGCCCACTCATGGGATGTCTGGCCTAGGTGGCTGAGAGCATCCGCCAGTTGGTTCGAGACTCCTGCCACATGGATGGCTAGATCATCTGCTTCCAACCGGCTGACGAGGGTCCAGATGCGAAGCACCTCCTTGCACAGCAAATGGGAGTGAGTGCCGCACTGTTTGTTGAGGTATTACATGGTTGTAATATTGTCCATCTGGACTTGAACCACTTCACCCCGGAGCTGAGGAGCAAATGCTGACAGTGCCAGTCTGACAGCTCTGAGCTCCAACAGGTTGATGTGGCATCGGGACTCCTTGGGGGTCCAGAACCCATGGGCCCTGTTGTCCCCCATGTGGGCTCCCCAGCCCACGAGAGAGGCATCGGTTGTGAGGACGACCATCAGCTCGGGGCGGACAAATGGGATCCCTTCCTGCAACCGTTCTGGGATGGTCCACCATTGGAGAGCGTCCCACATCTTCTGGGTTACCGTGATCAGCTGGTCGATGGACCACTGAGGTGCATGCCGTCATGTAACCCAGAAGGCGCAGAAAGTCCCAGGCAGGGTGCAAGAGCCCAACCAGAAATGATTGGGCAAAGGAGGAAAGAACCTCCGCTCTGTCCACCGGGAGCCAGGCTCTGGCTTGACAAGAGTCAAGCTCTGCCCCGATGAAGCCCATCACCTGAGACGGCATGAGTTCCGACTTGGCCTCGTTGATCAGGAGGCCAAGCTGAGAGCAGGTTCTGAGAGCCAGATCCCTGGATCTCTCCACCTCCTGAAGGGAGGAACCAGCCAGAAGCCAGTCGTTGAGATAAGGGTAGATTCAAACTCCTCGACGCCGAAGATGGGCTGCCACCACTACAATGCACTTGGTGAAGACCTGCGGGGCTGATGACAGGCCGAACGGCATGGCTCGGAACTCGTACAGGGTCCCCTCGACCCTGAAGTGGAGGAACTGCTGGTGGGATGGATGGATTGGGATGTGAAAGAACGCGTCCTGTGGATCCAGAGAACAAAACCACATGTTTCGCTCCAGGGATGGTATGATCTGGTTCAGAGTTACCATCCGGAAGGTGCGAGACCTCAGATACTGATTCAGGTCGTGGAGATCTAGGATGGGGAGCCAACCCCCATCCGCTTGGGCACCAGGAAGTACCTGGATACGAAGCCTGGGTCTACAGGCGGATCTGGCACTGGAGCTACTGCCTCCTTGCAGAGGAGCTGAGCTATGTCGTCCCGAAGGGAGCTGAGATCCTTTCCTCCCAAGGGGCGCTGGCTTGGCTGGGCGGATACTGCTCAAATTCCAGAGGCAGTCCCTGCTCGACCACTTCTAGAACGCACCTGTCCGAAGTGATATCGGACCAGGCGGAAAAAAGTGGCGGAGCTGACCCCCCATGGTAGGACCCAGGGCAGGTGTGACAGGAGTAGGGGTGGCAACCCCCAACCAGTCACTGAGCAGGCTTAGAAGAGGAGGAGGAGGAGGAGGAAGCTTCTAGACCAGTGCCTCGGCCTCCTTTACGGGGCTGTTGAGGGCCCTGCTTGGGCCTAGGGCACCAAGCTAGAGCCTGCTGCTGCTGTTGGTGCTGCTGACCTCCTTGATAGGAGGGTTGCCTGACCGCAGGGGAGGACTGCCGAAAAGGCTTCCTCTTCCTCTTCTGCTGGTTCTTGCTTGAGGAACCCTTAGCAGAACTGGCGTCCAAAGTGGCATTGGACTGTTCAATACGCTGAAGGTGGCCTGCAACTCCTGGGCCGAACAGGTTGGTACCAAGGAAGGGCACATCAGCTAACTTGTGCTGGGTATCCACTGGAAAGGAGGATAACTGCAGCCAAGCCCTGCGGTGGGTGGCCACTGCGGCTGCAAAAGAGCGGGAACAAGAATCCCTGATGTGCAGGGCCGTCTGGAGCTGCTGTTTGGCAACACCACGGCCCTGATCACGGACTTGCTTGACCGTGGTCTGCATGTCCTCGGGGAGGTGAGGAAGTACTTCATCCAATGACCCTAGGAGGGCATTAGAGAAGTGTGTCATGATTACAGCCGAACTGGCCTGACGAAGGCCCAAGGAAGAGGCTGCGTAGACCTTAAGGGCAGAGTGGTCCATGTTCTTGGACTCCTTGTCCGGAGGTCGGTCGGTGTCAGCCGAGCTACCAGTACATTTAAAGACAGAAACAGTCACCAGGCTCTCAGCTGAGGGATGTTCCATGAATCCCGGTAGGGATCCCATAGGCACCGCATACTTACGGGCCATACAGGCAGACAGAGCTGGGCAGGAGGCTGGATGCTGCCAAAGCTCAAGGGCTGGACCAGTAATGGCTTCAGCTACTGGGAAGGCCTCCATCGGGGTACCCCCCCTCTTAAGGCTATCCGTAAGGGAGTACTCCGCCTTTTTCTGGATAGACTCCAGGGGCATTCCGGTGGAATTGGAAATGAGGTGGAGGATGCCCTGAAAGGAGGAAGGACTTTCCTCCAGGCCGGCCGAGAGTGACTCCTCATCACCCGGATGGAGTGCAAACCGGTGGCATCCGAATCCGAAGAGTTGAAAGGCAGCGTCTCCACCGCATCCCCCTCGATACGCCGAGGGCAGTCAGGGGTAACCGTGATGGACAGGCGTCGGGGAAGCCCAGTGTCTGGATGGTCCCCTTTTGAGGGAGCCCCCTAGATAGGCTGTTTAGGCGGTGGTTCCACCTTAATCAGTGGTGAGACCGGTATGGGCTTAGGAATAACGGCCGGCCCCACAGCTGAAGAAACCAAAGATTTCGGGTCCTAAGGGGTCGGCGTCGGTCCTTGAGGCACAGGCCAAGTAATGGCTGGGGTGGACAGCGTAGCTGGCTTCTGTCCGGCCAAAATCAGCTGTTGCCACATAAGCTCCTCACAGCATCGGAGTTTCCGTCTAAGCCTCTCCTCGTCCGAGGAGGATGAGGACCTGTGGCGGCGCCTCATTTTTGAATGTCGGTGGCCTTTCTTCGGTTTTCCCGCCGAGGAAGGAGACCAAGTCCTCGATCGAGACCGACTGGCTCGACCAGGATCGGGTGAAACCGGGCTCGGTGAAAATCAAGGCTCCGGATCAATTCCCTTGATGGGGACACCAGAAGGAAGTGTCTCGTCATCAGGAAAAGAAAGGACCGGGGTCCTCTCTAGAGAATCGTCGACCAGAGTTGGCAAAATCAGCTCCATCGGCTCGAGAACAATCTTGGCCGGATCAGCCGATCCCTCGGTCTCCGCCTGGCCAGACGGAAGATCCGTGAAGCCAGCGGTCAAGGAAGTGATCTCGACCAAAGTCAAGGATGTAGTGTCCTGGGACTCGGACTTCTCCCAGTCTCAGGAATGTCTCCTTTTCGAAGACATTGGATCCTTGTCCCTCTTCCGAGGGCAGGAGGCATGTGAGCCCGAGGGCGCCTCACCCCGGTGGGGAGAGACTGGCACGTCTCCCTGAAGGAACCTGTGAAGGAAGAACTGAGGTTGAGAGGCACAAAGAAATTTCGGCTGGCGGAAGCTTGGGCAGCTTCTTCTTCGAAGGCCTTCATCTGCTCGAGCTGCTCGGTGGATCTCTCGGCCGTGGAAACCGCCCACCTCGCTTCTTTCGATTTCACCGGCGGGTTCCTTTTCTCCAGTCTCCCCAGCTTAAGGCGTGCCATGCAGTCGTCGAGGACACTGGGATGGAAAGCCAAGCAAAAGGTACAGGTGGTGGTGTCATGACCGACACCTAGGCAGTACACGCAGGTAAGGTGGGGATCAGTGCGCAACATTTTCTGGCTGCACGTACACCGCCGAAAATCAGGGGACGACTTGTCCTCCATGTCCAATGCGCTATTATCGGAATCGAAAACTCTGACGAGTTTGAGAGTTAAATTCGGTAAAAACCGACGACACGAATCCAGGGCCTACGATGGCTAGAGTTAGCACGAGGAACCTGACTCTTCCAGCGAAAGGAAGATTCATGCGTCACGGGCGGAGCCGAGGTATTTACCACCGAGTGGTGGGAGGAGCCAGCTTGAAGACTTTCTGGCGAGATTTAAAGGGAAAGGGACATGCCAAAGAGTGTGGATGAACAACATATCCACGCTCCTAGAAAAACAGGTTACTCACCTGTAACAGTAGTTCTAGGAGTGGTATATGATGTTCATTCACACTTTCTGGCAGTTGCCTTTCCCTTTAATTCTGTCCGGAAAATCTTCAAGGTGGCTCTTCTCACTCACCCAGGTGGTAACTCCCTCGGCTCCACCCCAGGATGCCAGATTTTGCCCGCTGGAAGCAGCTGTGTGCGCCAAAGCCAGGGGAGATCGGGTGGGTCCGTGTGGATGAATATCATATACCACTCCTAGAACTACTGTTTCAGGTGAGTAACCTGTTTTTCTAGGAACGTGGATATGATGTTCTAACCACACTTTCTGGCACACTCCTAGCAATTCTCCAGGAGGAGGGAGGCAAGGCGTACACCCCATTCTTAGGGAACAGAGACCGGAGAACTGAGGCCCCAAAACCAACATCCCAGCGTGACTCAAGGTCACTGTGGTAATGGGAAATGAAGATGTGCGCTGACCTCCAGGTAGCAACCTTGCAGATTTCCTGGATAGGGACGTCCCTGGAAGCAGCCACTGAGGCAGCAGTATGACAGATGGAGCCCTTAGCCCTATGGGAAGCTCCCTACCTGCCAACCTACAGCAGAGGTCAATGCAGGATACAATCCACATGCCAATCATCCGCCTGGCTGCTGGTCTGCCAAGTGTGGCTTCAGCGTAGGTGACAAACAGCTGGCGAACCTCTCCCCGAACTCAGGCCATGTTCTTTGTAATGAGCGAGTGCTCACTTCAGGTCCAGAGTATGGAGCCTGTGCCCGGCCTCCGAGGTGTGACTGGTGAAGTACACTGGGAGATTAACCACCAGGTTAAGGTGAAACTCTGACACAACCTTCGGAAGGAACTTCGGGTTGGGGCAAAGGACAACCTTGTCCCTGTGTAAGACCAGGTAAGGAGACTCCACCAAAAACACCTGGTGTTCACCGAGCCTTCTGGCTGATGTAATAGCCACCAAGAAGGTTTCCTTTCATGACAGGTGAGACATCTCACACCTGTGCATTGGTTCAAATACATGCAAGTAACCTAAAGTCTGTTATGTATTTGTCCTCAATGTGACAAGGTACCTTTGGAAATGAGCCTCTGGCTCAAAGGTTGTAAACTGATGTGCAAATAAATAAATAAATAAAATGGCTTCCCATGAGCTTTGCCAAAACCAGCAGCAGATCCCAAGCTGGTGATGGTTCACACACCAGAAGGGAAATGTGGTCAAGGCCCTTGAAAAAGCACCAGACCACCTTCTCCTGCACCACCGACTGCTGATCAGCCTGCACCTGGTAAGCAGAGAATGACTGCCAGGTACACCTTAAGGGTCATTGACTGAAGGCCCGACTTAGAGAGGGACCACAGGTAGTCAAGGATGCTAGCCACTGGACAGGACAAGGGGTCCAATCCCTTGCCCTGGCACCAAATGGAGAACCTCTTCCACTTGAAGGTATAGCATTTCCTGGTTGACTCCTTCCGAGATGCCTCCACCACAGTGAGGACATCTTCAGAGATTCCCAAAGCCTGTAACTCTAGCCGCTCAGGAACCAGGCTGTCAGGTGCAGGGATTGAAGGTCCGGATGGAGTATCTTCCCCGATGGATGGAGAGCAGGTCCAGGCGAAGAGGAAGGCGTCTCGGGAGCCTGCTGCTGAGGATGAGGAGATCAGGGTACCAAAACTGGCATGGCCAGTCTGAGGCCACCAGTATTATCTGTGCCTTGTCCCTCCTGGCCTTGAGAAGCACCTTCTGGATCAAGGGAAATGGAGGGCAAGCATAGAAGAGGACTGGGGTCCAGAGCCTCGAAAAAAGGCATCCCCCTGCAGCGTTCCCTGCTGAGGGGAACGAGCACAAAACAGCCTCAGCTTTGCGTACTCCCTGGAGGAGAACAGGTCCACCTAAGGGGTGCCCCACTGAGAGAACAGACTGTGTACTAACTCTGAGTAGAGAGACCACTCATGAGACACCTCGCCCACGCGGCTGAGGGCATCTGTCATCTGGCTGGAGGCCCCTGCCACATGGATTGCTAGGAAATCGGCCTCCAGACTGCACACAAGGATCCAGACACAAAGAGCTTCCTTGCACAGTGCCAGGGAGTGCATTCCACCCTGTCTGCTGAAGTAGTACGTGGTCATGGTGTTGTCCGTCTGGACCTGGACCACCTGACCTCGAATGTGAGGAGCAAAGGCAGTCAGTGCCTGCCAAACTGCCCGGAACTCGAGCAGGTCGATGTGGCACCGGGACTCCTCAGGGGTCCAGAGCCCGTGGACTATGTGTTCCCCTGGTGGGCACCCCAGCCCATGAGAGAGGCATCGGTCATCAGGATGAACGACGGCTCTGGGCAGACAAACGGGATCCCTACCTGCAGATGTTCTGGGACTAATCACCACTGGAGAGCATCCCACATCTGCTGGGTCACAGTGACCAGCTGATTAAAGACACCCTCCCGCTGAGACCACTGGCTGTCCAGCTCCCACTGCAGAGAGCGCATTCTCCAGCGGGCCCAATGGACCACGCTGGTGCAGGTCACCATGTAACCCAGAAGGCACAGGAAGTCGCAGGCAGGGCACAATTGCCCAACCCGAAATGATCGGGAAAAGGAGAAGAGAGCCTCCGCCCTGTCTGCCAGGAGCCAGGCTCTGGCTCTGCAAGAGTTGTGCTCTGCCCCAATGAAGCTGATCACCTGCGAAGGCATTAGTTCTGACTTGGCCTCATTGACTAGGAGGCCAAGGGAGATGCAGGTCTGGAGGACCAGGCCCCTGGACTGCTCCACCTGCTGCCTGAAGGCGCTGGCGATCAGCCAGTTGGTGAGGTAGGGGTAAATCCAAACACCTCAGTGCCTAGGGTAAGCTGCCACCACTGCAATACATTGGTGAAGACCCTGGGGGCCAAGGACAGGTCGAATGACATTGCCTGGAACTCACAGAGGGCTCCCTCTGCTCGGAAGCGGAGGGAACTTCTGTAGGAAGGACAGATCAGGACGTGAAAGAACGTGTCCTGTAGATCCAGGGAGCAATTCCACATGTTTTGCTCCAGAGATGGTATCACCTGAGACAGAGTTACCATCCTGAAGGTGCACGGACTTGAGAAACTTGTTCAGGTTGTGCAGATCTAGAATGGGGCCCCAACCTTCCATCCGTTTTGGCACCAGGAAGTACCTGGAGACAAACCCCGGATATTCTGGAAGATCCACAACAGGAACCATGAACTCCTTGAGGAGGAGCTGGGCAATGTCATCCAGAAGAGTCGAGAGGATGTCTGCAGATACCAAGTCCTCCTGTGGGTGTGGGCTCGGCAAGGAGAGTACTGCTCGAATTCCAGAGGCAGACTTTGACCCACCACCTCGAGGACCACCTATCCATGGTGACAGCGGACCAGGCGGAAAGGAAGTGGCAGAGTCAGCCCCCCACGGAAGGACCCAGGGGAGTTGTTACAGGCATGTGGGAAACACTCCTCATCCCATCACTGGGCAGCCTTGGAGGAGGGTCCAGCGGAGGAGCCACTGGAGCATCTCCCCTCAGGCTTATGGATGACTGAGTCCACTGACCTTGGCCGAGGTCACCAGGCCTGGGCTTGCTGACCAGCCTGGGGCTGGGCTGGTTTGGCCATGGGGTAGAGGTGGACCAAAAGAGCTTCCTTTTCTGCTGCTGCTTAGAGCCCTTGGGGTCCTTTTGGGCAGATGTCACGGAGTCCAAGGTGGCACTGGACTTCTCGATGAGGGTGAGGTGGCCCTCGATCCCGGGCCTGAACAAGTCAGTGCCCAGGAAAGGAACATCTGCCAGCCTGTGCTGAGAATGCCCACCATGAAGGTCGAGATCCTCAGCCAAGCTCTGCAGTGCATGGCCACTGTGGCCGCCACGAAGCAGGCACAGGAGTTCCCAATGTCCATGGCTTTCTGGAGCTGTTGCTTAGCTATCATGGTCTGGAGGTCCACTGGAAGATGAGGAAGCACCTCGTCCAGGGTGCCCAACAGGGCATGGGAGAAGTGGGCCATAAGGAGGGCTGAACTCATCTGGCGAAGATCAAACAAGGAGGCAGCGCAAACCTTCTTAGCCGCATAGTCCAACTTCTTGGACTCTTTGTTGGGCAACTTGTCAATGTCCCCAGTGTTACCAGAGCACCTGAACATAGAATTGGCCACCAGCCCCTCAGCCAAGGAGTGTTCTGTGAATTCCAACAGGGAACCAAGTAGGTACCGCATACTTGCGGGCCATCCAGGTAGAGGGCGCAGGGCAGGAGGTGGGGTGTTGCCAAACCTCCAAGGCCGGGTCAAGGATGGCCTCTGCCACCAGGAAGGCCTCCGCAGGAATATCTCCCTGGTCCAGGATTTCAGTCAAGGGGTATCAAGCCCGTTTCTGGACAGGCTCCATTTTCATACCTGTGGACTTCAAGATCAGGTGGAGAAGGCCCATAAAGGAGGCAGGGCCTTCGTCCGTTGAGAGATCCCCAACCGACTCCATGTCGACCGGATGGGAGTGCAAGGAGGAACCCTTCGTCTCCGAGGAGTCTTTAAAGAGAGGTCAACCACCAGAGTTCCCACTGACCCTCTGGGGACAGTCAAGGGTGACGGTGACCTACAGCCAAAGGGGTAAGCCTCTTGGCCAGCCGAGACTCCTTGGTCGGAGCACCAGTTTTCGGCTGTACAGGTGGCAACTCCATGGGAACTGGTGGAGACGCCGGGAGCGACCGAGCAGAGACCATTTTGGTCAGCTCCTTAGGCAGAGAAGGCATCAGCCACTGAGGCAAGAGCCAAGTGATGGCTGGTGTAGGAGCTGAGTCGGGTTCATACTGAAGAACACCAGCTGTTGCCACATAAGATCCTCGTAGCATTGATGCAACTTGCGCCAAAGCCTCTCCTCATCCAAGCAGGATGAGGAGTAGCGGCATTGCTACTTCCCATGGGGTCGACAGTGGGAGCACAGACAAGTCAGGAATCGCTCAACCCCTGGGAATAGTACAGAGACCTCTACCGTGACCACTGGGGGACCGGCAGCGGCGCTCAGAGGGAGCTGGCGAGCACCGAGGCTCCTCCAGGTCTTGGTCAATGACCTGAAGCGGCAGGTCAGCAGACTGATCCGTCCCTCCAATGGTCTGGGTTAGGACCGGAATCCTGGGAAGAGACGTGTCAGTCTCTTCAGTTGACAACTGGTTGACCGGCTTGTGAAAAATCTCAGCCAGAAGATCAACCAGCGTCTTGACCGACTCACTCAACGGGGTTACTGTGGAGCTGGAGGCCTGGGCCAAAGACTCGACTGAAGCCGGGTCAGGAAAAACGCTGGAATCAGAAGCCCTCGACCGAGAGCGTTCCCGAGCCCACGACTGATGGTGAGACCATTTTTTTTACCTCAGTTTTAGATTTGGGCTTGTGCCTCGAGGACGGGTCCTCACCGCATGTGGGCAAGGACTGGCACAACTCTTGAAGGAGCCCAAGAAGGAAGTGCCTAGTGAAAGCCAAAGCCAAGGAGTTATGCGCCAGCCTCCTCAAACTCCGCAAGCTGGTTGGCAGACCCCGCAGCCGCAGAAACCACTCGGCGGGCATCCTTAGATTTGACTGGTGGGTCCTGTTCATCCGGTTGCTCGAGAACAAGACGGGCGTAGCGGTCCTCGAGAGTGGAGGGATGGAAGGAACGAATGACATATGTCACAGGCCTGAGGATCATGCCTGGGCAGGGTGCAATTGGACCAGGCAGAAACGAAGTGGCGGAGCCAGCCCCCCACAGGAGGACCTGGGGAGGCCCGATGGGTATGAGGGTGGCACCCCCCCATCCCATCACTGAGCAGGCTTGGAGGAGGAGGATGCAGCTGAGGAGCCACTGGTTCCCTTCCCTCCAGGCTTATGGACCACATAGGCCAATGACTTGGGTCTGGGTCACCAGGACTGAGCCTGCTGGCCAGCCTGATGCTGGGCTGGTTTTGCCACAGGAGTGGAGGACTGAAAGGGCTTTCACTTCTGCTGCCTGGAGCCCTTGGGATCCTTCTGTGTGGATGTGATGGAGTCCAAGGTGGCGCAGGACTTCTCGATGCGCTGGAGGTGACCCTCCACACTGGGCCCAAATAGGTTGGTGCCCAAGAAAGGAACATCTGCCAGCATGTGCTGAGTGTCTGCCATGAAGGTCAAGATCCGGAGCCAAGCCCTACAGTGCATGGCTACTGCGGCCGCTAGTGAGCGGGCACAGGAATCTCCCAGGTCCAGAGCCTTTTGCAGTTGCTGCTTGGCCACAGCCTGGCCCTGATCTCAGACTTGCCTGACTGTGGTCTGCATGCAGGTGAAGTATCACCTCATCCAAAGAGCACAAGAAGGCATGGAAGAAGTGTGCCATCAAGATGGCCGTGCTCACCGGACGGAGGCTGAGTGAGAAGGCAGCATAGACCTTTTTAGCCGCATGGTCCAATTTCTTGAACTCTTTGTCCAGCGGCTTGTCGACATCCCCGATATTGTCCAAGCGCCGAAACACGGAGTCAGCCACCAACCCCTCGGCCAAGGGGTGCTCTGTGAAACCCAAGAGGGTACCAATGGGCACTGCATACTTGCAGGCCATCCGGGCAGAGGGCAAAGGGCAGTATATGGAGCACTGCCAAAGCTCCAGGGCTGGGCCGACAATGGCCTCAGCCACTGGGAAAGCCTCTGTCGGAGAGTCCCCTTTGTCCAGAATTTCTGTAAGGGGATAGCGAGCCTGCTTCTGGATGGGCTCCAGTTTCATCCCCGTGGACTCGGGAGATGAGGCGGAGGATGCCCAGGAAGGAAGTGGACCCTTCCTCCATTGAGAGATCCCCCACAGACTTGTCAACTGGACGGGAGCGCAGTTAGGAATCCTTGGACTCAGAGGAGTCCACACAAAGCTGCCAACCGCCAGAGTCACCTTCAACCTTCCACGGGCAGTCAGGTGTGAGGGTGACTGACAGCTGATGGGGAAGCCACTTGGCCGGCCGAGACTCCTTAGTCGGAGCACCGGTCAATGGCTGCTTGGGCGGTGGCTCTACCATGGTCGGTGGAGAGGCCGGCTTCAGCCGAACCAAGACGGTCTTGACTGGCACCTCTGGGGAAGGGATGGTCTCGACCGACCCCACAGAGGGAGTTGGTGTCGGCCTCTCGGGCAACAGCCAAGTGATGGCCGGTGTGGGAACTGGGGTTGGCTTCAGACCGGCCAACACCAACTGTTGCCACATGAGGTCTTCGTAGCATCAGAGCAACTTGTGCCAAAGCCTCTCCTCACCCGAGGAGGCCGAAGACAAGGAATAGTGGTGGCGCCACTTCCCGTGGTGCTGAGAGTGCCGAGGATGGCGGGAGCTGCTCAACCCACTGGAGAAGGACCAAGACCTCAGCTGCTGGGGGTGCCGCCGGGGGATCTCGGAGGGAGCTGGGGAATGCCGCAGCCTCTCTTGGTCTGGGTCAGTGATCACAGGGTTCAGCTCAGTGGACTGAGCAGCCCCTTCTAAGGTCACAGGCATGACCGAAGTCCTGAAGAGAGAACTGTCGGCCTCTTCAGATGACATCAGGGTGATAGGGTCAAGAAAAATCTTGGCCGCATCATCGGCCAGCGTCTTGACTGACTGGCCCGATGGGGTCTCCTTGAAGCCCGAAACCTGGGCATTGTGAGACCGAGAACGTTCCCGGTCCCATAAACATTGACGATGAGTCTTCTCTTTCTTCGACTCTTCCTTCTCCTTGCGAGAGCGGGAGCTTTGAGATCCAGAAGGGCCCTGAACCTTAGTCGTGAGGGACTGGCACAGCTCCTTGAAGGAGCCCAAAAAAGTGGAGCCCAACTGGAGCGGCACAGAGCCAGAAGCCGAGGAGGACTGAGCGGCCGCCCGAGCCACCTTCTTCTCAAAGGCCGCAAGCTGTTCCAGCTACTCGGTGGACCCCGCAGCTGCGCAGACCACCCAACAGGCATCTTCAGACTTGATCAGCAGATGTCGTTTTTCCGGGCGGCCCAGTTTAAGGCAGCGAGGTGGTCCTCAAGGACCGTCGCATGAAAAGACAGACAAATTTCACAGGCCTAGGTATTGTGTTCATGGCCCAGACAGTAGACGCATGTGGCGTGGGGTTTAGTACGCAACATCTTCTGCCTGCATGGGCACTGGCGAAATCCAGGTGCGGATTTGTCATCCATCACAGTTGGGAGATCGAAGACAAAAACCTAAACGGTAACGTTTTTTTAGAAAAGCAATCCAAACGGATCAAAACACTATGGCCTACAATGCAGGAGCGCAAAGGAGGGAACCTCCTTCTTCCAGCGGAAAGGAAGATCTGGTATCATGGGGCAAAGCCGAGGGATATACCACCCAGGTAGGTGGGAGGAGCCAGCTTGAAGACTTTCCAGCACACCTTAAAGGGGAAAGGACACTGCCAAATAGTGTGGATAGAACAACATATCCACGTCTCTAGAATTTGTCTTCGTTTTCGGATAAATATTAAAAAAAAAAAAAAAAAGAATACCAACAGGTAAGAGGCCCAATTGTACTTTTTTAATAAATGATGTCAACTGGTAAGCTACACTATAGTGGAAGGATAAACAGTTCAGAGAAGTGTAGAGAACACATCTGTGGGTGTCGGTCTAAATCAAGAGCAAATTTACAAGCAGAATTGAAAGCCATACACACCCTCTCAAGAACTGTGTTATATGCCACAGAGTAAATCACAGCTTCATAATCAATGACAAACTATGAGACTCACAATCAAAAGTTTCTTTACTTCACTAGTAAAGTTACACTTGCTTCAATAAAGCACTCCCAATTGCCGATTAATGCTTTCAACTACTGAATCAATATGAGTTGAGTAAAGCAGTAAGTGGTATAAGTATACCCCTAGATATCTAAAAACCTGGACCTGTTCTAACTAGATCTCCGGTTGATGCGGCAATGCACTGTCCAGGACAATCCATGAGTCCACGTCTACTCCTGAACAATACTGTCGTCGAGGCACAGGTCAAGAAGCATAGAGAAAACCTAGGCGCAGTTGTAAAATCCCACAAAAGAGTTTATTTGTAGTTGCAGTAACATAGAATAAACCTGTTCAGAATAACTATATACAGAAGCAAAATAAAATCTCTTGTAAAAAAAAAAAATCTCTTGCAGCTCAGCTTAGCAGTTTTTACTAAGACTTATTCAACCCCCACCCTTTGAAGCATCCTGTTCTTTGTAAATTTCAGGAGCTGCTTAGAACATTGAGAACTTCCTGAGGTCCCCACAGCTTTTGCAAAAGACTCAGGCATTTGCACTCAAATGACCTCTAGCTTTTTACAGTTATCTCAAATCACAAATGTATACATTTCAACAGCAACACTAAACATCTTTCAAACAAAAGCGATCCCACTATCAGTTTCATTTCCATACATTGATCTGCACATATTCTTATATTACCAGATCCAGATATGCAAGGGAGGAAAAACAGAAAGAAAGAGAAAACAGAGAGGCAAAGGATTGTGAGACTGTTTGGGTTGATCAAGTCCAAGGTCTCACAGGAAAATCTGGTTGCGCAACCAGACAGAAGAGAGAATACAGACCTTGCATTTACACACTTTCTCCATAATAAATGGGACATGGTCCTATTCTACCCTGTCACAAATATAGTTTAAATTTTTTTGGATTAATAAGCAAATTATTCTCCCTAAACCACTGACATGCAGAGTTTAAGTCATGCTGCAAACTTTGCTCCAGTGCAACCAAGTTCTTACTCCATACAACAATAGCACAAGCACGCCAGAGCAAGGAGTCCGTGAAGGAACTCCAGTGAAAAGCTCTACACAGTTTCTTTCTAATTCTAAAGTTTTGTTGGAGATAATTCCCCGTTTTAAAGCAGAGTTACAGCTTAGACAGAACAACACCCATGTTATCAACAGTCCCGGCGCTTCGCCAAGTAAGGCTTCATCAGGGGGTAACCAGGTCACTCCTGGTGAAAATTACTTCAGGAAATGTATGGCTATTTTTTATACAACACTGACCATCTAAGCCCACCAGCAGCAGCTCCACTTTACAAGGATTTAGAGCCAGTCAGTTAGAAGTCATCCAGTCTTTAAGTTCCACCGGCATTTTTCTAGACGCAAAACGGAGTGATCACCCAGGCCAGGCGCGAAGAGAAGTACAGCTAGATTTCAGCGTATTATAAGCATAGCAGTCATCTCCCGGGTCATACCTGAAAAATGAAAATTACGTACCTACCGTAATTCTTGATCTTCTTGGACGAGTCTCCACCACTCATTCACACTAGTGGGATTAGCGTCGGAGGCACTAGGAGCCATCGGGAGCAAACTTTTTGCTGGAGGGTCAAGCATGAGATGGCGCCACAGAGCAGCGGCTCGAGCTGCAATGACTATCTTCAGCGACTTCACCCTCCAACCGCCTCAGCACCTTTTTTACCAAGGAGGTGCAGCGCAACTAACGAAGAGTAAATCTAATCCTTAAAAACGGACATAAGATAGTCCGTGACGACCCGTTAAGAAGGGTCAGCAAAGAAGTCTTCACGGCCTAAAGATTTGAGGAGTGAAGACCAACACAGCGTGAGCTCGGGGATGGAGGGTGGGCGTGTGAATGAGTGGTGGAGACTCGTCAAGAAGATCAAGAATTACGGTAGGTACGTAATTTTCATATCTTCCTGGACATAAGTCTCCACCACTCATTCACACTAGTGGGAGAGTACCAAGCTGATAATCCCCCAAAAGGGCAGCAGGAGAGCCAGAGCTCACGCGACTAAGATAGAAGTCCATTAAGGATAGTTCTGCCGAATGCGGAATGCCGCCTGGCATGAACATCCAGTGCATAATGCTTAACGAAGGTATGCACTGAGCTCCAGGTGGCGGCGTTGCAGATATCTGCAATTGGAACATTGCGAATTTCCGCTTAGATGTCACATCAGCTTCTAGTAGAGGAGTGTACACTCTACCTTCTAATTTAACTTGAGCCATGGAATAGCAATGTCGAAGGCATGCCACTAACCATGATGAGATGCATCTGATAGCGACAGGTTGACCCAGCCGGGTGTCGCTGAAAGAAACAAACAGTTGCTGAGTCTTGCGAAAATTCTTGGTTCTATCTAAATAGAACCGCAAGGCTCTCTTAACATCCAAGGAATGAAGAGATCGTTCCCCTTCATTTTGGAAATTAGCGAAGTAAGAGGGAAGTACCAGAGGTTGGTTTAGATGGAATTCTGACACAACCTTGGGAGAAATTTAGGATGAGTATGGAGAACTACCTTGTCTTTATGGAATACAGTATCACGGAGGTCCGTAACCAGGGCATGTATCTCAGAGACCCTGCGGGCTGAGGTAATGGCACCAGGAAGGCAGTCTTCCAGGTAAGAAATTTTAGCTCACAGGTAGCTAGGGGTTGAAGGCTTCCGAATGAACAAGTCCAGCACCAGGTTAATGTCCCAGGCTGCAACTGGACGCTTAACAGGGGGTCTGGTATGAAGAATTCCCTTAAGAAATCTCTTCACCATAGGTAACTGAGCCAGAGTCAAGGAAGAAACCGGCTCATGGAACGCTGAGATGGCACTAAGGTGAACTTTAACTGTGGAGTACTGGAGACCTGAGTTTGATAGGTTCAAAAGATACTCCAGAATCTTGTCAGGAGGACAGGAAAAGGGATTCCAAGAGGACTTTGCACACCAGAGAGAAAAACGTTTCCATTTGGAAGCGTACGTTTTTCGGGTGGCTGACTTCCGAGCAGCCAGAAGGATGTCTGAGACTCTCGAGAGATGTTGAACCGATTCACTTCTACCTCTTCAGGAGCCAAGCATGAAGGTGAAGTGATTTCAGGTTGGGATGGACCAACGAACCCTGAGTCAAAAGACTGATTTGCAAGGAAGTGGTCTGGAGGAGGCTGCCAACATACTGTTGAGTAGAGGAAACCATAGTTGCCGAGGCCAGGAGGAGCAATGAGAATCATTTGGTCCCCTGAGACTCGAACTTGAGGATACTCTCTGGATTAGAGGAAGCGGTGGAAAGGCGTAAGAAAGCGCTTTGTCCACCGCAGCCTGAACGTATCCTGACAGAAAATGCCAGGCCCTGGATTTCTGGAGCAGAAGAGAGCAGTTTTACGTTGGTGGGGATGCAAAAGGTCCAGGTCTGGAGTCCCCACTCCTTAACAGTGACCGAGCTACGGCTGGATCGAGACCACTCGTGAGGTCTGCCTCCGTTCTGATGAGGTGATCTGCTAGGTTGTTCTGTATACCTGGCAGATAAAAACGCATGAATCGAAGACTTGTGCTCCAAGCACCACTCCCACACCCTCATTGCTTCCCCTCAAGGGATAAGAATGAGCACCGCCTTGCTTGTTGATGTAATACATCACAGCTTTGTTGTCCGTTTGAAGGAGCATGTTCTTGTGACAAAGGACATCCTTCAGAGCTCGGATCGCATAGAGGACCGCCTCATCTCCAGGACATTTATGTGGAGATGAGTTTCGAACTGAGTCCATACACCTTGAGTGTGGAGGATGAAAGTGAGCTCCCATCCCATTAGCGATGCGTTTGTGGTGATGGAGATCTGATGATCCGGGGGAGCAAAGGGGAATCCTTCCAGGAGATTGCTCTCTTGAGACCACCAGGTGAGAGACCTTTGAAGGGGCTCCGTCACCTTGATGGGATAAGACTGGGGGTGAGAGGTCGGAGACCACTGAGTGGAGAGCATCCATTGGGTGGTTCTCATGTGCAACCGGGCCAGGGTACAGTGAACACCAGGGACGCCATGAGACCCAACATCGTTGCATCGAGAGAGCTGTAACCGATTGGTTCTCCCGATGTAACGGCCATCCGAAGGATGTCGAGTCTTCTGTCCTCTGGAAGGAAAGCCTTGTGAAGGGTGTCTAGAAGCATCCCTATGAAAAGGAGCCTCTGGGAGGGCTGCAGTTGTGATTTTTAAATTCAGCAGAACTCCATGGACGTAAGAAGACGAAAGTCGCTTGCACGGCTTCCAAAGTCCCTTGGCTGTAAGGGCTTGCTAGAAGCCAATCGTCCAGGTAGGAAACACTGGGAGTCCGATCTTCCTGAGATGCGCCTGAGAACTGCACAACACTTTGTAAAAACTTATGGCGCCGAGGATAGCCCAAAGGGCAGGACTCTGAACTGATAATGCTGACCCAAAGCTACAAACCTGAGGAACTTATGTTGGGTCGGTGGATGGGGATATGCCGGTAGCCGCCCTGCATATCCAGGGAGGCCAGCCAGTCGTGCTGATGCAGCAAGGGTAACAGGGTACCTAGGAAATCATTTTGAATTTCTCCTGGGAGAAATTTGTTTAACTTTCTGAGGTCTAAAATGGGGCGCATCCCCCCAGATTTCTTTGGAACTAGAAAGTAAAGGAGTAGAACCCTGTGTTTCCCAGAGATGTGGGGGCACCGGTTCTATTGCCCTGTTGTTTAGAAGGCCCTGGATCTCGGCGGTGAGGAGGTCTGACTGAGAGGCCGACAACCTGGGTTGTCGTCTGGGAGGACAATTCGGGGGGGTTTCCAAGAAATTGAGAGAATAACCCTCGCGAATTATCCGAAGGACCCATTTGTCCGAAGTTATGGACTTCCACTGGTTGTAGAAGTACATCAGACGACCTCCCACCGGAGGAGAAAGTTCCACCTCGGGGCTCCACCTGAGGGCCAAAAAGATAGGAGCCATCAAAAGGCAGCGCCATTACCTGCTGCTGAGCATCATTCGTGAAGCCAGAAGTACGCAGCCAGGAATGGCACCGAGTACAAATACCTGCGGCCGCTGAGTGAGAAGCAGTGTCGAAAGCGTCCATGGCGGCTTTGACCTGTTGGTTATTGGACTCAATACCTCTAATAACGGTCAGAAGAAGCTCTGACTCGGAGTCCGAATCTGGAAGAGCTTCAACCATTCTTTTGATAGAGTGCCACAGGATATACTCATACTGAGAAAAATAGCCTTGATAACTGGCAATACGCATACTTAGAGTGGAGGCAGCAAGGCTCTCTTACCTAATGTATCAATCTTACGAGACTCTTTGTTAATAGGTTGAGCTGTAGTAGTTTGAGGAAAACGACCTTGTCATTCTCTGCCAGGACTACAATAGGATCCGCAAAGGCTTGGGATGCCAAAATGGGACGATCCTTGGGAGCTGAATACTTCTTATCAATGGATTTAGCCACTGAGGGAATAAGAGCAGGATTATTCCATACCATTTGAGACAGCGTCCTCAAGGAAGGCTGGATCGGAGGAGTCAAATCCGTAGGGATCTCCGAAGCATGAAGATACTGGAGTCTTAATATCTTCCCAGGATCGATGTCTGTAGTCTGGAGAGAAAGAGTGGATCTCAGGTTCCTCAACAGAGACTTAGAGGACAGGTCCTCGACCACAGGCTCTGTAGCAAAAAAAGATCCTGTTTCCTCCACTTCATCACCCAACCGAAGGTCTGGGTCAGGCTCAGCATCATCTCCTGATGGTCCAGGAAGGACTGTTTGGACAGGAAAGGAGTGAAAATTAGGAGAGGAGGAAATAGCAGAGAAACAAGGAGAGTCCCCGAGGGCCCCCGTCGCCGAGAAGGCAAAACGGGTTGAAAACGGCACCGTGGAGGGGCACGCGCTGAAGAGGCACGCGGCGCCGCGAGAGCGCACGGCGCCGCGAGAGCGCACGGCGCCGCGTGGACGGCCATGGCGCGGCTCCGACCAAGCGGCGCCACCAACGGCGCCTACTCACAGATCAAGTGGCGCTCACAGACCCAATGGCGCCCGCAGACGACACCGCAGGCCCAGCGGCACTAAAACGGCGCCGACGAGCCGACAGAACCCAGCGGAGGGTGCGGGAGCGCCCAGGAACCTGGAAAGCTAGAGAGGAAAAAAACCAGGAGATAAGGGCATCGGTGTGGCCCCTGTGCCGCAGCGCGTGAAGGGGGGAAACACTTGTTGAGCGGTCGCTGGCACGAAGAAGGCGCCGCGACTAGGAAGGTCCAACCGCCCTACCTGATCGCCGGAGGAGCCCGAGGGCCCGTGGCAACAAGCCAGGCAGAAGAACCAACCTCCAGAGCCCATCGCTCCATAAGAGCGCCACTGATGAAACTGCTCATCTGGAGCCCTACCTATAGGCGGGAGGGCTCCGATGTCGAGGACGATGGTTACCGGAACTTGGCGACTCCGAAGAAGGAGACCGGCAAGTAGTAACAATAACCGACCGTCGACGCGCAGACATACCAGAGGGCGACCTCGAGTGATGCCTTCTCTTTTTTGACCTGTGGGCCGAAGAAGAGCTCGAGGCGAACGGTGCGAGAATGCGACCGTTTATTTTATGCCGACGGGGACCGCCCATCCCCCGGCATCGGACTGACCGCTGTCGGAACCCCGCTGAGGAGAAGGAGGCTGACCCGGACCCAGCCCGCTGACTGAACAGTTTCATACCAAGTCTCCTACCGTCACCTGACCTGCTCATGGTCGACTCGTCCAGTAGAGACTTCTTCAAGTAAGTTAAATTTAAAATATTAGAAAAATTTAACGAAAATAGAATAAAACTAAGCGATACTACTATCGTGATAATGTTACAAAAAAATAAACTGAAAACTATGCGCTAGTTTGAAGTTTGACTCCCGACAGGCGAGCGACGTTGTCACTGAAGCGCACTCGACGGCGGGAAAAAAGGAACTGAGGCGGTTGGAGGGTCGTCGCCGAGATAGTCATTGCCGCTCGAGCCGCTGCTCGCGGCGCCATCTCTCGAGCCGACCCTCCAGCAAAAAGTTTGCTCCCGATGGGTCCTAGTGCCTCCGGCGCTAATCCCACTAGTGTGAATGAGTGGTGGAGACTTATGTCCAGGAAGATAGGCAGTTTCTGCCTAGTGTACCTACCCAGTCAACAAAAGCTAAATAAATACTTAACACTGTACCTTTTTATTCAAATTCTATGTTTCTGTGTTTCTTTTTTTTTTAAACATATTTTTATTAAGTTTTTAGTTTAAAAGTCAAGACATCACACTATCTTTCAATGTGGAATGGTACATTTAACTCCCATCCACTTGCAATTATCAGGATAGAGAAACTTAATTTTACATTTGACCTCTGAGGTCAGCATTGTCTGTTACAAAATCTTTTAACTTAGACATTTCCACACATTTTTTGTTTTTCCCCTCTCTTTCTTCTATATCTCCAAGGCTTTTTACTGTATGAGCGGCACACCTTCACAGTCCCCTGCCATTCGGAGGTTTATTGTGGGACGAAATTCGTGTCAATTTGTGCCACATACCAAACCCATTTTTGCCACCTAAGGCCAAACTGTGTTGATTTTTCCAACTGATATTATGTTCATTACTACAGATCTCCAATCTTCCACATTTGGAATTATCTCTGACATCCATTTTCTTGTTATTGCCTTTTTTGCCGCTAATAAGTAAATGGGTAGCAGGGTACGTTCCCTTCTCGACCTCCAGGTTGGCATTACTGACAGAAGTACCACTTCTGCTGATAATTCAATGGCTTCCCCTAAGCATTCCTGCAACTCAGCTTGTATAGAACAGCAAAAGGGCGTCAGGTGGGGGCAGTTCCATAGTATATGTCCTAAATCAGCTAATACACATTTACAACCTCTCCAACAGTTTCCATAACTTATCGGAAATTACTTTGCCAATACTGCCAGTGAACGAAAGTACCTACTACGGCACTTCCTACGTTTCTGTGTTTCTTATTAGCTCTCCTAATGGCATTATATATGCAGCAAACAACACTGAGGAAAGATCTGGCCCCCAGAGAACACTGCAGCTGAGAGTAACTGGGCACAACAGGAAAGGGTCTAGTGCTACAGACTGCTCAACAGAGAAAAGTATGCATGAAACCATGTAAATCCCATGTCCTCTATACTTTGTTGTTAGATTTAGAATATAGTAAACATTAATATAAAGAAATATCCCTTTTTGTCATTATGTTTTTGGATATATCTGCTTTAAACACAGGTTTGGAGCTAACAAATTCAGGATAAAAGTAACTTTGCCTTGCAATGAGAACAAAAGTGCAACTTTTCAAAAAGCCAGTCAAGAATACAGAAAAACAAATGCTTTAAAGAATGCACAGGACAGGCATGCACTTCCAGCAGCTCGAAACTTGCCAGTGACCATCACTGTGAGAACTAATTGCTTTATAGTTATCATACTTAGGCCCCCATATTCAGAGTCAGCTGCAAGCACAGTGTCAAATATAGCGCACAGCCAGCTCTGAGCAATATTCAACCAATTAGCACACCCTAACAGAAGATTCTGACTGAATATCAGGTCACGTTGTTGCATTGCTAAGTGGATATGGGGTGCTAACATGGCCCAAGGCTGCATATGGCCCGCAGGAGATGACGCTGCCCAAAACAGGACAGCGTCAGGGTTCCTGTGGGCCATATTTAGCTTGGCATTCAAATGAGCTCATTGGGCATGCAAGGCGCTAAGGGTTCATCTGCATGCCCATTATGGGCTCATCTGCATGCACACAGCCCCTTAGTGGCCATGTTTGTAAAAATTCATTCCCTGGTGTCCAGTGGACCCCCTTCCCACCCAAACTGCCTCTGACATAAGCTTATTCCCGAATCCCTGGTAGTCCAGTGGACCAGTCTTCCACCAATCGCCCAGGTTCCCAAGTATGCCAAATCACCTTCACTGGTGGGCTTGGGCCATCCCCCACCCACACACCAGGTGCCACGACCCTCCACGGCTCAGCTGACACCCAACACCTACTAAGGACCCCACATATACCATCATCCCCGTCACCACTCATGCCATAGCCAGATCAGCAGCTAACACAGCCCTCCACTCACTTGATTTGGCCTGCTGCCATCTGACAGTCACAGAACATGACTGCGTAAGTGCTCGCGCTCTAGGACTGCCAAACTTCAGCCGGCTGAGAAGGTGAGCGGAGGGTTGTGCTGTCCACAGATCCATCCATGGAGTTAGTGGTGACTGGGGAGGTGGAGAGCGGTGGATCCTCAGCGGGTGGGGGATTACAACTAGGGGGCAGTGGCTTCCAGTGTGTGTGGGCGGGCGCTAGCCCACCAGGGAAGGTGATTTTAGCATACTTAAGAACCTGGGTGATTGGAGGTGAAGACGGGGGTCCACTAGACTACCAGGGATTCAGAAATAAGATGTCAGGGGAGATCGGGTGGAGGGAGGTCCACTGGATACGTGAGCGGGTGACTTCAGTACAGCCACCCTGCCTTCGGGGGTGGGGGGCATAGCCCTAGTGCTGCATTAAGACTTTTCTTTCCAGTGGTGGTAAACAGTGCAGATCAGAGAGCTATTTCGCTGGCTCCATGGTGCCGAATGGTGGTGCATTGCTCTAGCACGCTGGCGATCCAGGTTCACATCCTGAGGTCAGATGTCTGGAATGGAGACCAGCAGGGATGGTGTCAGAGCGTCCCTTGGACGCTTCCCTTCCAGTGAGGAGGGCCATGCTGGACCTCTTTGTAGCAGCTCCTGTAGGTGGCTTAGTGAAGGCGTTCTTGGCGACATGGGTGATCACACGCTGCTGAATGCCCCATTCGGCGGATGCAAGATTGTGAGAGGTGGGAGGAGCCCCAGAAAATAACCCCTGGTGACCCAGCTGATGACTGCCATGTCCCCCCCCACACAACCTGTCCCCCAGGTACACCACTCCCTCATCCCCTCGACTCCTGTGGTTCCAGTCAGGGCACTTAGAACTGTCACTACTCTCCTCAGCCCCCGAGGGGTGGGTCCAAGCAGGGATAAGCCAGAACCCACGGACCACAGGGAAGACTGATGGGGAAAGATGGGGAAGGTGAAACCGGCGGGCATAAGGGACAATGTCACAGCTCGAAGGAGTACCAAGCTACAGGGTACAGAGGAGGATCAAAAGAGAGCATTTTTTTTTTTTATCACAACTTTCTTTTCATTCCTACTGCGGAGCAGGTGGCGAGTCATCCGGCCGCCAGCATGCGCACCCCCAGACCTGGTCTAGCCAGCAACACACTCTCCTCCACATAGGCTGGCACGCAGAGTCTTCCCGGGGACCTGGATCCTGATACCTGGGGGGGGGGTGCACCTCTCGTGTCCAGGGGTGCAGGGCATGGCTATCAGCTGCCACAATCGCCCTGCAATTTTGTGCCATTTTTCCTCCCTCGGAGCCGGTCGTGCAATGGCGTCAGTGCACTGACGTACCAACGCTCGCCGTGCTCCAGCCCTCAACTGTGCACGCTACGCGCAGTGCCCCTGGCCTCCGCCAGTTGCTGCTGCAGAGTGATGCGATACCCCCACCCACCCCAGAGGAAAGAGAGCAGTCGTGGGATGCTCAATCCTCCCTCTCCCCTGCTGACCCCCAACGACCCGAGTCTGCTCCCGAACCTGGGTTGCTGGCATGGCGCGAGGTGTGGAAAAGAGAGCTGTTTAGCGCTGCTGCCCACTGAAACCATCTGAATATACCGCTGCACTGTTATGCATGAGGGTCTCCTTCATTTGCACTAGTGCAGTGTTAAGGTTAACGCAATTGTGCTGCTGGGTTCAGGTGGTACTGTAGGGGCCTCTGAATGTGGTCCTGCCCAGAGTGCCGGTGGTTAGTGTGGACGCTAATTAGTTAGTCCCATGCTAATCTTTTGAATATGGGGGCTCTTATATTGTTGGCAGGACATATTGGGGTCATTCATTAACCTAGAATAAGCTCTTACAGTTATTATTCTGAGTTGGTAAACAACCTTGAAAACTCTCTTGGGTGCATTAGAAAAACGGGAATTTGAAACAAATGGGAATTTATTCAAAACAACAGTATGAGAATACTGTGAGGTGTTTGAGAAAAGGCACACACCATAAAATGTTCAACATTTTTGCTGAGAACAAAAGTCACATGGTTATACATTTTTACCTAGTGCATCTGTACCAAGTCTGAATGGAATAAAATCAACAGTATCCTAAGTAGCATTTTAAATAGATCAAGCAATGATATAGCAAGCAAACAGATAAAAATTTCATTCTGAAATACAAGCATAAAATTAACACTTGAAAATTTCAATTTGGAATGATGGTTTATAGCAGCTTGCCTATAATCAAGGTTAGATTTACCGGCCTGTAATTTCTCAGGTCATCCTTGTCCCCGCTCTTGTGGAGTGGCATCACGTTAGCTATCCTCAGTTCTGCTGAAACCACCCCAGTCTCCAAGAAACAATTATACAGATATGCCAACAGTGCTCCCACCTTACTTTAGCACTCTAGGATGCCACCTGTCAGGACCAGGCACTCTGTACACCTTCAGAATTTTGAGGCCCCTGAGCACTCTTTCTTCCAAAACTAGTCCTCACTCCAGTTTTCTCACCCCCCCACATCCAATACTTAACAGCAGTTATATTTTAGTATATCAGCCTTTATCCCAACCTCCTACACCTATGTCCCTACTTTCTTTAATCAGATAATACCAGCCTTTGTTTTCCCTTTTCCTGCTAATGTACCTAAAGAAGGTTTTCTCTCCCTCTTGATCCCCTCCACCATTCTCAGCACCATCTCTGCCTTACTTTTTCTTACCACGATTCTGCCTCTCTCAGCTTTTTTAAAGCTTCCCAATTGGCCTTGTTCTGTTCCCCCATGTGTTTTTGGAATGCTACCCTTTTTGTCCTTACGCCTTTCCCACCCCTATGGAAAATCAGATCATCTTTTTGTTCTTCCCGACCTGTCTCACGCATGATTCTGTCACTTACAACACACCCCACTTTATGACATCCCATGTGGCTTCTGCCCCTTCTGCTTACTCTATCCCTATCAGCTTATCATTCAGCATGTCATTCATCTTGGTTTGCTCTTCTTAAGTCCAGGACCACAGTTTTTGAACTGGAATGATGTGCTCCTGTGGTTATGTCGAAACATACTGTACTGTGGCCACTGGACCCAAACGGTTCCCTCACCTCTACTTCTCTGACTCTCTCAGCGTTTGACCAAACCAGACCACGGGTAGCCCCTCTCTAGTTGGTTCCCAGACCCACTGCATGAGAAAACAGTCTTACATCACATCCATCAGTGTTGGACTTCTTGTTCTGCTGGCTGCTACGATTTCCCAGTCCACATCTGGCATATTTATCTCGCTTAATTCCCTGTCTCCTTCCTCCTCCTCCTGGTCTGGCAGTCTGTACACCACTCTCACCCTGTTCTCCTGATCATTTTACTACCCTCTATAGTCTGTTGCACCCAAACTGTTTCTATTCCATGCTCTTCCCAACAGTGGTATCTTCTGCGGCCTCTATACCTTCTGAATGGGAAAAAAGTGGCACTACTCACATTTGTGCCAAGTTGCAATATCAGAACAAGTCCCAAAGAAAATCCGGAACCAACAGCAAGCATAGTTGTTGACATGATTATTTATTAAATGCAGTGTAGAAAAGGAAATAAAATACACTTGTTTTACTATCTGCAAAATACTGTGTCACTTATCTTGTATTTCCTTACAGTTTATTGTCCATGCTTGTGTTGATCAAGCCTGTGTATTGCTATTTTTGTGTATTACCCTGTTATCTTGTATTTTTGTCTTCCCAGGACCACCTCGAAAAGGAGCTCTGCTCAATGGTGTCCGCCTGGTTAAATAAAGATTTTGATTGATTGATTGATTGATTGAAAGGTCAAGCAACTTAGATGGGTATGCATCAAATGCTAACTTGAGCCTCAACAGGTTTTGCGCATGTGCGCTTCCTGAGGGAGGCCCACATTGGCACTCCTTTTATACTGTGCCCGATTTAAAGGCACATTACACGTCACCCACTATAATAAATGTTATTTTTTGATACCATGCAAGTGAAAATCACCAACAATAAACAATGTGCAAAACTAGTATATGCCACAGAATAACTTAAAGAATTTCTAACAGCAGCTCCAAATACAGCAGAAGAATGATATAAGGGTACTTACAGCAATCCAAATTAAACTTGCATATCAGAATTTACTCTTGACCTCTATAATACATTGTGATACATCCCAGTTGATAATGGAAAGAGAGTTCCTTATAATATCTACAGTGCAGATAATTTATGTAATGTTAATAGTGGAACTGTTCTTCAATTGGAATTGTTCATCTGGCTACCTGCCAGTGGCAGGTCTTTTATGTAGGAAAAACATCCTGTATATTTAAACTCAGAGCTGGGGAACATCTGAGTTCAGTACACACTGATGACAGGTGCAATGCACTCACAAAACACATTGCTGAAAGTGCAAATCCTGGCAACCACAAGTTTACTACCTTCTGTGGGATTGAAAAAGTTAGTGCTGGGAAATGGGTGGAGATTCAGAGAATTTGAACCTACGTCGAGAAACTTTCTGGATTTTCCAACTAGGCGCATTAAATACCCAAGCTTGAATGATTCATTCAAGATATTGATTTGATCCTACATCGAGAAGCTTTTTTGGATTTTCCAACTGGGTACATTAAATACCCAAACTTAATGATTCATTCAAGATATCCTCATTTTAAGTAAATAAGCATTTGTCAATGCCGAGAGTTTGCTGTTGGTATTGCTCTAGTACAAACAAGTTAAAACGGAGCAGTGTAAGGTATTTAAAATTGTTCTTAACGTTGGAGCTCCAAGCTCAGTCATGCTCAGTAGAACCTAGCGCCACGCATGCCCGAATTTGAGCACTAGGGCGCTACTGGCATGAGAGCTTGAGCTCCAACTTTAAGAACGATTTTAATGCCACTTACACTGTCTGCTTTTAACTGGGAATTACTTCTAGAGGTTCAGTTAATAGACCTCTACATGGCACAGTGTTTCTTCTTATCCAGTGTAAATGTGCCTCGCTCGCATTTTTTACGAGCATTCTGGCACAGGACCGATGTCTAACACTCTGTCTTCGGTGCGACGGCACTTTCAAAATGGTGCATCCAGGAGCAACTGTACAACAATAAATAACTCATAAAAGGTTAGCGCCATTCATTTTAAACTATACTGGTTGTTTTAATCGGGCGTTTTTGCAGCCCTGGTGATTGCCCCCACAGTTTAGGACAGCCTTCCTTTAAGCGATTCTATTGCACATACTAGTTCTGCACATTGTTGAATGTTGGTGATTTTTGCTTGCCTTTTATCAAAATACAACATTTATCACAGTGAGTAATGTGTACTGCACCTTTAAATCAGGCACAGTATAAAAGGAATGTCAATGTGTTGGACTGGCCTCCCTCAGGAAGTGCACATGTGCAAAACTGGTCAGGGCTCAAGGTAGCATTTGATGTGTACCCATCTAAGTTGCTGGACCTTGTGAGTGTATTTTATTTTGGTTTCTACACTGAAATGCATTTAATAAATCATCAAGTCAACAACAGTGCTTGCTCTCGATGCCGGTATTTCTCTGAGATATGTCCTCTATACCTTCCCCAATGTACAGTGCCACCACCACCCAGCCGTTTTGTCTGTCCTCCCTGTACAGTGAGTAGTCCAGTACTACAAGGTCCCAATCATTGTCTCCTGCTGCACAGGTTTCCATATTGGCCATCAAGTCCATCTCTGCCTCTGCCATCACTGCCTGGTGCACACTTACTTTGTTCCAGAGACTTCTGGCCTTTAAGCAGACCACCGTCCAGGCCTGCTGTCTCCTACCTTAACCCCTTACACTGACCACACCTACCATACTCATTCCCTACACTATTTCACCTCTGCAACCCCACACGTGATCCCCAACCTCTGATATATGCCCCTTTCACCATTCCTATCTATGTGACCGACACCCCCAAGTGTCCCCACTAGTTGGGGGAGTGCTAGCTAGGTCTCCGTAATCCAGGTTCTCTTCGTAGATGTCCCTAGCCACAGCCTCCCCCTCGCTAGTTTAAATGCCCCAAAACGTATGCCTCAAAACTCAGCCCCAATGCCTCTGTTCTCTGCCTATTATAAAGGCAGTCTTTTTTTTTTTTTTTTTTTAAACCAGGAAAGGAGGATTAAGCAATTCTATTTTCAGCCTCGTCCAAGGGAGGGGGGGATACAGATGGAAACCAACTGACAGTGAACCAAAGCTGTTGGCGGTATTTCAGTGAGTGGGGGAAAGCTTGGCTAGGACACCAGGGAAATTCCCCTATTCTTTTCGAGATGTGTGATGGGATCTTTAACGTCCATCTGAAAATCCACCAGAACATGCAGATGGGACCTTGTTTTAATGTCTCATCCAAAAGACAGCACCTCAGGAATGCAGCACCCCCCTCATGCTGCACTACACTGTCAGTATTGGGATTTTACCTAAGTTCCTGGTGTGGGGATGGAACCCACAGCCTTCCGATCTTCTGACCTCAGAGACAATTGTGGAACCTGCTGAGCCAAAGACACTGCCCTGTTTAAATAGGTCTTTATCCCACAAAAAGCACCCCAGACTCCTAGTAAGTGAAACCCCTCCTCCATGCACTTCTTTGACCAACTGTTAAATTGTAAGATTTCAACTTCCTTGCCACACAACCCCCAACTGTGCACTGTGAGGACCTCAGAGAATGTCACAGTACTAGCCAACCCCTTAAGCCTGGAGCCCAAAATCCTGAAGCAAGCCTTCACTGTTTCAAATTTCCTTCCTGCCAGATCATTCATCCCCTTATGGACAATGTCTGCCATCCCTCCAACTTTTCTAACCAACTCATCTACCATGGGAGAACCCTATATGCTGCTACCCACAGGAGATAGCTCACAAACCTCCCCTCTTGGTCTGGGGCACAGGCCACAGTCTTAGTACCCCTACCTGCTCCCAGTCATCAGTAAAACAAAAAAAATGATACAGTAGGTACAATGGACATACCATAGCCTTCTGGAAGGTCTGAAGGGGTGTGTAAATGTGTTCTGCTCATGTAGTTTCTGTGCCGTTGTGACCTGACTCTCCTCTCTGCTGCCCTAGGGTCCGGGGACTGTCCCTGCACAGCACCATTTGTTGCTGGGATTGGCGTATTCTCATCCACTAAGCAACTAAGAGGCCTGCCTGGGCTTGAGTATTCAGAAGCTGGCCTGTTGGAGTGGAAGATTGCAAAGTTAGAACATAGCAACTATTCAGGAAAAAACACACATAAATTAAGTTTTTATAAAAGGAGAATGACTGAAAGCACCCAAACTGAAGCCTTCTGGGCATCTACTCACTACAGGTAGTCACTACACATTGGGGTGATTAGTACACTGCTCTCCCAGCACACCTCTATCATGGCAGGATGGGGCAGCAATCCAAATAAGTGTCATTCAGTCTACACGTTTTTGTTCAATCTGGGCCTTTTTTGGGGAACAGTCCACTAGTTTTGTCAAACTCTTGTCATTGCGTGACTGGCTCTATAGCCACATAAACATTCAACAGATTATTTATTTATTGAAATCTAGGATTATAATACCTTTGCGCGAAACAGCTCATTTACGAAGGTTCATGTCAGTGGGGAAGGGTTACAAACATACAAAGGTAATACAAATTACAAGGTTGTAAGTAATAACAGTTTAGACTAAGTATGTACAATGTACTAAATGTCTACCGACATAAGTATTATACATATTTATGTAATTAACCAATCTCGGATTAAAATACCTTTGAGTACAAAAAGCTCAGCTTCGAGGTTCCATGTCACAGGGAGGGGTGGCAAACAGAGGAGGTATAAAACATTATCATCAGCAAAATTATTAATGTCACTTGAAACTGAAACTGAAGCCCTGTTTACACTCGCCATTTCTGAACAGTTTAGAATGCTAAAGTATTTTACAATGGTAGATGCTGGAGGATTTACTTTTAAACAAACAATCAACAGACTACAATTTGTGGAGTGGGGGAAGACTTCCACGAACTGGGTTGTTAAAGTATGAGATTTTCAACTTAAAAACATCACTGAGAATGAAAAGATTACCTATATTCTAGCTATAATTCTTCTAATCAATGTTTTCATCTGATTACCACTTTAAGCAGACAGCCTGCACGTGTCCTCTGTCCAGGAATGCCAGAGTACTTTGAACCAAACCAAAACACTGATCACGTGACCTCCTACGCCTCAACTGCAAGAATATTTAGCAGTACAGACCAGCAGGCCTGAATTAAAATACTAACACATGTAAATGTAGTAAAGAATATAATAACTTTTCAAACCAAATACTTTTGAATAAAAGCTTGTATAAAAACTAAACCACTGTAATGAACCATATGAACTAATGGTCTACAGGTGCTTTTCCTTTCTTGTGTTCAAAGCCAATATGGCTATCTAAGCGACAGAGAAAACACAAGTTTAACAACAGACTGCTAATACAGCATCACTTAACTGGGTGCCAGAACCACTCTGGTTTGGTTTGGCTCGACTCATCTTATCCAAAATGTGCAGGAAAAGACAACCCACACATAAAACATATAAGTCTCTGAGGAAGGACTTGGTTGGTCCAAAAGCTTAGACATTGCTTTCTTTTTTGTAACACCTATGTTGGTCTAATAAAAGATATCAAACCATTTGCTTCTAGATCTGTACATAAAACTACAGTAGTTTAACAAAAACACTATATTTTGGCAATTGGTTGGGGGGGGGGAGACAATAATACAGTAAAAAGAAGGCTCTCACAGTTCTCCTGTATGTCTCCATATATCACAGCACCAAAAAAGCACAGCCTACCCAAATCAGATAACAGTTGTGATATGCCTTTACAATGGGAAGTTTGGATAAGGCTCACATAGCCATGTTACGAGACAGGAAGGAGTCAGATAAAGTTGCATGCTAAGAGACGCTCGCAGTCTAGAAGTCTATGCTAGATGATTTTTTTTAATGAACTGGCGTCCTTTTATCAAACAACTTGTTTACTGCACTGTTATACACTATTTTTGCAATTAGGCTTAGAGACATGTTATGCAGACAGACTGGCCATTTACTGCATCTTAACTGATATGTAAAGTACATAACATGGTGAGCTAATTTAATTGGGTGCAGACCATTCACTCTAGCTCTTTTTTTTCTTTTTTTCTAATTGTTGATGATGAAAGCCTTTGGGAGACAGCCTACACTTTCAAATTTTACAATTAAAGTTCATTACTATTTTTTTTTCTTTTCAATTCCATTTTCCCCGATTTTCTGACTCCTGTGGCCTTGTACTGGGGGACCTCCATCCATCCAACTATCATGCCCACCAAAGTTACCAGCTGTGTCTGGGTGCTGACCACTGCTCCACTGTTCCAGTACCCTAACTTCCTCATGTTCCTCACTGGCTGGATCCGACACTGCATTCCTCCCTCTCTCGGACCTGGCTAAAGTGTACTGGTCATGCTGCACCAACTCAGGATACCACAACTAAGACTAACTCCTTGCCCAGCATAACACTGGGCGAGGTCATCCCTGAAAGCAGCCAATCAGTCAGGAAAACTCATCAACAGCCAGGGGCTGGATAAGGTTTTGGTATTACCATCCCATAATGTGAACCCACCTTTTGTTAATATTTTTTTTTTTAAACTGGACCTCGATTAGAGGTCATAAACACAGAAATACAGGTTACTCACCTGTAACAGGAGTTCTAGGAATGGTATATGTTGTTCATCCACACTGTCTGGCAGGTATCCTTGCCGCTTTAATTCTTGCCGGAAGGTCTTCAAGCTGGCTCCTCCCACCCACCCGGTGGTAAACTCTGGCTCCGCCCACTGGCGCAGATCTGGCCCGCTGGAAGCTCAGGTTGTGCGCCGAAGCCGGGAGGTCGGGAGGGTCATGTGGATGAACAACATATACCATTCCTAGAACTCCTGTTACAGGTGAGTAACCTGTATTTCTAGGGACATGGATATGTTGTTCATCCACACTGTCTGGCAGACTCCTAGCAGTTCTCCGGGAGGAGGGAGGCAAGGCGCACACCCCCAACACTTACTTGGGAAAGAGAGATTGGAGAACTGAGGCCCCAAAACCAGCATCCCGGCGTGACTCGAGGTCGATGTGGTAGTGGGTAATGAAGGTATGTGCCGACTTCCAGGTAACAGCCCTGCAGATATCCTGGATAGGGACGTCCCTGGAAGCAGCTACCGATGCAGCGGTATGGCGGGTAGAATGAGCTCTTATTCCTCTGGGAGGCTCCATGCCCGCCAACCTGTAGCACAGCTCTATGCAGGCGGTAACCCACCTGCCTATCATCCACTTTGCTGCAGGTCTGCCAGGTGCGGCTTCAGCGTAGGTGACAAACAGCTGGCGAACCTCTCCCCGAACTTCAGCCGTCCGCTCCTTATAATAAGCGAGCGCTCGTCTAGGGTCCAAAGTATGGAGCCTATACTTGGCCTCCGAGGTGTGATTGGGGTAGAACACCGGCAGAGTCAACACCTGGTTAAGGTGAAATTCCGACACCACCTTCGGGAGGAACTTCGGGTGGGGTGCAGGACAACCTTGTCCCTGTGGAAGACCAGGTAGGAAGGCTCGATGGAAAGTGCCTGGAGCTCTCCCATCCTTCTGGCTGACGTGATAGCCACCAAGAAGGCGGTCTTCCACGACAGGTGTGAAAGATCACACCTGTGCATTGGTTCGAATGGCTTGCCCATGAGCTTGGCCAATACCAGCAGTAGATCCCACAGAGGTGGAGGTTCTCGCACTGGAGGAAATGTGGTCAAGGCCTTTGGCGCCTGACCACCTTCTCCTGTAAGCACCGACTGCTTGCCGGCCCGCGCCCGGTAAGCAGAGATGGCTGCCAGGTGCACCTTAAGGGTCGTCGACCGAAGCCCTTGCTGAGAAAGGGACCATAGGTAGTCCAGAATGCTTGCCAAGGGGCAGTCAGAAGGGTCCAAGCCCTTCCCCTGACACCAAATGGAAAACCTCTTCCATTTGAAGGCATAGCATTTTCTGGTCGACTCCTTACGGGACGCCTCAACGACATTGAGGACCTCGTCGGAAAGACCCAAGGCCTGGAACTCTAGCCGCTCAGGAACTAGGCCGTCAGGTGCAGGGATTGAAGGTCTGGATGGAATACCTTCCCCTGATTGACTGAGATCAGGTCCGGGCGGGCTAGAAGCCGCCTCGGGAGCCTGGAGCTGAGGCTGAAGAGATCTGGATACCAGAACTGGCGGGGCCAGTCTGGGGCTACCAGAATCACCTGCGCCTTGTCCCTCCTCGCCTTGAGAAGCACCTTGTGGATCAAGGGAAATGGGAGAAAGGCATAGAAGAGGCCCGGGGTCCACGGCCTCGAGAAGGCATCCCCCTGCAGCGAGCCCTGCTGAGGGGGGTGGGCATGGAACAGACCCAGCTTCGCATTCTCCCTGGAGGCAAACAGGTCCACCTGAGACGTGCCCCAGTGGGAGAGCTGTACTACCTCCGGCAGGAGAGACCACTCATGAGACGCAGCCCCTATCCGGCTTAGGGCATCGGCCAGGGTGTTGGAGGCTCCTGCCACGTGAATGGCTAGGAGATCCGCCTCCACGCTGCGCACTAGGGACCAAATGCGGAGAGCTTCCTTGCATAACAGCAAGGAGCGCGTCCCGCCCTGGCGGTTCAGATAGTACATGGTCGTGGTGTTGTCCGTCTGGACCTGAACCACTTGACCCCGTAGAAACGGAGCAAAGACGGTGAGAGCTAGATGGACGGCTCGGAGCTCCAGCAGGTTGATGTGGCATCGGGACTCCCAAGGGGACCAGAGGCCGTGCGCTCGGTGTTCCCCCAGATGGGCACCCCAACCCATCAGAGATGCGTCGGTCGAGAGAGACCATCGGCTCGGGGCGGACGAACAGGATACCCTCCTGCAGATGAGCTGGAATGATCCACCACTGGAGAGCATTCCACATCTCCTGGGTCATTGTCAATGGCCGGTCCAACGGATCGTGGCGTTATGACCACTGGCTGGCCAGTCCCCATTGAAGGGGACGCATGTACCAACGGGCCCAACGGACCACGCTGGTGCAGGCCGCCATGAGGCCCAGGAGGCACAGGAAGTCCCGGGAAGGGCGCAATTGCCCAACCAGAAATGATTGGGCAAAGGAGGAAAGAACCTCGGCCCTGTCCGCCGGGAGCCGTGCTCTGGCTCGCAGAGAGTCGAGCTCTGCCCCAATGAACAGAATCACCTGCTTTGGCACAAGTTCCGACTTGGCCTCGTTGATGAGGAGGCCAACCTGAGAGCAAACCTGGAGGGCCAGATCTCTGGACCGCTCCACCTCCTGTCTGGAGGGGGCTGCTATCAGCCAATCGTCCAGGTAAGGGTACACCCGGACCCCTCGGCGCCGCAGGAATGCTGTCACCACTGCCATGCATTTGGTGAAGACCCTGGGAGCTAGGGAGAGGCCGAAGGGCATGGCCCGGAACTCGTAAAGGGATCCCTCCGCTCTGAAGCGGAGGAACCTCTGATGGGACGGATGGATTGGGACGTGAAAGAACGCGTCCTGGAGATCCAGGGAGCAGAACCACACGCCTCGTTCCAAGGATGGGATTATCTGAGCCAGAGTGACCATCCTGAAGGTTCGAGACCTTAGGAACTTGTTCAGGTCATGCAGGTCGAGAATGAGGCGCCAGACCCCCATCCGTTTTGGGACCAGGAAGTACCTGGACACAAACCCCGGGTCTGAAGGAGGATCCGCCACCTTCCTGACTACCTCTTTTTCGAGGAGCAGGGCAATGTCAGCCCGGCGGGCCAACAGCGAAGCTGCGGACCCCGTGGCCCCACGAGGGGCGATGGCTCGAAAAGGCAGAAACTGCTCGAACTCCAGAGGTAGGCCTTTTCCTACCACCTCCAACACCCATCGGTCCGTGGTGATAGCGGACCAGGCGGAAAGGAATTGGCGAAGCCGTTCCCCCACGGGGGGGAACCCAGGGGGGAGTGACGAGGTTGGGGGTGGCACCCTCAACGTCACTGGGCAGGCTTGGAGGAAGAACCAGCCGAGGGACCTCCCGGGCCTTTACCTCCTTGCTTCCTGTTGAGGAAGCCATCGGCTTGGGTTTGGGGCGTCAAGTGCGAGCCTGCTGGCCCTGTTGCTGGTGCTGCTGGGCCGGTCGAGGAGCAGGGACCAGTACAAAGGACTTCTGCTGCTGGCGGCCTTTGTCCTCTGGGCGGAGGTGACCGAGTCCAGAGTGGCATTGGACTTTTCGATCCGCTGGAGGTGTCCTCCACCCAGGGCCGAAGAGGTCAGTCCCCAAGAAGGGGACGTCCGCCAACTTATGCTGGGTATCCGCCATGAAAGTGGATATCCTCAGCCACGCCCTGCGTCGCATGGCCACTGCGGCCGCTACTGACCTGGCACAGGAATCACCTATGTCCAGAGCAGTCTGGAGCTGCTGCTTCGCCACCGCCCTGCCCTGGTCCCGCACCTGGCGGACCGTGGTCTGCAGGTCAGGCGGGAGATGAGGAACAACCTCATCCAGGGAGCCCATGAGGGCGTGGGAGAAGTGTGCCATCAGCATGGCCGAGCTGGCCTGTCGGAGGCCGAGGGAGGACGCAGCGTACACCTTGCGCCCGGCAAAGTCCAGCTTTTTGGATTCTTTGTCGGGAGCTTGTCCACATCCCAAGCGTTACCGGAATGCCGGAAAACGCTGTTGGTGACTAACCCCTCCGCAGAGGGGTGTTCTGAGAAACCGGGCAAAGAGCCGGTAGGGACCACATACTTCCTGGCCATCCTGGCCGAAGGCGCTGGACAGGAAGCAGGCCGCTGTCAAAGCTCCAAGGCTGGGCTGACAATGGCCTCAGCCACCGGAAAGGCCTCCGGAGGAGAATCCCCTCGGTACAGACTCTCCGTCAGGGGATACTTGGCCCGTTTGGACATGGGCTCGAGCTGCATCCCGGTGGATTCCGAGATGAGCCAAAGCAGACCCAAGAAGGATGATGGGCTATCGTCCACTGACTGGCCCCCGAAGGACTCCAGATCGCACTGCCTGGAGAACAGGGAGGAATCGTCGTTGGATTCCGAAGAGTCTGCGAAGAGCTGCCTCGGCCCTGAGCCACCCTCCAGCTGCCGAGGACGGTCGGGAGTGAGGGTGACCGACAACCTGTGGGGCAGGCCATGACCCGACCGAGAACTCTTGGTCGGGGCCCCCGACTGAGGTTGAGGAGGCGGAGGTTCCACCACAATCGGTGGACCAGCTGGTTTCGGCTTAGCAACCGGCCCTGGGGCGGGCAACTCGACTGGAACGAGAGGTTGCTTTGGCCGTTCTGGCGACAGCCACTTGATGGCCGGGGTCTTAGCGGGGTCGGCTTAGGCCGGATAACAGCAACTGCTGCCACATCAAATCCTCGTGGCGTCGGGCGCCTTTGGTCGGCCTCTCCTCACCGAGGAGGAGGGCGAGCAAGGCGGCCGCTTGCGCATTCAGTAGCAGACCGAGACCGCCTCAAGACGGCGGGAACAGCTGGGACCGAGAAGAGGTCCGAGACCGAGACCCCCAGGGGACCAAGGGTGGGTCTGGAAGGGGCGGGGCATACCCGCCCTTCCCTTGGCTCGGGAGCTTTAACCAGGGACTGCGGTCCTGAAGGAGCAGGCAGATCCTCGGTATCCACCGGGGGGACCGGTGAAGTAGGGTTGTCGGCTTCTCCAGTCGACAGCCCGTCTAACGGATTGAGAAAAATCTCGACTTCGGCGACGGGAGTCTCGGCAGGCTGGCCTGATGGGGGCACCGTGAAGCCAGTGGCCTCAGCCACAACCTCAACCGAAGTTGACGGTCGGCTGCCCGGGGAGGGGGACCTCTCCCACTCCCAGGAACGCCGACAGTGGGACTTCCCTTTCGACTCCCTTTTCTTGGGCCAAGAAGAATGACCCGAAGGCCCCTCTCCCTTCGTGGAAAGGGACTGGCAAAGCTCCTTGAACGAAGCTGTCTACGAGGAACTCAGAGAGACAGCAGGATAAATGCCGCGGCTGAGGAAGAAGAAGATGCGGCCTGGGCCGCTTCCTCCTCGAGGGCGATGATCTGCTCGAGCTGCTCAGCCGAGCCAGCCACCTCTTTGGATTTCACCGGCGGGAAACGTTTCTCGGGGCGCCTGAGCTTCAAGCAGACAGCCAGCGATCGTCCAGAACATTGGCGAAAGGAGCGGCTGGCTGTAAGCCTGCGGTCGTGATCTAGGCCTAAGCAGTAGATGCACGTGAAGTGCGGATCCGCCCTGAACATTTTCGATTCGCAGGGCACCTCCAAAGCCAGGAACAGATTTGTCCATCGCAGCCGCGAGGGAAAAAGAAGACCGAAGTTTGGAAAACTTCAAAATCAATTTCGGGCGAACCGAAGAATTAGGATCCAGTCTCAAATGCAGAGTGCTAAGGAGGGAACCTGAGCTTCCAAGCGGTAAGGAAGATCTGGCGTCATGGGGCGGAGCCGAGAGTTTTACCACCCGGGTGGGTGGGAGGAGCCAGCTTGAAGACCTTCCGGCAAGAATTAAAGCGGCAAGGATACCTGCCAGACAGTGTGGATGGACAACATATCCATGTCCCTAGAACTAAATTTTGTGTTTACGACACTATCAGCCTGGGGTGTATCAGTACCTTTATTCAGATGCTCGGGACGTATTTGTACAAGTCTATTTGTTATTCACCTAAATTAGAAAAATATAAATTATATTCCCTCCCCAGGTGGCTAAGGCTAGCCCCAGGGTCAACCATCTCCCAACTCCAGTCATTTTACGCCCTCTTCCATCTTTTCCGCTGTCTCCCAAATGTTATTTCGGTTTTAAAAAGTCAGCTCCTAGTACAATATCAAGGGTCAATAACATCTTTAAAAGTATCCCTCCCAGCTATTCTGAGCCAACACATCAGCCCAGTCCAGCAGTACGACAGCAAGGTTTTAGAGGGGGTTGAGAGAGTAACCCTGTGATGGGGGAGGGGGAGCCAGAGCAGTCTGCATCATAATAGACAGTAGGCCTCCTAACCAATCCTGTCAGTCTCTAGCTTTATCAATAATGCAGACTGCTCCACCTCTCCCTCCCAGTCGAGCACCTGCTAGCTCCACACCACTCCTAACTACATTGCAGGATGTGGGGAACAGAGTTGGCTGGGCTTTAAATGCAGTTTTTTTTTATATGTTGGTTCAGCAAGCATACATATAGTTAGTAGTACAGAAAATGTAGAAACATATAGTCAGAATGGGCGCAGGGTGCCTCTTCAACAGTACCAGGGACCAGTTCAATAACAATTACTACATTCAGCCACTGAGGGAGTCCCCACCCCCCCCCGGGTACAGCATGGGGGATCCCTGGGGAGACATGCAAAATGCTTTACTGTACACTGGCTATGTTTAGCGTTCAGGCAGCTACCAAACTGCAGCCTGCGAAAAAAAAAAGGTTTAATGGGAGAAGGGGTAGACAGATTCCTCACGGGAGTGCTATATTCAGGAGTAGTAACTCGACTTCCAACATTATGAAATAGTGTACTAATGTTTATAAAATGCAAATGGGTCAAATTTACTAACATGACCTGAGGATCTCAGGTCACGGGGAATCATGGGATGAAAATGTCTATCCTTGGCTATAATGTATACTATCCACGTGGTGGTGCAGAGGTCAGCTATATTATTCAGCGTATAACTTATTTTCCAGCTTTATTATTCAGGGAATAAGATATCTTTTCTGCCTTGCAGACTTGGTGTACCATCACCCTCCAGGTATCAATGTCAGGTGGTCGGAGGATACCAGAGTCTCATGGTTACTTTTTTGCTGGGTAACAAGAGAATACCTAGAACGAACATGCTTCCCTTGGAAGCGAGTGTGGTACTGTAAGTGCACAAAGACCTCCGGGGTAAACTCCAGCAGGTTTTGTAACAGTTCTTCAAGTTCAGAAGCTAAAAGTTGAAAATACGGGCACAGGACCAGACAGCTACACATGACATGCGTGTGAGAGTTGTGTATGGCTCTCCCCCACTGCCTCCAACAAGCAGCATCTTTGGTTGGTAAAGAATGCACTGTGATGACCAGAATTGCAAAGTAGCGGGTAAGCTCGTTCCAGCCATACTCCCTCTACTGATGGGAGACTGTCATCTGGGCCGCTGTCTGAAAGGAAAGTTCCCACTGTTGATCAATAATAGGGGTTCCAAAGCCCTGGCTCCATTTTGAGTAATACTTTATGTGGACCACTTTGAGTGGCTTGCAGTGCATGGGCCGCTGTTGAAATCAAGTGAGTGATAGCTCTAGATTTAAGAAAATACAAGAAGTGCTGAATAAATGGAGGGTGAGAATCTAGGCGATGTGCTGGCTGAGGTAGTGAGAGAATGTAGTGATACAGTTGTAGGAAATGGTAGAAGTCTGTATGCTACAGACCTGGATTCCTGAGAAAAGCTGATAAATGTGTTGAAGGGATGGTCGTTCCCACTGACGATATCGATGGTATCATCTTGCCAGCAGAAAGTGCTCAAGACAGAATACAGGACAGAGTAAAGGTATACTGGAAGAGAGAAGAAAAAATTACTCACCGTAGTAATGTTGTTTCTTCTTAAGGGACCCCTCACTATGTTTTCACTTTATGCAGTCATCTCATCTGACAGTGATGCCCCAGAGATTAGAACCTATGGAAATTTCTGAATCTGGAATGTAGGTTCAAACTCTGCACCCGCACTCCACTCCAGATACTGCTCAGATCTGTTTCCAAGCCCGCAAGGAGCAGCGACTAATGAAACTAGCTAAAAAGACTACCAAAAATGTTGATAATTTATAGAATTTTATTTATCATATAAACCATAGCAACAAACTTACACAACTGTAGGAAATGCAATACTAATGCTCACGCAACCTCAATGAAAAAAGGGACACCGATTCTTGTATGAACGTATCTCAGGTTCTGACAGGGGAAACAGGGTTAGGGAGTGTAAACACAGTGAAGGATCTTTTAAGAAGAAACATTGGGGGGAGGGGCGCTGCTGAGCAGCCATGAAGGAGGATGCACATTTCAGAAGCTCTGACTATTATTTTATATTAATTATATTACTGAGTCCCATTCTTTGTGTTAGCCTGGCTCTTCTGCTTTTGGTATGGCCCTGAGTCCTATCTGCGAGCAAAATGGGGAAAAATAAAGGATCCGCGTCTGCCTCTACAGACTTTTTCCAACCACGAGGCAGACAGGACAGTGGGCCTCCTAGAGATGGAGCGACAGGGACCTCCGGTGGTGTGGAGTCTGTAGAGGTGTCCCTGGCTACGGTCAATTCTACTCTGCAGCAGCTAGTGCGTATGGTCCAGGAATTGGACTGCAAATTTTACATCCTAACACCAAGAATCGCAGCTCTGGAGACACAAATGGATTTAAATAACCAGTCGACGACCAAGTTGGAACAAGACGTAACTAAAACTATGGATGCTACCACAAAATTAATTGGCGATAACACCTGGCTGCGTCAACGCATGAAGGTCCTGGAAAACCAGGCCCTTGAACGGAACATTAGAATTCTGGGCTTGCCGGAATTGGCCGAAGGGGATGACCCTTTGGACTTTGCCTGCTCTCTCCTACCTGGCATAATTGGTCTTACAGAGGAGGAACCGCCGTTATCACTGGAGAAGGCTTACAGGCTTCAACCTCAAAGGGCACAGAAAAGATCCACTGACCCCCGCATGCTTGAGGTGGTCTGTTCTGGCATAGGAGACAGGGACCGTGTGTTGCCCACTGCAAGAAGACGAAGGCAGTTCAAGTATGGTGACTCTGAATAGAAACTTTTTCCTGATTTATCCTTCGGAACCAGGCAGCACCGCAAAGCGTTTGATGCAATTCGAGCCAGTCTCCGGCAATTTAAAATTCATCATCAACTTCTGTACCCAGCCAAACTTCGCGTATCGTGGAAGGAGAAAACCTACCTATTTAATGATCCGAAAGATGCTGAAAAGATTATGGACATCATCAAGCAGGAGGAGTCTAAGGAGAATGAAGACACTGATTCAGAAGGAGAGTGACTATTTTTTTATTTTTTTCGGGTCAAATGGAAAGCAGTAAAGTATAACCACCCTTTCTTGCTTCATTTCGAGAGGTACTGGTTAACGTACCGGTTAAGTATGGGTGGTCTCTAATGTTGGGTTTGTTGCTTTTAAATACAGGGGAGATATTTTACTGAACATTTAGGATCTTGAATGAGGACTCGCTCTGGACTGTTATGCATGATTATGTGCTGTTTCTCATAGAAGTAAGGAATATCGTGGATTTACCATAACATTGCAGGTCGCTGTTGTTTCTTTCCTGTATTGCAACTTGGGGACCGAAACAAATGTTTGCTAAGTTATCTACATGCTCTCAAAATTAGAAAGGTGGGCTGGCGCATTGCTTTGAGTTTTGGGGTTTTAACTAATGTTCTATATTACAGGAAGAGCATTTTTTTTTATACTGTAAAGGGGATCTTATGTAAACAGGAGCTTATGCTTTATGGGTATCTCTGAAATCCTGCAGAGGGAACTGTGGGCCTGAGGGCTCACACTCTGGCTGGTTCTTAAAGGGACTGGCTAGGGCTGCATTTATCTCTCTCTGGGACCCTCCTTGTGCTGTAGGTTTTTGAAGCATGAGTTTTTTGGTAAGTGGTTAATTCCCCCCCCATGGGTTTATAAGAGGTTGATTCCATTGTAAGATGTGGTTGTACTGTTAATTCTTACTATTGTACCTTGTGCTGAGGACTCACTTGCGTACTTGTGCTTTTTGTAAAACGTGTATTTTTACTTGAAAAGCTCAATAAAAATGTAATGCAAAACAAAAAGAAGAAACATCACTACAGTAACTGTTTTCTTTTAACTCCAGGAATCCTTCACTTACTATATAGACTCAGCAGCAGTACCTTGGGAGGCTGGGTCCAGAACCTAGTTAGGAAAAAGGTTCTGCAAGACAACAGTTCCAAAGCTGGCATCCCTTCCGGACTGCATGTCCAAACAGTAGTGCTTTGTGAAGGTGTCCACTGTTTTTGAAGTAGCTGCTTTGAAAATTTCTAACAATGGGATGCCCCTTGAGGATGCCACAGAGGCAGAGATATCCCTTTTGTGAAGTGTGACCTTAAGCCTCTTGGTAGCAATGTTTCAGCTTTTTTCATAGCAGAACTGAATCCAAGAGACTATCCAGTGAGAGACAGCTCTCTTTGTAGCTGGTTTATCTTTGCCAGCTTCACTATAGGGAACAAAAAGGTGTGTACTGTAGGACCTGACATCTTTTGGCTGGTCCATGTAGACAGTCAGGACTCGCTTTAAGTCCAGGCTACGTAACCTTTTTTTTTGTGTAATCTATTTTTCCGCCCCCATGCTTGCTGGTCCACCACTCCTTTGGGCTCTACCAAGTTCCCCCCAGCCTACTGTCCTTTCCCAGCCCTCCTCTGATCCTCGGGATTGCCAGCCGACCACCGGGATATCCCGGGCGACCGCTGGCTGGTCCCCTCCTCCAAGGGGGAAGGCACCGGGGGGAGAGGCATGACCCTAGCACATACTTTCTAGGACACAGGGATGCTGCAGAGGAACAGGAGGCCCTGGAGGCCCTCAGGGAACAGAGAGCCGTCATCCGGCGGCCAGCGAGTGATTTTCTTGGCTTTCTTAAGGTGCGTGCCGTCCGGACGTCAAGGCAAGAGCCGACGTCTATCAAGCATCACCCCAATGACCCTGACGTGTTGCTCTACCCCTGGCCTCCACCAGTGGTCACTTCAACATCGGGTCACAGCCCCTTCTCTCCCTGAAGGCAGTGAGCAGTCGTGGGACGCTCAAGCTGCCTCCCCCCCGGCCGGCCCTCCAGCGACCAGAGCTCGTTCCTGAACCCGGGTCACTGGCGTCGCAAGCGGAAATCCAAGGGCTGCGCTGACGGGCTGGCTGGCAACCTTTTTTTTTAAAATGAATGTACTTTATTCTCCTGTGGCTGGCCAATCCCCATTGATCCATCCCCAGCACCCAGCTCCATCATCCACTTTCTGGGACTTACCTCTGACTCCTTAGGCACCGTGGCGTACATCCCTGGGTGGGGTCACCAAGGACTCCCCCCTACCCCGGTAGAGACTCGGTCGGTACAGTTGGGAGCAGGTGCCACAGTCGGCAGTGCGGGGCCTGCAACACAGGGTGGACGTCCTCCTGCTGTAGATGGCATTTTTCAGATTTTCTCCTCCCCAGGATGACACGCACGTGGAGACATGCGCATGCACTGGGGAATTTCCAACGTCCTCCACCCTGGTCTAATGGTGCTAGTTGTATTACCACCTGTGGTCACCCAGGTGGCAATAGTGCACTGGCAGCCATTCACCCTCCCTCCCCAAGATGGTGAGTGTCCGAGTGGATGCTCAACACACCTCCCTCTGGCCGGTCTTCTGACGACTTGGGCTCGTACATGAACCCAGGTCACCAGCATCACAGACGGTAGCACTACTGCTGCGCTGGCAGGCCAGCCCTTAGGCTACATAACGTTTCCTCACATGGACTGGAATGCTCTGGATAGAGTACAGGGAGGGTCACTGACTGATTTAGGTGGAATTCAAATACCACCGTAGGTAGGAATTTTCTGCTGGTTCTAAGAACTACTTTATCCTTGTGGGGAATTATGTAATTTGCTTCTGTGCAGAGGGCTTGAAATTTACCTACCCTCCTAAAAGAGGTCACTGCAACCAGGAATATGGTTTGCCATGCAATATGCTTCAGGTTAGTTTCCACAGGCTCAAAGGGAGCTTCCATAAAGCTGGGCAAGCCATATACTGAGGTCCCAAGGTGGGACAGGGTCCCTCACTGGTGGATACAAATGGCTGAGGTCTTTATAAAAAGCAATTCAAAATGGGTTGTGAGGCCAGAGGCTTTCCCTTGCCAATGATATGTATGCTGAAACTAATGCTAAGTGCAGCTTTAAAATTGAAGGCTGTAGGCGTGCCTTCTGTATCACTACTTTTTTAACTTCTGTTCAGTTTTTGAGTAATGTGTTTTCTGCAGATTGGCGAGGACAGCGCAGAGTACTCACTCAACTACTAGGTGCATGAAATCACCAGAAGTCTATTTAAATACTACTGCATACCCCCCCGAATCACAGACTGAGGGGGGACGCCCAACACTGATATGACAATTTGGAATTAGGTTGGAGAGAGAATTTATTTTTTCCATCGAGCTTTTTATCCCCGGGAGCCCTTGGCAGGTGGCTATGATCTCTCCTGATGGAGAGACTCAGTGCCCGGCTTCATGCTGCCCCGTATTGCCGGCTCAGGTAGACCCCCCGTGGACTGCCCCCCCATGGCGGGGCCAGCACACCCTCCCCCTCCAGATTCCCGAGCCGACCTCCGCAGCTGCAGGAGCCATCATGGACCCTGCCAGGCTCCGATTTTCTTGTTTTTCTCCCATCTCTCCCCTACTGATGTGATGACATCGGCATGTGCCTCCTACTCATACTGCCCTCCAGCCATCGCCCAGAGAGCAGTCAACAGCAGCATGACCAGTCCCTTTCCCCGAGAGGAGAGCAGTCCTCGGATGCTCGCCCTCCCTCCCCCACCGCCAACCCTGGCGGCCCAAGCTCGTTCCCAAACCCGGGTCACTGGTGTGGTGTCCAGCGCCTCAGCACCAGTGGGCCAGCCTGGTTTGAGAGAGAATTTAAAGAACTAAAGACACTGTCTGCTCCTGGCACAGTGTCAGGAGCTGACATATATTTGTTATTTTTATTAACGACATAAAAAAAAAAAAAAAAACACTTGTGGGACAATGGAGAAGGGGGTGGATGGTGGCCCAGGGATTAGCTCTGGCAACCTGGGGAGGGCTAAAGAGGTATGTGTTTTATTTTTTTTTTTATGTTTCTGAGTATTTTTTCCTGACTGGCCATAAATAAAGACACCTATTTGGCATTCAGTCCCAAGTATCTCATTATTCGTGGTATACGTGGAATTAATATTTCAGGCTATGCAAACCCCTACTATTAACCCTTCACATTAGTTTAAGAGCCAACATTGCTTGTGGGGAGTTGACAGTGTTCCTAACACCCAATCATAGCTGTCAGGAATTAAAGAGAAGGCTGAGATGCCATCTAATGAGTAATAGTTTTGCTTCTCAGATTTTAGTTAAAAATGAGTTCATTTTCAACTTTCTACATTTGATAAGAGTGACATTATTAGTGACAGTCTAAAGTTCCATGTCCAGTGCCAGAAGGCTGCAGGGAAAGCAAACAGGATTTAGGAGTGCATAGGAAGGGGGTCTACCAACAGAAGGAAGGAGGCGATTCTGCCTCTGAACAAATCCTTGGTGAGATGCCTGCACCTTTAGTAGGACAAGGAACTCTTGGAAGTTGTTTAGAGGAGGAACACAAAGATGACCCGGGGCAGCAGGGCAAGACAGCAACTGTAGAGCCTCAATGTTTACACTAGAGGCCAAGTGGGAAGGGGGTGGGGGGTCATAGAGAGATATTGATTATTTAAGGAATGCTGACAATGGCCCTGGTGAACTGAACACCGCTGCACCAGGAACCCTCAGTATCCACCTGATGAGAACTACGTGCAGGTAGTAGGTGGATCACCCAGTCCTTCCCCACCGGGGAGGGTCTGATACTGGGAACATGTGGAGGCTGGAAGTTGTAGGAGATGGGAGTACAAGCAGAGCTAGGTACCTTGGAGACACTGAGGAAGAGCACAGGCAGCAGCGTTTTGGAGCATATACAAAGAATGTAAAAAAAAAATATCTAAGACAGAGGTCTCCCATTAACAAGAAGCAAGGTAACAAGATGGTCATGGATGGAAACTGGCAAGGGGAAGCTTCGGGAGGGATGTAAGCAGGTTGTTCTTTACAGAAATGGTGGCAGAGAAGTGGAATACATTTCCAGAAGGAGTGGCCAGCTTCAAACACAGGTGGGATAGGCACAGGGAATGGTCCAAACCAGAGAAGGGGGGAAAGGTGGGCAGTCATGTAAAATGGATGAGTGGAGCGAACTAGGGAGAGGGCAGGGATGTCAAAACACAGCCAGAGCCATTGGCAGACCAGCCCTGGTCCAGTGTTAGGCTGGGTGCAGATACAGGTAGGTACTGGGCAGACGTGATGGGTCACTGGGCCTTTCTCCACTGTCAGCATCTATATTTCTATGTTTGTGCGAGTTACACCTACTCCAGTGGCCAGTTGATGTGTATCAGAACATGCGTGCCTTTCTCAGAGCTCACTGGCTGATTGATGAGTAGGGTTACCTCAGTGCAAAAACTGCCACCTGTCAGTACTGTAAAAAGTGCAAAAAGGCAGTCCTGGACAGTATGAAGCTGCTGCTCATTCCAGCAGCAATTAAGGGTAGAAAATGAAGAAATGGGAAGGGCGGCATGTAAACCCACAAACTCCACAACCATGGGTGAACTGATTAAGATATAGCAAGTGTTCAAAATTACATTCCTCCCCCCAACCCCCTCAGAGACAAGTCCTGAAGTCCTTACAGGACCAGCTGACAGACACTCATGGTACTTTGCTGGGCAAACAAAACACAACTGAGATAAAGTAGTGTTGTGGAACCAGTTATAGCAGCTTCATAGGCACAAAACTCCACTTGTTTTCTTTTTTATCTCAGATGGGATAGTCCACAGTCTGATTGTCTAGACTGATATGAAACAACGATGACAGACTGTTCTTGGGAAGTCTCAGGGATTAGGAAGTATCACGTGTATGGATGAATATATCAATCCTGGATAACCTAACTCCGCCCTACCTTGGTGTATAGCTATTTAAAATCTGAACAATACATGCCCCAGCATTTAAATATTCTTACCGTGTCGGTCTCTCCCACTGTGTTGTTCGTGTGATGTGATTTAGATACTGAATCCTTCGCGAGGCGGTTCTGCGTTCCTCCCAGCTAGAATTGGAGACATGGCAAGATAAGGCAATGAGTGCTATTTCCAGGAAATTGGGACATAAAATGTTTCTACAGTGCGACAGCCAAGTCAGGAAGCAATCCCGCTGCTATGAATCATGGGAGTTAAACAAAGTAGCAGGAAACACATTATAAAACTGTATTCATTTAACTCAGACCATGTATATCATTTTGACCATCATCAGACTTCAGATTTTGGGGTCACAAAGATTTTGGGTCACAAAACGTGAAAAAAAATCACTTGTTTACTTAGAGTATAAAATACAACCTATTAAAACTATAACATATTTCCCAACTCTGTATTTATTTTTTCCATGCTACCACATCTTCTCATAAAAGAAATACTCTTCCCTGAAACAACTGATATGTACTATCTTTTCTGAGGGGGAAAGAAAAGACCCACTATCATTGGGTTAATTGGACTGCAGATTTTATGACAGGCTTTTAGAAAGATTATATTCAGCCAAGCCAGGGTGCATACTGCTAAATTCAAAGATAGTGCAATCAGCTCAGGGAGCCACTCTGTATTACCTCATACAACCACAGTCAGTAGCTGTCACAATGAAGTGTCTGTGAAGATAGTTAACATAATGAGAAGGGTTTTTAACAATAATGGTTGTACGCAGTACCTTCATTGACAATGCATCTTAATGTAATTTTACACTGCAATGTGTTGGATGAAGGCAGTGCAAGAACAGCCTGTACGTGCAGCAGATCAGAAACAAATATTAACAATACAGAAAAGGTAGCATGTCATGTAACAGTGCAGGATGGCAAATCGTAACAAAGCCGAACAACCAAAAGTTGGAGACTGAAAATAACCTTTGTGAAATAGACATGATTAAGGGGGTGGTGATGTGAAACACCTAGGAATGATGATAACAAATGTAATGGATCACTGTGTTGCAAAAGGGGAAAAGGGAACAGAAACCAGGAGTGTCCTGTCTGGATGGACAGGACTGTCACAGACCTGGCAACTGGCAAAAAAGAAAATAACTGAGGATACACAGGGAGAAATAACACCATGGATAATAGGGCTAAATATATACAAGCACTGAACAATTTTTGAGTGGGACTGATGAGCACAGAATCTTGGGAAGGGACAAATATCAGATGATGCCTTGTCTGCAGAAAGGCACAGTTATTATTTCACCTCAGTATTTACCACAGAGGTGTTGGGAGACTTACCACATCTGGGTGAGACATTCAAGGGATCAGTAGAGCGTACCTGCAGCATAACAGGGATCACTGCAAGCCATGGAATATTTCACCTGGTCTAATGTAGCAGAAAACTACGTAATTTTCATCAACTGCTACACAAAATTTTAATGTACAGCAGTCACATGCTACACATCGGAGTTCACCCAAAAGTGGTTGCACGACTGCTTTACACGAGGTTACCAGAAAACGCTAAATATATTTTCCCTACTGCTACTTAAGTTTTTTTAATGATGTAATTGCTGTGCAAACATTTTTTAATAAAATTCCCCCCGGTACTAGCAAATAGTTGCTGTGCAACTAGGAAAGTTGAAGGCAAATACATTTTAAGGACTAAACGTGTGTACATGAGGATATGCAAGGAGCTAAAGGATGTACTAACTGGTACTTTGGCAATGATTTTTTCAGAAGTCGCTGGAAACTAATGAGGTGCCTGTGTGCTGTAGGAGGGCAAATGTGACTCCTCTGTTTCGGGATATACTTTGTAATGTCCTTTTTACAAACTAACACCAAAAAAAAAAAAAAAAAGCCAGCCTGGTAGCGTGGGGGGCTGAGGTGCTGGATGCCTTACCTCCACCCACACCAGCGACTTGGGGTCGGGAATGGACCAGGGTCATTCAGAGCCAGCCGGGGGGAGGGAGGATGAGCATCCCAAAGATAGCTCTCTTCCCTTGGGGAGGGGGGACGCCAAGTCCCACTACCTGCTTACCACCCAGTAGAGGCTGGGCAGCAGCAAAGCTGTACACTAGTGGACGTAGGTGAGAGTCATGATGACACAACCCACATGTGCTTCAAGACGTACACGTGTGTGTGTAATGCACAGTTCCCGGTGGGTAGAAAATGGTGGAAATCAGCCTGGCTCAGTCAGCATCTCCAGCAGGCCCCCCACCAAACGTGACTCTGAGGAAGTGGTGGTTAACTTGTACGACATTGAGACTGGTCAGTGATGGGGCTGGGGGGATGCCATCGAGCCTGGGAGAACAACATGAACAGTAAACAAAGAGACAGATTCAGAGTATGGAACATCTGGATAGATTCCAGCCAATAAAGGAAACAGGTTCACAAAAGGGACAGCGTGCTCATCTAAACAACTGGGGCCTGATATTCAAATTCGTGCAAAGCGGAGTGCAAGACTTTGCGCTTTACCTTGCGATTGCCCGGGTGCCTGAAGATGCTATATTCAGTAGAACAGTGCACTGGCGCTATTCAACTGAATACAGGGTCATGTTGGCCCAGCGCTAAGCCACTTAGCACTGCACTGACATGGCTCCCAGTACACCACCAGAATGGATAGCGCCAGAATGCTATTTGCAGTATTCAAAGGAACCCATGTCAATGAGCCCACTGGGCTTGTAAAGCGCTAAGGGGCCATTTGCATGCCCATTATATTATGGGCTCATTTGCATGGGTAGCAAGGCATGTTAGCACAGCGCCACCCCCCTCCCAACGGCCCCGTTCTAGCCATGTATACATAACAATGGTGCTAGTGGTCCCCTTCCCCCCGACGATCGCTGGCCCGTTCTGTAAAATAATATCATCTCTGGTGCTAGTGGTAGCCCTCTCCCTCCAATTTCCAGCCCTGGCTGAAAGAATATAATCCCTGGTGCGAGTGGTAACCCCCCCCCACCTCCGACTGCCAGCCCTAGCTGAAGGGATATAATCCCTTGTGCTAATGGTAACTCCCCTCCCTCTGACTGCCAGCCCTGGCTAAAAGAATTTATATCCCTGGTACTAGTGGCAACCCCCTTGCCTCCGGTTGCCAGCCCCAGATGAAATAATAATATCCCTGGTGCTAGTGGTAACCCCCCCCACCTCCAATTGCCAGCCCCGGCAGAAAGAATAATATCCCTGCTGCTAGTGGTAACCCCCCTCCTGCCAACTGCCAGCCTGGAAGTAAAACAAACCACCCTGGTGTCCAATGGTCCCCCCCACCATGGCACTGGGCATACCCCCTCACTCACTTTTGCTGGGAGCAGACAGCGACTGGCACAGCCCTCCTCACACCATCTCAGCCAGCCGCCATATGTACAGGCAGGGAGCATGCCTCTTATTTATAGGACAGGGCATGTTCCCCTGTCCTGTAAATAAGAGGCGGCTCCCTGCCTGCACATACGGTGGCCAGCCAAGGAGGTGTGAGGAGGGCTGTGCTGGTTGCCATATGCTCCCGCAGCACTGCTATGATAATGCAAAGGTAAGTGCAGGAGGTATGCCCGTACAGGGGTGGGGGCACTGAAGCACCAGGGACAGTATTATTTTGCTAGAATAGACCAGCGATCACCGGGGTAATCTAGCATCAGAGATAGTATTACTTTACAGAACAGGCCAGCAATCAGTGTTTTTGGGTGGGGAGAGAGACACTAGCACCAGGATAGTATTATTTTACAGAACGGGCGGCGATCGGTGGGGGACTAGCACCAGTGATAGTATTATTACAAAACTGGCTGGCGACTGGTGGGGGGACCACTAGCACCAGGCATAGTATTATTTTACAGAATGGGGGGGGTGTACCATGGACCACAGGGGACAGTTGTGCTCCCCCAGTGGCCAACCAGCTCAGTGGCTGCATTACCTCAGTCAGTCACTAGGGTTGCCTGGAGTTAAGTCAGTTTTTTTTGGTGGTATGTGTGCTGCGCAAAAGGACAAAGGACTGCGCTAAGCCCTTTTACGCAGCGCAATGCCGCTGAATATGGGGTAGTGTGCATATTCATGTCCACGCCCCTCCCCTTGCTCACATGCATACATTATATTTTGCGCAGGCACTAACCCTCTTTGCCCACGTAACAACTCCTTCTGAATAGGGGGCTCCAGCGCAAACCCTAGTTTACGCGAGCAAAGATCTGTTAGTAAACTAATTGTCTGAACACATTTATCCTTGGCAGTTTCGGCTAGCAGGAGGATCAGGGAAGCTGTGTGACTTACTATGTTAAATAACTTGTTTGAATACCTTATTTCCCTACAGCATCAGCTTGGAAGAGGAGAGAGAAGCAAGTATGACCCTGTACTGGTTTACTTATTGTTTTTCCCCACAGCGTCTGCTTACTGGAGGATCGGGGAGACTCTGCTGGATTTGCATTCTCCTTTTCTACCAAGTCAGAGGAGCTGATTGTTCAGTGGGGAAACATGGCACAGAGGTTAATCCCTGCCCCCCCATCCCTATCCCACCCTCCCCGAGCTCATCCAATTTTATAGGCGGCCTCCTGGAGAACAGAGGTTCACTTTATGCTTAGGGACAGGAAGAAGAGGGATACACCTCCATTGTACACCCAATTTGCACAACAACTAGATTGTGAGGTGGGACAGGACATAGAAGCGAAAGGATAAAGAAGAAGATGGGAGAAAAAAAAGCCTGGCAACTAGCTTCAAGGGCTTGAAGCCAGGAAGAGGTGGCATTCTAGGGGAAGCAATATATTGCACAGTGACAGTAGCCGGGGTAGAAGGTTGTCCTTCCAAGGGCGCAAGAAGTAGGCACTGCAGTGATGTCAGGTAAGTGTACATAGGTAAGGGAACAGACATCGTCAGTGCAGGCGGGGAAGATGCAAGGAGTGGTGCAATGTAGTGGATGCAGGGCCACAATTTTCAGAAGGATGTTCTGGATCATGCGGTGCTGTCCCATTTGTAGGCACCTCTCTGGGTTGAGGGTGGAGGTTGCCAGTCTCCGAGCAGAGTTGGCAAGGATCCAGGAGGTCTCCGCCCTCACCCATGGATCACTTGAGATCACAATCACTACCTCAAAGCTTGCCCAGGAGGAGGAGTGGTTGGACCACAGTGGGCTCAGGGAGGGTGACGGAGGGGGATGAGAAGCACATCCCCTATCCAGACCAACTCAGTAACTCCTACGCTGTTCTGGAGGAGCGGGAGAGTCCCAAGGGGACACCCAAGGTTGCAACCAGGGAGGATGAGTGAGTCCTCCAAAATGAAGCCCCAGGGGCGGGTGGTAGAGGACCCTAAAGGAAGAGGAAGCTACTCCTGGTGTGGGACTCGATAGTCAAGTGAGTGGATCTGGGGACAAGTAGAAGGGAGGAAAGGGAGGTTAAGTGCCTTCTAGGAGGCACAGCTTGGCGGGGTGGAGCGAATCCAGAGAGTCGTAAGGGCAATAGCTAAAAGGGAAGAGCTGGATGTCACTGTCCACCTAGGGACAAATGACCTAGCAGGGGATAAGGAAGAGATAGGCAGAATTCAGGAGAATTACAGGAAGCTGGGGGGGGGGCCTAAAGCAGGTAGCATGCTCAGTCTCTTTCTCAGAAGTACTACCTGTCCAAGGCATGGGAGAGGCTAGGACACTCCACATCCGGAAATTCAACTACTGGATGAAGGAATGGTGTGGAAAGGAGGGGTTTGGCTTCATGGGGGACTGGGGCCCCACCTGGAGGGATGAGGGAGTGTGTAAGGATGACAGCCTACATCCATCTGAGGAGGGGACCACGGTCCTAAGTGAAAAGTTTAAATGCTTCAGTGGCAAGCATTTAAACTAGCAAGGGGGGGTCTAGGAAGGTTAGAGGCACAATATCATCCCCCCCGAGCACAGGCAATACATGGGTACCCAAGAAGGAATTAGACCAGCAGAGGGCACAACTCAACATGAAGACAAGGAACAGGAAGGGCCAGGCAAAAATGGTGCTCAGAAGAGGGAGAGGCATGAGCCAACTAAGCAGGGGAGGAAAGCAACATCCTGGAGAGCCATGGTTGTTAATGCCCGAAGTCTGAGTAATAAGATGGCAAACTTCAAGGTGGCCATGGCAGAATCTGACCTGGACATTATAGCCATCACAGAGACCTGGTGTAATGACAACCACAGCTGGGAAATGGCCGTACCAGGTTACAATCTGTTCAGGAGGGACAGGGCAGTCAGGAAAGGGAAAGGAGTGACACTTCATATAAAGGATAATATGAAGATCACTGAGATACAAGGGGAACAGGGAGAGGGGGAGATACTGGGGGTTACGCTTGAAAGGAGAAAGGGGTCAGCCATCCGCATGGGGGTACTATACAGACCACCAGCTCAAGGGGAGGAGTTGGATAGAGAGATGATGCTAGCTATCCAAAGGATGGTGCACAGGGGGAGGTATTGCTAGTTGGGGATTTCAATATACTGGACGTAGAGTGGAGCCTCCACGCAGCAGCAACAGGTACGAGCAGATTTGTCCTGGACTCCCTCCAGGGAACTTTCCTGAAACAACTGGTCATAGAACCCACATGGGACATGGCGATACTGGATCTGGTGCTTACAAACGGGGACAGGGAGACGGGTTACAGTACGGGAACACCTGGGGAACAGTGATCACTGGTCAGTGGGGTTAGTGATAACAGAGGGGGCAGAATCCAGTCACACAAGGACAAGAATCCTTGATTTTAAGAAGGCAGATGTTATAAAAATGGGAGAATGCCTAGAACAGGCATTGGTCGGGATAGGGGAGAAAATGGAAGTCGAGGAACAGTGGGCAGGGATAACAATAGCAACACAACTCTGTGCTAGACAGGTTAGCAAGGGGAAGAAAAAGAGAAGACCATTATGGTTCTCAGGGGTAGTAGCCATAAAAAGTTAAGGCAAAAAAAACTGCATTCAAGCAATACAAAAAGACACAGGAGGAAAGGGACAGGGACAGGTACAGGAGAAACAAAGGGAGGCAGGGAGAACAGTTAGGGAAGCTAAGGCACACACCGAAAAACGGATTGTGAAATTAGTGGTGAGGGGGGACAAAACTTTTTACAGGTACATCAGGGAAAAAAAGGAAGGCAAAGGGAGGGATTGTGAGGCTGAAGGGGGAGGATGGGTGCAGGAGAGAGGATGACAACCAGAAAGCAGACATACTGAACGGATACTTCTGCTCTGTCTTCACAGAGGAGGGGACAAGATATGGGCCAGAAATTAATAGTAAGGGCAGGTAGGGTACGGAAATGGATACAAGTCCTTTTCCGAAGGAAAGAGTACTAAGGGAACTGGAAACAATAAGAGCCGATATGGCTATGGAAGCAGATGGGGTACACTCCAGGGTGTTGACGGAGCTAAGAGAAGTGGTGGCGGAACCTCTGGCAACCCTGATCAATCTGTCATTGGAAACAGGGAAGGTACCCAAAGACTGAAGGAAAGCGGATGTAGTCCCGCTATACAAAAGTGGAAACAAGGAGGACGTGGAGAACTACAGTCTAGTCAGTCTGACTTCAGTAGTGGGAAAGATCATGGAAACACTTTTGAAGGAAAGAGTAGTTGAAAACCTAGTTGCCAATGATCTACAGGACCCAAGGCAACATGGTTTTACTGGGAGAAGTTGTGCCAGACCAACCTAATTGAATTCTTCACTTGGGTGACCAGGTGAGTGGATGGGGGGGTGCAGTGGATGTGGCCTACCTGGACTTCAGAAAGGCCTTTGATGCTGTATCACATAGAAAGATGTTACATAAGCTGGGGGACATTGGAGTGGGCAGGAAGGTGGTTAAGTGGCTAGAAAATCGGCTGGATAACAGGACACAGAGAGTGAACGGCAGCCACACTGCAGAGGGAAAAGTGACAAGCGGGGTACCACAGGGATCAGTGCTGGGTCCAGTCCTCTTCAGTGTATTTATCAGTGACATTGCAGAAGACCTAGAAGGGAAAATCTGCCTGTTCGCAGATGACACAAAGATCTGCAACAGGGTGGATACACCAGAGGGTGTGGATAGAATGAGGAGTGATCTGCAGAAACTAGAGGACTGGTCAAGGGATTGGCAGTTGGGATTTAATGCTAAAAAGTGTAAGATAATGGACATGGGGTACAAAAACCCAGGAAACAACATGTCAATTGTGGAGGGGGGGGGGGGAGACTAGAATGCTCCAAGCAGGAAAGGGACCTAGGGGTGATCATCTCTGAGGACCTCAAGGTAGGCAGGCAGTGTGACAAGACAGCATAAAAAGCACACAGGATGCTGGGATGCACAGGCAGGAGATTCACCAGCAGGAAAAGGGCAGTCATAATGCCTCTCTACAGGACATTAGTGAGGCCACACCTCGAGTACAGTGTCCAGTTCTGGAGGGCTTACCTATGTAATGACATAAATATGGTGGAAGCGGTACAGAGGAGGGCAACCACGATGGTGCAGGGATTACATCACAGGCCCTATGAAGATAGGCTGAAGAACTTAAATATGTACTCCCTGGAGGAGAGGGGGGATATGATTGGGACATTTAAGTACCTCAAGGGGAAAAATAAGGTGCAGGAAAATACAATTTTTCAAAGAAAGAGATGCTCAAGTATGATGGGACATAGGATGAAACTGGAGGGAGGCAGGTTCAGGGGGAACGTGAGGAAGTACTTCTTCACAGAGAGGATGGTGGACAAATGGAATAGCCTGCCGGAGGAAGTGGTGGGGGCAGAAACAATTACAGGATTTAAAAACACATGGGATAGGCATAGGAGATATTGGTAGTCGGGGAAGGGGTACAACCGAGTTCAAGAAAAGCTTAAAGAAGCAAAGATTCTAGGTAATGGGCAGACTGGGTGGGCCGAATGCCCTTATCTGCTAACAGCATCTATGTATCTATGAATCTATGTAGTGCCCGCACAAAGTTTTGAATATCAGGTACCTGGTCTGCTACGAGGAAAAATCAAAGGAACTTGACAGGAAAGAGGCAGTTGATGTAATATGCTTAAGATTCAAGTAAAGCATTTGGTTAGATTTTAGTGTCTGACACCTGAGTTATTTAAAATGACTGCTGCTATTTCAAGTGGGATTTCACTCAGTTACGCCATGTTTATTTTCTACATATTCCCCCTTCCAGTCCCCAGCACATGCATCCCTCGGGAATACCCAAGGCACAGCAACCTCTGACACTTCTACCTGCCAACGCTGTCCTCCATTGAACCTTGGCTCTGACCCCCAAGTAGGGACAAGAAGGGAGGCTTTACCTCAAGTCGTTTATGTCAAGTCGTTTGTGAAGCACAAGGGGACACGACTGGTGGTGTGTACCACAATCTGCCATCGCTCTCCTTGCTCCTATGAATGTAAGGCACGCATGGCGCTCAGTGCAGGGGTGCAAGCCCAGTCGATGCCAGCACTTCCACTCTGCCTTTACAGCGCTACCACCAGCAGTCACCCAGGTAGTAGCACTGCCTTGGAGGCGGCAACCTTCCCCATAGGTGGGCAGCGTCCTCTGGGATGCTCAAATCTTCCTCTCCTGGCTAGTCCTCAGACAGCCCCGATCGTTCCCAGACCCGAGTTGCTGGTGTCGGGAGCGGCAGATCTTCTGTTGTGTCGACGATCTGACATGAGCCCCTCATGAATGTCCCCAGTGGGTTATCTAGAGCTCAGTATTGGGACCCCAATATGTTTACTGATGAGTTGGGAGTCAGAGATAACTCTCAAGTAAGGTAATTGTTACTCTTCAGAACAAGACCATGGCTTTGCTGAAAATAGCTGACTGGACATTAATTTTGGGTCTTTTATTATTAAAATGTTGGATCCCCCGATGCTGCTGTAACATTGGGGATCTAGTACACAAAACTGCCATAATTTTGCTGGAAATGCATTGTTGCTCTATATCACCTGGTTTGATGTATGTGACTGCCATTTTCTACAAAATTCAATAAACATAAATTAAAAAAAAGTAAGGTAATTATTTTCAGAAGACACCCGGTTAATGAGGCTGGCAGACTCCAGTAAAGAGACAGATTACTTGCAAAGAACTTTACTGAACTGGGGGAGTGGGCCAGCAAGTAGCAAATCAAATTCTATGTGAATAAGTGTAAAGCCAGTCACACAGGCCCATACACTTCCAGTTGGTGGCACTATTTAAACAGTAAACTGGCAAAGACAAAGACCAAGGTATTACTGACGGGAAGCTGACTCTGGCACAGCAGTGTACAGTGACAGTGGGTAAGCATGGGTTGCACCAAAAGGGGCATAATAATGCAGTGAGAAGGATGTGATGATGCCTCTTATAGGGAACAGGTAAGGCCACACCTGGCAGGCAGGAACTGAACTGTGCAATTCTGGTTGCTGCAGTAAAAAAAAAACGATGTTGCAGCAATCAAAATGGTGCAGCAGACAGCAACTAAAATGAATTTGGGGATGGAGAGGTTACATTGTGAGGAACGCCTAGACAGGCTAGGTGAAGTTTCACTGGAAAAAATAAAGCTAAGAGAAGATGTGATTTCAGTTTTTAAAAACGTAACAGGATTGGACAAGGTATATAATCGGAACCTTGTTAGCTTGTTTTCGGCAGTAGACAGGACTAAATAAAGCACATATCCTATGTTTGAATTTCAGAAAACTTTAAAAAACAGTCTTCAGAAACAATCTGGCTCACATTTTACATATTGTTTCCATTTCTCTCCCCTTTGTTCTTCATAACTAGGTTAATTTCCTTAGAATTATCTGCTTCTGATGCTCAATTCTTTCCAGTCTGCGAGTCTGCTGCGGTGGAAATGATTATGAAGTTACAAACCAAGGATTGAGACTTCAGCAAAGGATTAAACAACAGGAATAGATCAACTGTAGGGAACAAGGATCCCATCTCCATGTTAAATAACCTAGTCATGAATGATCAAAGAAATGGGAACAGAGAATATCTATGAAATGTAAGCCAGATTGTATCTAAATACCATGTTTTTCTAAGTTTCCCCAGAATTACTGGTAATGTAAGGATGCAATGTTTTTCCAAGGGAGAGGTAAACATCTGAAACAAGCTCCCAAAGGAAGCAGTGCAAGTGGGGAGAACTGGATCTTTGGAACTCCAGCTGGGTCAGCTCGATCAGTTCCTCATGGAGAACGATGCTGCTGGATGCAGCATTTTATTAACTGGGGAAGGGAGCATCACAAAGAGCACGTCTCATTGTGGAATTTGTATGCCTCAGAGGAAAAGGTGGATCATGTGACCTTGAGTTCCCAGAGTTTTCTGCCATTAGCATTTTTTTCCTCTCCACTGTGCAATAAAATGTACTGGTAGAACTCCCATTTAGTAACAGCTGCATGTATTTCACACGATACCAAACGCTGCAGCTACTTTATCTGGATGGCAGGAGTCAAACATGAACCTGTGGTCTTTTCTCATTTAGCATTTCCTATATTCTTAGGAATGCATGATGTTATCTGCAGACATTTAATGCCTGAAAACCACTCAAATACATGAACAACTGAACTGCAAGGCATATATTAGGTTTCAAAACTTGTTTGGCGGTGATTGCTAAGCAAAAAAAAAAATGATTTGCATCTAGTTGTGCTTGAGGAGCAATTCCACAAGATATGTTTTTTTTCTTCAGTGTAAGATATAGTACCAAACAGTACAACTGCAGAAACAAATACTGCATTTTGGAACTCTTTACCACATCCATGGAAGAATTAAGACAACTTTAAGAGGGTGAGGGGTGGGGGGAATTAAAGCAACTTGACAATTTTTACCACTCTTGGGGGAACTTTTTACCACAATGCGGAAAATCAATGACCAGCAACTGCTGCTAATCAAGGCTACATTTAATTCATAAAAGAAGTCTGTGCCGCAAACTGCAATGTGAACTCACTTATTTTATGGATTCACATGTATAAGAGGATTTATCAATCCTGTTTACGGGTATAGGGAGATCTAACAAAGGACAGGAGGAACACTCCCCTAGTTGTACCAAAAGTGATACGGAACCTTTCACTTGTTTTACCCTAACAAGCATCAGGGATGGCAGGAGGGAATTCAGTTCAAAGTCTCATCCCAAGAAAAGAAGCTCCACCAAGGTAGCACCCCCTATGGCAGCAATGTAGGATAAGCACTGGATCTAAACTCTAGTTCCTGATGTGGGACTTGGAACACACAACCTTCTGAAAGGGGAAAGATTACAAATAACAAAGAGTAACACAGAACATATCTATTACGCATGCTTACTAGCCTATAGACAGAACAGTTACGTAAGAACTCACCATAATAGTAGATCTTCGAGAGAATCTCCTCCATTGGGCTACCCCTTCGGAACTATAAGCCCTCAGCATCAGGACCACATGGAAACTTTTGCTAGCAGGGGTCCCACAATGACGTGCAGTGTCTACATGTATATAAATGTGGGCGGCCCCATCACTCCTCAGTTCGATGTCAGAGATTAGCTTTGCAGGACCTCCACCTGTGGAGAACCAGGAAGACACTAGCACCAGGCATACAAGAAGAGGCACGTGGGTTGCAGACATGATGCATGGAGCAAGTTTTAGGCACAGCATCTGCTATAATGCTCAGTGAAAACAAAAAGGGGGAAGGCATGGCCAAATGGAGGAGATTCTCTCAAAAGATCTACTGTTACAGTAAATTCTTATGTAACTGTTCTATCTTCTTTGAGAATATCTCTTCACTAGGCCACACCGTTGGATGATTCCCAAGCAATGCAAACTGAACTGAGATCATGGCAAAGCCTGATATATTATCAGGACAGAAGATTTTGCAGTACAGCAAGCCCATGCCAAACACGTTTACAAGAGACGACGTCCAGACTGTAATGTTTAGTGAAAGTGTGAACAGTGCGCCATGTGGCTGCAGCACACGTCAGCAGCAGGGACATTTTTGAAAAAGGGAACAGAAGTGGCCATACCCCTTGTGGAGTGACCAAGAACAGCACCAGGAAGTCCTTACTGTACTTCCTATAACAGAACATAATACATTGTGCCAGCCATTTGGATAAGCACTGTTTATACACAAAAGCACCATCTTTCCAGGAGTGAATGAAACAAAAAGCTGAGAAGACTTTCTACAGTCCCTAGTGCGAGTAATACAGTATCGCAGTATTCTATGTACATCCAGAGTATAGAGCAGTGCCTCACCTTGGTTGACATGGCTCAGGATAATATACTGGAAGGTGTATAGTTTGATTTAGTGAAAATTCAGATATGACTTTCGGTAGAAACTTGGGATTTGCATGCAAAGAGACTCTGTCTCTGTGAAGAATCAAATAAGGAGGCTCATACAGTACATTAAAGCCTGAAGCTTGGAAATCCTTCAAGCAAAAGTCATTGCAACTAAAAACATTGTTTTCCATGGCAGGAAATGTAAGCCATAACTCACAGCAGGCTCCAAAGGAGCCAACGTCCATTTCTCAAAAATGAAATTCAAGTCCCAAGGTGGAACTGGATTACAGAAAGGAGGCTTCATATGAAGAATACCTCTCAGAAACATATGGGACACCTCTAATTGGACAATCATATGACCATCAGTAGGAGCATGAAAAGCTCATACAATGGCCAAATGCACCTTAAGCATGGAATACTGCAGGGCAGTCATTCAGGGAAAGCAAGTATTCCAACACAGCATTCACAGGACATGTAAAAGAGTCTAAATTCTGGTAAGCAGCCCACAAATCAAAATGCTTCCATTTCAGGGAACAAGTATGTCTGGTGGAAACTTCCGAGCCACAAACAGGACATCAGCAGCCTTAGAGGATATCCCAAAACATGCAATGGCTATGTCTTCAGGAGCCAAGCATGCAGATGTAGGGACTTCAGGTGGGATGGACTAGGGACCCTTGTCCTGTGACAAAAGACCCAACACAGAGGTAGAGGGACAGGAGGCTCCACTGTCAGATGTTGAAGGAGTGGAAACCATATCTGGCGAGGTATAAAGGAGCAATGAGGATGAAAGTGGCCCTCCATCCCCAGTTTGAGCAGAACTCTGTATTAGAGGAATGGGGTAGATGAGTATAAAATTTTCTTTTCAAGAGAGGGACAACATATCTTGCCAAAAATTCTAGGCCCTGGAGCGAGCAAGCAGAAATGCAGCAGTTTTGTGTTGTGTAAGGATGCAAAAAGGTCCCTCTGGATGACCCCATCTTGCGAGAGAGGTCAATTATCTTGAGGTCAGCAGTTCCCATTCATGAACCACTGACTGGGACCTGCTTAGCCTGTCTGCTGAGGCAGTTTGGAGACCTAGGAGATACACAGCAGATATTTTAAGACCATGAGACAGCGTCCAGTACTGTACTCTCACTACTTCCTACATAAGGCATAGGCGTGCCCCCTAGTTTAATGATGTAATGCATCACACTGTTGCTGTCCATATGGATTAGCAGGGTCTGGCAGAGATGATCCACAAAACCTGAAGGCTATATGGGACACTGTCATTTCCAGGACATTTATATGCAGCTCTGTCTCCACCTTGGTCCATGACCCCTGTGTTTGGTAAGGGCGAGATGAGCACCCTATCCACAACCTAATGCATATGTGGTGAGGCTTTATACAGGAGATCATACAAGGAATGGAAAGCCCTTCAACAGGTTTTCGCGATCCATCCACCATAACAATGCTCTGCAAAGAGGAGATGTGTCAAGAATTATTTGTTCCAGCTCATCCGTCAACTGATCCCACTGGACCCAGAGTGTCCACTGAGGATCCACATATGAAGACATGCCAGTGGAACAGTCACTATTGCTGCAGCCATGAGACCAGGAGATTTAACATTGTTCTCTGAGACACAAGTGGTTCCTGTATACCAAGTGCACCTGGGCAGTCACATTATCTGCCCTGTCCTGTGGCAGGACAGCACATCCCTTTCTATGTCCAAGACTGCTCCTTGTACTGCAGTCTTGGTATGGAATCAACACAGACTTTGGTACATTCACTGTGACCCCCAAGTTGTCGAACAAATGATGTGTCTGAAACAGGGTTGTGGCGTTTGGCCACTGCGGTAATAATAACTGCAGACAGATTGCTGTTATATTTTTTCTGTGATTTTGTTTATGCTTTAAAAGGGTTACATGTGGAGGAACCTGGTTATCTTTCAAAATTCCAAACAGGCCAAAACTAAAGTTTGCCAAAAGAATGCCCAGTGTTACTGAAAAGGTCACATAGGAAAGACAGAATTTGACATTCCTCTGTGATCTGAGAACAGGCTGATTAGCCAGGAAACCAAGATACCATTTCAAAAGGATGTATGTCTCTGGTTAGCCAATTATAGGGAAACGGGTGTAATAAAATCTTAGGATGGGAGAAACCATCTCCCACTAACATAAAACATTACACTTCAAGAGAAAATTACTTAAGTTCCAGGAACTGTCATGGTATATTTACATTTTATTAAGTCAGGAAGGATGGGGGAAGATCAAAGGATACTGGAACTGTAAGAACTCTAATCAATAATATTGATTCCCTTAAAACTGGGAAAGAGCAGAGAGACCCCTGCTGGTCCATAAAGATAAGGCCACCAACCGACAAACAGCAGTGGTACAGATGCGGACCCAGCCTATAAAAGGCTCTCAGAAGAGAAGTTCAGGGCTTTTGCATTGCATTTGGACACACTTCTGACACACAAGAGAAGCCAGATTGCAGACCAGTGGCTACAGAAAAACCAAAAACTCTTGCAGAAACTCTTTTTTTTTTACGGACTTTGGTCATCCACAGACAAGTAGAAACTAGAGTTATAGTTTCACAGTCGTTTTTTTTTATGTACGATTCCAACCTTTGTTTTGTTATTCTGTAATCAGATTTCTGAAATCTTTTATTTGTAAATTTTATGTAATCGTATTTAGGTAATTTAGTAAAAGCACTTTGCTTTTAAAACTGCTTATGATTGATTTGTGTGTATGTAAAGGTGGAAGGTTTATTCAGTTCTGAGACCAGCCTGTTTAAACTGCTGAAGTGCTACCATTCGCTACCAAGACTAGGATCCTGAAAGGGAAGTCTGGGTGCCTTAAGTAAGGGAGATAAACAGGTCTTGGGAGGAGTCTGTAAGAGGGAGCTAGGTGCTGCACACCCGTGGAGAGGACACAAACAGATTTATGAGGGCAAATCCTTAAGAGCTCGTGAACACCTTGGTTGTCCCCAGTACAGCAGTCGAGGAAGGTTCTTACCTGGCTACAGACTTGAGACTGTATTTTGCCCTTACCCAGAGTAGAGAAAAGCCTAGGACCCCATGGTGGGTGTTCAGTTGTGAACTCAGCGAGCACTCTAGGAGGACACATGGAGGGAATTCCTGTCTCCCCCCTCCCTGTTACAGATTGCACATAGGGGTGGGCACTGTGAGCTCAGTGGACCTAGCCCCCAGGAATGGGTTTGTGACTAGGGTATGTAACAGAGCTTTCTTGGAGCTGGCCTTCAGGAGCCAGTCATCCAGATAAGGAACAACATGCAAACCTTCCCTACGAAGGGCTGCTGCAACTACTACCAAGCGTTTGTTAAAGATCCATGGCGCAGGCCGGCCCGGTGGCACTGAGGGTTGAGGCGCTGGACGCCACACCTCACGCCACGCCGGCGACCTGGGTTCGGGGACGAGCCAGGGCTGTCGAGGTCGGCGGGAAGAAGAAGATTGAGCATCCGGAGGACTGCTCTCTTCTCCTGGGGTGGGATCCAGGGTGTACCGTGCTCAGTAGCAGCTCCCAGTGGCAGCTGGGCGTATTTCGTTCAGTAGCATGGTTCTGTAGAGGGGTCGGCATTGGCAGGACGTCTGTGGGTGGACCCACACTGGCATCCACTGCACGCCACGCCAATGGGGGAAAAAAGTAAGTAAAAAATCCCTGCCTCCTGATAGGTGAAGGATGGTCCAGGGGCTGGCCACCACGCCCAGTGTCGGATCTATCCATTCGCTCCTCTGTTCTCCTCCCTGCCTGGCTGCTCTTCTAGACTGTAAGACAGAGTGCCAGAAAGGAGTAACGGTGGTCCCGCCTCGGGGGACTCAGAGCCGGGGCTGGGCCAGTGGATGGAGAACTGAGCCCCAGAGGAGTCCAGTGGAGGACTTCAGATAGGTGGATCTGGTTTCAAGCCATGTGTCCATCTGGAGAGAGTTCAGGGTAAGGCAGCAGTGCCATAAATAGAGTTAAAAAATTTAAAAAGATCCGTGGCACAGAAGACAAGACAAACAACAATAATCTGAATTGATAGTGTTTCCCTCCAGCATAAAGTGGAGGTATTGTCTGTGAGATTTCCTGATCTTTGCATGAAGGCATGCATCCTTCAAGTCCATAGAACAAAGCCAATCCTGTTTACAAAGGGAATCAGAGCTTGCAGGATACCATTCAAAACTTTTTGTATTCCATGCACATGTTGAGATTCCTGAGATCTAATACAGGATGCAGATCCCCTGTCTATTTTGGGACTAGAAAGTGGTTCCACGATGTGTGGACAAACACATTTTAGCCACATGACATTTAGCCATGTCCATTTAACCTAGTGACGCTTTGTGTAACGCAACAACTGGCCTAATCCGACATTTTGCCTAAAGACGTAAAGGAAGGGAAAGGGAATTTCTCCACCATGTGCAACTGAGCTAGCTGGGCTGCTGGGAACTACATACTCGGATACCACCACCAAGCACAGCAAGTGATACCAAGATGTATAGGAACAAACAGACACAAATAGGCAGATATCGGCCATGGCAAACAGGCAGCACACTCCATAATGTAACTGGGGCATGAAAGGCATATACAGACCCTCTCTCAAAGACAAGTGATGAAACTGTAACGGTTTAACATGACAACATCTGGCCTAATAAGACGTTTGGTGAACTAAACCAATTAAGTGAAAAATCACTAGATCAAACATCTTATTAGGCCAAATGTCTTCATTACACTAAACATCACATCACCACAGGGCCTCCGGAACCGATTCCTTTGGGTGCTTTTATATGGCACCAGGGGGAGGGGACTGGAATAGGGCCACCTCCTTTGCCATGGCCCTGCTGACAGTAGGCATGGCTACCTTGGACAGCAGGCAGAGGGACATGAGCCACATGACCTCTAGCAGGAGTGGGATACAGGGTTTTACAGACCTTAGACTCATTCTTGAAGACTGAAGGCCATGTGGACCTCTTCAACATCATAATCAAACAGTTTGTTCCTTTAAAAGGAGCTTTCATAGCTGGCCCAGTGGCATGGAGGCGGAGGCATCCTGTCTTACCTCCTGCCACGCCCGGCAACCCGTGTTCCTGAAGTGAAGGGCGCCAGGGGTCGGCTGGGGAGGGAGAGGATCGAAGGCCCTGAGGACAGCTCTCCCCGGGAGGGGTGGACGGTGTCCGCTGCATGCCTGACCCTAAGGGAGGCTGGGGCGGCACTGGTGGTTCACACAAGGGGCAGTTACGGGCAGGCACACGCGTGGCGTGGCCGATGGGAGCATGGCTGCTCGGCCATAGGAGTCACTACACGCTGCCTGCAGCATTTGGGAAGGGGAGAAAAATGGCTCCTCGGTAGGATGAATGCCAGTCGCTGCAGGCCCCATTCCTGCGATTTGCAGTAACCGCCACACCGGATCCATTCTGGCAGGTTGTGGGATCCCTGCTGCCCCGCCACGGGGTGGGGGGGGGCAAGCAGTGGAGCAAAGCGCAGAGGTAAGCTGTGAGCGGGAGATGGAGCTGGGTGACCTGGCAGGAGGGAGCGCTGTAGGGGAAGTGGAGAAACAGATTAACAGCAAAATAAAAAAATGAAAGGAGCATTAAAAACTGCCTGTTGCATATCATCAGAAAAGCTAGCAACTCTTTGCCAAGAATATCTCCTCAAGCAAATGCCAGAAGTAGCAGCCCTGGCAGGAGCATCAGAGACAGCATAAGTGGAGTACAGCAAATGTTTGCCAACCTCAGCACCAGCAGATAATGTTTTAGGCAGATCATTCTTGGCAGAGCTATCTAGCAAAACAAAATATAAGCAGCAATACGAGCAACTTTCTAAAGATTGTTCTGTTGTTTGATCATGTGGCTGTGCAGTTTGCAATCCTAACATCAAATGATGCAGTGGCATAAATACATTTACCCATCACATCCAGCCTCCTAGATTCTTTATCAGGAGACCAGTCATGAAAAGCCATGATGACCACACAGTGAGTTTCTGGTTCGTTAACATAGTGACATAGATTTTGTTGGCAGAAAAGGACCTTTAAGCCCATCCAGTCTGCCCTTGTCCCTGCCGATTCCATCACCACTGAACCTAGCTGGTCACAGGTGTCACTCACCCCCCCACAAACACTGTTCCTCTTGTAATATGCCTCTGTGCCTATCCCACCCATGCTTGAAGCATCCCACAATCTTTGCCCCCACAGCCTACTCTGGCAGGCTGTTCCAGTCATTCACCACTCTTTCCATGAAAAAGTATGTCTGCACATCTCTCCTAAATTTTCCCCCTCTTAGCTTCATTGCATGCCCCCTTTGTTCTAGTGTCTTCCTTTCTCTAAATTAAATCCTCCATTTGCACCATGTTCACTCCCGTGAGGTACTTGTAGGTTTCAATCATGTCTCCTCTTGCTCTCCTCTCTTCCAGGGAGTACATGTTGAGTTAATGCAGCTTTTCCTCATATGGCTTCTCGTGCAACCCCTCATAATTTTGGTTGCTCTCCTCTGCACCACTTCCACCCTTTCAATGTATTTGCGGTGGTGTGGCCTCCAGAACTGGACACAGTACTCTAGGTGGGACCTCACCAGTGAGCAACACAGTGGTAGCACCACCTCCCTCCTCCTGCTAGAAATCTCTCTCCCAATGCACTCTGGCATCCTGTTAGCCTTTCCCACTGCTCTATTACACTGTCCAGCTAACCTGAGGTCATTAGATATGATAACCTCTAGGTCTCTTTCTTGCTTAATGACTGTAAGCTCCATTCCTCCTATCTTCTATACAGCACCTGGGTTCCGCAGCCCTAAGTGCATAACCTTGCACTTTCTGGCACTGAAACCCAGCTACCACCCCTAGAACATTGCTCTAGATTCCTCAGATACCTCTGCTTTCTCTGCACCCCTTCCTGAGTGTCAACCCTGTTGCAGATTTTTGTATCATCTGCAAAAAGACACATCTTATCCTCAAGCCCCTCTACAATGTCGCTTATGAAGACACTGAAGAGGACTGGTCCCAGCACCGAACCTTGTGGTACCCCACTAGTCACTCTCCTATTGCCTGAGTGGCTACCATTTACCACCACCCTTTGCCTTCTACCTCTTAACCAGTTTGATACCCAGCTTGCCACTTTCTCCCCAACCCCCAGGCTGCTTAGTTGCTTAACTATCCTCCTGTGTGGCAGAGTGTTGAAAGCCTTACTGAAGTCCAGACAGGCTGTATCCAGTGGTCTCCTTGATCCATCTTCCTGGTAACCCAGTCAAAGAAATCTATGAAATTTGTTTGACTTGCCCTGCCCCTCTGAAACCATGCTGCCACTGGTCCTGTAGCCCTTCTGCCTCCAGGTGCTCCACAAGCCTGTCCTTTAGTAGTGTCTCCATCCAGTTGCGGAGCTGGGGGGAGTCGCCCTCCTGGCTGCCCCAGTGTGAGTAGTGGTGCCCTACCACCATCTTTATTCACTGTTTAGTACCCATTGAGGAGCCCATGATTGACTAAATGGCCCCCCTTGGCTCCCAAATGCTCCCAAACCTGGCTCCGCCACTGGTCTCCATTAACTTCCCCACCACTGATGTGAGACTGCCTGGCCTGTAGTTGCTAGAATCCTCCCTACTGCTGTCTCTTGTGCAGAGGAACCACATCTCCCCTCCTCCAGTCCTCAGAAACTTCCCCCATCTCCAGTGAGGTCCAAAAAAGCACCGCCAGAGGGGCAGCCAGCACTGTGCTCAGTTCCTTTAGGACACTTGCATGAATCCCATCCAGTCCCATCGCCTTATTCTCCTCTAAGGCTTTCAATCCCTTCCGGACCCTCTCCACCAAGAACGGACTTGTCCACTACCCCCCCCTTTCCCTGTTGCTTACTGCAGCATGCTGGTCTCTCCCCCCCCCCCAACAACCTCTACCACAAAGACGAAGTAGAAGTAATCGATTAATATTTCCGCTTTTTCTCTTGATCTTCCACTGTGCAGTACCCCCGCTCTCCTGATTCTCACTATCCCTCCTCTTGTCTTCCACTTTTCCCCCACATACCTGAAGGTTCTGTCCCTTTTTTTTACCTCCTTAGCTGTCCTCCCCTCTGGCAGTGCTTTAGTTGCCTTCACCCTCCCTTTGTTATGCCAGATATACCTCCCTGTACTTACTAAATGCTATTTTCTTCTCGTTCACTGCCTTTGCTACCTTCTTAACAGAACCACTGCTGCCTCTTCCTCCTCTTTCCTTTCCAAACTTCCTTCAAACAGCATGCCATTGCCTGGGCTATACCTGCCTTAATCTTTCTCCGTTGAGTCTCCACTCCCCCTGAAGTCCTAAACACTCACCTTAGTGTGGTTCATTAGCATAATAAGGCTTAACAGATGGTGCAGGATACTGCTTATCAGCCTTTCTAAGACCTGCTGGTAGTGAGTTTGGTCTGTACTCACGCAGCTAAAAGTAGCATCCTCTAATGTAGGATATAGAGGTGGAATTATAATGGAGGGGGAGCATGGCACCTCCAGAAACCCATGAGATTCCTTTTTGTGGACTCATCCTCTTCCACAGCAAAGCCCATGGCAAACTGCATTTGCTGCATCATGGCTTGGGAAAGACGGGTCCTCAGGAGGTGATCTCGAGACATAAACCATCGAGTCCTCATGACAGGATGAGAGGGTAGAACTAGAGCGAGGTGCTGGTAATTGTTCTTCCTCATATTTTCCCTCTAAATCCATGAGGTCAGGATTATATTACACTTCGTCGTCATCAGTACGATAGACGATGAGAGCCACAGAATGAACCAGCGACACCGGCGGTGGATGACAGGCAAGAATTTGTGACATGCTAGTAAAACCCATCAATGGGGACTGAGTACCAGAATGCCCCATTAGCAGAATAACAGCCTGCACTGTTAATCCTGGTAGAATCTGTCAAATCATTTCAGAAAATGACATTAGCACAGTCTAAGAGTCAATGGTGCTTTGCAAAGGAGCAAGGACTATCTGTGTCGATGAGCCTTGGCCGGAAGGCGATTACGTCATACCATCCATACTAAGTATATCAGCGCTTAAGCCAAGCCCTGACCTTGGTCTCTCAACGACGGTCGGGGAGGAGGGGCTGTGGTCAACAACGCCAGAGCGGGCACTGACAAGGATCTTTTCTTAACAGCCAACAGGCCCTCGCTGGTGAAGCAGACTTGTCCTTTTCTCTGTGTCTGTGCTTACTGTCGGGACAACAAGGAGGACCTCAACAATGCTCATTCCTTCTCTCGCTCTTTAGACTTTGACAGCAGCCTTTCGGCCAATGGCGAAGGAGACAAAGATTTCGAGCCTTGTTTCTTCTCTATGGTATTCAATGTCTTGAGTGGAAAAATAAAATTCTAGAGCTTTCTTATGGTGTCGCCTCACAGCCTATGGTTAAAACTCTGGCAAATTCCACAAGTCCTTACGTTGTGAGACAGGCCATGACTACACACAAACTGCGTACATGTCTTTGCTTTTGTAAATTTATTTATCACCACAGTTACAATGCGAAATAAAGGCTCTTTGACTTGAGTCATACAGGAGTTACCGAGGTAAAACACTAACCAAAACAAAAAGCGGCAACAACTAGGTTGATGGTGTTTCCTTCCAGCAGGTCCAACGAGGATAATCAATGATGGGGAAAGAAAAAGAGGAGTGATGGGGCTGCCCACGGTTATATACACGCAGATGCTGCACATCACTGTAGGTGTCCGCTGGCTAGCAAAAGTTTCCATGTGGTCCCAAAGCTGACAGCTTATACTTACAAAGGCATGGTCTGGTGGAAGAGACTTCATTGAAGAAGATCTGGGAGCACTAATATACTTGAATAGTGTACACAGCAAATTCAAGAGTACCTCTGAGATGAAAAACTGGGAAAAAGATTCAGGGTTCTCACAAGGAAGGGTTAGCGGCTGAGTTACAATACAAATTGCCAGAATCCATAAGAGAGAGACATACTGCTACCTAAGGATCAAAATATGATGAGACTATAGCAGAGATTTGTATCACGTAAGTAGCAATGAACACAGTATTCTGAAACATGGTTTCAAAGTTTTCATTTATATACCCAATACAGTTTCAAGGCATTTTCATCTGCGCTCTTGTTATGTCTGCCTCCATTTATTTTATTTCTTTTTTTATTTATTTAAAAGTTTGGTGACCGGGAGAGGCACACTGAGCTGAGGCTTATTTCTAGGTGCAACCCGGGACAAGGGGAGTAAGGGAGGTAAAAAGAAACAACTACAACGGTCAGGAAGATACAATAATTGAGACATTGTGTACAGTTTCAAATAAATACAACATAATACAATTAATACACATATATACAAAAATAAGGCAGAACAAGACAGTACACAGAAGTCAACAAAAAATGCATGTACAGGTTTAAGCTAAGCACACCTGACATGATCAACTACTAGAGGAGAGCGGGCAGGGGAGAGGGAATTGGGTGGACAGGGGGGATGAGGGGGCAGACAGGAGCAGGAAATTAAAGAGGGGGAAGGGACAGAGGAGGAAGGAAGAGGATAGAAGTCTCTTTTTTCAGTTACTATTACTTGGAACTTCTTTTGACTTTCACAGCTTTCCTACTAGATGGGCTGCTGTGCCTGGAGAAGTCCTGTTGTCATATGCAGCAGCTACTTCACCCTCACTCCCCGGAAAATTTTACTGGCTTCACTTACCCATCTGGTAAATCATTGTCAAACAATCGACTGCAGTCCACTACTGGTCCTCCTGCTCCTATTCGATCTCTCGACTGAAGGCTGACTGTTAATATACAAAATATTAATTATGTTTATTACTAAAGGCAACAGTACTGAAAAATTGAATAAGCCCTTGCAAGGTTAAACGAACACTTAAGATCGTTAGGTTCTCTAGGTTCCAAAATATACCTTCAGGTGTGCGTTAATGTTTTGCCATGGGCGGTATTATACAGTCTTTACAACTTAAACATTTTTCTTTTTGTCCTGGTTCCCCCTCTCCTCTGAGGAGGGCTCAGCCCCTGCTTCGCTCTGCCCCACCATGTCCAGGCTTGCCTCCCCCAAATGGACACTATTTGGCAAACCCTGGTTTACCCCCCAGAGCAGGGCAATGGAAGCAGGAGCCCCAGCGGACAAGAAGGGGCAATGGGGCAGGAGCGGAGTAGGGCATCATGTCAAGGGGGCCGGATTTTTCGAATGCTGCATTTCTTCCTCTGGAGGTGGGATGTGCAAGGACACCAGAGGAACAAGTCCTACATCTGTCCCACCTCCCACACACTATTCTGGGCGCCGGCCGTAATGGAACTCCTGACCTCCGCCAGGAGCTGCTGCTGTGGCCCCACGGAAGGAGAGCCATCCATCAGATGCTCAATCCTTCTCCACCCGGCCTGCCCTCTGACTTCCCAGGTCTGTTCTCGAACCCGGGATGTCGGCATTGCACGTGTATGGCTTGTCGCTGCCCCAGCGGGCCAGCCTTACAACATATACATTTTTGTGAAACCAAAGAAATGATATTGTAGGCACCTGTACTAGTATAACAGGAACAACCTACCTTTAATTTTTATATGCTTTGCTTAAAAAATTAAATTATACCAAACAAAACATTTTACATACAGTCACTGGTGTCCAGCACTCAAGTGTGCAGTGAGTGCTTAACCAAATGAGGAGTACAAGTATGCAGGGTGGATCGAGAATGATATTAGCACATCAAACAGATACAAAATAAAATTGAGAACAGCTGTGGCCTCTTACCCTTGGTGAATTTACTGCAGCCATGTCATGTCATTCAATACATGTCCTTGATGTGCTTACAGTAGGCGTACAGCACACTGACATGCAGAACCCTGCTCTCCGCCAATGCACCTACTGTACAGAGGCATGCTGACATTTAATTAAAGGGGAAGTCCCCTCCACCCATTTTCTGTATACCTGTGTAGCGTGTAGGCGTGAACAATGATTCTCTCTCTCTCTCTTGCATTACCCTAATTCAATAGTTCTCAGACTTTGTCACAGTGAGCCTCCCCAAATCCATGGAAAAGAGTTTGAGCTTCCCCCCAAAACTGAAATAATCATGGGCCTCCCCAGAGGAAAATAACACACTGTACTTTGCATAGTACACCATGAATAAATTGAAACCCCTTTGACTATTTGGCTCACGTTCAGTTCTTTGTCTTATACTGACTTGGAACTTTTGAGAAAGTGCTCCTGTGCTCAAAGGTGTTATCTGAATAACAAATAAATAAAATAAATAATTATTATTATTATTCGGCTTACTGTAACCCCAAAAGCCAGCCTACTTGCTCCTTCTTTTCATTCTTGAACCATTGTTACCCCTTGTTGCAGTACCTTCATGGGTTAGACTACTTTCTCTGTTTCCTCTCTCTATGAAATAACCTTCCTACATACTTTGCCTCTCCCCTCCTTCCCTGCTCCTAAGCAACTTCTCGGGATTACTTTGTCCTTCCTGCTACTGCGCTTAGCACTTCTATGCTCAACCCTTGTATTTGGGCTGCTCTGCCATCAGTTTACAAATTGATCAATTACCACCACTCATTATTAGTTTATTGTTCATATTTATTTGCACTATTTTTCACTGTATATTTCTTGACTGTTTTGCAGTTACCTTTTGAAATGTATTCACCCCCTATCCTTCCCCGGGTACACCTGAAATGAGCCTTGCCTCATTCACCTTCCCTTAGTCACCTATTAGTAAATAAATACATAAAATTCACCTACTGTTATTATCCCCTTCAGTTTGCTTCATCTCTTCACACAAAATATATAAAACCCAAACTTTAAATACAGTACTTTTCAGACTTGCTTGAGTCTCCCTGGAAAAGTTGTGGCCTCAGAGGAGGCTGGCCTCACCATTTGAAAACCCTTGCTCTAATTTCATCCTATTTTAAATATAAATGATGTTGCTTCACACTGTTCCGCTGTGGTGTGAAACCTGTTTGTCTTTTGTTGGCTTATATTCACTTTCTGTTGGTTGTTGCTGGTTTTGCACAATACTGATGAAGTGAACTGAATGCCTGTTTTTGTACTGTATCTGTTGGTGTCTACTGAATGAAGACTGCACTGCAAGAAATCCACCAAGGACAAGAGACCCTGTCTGCTCACGGTTTTATTTAACTGATTAAAATATATTAGATCTACACTACCATGAAAGTCAGCAAGACAGGAAGACAGAACAATAAAATTCAGCTATTATGTTTTTTAAATCAGGAAATATAGGACCCTTGAGAAACGCATCTCATTTGCAAGGGAGTCCTAACAAAACAGTCATCACTGCATATGGGTGCTTAGACAGAGCTTCAGATCCTGCCAGCAAATGTATCTGAAGCCTTGAAGTGAGTCCACTGTGGTGAAAAGAAGTTTCAAATTCGGATTCCTTCTTCACTGGCAATTCTTGTACATCCGTAACCATGATTTTTTATTCAGTCTCTTTCTTCATCTATGGAATCTTCATCCAGGTCGCCTGTAGGGATGCCCCCCCACAACCATCAGGGCACTGCTCCCTGCCCACCAACCTCACAGTTCAGATCTCCAACCAGGACTGTGACCCAGCGGACTTGCCCCTCAGAGGAAGGGGCCAGGCCAGCCCTGGCAATGCTGTTCCAAGAGTAAACTCTGCAGTGCCAGGAAATGGGGGTGCGCAGAAGGCAAACATCTGGAGTCAAACCCTGATGATGTAGGACCAGGGAGACATCAGTCACGCTTGCGCCCAATGGATGCTTTCTCTTTGGCTTTTTCTTCCCTCCCACCTCTCTGACGCAAATGCATATATTCACTTACAGTGCCAGCCTGTGTGTATGGGGGTGTGGGGAGATGACTGACACTGCATGGTTACCCACAAAGTCAAGGCCACCCTACTGCCCACAGGAAATGCTAGGATACTGGCTAGACATTACCTTGTCACAGCATGAACATTCTGCCACCACAGTATGCCCAGTGCTCCACCGGCTTGTAGCGGGGAAGTCGGGTAACGCAGCGAACCCTGGTCCTCTATATGGGAGCACAATACGCTCCCACCAACTCGCCAAACAGATCCCTGTTACCATATTTTACCTAGAAACAGGTCTCAATTCAACTTTAATCTGAAATAAATAAGAGTTCATGTTGGGAAAAAGCTCTACATACCTACTATCTGTCCTCTTACTGTATCGTTGTCATTGGGGCCCAGTTTGCATAGATCTAGCCTCTGATCTATAAAACAAAATGCATATCCATGTTAAAAAGAACAGAAATGTTATACAAGCAGAATGGTGCTGACATGCTTCATACAATCTCTACAGCTGGCTGTTTAACTAGGTCAGAGAAAAACGCCTATGATTACATTTATAAAGTTGCACTCTACTTTTGAGTCAAAGAAGCAAACAGACAAGCTTGGTGGCACCGGTAGTGGTAGACCACTGCGCTGCTATGCAGGAGAGCCAAGTTTATGCTGCAATCATGACTCCCGCCCAATGCCAAAGGCAGCGCTCATATGGGTCACAAATTTTAAATATCGTACTAATACAAACTTAGCCAAAAGAATATTTAAAACATAGTTTAATTTCTTTTCAAGGCCACTCTGAGAAAAACTCTTGGACTTTTATCAGGGGCAGTCTCACAGTGAGGTGCTGCATGTCAAAATAAACCACCTGCAAAGTATTTCAATATCCACTTATAACATTCTGTATTTGAACATTCACAACTCTAAAAAATATAACAATTTCATGACCATGAATCTTTAGTTTTCTTTTTTATGTGCCTGTAAATTGGCAACTTGAGATAATGAAGCTGTATTTCTATTCTGTGAATATTGTATACGCCACTGCCCTCCCTTTAGATATTTTCTTCATCCGAGAGGTCAACCACGCCAGTTTACTGCCCGGCACACAGAGATCATGAATCTTCCCCTCTCACTACAGCTTTGAGTCCTAACCTGACAGGCAATGCTGGAATCTGGGTTTCTAGCCCCTAAACATAGTCGAAGAATACACATCAAAGCAGTAGCCCTTGGGCACACTACTTATGACTAGAAGTCTACACGTGGTTATGCAGCAGCAATCCTAGTCAGTCTAGTGATGACACACACTGTAAATAATGACATCTTTTAAAGATGAGTACCGCCAGCACAATACTGGAAAAGCAGTGCTGCTGACGGAACTCCTCCAGCGCTGCTGCTGCTGAATGCAGTTAGGATTCCAGAGTAGCACTATATCTGAACCCTTTTTTTTTTTAAATGTATATTTTATTGCATTTCATAAACAATTTGCATGCAAGTAAATGTATTCAAGAAATAGCAATATGGCCGGCCCGGGGGCATAGAGGGCTGAGGCACCGTGCGTCTCATCTCTCACAATGCCAGCGATCCATGTTCGGGAACTAGCTCGGGTCACCATGGCCGGGTTGGGAAGGGCTGGGAGTGGACTGAGAGGCCACCAGGCAGCTCTTCCTCTGGGATTGGGGTTGTGAGTCGACCTCCATGACTGCCACCAAGGGAGGCCTGGTGGTAGTGCCGACACACGACTAACAGAAAACAGTCAGAGGGGAGCTGCAGGTTCTAGGAGACGCGTGCTCTACACACATGCGTAACCCATGTCACTGCAGCTAAGAGGAGAAAGCGGAAAACTGGCAGCTTCAGCTACATGAAGTCCAGCCCACTGGCCTCTGACCTACCTCCTACCAATCTGGAGTCCCCAGTGCTAAAGGATAGTGAGGCGGTGGTGGTCTCTAGGCACATATGAGGCACAATACTGGGTACAGGACGAGGGACAAGACTGATAAGCCTGCCTAAGCACACCAAGTGAAGAAAAGAAAAACTTCTGTGAAAAAAAAAATAGTTCAGATAAGCACATTACTTTAAGGAGGAGTAGTCCATGGGTAATGGATGTAGTTTAGTTAGCAAAAAGTTCTGTTCCTCTCAGAAAGGGCCAAGTCCAAAGTCAATGTTATTATTAGGGGGACATGACAAAAAAAAAGTTCTTGAAAATCTTTGCAATCAAATTTCTTTATTTGCAGCCCAAATGTTTTACACTTTGAAGTGCTTTATCAGAGGGCATTCTTGATCTGAAATTTATGATAAACATAATTATAAAACATTCTTATATATGTTTTGGTACACAATATTCTTATATAGTCTTAAATTGACAATCACCATGTTCTGTATTGACAAAGAACCTCTGTGTGCAAGCACTGAGGCAATGGATTACCCCAAAGGGCATTTTGGCTGGGAAGTCAAAGTTAAAGAAATACAAACTCACACATGCCCCACAATGCAAAGCATCATGGGCTGCATATGCAAATCAGCACAAAATATTATGCTGGTTCAACTTTAAGCAGAAATGCATGGTGCGAAGGCCTCTCACACAGTTTGCAAAGGGTGCCAACCCTTTGCCATTTATCTTCATCGCCTCTAATGTGCTGCTCTGAAATGAGAAAGTTAGGTTTTTTTTTTAAATAAAATGATTAAGTAGATTCATACACCTTCCTATCTGTGTCGAGTTTTTTCACTCATATATTTTGTTAGTCACCTGCTATACTGCCTTGCACCTGTCTTGTGCTGCTTGTTAAGTCTACCCACTTGTTTTATTTCTGGCATCTTTCCCTTTATTTACTACATATTATCATTATACCATTCAACTTTGTACGTCTATTGCTTTATAACACGCTTGTCTTAGTTGCTATTAATAATATGTATCTCCATCATCTCTCTTACATTTACACCTGCATGTGCATTTATATTTTTTATAATAGTGGTGTGTTTACGTGCTAGTTAAAAACAACATTACGTCCTTGTATTGTTTCAGTGTAAACCCAGGCTAGCTTGCCTGTATCTTTTTCAGTGGCTGTTTCAACCCGAAAATACATTGTTTGCAAACTATTTAAAAACGCCAATCATGCTTCCTTCTCCGTTTCTTATTAAGCTTTCAGGATTTTGAGATTTTGTGTGTACCTTATATTGCTAGCCAGGTTCTCCTACTGAGCACCCAAGGGTATGCTGTTTTCTTTTTTGCTTTCTTTTTCACTTCGGCAATGTTAAAGTTTTATTTTAACTTGCGGTCCCTTGCATGATATTAGCATCGCTGCACATTAATGATAGGTTTATGTCCTGAAATCAGGTTCTTACCTAAAGTGTGGTTTAAATCTGTTCTCATTGCAAGTGCGACTTGTTTCTGAGTGTTGTGTACTTATGTTTAAAGGGTGTGCCCTCTTAACCTCTCTGGCCTAATTGTCATGTGTCATGTGATGAATCTCACGGTCACGGTAGTGAGATCACATCGGTTCGTTGCTAAACAACTCTGTGCTATGCTTGGAGCATAGACATGATGATCAGGTCGTTGCAAGGCTGAGAAACTGTGGTGATCCTTTAAGCACTTAAAAACTATTTGTGTATTTGTGTTGCAATGTTTTATAAATTAATTTCTCAGTCTGCAATGTATATTTTATAGAAAATATGTAATGTGTTTTATCTTTGTGCAGTCCTTATCTACTTCCCTTTGTAAATATGCAGTAGCTCTTTATAATGGGGGTTAATATTTAGGAAGGGATGGGACTTTTATGGCCAGGTATGGACAGATTGGGATCTTAGAAGGGTTCAAAGGCCTCATGGGAGCCTGGTCAGGCACTCAGTTGTCCACCTTCCCAGCTATCCTGAAACCACATTTGTTTAGTAGTATTTAGATGTTGCTGGTATTTATTTCATGCTGGATAAATTACCAACAAGCATTCCAATTAGTGTCTGTATTCATTCCAATGGATCTATCAACGTTTAAGGTTAAAAATCCAGCACATTTTGGCCTTATCTATTCATTTCTGATGGTCTCTGCCTCGTGCTGGTGGTTCTATGAGTTCTAGACCCCAGAACCTTAATGATGCCCATGTTTGTCTCTCTTGAGTAAAATGTACCTGCAACCTGTGATGTATCGTCATGCCTCCTGATGTCACCTTTAGGCATCAGAGGTGACTATCAAGCATGACGATACATCACAGGTTGCATACATTTTATTCAAGAGGGACACATGGGGCATCATTAAGGTTCCAAGGTCTAGAACTTGTAGAAACCACCAGCATGAGGCGGGACTATCAAAAATTAACAGATGCCGGCCCGCCGCCAGCGGTTGATTTCCGCCATGACGCCAGCAACCTGGGTTCAGGAACGAGCCTGGCCGCTGGAGTGGCCGCCGGGGAGACAGCTTGAGCATCCACGATTGCTCGTTGTCTTCAGGGAAGGAGGGTTGCGACCCGGTGTTGGGCGACCACTGGTGGAGGCCAGGGGTAGGGCAACACGTTGGGGTCATTGCTGGGTGGTGCATGGCAGACGTCGGCTCTTGCCTTGACGTCCGGATGTCACGCATCTCAAGGAAAACCAAGAAAAATTGCTTGCTGGCGGCCGGATGACTGCTCTCTGTTCCCTGAGTGCCTCCAGCGCCTTCCCGGGGCCTCCTGCTCCTCGGCAGCATCCCCGGGCCCTAGAAGTATGTGCTGGGGCCATCCCTCTCCCCTCGGTGCCTTCCCCCTCGGAGGAGGGGACCTGTCCGGCGAAGGGATATGCCGGGATATCCCGGGGATCGGCTGCAATACGAGGACCAGAGGAGGGTTGGGTAAGGACAGCGGGGCTGGGGGGAACTTGCAGAGCCCGAAGGAGTGGAGGACCAGCGAGCACAGGGGCAGAAAAATGGAATAATCAAAAAAAAAAAATTAACAGATAAGGCTGAAATGTGCTGGATTTTTAACCTTAGAACGTTCGATAGAGCCACTGGAATGAATACAGACACTAATTGGAATGCTTTTGGTAATTTATCCTGTGTGAAATAAATACCAGCAACAACTAAATACTAATAAACAAATGCGGTTTCAAGATGACCAGGAAGGCGGACAGCTGAGTGCCTGGCCTAGCTCCCATGAGGCCTTTGAACCTTTCCAGGGTCTGACCATACCTGGCCATAAAAAAGTCCCATTCCCTTCATAAATATCCCCCAATTATAAAGGGCTACTGCATATTTACAAATGGAAGTAGATAGGGACTGCACAAAGATGAAACACATTATTGCATATTTTCTATAAAAAATATACATTGCAAAGTGAGAAATTAATTTTCAAAACATGGTGTCACAAATACAAGAATAGTTTTTAAGTGTTTAAAGGATCACCACAGTTTCTCAGCCTTGCAATGGCCTCATCGTCATGGCTATGTTCCAAGCATAGCACAGAGTTGCTTAGCAACTCAGACTGACGTGATCTCACGCCAGTCACCACGGAGACCCATCACGTGACAAATGACAATCAGGCCAGAGAGATTAAGAAGGCACACCCTTTTAACATAAATGCGCAACACTCGAAAACAAGTCACACTTGTGGGAGAACAGATTTACACCACACATAAGGTAAGAACCTGATTTCAGGACATAAACCTATTATTAATGTGCAGCGATGTTAAACGCGTAGCAAGGACCGCAAGTTAAATAAAACTTAACATTGCCGAAGCGGTAACAATATCACTGAAGTGAAAAAGAAAGAAAACAATATACCCTTGGATGCTCAGTAGGAGAACCTGGCTAGCAATACAAGGTACAAACAAAATCTCAAAATTCTGAACGCTTTACAAGAAACGGAGAAGGAAGCATGATTGGTGTTTTTAAATAGTTTGCAAACAATGTATTTTCAGGTTGAAACAGCCACTGAAAAAGATACAGGCAAGTTAGCCTGGGTTTACACTGAAACAATACAAGGAGGTAATGTTGTTTTTAACAAGCACTTAAACACACCGCTGTTATAAAAAATATAAATGCACATGCAGGTGTAAATGTAAGAGAGATGATGAAGGAGATACTGATTATTAATAGCAACTAAGACAAGCATGTTATAAAGCAACAGATGTACAAAGTTGAATGGTATAATGACAACATGTAGTAAATAAAGGAAAGATGCCAGAGATTAAACAAGTGGTGCAGACTTACTAGCAGCACAAGACAGGTAAACGAGTATGGCAGGTGACTAACAAATATATGAGTGAAAAAACCTGATAAGACAGGAAGATTATTTATTTAGTTCAATATGCGGATATTACCTTTGAGCAAAAGTTCTTTTACAAAGGTTCCATGTCAGGTTCAACAAAGTGTGAACAATGGAGAACAGGAAAACAAAGGAGGGTGGAGCCCCAGTGTAAGCAAATTACAAGGGTGAAACATTACTAACACAGACATAAGCTACCTGGTAAGTGCAAAGAAACATGCCAAGGCCAGGCATTGTCAGGTACACAGGTATAATTTACAACAGCCAAAGGCTAGGCACAAAGGTATAATCTTCAGTAGCCGGGAGCTAGATCTAGTTCGCAGTGGAATTGATGTAGGTAGAGAGTTGGGGTGGGGATCCGGGATGTGGGCAGCGGCCCTGTGGGGACTTTGTTAAAAAGGGTGTGTGAGGTGACTTGATCCATGTTAGTTAGCCAGACAACTGTGTCTTAAGACTTGCAGGGCTGGGAATGCAATCATTGCCTACAGCAACAGGCCATGCTTCCAGAGAGGTACTGTTTAAGCTCAGCCTTAAAGGCAGGTAGACTTGGGTTTGTCAGTAGGTGAGTCGGGACCTCGTTAAGCCACAGGGGAGCATGGTACGCAAACGACTGCTGTCCCAGTGTCGTTTTGCTGAATGGGACTGCTAGGGAGCCCCGGGAGTGGCCACTGGTCTGGTATCCAGATCTGCAGGCAGCGAGCGGCTGAGGAATGGAGCCACTTGGCCTAGTAGTGATTGTGGGTGTATACATCTCTGAGGCACTCCACACTCCTTACACCTGGGTATTGTGTCCACCTGATAGGTTGCTGATGCACATGCGACTTCTAAAGAAGTCCGTCCCTCTACCTTGTGATGCTGTTTCTCTTATATCAGTTCGAATTCTGCATCTGTACAGGTTGCAGCACATCACAACAGCTCCTCAGCAGTTTTGAAAGTTTACATAAATTAAGGTAAGCTCAGTCATCAAATTCTGAATTTTAGCATACAGATACTGTTTGTTCAGTCAGCCAATAAGGAGACAGAGGTGTCTTGTTTAATCTGCGTATAGACAAGTTACTCTCTAGAGGCAGACTGCATTTTAAAATATATACAAGCTTACGTGGTTCTTTAAGAGGCTTCCCCAAATCTCAGACTGCAATCAAATAATGTGGTACTGACCAGTTCACCCTAGGAGTCAGAGTTCTGAATGATTTAGCTTCAATATTTGCATGTGTTTATTTAAGCAGCTCACTTGGGTCTCCTGCTAGCAGACTTAAGTTTGTGCCTCTGAGTTATGTTTTCAGCTGCTGGTATTATTTGAGACCCTGCTAGCGGTCTCAAAACTACTAGGTCCCCCAATTCTCTGCACTTCTTAGGAACATTAGGGCGTCCTGTGGCTCCTGCCAGCGGCCCAGGAAGGGTCCTAGAAATTGCCTGCAATGTCTCTGCGTTTTTTGCCAGGGTTTGCAGCCTGAATCTTGGGCGCTGGGTCAGTACCACAGTAGTTTTGACTTAGCATTTGAACATGGTCTACCTCCAATCTGGAGCAGCTTTCTGAGATAGATCTAAACATTTTTAATTTCCTTGCTGTTTAGCATTCAGACCCTAGCGTCCTAATATAGCGATTGTTCACACCTCCCAGTCTCTTGTGTATGGGAGGGTGTTGGCCATATTTCCTTGCCTGCTGTGTTCGCCTGGCCGTCTAGCATCTCCCCCGCAGTGTAGCCTATTTGTGTGTTTCACGCATGACTGAGCTCTGAGATCGCACATGCATCTCATGCCCCAGCTGCTATATGCACAAAAGGGAGTTTCTAGACTCGTGCATGCGCACTACTCCCGACCTACCCTTTTCGAGTGGCATGGCATTTGGGTCACTCATGCCATTGCGAGTCAAATATCTTGTTTCTTGCACATTAGGGTTCTGGCCAGGGAGCCTCAGTGATCCCAGCCTCGACTCACACATCAGTTGGGAGACTGTTTCACTGGGTATGGGAACATAGATGTTCTCTTGGGGGTGTCGCTTCACCTCATTGGAGGCTCAGTCACAGTGTAAAGGTACACGTAAGGCACAGTACACAGGCTTCAATTTTCATGGCAGTTTAAAGGGACAGCAGCCAATTCTCGACAATTCTCTCTCTTTGCTGATATCATGACATTTAAAGGGGACAGCAGCTGGCTCTGGGCAATTTTCATTGCTGATTTTATATATATATGTGGCTGATTTCTGGGCTCCCTTCGCATTTGGAGTATGGATGCAAGGAATTTTAGTGCTTTTAGTACACTAATATTTTTCTGTGTATTCTTACTTAATTCTAAGCCATACCCATTTGCTTCCCATTCCTTCACAGATATGGGAAAAACAAAATGCTGCAGGCTCTGCAATGTCCCCATACCTTCAGCACAGCTGAGACACATCTGCTTGTCCTGCGGGAGGAGCCACCCACATCAGCGTGTTCAGCAGAAGAGGACATTTTTACTGACCATAGTGAGACGCAAGGAGCCCCGAATGTTACACAAGCCCTTCCGTCTACCTCACAGGGTAATGTAGACACCAATGTGATACTCCTTCAGAATCAACAAGTCCTTCAGCTACAACAGCAGCTCATGACAGCCATGTGGGACAAATTGGCTGAGATTTCTGCCAGACCTCTTGTATCTCAAGTACCTGCCCCTAGTGCACAGACACATACTGACAACCCCAACTCAAATTCTACAGAGCAGCTCCCCCACTCCAAACCCAACTCAGAGCGAGGGAGGACAAGGAGATTCGACCCACAATCTCTCACGGCCAAATGGTGCTTTCCTGACCAGATACCCACCCTGGTATGCAGCATTATGGCCATGGTGAGCTTTGAGACACCAGCCATCCCGCTCCCAATCTAAGCTGCTGCCTTCATTACAACCGGCGGCAAAGGCTTCCAACAAATTCCCAGTGTGCAAGGTCATTAACTAAATAGTTACAAAAGAGGAATCTATAGACCCTGCTTTCGTATCCCAGAGAGAAGTCCATGGGACAAAGCGTATCCCCTAGAAGCTGACAAACTAACATTATGGTGCACACCCCAATGTGGACCCTCAGATAGCCTCACTAAATTAAAAGACCGTCCTGCCAAAAGTCCATTTCGGCACTAAGAGACCGGTGGACAGAAAGTTAGAGGACTATTAAAGAAGAACTTGAACTAGCAGGCCTAGGGGCTAGGTAGCTACCACAGCCATTCACCACAGAGCTCAGCTCGAATGGCTTAAAGAGGCTCAAAAATGTGATGTACATGCACTTCTCAAGAAAATGAAGGTGCAGCGGCACTGCACATCCCTAGCTCACTCCTGTTCTTAATGACAGCTTGAAACTGAGGAACACCTCTGGTACTGTGCTAAAACATCTGGCAAGCCACAGGATTGGCAAGCCTATAAAACAACAGAAATTCCTGCACTCGGGCAATCCCGTAAAGCAAAAGGCGATCACCACATGGACCAACTTACCAACACATTAGGTGATAGCAGGAAATTCTGGTCAAATATCAAAGATGTTATGGGGAAGGACCCAAAAAAAGGCACCTGCGATGTTAAACCTCGACGGTGCCCCCATCCTTGACCCACTCACAATTGCAGATACCTTTAATGATGCCTTCACTCATCTGAGTAATGTGTTACCACAAGATTTCTTTGATGATACCACCTTAATGGCCAGACATCATCCAGGGAACAAAGCAAATAATCACCCCCACCCCTTCTACTTTAAATGTGTCTCAGTGACTCAGATCATGAAACTACCGAACGCTGTGCTGGGCAAGTCCGGGCACAGTGGTGACTCCCTAGACTTCAAACTAATCGCACTCACCACAGAGGAAGTACTCCCACCTATCACCAAGTTACTTAACCTCTCTCCAACCCTATCGCAATTCCCACAGGTATAGAAAACAGCCACTGTTACACCTGTTCATAAATTCGGGGACTGTGCACTTCATAGCAACTATAGGCCTATATCAATCCTCCCTCCCCTTTCTAAAATACTCCGTATTGTTGCCAACCAACTTGCGGACTACCTTGATAAATACTCCTTACCGTGTGAGCAACAGCATGGCTTTCGGAAGGGCACAGCACCACCACTGCACTCTTAGAATTCACCAGCTACACCCACCAATCAATTGACCAAGGCAGTCTTGTGGGTGCTGTTTTTATAGACTTAACCAAGGCATTCAACATGATAAATCACCAGCTCCTCCTTGAACAACTCTCTCAACTGGTCTCTCCCTGATCGCTGTCCTGGTTTAGAAGCTATCTTGGGACAGATCTACCAACGTGAAGATTTCAAATGCTATCTCCGACCTGAAGCCTGTTCGATCCGGTGTACTCCGGGGCTCAATCTTGGGTCCATTCCTCTTCAGCGTCTTCCTTAACGACCTACCAACTGCCTGCCACCAACGAACTCTGCTCTACGCGGACGATGCTGTCATTTTTTGCAAGCCACCCTTACCCATTCCTCCTCGAAAGTAACCTTCAAATTGGCTTCATGGAAGTTGAGCACTGGTTCTGCAAACATAAACTGGTGCTAAACTACAAGAAGACAAAAGTCCTATTCTCCTCTATCTGCAGTCAACACAAAGCTCATGCTCTTACCATCGAAATATCCAAGGTGACCTCCTCGAACAAATACAGCACTTCAAGTACCTAGGGGTTACCTTGATAGACACCTTACCTATACACTTCACATCGAAAATGTTGCCAAAGCTGTGAACACCAGGATTAGGCTCCTCTATCGACAGAAAGTTCCTAACACCTGAAGCCCTAAATCTAGCTATTCACAGCTCGGTGCTCTCTATAATTAGTTATGGCCTTGTCATTTACGGAGCTGCTTCCACTACTGCACTCAAGAGGCTCACTGTTGCTCTGAACAAGGCCTGTAACCTTCAAAGTGGCGCACCATGCCTCACCCACACTTGCGATGTCTATAAACAGGCTGGGTGGCTCAACTTACATGGGAGAACTAAATACCACACTTGCCTACTTGCCAAAAGGATTTTCCTTGGTCACATGCCCTTGGGTTTGGAATGCTTACTTCACAGATTCCCCAAGACCTAACATACGCGTACCTCATCTTCTGCACTCCTACTAGTCCCGATGTGCCAGACTACTCAATGCCAACACTCCTTTAGTATCAGAGCACCTTATTGGTTCAATGGCCTCCACAACTGCAGGGGTCAACCTTAACTTTTTTTTGCACTAGCCAGCCGGCCTAGTGAACCAGAGATTGTACTAGCCTGCACAAGTTTGCAGTAGCCCACAGTCAGTATGGTTAACAGTGATTTGTTAAAGGAAAGCAGCCCAAAATGTGGGCTCCCTCCCTCGGACAGCTTACCCTCCGGTTTAGCGCTGACCAGCAAGAAGCGGGATTTTAGTGCGCAACTTCTGTATTTACACTTTAAAACTTCGGGAACCGGAAGTATGGAGGAGGCAGTGGGGGTTCCATTTGCTGAAATGGTGCAGCGCTGCACCACTCGAGCAAGCAGTGCGTCGCCGCACCATTTCAGCAAATGGAGCATCCCTCTCTCCATACTTCCAGGTTCCAGTTTTAAAATAAAAATACAGCAAGTTATGAGCATTTAAAAATCCTGCTCTTGCTAGTCAGGAGCAAACTGGAGGGTAAGCTTTCTGGGGGAGGGAGCCCATGTTTTGGGCTGCTTTCCTTTAAACGAAAGACAAATAAAACTGCATTTGTCCTGCCAACAGTCTGGACACCTACCAACTGATTTTGCACTGTGCCTTTAACTGCAAGTTGCACATACACTATCTTAGCTTCTGTGACTGAAGAGTCAGTGGTTCTGTTACTGATGACTGAAATCAACTTTATTCCCATAATTTTTTTCTTGTAGCGCCATGTGTTCAATCTTGGCTACATAGCGGATAAAGTTGCAGGCATATTTGTCCTTCTGATATGCTGAACTGATATCTAGCCCTTTCATATCATCAAGACTGCACATCCATACAAAGTCTGGGAAAGGACGTCCTTTCTTAGCAATTGCATGGCATGTGCGAAACAGTTTATCCAGATGGTTAAGCGTTGCTTCATTCAAGTTCTTCAGCATTCCCTCCACATTACATGTCCCTGGAGTAGCAGTGCTGGTATCCTCCTTTTCATTTGCCCTAGCATGAGCTTCACTGATATGGGACAAGACAGAGTCCACCCGGAAGTTATCTGTACAGAAATGAAAATTATTGCTATTGCCCGCCTTACCCAACTGTAAGAGAGAAGGCTGTCGAGGAGGGTCCGGTAAAGGAGGGACTCAGTCTCTACCCCCCCTGGGGAGCTGGAGGAATGCGGGAAAAGGCTGACTGGTAAGGTGCTGACCAGGGGAAGACTAAATCCCCATGGGAACGCAAGCAGAGGAAATGGAAGTATGCAGAAAGGGTGGAAGGTAGTCCTGCTAAATGCCAGGAGCTTGGGCAATAAAATGCCTGAGCTCCAGGCGATGCTAACTGAGGGAGAGGTGGATGAGGCAGCAGTCACTGAGACCTGGGCCACCGCAGGGCACGACTGGGACCTTAACCTGGAGGGTTACACCATGTTCAGGAAGGACAGGGGGGAGGGAAGGGGAGGAGGGGTTGCAATAATAGTCAAAAACTGCACTGGCATAGGAGGAGTGGAGGAGGCAGAGGGAACTGTGCAGGCGATTTGGGTCACCTTGGTAACAAATGGGGGCAAGAGAGTAAAAATAGGAGTGGCATATAGACCCCCTGTGCTGGCGAAGGAGCTGGAGGAGAGTCTGGTGGTAGATGTTGGGAGACACTGCAAATTGGGCAGGGGAAGGGTGGTGGTGTTGGGGACTTAAACATGCCAGTAACGGACTGGGAGACTATGACATCCTCGGTGGCCATGGAACAGAGATTGTTGGATGTCTTTCAGGATGCGTTCCTAACTCAGCAGGTGGGGGAACTGACCAGGGAGGCGCAGATACTGGATGTGGTCCTGGCAGACACTGACCAGATTGGGGGCCTGGAGGTAAGGGACCCGTTGGCAGGAAGCGACCATGCCACGGTCTGGTTCTGCCTGGAGCTAAGAGGGTAGAAGGCTGCATAAAGACGGAGGTAACCGACTTCACAGGGGCGGATTCCAAGGAAATGGGAAGGATCCTTAAGAAGCATTTGGATGGGATTGGGCCAGACATGGATGCTGACAGTAGGTGGAAATCACTGGGGGTGTTCAGGATGCTACCAGCACCTGTGCAAGAGTAAGACAAATGTGGTAGGGCCCAGAACCCTGCTGGTGGACCAGGGAGATTCAGGAGGTGGTGAGGGAAAGAAGGCGCTTAAGGCATTTCAAGTGCTCAAGGAGTTATAGGGATAGAGGGAGTATGAGCTGATGGCGGCTAAGGCAAGGAAGGAGCAGAACCGCAAGGAAATTAGGAGAGGGAATAAGGTTCTTAGATACAGGGGAAAAAACGAACGGGTGAAAGGGCAGATTAGCAGGATTAAAACAGGGGAGGGATGGGCACAAGTTCCGGGGAGCAGGCTGAGATACTATATGAGTCTAGCCTCAGTTTCACCAAGGAAAATGGGGGGCTGCACTCACATGGGAGGAGATGGTTAAACTGAGGGGGGACCCTGCATTGTCGGGTCTGGGGAGAGGATGGGCCATCATTGGCAGAAGGGGAGAAGGCAAGGCAGGCGGACGAGGTAGTGGAGGTGGAAATCACGGCAGAGAGAGAGAGAGTGAGAGAAGCCCTCAGGTCCCTTAAGACGGAGAAAGCACCGGGGCCAGATAAACTACATCCTAGAGTGCTGAAGGAACTGGCAGATGTCCTGGTGAAACCCCTGGTGGAGCTTTTCAGCATCTCTCTGGGGACAGGGTGGGCGCCCCAGGACTGGAAGGTGGCACATACAGTGCCTATCCACAAGGGGGGGAATCAAGGGAGGTGGCAGGGAACTACAGGCCGGTCAGCCTGACATCAGTGGTGGGCAAGGTGATGGAGGGCATTGTCAAGGAGAGGCTGGGGGGGACCTGGAAAAGTCGGGGTGCCTGGACGATAGACAGCAGGGATTCATCCCAGGGAAATCGTGTCCGACAAACCTTGTGGAGTTCTATGACTGGGTGATGAGAGCCTTAGACCTGGGTAGACCGGTGGACGTCCTCTATCTTGACTTCAGTAAGGCGTCTGACTCTGTTCCTCATGGGGGCCTGTTGAATAAGCTGGGAGAAATGGGGGTGGGGAACCAGATGATCAGATGGCTAGGCAACTGGCTCCAGGACCGGAGGTTGGCGGGATAGTCTCATCCCCAAGGAGAGTCATTAGTGGGATCCCTCAGGGATCAGTCCTTGGGCCCCTCCTGTTCAACGCCTATGTCTCTGACATAAGGAAGGATATCAGGAGTGAGATGAGTCTCTTGCGGATGACTCAAAACTGGGGCAACGGTGGATGGGGGAGGAGGGAGGGTGGCCTCAGGGGGGCCTGTAGGCTCTGGAAAGGTGGCCTAGAAAGTGGAAGCTGAGGTTTAATGCAGGAAATGCAAGGTACTGCATCTGGGACCCAGAAACCCGGCCAAGAGTACACCGGGATGCTACAAGTCTCAATGGCTGAGAGGGACCTGGGGTGGTGGTGGATGTCAAGATGAACAACTCTGAGACTTGTGGAGGCAGCAGCCAAGGCCAACAGGATACTGGGATGCATCGCTAGAGGATCACCTCCAGAAGGAGGAAGTGATACTCCCCTGTATAACTGCTTGGTGAGACTGCACCTCGAGTACGCGTGCAGTTTTGGAGACCACACTTAAAGAGGGACACTGAACTCCTGGAGAGGGTCCAGAGGAGGGCAACCAAAATGATCTGGGGCTTGGGGGACAGGACCTATGGTGAGAGGCTCTTAGGGCTAAAGATGTACACATTGGAAGAGAGAAGGGGCTGGGGGGACATGATAGACGTCTTCAAGTACATGAAGGAGTTAAATAGGGGAGAAGCAGTCAAGGTGCTCCCAAGGAAAGGGGGGGCAACTAGAGGGCATGGGTGGAAGCTGGAGGGGGGATTCAGGAGAGAAAGGAGGAGGTGCAACTTCACTGAGAGGGTGGTGGAGCCATGGCATGCACTGCCCAGGGGCTGATGGAGGCAGAGACGGTGGAGGGGTTCAAGAGGGGGTGGGACAGGTACAGGGGAAGGGTTCTGGATGCAAAGTCCTGTGCCGTGGGAATATCCGGGACTGGGAAGGGAGCAGCCGGAGAGGACGAGGGGCAGCAAGATCAGCTCCCAGGGTGGGGCTGACCAAACAAGCAGACACGAAGACCGCTTTGGCCTATTCTGCCGGCATTTTAGTATGTTAGTATGTTTAATACACAAATGGCAGAACATCAGATCTTTTGCACCACCATACCCCAACCAGTCATATTTTTCTAGCCAACACTGCTGGAACCAATGGCTTCGCTTTGTCTTTTTGCACTCATGATCTTTTATTTGTTTGTCTTCATCAGCATGCTTTCTATTAATGTCAGCTGGGTGACTGACTTCTTTAATATAGTTCCACATTTTCAGATTTGCAGTTAATAAATTTGTGTCGTGAAAAGTGTGTGTTTTTTTCTTCCCTTTTTCCTTCCTTTTCCTACCCTGGCCACAGATCCCAGAAATGCTTGATTGTCCTAGTTCTATTAAAAAATGTTCACCAAAAAAGAAAGGTAATGATAAATTCAACAGCATCAACCCATACTGTTATTTGTTTATTTTTATTCTTTGGCAACCAGGTAACTCCCATTGGGCTCAAGACCCATTTACAGGGGTGGCCCAGGAACACAGGGATGTCAAGTGACTTGCTTAGGATCAACACAGGATGCAAGTGGAGACTGGGGGAATTTAAACCCAGATCTGCTGGATGTACAAAGACCATTCACAACCTGTTGCTTCTCCGTTACACACTCTCCAGTTTTCCTTTCCATGACAGCCATGTATTCTAATATGCTTTGATCATGTTTTTGATAACTGAACTATCAGTACTTGTGGTATCCTCAGTACTACATTGTGATCTACCTCATCAGCTACTGCTATTTCTTTTCAAATGTCTAAGACACCACATTCCACAATTTCAGGCACACCATTCCATGCTATTTATTCCAGTGGCCTGTAAAGGCGTGGCTAATATAATGGAATTTTCAGGTTGGTAATATGAAAAATAAGAGCAGCAGCAGCTGAGGACTTATGAGAGAAATACCCAACACAGTGACAAACGCAATAAACATATGAAAACTAATTTGAAAAAGTGGGTCTAAAACATATGAGAATATAGGAAAAACAAGAAGGAACCCATTACAGAATATAAAGGCATAAAAACCGTTTCCTATCATGGCAGTAAATGACCATACTTAAAATTCAGAATTTAAAAGATTGGGTTGATTTACTGCTAATGGTCCTAATGGCCATACTTTATACCTCCTAGACAGACTGGTTTTACAAAACCTGTGACTAGTGATAGAACTTTTTGTACCCTGACATGCATGCAACAGTGAATGATTTGATACAATCAGTGTTAATACTATCTGAGCATTCAAAGTGGACCCAAAACTGGACTACATTTAATCAAAACCAGATGACCAGATAAGGACCCTGAAAACTGGATTATCCAGTCTACACTGGACAGGTGGCAACCCTAGAACTGTGCTGCTCCTGGACACAGTCATAAATCTGCCTGCCATGAGTGCTGAGCTAAACAAACAAAGGAAAAGGAGAAAGGATCTTTACCAGCAAAAAATAAAAGCAGTAGTTAGTATAAAATGAAACAGTTTGTAAATGCACTACATACCGATATCTATTTTTTCATTTCACTAATGCTAAGGCAGCACATAGTTAAACCTCCATTAAAAGGACCTGGCTTTAAATTAAATAACAGTTATATTTATGTATTTATTTGTTTATTTATTTGATACCAGGTTGAGACTGGAACTGCAGCTTTCCACAGGAGGAACTGCACTAGCTCAGCCGGGCAAGTAGCAGAGATTCTGCACTAGCCCGCAGCAATCTGCACTCAGAATGTTAAGGTCGACTTCTGCACAACGTCTGGCTAACCTTACTAATCTCAGAGAATTCAAACACAAGCTCAACAGCACTTCCTAACTGTAAACTCCTGTGACTGCACCGCTAACATCTTTGTCCATTATTTCGGCCCCCTTCTGTTCTTCCACCGTCACATGCCCATGTCTTGCCCCCTCACTCTCCTCTCCTTCCTACCCCCACTTTCCCCTTTCTTTCACCCCCTTTTTTCCTCATTCTTCCTTCCCTACTATCCTAGCTGCTAACCTGACAATGCCACCTGGCTGTTCCCCACTTCTTTGAATCCCTCCCCCGTGATTCCTCCTTCTCTTACTTCCTGACTCAAATCACGTGCCAACTTGTAATGATTTGTGTTTTTGTATTCTGTGTTCATAGTCTGTATTTTTTATTCCTATTGCCTAAATGCTATGTGAAACATGTATGTCTCCCCATATCTGTATGTAACCCCTCCCTACTGACGTGGAACCTTTGTAAATGAGCTGCCTGGCGCTCAAAGGTAACCGTAATCCTAGATTGAATAAATAAAATAAAATAAAAAAAGCCATTACTGCCAAGATGACGGAATCACATTTACTCAACAACGTCATCCTATCCACTAAATATCTGGCGGACATGGCAGTGGGTTCCTTGAAGATCAATGCCAGAGCCACCACACTTCTGAATAGAGCTAGGAGATGTATATGGATGAAGCTGTGGAACGCAGATAATGAGTCAAAATCACTCCTCCTAAAATTACCACGTAGAAGCAACCTCCTAGTCAGAGGACTGGAGAAATATTTAAAGGGGAAGGAGGATGGGAGGGACAGAGTTAACAACTCCATGTACCTTCCAGCCCGGCAGATAAATTGTGCACACTCCTTTCGAGACAGACACAGAGGTCAGACGTCATATAGGGAGCAGAGCTACAGAACAAATTTTAACCCCTACAACTCGTGCAACAGATACCGGGGAAGAGGAACACAGAGCAGAGCAAGAGGTTCCCATCAGTCCAGAACTAGGGGGTCACAACAAACAATGACTATCCCTGTTGCAAACCACAGCCCAGGGTACCAGTAGACGCTCGACTAATCAAGTTCACCCACGAATGGAGAAAAACCACTCGGTCCTGGAAATAATTCAGGAGGGTTGTGCAATAGAATTTGCAGAAAGACCAAGACTAAACAGGCTGATAACATCACCAGTACGGAAACAGAAGGCCACACCTCAACAGTTGCAAAAGATACTGCGAGAACTAACAGACAACAATGCCATCATAAGGGTGCCCCCAGCAGAGGAGGGCCAGGGAGTCTACTCAATCCTATTCACGGTACCAAAGAAGACAGGAGATCTTCGACTGGTACTCAACCTCAAATTCCTAAACAAAAGCGTCAAATACAAACCTTTCAAGATGGAGACAATAAGATCCACCATAAAGGCACTCTGACCAGCAGATGTACTCACATCCATAGACTTGAAAGACGCATACCTTCACATCCCCATAAGACCGTCTCACCAGAAATTCCTCAGATTCCACATCCTGGGGAAACATTTCCAGTACAAGGTACTCCCCTTCAGACTAGCGTCCGCTCCCAGAGTATTTACGAAGGTCTCCATAGTGCTCGCCTCAAAACTAAGAGAGCAAGGAATAAAAGTAATACCTTACCTGGACGATTGGCTGATCAGAACAAGATCAATTCAGCAATCAATGAGGGAGACAAAGATCGCAGTTCAATGTCTAAAAACTTATGGATGAGTCATAAATCAGGAGAAGAGCCAGCTCAGTCCATACAGAAAACTAGAACACCTAGGCAACCCCATAGACACTATAGAAGGAAGGGTCCAGCCATCAGAAAAAAGGGTATCAACCCTATTAGTCACAATAAACAAACTAAGAAGCACAAGACAACCATCGCTAGAGGCCATTTCTCGTACCCTGGGTCTAGTGTCATCTTGTATAGACACCATCCCATGGGCAAGATGGCACATGAGACCAAAGTTATCATTCCTCATTCAACAAGGTCCTACATACGACTTGGATTTTACAAGAAGGGTGGTACTCCCTACAAACATTGCACGTTCATTAGCGTGGTGGTCAATAAAAGAATTTACTAAGAGGTATGCCGCTAGACATACAAACAGACATCCAGGTAGACACAGACACCAGTCTAACAGGCTAGAGGGCAACGACAAGCTTAAAATCAGCTCAGGGAAGGTGGTCAATAAACAAGTCAAAATTGCCAATAAATGTACTGGAAATAAGGGCAGTGTTCAGAGCATTACTACATTTCACAAAAGAAGTAAAAGGAAAACATGTACTAATTCGGTCAGACAATCAGGTGACCACACATTAACAAACAAGGGGGAACAAGAAGCAGAGCAATGCAAAAAGAGGCAGAAAAGCTTATACCCTGGGCACAGAAACATCTCGCAAGCCTGACAGCCATCTATCTAGTGAGCAAGTAGAACACCACGGCGGACTGGCTGAGCCGACAATGGATTCACCCAGGAAAATGGATGCTCCACCCACAGATATTCCAGTCCATCAACAGCCGTTGGGGTCCTATAGAGTTAGGCCTAATGGCATTCCACAAGAACAGCCAGTGTCCCAGTTTCTACCCGGTTTCGGGATTACAAATCCATGGGGTGGACACACTATCAGTAACCTGGAGCTTCCACATAGCTTATATCTTTCCACCCTTCCATTAATTCAACAGGTTCTGATAAAGATCCGCAGGACCAGGTCGAGGGTGATATTAGTTGCACCATACTGGCCCAGGAGAAGCTGGTTCGCCTTGATTGTGGCGATGGCTCTGGATCACCCTTGGACCCTACCATGCAGACACGACCTTCTCAATCAGGGTCCAATTCATCACCCCAACCGAATGAGCCTCAAGCTGACAGCCTGGCTCCTGAAAGGGAAAGACTTATGAAAGCAGCCTACCATCCCATAGTCATCAACACTATGGCAAATTCCAGAAGGAACTCCATGACACTGACATACCAGAGACACTGGAAGGTATTCTATAGGTGGTGCACAGAGAAAGAGATAGACCTATTAATGGCATCGCTAGCCAATATTCTACTTTTCCTACAAGAAGGTCTGGATGAGGATATCACCAGCATCTCTACAAGTACAAGTGGCAGCAGTTGGGGCAGCCAGGGCCCCATAGAAGAACAACCAGGGCACACAGAGACATCATACGATTCCTTAAAGCAACAGCCAATCTCCGTCAAAAACCCAGCAATGGACAGCGCCATGGGACCTCACCCTGGTACTCAGAGCAATGATGGTCACTCCATTTGAGCCACTGCAGACAGTCTCTCTACAATGGTTAACTCTAAAAACTATACTCCTAGTCGCCATTTCTTCAGCCAGGTGCATTAGTGAAATACAAGCACTGTCGTGTACAGCACCCTTCCTTATTTTCCACGATGACAAAATCACTTTGAGAACTATTCCCTCGTTCATACCAAAAATATGCACAGCATTTCATGCAAAGCAGAACATCAAGATCCCAGCGTACATGCCAACAGAAGAAGTGGACCAAGAACCTCAACTCCAACTACTGGGAATGAAGAGGGTACTTTTGACATACCTCGCCAGGACAGAGAACATCAGACTAACAGACCGACTCTTTATTATCACTCAGGGGCACAGAAAGGGACAGGCGGCTACGAGATCCACTATAGCCACCTGGCTAAAATCAGCAACCAACGAAGCATATAAAGCAACAGATCAAGATCCACCCACAGGTGTTAAAGCCCATTCTACCAGAGCTATAGCCACATCTTGGGCAGAAAGAAACATGGCGTCAGTAGAGGAAATTTGTGCAGCCGCCACTTGAACATCCCCACATACTTTTACTAGACACTACAGAGTGGATGTGTCTATGGAGGCAAAAGCCAGCTTTGGTAGAGCAGTGTTGCTAGCCGCTAGGGCAGACACAAAGAAAACATTGACTGACTACCAACCCTAATTCAGGTACTGCTACTAAATCGTTGCCCAGCTGTAAGGAGTGTGGAGTGCCTCAGAGATTATCCCCCACAATGGTAGTTTACTCACCTGGTAAAAGTGATTGTGGGGGTATACATCTCTTGAGGCACTCCACAACCTACCCAAGTAATTAGATCAGATGAGGTGATCCATCAGTTCATATAGTTTATCACTGGCATGCCGTAAGGGCCGGATAGTACTAGTCTGTATAAAATAGGAAATAGACTATAAGTCCAGGGTGTGATTAACTCTGTCAAGGTGTGTGATTTTCCGCTATACTTTGATATCACTACACATATGGATTGATTTTAAAGGAATAAGGGTACATAACAGCTCAAGAGACCTCAACAAATTTTTTCTTAGTAGATACAGCTTTGGAAGACATCAAACTGATACAGGAGAAGCAGCATCACAGAGTAGAGGGGACGGACTTCTTTAGAAGTCACGTGCATCAGCAACCTATCAGGTGGACACAATACCAGGTGTAAGGGTGTGGAGTGCCTCAGAGATGTATACCCATACAATCACCTTTACCAGGTGAGTAAGCTACCATTTCTTGCCCAACAGGCAGGTTGCATAAAACACAGACTTTGACAGCAATAAGGACACGCTTGGCCCACCTAGTCTGCCCATTCCCTACCTACTGGATAAGCTGCAGATCCTAGTTAACCAACAGCCTATTTCTTCCTAACCTCCACAAGAACTGCCTTATGTCTGTCCCATACATTCTTGAATTTTCCCAGTTTTAGACCCCACAATCTCCTCGGGAAGGTGGTTCCATGTGACCACCACCCTCTCTGTGAAAAAATACTTCCTCACACTGCCCCTGAGCCATCCCCCCTCTATTTTCAAATGTGACCCCTTGTTCTTGCACATCTCTTTTTCTGAAAGATGCTACCCTCTTGGACTTTGTTGATTCCACTGAGGTATTTAAAAGTTTCTATCATGTCCCCCCTCTCCCTCCTTTCCTCAAGGGTATACATATTAAGCTCCTTTAATCTCTCCTCGTATGGTTTCTCTTGCAGACCCTGCACCATTTTAGCTGCCCTCCTCTGGACTGCCTCCATCCTGTCTATGTCCTTGCGGAGATGGGGTCTCCAGAACTGGATGCAGGACTCCAGATGGGGTCTCACCAACTGTCTGTACAGAGGGATAACAACTTCCTGTTTTCTGCTGGTGATGCCTCTCCCTATACATCCCAGTATCCCTCAGCCCTCCCTACTGCCTTCTCACATTGCTTGCCAACCTTAAGCTCATCTGATATGATTACCCCCAGGTCTCTTTTCATTTTTGTTGTTGTTACTACCTCCCCACCATTGTGTACTCTTCTCCTGTGTTTTTGTTTCCCAGGTGCATTATTTTGCACTTCTCTGCATTGAATCCAAGCTGCCATACTTCTGACCATTCCTCCAACCTTGCCAAGTTCCTTCTCATCCTTTCCACGCCCCTTGTGTATCAACCCTGTTGCAGATCTTTCTGTCATCTGCAAAGAGACATACTTTTCCTTCCAGTCTCTCTGCAATGTCACTTATAAAGACATTAAAAAGGACTGGACCCAGTAGTGAACCCTGTGGTACCCCCTAGTAATCTCCCTTTCTTCAGAGTGGACTCCGTTTACTATTACCTTCTGTGTCCTGTTGTCCAGCCAATGTTTTACCCAGGCTACCACCTGGGACCCACTCCCAGCTGGCTAATTTGTTTTATTAATCTTTTGTGTGGGACTGTGTCAAATGCCTTGCTAAAATCCAGGTAGGCCATGTCACAGCCTCTCCCTGGTCTACTACTTTGGTTACGCAGTGAAGAAATGATTAGATTTCTCTAGCATGACCTTCCGCTGCTAGAATCCATGCATTTGGGTCCTGTGCCCCACTGGCCTCTAGGCACTCAACAATTCTTTCCTTCAAGTGATTCCATCATTTCCCTACCACAGAGGCCAAACTGACAGGTCTGTGGTTTCCTGCCTCTGTCTTGCTCCCACTTTTGAGATCGGGAATCACGACCCTCCTCCAGTCCTCGGGTACCACACCATCCTCCCATGGTTTGTTAAAAGGTTAGTCAGTGGTGTCACTAGTTCTCCCTTAATTCTTTTAAGGTTAAGCCAATTGGTCTGCTCAAGAGGGAGCATGTGTGCGTAGGTTGTCTGCCCAAGTGTTAGCCCTATACGCCTTGTTAAGGGCGTTCAAGTACATGTGCAAGTGCAGTACTGAGGCAGCCCCATACACCACAAATCCGTAGTCGAATGTCTGACAGAACTGAGGAGGAGACTGAGAGATGAAGGGCTAATGGTGTGAGTATTACCTGTGCCTCAAGACACACTGAACTTTGCATTTACTGCTTTTACCACATAGTCATTGTGCTGCATGAAGGAGAGAGTGTCGTCGAGGTTATGAACCTACTCAATCATTTTTATCTAAAAAAAACACAACTTTCTCATTTCTGGGCAGCACATTAGCGGCTGATAGAATAAATGGCAAATACAGAACATGGCAATCAAGTGTGTAACATGACGGTAATTGTCAATTTAAGACAATATAAGAATATTGTGTACCAAAACAAATATAAGCATGTTTTATGATTATGTTTATCATGAATTTCAGACCAAGTACCCTCTAATAAAGCACCTGAAAGTGCAAAAGCGTTTGAGCTGCAAATAAGAGAATTTGATTGCAAAGATTTTCAAGAACTTTTTTTTGTCCCCCAGCATAATAACATTGACTAAGCACATTGCTTTGCCTTTGCACTTACATCATCAGAAAACCGGAACTAACTCCATCTCAATCTGAGGAGTGCTTTTAGCATGCAAGTGTTCAAGTGCAGCCTTTTCAGCCACCTTAAAACTCCCTATGTTTGTTTTAGTCCGGAATCCCCATCTCCCCATCCAAGATCATGCTCCATAACAATGCTCATGCTCTTTGCTTGCTGTGACCTCACTTTGTTACCTTGCATTGATTACTGTTTGTACATGCTTACCTTTACAGTTTTTTTACTGTGTATATTTCATCCTGTATGTAACTATTCCTGCTGGACTATCTTAACCTGTTCACTTCTGCAGTCCTCCATGGGAACACCATGAAAAGGGGTGCTGCATATCATGGGGTTATCCCAGCTGGTGTAATTTCAAGTCAATAAATAAATTACTTATATAGGTATACATGTGTCTCCTTTCTTACTGTAACCACATGGAGGAATCTGGTGGGTTACTCATTTGTAGATTGTAGTTATAAGAGCTGTATAGTTCAAATCCGCGTGATAGCAGTTCACCAGAATTGCTGATTCGTCGGAACATCTTTCAGCTAAGCTCCTCCCTCCACTCGGGTAGTAAAGCCTCCGGCTTTGCCCCGTGACATCAGATCTTGCATGCTAGCAGCAGGGATCCATGTGCCAGGGAGGTCAGGAGGGTGATGTGGATGTGAACTATATACCATTCCCAGATCTACGGTTATAGATGAGTAACCTGTTTTTCTAGGGACGTGGATATAGTTCACTTATCCACACAGTGGCAGACTTCCAGAAGTTCTCCGAGAGCTGGGGGCAAGGCATACCCCCTACTTGGCTAATTAGAGATTGGAGGACTGAGGTCCCAAAAAGCAGCATCCCTGGCTGAGATTCCAGATCGATGGCTGTAATGGGAGATGACAGCTTGTGCTGACTTCCAGGTTGCAGCCCTGCAGATCTTCTGGACAGGGATGTCCCTAGAAGCAGCATCCAAGGCAGTAGCATGTCTGGAGGAATGAGCCCTAAGTCCTATGGGAGGCTCCCTACCAGCTGACTCAGAGGTCAGTGCAGAACGTAATCAACCTGTCAATTATCTACTTACTGCTAGTCTGCCTGGCGTGGGTTAAGCATCTGTGACAAACAGCTGGCGAGCCTCACCCCAAACTCCAGCTGTGCACTCTACATAGTAGGACAGCACCCGCTACAGGTCCAGAGTATGGAGCCTGTGGTCAGCCTCTGAAGACGAGTTTGTTGGAAGTTTCATCACCTGGTTAAAGTGGAATTCCAACACAACCTTCAGGAGGAACTACAGGTGGTGGCGAAGAACCACCCTGTCCCTGTGGAAGATCAGATATGGAGACTCCATCGAGAGCACCTGGAGCTCACTAATCCTTCTGGCTGATGTGAAGGTGACCAAGAAGGTGGTCTTCCATGACAGGTGTGACATCTCACATATGTGCATAAGCTCACAAGGCTTTCCCATGAGCACAGCCAGTACAACAATAAATCCCTAGGTGGTGATGATTCACAAACCTAAGGGGACAGGTGGTCCAGGCCCTTAAGAAAAATCACCCAACCACCTTCTCCTGGGCCAGCGCCAACATACCAGCCCACCCCTGGTACAGAATGTAGTTATGGCTGTCAGGTGCACCCTTAAAGGTCATTACTCGCAGCCCCAGCTGGGAGAGGAACCAGAGGTACTCAAGGGTACTAGCCAAACGGCAGACAAGGGGATCAAATTATTTGCCCTGACACCAAATGGAAAACCTTTTCCATTTCAAGGTGTAGCACCGGCAAGGTGACGTTTTTTGGGAAACCTCCATAATGTAGAGCACATTTTCCAAATGACCCAAAGCCTGGAACTCTAGCTGCTCAGGAACCAGGACGTGAGATGCAGGGACTAAAGGTATGGGTGTAGGACCTGTTGTTTGGACAGCACATCCGGGTGAAGAGGTAACCACCATGGAGGCCTGCTGTTGAGCTGAGAAAATCCAGGTACCAGAACTGTGGTCTGGAGCTATCAGAATCATCCGGACCATCACCATGTGGATCGGAGGAAAGGAAGAAAGGCGTACATGAGATCTGGGGTCCAGGACTTCATGAAGACATCCCCCAGCATTGTCCCAGGCTGTAGAGAGCAAACACTAAACAGCCTCAGTTTGGCGTTCTCCCAGGAGACAAAAAGATCCACCAGAAGTGTGCCCCACATGGAGAACAGGTGGTTCCCCACCTCCTGATGCAGGGGCAACTCGTGTAAGGTCTCGCTGACCCGGCTGAGTGTGTCTGCCAGCTGTCTGCTTGCTCCAGTGACATGAAGCACCAAGAGATCTGCTTCCAAGCTGCGCATGAGGGTTCAGGTGTGGAAGGCCTCCTGACATAGAGGAAGGGAGTGCGTGCCACCCTGCCTGTTCAGGTTGAACATGGTCATGGCATCCTCTGTCTGGTCTTGCACAACCTGACCCCTGACTAGAGAAGTGAATTCTGCCAGAGCTAGTCACACTGCATGGAGATCCAGCAGACTGATGTGGTGACAGGACTCCATGGGTGACCAGAACCCGTGGGCCGTGTGGTCTCTTAGATTCCCACCAGAGACGCGTCCGTTGTGAGAGAAAAGTACAGTTATGTAAGAACTTACCGTAACAGTAGATCTTCGAGAACAGCTCTTGCAGCAGGTTACACCATTAGGACTGAAGCTGGCAGGCGTCAGGACCCCACGGAAAAATTCTAGCTAGCTATCTTCAAGAGGACACTCCCCAGCATCAGTCCCGTCCCTCGACATCAGACGTAGTACATAAGGGCAGTCCGCCCAATTCCCAGTTCTCCCGCCCGGAGACTTCCGGCCGCAGGCTGACTTATCGAAATGGGAGACCGAGGATCCACCGTCAGAAATCAAAGGAAAAACCCTGATAGTAAAGCGTAAACCATGCCTCCTCAAGGGGAAGGTGGGTGGGAAGGTACCTGCTGCAAGAGCTGTTCTCGAAGATCTACTGTTACGGTAGTTCTTACATTAACTGTACTATCTTACTTGAGACACAGCTCTTGCAGCAAATCCACTATCAGGACTGATTCCCAAGCAGTAACGCTGCCAACATTCTGGGAGGAGGAAACTAGGAAATACATTCCAGGTCCTGAATCTAGGACAGGAGACCCTGTAGCACCACCAGGCCGAAGCCGGCTCTTCGCAGAGCTCCAAGTGGCTGCAGCACATATGGCAGAGGTGGAGACGTTTCAGAGTGCTGTAAAGGAGGTGGCCACACCCCTAGTAGAATGACCCCGGACTGTACCCGGGAGGGGCTTTTGTTTGATATCATAACAGTATGAAATGCACTGGACAAGCCAGCGAGACAGGGACTGCTTGGATACTGGTTGGCCCATCATCCTTTCAGAAAAAGAAGCGAAAAGTTGCTCTGAACTACAGTAGTTGGTTCTGTTGAGGTGATACCTCAAGCTGCGGTGAACATCCAGGGTGACTGGAGCAGGTGCCTCTCCTCTAATAGAGTGGTCGGAAGTAGACACGGCAGGTCAATATCCTGATTGAGGTGAGTGTAGTGACCACCTTAGGCAAAAATTTTGGATTCGTCCTCAGGGATACTCTGTCCCGTGGAAAATTAAATAAGGCTCTTTGCACATGAGAGTGAAGCTCAGAAACTCTTCTCGCTGAAGTAACAGCAACCAAAAACAAGCGTTTTCCGACAGAAAAGCATGACAATCCAGCGGCAGGTTCGAAGGGGAAGCGTGAGTTGTTCCAGGACAAAGAGCAAATCCTTGGAAGCACTGGGTCCTTAATGGGTGGCCTAGATGCAACACCCCTCTCAAAAATTCCGAGTGTCTAATTGTGCCACTGTGCGATGTCCCCAGAAGGTGGTAGAGCAGAGATGGCACAGAGGTGCCTATGATAGAGGAGTAGGCTAGCCCGAGCGGAAGGAGAGCAGGTAGTCCAACACCACTCTCACGGGCAACCTAAGGGAAAAATCACATGCTCGCGACCATAAACAAAAAGCAGGCCATTTCATGGCGTCTGCGTCTATCGTTATGCAGCTTTCTGGCTGCAGAAAAACTTCTGCAACCTCTTCGCGAGACCCGTGGCCCTAAGATGGCTATGTCTCTAGGAGCCATGCATGCAGGTTCAGTAGCGTAAGTCCGGGTGAACCAGTGAACCTTCCCTCCTGAGACAAAGATGGAAGCTGAATAGCAGCAGAGGCGGAGGTTCCGGGATAACTGAATTAGCAGAGGAACCAGATCTGTCTCGGTCAGAAAGGGCCACCAGGATCATTGTTGCATGCTCCCTGCGCAGTTTGAGAAGAACTCTCTGGATCAGCAGGAAGGGAGGAAAGCGTAGAGAATCTGTCCAACCAGGAGAGGACAGCAGCGTCTCATGAAAACACCGAGCCCTGGATCTAGCGAGCAAAAAATTGGGCAGTTTTGCGTTGGATGGAATACGTTGAAAGTCCAACTCTGAGTTCCCATGTCGAAGAAACAGATCCTCTGCTACCTCTTGAAAGTTCCCACTCGTTGGACTCTGGCCTGGGGCGACTCAGGCCATCTGCAATCGTGTTGTCCACCCGGGAACATGTACAGTGATCAGATTAAGCGCCGTGTCAGATTACCCAATCCCTCATGGCCTCCCAAGGGGATAAGAATGTCGCCTCCTTGTTGTTGAGGGTAATACATCACCGCCGTGTTGTCTGTCTGTGAAGCAGGGAGAGTGCTCGTGAGGATTTCGAGCTGAAAGGCCTGCAGGGCATAAAAGGACCGCCCTCATCTCTAGGACATTGATATGGAGATGAGCCTCCAGAGAGTCCATGTACCCTGGGACTTCACCCCATCCAGGCGTGCTCCCACTCTAGACCTAAGGGTCTGTGGTGAGATTACCTCCAGGATGGCGCTATAAGCGGGGCGCCCGTGGAAGTGACCCTGGGTCTATACCACTGCCAGTCTCGAATCACGGTGTTATGATTCTGACGAGATGCTGCCTGTGATCCCACTGCACCTTGAGCATCCACTGAGTTACCGCATGGAGCAGCAGAGAATGGTGGGAATGGCGCAGCCATGTCAGTGGCGAAGGACCGACCTGGCAGGGGCGGTCTTGTTCGACAACTCCTGATGGGGGATCTGATGCGCTCCGCTCTATCGTCCTGGAAGAGTATAACCCTGAATGGTGTCCAGTACGCATATAAATTGCAGCTTCTCTGACGGTACCAGGAGAGACTTTCGTGGTTGATTAGGATGCCCAGAGATCGAACAGGTCCTAGGTGCTCTGGATCACGCGTAACAATGCCTCTCTGGGAGGCCATGAAAGCCAATCGTCAGAATGCGGGAACACATAATGCCCTGTCTCCTTAGAGGCTGCCACATTTGCCATGCATTTGGTAAAGACCCTGGGTGTGGATGACAGTCGAATGGAAGGAGCTCGGAACTGAAGATGGTGATCAGTCAGCTCCAGCCGCAGGAGAACCTCTTGTGCGCCTGAGCTATAGAGATATTGCAGGTGTCGTCCTGCATGTCTAGGGGCGCTAAGAGGCGTCTTGCTTCAGCATGCGAATGAGACCGGAAGGAGTCACCATGCGGAATCTCTTGTATCACGACCGACACGTTGAAAGTCGCTGAGGTCAAAATCGGACGGAGGTCCCCGTTTTCTTTGGAACCAGGAAGAAGTGGGAATAGTATCCTTGTCCTCTCTGGTTCTCCGGGACGTACTCTATCGCTCCCTTTTGCAAAGGCGCGTACTTCTTGCCAGATCAGAGACTGTGCTGACAGGTACCCGGGAGAGCAAAGGAGGCCTCGAGGTGGCTTTCTGCGAATTCTATAGTGGCCTCTTCCGATAACAGAAGAACCCACATGTCGGTGGTTATAGCCTGCCATCCCGGCAGGGAAGTTCTGTCGACCCCGACCATGATTTCCGTTGATCCTGACGGGGGCGAAAGAGGTCAGGCTGTGGCGGCTGAGGTCCCGTTGGCTGGACTGAAGGAGACTCGATGGAAGCGCCTGGAGCTCTCCCATCCTTCTGGCTGGCGTGATAGCCACCAGAAGGCGGTCTTCCACGACAGGTGAGAGAGAGCACACCTGTGCATAGGTTGAATGAGCGCCCATGAGCTTTGCCAGTACCAGCAGTAGATCCCACGGAGGTGGGGTTCCCGCACTGGAGGAAATGTGATCAAGGCCTTTGAAAAGCAGACCACCTTCTCCTGCGCCACCGACTGCTTCGGCCCGCCCGGTAAGCAGAGATGGCTGCAGGTGCACCCTTAGGGTCGTCGCACCAAGCCCTTGACTAGAAAGGGACCATAAATAGTCAAGATGCTTGCCAAGGAACAGGAGGAAGGGTCCAAGCCCTTGCCCTGACACCAAATGGAAAACCTTTTCCATTTGAAGGCATAACATTTTCTGGTCGACTCACTGCAGGACGCCTCAACTACATTGAGGACCTCGTCGGAAAGACCCAAAGCCTGGAACTCTAGCAGCTCAGGAACCAGGCCGTCAGGTGCAGGGATTGAAGGTCCGGATGGAACACCTTCCCTGATTGACTGAGAGCAGGTCAGGCGAGCTGGAAGCTGCTGGAGTCCTGGAGCTGAGACTGAGGAGATCTGGGTACCAGAACTGGCGAGGCCAGTCTGGGGCTATCAGAATCACCTGCGCCTTGTCCCTCCTCGCCTTGAGAAGCACCTTGTGGATCAAGGGAAATGGGGAAAAGGCGTAAAGAGGCCGGGGTCCATTGCCTCGAGAAGGCATCCCTGCAGCGAGCCCTGCTGAGGGCGGGCATGGAACAGACTCAGCCTGCGTTCTCCGTGGAGGCAAACAGGTCCACCTGAGGTGTGCCCAAAGGGAGAACAGATGCTGTACTACCTCCGGCAGGAGAGACCACTCGTGGGATGCAGCCCCTATCCGGCTCAGGGCATCGGCCAGGGTGTTGGAGGCTCCTGCCACGTGAATGGCTAGAGATCCGCCTCCAGGCTGCGCACGAGTGACCAAATGCGGAGAGCTTCCTTGCATAGAAGCATGGGGCGTCCCGCCCTGGCGGTTTAGATAGTACATGGTCGTGGTATTGTCCGTCTGGACTCGGACCACTTGACCCCGGAGGAGCGGACAAAGGCGGTGAGCTAGGCGGACGCTCGGAGCTCCAGCAGGTTGATGTGGCATCGGGACTCGCGGGGACCAGAGGCCATGAGCCCGGTGTTCCCCAGATGGGCACCCCAACCCATCAGAGAGGCATCGGTCGACAGAGACCGTCGGCTCAGGCGAGACGAGCAGGATGCCCTCCTGCAATTGATCTGGGCGGTCCACCACTGGAGAGCATTCCACATCCCTGTGTCACCGACACAAGCTGGTCAAGGGATCGCAGGCGTTGTGACCACTGGCTGGCCAGTCCCCACTGAAGGGGACGCATGTTCCAGCGGGCCCAACGGACCACGCTGGTACAGGCCGCCATGAGACCCAGGAGGCGCAGGAAGTCCCGGGCAGGCGCGTGCCCAACCAGAAATGATCGGGCAAGGAGGAAAGAACCTCGGCCCTGTCCGCGGGCAGCGCTCTGGCTCGAAGAGGTCGAGCTGCGCCCGATGAATAAAATCACCTGCTTGACTCGAGGTTCCGACTTGGCCTCGTTGACAAGGAGGCCCAGTTGAGAACAGACCTGGAGGGCCAGATCTCTGGACCACTCCGCCTCCTTCCTGGAGGGAGCTGCTATCAGCCAGTCGTCCAGGTAAGGGTACACCGGACCCTCGCGCCTAGAATGCTGTCACCACTGCCATGCATTTGGTGAAGACCCTGGGAGCTGGAGACAAGCCGAAGGGCATGGCTTGGAACTCGAGAGATCCTTCCGCTCGGGCGAAGGAATCTCTGGTGAGGACAGGACGGATAGGGACGTGAAAAGCGTCCTGCAAGTCCAGAGAGCAGAACCACACGCGGCTTCAAGGATGGTATTATCTGAGCCAGAGTGACCATCCTGAAGGTTCGAGACCTTAGGAACTTGTTTAGGTCGTGTGGAGTCGAGAATGGGCGCCAGCCCCCGTCCGTTCGGAACCAGGAAGTACCTGGACACAAACCCTGGGTCTGAAGGAGGGTCCACCACCTCTCTTACCACCTCCTTCTGGAGGAGGAGAGTGATGTCGGCTCGACGAGCCGCCAGTGAGCTGGGGATCGAAGCCCCGAGGCGGCGGCTCTGAAGGGTGGTGCCTGCTCGAATTCCAGAGGCAGGCCTCTTCCCACCACCTCCAAGACCCACCTGTCCGTGGTAACAGCGGACCAGGCGAGACGGAGTGCGGAGCCGTCCCCCCACGAGGGGACCCAGGGGTAAGGTGACGGGGATGGGGGCGACACCCCTCAGCCCGTCACTGGGCAGGCTTGGAGGAGGGACCGGCCGAGGGACCTCCTGGGCCCTTTCCTCCCTGCCTCCTGTTAGAGGAAGCCGGCGGCTTGGGTTTGGGATGCCAAGGCCGAGCCTGCTGGCCCTGACGTTGCTGGGCCGGGCGCGCCGAGGGCGCAGAAGGACGAAAGGGCTTAGGCTGTGGTTTGCGACCTTTGTCCTTCTGGTAGGAAGAGACCGAGTCAAGGTGGCATTGGACTTCTCGATCCTCTGCAGGTGACCTTCCACCCAGGGCCGAGAGGTCAGTCCCAAAAAGGAACATCCGCCAACTTGTTGGGTATCCGAGTAAAGGTGGATATCCTCAGCCAAGCCACTGGCCGAATAGCCACTGCGGCCGCCACCGATCTGGCACATGAGTCCCCTACATCCAAAGCAGTCTGGAGCTGCTGTTTGGCCACTGCCCTGCCCTGGTCCCGCACCTGCTTAACCGTAGTCTGCAGATCGGCGGGAAGATGAGGATGACCTCATCCAGGGAGCCCAACAGGGCATGAGAAAAATGTGCCATGAGGGCGGCGAACTGGCCTGTGAAGGCCGAGAGGGCATGGCGTAGACTTTTAACCCGACATGGTCAATTTCTTGGACTCCTTGTCAGGAGGTTTGTCCACATCCCTGGCGTTGCCCGTGGCAGGCGCTGTCGGTAACCAACCCCTCAGCAGAGGGTGTTCAAAAACGGACAAGGAACGGTAGGGACCTCATACTTCCTGGCCATCCTGGCCGAGCGCAGGGCAGGAAGCAGGCGCTGCCAAAGTTCCAGTGCTGGACCCACTATGGCCTCGGCCACGGAAGAGCCTCCGTCGGAGAATCCCTCGGTCCAGAATCTCCGTGAGGGGATACCTGGCCCGTTTGGAAACGGGTTCGAGCTCCATCCCGGTAGACTCCGAGATGAGCCGAAGCAGTCCTAGGAAGGACGACGGGCTATCGTCCATTGGCTGACCTCCTGAAGACTCCAAGTCCAGTCGCTTGGAGAAGAAGGAGGAATCATCTTCGGACTCGGAAGAGTCCTCGAAGAGCTGCCTCTGGCCTGAGCCACCCTTCACCTGCCGAGGTCGGTCGGGAGTGAGGGTAACTGACAGCCGATGGGGTAAACCCTTAGCCGACCGAGAATCCTTGGTCGGAGCCCCAATTGGTGGCTGTGGAGGCGGAGGTTCCACCGCAATCGGTGGAGCAGCTGGTTTTGGCCGAACAACCGGCCTGGGTATAGGCTCCTCGGGCAAGTCGAGGGGTTGTGTCGGCCGTTCCGGTGACAGCCATAATGGCGGAAGGCGCGGAGTCGGCTTATTCCGGCCAGGAGGAGCTGTTGCAACATAAGGTCCTCGTGCCGTCGGCGTAATTTCGCGAAGCCTCCCTCATCCGAGGAGGGGCGAGGCGAGCGGCGGCGGCGCCGCTTACGTGACCGAGCGAGACCGCCTATGGCGGTGGGAGCGGCTGGACGCGAAGAGGTCCGAGACCGGACCGAGAGTCCCGGAATTTTGGAGTCGGTGCAGGAGGTGTCGGCGGAACCGACCTCCCTTCAGCTCGGAAGGTCCATCCGAGGGCTCGGAACCGGAGGCACAGGCGAGCCCACAGGATCCTCAACTCCTCCCGGGGAACCGGGAGAGGAATCTCGGCTGCTAAAGGCGACAGCCCGTCAATGGGTCGAGAAAATCTCGACTTCATCAGTAGGAGTCTCGGTCAACTGACCTGGGGGACACCGTGGAGGCCAGTGGCGAAGCCAGCAGATGGGCGAAGCCGACGGACGGCGGCCGGAGAGGGACCTTTCCCGCTCCCAAGAGCGTCGACGGAGGGACTTACCCTTGTCCCTCTTTTGGACCGAGAAAAGGTCCAGCAGGCATCGAGCCCTTCTCCTTTAGTGGAGAGGGACAGACAAAAGCTCCTTAAAGGAAGCCGTGTGGGAAGAACCCAGAAGGCGGGATAAATGCGGCCGAGGAAGATCTGACCCGCCGCCTCCTCTTCGAGGCGACCATCCGCTCGAGCTGATCCGCCCGAAACGCGCCGCCGCGGACACCGCCAACCGGGCCCTTGACTTCACCGAGGGAACGCTCGGGACGCCCAGTTGCAATCGGCAGCACGGTCTCGAGGGGCGAGGCCGAGAAAGATGAGCACAGGTCGCAAGCCTGCGGGTCGTGCTCAAGGCCTAAGCAGTAGACACGCGTGGGTGTGGATCCGTCCGAGACATCTTCTGCCGCATGGGCATCTCCGAATCCGAGTCGATTATCCATCGCAGTCATGAGGGATCGAAGATCAAGTCTTTTGCAAAATATTATTTTAAATCCGCAAACGGAGAAATAGGAACCAGTCACAAACGCAGAGCGTTAAGGAGGGAACCTGAGCTTCCAAGCGGTAAGGAAGATCTGGCGTCATGGGGCGGAGCCGAGAGTTATACCACCCGGGTGGGTGGGAGGAGCAAGCTTGAAGACCTTCCGGCAAGATTTAAAGCGGCAAGGATACTGCCAATGAGTGTGGATGAACAACATATCCATGTCCCTAGAATACTTTTTCCACAGCAGCAGACTTTCTCGTCCTTTTTGCAGAAACTGGCTCCTCAGATCCTGCTCTTCGTTTGCCCAAGGAAGTATCGCCCTGGTCAGAGGGCACTCCCTCAGGTTCGGTTGGCACCGAACCGGGCCGGCCATCCGGGTCAGCGGACTTTTTGGCCTCTCTTTCCTGAGCCTACCAACTCTCTTTTCAACAGTGGCAGCAGGGAAATTCTTCCAAATCTGGCAGTCTGAATCGAGGTGGTCAAACCCCAGACAAACACAGGTGGAGTGAGGGTCAGCCTTGGCAAAGGTTTCCCCACAGACATTGCAGTGCTGAAACCCAGTGGGCCCGGTTTTCTTTTGGGTTTCTCAGACATCATACCAGCCTAACAAAACTTGCCCATTATGGCAATCCGCCAAACAAGACTCATGGTTCCCAACTGTGTCCTGGGTATTGGAAAAAAGCGTAATGAAATCAGTTTTTTTTTTTTTTTAACAGATAGGAACGAGAACCGCACTCTAAAAAAGGACTAGCAATTGAAAATGCAACCTAATCGGTTCAAACCGAACCGATAAATGTTTTACAAGTTCCACACAGAATTCGTATGTAAAAACTATATTACGTTACCACAGACAGAGCTTGAACCGAACGGTTGCGGTTAAATTTAGACCAATTTTAATATTTTAAACAGTTTTAAACATGAAAATGAACCGAGCAAAAGGAGTAATCTCCGGAGCGACTGTTCAGTGAGGCGGAGTAAAGAATCTGTTTCGTTTGAAAGCAAGCAGACAGAGTTTTAACCGAGCTCACGCTCAAGATTCCATGCCTTGCATGGAAGTTAACTATTTCACCTCCGGAGCAGTTCTAACCTATGTGTCATACTGCACCACAAAATATATAGCAAGACTTGGCAAGTTGTTTGAAGGGGCGGTCCCGCTAGATTCCCCAGTTCTCCTGCCGGAGACTTCCGCCACAGGACGACATCAGAATGGGAGACTGAGGATCCAGCATCAGAAGAAAAAGGGCATAAGCCCTTGCCAAAGGCTCAGTAAGCCATGCCTCCTCCAAGGGGAGGTGGGCGGAAAGTACCTGCTGCAAGAGCTGTTCTGAAGATCTACTGTTACGTGAAGTTTTACGTAACTGTACTATCTTACTGGAGATGCAGCAGGTAACACCATTAGGACGATTTCCAAGCAATAGCGCTTTACGCATTCTGGGAGGAGGAAACTAGGAAAATCCATACCAAGTCCCGACTCTAGGACAGGAGACCCTGTAGTACAGCCAGGCGAAACGGCTCTTACGCCGTGAAGCAATGTCCAGGCTGCAAAGGAGGTAGCCACCCCCCTAGTGGAATGGCCCCGGACTGTACCCGGGAGGGGCTTCTGCTTAGTATCATAGCAGTATGATATACACTGGACAAGCCAGCGAGAAAGGGACTGCTTCGATACTGGTTGGCCCATCATCCTCTCAGCGAAGGAAACGAAGAGTTGCTCCGACTTGCGAAGCTGTTTAGTCCTGTTCAGGTAATACCTTAGACAGCGGTGAACATCCAGGGTGTGGAGCAGCACTTCTCCTCTATTAGAATATTTAGGGAAATATACAGGCAGGTCAATGTCCTGATTGAGAGTGAGTGCAGAGACCACCTTAGGCAAGAACTTAGGATTCGTCCTCAGGGACACTGTCCTGGTGGAAAATCAAATAAGGTTCCTTACACATGAGAGCGTGAAGCTCAGAAATTCTCCTTGCTGACATAACAGCAACTAAAAATAACGTTTTCCATGACAGGAAACGCAGGCTCTAATCTCTGGCAGGTTCAAGAGGAAGCGTGAGTTGTTCCAGGACAAAGTAAATCCCATGGAGGAACAGGGTCCTTAATGGGTGGCCTGAGGTGTAACACCCCCTCAAAGTCACAGGCGTCAAGTTGCGCCACTGTCGCTGTCCACCAGGGAGAGTGGTAAGCAGAAATAGCGCAGACTTACACCTTTAATTGAGGAGTAGGCGAAGCGAATGGAAAAGGAAGAGCAGGTATTCTAACACGCTTTCACCGGGCAGCCTAAAGGGGAAAGACCACGTGCTTGTGACCACAGGCAAAAAGCGCGCCATTTCATGGCGTACGCGCATGCGTGTCGGCTTTCTGGCATGAAAGAACTCCGCCACCTCTCTACGAGACCCCTGTACGAAAATGGCTATGTCTCTAGGAGCCATGCATGCAGGTTCAGTGAGCGTAAGTCCGGGTGGACTAGAGAACCTTCCTCCTGAGACAAGAGGTGGGAGCTGAAAGGCAATGGGACCAGAGGTTCCCAGGACAGCTGCGTGAGCAAGGGGAACCAGATCTGTCTGGGCCAAAAAGGCGCTATCAGGATCATTGTTGCGTGCTCCCTGCGCAGTTTGAGAACAACTCTCTGGATCAACGGGAAGGCGTAGAGGAATCTGTTCACCCAGGAGAGGGACAACGCGTCTCACCAGAAAACACCAGGCCCTGGATCTAGCGAGCAGAAATTGGGCAGTTTTGCGTTGGATGGGGAAGCGAATAAGTCCAGTTCTGGAGTGCCCCATCGAAGAAACAGATCCTCTGCGACCCCTTGAAGAAGTTCCCACTCGTGGACTCTGGCCTGGGAATGACTCAGGCTGTCTGCGATTGTGTTGTCCACTTCAGGAGCGTGAACTGCAATCAGGTTAGCGCAGTGTCAAATTAGCCAATCCACACTCTCATAGCTTCCCTGCAAAGGAGGTAAGAGTGGCGCCTCGTCTGTTGAGGTAATACATCACCGCGTGTTTCTGTCTGAAGCAGAAGAGTGCTCGACGGATTTGACTGAAAGGCCTAGAGGACCGCCCTCATCTCCAGCACGTTGATGTGGAAGTGGGCTTCCGAGGGTCCATGTTCCTGGGACCTCACCCCGTTCAAGTCGCTCCCCACCCCAGCCCTGAGGCGTCTGTGGAAGGATCATCTCTGGGGACGCTGTAAGCGGGACACCCATGAAAGTGTCCCTGGGTCTAGCCACCATTGCCAGTCTCGCATCACGGCATTTGTGATTCTGACCAGATGCTGCATGTGGTCTTGCCTTTGGTCCCACTGCACCTTGAGCATCCATTGAGTTACCCGCATGTGGAGCCTTGCCAAAGGGACTGTCTGAATGGCCACAGCCATGTGTCCGAGCAGGCGAAGGACCAGCCTGGCAGGGACAGTCTTTGAGAGATCCCTGATGAGGGATCTGATCGTTCCACTCTGTCTGGGAGAAATGCTTTCCCCGAACAGTGTCCAGAACTGCACTTATGAACTGCAGCTTCTGTGATGGTACGAGGAGAGACTTCTCGTAGTTGTTTAAAATGCCCAGAGACTGGAACAGGCCCTGGGTGCTCTGAATAGCCAGCAACGCCTCTCTGGCAGCCATGAGAAGCCAATCGTCCAAGTACGGGAACACATAGTGGCCCTGTCTCCTGAAGGACGCTGCCATGACTGCCATGCACTTGGTAAAGACCCTGGGGGCAGATGACAGTCCGAACGGAAGAGCCCAGAACTGAAAATGGTAGCCAAGGAACTCGAAGTGCAGGAACCTCCGGTGCGCTTGAGCAACAGGGATGTGCAGCTAGGCATCCTGCATGTCTAGGGATGCTAAGAAGGCGTCCTGCTTTAGCATGGGAATGAGGCCCGGAAGGGTCACCATGCAAAATCGTTTGTAGGCGACCAACATATTTAGGTGGCTGAGGTCCAAGATTGGACGGAGGTCCCCGTTTTCTTGGGAACCAGAAAGAAGTTGGAATAGTATCCGAATCTGGTTCTCTGGAACATACTCCACCGCTCCCTTCTGCAGGAGGCGCAGTATTGCCCGATAAGCAATTTGTGCTGACCAGTAGCGGAGAGCAGAGGAGGCCTCGAGGGTGGCTTGTCTGAATTCTATAAAGTGGCCTTTTTTGACCAACTGAAGAACCCACCTGTCTGTGGTTATGGACTGCCATCCTGGCAGGTAATTATATCGACCCCGACCTTGATGTCCCGTTGATCCTGAGGCGGGGCGGAAAGGAGTCAGACTGTGGTGGCGGAGGGAGCCGCTGGCTGAGCCAGCTTAGCTGGACGCCGACTTCGCCCACAGGCCGCCTTCCCTGGGCCTCTGCGGAACTGGAGCCCCTCTGTTGTAGATCGGTGTGGGACTCTTGTCTGTGTCCACCGAAACTGCTTTGGTTCCTACGAAAGGAACTAAGCTTTGGTCGGAACATTGCCTGGACCGACCTCACCGCCTTCCCGGCCTCTTGGAACTTGGTGAGAACCTTCTCAGAGGATGCACCAAAGAGAACTTCTCCTTCGAAAGAGGCGTCCATGATGTTCTTCTGGACGTCCGGCGTAAATCCGGAGACACAAAGCCATGAGCGTCTCCGGAGGCATACGCCTGAAGCTGCCGCCCTGGCCGAGGAGTCCGCAGAATCATACCCGGCTCACAGCACCTGGGGTCCCACATCCGAACCTGTACGGAGGGGCTGAAACATCTCCTTCTGCTCACCTTCTGGCAATTTCTCCACCAGATCCAGTCCCTGTTCCCACAAAGCATTTGGAACTGCAACATATGGGTCAAGTAGTTCAGGGATCTGATGGGCAGGTAAGCGGAGAGCTTGTCGTGTACCTGCCCATCGCGTCCAGCTGTTTGGACTCGGTGGCAGGGTGCTCAAATGTTCGTGTCTCTGGGACCGGTCATGAGAGGCTGTTATGACCAGAGAGTCGGCCAGAGGATGTTGAGCCAAGTACTGGTCCTCTTTAGGAGCCTTGTACAGGCGGTCAGCTTTCTTCAGCATCGACGGGAGCGAGTGTGGACGCTTCCACGCTGCCTTGGTGACATCCACAAAAGTGTCCACCAAGGGTGGTACCACCACAGGCCTGGGATCCTTCTGCCGAAGATATCTAGCAAGGCATAGTCTCTAGGGGTCTAACTTCTGCACCCCAGCCCATGTTCTCTTGGATAAGTCTCATGATTTCTGCGAACGATGGGTCATCCGGAGATCTAGGAAGCTCACGTGGGTCCGGAGAGGGGATTGGAAGGGGAGAGAGGGATCTGGATCTTACCGAGGACTCTGATCCTATATCCTCCGAACGTGAGCAGGAGTCTTCTGGAGTCTCTTAGGACTGGTGACCCTGAAGAGGATCTAGACAGAGGTCTCCTATCTGGACTTCCCTTGGAGGGTCCATAGGCTCCTGGGGAGAGGTACTTGGCCTGCTGCCCCGGATGGAGAAGGGGGAGCAGGGGCCAGAGGGATCACAGGTGGCGGTGGAGGTGGTGTGGGAACCACATCCTTTTTAATGGTATCCCACCAGTAGGTAAAGAGCTCCTTAACCTCAGAAAAGGAAAGGCCTGACGACGGACCGGGCGCCGGTAGCCGGGTTCCGGCGTCGGCTCCTCAGGTTGCGAGGAGGGATCCCTGGGAGGCTCGACAGGACCAGGCTCGCCCATCTGGACCTCGGGCTGCGTCAATTCCTTCTCCGTAATTGTCTCCTGACCGATGTCGGTAGGAGGCGTCAGGGTCCTCTTCTCGACTCGTGCGGACGTCGGCCCTCTTGCCGGCGACAGGCGTCTGGCGGGCGACAGGCCTGTGAGGAGGAAGAGGAGCCCGAAGGTTTCTTCACCGCAGTGGAGGGAGGCTGAGAATGGGCCCGGGATGGTGACCGGTCAGACCGGGAGCTGGAACTACAGGAGTCTGAGGCCCCAGACGGGGACTTGGATGGAGCCTTCTCCCTGTGCTTCTCAGAATGTTTGCGGGCCTTCTCAGCAGAACTCCCTTGGACATGTCCATGGCCTTAACTTTCTCCTCAAGCAGGAACGCCTGCAGAGCCTTCTGGCGACGGATCCAGATCTAGCTGTTGAACCCTTGGCAGAAAATACAGGACTGGGTGTCGTGGTCTGGGCCTAGGCACCGGACGCAGGCCGAATGCGGATCCTTGAACGGGATTTGCTTCCCACAGGCGCACTTCGAGGGATGGCCTTCAACGGAGGTTGGAGAGGACATCAGACAGCAACTGAGCCGAAAATACAGGTTACTCACCTGTAACAGAAGTTCTAGGAATGGTATATGTTGTTCATCCACACTGTCTGGCAGGTATCCTTGCCGGAAGGTCTTCAAGCTGGCTCCTCCCACCCACCTGGGGGGTTAAACTCTCGGCTCCGCCCCATGATGCCAGATCTGGCCCGCTGGAAGCTCAGTTGTGCGTCAAAGCCGGGAGGGTCGGGTGGGTCGTGTGGATGAACAACATATACCATTTCTGAACTCCTATTACAGGTGATAAACTCAGAATTACTCACCTGTAACAGGAGTTCTAGGAATGGTATATGTTGTTCATCCACACTCATTGGCAGGTATCCTTGCCGCTTTAAATCTTGCCGGAAGGTCTTCAAGCTTGCTCCTCCCACCCACCCGGGTGGTATAACTCTCGGCTCCGCCCCATGACGCCAGATCTGGCCCGCTGGAAGCTCAGGTTGTGCGTCGAAGCCGGGGAGGTCGGTGAGGTCGTGTGGATGAACATATACCATTCCTAGAACTCCTGTTACAGGTGAGTAACCTGTACTTTAGGACATGGATATGTTGTTCATCCACACTCATTGGCAGACTCCTAGCAGTTCTCCGGGAGGAGGGAGGCAAGACGCACACCCCAATACTTACTTGGGAAAGAGACTGAGGAGAACCGAGGCCCCAAAACCAACATCCCGGCGTGACTCAAGGTCGATGTGGTAATGGGTGATGAAGGTGTGTGCTGACTTCCAGGTAGCAGCCCTGCAGGTTTCCTGGATAGGGACGTCCCTGGAAGCAGCCACCAATGCAGTAGTATGGTGGGTAGAATGAGCTCTTATCCCTCTGGGACGCTCCATGCCCGCCAACTTATAGCAGAGATCTATGCAGGAGGTTACCCACCTGCTTATCGTCCGCTTGGCTGCAGGTCTGCCAGATCGGCTTCAGCGTAGATGACAAACAGCTGGCTGAACCTCTCCCCAAATTTCAGCCGTGCGCTCCTTATAATAAGCGCGCCCTTCTAGGGTCAGAGTATGGAGCCTATATTAAAACCTCCGGTGTGATTGGGGTAGAACACCAGCAGAGTCAACACCTGGTTAAGGTGAAACTCCGACACCACCTTCGGAAGGAATTTCGGGTGGGGGCGCAGGACAACCTTGTCCCTGTGGAAGACCAGGTAAGGAGACTCTATGGAAAGCGCCTGGAGCTCTCCCATCCTTCTGGCTGACGTGATAGCCACCAAGAAGGCGGTCTTCCACGACAGGTGAGAGAGCACACCTGTGCATAGTTCGAATGGCTTGCCCATGAGCTTTGCCAGTACCAGCAGTAGATCCCACGGAGGTGGGGGTTCCCGCACTGGAGGGGAAATGTGATCAAGGCCTTTGAAAAAGCGCCAGACCACCTTCTCCTGCGCCACCGACTGCTTCCCGGCCCGCGCCCGGTAAGCAGAGATGGCTGCCAGGTGCACCCTTAGGGTCGTCGACCTAAGCCCCTGACTAGAAGGGACCATAAATAGTCCAAGATGCTTGCCAAGGAACAGGAGGAAGGTCCAAGCCCTTGTCCTGACACCAAATGGAAAACCTTTTCCATTTGAAGGCATAGCATTTCTGGTCGAAACTCATACGGGACGCCTCAACTACATTGAGGACCTCGGCGGAAGACCCAAGGCCTGGAACTCTAGCCGCTCAGGAACCAGGCCGTCAGGTGCAGGGATTGAAGGTCCGGATGGAACACCTTCCCCTGATTGAGAGAGCAGGTCCGGGCGAGCTGGAAGCTGCCGCGGAGTCCTGGAGCTGAGACTGAGGAGATCTGGGTACCAGAACTGGCGAGGCCAGTCTGGGGCTATCAGAATCACCTGCGCCTTGTCCCTCCTCGCCTTGAGAAGCACCTTGTGGATCAAGGGAAATGGAAAGGCGTAAAAGGGCCGGGTCCACTGCCTCGAGAAGGCATCCCTCTGCAGCGAGCCCTGCTGAGGCGGCGCATGGAACAGACTCAACCCGGCGTTCTCCTGGAGGCAAACAGGGCCACGGAGGTGTGCCCCAATGGGAGAACAGATGCTTACTACCTCCGGCAGGAGAGACCACTCGTGGGATGCAGCCCCTATCCGGCTCAGGGGCATCGGCCAGGGTGTTGGAGGCTCCTGCCACGTGAATGGCTAGGAGATCCGCCTCCAGGCTGCGACAGTGACCAAATGGGAGAGCTTCCTTGCATAGAAGCATGGAGCGGCGTCCCGCCTAGGCGGTTTAGATAGTACATGGTCGTGGTATTGTCCGTCTGGACTCTGACCACTTGACCCCGGAGGCAGGACCAAAGGCGGTGAGAGCTAGGCGGACCGCTCGGAGCTCCAACGGTTGATGTGGCATCGGGACTCCTTGAGGGACCAGAAGCCATGAGCCGAGTGTTCCCCCAGATGGGCACCCCAACCCATCAGAGAGGCATCGGTCGATAGAGAGACCGTCGGCTCGGGGCGGACGAACGGGATGCCCTCCTGCAAATGATCTGGAACGGTCCACCACTGGAGAGCGTTCCACATCCCGTGTCACCGACACAAGCTGGTCCAAAGGATCGCAGCGTTGTGACCACTGGCTGGCCAGTCCCCACTGAAGGGGACGCATGTTCCAGCGGGCCCAACGGACCACGCTGGTGCAGGCCGCCATGAGACCCAGGAGGCGCAGGAAGTCCCGGGCAGGCGCGATGCCCAACCAGAAATGATCGGGCAAAGGAGGAAAGAACCTCGGCCCTGTCCGCGGGCCAGCGCTCTGGCTCGAAGAGAGTCGAGCTGCGCCGATGAATAGAATCACCTGCTTCGCTCGAGTTCCGACTTGGCCTCGTTGATAAGGAGGCCCAGTTGAGAGCAGACCTGGAGGGCCAGATCTCTGGACCACTCCGCCTCCTTCCTGGAGGGAGCTGCTATCAGCCAGTCGTCTAGGTAAGAGTACACCCCGACCCCTCGGCGCCGCAGGAATGCTGTCACCACTGCCATGCATTTGGTGAAGACCCTGGGAGCTGGAGACAAGCCGAAGGGCATGGCTTGGAACTCGAAGAGGGATCCTTCCGTCGAAGCGAAGGAATCTCTGGTGAGACGGACGGATGGGACGTGAAAAACGTCCTGCAAGTCCAGAGAGCAGAACCACACGCTGCCAAGGATGGTATTATCTGAGCCAGAGTGACCATCCTGAAGGTTCGAGACCTTAGGAACTTGTTTAGGTCGTGTGAGGTGAGAGAAGGGCCCAGCCCGTCCTTTCGGAACCAGGAAGTACCTGGACACAAACCCTGGGTCTGAAGGAGGAGGAGCGAAGTGGCTCGACAGGCCGCCAGTGAGGCTGGGGATCCCGAAGCCCCCGAGGGCAACGGCTCTGAAGGGTGGGGCCTGCTCGAGATTCCAGAGGAGGCCTCTTCCCCCACCTCCAAGACCCACCTGTCCCGTGGAAACAGCGGACCAGGCGGAACGGAAGTGCGGAGCCGTCCCCCATGGGGACCCAGAATGAGTGGCAGGGAATGGGGCGACACCCCTCAGCCCGTCACTGGGCAGGCTGGAGGAGGACGCGAGGGACCTCCTGGGCCTTTCCCTCCCTGCCTCCTGTTAGAGGAAGCCGCGGCTTGGGTTTGGGATGCCAAGGCCGAGCCTGCTGGCCTGGCGTTGCTGGGCCTGGCGCACGGAGGCACAGAAGGACAGAAGGGCTTAGGCTGCGGTTTGCGCCTTGTCCTTCTGAGCGAAGAGACAGAGTCCAAGGTAGCATTGGACTTCTCGACCCTCTGCAGGTGACCTTCCACCCCAGGGCGAAGAGGTCAGTCCCCAAAAGGAACATCCGCCAACTTGTGCTGGGTATCCGAGTAAAGGTGGATATCCTCAGCCAAGCCGCACGAGCATAGCCACTCACGGCCGCCACCGATCTGGCCATGAGTCCCTATATCCAAAGCAGTCTGGAGCTGCTGTTTGGCCACTACCCTGGTCCCGCACCTGCTTAACCGTAGTCTGCAGATCGTGGGAAGATGAGGATGACCTCATCCAGGAGCCCAACAGGGCATGAGAAAATGTGCCATGAGGGACAGCCGAACTGGCCTGGCCGAAGGCCGAGAGGGCTAGCGAGACTTTTCCCCGACATAGTCAATTTCTTGGACTCCCTTGTCAGGAGGTTTGTCCACATCCCGGCGTTGCCGGCGCGGAAGCGTGTCGGTAACCACCCCTCAGCAGAGGGGTGTTCGAAAAACGGACAAAGGAACGGTAGGGACCGCAGACTTCCTCTGGCCATCCTGGCCGAAGGCGCAGGGCAGGAAGCAGGGTGCTGCCAAAGCTCCAGTGCGGACCCACTATGGCCTCGGCCACCGGAAAGGCCTCCGTCCGGAGGAATCCTCGGTCCAGAATCTCCGTGAGGGATACCTGGCCGTTTGGAAATGGGTTGAGCTCCATCCGGTGGACTCCGAGATGAGCTGAAGCAGTCCTAGGAAGGACGACAGGCTTTAGTCATTGACTGACCTCCTGAAGACTCCAAGTCCAGTCGCTTGGAGAAAAGGAGGAATCATCTTCGGACTCGGAAGAGTCCTCGAAAAGCTCCTCTGGCCTGAGCCACCCTTCACCTGCCGAGGTCGGTCGGGGCGAGGGTAGCTGACAGCCGATGGGGTAGACCCTTGCAGGCCGAGAATCCTTGGTCGGAGCCCCAATTGGTGGCTGTGGAGGCGGAGGTTCCACGGAATCGTGAGCAGCTGGTTTTGGCGAACAACCGGCCTGGGTAGAGCTCCTCGGGTAAGTCGAGGGGTTGTCGGCAGCTCGGTGACAGCCATAATGGCGGGGAGGCCAGGGGTGGCTTACTCCGGTCAGGAGGAGCTGTTGCAACATAAGGTCCTCGTACCGTCGGCGTAATTTCATGGAAGCCTCCCTCATCGAGGGAGGAGGACGGCGGACGCCACTACAGCGGTGCGAGACCGCCTATGCGATGGGATCGGCTGGACCTGAAGAGGTCCAGACAGAGGAATCCCGGAATTTCCGAGGTCGGTGCGGGGAGAATTGCTCGGCGAACCGGCACTCCTTCGCTCGGATGGTTCATCCGAGGGCTCTGGAACCCGGAGGCTGGCGAGCCCACGGGATCCTCAACTCCTCCCGGGGACCGGGAGAGGGAATCTCGGCTGCTAAAGGCGACAGCCCGTCAATGGGTCGAGAAAATCTCGACTTCGCCGGTGGGAGTCTCGGTCAACTGACCTGGCAGGGGACACCGTGAGGCCAGTGTGGCGAAGCCGGTCATCGACCCGGAAGCGGCGGCCGGGGAGGACTTTCCGCTCCCAAGAGCGTCGACGGAGGGACTTACCCTGTCCCTCTTTGGACCAAGAATAAGGTCCAGCAGACATGACCCTTCTCCCTTAGTGGAGAGGACAGAATAAACTCCTTGAAAGAACCGTGTAGGAAGAACCCAGAGAGGCGGGATAAATGCGCGGCCGAGGAGGCTCTGACCCGCGCCTCCTCTTCGAGGCGACCATCCTCGCGCTGATCCCGCTGAAACCCGCGCCCCGCGGACACCGCCAACAGAAGCCTCATGGGACTTCACCAGAGGAAGCGTTTCTCGGGGCCGGCCCAGTGCAATCAGGCAGCTGCGGTCTTAAGAGGGCGTAGGCCGAGAAAGATGAGCACAATTACATAAAGCCTGCAGAGTAGCGTGCTCAAGACCTAAGCAGTAGAACACCGCGTGGAGTGTGGATCCGTCGAGACATCTTCTGCCCGCATGGGCATCTCGAAAATCGGAGTCGATTTGTCCGCCGCGGCCCGAGGGGATCGAAGACTAAAGTCTTTCATGAAATTTATTTTTAAATCCATAAGCGGAGAAATAGGAACCAGTCTCAAGCGCGGAAGCGTTAAGGAGAACCCTGAGCTTCCAAGCGGTAGGAAGATCTGGCGTCATGGGGGCGAGCCGGGAGGTTATCTACCACCGGGTGGGTGGGAGAACAAGCATGAAGACCTTCCGGCCAAGATTTAAGCGGCAAGGATACCTGCCAATGAGTGTGGATGAACAACATATCCATGTCCCTAGAACCTGTATTTCATAGGGACATGGATATATTCATCCCTATCAGTCTCAACAGACTCTAGAGATTCTCAGGAGGAGGGAGGCAAGGCGCACACCTCACTTAGGAATAAAGACTGGAGAACAGAGGCCCCAAAACCACAGCCAAGCGTGACTCAAGGTCGATGTGGTAATGGGTGATGAAGGTGTGTGCCGACTTCCTGAGCAGCCTACAAATTTCCTGGATAGGGGCGTCCCTGGAAGCAGCCACCGATGCAGCAGTATGACTAGTAGAATGAGCTGTTATCCCTCTGGGAGGCTCCATGCCCACGCCAACTTGTAGCGAGAGATCTATGCAGGAGGTGACCCACCTGCTTATGGTCTGCTGGGCTGCAGGTCTGCCAGGTGTGGCTTCAGCGTGGGTGACAAACAGCTGGCGAACCTCTCCCAATTTCAGCCGTCGCTCCTTATAATAGCAGCGCCTTCTAGGGTCAAAGTATGGAGCCTGTATTAAGCCTCCAGGTGTGATTTGGGTAGAACACTGGCAGAGTCAACACCTGGTTAAAGAGTGAAACTCAGACACCACCTTGGAAGGAATTTGGTGGGCGCAGGACAACCTTGTCCCTGTGGAAGACCAGGTAGGAGACTTGATGCAGGCGCCTGGGTTCTCCCATCCTGGCTGGCGTGATAGCCACCAGAAGGCGGTCTTCCACGACAGGTGAGGAGTTCACACCTGTGCATTGGATCGAATAAACGCCCATGAGCTTTGCCAATACCAACAGTAGATCCCACAGAGGTGGAGGTTCCGCACTGGAGGAAATGTGATCAAGGCCTTTGGAATGGCCACCACACCTCCTGCGCCACCCGACTACTTCCGGGCCCGCACCTGGTAAGCAGAGATGGCTGCGAGGTGCACCCTTAGGGTCGTCGACTAAGCCATTGCTGAAAGGGACCATAAATAGTCAAGATGCTGCCAAGGAACAGGAGGAAGGGTCAAGCCCTTGCCTGACATCAAATGGAAAACCTTTTCCATTTGAAGGTGTAACATTTTCTGGTAGACTCATACGGGACGCCTCAACTCGTTGAGACCTCATCGGAAAGACCCAAGGCCTGGAACTCTAGCCGCTCAGGAACCAGGCCGTCAGGTGCAGGGACTGAAGGTCCGGATGGAAAACCTTCCCCTGATTGACTGAGAGCAGGTGGGGTGAGCTGGAAGCTGCCTCTGAAGCCTGGAGCTGAGGAAGATCTGGGTACCAGTACTGGCGGGGCCAGTCTGGGGCTATCAAATCACCTCGCCTTGTCCTCCTTGCTTTGAGCAACACCCTTGTGCATCAAGGGAGCAAGGAAAGGCGTAGAAGAGGCCGGGGTCACGGCCTCAGAAGACATACCCTGCAGAGAGCCCTGCTGGAGTGGGCGGGCATGGAACAGCCTCAACTTCACATTCTCCTGAGCAAACAGGTCCACTGAGGTGTGCCAATGGGAGAATAGATCTTATACTACCTCCAGCAGGAGAGACCACTCATGGGACGCATCCCTATCCAAGCAGGGGCATCGGCCAGGGTGTTGGAGCTCCTGCCACATGAATAGCTGGAGATCCGCCTCCAGGCTGCTTACAGTGACCAGATGTGGACAGCTTCCTTGCATAGCAGCATGAGCGTCCGCCCTGGCGGTTTAGACAGTACATGGTGCGTGGTATTGTCCGTCTGGACCCGGACCACTGGCCCGAAGAAGGAGCAAAGCGGTGAGAGCCAGGCGGACGCTCAGGCTCCAGCAGGTTGATGTGGCTCGGGACTTCAAGCGGGGACCAGAGGCCGTGCGCTCGGTGTTTCCCCAGATGGGCACCCCAACCCACCAGAGAGGCATCGGTCAATAGAGACCCTGTCGGCTCGGGGCGGACAAACGGGATGCCCTCCAGCAGATGAACTGGAACGGTCCACCACTGGAGAGCGTTCCACATCCCCTGGATCACCGTCACTAGCTGGTCCAATGGATCGCAGTGTTGGGACCACTGGCCGGCCAGCCCCCACTGAAGAGGGAGCATGTTCCAGCGGGCCCCAGCGGACCATGCTGGTACAGGCGCCATAAGACCCAGGGCACGCAGGAAGTCCCGGGCAGGGCACAATTGCCCAACCAGAAATGATTAGTCAAAAGGAGAAAGAACCTCGGCCCTGTCCACTTGGGAGCCGTGCTCTGGCTCAGAGAGTGTCGAGCTCTTGATGAAAGATCCTGCTTTGCACGAGTTCCGACTTGGCCTCGTTGATGGAGAGGCCGACTTGAGAACAAACCTGGAGGCTAGATCCTGAGACGCTCCACCTCCTGCTTTGAGGGGCTGCTATCAATAATCGTCCAGTTAAGGATAAACCGGACCCCTCAAGCGCCACAGGAATGCTGTCACCACTGTTATTCATTTGGTGAAGACCCTGGGAGCTTGAGACAAGCCGAAGAGGCATGGCTCGGAACTCGAAAGGGATCCCTCCACTCCAGCTAAGGAACCTCTGGCCGATTTGATGACGGATAGGGGCTGTGAAAGAGCGTCCTGCAGGTCCAGAGGAACAACACGCCGCATTCCAGGGATGGTATTATCTGAGCCAGAGTGACCATCCTGAGGGTTCGAAGATCGTGGGAACTTATTTAGGTAGAGAATGGGGTGCAAGCCCCGTCCGTTTGGGACCAGAAGTACCTGGACACAAACCCCGGGTCTGAGGGAGGGTCCGCCACCTCCTTCTGGAGGAAGAGAAGGATGTCGGCTCGGTGACCCGACAGGCTGCGGATCCAGAGGCGCCTGGCATAGTCCAATTTCTTGGACTCCTTGTCGGGAGGTTTGTCCACGTCCCTAGCATTTCCGGCACTCCAGAACACACTTTCAGTAACTAACCCTTCGACTAAGGGGTGTTCCGACAAACCGGAGAGGGAACTGGTAGGGACTGCATACTTCCTGGCCACCCTGGCTGAAGGCGCATGGCGCAAGAAGCAGGACGCTGCCAGAGCTCAAGGCCGACCCTATGGCCTCCAGCCACAGGAAAGGCCTCCGTGGGAATCCCTCGGTCCAATATCTCCGTGAGGATGCTTGGCCCGCTTGGATCTGAACTCAGAGCTGCATCCCAGTGGACTCTGATGGGCCTGAGTAAACCCAGGAAGGACGAAGGGTGTTGTCAGCGACTGACCTCCAGAGGATTCAGGCCCTCTCGCTTGGAGAAAAGGAGAATGGTCGGACTCAGAATAGTCCATGAAGAGCTACCTCAGGCCTGAGCACCCTCACCTGCGAGGCGGTCGGGAGTGATTGAGACAGACAGCCTATGGGACAGCCCCCTCTTGGTCAGAGCCCCAAACAGCGGCTGCGGAGGGTTCCACGAATCTGTGGGGCAACTGGTTTGGCAAAACAACCGGCCTAGGAATAGGCTCCTCTGGAAAATGAGGAATTGTTTGGCCGCTCCAGTGACTTCAACCACTTAATGGCGAGAGGCAACGGCTTGTTCCCAGTCAGAAGAAGCTGACACATGAGGTCCTCGTATTGTCGACGAATACGCCGCCCAACATCATGGAGCAGGACGGCAACGGCCACGGACTCAATGCCAAGACAGCCTATATGACAGGATCGGCTGGACACAGGATCAAGCCTGGCTGGCGAACGGTCCGGAGGAAGGACGGGTAGAACGGCCCCTACCTCTGCCGGAGGATCACCCGAGGCTCCGAACCAGAGGCACTGGCAAGCCCTACGGGCTCCTCAACTCCCACTGGGGAACCAGGAAGAGGGATTTAAGCCCAGCTGGTGACAACCCATCCAATATAGCAAGACTTCATGTCTGAAAGATCTCGACTCAATCCCAGCAGGGTGTCTGTCAACTGACCTGGCGGACACCGTGAGACCAGTGGCGAAGCTGAGCGATAGACGCGGTCGATGGCAGACAACTTTCGGGAAGAGGGACCTTTCCCGCTCCCGAGGAGTGCGGAGGGACTTACTCGTCTTTCTTGGACCGTGAAGAAGGTCCAGCAGGCGTTGGTCCTCTCCTCTAGTGGAGAGGACAAAGCTCCTTAAAGAAGCTGTGGGGAACCCAGGGAGGCGGGATACATGCTGCGGTCGAGAAAGATGCATCGCACCGCCTCCTCTTGAGGGTTGTTCTAGCTGATCCGCCAAGACCGCGCCAGCACATGAAACAACCCGACCGAGCCTCTTTTAACTCCACGGGAGAGCGTTTCTCAGGATGCCTCAGTTGTAAGCGGACAGCTACGGTCCTTAGGGCGTGGTCAGAAGGAGACCACAGGTCACGAAGCCTGCGGGTGGGTGCTCAAGGCCTAAACAGTAGACACAGTGGGTGTGGATCCGTCCGAGACATCTTCTGCACCAAGGGCATCTGCGAAAACCGGCAATTAAGTTTGTCTATTGCAGCGCGGTAGATAGAAGACCAAAGTCTATAAAAACTTTTAAATTCGGAAAACGAAGAATTAGGAACCAGTCTTATACGGAAGGCGTTGAGGAGGAACCTGAGCTTCCAAGGCGGTAAGGAGAGATCCAGCGTCATGGGGCGGGCCAAGAGTTTTACCACCGGGTGGGTGGTAGGAGCCAACAGAAGACCTGGCAAGATTTAAGCGGCGAGGAACCTGCCAGACAGTGTGGATGAACATATCCATCCCTAGAACCTGTGTTTCTAGGACATGAATATATTCATCCACACTGTCTAGCAAACTCCAACAATTCTCCAGGAGAGAGGGAGGCAAGGCGCACACCCCATACTCTGGGAAAGAGACTGAGAACCGAGGCCCCAAGACCAGCATCCCAGCGTGACAAGGTCGATGTGGTAATGGGTGATGAAGGTGTGCCGACTTCAGGTAGCAGCCTGCACATTTCCTGGATAGGGACGTCCCTGGAAGGCAGCCACCCGATGCAGCAGTATGAGCTCTTATCCTCTGGGAGGCTCATGCCCGTAACATAGAAGAGATCTATGGGGAGCACGGCCCACCTGCCTATCGATCAAAACATGGCTGCAGGTCTGCCAGGTCTTGACTGGCGTGAATGACAAACAGCTAGCAGAACCTCTCTCCCAAATTTCAGCCGTGGCATCCTATATAGTAGCGGCCCTTCTAGGGTCCAGAGTATGGAACCTATATTCAGCCTCCGGAGGTGTGACTGAGGTAGAACTCGGCAAGTCAACACCTGGTTATGGTGAAACTCCGACACCACCTTCGGAAGGAATTTGGGTGGGGCACAGGACCACCTTGTCCCTGTGGAAGACCAGGTAAGGAGACTCTATGCAGAGCGCCTGGAGCTCTCCCATCCTTCTGGCTGACGAATAGCCACCAAGAAGGTCTTCCATGAGAGTGAGAGACCACACCTGTGCATTGGTTCGAATGGCTTGCCCATGAGCTTTGCCAGTACCAGCAGTAGATCCCACGGAGGTGGAGGTTCTCGCACTGGAGGGGAAATGTGATCAAGGCCTTTGAAAAGCGCCAGACCACCTTCTCCTGCGCCACTGACTACTTCCCGGCCTCCGCCCAGTAAGCAGAGATGGCTGCCAGGTGCACCCTTAGGGTCGTCTACCTAAGCCATTGCTGAGAAAGGGACCATAAATAGTCCAAGATGCTTGCCAAGGAACAGGAGGAAGGGTCCAAGCCCTTGCCCTGACACCAAATGGAAAACCTTTTCCATTTGAAGGCGTAGCATTTTCTGGTCGACTCCTTACGGGACGCCTCAACTACGTTGAGGACCTCGTCGGAAAGACCCAAGGCCTGGAACTCTAGCCGCTCAGGTGCAGGGATTGAAGGTCCGGATGAGCTGGAAGCTGCCTCTGAAGACTGGAGCCGAGGCTGAGGAGATCTGGGTACCAGTACTGGCGGGGCCAGTCGGGGCTATCAGAATCACCTGCGCCTTGTCCCTCCTTGCTTTGAGCAACACCTTGTGCATCAAGGGGAATGGGGAAAGGCGTAGAAGAGGCCTGGGGTCCACGGCCTCGAGAAGACATCCCCCTACAGAGAGCCCTGCTGAGTGGGGCGGGCATGGAACAGCCTCAACTTCACATTCTCCCTGGAGGCAAACAGGTCCACCTGAGGTGTGCCCCAATGGGAGAATAGATCTTGTACTACCTCCGGCAGGAGAGACCACTTGTGGGCGCATCCCTATCCAGCTTAGGGCATCGGCCAGGGTGTTGGAGGCTCCTGCCACATGAATGGCTGGGAGATCCACCTCCAGGCTGCGCACGAGTGACAGATGCGGACAGCTTCTGCATAGCAGCATGAGCGCGTCCCGCCCTGGCGGTTTAGACAGATACATGGTGCGTGGTATTGTCCGTCTGGACCCGGACCACTTGACTCTGAAGAAATGGAGCAAAGGCGGTGAGAGGCTAGGCGGACCGCTCGGAGCTCCAGCAGGTTGATGTGGCATCGGGACTCTAGCGGGGACCAGAGGCCGTGCGCTCGCTGTTCCCCCAGATGGGCACCCCAACCCATCAGAGAGGCATCGGTCAATAGAGACCCTGTCGGCTCGGGGTGGACAAACGGGATGCCCTCCAGCAGATGAACTGGAACGGTCCACCACTGGAGAGCGTTCCACATCCCCTGGATCACCGTCACTAGCTGGTCCAATGGATCGCAGTGTTGGGACCACTGGCCGGCCCCCACTGGAGAGGGCGCATGTTCCAGCGGGCCCAACGGACCATGCTGGTACAGGCCGCCATGAGACCCAGGAGGCGCAGGAAGTCCTGGGCAGGGCGCAATTGCCCAACTGTCCGCCGGGAGCCGTGCTCTGGCTCAGAGAGTCTAGCTCTGCCCCAATGAAAAGAATCACCTGCTTTGCTACGAGGTTCCGACTTGGCCTCGTTGATGAGGAGGCTGACTTGAGAGCAAACCTGGAGGGCTAGATCCCTGGACCGCTCCACCCTCCTGCTTGGGGGGCTGCTATCAACCAATCGTCCAGTTAAGGGTAAACCCGACCCCTCGGGCGCTGCAGGAAGGCTGTCCACTGTTATGCATTTGGTGAAGACCCTGGGAGCTTGACACAAGCCAAGGGCATGGCTCGGAACCTAAAAGGATCCTCCGCCGATAAAGCTAAGGAACCTCTGACGCGACGGATGGATAGAGACGTGAAAGAACGCATCCTGCAGGTCCAGAGAACAGAACCACATGCCGCATTCCAAGTATGGTATTATCTGAGCCAGAGTGATCATCCTGAAGGTTGGAGACCGTAGTAACTTATTTAGGTAGAGAATGGGGCGCCAGCCCCCTGTCCGTTTGGGACCAGGAAGTACCTGGACACAAACCCCGGGTCTGAGGGAGGGTCCGCCACCTCCCTGATCACCTCCTTCTGGAGGAAGAGAAGGATGTCGGCTCGGTGAGCTGACAGTGAGGCTGCGGACCCAGAGGCGCCTGGCATAGTCCAATTTCTTGGACTGCTTGTCAGGAGGTTTGTCCACGTCCCTAGCATTTCCGGCACTCCAGAAAACACAGTCAGTAACTAACCCCTCGGCTAAGGGGTGTTCCGACAAACCAGAGAGAGAACTGGTAGGGACTGCATACTTCCTGGCCATCCTGGCCGAAGGCGCAGCGCAAGAAGCAGGACGCTGCCAGAGCTCCAAGGCCGGACCCACAATGGCCTCAGCCACAGGAAAGGCCTCTGTAGGGGAATCCCCTCGGTCCAATATCTCCGTGAGGGGATACTTGGCCTGCTTGGATACGGGCTCGAGCTGCATCCCAGTGGACTCTGATGAGCCTGAGCAAACCCAGGAAGGACAAAGGGCTGTTGTCCAGCGACTGACCTCCAGAGGATTCCAAGCCCACTCGCTTGGAGAAAAGGGAGGAATTGTCGGACTCAATAGTCCGCAAAGAGCTGCCTCGGGCCTGAGCCACCCTCCACCTGCCGAGGGTGGTCGGGAGTGATTGTGACCGACAGCCTATGGGACAGACCCCTCTTGGTCGGAGCCCCAAACAGCAGCTGCGGAGGTTCCACCGGAATCTGTGGGGCAGCTGGTTTTAGCCAAACAACCGGCCACAAATAGGCTCCTCGGGTAAAATGAGGGTTCTTCGGCTGCTCGGTGACAGCCACTTAATTGCCAGGAAGGCAGCGGCTTGTCCCCGGTCAGAAGGAGCTGTTGCCACATGAAGTCCTCGTGTCGGCCGGCTTAAGTCAAAGCCTCCCTTCATCCATTGGAGCAGGACGGCCGTGGGATCGGCTGGACCCAGCAGTCAGAGATCAAGAACCTCAGCCTTTCCGGGGCCGGTGCGGGAGGGGCGGGTGAACGGCTCCTCCTAGACTCGGAGGGGTCACCTGAGGGCTCCGGAACGAGGACTGGCGAAACCAGCGGGCTCCTCAACTCCAACCGGGGAACCGGGAAGAGGGATTTTCGGCTTTGCTGGTCGGCAACCCGTCCAACGGGTTGAGAAAGATCGACTGCGTCAACAGGAGTGTCTGTCAACTGACCTGATGGGAACACCGCGAGACCAGTGGCCGAAGCCGAACGATAGACCGAAGTCGATGGCCGACAACTCGGGGAAAGGGACCTTTCCCGCTCCCAAGAGTGTTGACGGAGGGACTTACTCTTGTCTTTCTTGGACCGTGAATAAGGTCCAGCAGACGTTGGTCCCTCTCCTCTAGTGGAGAGGAACAGACAAAGCTCCTTAAAGGAAGCAGTGTAAGAGGAACCCAGGGAGAGCGGGATAAATGCTACGGTCGAGGAAGATGCAGCCCGCGCCGCCTCCTCTTAGAGGGGGATTGTCTGTTCTAGCTGATCCGCCAAGCCCGCCACCGTGAAGAACCGCCAACCGGCCTCTGACTTCACCGAGGAAAACGCTTTCGGACGCCTCAGTTGTAAACGGACAGCACGGTCTTAGGGCGTGTCTAAGAAGGAGAGCACAGGTCTCAAGCCTCGCGGTCGTGCTCAAGGCCTAAACAGTGACACACTGCGTGGAGTGTGGATCCGTCCAAGACATCTTCTGTCCGCAGGGCATCTCCAAAACTGGCAGTCGATTGTCCATCGCAGCCGTGAGGAATAGAAGACCAAGTCTATAAAGCTTTTAAACTGGAAAACAGAAGAATTAGGAACCAGTCTTATCACGGCGTGTTAAGGAGAGAACCTGAGCTTCCAAGAGGTAAGGAAGATCTGGCATCATGGGGCGGAGCTGAGAGTTTTACCACCCAGGTGGGTGGGAGGAGCCAGCTTGAAGACCTTCCAGCAAGATTTAAAGCAGCAAGGATACCTGCCAATAAGTGTGGATGAACAACATATCCATGTCCCTAGAAATAACGTTTCCCATGACAGGAAACGTAGCTCTCAATCCGTGGCAGGTTCAAAAGGGGGAAGCATGAGCTGTTCCAGGACAAAGAGTAAATCCCATGGAGGAACAGGGTCCTTAATGGGTGGCCTGAGGTGCAACACCCCTCTCAGAAGGTCTCGAGAGGCGTCAAGTTGCGCCACTGTCCCACCGGGAAGTGGTAAGCAGAAATAGCGTAAAGGTGCACCTTAATAGAGGAGTAAGTGAGACCTGAATGGAAAAAGGAGAGCAGGTATTCTAACACCACTTTCACCAGACAACCTAGAGGGGAAAGGCCGCATGGTTGCGACCACAGGCAAAAACGGCGCCATTTCATGGAGTACGTCGCATGCGTTGCCGGCTTTCTGGCCGCAGAAAGAACTTCCGCCACCTCTTGAGACCCGTGTGCGCAAAATGGCTGTCTCTAGGAGCCATGCATGCAGGTTCAGTGAGCGTAAGTCCAGGTGGACTAGAGAACCTTCCTCCTGAGACAAGAGGTGGGAGCTGAAAGGCAACGGGACCGGAGGTTCCCAGGACAACTGCGTTAGCAAGGGGAACCAGATCTGTCTGGGCCAGAATGGGGATACCAGGATCATTGTTGCATGCTCCCTGTGCAGTTTGAGAAGAACTCTCTGGATCAACGGGAAGGGAGGGAAATCGTAGAGGAATCTGTCCGCCCAGGAGAGGGACAACGTGTCTTGCCAGAAAACACCAGGCCCTGGATCTAGTGAGCAAAAATTGGGCAGTTTTGCGTTGGATGGAGAAGCGAATAAGTCCAGTTCTGGAGTGCCCCATTGAAGAAACAGATCCTCACGACCCTTGAAGAAGTTCCCACTCATGGACTCTGGCCTGGGAGCGACTCAGGCTGTCTGTGATTATGTTGTCCACTCGGAATGTGAACTGCAATCAGGTTCGCGCCGTGTCAAGTTACCCAATCCGACACTCTCCTTGGCTTCCCTGCAAGGGGTAAGTGTGCACGCCTCCTTGTTTGTTGAGGTAATACATCACCACCGTGTTGTCTGTCTGAAGCAGAAGAGTGCTAGGCAGGATTTCTGACTGAAAGGCCTGAAGGGTGTAGGACTGCCCTCATCTCCCAGCACGTTGATGTGGGTGGGCTTCCTGAGGGTCCATGTTCCCTGGGACCTCACTCTGTTCAAGTCGCTCCCCCCTAGCCCTGAGGTCTGTGGAAAGAATTATCTCCAGGGACGGCGCTGTAAAAGGGACACCCACAGAAAGTGTCCCTGGGTCAGCCACCATTGCCAGTCTCGAATCACTGCATTTGTGATTCTGACCGGATGCTGCATGTGGTCTTGCCTTTGGTCCCACTGCACCTTGAGCATCCATGAGTTTCCCGCATGTGGAGCCTTGCCAAAGGAACTGTCAGAATGGCCACAGCCCTGTGTCCGAGCAAAGGACCAGCCTGGCAGGGACAGTCTTCTTTGCCGAGAGATCTGATGCGTTCCGCTCTGTCGTCTGGGAGAAGTGCCTTTCCCTGAACGGTGTCCAGAACTGCGCTTATGAACTTCAGCTTCTTTGATGGCACGAGGAGAGACTGAAACAAGTCCTGAGTGCTCTGAATAGCCAGCAACACCCTTCTGGAGGCAGCCATGAGAAGCTAATCGGCCAAGTACGGGAACACATAGTGGCCCTGTCTCCTTAAGGATGCTGCCACAACTGCCATGCATTTGGTAAAGACCCTGGGGGCCGATGACAGTCTGAACGGAACGGCCCGGAACTGAAAACGGTAGCCGAGGAACTCTAAGCGCAGGAACCTCCTGTGCGCTTGAGCCACAGGGATGTGCAGGTAGGTGTCCTGCATGTCTAGGGACGCTAAGAAGGTGTCCTGCTTCAGCATGGGAATGAGGCCTGGAAGGTAGGTGACAAGATGTATTTAGGTCACTGAGGTCCAAGATTGGACAGAGGTCCCCTGTTTTCTTGGGAACCAGAAAGAAGTGGGAATAGTATCCAGAATCTCTGGTTCTCTGGAACATACTCCACCGCTCCCTTCTGCAGGAGCGCGAGTATTTGCCCGATAAGCAATTTGTGCTGACCCGAGTAACGGGAGAGCAGAGGAGGTCTTGAGGGTGGCTTGTCTGCAAATTCTATAAAGTGGCCTTTTTCGACCAACTGAAGAACCCACCTGTCGGTGGTTATGGACTGCCATCCTGGCAGGTAATTCGCAATACTGCCCCCAACCTTGATGTCCTGTTGATCCTGAGGCGGGGGCGGGAAGGGTCAGCTGTGGCAGTGGAGGGCACGGGCTGAGCTAAGCAACTGGGCGCTGACTTGTGCCCATGGGCTGTCTTCCCTGGGCTCTCGGAACGGAGCCCCTCTGTTGTGGACGGTCTTGGGACTGTCGTCTGTCAGTCCAGACGGCTTTGGTTCCTCTGAAAGGAACCAAGCTTTGGCAGTACATTGCCTGGACTGACCTCAACGCCTCCCAGCCTCTTGGAGCTTGGTGAGAACCTCTCAGAGGTGCACCAAAGAGAACTTCTCCTTGAAAGAGGCGTCCATGATGTTCTTCTGGATGTCCGGGTGAAATCCGAGACACGAAGCCATGAGCATCTCTGGAGGCATACGCCGAAGCTGCCGCTCTGGCTGAGGAGTCCAGCGAGATCATACGTGGCTGCAGCACCTGGGTTCCCATGTCGAACCCGTACGGAGGCTGCAACATCTCCTCCTCCTGCTCACCTTCTGGCAATTTCTCCGCCAGATCCATTCCTGTTCCCATAAAGCATTTTAGAACTGCACCATGTGGGTCAAGTAGTTCAGGGATCTGATGGGCAGGTAGCGGAAGCATACGTGCGCCTGCCCATAGCATCTAGCTGTTTGGACTCCGGGTCCGGTGGCAGGGTGCTCAAATGTTGCGGTCTCTGCGATCGGTCATGAGAGTCTGTTATGATCAGAGAGTTGGCCAGAGGATGTTGAACCAAGTACTGGTCCTCCTTAGGAACCTTGTACAGGCGGTCAGCTATCTTCGGCATCGACGGAAGCGAGTGGACGCTTCCACGCTGCCTTTGTGACATCCACAAAAGTGTACACCAAGGGTGGTACCACCACAGGCTTGGGATCCTTCTGCTGAAGATATCTAGCAAGGTGTAGTCTCGGGGTCTAACTGTTCTGCATCCCAGCCCATGTTCTCTTGGATAAGTCTCATGATTTGAGAACGATGGGTCATCCGGAGGAGATCTAGGAAGCTCACGTGGGTCCGGAGAGGGGATCAGAAGGGGAAAGAGGGGATCTGGATCTTGTCAAGGACTCCGATCCTGTATCCTTCGGAGGCGAACAGCGGAGTCTTCTGGGTCTCTTAGGACTGGGTGACCCTGAAGAGGATCTAGACGGATGTCTCCTTTATCTGGTCTTCCCTTGGAGGGTCCGTAGGCTCCGGGGAGAAGGTACTCTGCCTGCTGCCCCGGATGGGGAATGGGCCGGAGGTGGTGGAGGTGCTGTGGGAACCACATCCTTTTTAATGTTATCCCACCAGTAGGTGAATAGCTCAACCTCAGAAAAAGGAAGGCCAGACGATGGACCGGGCGCCGGTGGCCGGGTTCCGGCGTCGGCTCCTCAGGGGCCACAGGTTGCGGGAAGTGTTCCTTGGGAGGCTCGACAGGGCCGGGTTCGCCCGTCTGGTCCTCTGGCTGCGTCAATTCCTCCTCAGTGATAAGTCTCCTGACCGACGGCAGTAGGAGGCGTCGGGGGTCTTCTCAACTCGTGCGGACGTTGACCCCTAGGACCTGTGATGAGTTGCCGACACTGGACGGGCCGACATAGAGTCCGACGGCTTCTTAAGCGAGGTAAGCGTCTTAGTCTTCCGCTGGGGAGGAGGCAGACCTGATGTCTGGTTCGGAATGGCGGGAACCCGACTTGCCGTGATTATGGTCCCCAGACCTAACCAGGGCTTTGGAAGAAGAGGACGAAGAGGGCTTGGAGGTCTTGGCCTGTGAGGAGCCCGAATGTTTCTTCACTGCAGCGGAGGGAGGCTGAGAGCGGGCCCGGGATGGTGAACAGTCGAACCGGGAGCCAGAACTACGGGAGTCGGAGACCCTAGATGGGGACCTGGATGGAGCCTTCTCCCTGTACTCCTCAGAATGTTTCTGGGCTTGCTCAGCAGAACTCCCCTTGGAGGTGTCCATGGCATTAACTTTCTCATCTAGCAGGAACGCCTGCAGAAGCCTTCTGGCGACGGATCCGGGTCCGACTGTTGAACCCCTGGCAGAAAATACAGGACCGGGTGTCGTGGTCTGGGCCTAGGCACCGGACGCAGGCCAAATGCGGATTCTTGAACGGGATTTGCTTCCCACAGGTGCACTTCGAGGGATGGCCTTCAACGGAGTTTGGAGAGGACATCAGACAGCAACTGAGCCGAAAATGAATTTTTTCCCGAAGGAAGAACTTGACCATACCGGCATGTGCTAGAAAGCGATCGAAGAATTCGAGACATCTGAAGTAGGCAGTAGGAAAAAGAATTGGGAATCTGGCGGTACCGCCTGTACTGTATACCACGGCGGGAGGCGGTCCCTGCTGAAGTTAGCTAGCTAGCTAGAAGAATTCCGTGGGGTCCTGTCGCCTGCTGGCTTCAGTCCTAATGGTGTTACCTGCTGCAATAGCTGTATCTCGAAGTAAGATCAAAGGTTAATATAAATTTGTAATGCTGGATTACTGTAAGTACTTTTTTCTTGTTACATAATCAACTAGCTTTAATTTTTAAAAAATTCCTTCTTAAAACCATGAAAATATATACATACACACACCTCTATCTGTCTCGATAAAAACGGTGGGGCAGCTAGTTTCGGCCAAACAACCGGCCCAGGCTTGGGCACCTTGACTAGTGAGGGGTTGTTTCAGCTTTTTGGGTGACAGCCACTTAATGGCCGGGGAAGGCGACTGCGTTGGGATTGTTCCTGGACAGAAGTAACTGCTGCCACATCATGTCCTCGTAGCGTCGATGCAACTTGCGCAGAAGCCTCTCCTATTCTGAGGAGTTAGATGAGTGCCACTTCGGTGCCAAGACCGCCGATGACAGCAGGATCGGCTGGACCGAGATGATGTCCGAGACAGAGATCCTTGGTATTTGAGCACGTGTCCCTGCTTCTTCCTTTCGAGCCAAAAGCCTTAACTGGGGACTGCGGCACCAGAGGCGCAGTTAAGTCCTGTCTCCACCGGGGGAACCGGTGAAGGGCTGTCGGATTCAGTCAACAGCCTGTCCAACGGGTCGAGAAAAATCTTGACCGTGTCGATGGGTGTCTTGGCCGGCTGACCCGACAGGGATGGCGTGAAGCCAGCAGCCTTAGCCACAACCTCGACTGAAGCAGAGTGTCGACTGTCCGAGGAAGGGGACCTCTCCCGCTCCCATGAACGCAGACGATGGGACTTACCTTTCGAGTCCTTTCTGGATCGAGAGGAATGTCCCAATGGCCCCTCTCCCTTTGTGGAAAGGGATTGGCAAAGCTCCTTGAAAGAAGCTGAATATGAGGTACCCAGAGAGAGCGGGATAAATGCTGCGACTGAGGAAGGGGATGATGCGGCCTGTGCCGCCGCCTCCTCAAGGGCGATCTGCTAGAATTGCTCAGCCAAGCCAGCCGCTGTGGTAACCGCCCAACAAGCCTCCTTCGACTTTACCGGTGGGTAGCGCTTCTCAGGGCCCCCAAGCTGTAACCGGGCAGCGCAGTCTTCCAGGGCATTGGCCAAAAACGAACGCCATAACTCGCAGGCCTGCAGGTCATGTTCTAGGTCGAGGCAGTAGACACGTGGAGTGCGGGTCCGTCCTGGACATTTTCTGCCCTCAAGGGCACTGCCGAAATCCGGGAGTCGATTTGTCCATCACAGCAGTGAGGGAGAAACTTTACCGAAGTCTTGAAAATGTTTAAGTTTTCAGGCAAACCGAAGAATTAGGATCCAGTCTACACGCACAGCATTAAGGAGGGAACCTGAGCTTCCAAGCGGCAAGGAAGATCTGGCGTCATGGGGCAGAGCAGAGAGTTTTGCCACCCAGGTGGGTGGGAGGAGCCAGCTTGAAGACCTTCCGGCAAGATTTAAAGTGGCAAGTAACCTGCCAGACAGTGTGGATGAACATATTCATGTCCCTAGAAGTACCTTTTTTTTTTTACATAAACTAATTTAAGAAAATATATTCTTTATTATGGTTTTAAAAAGGTATTAAAAAAAACGATCGGTGGGGCAGCTAGTTTCGGCCAAACAACCGGCCCAGGCTTGGGCACCTCAACTACTGCGAGGGGTTGTTTCAGCCTTTCGGGTGACAGCCACTTAATAGCCGGGGAAGGAGTCTGCTTCTTCCTGGACAAAAGGAGCTGCTGCCGTATCAAGTCCTCAGTGCCCATAATTGTGGCCCCAAGCCTCTCTTCCAAGGACGAGGTGGTGCCGCCGCTCTCCTCTGTGCAGAGAATGCCAATGTCAGTGGGATAGGCTGGACTGAGATGAAGTCTGAGACAGAGACCGAGACCCTCGGTGTTTCCGAGGGTGGGGACACCTGCTCCTCCCTCTGCTCAGGAGCCTTGACCAGGGACTCCAGCACAGGCAAGTCCTCAGTTTCCACTGGGGGAACTGGTGAAGGGGTGTCTGCTAAAGTCGACAGCCCATCTGACGGGTCAAGAAAAATCCCGACTGTCGGTGTCTCGGTGGGCTGACCTGACGGGGACACCGAGAAGCCAGCGGCCCTAGCTGCAACCTCAACCGAAGTAGAGTGTCTACTGTCCGGGGAAGGGGACCTCTCCTGCTCCCACGAACGTCGACGGTGGGACTTACCCTAAGAGTCCTTTTTAGACTGAGAAGAGTGTCCAGATGGCCCCTCTCCCTTCGTGGAAAGGGATTGGCAAAGCTCCCTAAAAGCTGTGTAGGAGAATCCCAGAGAGTGGGGATAAATGCCACGAGCGAGGAAGATCTGACCTGGGCTGCCTCCCAGAGGCGATCTGCTAGGAGTTGCTCAGCGGAGCCAGCCGCTGGACACCGTCCAACGGGCCCTACTTGGACTTCACCGGCTGGTAGCGCTTCTCTGGGCGCCTCAAGTTGTAACCAGGCAGCACGGTCTTAGAGGATGTTGGCTGAGAACGATCTGCACAACTCAGGCCTGTGGGTCATGATCAAGGCCGAAGCAACAGATGCACGTGGAGTGCGGGTCCGTCCTGGACATCTTCTGACCGCATGGGCACCACCAAAATCCAGGAGTCTATTTGTCCATCGCAGCCACGAGGGAAGAATGTGACCGAAGTCTTGAGAATTTTAAAACTATTTTTGGGTGAACCGAAGAATTAGGATCCAGTCTACACGGAGGCGTTAAGGAGGAACCCGAGCTTCAAGCGTAAGGAAGATCTGGAGTCATGGGCGGAGCCGAGTTTCACCACCCAGGTGGGTGGGAGGAGCCAGCTTGTAGACCTGTTGGCAAGAAACCCGCCAGACAGTGTGGATAAACATATCCATGTCCCTAGAACCCTGGAATCCCTGATAAGCAGAGTAGGGATTAAACCCAGGATAGAACTGTCCAAAATTACTCTAGTCTGGAGGGGCACCCGGTGGGTAGTGGTCCCCAGGAAACCCCTGTGGGTAATGCGGGACAGTTTGAGGTCTAGGGTAAATCCCCGTCAGATCCAGTGGCAGGGGTATCCATGTCCGACCCGCCATTATGCACATCGGCAAGGGGTCCACAGTCTGGACAACCCACATCAGGGGAACAGACGGGACCGGCACCACCCGATCCACCACCAGAGGGACTGGTGTTGGGGCCAGACGAAGGGGCCCTGATCCAGCATCTAGGCCAAAGGCTGAGGCCGGTTGACTGCTCCAGGCTGTGGGACATCCGGTGTCAGAATCCTGCCCAAAGCTGGAGGAGGGGCCTCCATGGTAAGGCCTGTTGGCCGAGGAAGGGCCTCCTTCTCAACCCCGAGAGGGAAACATGGAGCTGACCCTGAAGCTACTACGTTGAGGGGTTCTCTGGTATAGTCACCAGAAGTACCTGCCGGAGAAGGGGAGTGAACAGGTGAGAAGAGAAGGGAGAAGGGCTTTCTCCCTCTGGTTCTGGCGGATGTTGGGTGAGGCGCTGTTAGGCCCCAAACAGTGGAACCGCACCCATATGACAGTCAGGAATGGCAGTCTTAGTGGTTGGAGTTGGGCGGGCAGGGCAAGAGCCCCTGACCTGCTTATCAACTCGTGCCAGGCAAGTACCCACAGCCTGGGTAGTCTGCTTACCAGCTGACATGCGATCCGAGGAGCCAGTGGCAGACTTAGCTGAGGCAGTGCGTTTGGAGGGGCAGACCGGCTGCGGACTTACCAGACTTGCTCCAATTTTCTGGGTGGCAGCTGGGCCAGGTTTGTCAAGGCCGTGCCTTGTCCGGAGCACTCCTGCTCCTGGATTTCTCCTTATGCTTCTTGGAAGGAGAAAGATTTTCAGCTGACCCTCAACGGTCCATCTTTTCAAGGGAAGCCAAGCAGGCTTTTAAAAAGATGGGCCTCAAAGCCTGCTTTTCATTGTGGCCTGACTGAAGGTCTGGCACTCAGGGCAGGAGGAAACCGGATGGTCTAGGCCTAAAGAGGACACATTTGTGGCACGCAGATCCCACAGACTCGCCTCAAGACAAGCACTTCTTGGGTGAAGTGCTCAAAGAACAAGTCAAAAAAGAGGGAAAAAATGCACAAGAAACCTTCCGATGACCGCTAATGGAAGTCTACAGTACAACCGACCTGAGGGCGGTGGGAAAGAACTGGAGGGCTGGCATGGGACTGCCCACTATATACAGCAACACTGGCGTCTGTCACGTGGCGTCAGCTGGGCAGTCCCCATCAGGTATTGCTAGAAAAGTCTTGTGCAGCCAGATGCCTGTGATGCCAGTCCTATGTGATGACCTACTGAAGAAGCCTCCAAGTAAGATTTCAAAATATTTTGCAAAATAGTGCTTTGTCAAACAAAACGTAGCTCATCTATTAAGAAGACATAAGTAACATTTTTAAAAGTTACTTGATAATTTTAGAAGTTACTGTGAAGCAAAACATTGAATTCTAAAACTGACTTTATTTACACTTTGTATTGTTACCACATTAAAAAAAGACAGCACAATTGTTCACAGTACATTTCACATATAAACAGCAGTTCCAGAAACTGTTCAAGTATGTTTCCATGGAAGAAAGTGCTAGAGTACAGAAAGTGAATGAAATAGGGGGAAAAACACAATAAGGACGACTGCCCACAAGGTTGTCTGAATATAATGTCAAGTCCTCAGAAGTCGAAAGAGCCTTGATTATTGTCTTGGATCTGGAATGTATAAGCATCAGAGGTCGAATCTGGTACAACAGTTTGATCATCTTCTTCCTAGATTGAAGAGTGAAAAAAAATTAAATTCAGGCAACCAAATCAAATAGTCTACAAAACTACTTGTTGGGGACCAAAAATACAGGTTACTCACCTGTAACAGGAGTTCTAGGAATGGTATATGTTGTTCATCCACACTTATTGGCAGGTATCCTTGCCGCTTTAAATCTTGCCGGAAGGTCTTCAAGCTGGCTCCTCCCAACCGGGTGGTATAACTCTCAGCTCCGCCCCATGACGCCAGATCTGGCCGCTGGAAGCTCAGGTTGTGCGTCGAGCTGGGGAGGTCGGGTGGAGTCGTGTGGATGAACAACGCCATTCCTAGAACTCCTGTTACAAGTGAGTAACTTCTGTTCTAAGGACATGGATATGTTGTTCATCCACACTTATTGGCAGACTCTAGCAGTTCTCCGGGAGGAGGAGGCAAGGCACACCCCAATACTTACTTGGGAAAGAGACTGGAGAACCGAGGCCCCAAAACCAGCATCCCGGCGTGACTCAAGGTCGATGTGGTAATGGGTAATGAAGGTGTACGCCGACTTCCAGGTAGCAACCCTGCAGATTTCCTGGATAGGACGGCCCTGGAAGCAGCCACGTTGCAGCAGTATGGCGGTAGAATGACCTCTATCCTCTGGGAGGCTCCATGCCCGCCAACTTATAGCAGAGATCTATGCAGGAGGTGACCCACCTGCTTATCGTCAGCTTGGCTGCAGGTCTGCCAGATGCGCTTCAGCGTGAGTGACAAACAGCTGGCGAACCTCTCCCCAAATTTCAGCCATGCGCTCTTTTTGTAACAGGCGGCCCCTCTAGGGTCCAGAGTATGGAGCCTATATTCGCCTCCGAGGTGTGATTGGGGTAGAACACGGCAGAGTCAACACCTGGTTAGGTGAAACTCAGACACCACCTTGGAAGGAATTTGGGTGGAGGCAGGACAACCTTGTCCCTGTTGAAGACCAGGTAAGGAGACTCGATGGAAAGCGCCTGGAGCTCTCCCATCCTTCTGGCTGGACGTGATAGCCACCAAGAAGCGGTCTTCCACGACAGGTGAGAAACACACACCTGTGCATAGGTTCGAATGGCTTGCCCATGAGCTTTGCCAGTACCAGCAGTAGATCCCACGGAGGTGGAGGTTCTCCGCACCGGAGGGGAAATGTGATCAAGGCCTTTGAAAAAGCGCCAGACCACCTTCTCCTGCGCCACCGACTGCTTCCCGGCCCGCGCCCGATAAGCAGAGATGGCTGTCAGGTGCACCCTTAGGGTCGTCGACCTAAGCCCTTGATTAGAAAGGGACCATAAATAGTCCAAGATGCTTGCCAAGTAACAGGAGGAAGGGTCCAAGCCCTTGCCCTGACACCAAATGGAAAACCTTCTCCATTTGAAGGCATAGCATTTTCTGGTCGACTCCTTACGGGACACCTCAACTACATTGAGGACCTCGTCGGAAAGACCCAAGGCCTGGAACTCCTGGCAGCTCAGGAACCAGGCCGTCAGGTGCAGGGATTGAAGGTCGGATGAGCGCCTTCCCCTGACTGAGGAGCAGGTCCGAGGCGAGCTGGAAGCTGCCGCAGGAGTCCTGGAGCTGAGACTGAGGAGATCTGGGTACCAGAACTGGCGAGGCCAGTTTGGGGCTATCAGAATCACCTGCACCTTGTCCCTCTTCGCCTTGAGAAGCACCTTGTGGATCAAGGGAAATGGGGGAAAGGCGTAGAACAGGCCCGGGGTCCACTGCCTCGAGAAGGCATCCCCCTGCAGCGAGCCCTGCTGAGGGGGCGGGCATGGAACAGCCTCAACTCGCGTTCTCCTGGAGGCAAACAGGTCCACCTGAGGTGTGCCCCAATGGGAGAACAGATGCTGTACTACCTCGGCAGGAGAGACCACTCGTGGGATGCAGCCCTATCCGGCAGGGCACGGCCAGGGTGTTGGGCTCCTGCCACATGAATGGCTAGGAGATCCGCCTCAGGCTGCGCCTGAGTGACCAAATGTGGAAGCTTCCTTGCATAGAAGCATGGAGGCGCGCCCGCCCCTGGGCGGTTTAGATAGTACATGGTCGTGGTGTTGTCCGTCTGGACTCTGACCACTTGACCCCGGAGGAACGGAGCAAAGGCGGTGAGAGCTAGGCGGACCGCTCGGAGCTCCAGCAGGTTGATGTGGCATCGGGACTCCCGCGGGGACCAGAGGCCGTGAGCCCGGTGTTCCCCCAGATGGGCACCCCAACCCATCAGAGAGGCATCGGTAGATAGAGAGACCGTCGGCTCGGGGCGGACAGGCGGGATGCCCTCCTGCAAATGACCTGGAGCGATCCACCACTGAGGCGTTCCACATCCCTGTCACCGACCTAAGCTGGTCAAGGATGTAGCGTTGTGACCACTGACTGGCCAGTCCCCATTGAAGGGCGCATGTTCCAGCGGCCCAGCAGGACCACGCTGGTGCAGGCCGCCACGAGACCCAGGAGGCGCAGGAAGTCCGGGCAGAGGCGCAGTGCCCAACCAGAAATGATTGGGCAAAGGAGGAAAGAACATCGGCCCTGTCCGCGGGGCAGCTCTGGCTCGAGAGAGTCGAGGCTCGCCCGATGAACAGAATCACCTGCTTGACTCCGAGTTCCGACTTGGCCTCTGGTGATAAGGAGGCCCAGTTGAGAGCAGACCTGGAGGCCAGATCTCTGGACCACTCCACCTCCTGCCTGGAGGAGCTGCTATCAGCCAGTCGTCCAGGTAGGTGCACCCCGACCCCTCGGCAGAGGAATGCTGTCACCACTGCCATGCATTTGGTGAAGACCCTGGGAGCTGGAGACAAGCCGAGGGCATGGCTCGGAACTCGAAAAGGATCCTTCCGCTCGGGCGAGGAATCTCTGGTGAGATGGACGGATAGGGACGTGAAAAAACGCGTCCTGCAAGTCCAGAGAGCAGAACCACACGCCGCGTTCCAAGGATGGTAGTATCTGAGCCAGAGTGACCATCCTGAAGGTTCGAGACCTTAGGAACTTGTTCAGTTCGTGTAGGTTGAGAATGGGGCGCCAGCCCCCCATCTGTTTCGGAACCAGGAAGTACCTGGACACAAACCCTGGGTCTGAGGGGGTCGCTACCACTGATCACCTCCTTCGGAGGAGGAGGCGATGTCGGCTCGAGCAGACAGACAGTGAGCTCACGGACCCCAGAGGCCCCAGTGCGACTGCTCTGAAGGGTGGGGCCTGCCTCGAATTCCAGAGGCAGGCCTTTTCCCACCACCTCCAGTACCCACCTGTCCGTGGTAACAGCGGACCAGGCGGAAAGAAGTCATGGAGCCGTCCCCACGGGAACCAGGAGTAAGGTGGCGGGGATGGGGAAGACACCCTCAGCCCGTCACTGGGCAGGCTTGGAGGAGGACGGCCGAGGACCTCCTGGGCCTTTCCTCCTGCCTCCCGTTAGAGGAAGCCGGCGCTTGGGTTTGGGATGCCAAGGCCGAGCCTGCTGGCCCCTGCGTTGCTGGGCGGCGGCGCAGGAGGGGACGAAAGGGCTTAGGCTGTGGTTTGTGGCCTTTGTCCTTCTGAGCGGAAGAGACCGAGTCCAAGGTAGCATTGGACTTCTCGATCCTCTGCAGGTGACCTTCCACCCCAGGGCCGAAGAGGTCAGTCCCCAAAAAGGGAACATCCGCCAACTTGTGCTGGGTATCCGAAGTAAAGGTGGATATCCTCAGCCAAGCCAGTCGACGCATATCCACTGCGGCCGCCACCGACCTGGCACATGAGTCCCCAATATCTAAAGCAGTCTGGAGCTGCTGTTTGGCCACTGCCCTGCCCTGGTCCCGTACCTGCTTGACCGTAGTCTGCAGATCTGTGGGAAGATGAGAGATGACCTCATCCAGGGAGCCCAACAGGGCATGAGAAAAATGTGCCATGAGGACGGCCGAACTGGCCTGACGAAGGCCGAGAGAGGACGCAGCATAGACTTTTGCCGACATAATCCAATTTCTTGGATTCCTTGTCGGAGGTTTGTCCACATCCTGGCGTTGCCGGCGCGCGGCAGCTGTCGGTAACAACCCCTCCAGCAGAGGATGCTCGAAAACCGGACAGGGAACGGTAGGGACCGCATACTTCCTGGCCATCCTGGCCGGGCGCAGGACAGGAAGCAGGGCTCCAAAGCTCCAAGGCCGGACCCACTATGGCCTCGGCCACGGAAGGCCTCCGTTGGAGAATCCCTCGGTCCAGAATCTCCGTGAGGATACCTGGCCGTTTGAAGCAGGTTCGAGCTTCATCGCGTGGACTCGAGATGAGCGAAGCAGTCCTAGGAAGGACAACAGGCTATCGTCCATTGGCTGTCCTCTGGGGACTCCAAGTCTAGTCGCTTGGAGAAAGGAGGATTATCCTCTGACTCTGGCGAGTCCTCGAAGAGCTGCCTCTGGCCTGAGCCACCCTTACCTGCCGAGGGTCGGTCGGGTAGGGGTAACAGGCCTATAGAGTTGAGCCCTTGTAGCGACCGAGAATCCTAGTCAGAGCCACAAATAGTGGCTGTGGAGGCGGAGGTTCCACGAGACAGTGGAGCAGCTGGTTTTGGCCGAACAACGGCCTGGGTACAGAGCTCCTCTGGTAAAGTCGAGGGTTGTGTCGGACGCTCAGTGACAGCCACTTAATGGCGAGGAAAGGCCTCGTGAAAACTGTTCCGTCAGGAGAACTATTGCCACATGAGGTCCTCGTACGTCCGGCGTAACTCACATGAAGCCTCCCTCGTCCGAGAATGACGGCCGCCAGCTACTGTGGATGCGAGACAGAGACAGCCTTGGCAGGCGGGATGGCTTGACCGCTGAAGAGGTCGAGACAGAGAGCCTCGGCTTTTCGAGTCGGTGCGGGGAAGTGTCGGCAGGAACCGGCACTCCCTTCAGCTCGGAGGGTTCATCTGAGGGCTCCGGAACCGGAGGCACAGGCAAGCCCACGGGATCCTCAACTCCCCGGGGACCGGGGAGAGAGGAGTCTCGGCTTCTATAGGAGACAACCGATCCAGCGGTTGAGGAAGAATCTAGAGCTTCGTCGGCCAGGGAGTCTCAGTCCAACTGACCTGGCAGGGACACCGTGAGACCAGAGGCCCGAGCCGAGGCGGTCGAAAGTAGGCAGTCGGCGACTCTGGAGGGACCTTTCCCGCTCCAAAGAGCGTCGGAGGAGGATTACCTTTGTCCCTCTTTTGGACCGAGAAAAGGTCACAGGCGTTGGCCCCTACTCCCTTAGTGGAGAGGACAGACAAAACTCATAAAGGAAGCTGTGTAGGAAGAACCCAGAGGCCGGGATAAATGCAGCGGCCGAGGAAGAAACCAGCCGCACGCCTCCTCCTAGAGGCGATCATCTGCTCGAGCTGATCCGCCGAACCCCGCGCCCGGACACCGACAACGGGCCTCCTTAGACTTCACGAGGAAGCGCTTCTCAGAGCAGCCCAGGCACTGTCAGGCAGACGGTCTTAGAGGACATGGGCCGAAAGGAAGAGCACAAGTCCAGATCCTGCGGGTGCGTGCTCAAGGCCTAAACAATAGACACCGTGGAGTGTGGATCCGTCCGAGACATCTTCTGCCCGGGGGCATCTCCGAAAAGCAAGAGTCGATTTCGTCCATCGCGGCGCGAGGATGAAGACTAAGTCTTTTAGCAAACACTTTCAAATTCGCAAAGGAGAAATAGGAACCAGTCTCAAGCACGGAAGCGTTAAGGAGGGAACCTGAGCTTCCAAGCGGTGGAAGATCTGGCGTCATGGGGCGGAGCAGAGAGTTATACCACCTGGGTGGGTGGGAGGAGCCAGCTTGAAGACCTTCCGGCAAGATTTAAAGCGGCAAGGATACCTGCCAATAAGTGTGGATGAACAACATATCCATGTCCCTAGAAATACAGGTTACTCACCTGCAACAGGAGTTCTAGGAATGGTATGTTGTTCATCACTATCGTATTCAGGTATCCTGCTGCTGTCTGGAAGGTCTTAAACTGGGTCCTCCACCACCTGGAGTGATAAAACTCTCGGCTCCGCCCACTCAGATCAGATCCCGCTGGAGCTCAGGTTGTGTGTCAGCCGGGGGAGGTCGGGTGGGTCATGTGGATGAACATGCCATTCCTAGAACTCCTGTTACAGGTGAGTAACCTGTATTTCTGGGACATGGATATGTTGTTCATCTACACATTATTGGCAGACTCCTAGCAGTTCTCCGGGAGGAGGGAGGCAGGCGCACACCCCTACTTAGGGAATAGAGACTGGAGAGCCGGGCCCCAAAACCAGCATCCCGGTGTGACTCAAGGTCGATGTGGTAATGGGTAATAAAGGTGTGTGCTGACTTCCAGGTAGCAGCCCTGCAGATTTCCTGGATAGGGACGTCCCTGGAAGCAGCCACCGATGCAGCAGTATGACTGGCAGAATGAGCTCTTATCCCTCTGGGAGGCTCCATGCCCGCCAACCTGTAGCAGAGATCTATGCAGGAGGTGACCCACCTGCTTATCGTCCGCTTGGCTGCAGGTCCACCAGGTGCGGCTTCAGCGTAGGTGACAAACAGCTGGCGAACCTCTCCCCGAATTTCAGCCGTGCGCTCCTTATAATAAGCGAGCACCCTTCTAGGGTCCAAAGTATGGAGCCTGTATTCGGCCTCCGAGGTGTGATTGGGGTAGAACACCGGCAGAGTCAACACCTGGTTAAGGTGAAACTCCGACACCACCTTCGGAAGGAATTTCGGGTGGGGGCATAGGACAACTTTGTCCCTGTGGAAGACCAGGTAAGGAGAGACTATGCAGAGCGCCTGGAGTTCTCCCATCCTTCTGGCTGGACGTGATCGCCACCAAGAGGCGGTCTTCCACGACAGGTGAGAGTTCACACCTGTGCATTGGCTCGAATGGCTTGCCCATGAGCTTTGCCAGTACCAGCAGTAAATCCCATGGAGGTGCAGGTTCTTGCACCGGAGGGGAAATGTGATCAAGGCCTTTGAAAAAGTGCCAGACCACCTTCTCCTGCGCCACCGACTGCTCCCCGGCCTGCGCCTGGTAAGCAGAGATGGCTGCTAGGTGCACCTTTAGGGTAGTCGACCTAAGCCCTTGACTAGAAAGGGACCATAAATAGTCCAAGATGCTTGCCAAAGAACAGGAAAAAGGGTCCAAGCCCTTGCCCCAACACCAAATGGAAAATCTCTTCCATTTGAAGGCATATCATTTCCTGGTCGACTCCTTACGGGACGCCTCAACAACATTGAGGACCTCGTCGGAAAGACCCAAGGCCTGGAACTCTAGCCGCTCAGGAACCAGGCCGTCAGGTGCAGGGATTGAAGGTCCGGATGGAACACCTTCCCCTGATTGACTGAGGAGATCTGGGTATCAGAACTGGCAGGGCCAGTCTGGGGCTATCAGAATCACCTGCCTTGTCCCTCCTTGCCTTGAGAAGCACCTTGTGAATCAAAGGGAATGGGGAAAGGCGTAAAGAGGCCTGGGGTCCACAGCCTCGAAGGCATCCCCTGCAGCGAGCCCTGCTGGAGGCGGGTATGAAATAGCCTCAGCCAGCGTTCTCCCTGAGGCAAGCAGGTCCACCTGAGGCGTGCCCCAGTGGGAGAACAGATCTTGTACTACCTCTGGCAGGAGACCACTCGTGAGATGCAGCCCCTATCGGCTCAGGGCATGGGCCAGGGTGTTGGAGGCTCCTGCCACATGAATGGCTAGAGATCCGCCCCAGGCTGTGCAGAGTGACCAAATGCGAGAGCTTCCTTGCATAAACGCGTCCCGCCCTGGCGGTTTAGGTAGTACATGGTCGTGGTATTGTCCGTCTGGACTCTGACCACTTGACCCCAGAGAAACTGAGCAAAGGCGGTGAGCTAGGCGGACCGCTCGGAGCTCCAGCAGGTTGATGTGGCATCGGGACTCCTGCAGGGACCAGAGGCTGTGCGCTCGGTATTCCCCCAGATGGGCACCCCAACCCATCAGAGGCATCAGTCGATAGAGAGACCGTCGGCTTAGGGCGGACAAACGGGATGCCCTCCTGCAGATGAGATTGAACGGTCCACCACCGGAGAGCGTTCCACATCTCCTGGGTCACCACCACTAGCTGGTCCAATGGATTGCAGCATTGTGACCACTGGCTGGCCAGTTCCCACTGAAGGGGCGCATGTGCCAGCGTGCCCAATGGACCACGCTGGTACAGGCCACCATGAGACCCAGGAAGTCCCAGGCAGGGCGCGATTGCCCAACCAGAAATGATTGGGCAAAGGAGGTAAGAACCTCGGCCCTGTCCGCCGGGAGCCGTGCTCTGGCTCGAAGAGAGTCGAGCTCTGCCCTGATAAACGAAATCACCTGCTTCGGCTCGAGTTCCGACTTTGCCTCGTTAATGAGAAGGCCGACTTGACAGCAAACCTGGAGGGCCAGATCTCTGGACCGCTCCGCCTCCTGTCTGGAGGGGGCCTGCTATCAGCCAGTCGTCCAGGTAAGGGTACACCCGGACCCCTCGGCGCCGCAGGAAGGCTGTCACCACTGCAATGCATTTGGTGAAGACCCTGGGAGCCAGAGACAGGCCGAAGGGCATGGCTCGGAACTCAAAGAGGGATCCTTCCGCTCAAAAGCGAAGGAATCTCCGATGTGACGGACGGATAGGGACGTGAAAGAACGCGTCCTGCAGGTCCAGAGAGCAGAACCACACGCCGTGTTCCAGAGATGGTATTATCTGAGCCAGAGTGACCATCCTGAAGGTTCGAGACCTTAGGAACTTGTTCAGGTCGTGTAGGTCGAGAATGGGGCGCCAGCCCCCCGTCCGTTTCCGAACCAGGAAGTACCTGGACACAAACCCCGGGTCTGAGGGAGGGTCTGCTACCTCCCTGATCACCTCCTTTTGGAGGAGGAGAGCGATGTCGGCCCGACAAGCCGACAGTGAGGCTGTGGACCCCGAGATGCGACGGCTCTGAAGGGCGGAGCCTGCTCGAATTCTAGAGGCAGACCTTTTCCCCACCACCTCCAGTACCCACCTGTCCGTGGAAATAGTGGACCAGGCGGAAAGGTAGTGTGGAGCCGTCCCCCACGAGAGGAAAGACCTGGGCTGAGGTCACTGGGCAGGCTTGGAGGAGGGACCTCCTGGGCCTTTACCTCCCTGCTTCCTGTTGGAGAAGCCAACGCTTGGGTTGGGATGCCAAGCCCGAGCCTGCTGGCCCCGACGTTGCTGGGCCGGGCACGCAGGACGAAGAAAGGGCTTAGGCTGCGGTTTGCGGCCTTTGTCCTTCTGAGCAGAAGAGTGAGTCCAAGGTAGCATTGGACTTCTCTACCTTTGCAGGTGACCTTCCACCCCAGGGCCAAAGAGGTCAGTCCCCAAAAAGGGGACATCCGCCAACTTGTGCTGGGTATCTGAAGTAAAGGTGGATATCCTCAGCCAAGCCAGACGACGCATAGCCACTGCGGCTGCCACAGACCTGGCACATAAGTCCCCAAAGTCTAAAGCAGTCTGGAGCTGCTGTTTGGCCTCTGCCCTGGTCCCGCACCTGCCTGACCGTGATCTGCAGATCCGCGGGAAGATGAGGGACGACCTCGTCCAGGGAGCCCAACAGGGCATGAGAGAAATGTGCCATGAGGACGGCCGAACTGGCCTGGCGAAGGCTGAGGGAGGACGCAGTGTAGACTTTTCGCCCGGCATAGTCCAATTTCTTGGACTGTCGGGAGGTTTGTCCACATCCCTAGCGTTCCCAGCACGCCGGAAAATGCTATGGATAACCAACCCCTCGGCCGAGGGGTGTTCAAAAACTGGACAAGGAACGTAGGGACACAGATACTTCCTGGCCAAAGGCGCAGGGCAGGAAGCAGGCGCGCCAGAGCTCCAAGGCCAGGCCCACTATGGCCTCGGCCACCAGAAGGCCTCTGTAGGGGAATCCCCTCGGTCCAGAATCTCCGTGAGGGGATACCTGGCCCGCTTAGAGACGGGTTCGAGCTTCATCCCAGTGGACTCAGATGAGCCGAAGCAATCCTAGGTAGGACGAAGGGCTATCATCCACCGACTGTCCTCCTGAGGACTCCAAGTCCATTCGCTTGGAGAAAAGGGAGGAATCGCCTTCGGACTCGGAAGAGTCCTCAAAGAGCTGCCGCAGCCCTGAGCCACCCTCCACCTGCCGAGGTCGATCAGGAGTGAGTGCGACAGACAGCCTATGGGGCAGTCCCTGAGCCGACCGAGAATTCTTGGTCGGAGCCCCAAATAACGGCTGTGGAGGCGGAGGTTCCACTGGGATCGGTGGGGCAGTTTGGCCGAACCGGCCTGGGAACAGGCTCCTTGGGTAAAATGAGGGGTTGTTTTGGCCGCTCCGGTGACAGCCACTTAATGGCCGGGGAAGGCGACGGCTTGTTCCCAGTCAGAAGGAGCTGTTGCCACATGAGGTCCTCGTGATCGTCCAGCATAACTTCGCGAAGCCTCCCTCGCCCGAGGAGGACGAGGGGCGACGCCGCTTGCCGCGGTGCCGAGACAGAGACCGCCTATGACTGCGGGATTGGCTGGACCGTGAAGAAGTCAGAGACCGAGAACCTCGGCTTTCCAGAGGACAGTGTGGGGAGGTGTCGTGGGGAACCGGCACTCCCCTCGGTTCGGAGGGTTCATCCGAAGGCTCCGGAACCGGAGGCACAGACAAGCCAACGGGGTCCTCAACTCCCACTGGGGGAACCGGGGAGAGGGGATTCTCCGCTTCTCCTGCCGACAACCCATCCAACGGGTCGAGAAAAATCTCGACCGCGTCGACAAGAGTCTCGGTCAACTGGCCTGACTGGGACACCGTGAGACCAATGGCCGAGGCAGAGCGGTCGACCGAAGTCGACGGCCGACAACTCGGGGAGAGGGATCTTTCCCGCTCCCAAGAGCGTCAACGGACGGACTTACCCTTGTCTCTTTTTGGACTGAGAAAACAGTCCAGCAGAAACTGGTCCCTCACCTTTAGTAGAGAGGGTCAGACAAAGCTCCTTAAAAGAAGCTGAAGAGGCACAGAGAGCGGGACAAATGCCGCAGCAGAGGTAGAAGCGGCCCACGGCGCCTCCTCTTCGAAGGCGATCTGCTCGAGCTGATCCGCCGAGCCCGCCGCAGAGAAAACCGCTGACCGGGCCTCTTGACTTCACCCGGGAAAACGCTTCTCAGGATGCCCCAGTTGTAAACGGGCAGCGCGGTCTTAGAGGACGTAGGCCGGGAAGGAAGAGCACAGGTCGCAAGCCTGCGGGTCGTGCTCCAGGCCTAGACAGTAGACGCATGTGGAGTGCGGATCCGTCCGAGACATCTGCCTGGAAGGGCATCTCCGGAAACTGGGAGTCGATTTGTCCATCGCAGCTGCGAGGGATAGAAGACCTAAGATTATTTTAGTGAAAACTTTTAATTCGCAAAGACTGAAGAATTAGGAACTGATCTTATCATAAGCGTTAAGGAGGGAACCAAAGCTTCCAAGCGGTAAGGAAGATCTGGCGTCATGGGGCGGAGCCGAGAGTTTTACCACCCGGGTGGGTGGGAGGAGCCAGCTTGAAGACCTTCCGGCAAGATTTAAAGCGGCAAGGATACCTGCCAATAAGTGTGGATGAACATATCCATGTCCCTAGAAACCTGCCAGACGGTGTGGATGAACATATCCATGCCCCTAGAACACATTTTACACAGTACTATACACTGAAATATACAGAATGAGCAACCCCTTTGCACAACCAATGTGTTTTTGCCACCTCTGGGTTCCAATTCCAAGGACCTTCACTCTCGAGGTCAGGGGGAATCAGAACCCTTCTGTGGCAGAACACACTGGTTCTGCATAGTTGCCCATCCAGTGTTCTCTCTTACCTCTTCTGAGAAATATTTTTCTATCAGATTCAGAGAAGCCTTGTAGACCATCTCATTTTCATGGGACTGAAGAGCTTCAATCTTATCCAGACCACCACACTCCTCAATCATTAGGCAAAGTTTATCCACTTCATTAACCTTTTCAGCAGCCTATAAAAACGAAATTAACAGAAGTTAAATATTAGTCTGTGCTTGATGGGTCAATTTCACAGTGCCTGGAGAGTTTTAACTTTACCAAGACCAGTTTTGAGAACAAGTGTTCCAGTCAGCCCAACAGCCTAGTTGAGATGCAATCATCTTACATGGAGGATCAATGCTGGTGTCCCAAGCCCAGAATCTGATGGGGCCAAGTGCAGTCTGCTCAGATGTGCAAAAACTCCAGGAAAGTCTGTGGTAGGGTTTTGCAGGAGGTCTGTAAGGCAACCCCTCCAGGTTGATCACTGAAATGTAAGCAGGTCTGTGCTCATTGGGACACCCTTTCACTAGTATGTCAGCTGTGGGGTGGGCTAAAAATAGGAAAGTGGATTACTGTTAGTAAGGGTGCCACAAGGAAACATGGGGACAATCTAGAATGTCATAAAGGGGATAAAACCTTTTATAGGTACATCAGGGAGCGAAGACCAAGGGAGGGATAATAAGGCTTAATAAAGGGGAGGGGAGGTGGGCAGAGGATGACTGAAAAGGCAGAGATATTAAAATATTCTTGCTCAGTATTCACAAATGAAGAGGGGGGAGGTACCTAAACCAAACAGAAACACGCTTGAAACAGGGGTTGATACCAGCCCAGTCACACAAAGGATTCTGAAAGTACAGTTATGTAGGAACTTACCTTAACAGTAGATCTTAGAGGTTCCTTCAGTAGGTCATCACATATGGGACTGGCACCACCTGGCATCGGGCTGCATGGCAGACCTTTCTAGCAATACCTGATGGGGGACTGCCCAATCTCCAGTTCTTCCACCGAAGCTAAGAAGATGTCATACACCTATAGCGAACAGGAATTGGAGTCCCTGTAAAACCCAAAATGTGGGGAAGGAGGGAGGGAAAATTATGACCTACTGAAGGAACCTCAAGATCTGTTACAGTAGCCTTCTATGCAACTGTACTATCTTACTTCGAGGGTTCCTTCAGTAGGTCATCACCTCAGACAGAGTCCCAAGCAGTCCCTCCAGAGAGACTAGAGAAACTAGGGAGGAGAAGCCAACTCCACCAGAACCACTGGATTCCAGCATGGACCCAGCCTAGGACAAAGGCCCTGCAGGACGGCTAATCCAAAGCCAGCCCTCCACCAGAAGCAATGTCTAGACTAATGTTTGGACAAGGTGTGGACAGAAATGAAAATTACGTACCTACCGTAATTCTTTATCTTCTCTTGCATCTTCACCATTCATTACTGCTTGGGTTAAGCCGGAGGCACGCACCCGTTACAGGAGGTTTTTTTTTTTTTTTGAAGTCTGCTCCAACGGCGCCACCCTCGAGGATGACGTACTGAGTCATGCGCGAGGGGCGGCTGTTAGGTGCTGCAGAGGCGAAAATAAAGGATAAGAAAAAAGCGAGGCAAGAGAGTCGAGGAATAGAAAAAGGAAAGGAAATAAACTGAAAAAGGAATAAGCCGATGGAGAATAGACAGAAGAGAATTCCTACCCTAAGGGACCACAGGGCCTCCTTTCTGGGGCAGCTCTAGGGGAGGAACAGAGAGAAGGAAAGGGGGGAAGGAAGGAAAGAAAGAGGCATGTTGAGAGGGAGAACAGTGCCCATCGAGCATTGGTTGAGAGGCTTATAGGCTCGAAACTAACAAGGGAGCAAGAATCCCAGTTGCTAGGACTGAGAGGAGGTTCAACCGAACCACCTGAACAGATCCGAATGAGGGCAGACTGAACTCTCAACATGCCAAGTCCCTTCATCCTAGTTGAGGGCTTCTAGACTGCCCAGGCAGAACCTGTTTTGGGTAGAGCACCCATCCAGGAAGGACTAGAGTCCCTTAGCACCTTGTTAAGTGCTAACAGTAGCGTATGGAAAGACTATGCCTTCTCGAAGGCAGTTTTGTATGAAAGAGAGCGGAACTCAGACTCCCTAAGACAAAGCAAACAGATGCTCAGAGCTGACAAGTTCAGTCAGTAGCTAGAAGAGCTCAAAATAATACCAGTCAGGAGGATTCTAGACTTTGCCAGGGCCAAGTCAGGGCATAGCCACTTGGGCTGTGAAACTGCATAACCTGAAGAAGGTATTTAGGAATCGCACCTAGAGGCGGTCAGAAAGTTCCTCAGAATTTGAGGGAACACACCGTCTCCTTCCTCTTGCCTTGAGGAAAAGGGGATCCATTCACTAAGAATGGAAAACAAAGTTTTGCTTTTTGGCATAAAGGCCAAAGGAAGGAAGAGGAACGAGACAGGAGGGAGGCATACAGAAAGAGGCCACTGAGGGAAGGTGGGTGGGTATCAGTAATGAATGGTGAAGATACAGAGAAGATCAAGAATTACAGTAGGTACGTAATTTTCATATTTTCCTGTCAATCCACCATTCATTACTGCTTGGGTGAGTACCAAGCCCCCTCCCCCCTTGAAAAAGAGGAGTTAGAACCCTGAGGGAGCAAGACCCCAGCCTCCTGTTGGTGAGAAACAAGGGAAGACCCTGGCTAATACAGAGAAGCGTAAGTGGGAGAAGAGCTAGGAGGTGGCGCCCGCCTTTCCCAGACGGGGAGGCCGGAGAAGCCTGCAGAAGTCTCTAGCTCTGGAGGAGAAAAAAAAGACAGGTCCCCCGGAAAGCGGAGCGCACCCCCCTACACCGGGCCAGGGATGACAACCTTGCTAGACTAAGCCATGCCGTCTGCCTAATGCAGATCGCTATACCCGCAAGCCTAGAAGCCACCTCATTGGCGTCATAAGATGCCCTTGTCTGGTGTCTTGCCAGCTCCAGGCCTATAGCAGAGAGGGCAATAGCTTGTCTGGTGTGCTCCATATCAGGCATTGATGCTAGGAGCTGGGAGAGCATCGACCACAGATGCAGATTGCAGGCAGCGTGGTGAGCCTGATGTGATGCAATGCAAGCAACCACGAGAGAGAGAACATCGCCCCCACTGGTCGAATTGTAGGGAATCCAAATCTGGTGGGTGGTCGTGTGCCGAGCAGCGGTGCCGGAAGGCGTCTCTAGGTACACCAAACCTGAGGACAGGTTGGGAAGGGTACCCAGGGATTCTGAAGGGCACAATACCTTCAATGACAGTCTGCCGGGGTTGGAGAAAGGGCAGCTGGCGACTGCCAGGAACGGATAGACGCCTCCTGGAAGGGGATAGGCCAGGAAGGTACCACCAGGTGCTGGGTACTGAATGTTCCAAGGAATTCACACGTCTCCCGTTCAGTATTGTCTCGCCTTATGTAAGAGATTCGAAGACCCTCACCATCCTCGAAAGGAATCGATGATATTCAGTAAAATCAGCGTCGGAAGATAAGCAAGGGGTTCCTCTCCCTCAGAGGAAGACGACGAGGATAATTGAGAGCTCGAATGACCTGCTCATGCATGTACCTAACGTATGAGGGGAAGGCCGCCGCAGAACCTCTGAACTGCTCCTAGGATAATGGACCCGTAGGACCGACATGGCCTGGAAGAGCGGGGGGTGGTTGCAGAGGTACTAGAGAAGGCACACTGTGAGAGGCAACTGACCTCTGCTAGGGCTCTGAAATCCGGAGAAGCGGAGCCCTAGCTAACGAGATCCCGGACAACAAACCAGGCCACAAGACGGGACCCTGAGGATGCGATGCCTGGAAGAGCCCAGGGGGGAACCTCCCCTGTGACGGACCCAGGACTGCATGGATCCAGAAGGGCAGTCCGCAGCAATGCCACCGAGGGGACCCTGGGCCCAAGAGGAAGGGCGAGGTTCGGTGCTACGGCACCTAGACACCCCAGGAGGGGTGGCCAGGACGAGACCGCTGACGACCGTCCCCACGCCCCTGGACTCAGAGCCCTCCTCGACTTCAGTGTTTCCCACCGAGAGGCGGCAACAGCACCTGGGAGGGCAGCTGTCACAGACCCCCTAGGAGGGGGAGCCCCCCCATAGTCCCCACCACATCACCCCCCGGAACCCAGGGCCACCCCTAGCCTGAGGGCTGTCAGGGGAGGATGGGAGTGGGGACAGTGGGAGGGGCCCCGCTGTGCCACCTAACACCCCGTGCCACCGGGGACCCCGAAGAGTCAGGATGGGTCCACATCTGAGTCGACCTCCGAAGAGGACAAGACCAGCAGAACCTCAATGCTGGCAACCCCAGGGGTCCCCAGAGGAACAGCGCCACGAATGGCACCGGTGCTAGGGATGGCACTGGATGACCCCAGCCCACCTGTGACAGTCAGGCCCGGTTTCGGCTTCCCTGCCACGCCAGTTAGGCCCACAGCACCGCCCCGGCATTGGAACCCAACCTGGCACTGCCGAGAGCGCAAACTGGGCCTACGGCGCCAGGATCCGAAACTGCGCTGGAGAGTGGCGTCGAGAGTCCACTGGTGCCAGGCCCAGAAATCGTGGGCCTCGACACTGGGGGAGACTGCACCTCTGAGGAGGTGACTGCCGAGGCAGTGTCCCCGTCGTGGCCCCGGGAGGGACCATGACGGTCCCCCGACACCACGAGAGAAGCTTCCTCTTTGGCAAGAGAAGAGGAGGAAGCCTCCTCTTCTGGACCGTATAGGCCCGGGAAGGGCCTAGAGACCTTACCTGGGAATCCCTGGAGCGACGCTGTCCCCCGAAGGTCGGCGGGGCCTTGCCGAGCTTGAATGTGCTGACTTGGAGGACACGACGGTCCATGGATAAACAAGCGTCGCACGCGTCCATGTTGTGGTTGGGTCCCAGGTAACGGAGACAGACATCATGCCGGTCCGAGACGGAAAAATGCCGGCCACAGGAGCACCGATGCATAAGGGCGCGGCCCACCTTCGACTTACGCCTTGCTCCCGAACCGGACATGATGCGAACTAAAAGAGGAAAAAAGGCAATAAAGCACATGGCGCCACAGTATAGAAAAGAAAAGGAACGGTCTTACCGGTATGTGGCGTCGAGTGTGAATCTTCCGAGAAGCGAGGAGTCTTTGAGGAACCGAGAAATACAGGTTACTCACCTGTAACAGGAGTTCTAGGAATGGTATATGTTGTTCATCCACACTCATTGGCAGGTATCCTTGCCGCTTTAAATCTTGCGGAAGGTCTTCAAGCTTGCTCCTCCACCACCGGGTGGTATAACTCGGCTCACCCATGGCGCCCAGATCTGGCCGCTGGAAGCTCAGGTTGTCTTGTCGAAGCCGGGAGGTCGGTGGATCGTGGATGAACAACATATACCATTCCTAGAACTCCTGTTACAGGTGAGTAACCTGTATTTCTAGGGACATGGATATATTGTTCATCCACACTCATTGGCAGACTCCTAGCAGTTCTCCGGGAGGAGGGGCAAGACGCACACCCCCAATACTTACTTGGGAAAGAGAGACTGGAGAACCGAGGCCCCAAAACCAGCATCCCGGCGTGACTCAAGGTCGATGTGGTAGTGGGTAATGAAGGTGTTTGCTGACTTCCAGGTAGCAGCCCTGCAGATTTCCTGGATAGGGGCGTCCTGGAAGCAGCCACCGTTGCAGCAGTATGGCGGGTAGAATGAGCTCTTATCCCTCTGGGAGGCTCCATGCCCGCCCAACTTATAACAGAGATCTATGCAGGAGGTTAGCCACCTGCTTATCGTCCGCTTGGCTGCAGGTCTGCCAGATGCGGCTTCAGGCGTAGGTGACAAACAGCTGGCGAACCTCTCCCAATTTCAGCCGCGCTCCTTATAATAATGAGCGCCTTCTAGGTCCAGAGTATGGAGCCTATATTTGGCCTCGAGGTGTGATTGGGGTAGAACACGGCAGAGTCAACACCTGGTTAAGGTGAAACTCAGACACCACCTTCGAAGGAATTTGGGTGGGCGCAGGACAACCTTGTCCCTGTGGAAGACCAGGTAAGGAGACTCGATGGAAGCGCCTGGAGCTCTCCCATCCTTCTGGCTGACGTGATAGCCACCAAGAAGGCGGTCTTCCACGACAGGTGAGAGAGCACACCTGTGCATAGGTTCAATGGCTTGCCCATGAGCTTTGCCAGTACCAGCAGTAGATCCCACGGAGGTGGGGTTCCCGACTGGAGGAAATGTGATCAAGGCCTTGAAAGCGCCCAGACCACCTTCTCCTGCACAGGACTGCTTCCGGCCCGTGCCCGGTAGCAGAGATGGCTGCCAGGTGCACCCTAAGGTCATCGACCTAAGCCCTTGACTAGAAAGGGACCATAAATAGTCCAAGATGCTTGCCAAGGAACAGGAGGAAGGGTCCAAGCCTTGCCTGACACCAAATGGAAAAGGTTTTCCATTTGAAGGCATAACATTTTCTAGTCGACTCCTGCAGGACGCCTCAACTACATTGAGGACCTCGTCGCGGGAAGACCCAAGGCCTGGAACTCTGGCACGCTCAGGAACCAGGCCGTCAAGTGCAAGAGGATTGAAGGTCCGGATGGAACACCTTCCCTGATTGACTGAGAGCAGGTCAGGCGAGCTGGAAGCTGCCACGAGTCCTGGAGCCGAGACTGAGGAGATCTGGGTACCAGAACTGGCGAGGCCAGTCTGGGGCTATCAGAATCACCTCGCCTTGTCCTCCTCGCCTTGAGAAGCACCTTGTGGATCAAGGGAAATGGGGAAAGGCGTAAAGAGGCCGGGGTCCATTGCCTCGAAGGGCATCCCCCTGCAGCGAGCCTTGCTGAGGGGGGCGGGCATGGAACAGACTCAGCTTCGCGTTCTCCATGGAGGCAAACAGGTCCACCTGAGGTGCGCCCCAAAGGGAGAACAGATGCTGTACTACCTCCGGCAGGAGAGACCACTCGTGGGATGCAGCCCCTATCCGGCTCAGGGCATCGGCCAGGGTGTTGGAGGCTCCTGCCACGTAAATGGCTAGGAGATCCGCCTCCAGGCTGTGCACGAGTGACCAAATGCGGAGAGCTTCCTTGCATAGAAGCATGGAGCGCGTCCCGCCCTGGCGGTTTAGATAGTACATGGTCGTGGTATTGTCCGTCTGGACTCTGACCACTTGACCCCGGAGGAACGGAGCAAAGGCGGTGAGAGCTAGGCGGACCGCTCGGAGCTCCAGCAGGTTGATGTGGCGTCGGGACTCCCGCGGGGACCAGAGGCCATGAGCCCGGTGTTCCCCCAGATGGGCACCCCAACCCATCAGAGAGGCATCGGTCGACAGAGAGACCGTCGGCCTGAGGCGAGACGAGCAGGATGCCCTCCTGCAAATGATCTGGAATGGTCCACCACTGAGGCGTTCCACATCCCTGTGTCACCGACACAAGCTGGTCAAGGGATGCGCGTTGTGACCACTGGCTGGCCAGTCCCCACTGAAGGGACGCATGTTCCAGGGGCCCAACGACCACGCTGGTGCAGGCCGCCATGAGACCCAGGAGGCGAGGGAAGTCCCGGCAGGCGCAATTGCCCAACCAGAAATGATCGGGCAAAGGAGGAAAGAACCTCGGCCCTGTCCACGGGAGCCGCTCTGGCTCGAAGAGAGTCGAGCTGCGCTGATGAATAGAATCACCTGCTTGCTCGAGTTCCGACTTGGCCTCGTTGATAAGGAGGCCCAGTTGAGAGCAGACCTGGAGGGCCAGATCTCTGGACCACTCCGCCTCCTTCCTGGAGGGAGCTGCTATCAGCCAGTCGTCCAGGTAAGGGTACACCCGGACCCCTCGGCGCCGCAGGAATGCTGTCACCACAGCCATGCATTTGGTGAAGACCCTGGGAGCTGGAGACAAGCCGAAGGGCATGGCTTGGAACTCGAAGAGGGATCCTTCCGCTCGGAAGCGAAGGAATCTCTGGTGAGACGGACGGATAGGGACGTGAAAAGCAGCGTCCTGCAAGTCAGAGAGCAGAACCACACGCCCGTTCCAAGGATGGTATTATCTGAGCCAGAGTGACCATCCTGAAGGTTCGAGACCTTAGGAACTTGTTTAGAGTCGTGTGGATCGAGAATGGGCGCCAGCCCCGTCCGTTGGAACCAGGAAGTACCTGGACACAAACCCTGGGTCTGAAGGAGGTCCACCACCTCTTACCACCTCCTTCTGGAGGAGGAGGCGATGTCGGCTCGGCAGGCCGCCAGTGAGGCTGGGGATCGAAGCCCCGAGGGGGCGGCTCTGAAGGGTGCTGCCGAATTCCAGAGGCAGGCCTCTTCCCACCACCTCCAAGACCCACCTGTCCGTGGTAACAGCGGACCAGGCGGAGCGGAAGGTGCGGGCCGTCCCCAGGGGACCGAGGTGAGGTGACGGGAATGGGGCCGACACCCCTCAGCCCGTCACTGGGCAGGCTTGGAGGAGGGACCGGCCGAGGGACCTCCTGGGCCCTTTCCTCGCTGCCTCCTGTTAGAGGAAGCCGGCGGCTTGGGTTTGGGATGCCAAGGGCGAGCCTGCTGGCCCTGACGTTGCTGGGCCGGGCGCGCCGGGGGCACAGAAGGACGAAAGGGCTTAGGCTGTGGTTTGAGGCCTTTGTCCTGAGCGGAAGAGACCCAGGTCAAGGTAGCATTGGACTTCTCGATCCTCTGCAGGTGACCTTCCACCCAGGGCCAAAGGTCAGTCCCAAAAGGAACATCCGCCAACTTGTGCTGGGTATCCGAGTAAAGGTGGATATCCTCAGCCAAGCCCTTGACCTTATACACTCACAGCTGCCACGATCTGGCACATGAGTCCCCTATGTCCAAAGCAGTCTGGAGCTGCTGTTTGGCCACTGCCCTGCCCTGGTCCGCACCTCTTAACCGTAGTCTGCAGATCGGCGGGAAGATGAGGATGACCTCATCCAGGAGCCCAACAGGGCATGAGAAAATGTGCCATGAGGGCGGCCGAACTGGCCTGACGAAGGCCGAGAGAGACATAGCGTGGACTTTTGCCCGACATAGTCAATTTCTTGGACTCTTGTCAGGAGGTTTGTCCACATCCTGGCGTTGCCGTGGCACTTGAAATACAGGTTACTCACCTGTAACAGGAGTTCTAGGAATGGTATATGTTGTTCATCCACACTCATTGGCAGTATCCTTGCCGCTTTAAATCTTGCCGGAAGGTCTTCAAGCTTGCTCCTCCCACCCACCCGGGTGGTATAACTCTCGGCTCCGCCCCATGACGCCAGATCTGGCCCGCTGGAAGCTCAGGTTGTGCGTCGAAGCCGGGGAGGTCGGGTGGGTCGTGTGGATGAACAACATACCATTCCTAGAACTCCTGTTACAGGTGAGTAACCTGTATTTCTAGGGACATGGATATGTTGTTCATCACACTCATTGGCAGACTCCTAGCAGTTCTCCGGGAGGAGGAGGCAAGGCACACCCCTATATACTTACTTGGGAAAGAGACTGGAGAACAGGGCCCCAAAACCAGCATCCGGCGTGACTCAAGGTCGATGTGGTAGTGGGTAATGAGGTGTTGCTGACTCCAGGTAGCAGCCCTGCAGATTTCCTGGATAGGGCGTCCCTGGAAGCAGCCGTTGCAGCAGTATGGCGGGTAGAATGAGCTCTTATCCCTCTGGGAGGCTCCATGCCCGCTAACTTATAGAGAGATCTATGCAGGAGGTTACCCACCTGCTTATCGTCCGCTTGGCTGCAGGTCTGCAGATGCGGCTTCAGCGTAGGTGACAAACAGCTGGCGAACCTCTCCCAATTTCAGCCGTGCGCTCCTTATAATAGCGGCGCCTTCTAGGATCCAAGTATGGAGCCTATGTTAAGCCTCAGGTGTGATTGGGTGGAGAACACGGCAAGTCAACACCTGGTTAAGGTGAAACTCCGACACCACCTTGGAAGGAATTTCGGGTGGGGGCAGGACAACCTTGTCCCTGTGGAAGACCAGGTAAGGAGACTCCGATGGAAGCGCCTGGAGCTCTCCCATCCTTCTGGCTGGCGTGATAGCCACCAGAAGGCGGTCTTCCACGACAGGTGAAAGCACACCTGTGCATAGGTTCGAATGGCTTGCCCATGAGCTTTGCCAGTACCAGCAGTAGATCACGGAGGTGGGGGTTCCCGCACTGGAGGAAATGTGATCAAGGCCTTGAAAAGCGCAGACCACCTTCTCCCTGCGCCACCGACTGCTTCCGGCCCGCCCGGTAAGCAGAGATAGCTGCCAGGTGCACCCCTTAGGTCGTCGACCTAAGCCCTTGACTAGAAAGGACCATAAATAGTCAAGATGCTTGCAAGGAACAGGAGGAAGGGTCCAAGCCCTTGCCCTGACACCAAATGAAAACCTTTCCATTTGAAGGCATAGCATTTTCTGGTCGACTCCTTCAGGGACGCCTCAACTACATTGAGGACCTCGTCGGAAAGACCCAAAGCCTGGAACTCTGGCAGCTCAGGAACCAGGCCGTCAGGTGCAGGGATTGAAGGTCCGGATGGAACACCTTCCCTGATTGACTGAGAGCAGGTCGGCGAGCTGGAAACTGCCAGCGAGTCCTGGAGCTGAGACTGAGGAGATCTGGGTACCAGAACTGGCGAGGCCAGTCTGGGGCTATCAGAATCACCTCGCCTTGTCCCTCCTCGCCTTGAGAAGCACCTTGTGGATCAAGGAAATGGGAAAAGGCGTAAAGAGGCCGGGGTCCATTGCCTCGAGAAGGCATCCCCCTGCAGCGAGCCCTGCTGAGGGGGGCGGGCATGGAACAGACTCAGCTTCGCGTTCTCCGTGGAGGCAAACAGGTCCACCTGAGGTGTGCCCCAAAGGGAGAACAGATGCTGTACTACCTCCGGCAGGAGAGACCACTCGTGGGATGCAGCCCCTATCCGGCTCAGGGCATCGGCCAGGGTGTTGGAGGCTCCTGCCACGTGAATGGCTAGGAGATCCGCCTCCAGGCTGCAGCAGTGACCAAATCGCGGAGAGCTTCCTTGCATAGAAGCATGGGCGCGTCCCGCCCTAGCGGTTTAGATAGTACATAGTCGTGGTATTGTCCGTCTGGACTCGGACCACTTGACCCCGGAGGAACGGAGCAAAGGCGGTGAGAGCTAGGCGGACCGCTCGGAGCTCCAGCAGGTTGATGTGGCATCGGGACTCCCTTGGGGACCAGAGGCCATGAGCTGATGTTTCCCCAGATGGGCACCCCAACCCATCAGAGGAGGCATGGTCACAGCAGAGACCGTCGGCTCGGGCGGATGAACGGATGCCCTCCTGCAAATGATCTGGAGCGGTCCACCACTGGAGAGCATTCCACATCCCTGTGTCACCGACTAAGCTGGTCAAGGGATCGCAGCGTTGTGACCACTGGCTGGCCAGTCCCACTGAAGGGACGCATGTTCCAGCGAGCCCAGCGGACCACGCTGGTACAGGCCGCCATGAGACCCAGGGGCGCAGGAAGTCCGGGCAGGCGCAGTGCCCAACCAGAAATGATCGGGCAAGGAGGAAAGAACCTCGGCCCTGTCCGCGGGAGCAGCTCTGGCTCGAAGAGAGTCGAGCTGGCCCGATGAATAAAATCACCTGCTTGGCTCGAGTTCGACTTGGCCTGTTGACAAGGAGGCCCAGTTGAAACAGACCTGGAGGCCAGATCTCTGGACCCTCCGCCTCCTTCCTGGAGGGAGCTGCTATCAGCCAGTCGTCCAGGTAAGGGTACACCGGACCCCTCAGCGCCGCCCAGAATGCTGTCACCACTGCCATGCATTGGTGAAGACCCTGGGAGCTGGAGACAAGCCGAGGGCATGGCTTGGAACTCAAGAGAGAGATCCTTCCGCTCGGGCGAAGGATCTCTGGTGAGAGCAGACGGATGGGGACGTGGCAGCCTCCTGGAAGTCCAGAGAGCAGAACCTCCTGCACGTTCCAAGGATGGTATTATCTGAGCCAGGTGACCATCCTGAAGGTTCGAGACCTTAGGAACTTGTTTGAGGTCGTGTAGGTCGAGAATGGGCGCCAGCCCCGTCCGTTCGGAACCAGGAAGTACCTGGACACAAACCCTGGGTCTGAAGGAGGTCCACCACCTCTCTACCACCTCCTTCTGGAGGAGGAGAGTGATGTCGGCTCGACGAGCCGCCAGTGAGCTGGGGATCCAGAGCCCCGAGGGGCGGCGGCTCTGAAGGTGGTGCCTGCTCGATTCCAGAGGCAGGCCTCTTCCCACCACCTCCAAGACCCACCTGTCCGTGGTAACAGCGGACCAGGAAACGGAAGTGCGGGCAGTCCCCAGGGGGCCAGGGGGTGAGTGGCCGGGGATGGAGCGACACCCTCAGCCCGTCACTGGGCAGGCTTGGAGGAGGGACCGCCGAGGGACCTCCTGGGCCTTTCCTCCCTGCCTCCTGTTAGAGGAGCCGCGGCTTGGGTTTGGGATATGAGGCGAGCCTGCTGCCCTGGCGTTGCTGGGCCGGCGCGCCAGGGGCACAGAAGGGACGAAAGGGCTTAGGCTGTGGTTCTGGCCTTTGTCCTTCTGGGCGGAAGAGACCGAGTCCAAGGTGGCATGGACTTCTCGATCCTCTGCAGGTGACCTTCCACCCAGGGCCGAAGAGGTCAGTCCCAAAAGAACATCCGCCAACTTGTGGGTATCAGTAAAGGTGGATATCCTCAGCCAAACCCATGACGCATAGTACTCCGGCGCCACCGATCTGGCACAGGGTCCCATCCAAAGCAGTCTGGAGCTGCTGTTTGGCCACTGCCCTGCCTGGTCCGCACCTGCTTAACCGTAGTCTGCAGATCGGGCGGAAGATGAGGATGACCTCATCCAGGAGCCCAACAGGGCATGAGAAAAATGTGCCATGAGACGGCCGAACTGGCCTGACGAAGGCAGAGAGAGGGACATGGCGTAGACTTTTGCGACATAGTCAATTTCTTGGACTCCTTGTCAGGAGGTTTGTCCACATCCCTGGCGTTGCAGTGGCAGCTGTCGTGCTCAACCCCTCAGCAGAGGTGTTCAGCCGGACAAGGAACCGGTGGGGACCGCATACTTCCTGTGTCCTGGCCAAGGCGCAGGGCAGGAAGCAGGCGCTGCCAAAGTTCCAGTGCTGGACCCACTATGGCCTCGGCCACGGAAAGGCCTCCGTGGAGAATCCCTCGGTCCAGAATCTCCGTGAGGGATACCTGGCCCGTTGGAAAGCGAGTTCGAGCTCCATCCGTGAGACTCAGAGATGAGCCAAGCAGTCCTAGGAAGGACGACGGGCTATCGTCCATTGGCTGACCTCCTGAAGACTCCAAGTCCAGTCGCTTGAGAAGAAGGAGGAATCATCTTCGGACCCGGAAGAGTCCTCAGAAAACTGCCTCTTGGCCTGAGCCACCCTTCACCTGCCGGTCGTTAGGGGTGAGGGAGTGACTGACAGCCGATGGGGTAAACCCTAATGACCGAGAATCATGGTGGGAGCCCCAGTGGTGGCTGTGGAGCGGAGGTTCCACGATCGGTGGAGCAGCTGGTTTGGCGAACAACCGGCCTGGGTATAGGCTCCTCGGACAAGTCGGGGGTTGTGTCGGCCGTTCGGTGACAGCCACTTAATGGCCGGGAAGGCGCGGAGTCGGCTTATTCCGGCCAGGAGGAGCTGTTGCAACATAAGGTCCTCGTACCGTCCGGCGTAATTCTGCGAACCTCCCTCATCCGGAGGAGGGCGAGACGGCGGCGACGCCGCTGCAGCAGTGCGAGACCGGGACCGCCTAAGACGGTGGGAACAGCTGGACCGCGAAGAGGTCCGAGACCGAGACCCAGAGTCCCGGAATTTCGGGTCGGTCAGGAGGTGTCGGCGGAACCGACACTCTTCCGCTCGGAAGGTCCATCCGAGGCTCCGGAACCGAGGCACAGGCGAGCCACGGATCCTCAACTCCTCCCGGGGAACCGGGAGAGGGAATCTCGGCTGCTAAGGCGACAGCCCGTCCAATGGGTCGAGAAAATCTCGACTTCATCGGTGGGAGTCTCGTCAACTGACCTGACGGACACCGTGGAAGCCAGTGGCCGAAGTCGGAGCGGTCGACCGAAGCCGACGTCGACGCCCGGGAGAGGGACTTTTCCCGCCTCCCAAGAGCGCCGACGAGGGATTCTACCCTTGTCCTCTTTTGGACCGAGAAAGGTCCAGCAGACGCAGGCCCTTCTCCTTTAGTGGAGAGGACAGACAAAGCTCCTTAAAAGGAAGCCGTGTAGGAAGAACCCAGAGAGAGCGGGATAAATGCCGCGGCCGAGGAAGATACGGCCCGCGCCGCCTCCTCTTCGAGGCGACCATCCGCTCGAGCTGATCCGGGCCGAGCCCGCCGCTGACACCGCCAACTGGGCCTCCCTTGACCACCGAGGGAACGCCTGGACGGCCCAGTTGCAATCGGGCAGGACGGCCTCGAGGACGAGGCCGAGAAAGATGAGCACAGGTCGCAAGCCTGTGGGTCGTGCTCAAGGCCTAAGCAGTAGACACACGTGGAGTGTGGATCCGTCCGAGACATCTTCTGCCCGCATGGGCATCTCTGAAAATCGAGTCTGGTTGTCCATACATGGCAGCGAGGGGGATAGAAGACAGTCTTTTTGCAAAATTTATTTTTAAATCCTAAAACGGAGAAATAGGAACTAGTCAAACGCAGAGCTGCTAAGGAGGAACCTGAGCCCAAGCTGTAAGGGAAGATCTGACGCCATGGGGCGGAGCCGAGAGTTATACCACCCGGTGGGTGGGAGGAGCAGCTTGAAGACCTTCCGGCAAGATTTAAGCGGCAAGGATACCTGCCAATGAGTGTGGATGAACAACATATCCATGTCCCTAGAAAAGTGTCTTCCATGAAAGGAAGCACAGATCATAGCTCATAGCTGGTTCGAAAGGAGGCAGGGTGAGCTTTTCCAGAACAAAGTTCAAGTCCCAAGGTGGAGTTGGGCTGTGGATGGGGGGTTTTAGATGGAGGATGCCTTTCAGAAAGGTCTTTGAGACCTCCAACTGAGCCACGGGTTTACCATCCACTAGCTCATGCTACGCGGAAATGGCAGATATATGGACCTTCAAAGAAAAATAGGACAGGCCGGAGTCTGACAAATGGAGGTAGGGAGTCTAATGAAGGAGGTATTCCATGATTTGAGGGGCTGAACAGGAGAAAGGTTCCCAATCCTGAGAGGAAGCACAGATCGAAAACCACTTCCATTTCATGTCAAGTGGAATGGGTCGACCATTTCCTGGCCTCGATGAGGACCTGAGCCACTCTAGAGGAGACCCCAAAGAGAGAAAATGCTACGACTGAAGAGCCACAATGAAGATGTGGATCCAGAGTCAGAGAAGTGGAACCGGCGGCTCCCTGGAGAGCTGCAGCAGCAGGAACCAAATTTGCCTTGGCCAGAGAGGAGCAATAAGGGCCATTCTTGCTCCCTCTGCTTGAAGTTTGAGGAGAACTCTAGAATGGGAAAAGGAGGGAAAGCGTACAAAAATTTCCATGTCCCCTGATAGAGATGTGGAGTTGCCCCAGAAAGCATGCTCTGGAACGAGCTAGCAAAACTTGGAAGTTTTGCATTGGATTGGGAGGTGAAGAGGTAGATTTCTAGATGTGCCCCCCTTTCCGAAAGATGGAGTCCCCCCACTTCCTGATGCAATTCCCACTCATGGGCGAGGGTTAGAGTTCTGCTGGGACTGTCCGCCAGGACGTTTAAAACGCCTGGAATGTGCCGCGGCCACCAGGACCAGAAGGTGCTGTACTGCCCAGTTCCACACCAGAATCGCCTCCTGCACAGTGTAGGATCAGGTTCCCCTTGTTTGTTGATGTCCCAAACTACCGACATGTCTGTTTGGATCAACAGTGTTCCCTTGGGCAACAGGGACTGAAAAGCCTGGCATTATATAGGACCGCTCTAAGTTGCAGAACATTGATGTGACTGGAAGTCTCTGGGCCTATCCAAAGGCCCCCGAACTTGAACCCCAAATGGCCCCCATCTTGTATTCAAGGCATCCGTGGTGAGGTAGCTACTGGTGCAGGGTTTCGAACAGAAGTCCCAGGGAGAGATTGAGGGATCCTCCACCACTGTAAATCCTCTGGACCACTGGAGAGGGAAGACTGGATGATCCAGGACCCGATCCCTGCACCCTTAATGACCATTGGCGATTCTCATGTGTAGCCTTGCTAGGGAATGGTAGTGATGGACACTGCCATCAGTCCCAAAGATGCAGGACCTCCTGGGTGGGTATGGTCGAGCAAGATTACTTTGTGAACCTGGCTGATTAGGTCCCCACCCCATATGGAGGAAGGAAAGCTCTGCACCGAGCTGTATCCAGATCTGCCCCAATGAACGGCAGTCTGGGACGGAACTAGAACCGACTGAGACGCTTACTTATTCCAAGTCGGTTGAAGAGATCCTATGAGTTTCCATAAAGACCCTGGATGGCGCTGAAATCAGCCAGTTGTCCAGGTAAGGGAACACCACAAACCCCTGCAGAGAAACACCACCACCAGGCACTTGGTAAAACCAAGGTGCCGAACATGCACCAAAAGGAGCACCCGGAAACCACAGGCTACTCACCTGTAACAGGAGTTCTAGGAATGATATGTTCATCCACACTTCATAGCAGGTTCCTGCCGCTTTAAATCTTGCTGGAAGGTCTTCAAGCTGGCTCCTACCACCCACCCGGTGGCAAACTCTTAGCTCCGCCCCATGACACCAGATCTAGCACGCTGGAAGCCATGTTGTGCATCAAGCTGGGAAGGTCGGGTGGGTTGCGTGGATGAACATACCATTCCTAGAAAGTACAGTTATGTAAGAACTTACAGTAACAGCAGATCGAGAGGCTCTTGCAGTGGGTAATTACATATAGGACTGTACCTAGGGTTGCGGGGTTTGATATCTGCAGCTTGCAGCTGGTGCAGAGCGGCTGCAGCCAGAGCTTTTGTGGGGACATAATTAGGAGTCATAATGCGCCTGTACTATGCAACTGCACTGGCTGCCGGTTCAGTGGCGGATCACCTTTAAGGTCTGTTTACTGACCTATAAAGCCCTACACGAACAGGGACCGCAATATCTGCAAGATCTACTTGTTCCCTACCGTCCCTCCTGCTCACTCAGATCCACCGACAAGGATTGCTGAGGTTCCCAGGGTTCGTTTAAAAACATCACAGAGACACGGCGTTTTCTGATGCTGCCCCGACCCTGTGGAATTCTCTCAGTCGGATCAAAGCTGCCTGACCGCCGAAAGCTTTAAATCAGAGTTAAAAACATTTATTCCAAAAGGCCTATGGGGAGTAGTTATTGCACTGACATGAAATTGGAACTGTATTTTATTGTTTATTATGTTACATGCATGTCTTATGTATTTAATTACTGTACAGCGCTTTGACTTTGAAAAGCGCTTAAAAAATAAATTTTTACTTACTTAGGCAGGCGGCAGGACACCACGGAAAAGTTTCTAGTTAGCAGTCCCTGGCAGGGACTGCCCCCACGTCAGCTGACCAGCGTCAGACAACGTCGGTATAAAGGGGCGGTTCCAGGCGCCCCTCCCATTTCCCACCACAGGCCTGGATGAAGAGCAGAAGACATTTTCCTAAATGGAAAAGGAGCTGAGAAAAGCCTAGGGGAATGGAGGCGGGGAAGGTATTATCTACTGCAAGAGCCTCTCTCAAAGATCTACTGTCGGTAAGTTCTTATGTAACTACTATCTACTTCAAGAGGGCTCTTGCAGTAAGTAATACATATAGGACAGAATCCCAAGCAATCTGGAACAAATGAAAGGCACTGGGAGGAGGAACTACTCCAAGAAGTAGCAAACAACCTTGCAAACCTCAAGATAGGAGGCCTTGCAAGACCACTAACCCGAAGCCTGCGCTACGGCGAGAGGCAATGTCCAAACTGTAATGTTTCATAAAGGTATGGACGGAAGTCCAGGTGGCAGCAGTACAGATGTTTCAAGAATGTGTCCGCGGCAGACAAGCCGCAGAGGCTGCAACTCCGAGTGGAGTGACCTCTGACTTGACCCGGTAGGGTCTTGTTGTACTTGTCATAACAGAAAGTGATGCAATGAGCCTACCACTTTGATAGGCATTGCTTGGAGACAGCATTGCCTTCCCTTTTGTGAGCAAAAGAGACTAACAACTGATCAGTCTTCTTGAGATCCTTCATCTTATCGGTGTAGTATCTCAGGATCCTGTGGACATCCATAGTATGGAGCAAGTATTCTCCTGGATTGGAGTACTGCGTGAAAAGGCAGGTAACTCAATAGACGATTTAAGGTGAGCGCCTTTACCACTTTAGGCAGAAACAGGCTTCGTCGCAGAAAAGCTACTGTTCTTTGTGTAAGATCAGATAGGGACTTTTCACGAAGGCCTGTAGCTCGGAAATCCTGCGAGCCAAAGTAATAACCACCAAGAAGAGAGTCTTCCACGATAAGAACTTCCAAGTCTCTCGGAAGCGCAGGCTCAAAAGGAGGAAGGTAAGTTTGAGAACAAAGTTAAAGTCCCAGGGGGCGGAGTCCGAACAGGGGTCTGAGATGAAGGACACCTCTGAGAAAGGTCTTGGATGCCTCAATTGGGCAAATGCTTTATCAGTGAGCGGGACATGGTAGGCTGAAATAGCAGCCATGTGGACTTTCAAAGAGGAGGACGGAGACCCAGGTCTAAAAGACGCAAATAATCAGAACGGCCACAGGACAGGAGAAAGGCTCCACGTTCCTGGAGGTAGCCCAAATGGAAAATCTCTTCCATTTCATGGCATAGGTGGACCTAGTGGAGGGTTTTCTAGCCTCCACCAGAATCTCTGCCACTTAGGAGAGACACCAAAGCGAGATTGGGCTAGGTCTGCAGCAGCCATGCATGAAGTTGGAGACTTAAGTCCCGGATGGACCAGGGTCCCCTGATCCTGGGTCAGCAATCCTCGAGATAAAGAGGAGGAGACCTCTGAGTATTGTGGAGAACACCAGATTTGCCTGGGCCAGAAAGGCCGATCAGAATCATTCTCGCTCCTTCCAATGCAAGTTTCTGCCTTACGAGGGACCAGAGGAATTGGGGAAAAGCATGAGGCGAATCTGTCCTTCCAGCTTAGAGATAGGCGTCGCTCCAGAAAGTGCCTCGGCTCTGGAGCGAGGCGAGCAAGGTGGAATCTTTGCATTTTGGGAGGAGAGGACAGGTCTATCTGTTGAGTCCCCAACTCTGGAAGATGCTTTAGAACTTTTTGGTCAAGTTCTCACTCGTGTGGCAGAGCAGAAGAATGACAACTTGCCTGCCAGGACGTGACTCAGACATGGATCACTGTGAGGTGAAGGTTGTGAGCGTTGCCCATTCACAAACCCTCATCACTTCCTTACAGCGGTAGGACAGAGTCCTTCCCTGCTCGTTGATGTACTACGCACATGTCTGTTTGGACAGCTAGGTAACGGGAAGGATGAATTGGTAAAGGGCCTGGAGAACATACAGCACTGCTCAAGCTCGAGCACATTGATGTGGAGAGTTAACTCCAATCTGGACCATAACCCCTGGGTTCGGTGAGGACCCAGATGGGCTCCCAACCTTCGCCTGATGCATCCGTGGTCAGGTCTGGGCGGGGAGGATGAATCAAGGGACCCCTGGAACAGGTTCTCTCGAACCATCCACCATTGCAAGTCTCGTCATCGTGAGATCATCAAGCACCAGATGATCTGGAGGTCGTCTACAAGTTGATCCCACTGAGAGCGGAGGGTCCACGAGATCCTCATGTGGAAGTGCGCCACGTGGAACAGTAGGGATGATGGCATACATAAGTCCCCAGAAGACAGAGCACAAGCCTCACCAGAACCTTCCTGGGTTCAAACGAGAGGAAATCTGGGACTGGAGGGGCCCCCTAGTCCGTAGGCAGGAAGGTCCTGCACACTGTCGTATCGAGGATTGCCCTGATGAACTGGAGTCTCTGGGAAGGGTCCAGATGAGACTTGGAATGGTTGATGGCGATATCCAGACCAGTGAAACCCGCTGGTTGAGGGAGAGAAAATGCAGGAGTTCCTCCTGGGCGAGGCCGCCAGGAGCCAGTCGTCAAGGCAGGGAAAACCTGAACTCCCAAAGTCATGGGTGGGCCGCTACTACTGCCAGGCATTTGGTAAAACTGGGTGAGCCGGAGAAAGACCAAAAGAGCACCCAGAATTGGTAATTGTCACCCTGGAATGCAAACCTGAGGTACTTTCGGTGTGAGGGGCGAATGGGGATGTGCAGGTATGCATCCTGCATATCCAGTGCACAAAGCCATTGGCCCGGCCGGAGAAGGGGCAGGAGGGTCTGAAGGGAGAGCATCCTGAACTTTTTGTATTCCACATAGAAGTTCAGGGAGCAGAGATCGAGAATGGGTCTGAGAGCTCCTGTCTTCTTTGGTACAAGAAAGAAATGGGAATAGTAACCTGTCCCGTGAAGGTGAGGGGTGACAGGTTCTATGGCCTGCTTCGTGAGGAGAGCAGATATTTCTTCCCTGACCAAAAGAAAATGGTCCCTTGAGTAAGAGGAGTTCAGAGGGGGGTGGCGTGGAGGTTTCTGCAGAAACTCTAGAGTGCCCCTCTGCTATGATCTGAAGCACCCATGAATCCGATGTTATCCTCTCCCAACCCGGAAGGTGGAGGGAGAATCTCCCTCCTACCGGTTCCTCCCGAGAGTCGAGGCGGTGGGGGGCCCTAGCAGCTGTGGGGGCCTGTTTGGTAGCCCGCCTTCCCTGGGGTTTCACTCGGGAGCGGCTGCATCTGCGAAAAGGATGGCGCTGCGGGGGATGGGGACGGTACATGGAATCCACATATTTGAGGGCCGTCCCCTTCTCCTGCAAGTCGGTGATGTCCTTGACATCACCACTGAAAAGCACCGAACCCCTGAAAGGTGCTTCTTGAATTGCGGACTGCACCTCCGGGACCAGACCCGACACTGAGCCATGCGTGATGCCGAAGACTTACGGCGAATGCGGAGCTCCGTCCTGCGGTGTCCACTGCATCGTAGGTAGTCCTCAGAATGTGACAACTGACCGAACGAGCAGAACGGACAAGGTCAGCTAACTCCTGCTTGACTTGGGAGTGAGGCAAGGAGTCAATCTTAGATTCTGCCTGGGACAGCCTTCTGGTAATCCCCCATATGTGCTACATAATTTAGGGCCCTGATCCCCAGTGTGGAAGAAGCATAGATCTTCCTTCCATACTGATCCAGAAGGCGACATTCCTTATCCGGGGGAGACTAGCTTAAATGTTTTGGGTGCGCTGACCAGCCGTGAGCGGCACTAATCAGAGTCTGCACGGGGTTGAGAGTCTAGAAAGTCTACACCCTCCGGAGCCTGGTATAGCCTGTTGGACTTCCGAGGAAGTGGGGCTAAAGCTGATGGTTGTTTCTAAATAGAGGAAAAAAGGTGGGCATGAGGCTCGATCCAGGGTGGCACTAGAGTAGGGGGCGTAAGGGGCAAGTCCAGATGTTCGGCAAGTTTAACCCGCTGAGGATCTGGCTTTAAGGAACGCCACTGATGGACTTCCTGGATCTTCCTGAGCAACTCCATGAAGGAAGGATCCTTCGGAGTCCTCGGCTGGGGCTCGGACGGAGAGCGAGGCTCATCTTCGGAGAAGAATTTGAAGACTAGCTCGTCTAGGGGGAGGAATGGGTTCCTTGGGGGGGGGATCCCTAGACGAGTGTCCTGCCCCTCTCTGGATCCAGAGGGGAGAGCGCCGTCTGGGGCATACAGGAGCCGGAGGTGGCACCATCGCTGTGAGGCGCTCTACTCCTTGGTGAGCTGAGCCTTGGCCTCAGCCCACCAGGAGGCCAAGTCTCCTGAAGATCCACGGTGGCCTGGGGGCGGTGGAGGAGGAGAGGGATAGCTGTACAGATTATATCCGTAGGTGAGTATCCATAACCGGCTGGGGAATACGGAGCTGGGTATTGCGGCGCTAGGTACTCGGTAGCAGGATACTGTGGACCAGGTAAACTGGCGCGGATAGGACGGCGGATACCCAGGTACCACAGGAGCTGCTGGAGCAGATGGCCCAGTAGGAAACTTCATGGGGCGTAGCAACCGTGATAGGCCCCGTTGGGTGAAGGGCCCGATGGAGAGGAATATCCCTGTGAGGGGCGGCGTCAGATCTGGTTTAGTGGGAGGAGTCTGACAGCGGAAAAGCATCCGAGCATCGCCCAGGGACGGAGGAGAAAAGTCCCGGGGGTCAGGCAGGGGGACTGGCTCCCCGGATGGCAGTGAAGGCTGCGGAGAACCTGGGGCGACAGATGATGGAGGAGTGCGTAGGCTCCGGCATGCCTGCGTTGGAAGAGCCAGCGTCGCGACAGGAAGCTGAATCCTGGCAGGCGCAAAGGAGCCAGCGTCAGACTTAAGTCCCTCGTCGGGAGGCGGGCCGAGGGTGGGAAGTGGCCCGTCCGAGAGGGACACTGCCTGCACCGCCCTAAAGGGTCAGGTGTCAGCCTTCTCCAGCGGGTGTCGGAGGAGCAGACATCCGGCTTATGGGAGGCACCCATGCCAGTAGGTTGCAAGCCTGCAGCAGAAGCCTCCTTTGCCCAGAGGCACCGAAGGAGCTCAAGCCTTGAACCAGATGGGCGGGCGGCGCCTCCTCCAAAGCCTTGGAGCTGCCAATCCCCAGAGGGGACGTCACCTTAGACGTGGCTCCGGCCGGAGTCGGAGGAGGAGGCCTTCTCCCGGTGCCTTTGTCCCAATTGTGTCCTTCTGGAAAGGTAGACACCTGTCTAAGCTTTTTCAACTCCTCCATTGTAGACATCTTTTTAAGGAGATGGGCTTCCAAAGACTGCTGGCGTCATCTGCAGGTGGCAGTGTTGAAATGCAGGCAATGCGGGCACTTTGACCGCGTGGTCGGGGCCTAAGCAAAAGGCAGAGGGAGTGACCGTCCTTGTGAGGCAGTTGGGTGCTGCACGAGTCGCACTTATTTTTTGAAGGGGACGACAAACTGACCTGACGAAAAATACAGGTTACTCACCTGTAACAGGAGTTCTAGGAATGGTATACGTTGTTCATCCACACTTATTGGCAGACTCCTAGCAGTTCTCCGGGAGGAGGGAGGCAAGACGCACACCCAATACTTACTTGGGAAGAGAGACTGGAGGCACGAGGCCCAAAACCAGCATCCGGGCGTGACTCAAGGTCGATGTGGTAGTGGGTAATGAGAGGTGTTTGCTGACTTCCAGGTAGCAGCCCTGCAGATTTCCTGGATAGGGCGTCCCTGGAAGCAGCCACCGTTGCAGCAGTATGGCGGGTAGAATGAGCTCTTATCCCTCTGGGAGGCTCCATGCCCGCCAACTTATAGCAGAGATCTATGCAGGAGGTGACCCACCTGCCTATCGTCCGCTTGGCTGCAGGTCTGCCAGGTGCGGCTTCAGCATAGGTGACAAACAGCTGGCGAACCTCTCCCCGAATTTCAGTCGTGTGCTCCTTATAATAAGCGAGCGCCCTTCTAGGGTCCAGAGTATGGAGCCTATATTCGGCCTCCGAGGTGTGATTGGGGTAGAACACCGGCAGAGTCAGCACCTGGTTAAGGTGAAACTCAGACACCACCTTCGGAAGGAATTTCGGGTTGGGGCGCAGGACAACCTTATCCCTGTGGAAGACCAGGTAAGGAGACCATGCAAAGTGCCTGGAGCTCTCCCATCCTTCTGGCTGACGTGATGGCCACCAAGAAGGCGGTCTTCCACGACAGGTGAGAGATCATACCTGTGCATTGGTTGAATGGCTTGCCCATGAGCTTTGCCAGTACCAGCAGTAAATCCCACGGAGGTGGAGGTTCTCGCAGGAGGAAATGTGATCAAGGCCTTTGAAAAAGTGCCCGACCACTTTTCCTGCGCCACCGGACTGCTCCCAGCCCGCGCCCGGTAAGCAGAGATGGCTGCCAGGTGCACCTTTAGGGTCGTCGACCTAAGCCCTCAACTAGAAAGGGACCATAAATAGTCCAAAATGCTTGCCACAGAACAGGAGGAAGGGTCCAAGCCCTTGCCCTGACACCAAATGGAGAATCTCTTCCATTTGAAGGCATAGCATTTTCTGGTCGACTCCTTATGGGACGCCTCACCAACATTGAGGACCTCGTCGAAAAGACCCAAGGCCTGGAACTCTAGCCGCTCAGGAACCAGGCCGTCAGGTGCAGAGATTGAAGGTCCGGATGCAACACCTTCCCCTGATTGACCGAGAGCAAGTCCGGGCGAGCTGGAAGCTGCCTCGGGAGCCTGGAGCTGAGGCTGAGGAGATCTGGGTACCAGAACTGGCGGGGCCAGTCTGGGGCTATCAGAATCACCTGCGCCTTGTCCCTCCTTGCCTTGAGAAGCACCTTGTGAATCAAGGGAATTGGGGGAAAGGCGTAAAAGAGGCCCGGGGTCCACAGCCTCGAGAAGGCATCCCCTCAGCGAGCCCTGCTGAGGGGGCGGCATGAAACAGCCTCAGCTTCGCTGCTCTCCTGAGGCAAACAGGTCCACCTGAGGTGTGCCCCAGTGGGAGAACAGATCTTGTACTACCTCCGCAGGAGAGAGCACTCGTGAGATGCAGCCCCTATCTGGCTCAGGGCATCGGCCAGGGTGTTGGAGGCTCCTGCCACATGAATGGCTAGGAGATCCGCCTCCAGGCTGTGACAGTGACCAAATGGGAGAGCTTCCTTACATAGAAACATGGCGTCCCACGCCCTGGCGGTTCAGGTAGTACATGGTCGTGGTATTGTCCGTCTGGACTTGGACCACTTGACCCTGGAGAAAGCGGAGCAAAAGGCGGTGAGGCTAGGCGGACGCTCGGAGCTCCAGCAGGTTGATGTGGCATCGGGACTCCCGCAGGGACCAGAGGCCGTGCACTCTGTTCCCCCAGATGGGCACCCCAACCCAGAGGTGCATCGGTCGATAGAGAGACCATCGGCTCGGGGCGGACAAATGGGATGCCCTCCTGCAGATGGAATGGAACGGTCCACCACTGGAGAGCGTTCCACATCTCCTGGGTCACTATCACTAGCTGGTCCAAAGGATCGCAGCATTGACACCACTGGCTGGCCAGTCCCCACTGAAGGGGCGCATGTGCCAGCGTGCCCAACGGACCATGCTGGTACAGGCTGCCATGAGACCCAGGAGGCGAGGAAGTCCCGGCAGGGCGCGATTGCCCAACCAGAAATGACTGGGCAAAGGAGGCAGAACCTCGCCCTTCCGCCGGGAGCCGTGGTCTGGCACGAAGAGAGTCCAGTTCCGCCTCAATGAACAGGATCACCTGCTTGGCTCGAGTCCGACTTGACCTCGTTGATGAGAAGGCCAACTTGAGAGCAAACCTGGAGGCCAGATCTCTGGACCGCTCCACCTCCGTCTGGAGGGGCTGCCATCAACCAATTGTCCAGATGGGTAAACCCGGACCCCTCTGCGCAGGAATGCTGTCACCACCGCAATGCATTGCGGAAGACCCTGAAGCTGGAGATAAGCCGAAGGGCATGGCTTGAACTCGAAAAGGGAACCTTCCACTCGAAAGCGAAGGAACCTTTGATGGGACGGATAGGGACATGAAAGAACACGTCCTGTAGGTCCAGAGAGCAGAACCATACGCCGTGTTCCAAGGATGGGATTATCTGAGCCAGAGTGACCATCCTGAAGGTTCGAGAACTTAGAACTTGTTCGGTGGTGTGGAAGTAGAGAATGGGCGGCCAGCCCCGTCCGTTCGGAACCATAAAAGTACCTGGACACAAACCCGGGTTGAGGAGGGTCCATCACCTCATCACCTCCTTTGAGGAGGAGAGCGATGTCGGCTTGGCGAGCTGCCAGCGAGCTTGGACCCCGAGGTGTGACGGCTCTGAAGGGTGGGGCCTGCTCGAACTCCAGAGGCAGGCCCTTTCCTACCACCTCCAACACCCACCTGTCTGTGGTAATAGCAGACCAGGCGAAATGTACCCGAGCAGTCCCCCCACGGGGGGAACCTGGGGTAAGGTGACGAGGTTGGGGTGACACTCCTCAACCTATCACTGTGCAGGCTTGGAGGGACCGGCTGAGGGACCGCCTGGGCCTTTACCTCCCTGCTTCCTGGAGGAGGAAGCCACAGGCTTGGGTTTGAGACACCAAGCGCGAGCCTGCTGGCCCTGGTGTTGCTGGGCCGGGCGTGCGGGCGCAGATGGACGAAAGGGCTTGGGTTGAGGTCTGCGGCCCTTGTCCCTCTGGCCGGATGATACCGAGTCAAGGTGGCATTGGACTTTGATCCTCTGGAGGTGGCCTTCCACTCCAGGGCCGAACAGGTCAGTCCCCAAGAAGGACATCCGCCAATTTGTGCTGGGTATCCGCTGTGAAGGTGGATATCCTCAGCCATGCCTACTGACGCATACTGCAGCCGCTACTGACCTGGCGCATGAATCACCGATGTCCAAAGCAGTCTGAAGTTGCTGCTTGGCAACTGCCCTACCCTGGTCCCGCACCTGCCTAACTGTGGTCTGCAGGTCAGCCGGGAGATGAGGGACTACCTCGTCCAGGCCCAACAGGGCATGGGAGAAATGTGCCATAAGCACGGCCGAGCTTGCCTGACGAAGGCCAAAGGAGGACGCAGCGTAGACTTTTCGCCCGGCATAGTCCAATTTCTTGGACTCTTGTCGGGAGGTTTGTCCACGTCCCTAGCATTTCCGGCATGCCGGAAACGCTGTTTGTAACTAACCCCTCGGCTGAGGTATATTCCGAAAAACTGGACAGGGAACTGGTAGGGACCGCATACTTCCTGGCCATCTTGGCCGAAGGTGCAGGGCAGGAAGCAGGGCGCTGCCAGAGCTCCAAGGCAGACCCACAATGGCCTCAGCCACAGGAAAAGCCTCCGTGGGGATCCCTCGGTCCAATATCTCTGTGAGGGGATACTTGGCCCGCTTGGATCACGGGCTCTAGCTGCATCCTGGTGGACTCAGATGAGCCTGAGCAAACCCAGGAAGGACGAAGGGCTGTCGTCCAGCGACTGACCTCCAGAGGACTCCAAGTCCACTCGCTTGGAGAAAAGGGAGGAATCGGACTCAGAAGAGTCCGCAAAGAGCTGCCTCGGGCCTGAGCCACACTCCACCTGCCGAGGGTGATCGGGAGTGAGGGTGACCGACAGCCTATGGGGGCAGACCCCGAGCCAACAGAGTTCTTGGTCGGAGCTCCAAACAGCGGCTGTGGAGGCGGAGGTTCCACCGGAATCTGTGGGGCAGCTGGTTTTGGCCGAACCGGCCTGGGAACAGGCTCCTCTGGTAAAACAAGGGGTTGTTTTGGCCACTCCGGTGACAGCCACTTAATGGCGGGGCGACAGTGTTGGCTTGTTCCTGGTCAGAAGGAGCTATTGCACACAAAGGTCTAATATCGTCTATGTAACATGACGTCAAGCCTCCCTCATCCGAGGAGGAGGAGTGCTGCCGCACTGCGGTACTGAGACAGAGAACCTTGGCCTTTCCGAGGACGGGGAGGACGGGGGAACCAGCTCCTCCTCGGCTCGGAGGGGTTCGCCGGGGCTCCGGAACCAGAGGCACTGGCAAGCCCGCGGGATCCTCAACTCCCACTGGGGGAACCGGGAAGCTGGGATTTTCGGCTTTGCCGGTCGACAATCTGTCCAACAGGTCGAGAAAGATCTCGACTGCGTCGACGGGAGTCTGTCAACTGACCTGACTGGGACACCGTGAGACCAGTGGCTGAAGTCGATGGCAGACAACTCGGGGAGAGGGACCTTTCCCGCTCCCAAGAGCTTCGGAGGGACTTACCTCGTCTTCTGGACTGAGAAGGTCGCAGATCGTCCTCTCCTCTAGTGGAGAGGGACAAAGCTCCTTAAAGGAAGCTGTAAGAGGAACCCAGGAGTGCGGATAAATGCCACGGTCAAGGAAGATGTGGCCTGTGCCGCCCTCTTAGAGGGCGATCATCTGCTCTAGCTGATCCGGGCCGCCACGGTCCGACCCGGGCCTCGACTCCCCACCGGAGGAAACATTTCGGGATGTCCAGTTGTAAATGGCACAGTCTTAGAGGCGTGAGGCTGAGAAGGAAGAGCACAGGTCGCAAGCCTGTGGGAAGTGCTCAAGGCCTAAACAGTAGAAAGCGGAGTGCGGATCCGTCAGAAACATCTTCTGCCCGCAAGGGCATCTCCAAAACCAGGAGTCTATTTGTCCATCGCAGCCGCGAGGGATAGAAGACCGAAGTCTATAAGCAAAAAACTTAAATTCGGAAAACCAAAGAATTAGGAACCAGTCTTATACGCAGAGCGTTAAGGAGGCAACCTGAGCTTCCAAACGGTAAGGAAGATCTGGCGTCATGGGGAGGAGCAGAGAGTTTTATCACCCGGGTGGGTGGGAGGAGCCAGCTTGAAGACCTTCCGGCAAGATTTAAAGCGGCAAGGATACCTGCCAGACAGTGTGGAGCTAGGGACAAGGATATGTTGTTCATCCACACTGTCTGGCAGACTCCTAGTAGTTCTCCGGGAGGAGGGAGGCAAGGCACACACCCTACTTAGGGAATAAAGACTGAAGAACTGAGGCCCCAAAAACCAGCATTCCGGTGCGACTCAAGGTCGATGTGGTAGTGGGTGATGAAGGCGTGTGCAGACTTCCAGGAGGCAGCCCTGCAGATTTCCTGGATAGGGACGTCCCTGGAAGCAGCCAATGCAGTGGTATGGCGGGTAGAAGGAGCCCTTATCCCTCTGGTAGGCTCCATACCTGCCAATCTATAGCACAGATCTATGCAGGAGGTGACCCACCTGCCTATCGTCTGCTTGGCTGCAGGTCTGCCAGGTGCGGCTTCAGCGTAGGTGACAGCTGGCACACCTCTCCCCGAACTTTAGCAGTCTGCTCCTTATAATAAGCGAGCGCTCTTCTAGGGTCCAAAGTATGGCGCCTATATTCGGCCTTCCAAGTGTGATTGGGGTAGAACACCGACAGAGTCAACACCTGGTTAAGATGAAACTCAGACGCCACCTTCAGAAGGAATTTCAGGTGGGGGCGCAGGACTACCTTGTCCCTGTGGAAGACCAGATAAGGAGACTATGGAAAGCGCCTGGATCTCCCCATCCTTCTGGCTGATGTGAAAGCAACCAAGAAGGTGATCTCCACGACAGTAGAGAAATGTCACCTGTGCATCGGTTTGAATGGCTTGCCCATGAGCTTAGCCAATACCAGCAGTAGATCCCACGGAGGTGGAGGTTCTTGCACCGGAGGGGATGTGTGATCAAGGCCTTTGAAAAAGTGCCTGACCACCTTCTCCTGTGCCACTGACTGCTTCCTGGCCTGCGACCAGTAAGCAGAGATGGCTGCCAGGTGCACCTTAAAGGTAGTCAACCAAAGCCCTTGCTGAGAAAGGGACCACAGGTAGTCCAGAATGCTTGCCAAGGAAGAGGAGGAAGGGTCCAGGCCCTTCCCCTGACACCAAATGGAGAATCTCTTCCATTTGAAGGCATAGCATTTTCTGGTCGATTCCTTACGGGACGCCTCACGTTGAGGACCTTGCCGGAAAGACCCAAGGTGTGGAACTACAGCCGCTCAGGAACCAGGCTGTCAGGTGCAGGGATTGAAGGTCTGGATGGAATACCTTCCCCTGATTGACTGAAATCAGGTCTGGGCAGGCTGGAAGCCGCCTCAGGAGCCTGGAGCAGAGACTGAGGAAATCTGGATACCAGAACTGGCAGGGCCAGTCTGGGGCTACCAGAATCACCTGCGCCTTGTCCCTCCTCACCTTGATAAGTACCTTGTGGATCAAGGGAAATGGGGGAAAAGGCATAGAAGAGGCCCAGGATCCATGGCCTCGAGAAGGCATCCCCCTGCAGAAAGCCCTGCTGAGGCGAGCGGGCATGAAACAGTCTCAGCTTCACATTCTCCCTGAAGGCAAACAGGTCCACCTGAGGCATGACCCAGTGGGAGAACAGATCTTGTACTACCTCAGGCAGGAGAGACCACTCGTGGGATGCAGCCCCTATCCGGCTTAGGGCATCGGCCAGGGTGTTGGAGGCTCCTGCCACATGTATGGCAAGGAGATCCGCCTCCAGGCTGCGCACGAGTGACCAAATGTGGAGAGCTTCCCTTCACAGAGGCATGGAGCGCGCCCCGCCTTGGCGGTTTAGGTAGTATATGGTCGGGTATTGTCCGCCTGGACCTGAACCACTTGACCCCATAGAAACTGAGCGAAGATTGTGAGGGCTAGATGAACTGCTCGAAGCTCCAGCGTGTTGATATGGCATCAGGACTCCCGAGTGGACCAGAGGCCGTGCACTCTGTGCTCCCCCAGATGGGCACCCCAACCCAGAGAGGCATCGTCGATAGACTGTCGGGGCCCAGGGAGGACAAAAGGGATGCCCTCCTGCAGATGTGCTGGAACAGTCCACCACTAGAGCGCGTTCCACATCCCCTGGGTCACTCTCAGTAGCTGATCCAGCGGATTGAAGTGCTGTGACCATTGGCTGGACAGCCCCCACTGAAGGGGACGCATGTACCAATGGACCACGCTGGTGCAGGCCACCATGAGGCCCAGGAAATCCCAGGCAGGGTACAATTGCTCAACCTGAAATGATTGGGCAAAGGAGGAAAGAACCTCGGCCCTGTCCTTCGGGAGCCGTGCTCGCTCAGAGAGTCGAGCTCTGTCCCGATGAATTGCATCACCTGCTTTGGCACGAGTTCCGACTTGGCCTTGTTGATGAGGAGGCCAACCTGAGAGCAAACCTGGAGGGCCAGATCTCTGGACTGCTCCACCTCCATTCTGGAGGAGGCTACAGCCAGCCAGTCAGCCAGGTAGGGGCACACCAGGACCCCTCAGTGCTGCAGGAATGCTGTCACCACTGCCATGCATTTGGTGAAGACCCTGGAAGCTAGGGAAAGGCCAAAGGGCATGGCCCCGAACTCTTAGAAGGATCCCTCTGCCCCGAAGCGGAGGAATCTCTGGTGGGACGGACGGATTAGGACGTGAAATAACATGTCCTGGAGGTCCAGAGGACAACTACACGCCTCGTTCCAAGGATGGGATTATCTGAGCCAGAGTTATCATCCTGACGGTCCGAGACCTTAGGAACCTGTTCAGGTTGTGCAGGTCTAGAATGGGGCGCAAGGCCCCCCATCTCGGGACCAGGAAGTACCTTGACACAAACCCCGGGTCTGGTGGAGGATCCGCCACCTTCCTGATCACCTCTTGAAAAGCAGAGCCTTTCCTACCACCTCCAGCACCCAGCTATCCGTGGTGATAGTGGACCAGGTGTAAAGGAAATGGTGGAGCCGTCCCCCAGAGGTAAGCCAAGGAACAGTAATGAGGCTGGGCGACACCCTCAACCCGTCACTGAGCAGGCTTGGAGGAGGACCGGACGAGGAACCTCCTGGGCCTTTTCCTGCCCGCTTCCTGTTAGAGAAAGCTGCAGGCTTGGCTTTGGGGTGCCAGCTGCAGCCTGCTGGCCCTGATGCTGGTGCCACACATACTGCCACAGTAAGCAGAAGGGCTAAAGGACTTTTGTTGGCGACTGGCCTTGTCCTTCTGGGCAGAGGTGACAGAGTCCAGAGTAGCACTGGACTTTGATCTGCTGGAGGTGGCTGTCCAGGGGACATCTGCCAGTTTATGATGGGTATCCGCCGTGAAGGTGAATATCCTCAGCCATGCTCTGCAGCACATAGCCACTGCGGCCACAACTGATCTGGCACAGGAGTTTCCAATGTCCAGAGCTGTTTGGAGCTGCTGTTTTGCCACCACCCTTCCCTGGTCCCATACCTGCTTGATCATGGTCTGCAGGCCAGCTGGGAGATGAAGGATCACCTCATCCAGGGAGCCCATGAGGGGCATGGGAGGCGTGTGCCATCAGCATGTCTGAGCTGGCCTGGCGGTGGCCAAGGGAGGGCGCAGCGTACAACACAACTTCGCCCGGTATAGTCAGGCTTTTGGACTCCCTCGTCAGAGGCTTATCCACATCTCTAGCGTTCCCGGAACGCCATCTGTGACCAACCCTTCCGTGGAGGGTGTCTCTAAAAAAAACAAAAAACAAACACCAGACAGAGCCGGAAGGGACGCATACTTCCTGGTCAAGGCGCAGGACAGGAAGCCAGCCTCTGCCAAAGCTCCAAGGCTGGGCCAACACGATTCAGCCACCGGAAAGGCCTCATGTGGGGAGGGAAGACCCCGATGTGCATGTATACGTCTTGCATGTCTAGGGAACAGAGCCAGTCTCCTTGGTACAGCAGAGGAGGAAGGGCTTGGAAGGTCACCATCCTGAACCTTTTGTACTTGATCAAGAGATTTAAAGGACTGAGGTCCAGAATGGGACGAAGGTCCTGTGTCCTTTTTGGAACCAGGAAGAAATGTGAAAACAACCCTTTTCCTCGCTGATATAAGGGGACCAACTCTATTGCCCTTTTTCGCAAGAGGGTCTGAATCTCTATTAGTGAGATGTGAGAAGGAGGATAATGTGAAAGCTTTGGTGGAGTATTCAGGGGAAACTCCGTGAACTCCAGCACGTGTCCCCTCTTGATGTTGTCTAAGACCCATTGGTCTCTGATAGACTTCCACCCTTGAAGTGAAGGAGAAAGCGTACAACCGACTCGCTGGTCTTCCTGCGGAAGGAGGGCATGAAGAGTCATGGGCTGAGCTGGGTGTGGGCAGAAGACCTGGGAGGACTTGGGCCCATGGGTAGGAGCTCCACCAGACTGCTGGTTACTGGACCTCCACTGAAGCCACCTTTCTGCCCCTGCTGGTTTCCATGGGCATGACCGTGGCCACCTGAGGGCTTAAGGCAGTTTGTAGTCTTCGCTGGTTGCCATGGTACATCTGGCGGACCGACCAGATAGACTTGTCAGACTTGGAGGCGAGAAATCAAGGCTTCCGTCTCCAGCCCTAAGAAACATGGTACCCTGGAAGGTGTAAATCCCTGATACCGCCTGCAGATCCTGGTGAAAGCCACAGACTCAACCAGGCGTGGTCTCAGGCACACCCCAGAAGCAGCTGCCATATCTGCAGTATATGAGGCTCTCAAACATGCGAGCCTATGTCAGCCAGATTTCAAAATGTCCAGGCGCTTTCTTCTGGTCAGTCTGGAAGGACCTTCAACAGCCCCTTTCCCTTTCAAAAAGTGCATTCTTTGGGAATGGACTCCAGGTCGCGGGGAAGGAGGATTAGCGTCCCCAACGGATGTCTCCTCCCTGGGGCGGGAATGTCAACCCTAAAATGCCAGTGGGAGCACTGGCACTCTAGGGGGCTTGCCTGTTCCTCGCAGAGTCCGGGGTATTGGAAGGTACGAGATGCTGCATGTACGCCGCCTCTGAAAGCTCTGCGCCTGTGCAGACGCCCCAGGGGCGGGGCTATGGGGAGGACAGAAAATGGAAAACCCTTGCGCCCCTAGATGAAGATGGGTCCATCTAATAGGGACCACCAATCCCCAGGACAGACCCCGCTGTGCAGGAGAGGGAAGAGGCACTCTAGGGGCAGATCCGGGGGGATCCAAAAAAGGAATTGAGCGGTCTGAAGGAGGGGGGACCGAAGGCAGAGAAGGAGGGGAAAAAAGTGCATTCTGGTACTGAAACATATACGTTAAGAAGTTGAGGGAATGTATGGAACAGGTGGAAGCAGAATAGACCTTCTTGCCCACCTGATCCAAATAGCGAGACTCCGGGTCGGGAGGCTGCGAGCCAAGGTGTTTCGGCTGTCTGGACTTCTGGGCAGCTGTGATCACTGAGGAGTCTGTCTGAGGGGGTTCAGCAAGGAAAACTTCTGCCCTCAGGGCCTAATACAGCCTATCCGACTTCTTCAGGACAGTCGGGACTGAAGCTGGATGTTTCCAGGTAGTTTGGGCGAGGTCCTGGAACGTATCCACCAAAGAACGGACCAAAGGTTTAGGCTCCTGCCTCAGGTATTTCGCTAGTCTCTGGCGCTCCGAGTCCAGGTCCTCCGTCTCCCACTCGGAGGCCTGGATATGCCTCATGATGTCCATAAAGGTAGGATCGTCTGGAGGCAAGAGAGGCTGGTCCTCTCCCAAGGAGCACTGCAAGCAGAGAGAGGAAGACTAGGACGAGTGAGATGGACTATGGGATTTCGAATAGTGTCACCTCTCCCTATGACCAGACTCTTGCTGTCAGAAGCTCAGGGACAGACATGAGCATTCGCCTAGAGGATCGAGAACGACTCCTAGAATGTGACCTGGACCAACGACAGAGTCCCTGGAGCATTGTCAGTGGTCCCCAGATCGGGTACAGGAAAGAGCCCTAGAGGGAGGTGTAGGCTGGCGCTCCAGAGACTTCTGCAGGGAAGACTCACCTCCCGGGTCTGGTACCGGTGTCTAGGACGGTGATGGGGGGCCCGCCTGTGGACCTGCCCCCACCAAAAGGGAAACCGCTTCCATAACTTGTCCCTCATGAAAATATCTGCTGCCCAGCTTGGAGGAAGTATCTGGGATGTCTGCTCAAAGGAGAGAGAGCCTCCTGGGGCGGGGATCAAAGTAAGGGACGCTTGTTCTTCCAGCCAATCTCTTGCCCTTTGCTCCTTCAACCAGCGTCTGTACCAAGACTGGGTGCTGCCGGGGGCACTGTAGAGTCCTGGGGCTCTGGAGTGTGCCTTTGTGGCGGCGCCAGTGCCTAGGTGGGAAAGCATCACCTCAAGGGCTTCTTGAGACCCTTAGCGGGTTACCTTAGGCTTAGCCAGCTTCTCCCCGAATGGCCGGCCTTGGGCCATAGTCCATTTTGGGCACTCCTGATCGAGGAACAGGCCTTCTTGGAGAGGTCCACAGTGACAACAGGATCAGCAGCAGGAAGACTACGGTCTTTACCATGCCACTTCATGCTTCCTCAGGAGTGCAGATCCATCTTCTGCTCCAAGAGAAAGGCTTGGGCCTTGAGGGCGGCGGGTCCTGCTAGTGAAGGCCTGGCAAGCGGAGCAGTTTTTGGTGTCGTGGTTCTGGTCCCAAGCAGAAGACAGCGGCGATTGCAGTCCCTGACCGGGATCTGCCTCCCACACTCGCACTCGAGATGTTCCAGTGAAGACCCGGCCTTGAAGGACATCTGTGGGTAACTTATGAAAAAAAGGAAAATTATGTACCTACCGTAATTCTTGATCTTCTCGTATCTTCACCATTCATTACTTACTGGGTGTAAGCCGGAGGCGCGCACCCGCCACGGGAGCTCTTTTTTTTTTTTTTAAAGTTTGACTAACTGCACCGCCCTCGAGAGTGACGTCATGCGCGAGGGGCGGCCATTAGTAGCGACCGTCTCCTCCTCCAACTCAGTTCTGTGAGCCAGAGGCGCAAAAGTGAAAGCAGAGAATATAGATAGCAGGCAAGATAGCCGAGGGATAGCAAAGGAAGAAAGAACTGAAAAGGAATAAGCCATGGAGGAAGGACAGAGAGATAAGAGTATCCCGAGCCTAGGGACTGTAGGGCCTCCTTACCTGGGCGATTCTAGGAGGAAAGATAAGTGAAATGAGAATTAGAAGAAGAAGAAAGAGAAGAGAGAGATGGGATGTTGAAGAGACCAGAATGCCCAACGAGCATAGTTAGCTTACAGCTGAAGGCTCGACTAAAGGGGAAGCAAGAATCCCCGGAGATAGAGCTGAAGAGAAGGTTCACCAAACCCGCTAGACAGACTCAGGAGGGCATAGTCCTCATCCTCAACATGCCATTGTTCTTGATACCCACTTCGGGCTCCTGGCCGCGGAAGGCCTTTAACTGGAGGACACCCGAGGAGGGAAGAATAAAACCCCGGCAGCATGAGAGCGCTGCTCAGGGGTTTAGAAATGGAGAATGTAAGCCTTTCAGGCGTTTTAAGATAGAAAAGGGACTCAGACTGACTGGCCAAGGCTGGCTGGGATTGGATATGGTCAGCACTGCTCTTCTGTAAAAATTGTCCAGGAGGACACTTAAAGGGAGAAACCAATATGCAAACTAGCTAGAAGGATAGCCTACCTTCTCATTTCTTCTAGTTTGTCTCCCTTTTTTTATACAGATAAAATTTTTAGACTAGATGCATGACCCCAATACCAAGATGCCTATAGCAGTCAAGAGAGTTCCTCAGCATTCTCCCCCCCCTTTTTTTTTTGCAAAAAGGAAAAAAGGAATAGACGTGCCCGTTCCTCTGCTCGGCAAGGCAAGAATTGGGGAGGGGGGGTGATTTTGATTTCAGGGCAACTATCTGGAACACGGGATTGCAGGATCGAAACTGAATAGCCCGAGCCAGGCCAAAACCCCAGAGGTATCTCGCCAGAAGAATGGCAAAAGATAGTTGTGCAGTCTGATCACCAATGCAATCCACGAGATGGCCCATGAATCTTAAAGTAATTTTTCTGGAAAATTAGAGATCCCGGATATCAAACCAGGCCGCAGAACGGAACTCTGGGGAAGCGGAGCCTGGGGGAGAAACTCCTGTGACGACGCTGACTGTATGGATCCAGAAGGGCAGTCCGCGACAAACGCCGCCAGAAGACACCCTAGAACCCTGGGGGAGGGGTGGGCCTGCACGGCTCCTGGCCACCCCTGAGGTGGCCAAAGAAGACCGGGCAGCAGGCCGCCTGCCCTCAACCCCTGATTCCGGAGGAGGGCCCTCCTCCCTCGACTGCAACGTCCCCCTGTCCCTAGAGGAGGCAACAGCACCCCGGGGGGTAGCTGTCACCGGGCCTCCAGAGAGGGGAGCCTCCCCCTCCGTCACCCCCACGTCTGCCCCCCGGGACTCTCGGCCACCCCCAGCCGAGGAACCCTCAGGAGATGACGGCAAGGGGGACAGAGGGAGGGGCCCGCTGCGCCGCCTGGTACCCCTAGCCACCGAGGACCCAGATTCCGAAGAATGGGGGTGCCAGGATGGGTCCACATCTGAGTCGTCCGAGGAGGACGAGACCAGCAGGACCTCGATGCTGGCCACCCCAGGGGTCCCCGAGGCCACGAACGGCCCCGGGTACCAAGCGCGACGCCACTCGCCCCCACGCTGCAGCAGCAGGAAGGCTTCCACCCCACACCCCCAGCAGGCTTGGGAGGGGAAGCACCGCGCCGGAGGCTGAAGCTGCACCATCGGCACTGCCGAATGGCGCCGAGGCCAAAAGCGGCACCACCAACGGCGCCGCTCCGATCACCGGCGCTGGGATCCAAAATGGCGCTGCGAATGGCGCTGCCCCGATCACCGGCGCCGCAGGGATCCGAAACGGCGCCGCTTCGATCACTGGCACCGTGAACAGCGCCGGGAGGCGGCGTCGAGGGTCCACCTGAGCCGGGCCCAGCCAAGGGCCTCGACACGGGGGGAGCCTGCACCTCCGGAGAGGTGACTGCCGAGGCGGTGTCAGCGCTGCGGCCCCGGGAGGGGCTACGACGCTCCCCCAACACCGCGGAAGGGGCCTCCTCCTCGGCAAGATAGGATGAGGAGACCCCCTCCTCCTCGGACCGTATAGGCCCGGGAAGGGACCCGGGGGAAAGGCCTAGAGATCTCGCCCGAGATTCCCGCGAGCGACGCCGTCCCCCGAAAGTCGGCGGGGCCTTGCCGAGCTTGAACGCGCGGACTTCGAGGACGCGACGGTCCATCGAGAAACAGGCGTCGCACGAATCCATATCATGGTTGGGTCCCAGGCAACGAAGACAAACGTCATGCCGGTCCGAGACGGAGAAATGCCGGCCACAGGAGCACCGACGCATAGGGGCGCGGCCCGTCTTCGACGAACGCTTAGCTCCAGAACCGGACATAACGCGAAAATAACGAGATCAAAACACAGTAGGAAATACACCCGGCGCCGAAAGAAAGAAAAAGAACAGTCTTACCTCAGACGGGCGAGTGTCAGGAACGGAGTCGGTAACTACTACGCAGATAGTACTGGAGCGTCAAGGCAGACAGTGCTGCCTCGACGGGCGGGAGAAACAGAACCGAGTTGGAGGAGGCGGTCGCTACTAATGGCTCACCACATGCGACGTCACTCTCGAGGCGGTGCCGTTAGGCAAACTTTTAAAAAAGCCCCCGTGGTGGGTGCGCGCCTCTGGCTTACACCCAGGAAGTAATGAATGGTGAAGATTGACAAGGGAAGATCAGTTTAAAAGCAGGTTTGATTGAAGAATTCTTGCTAACCTGGCAAGCTGAAGCAGTTCTTTGTTCACGTGCAGGATGCGGCAGGAAAAGAACTGAGAGAGCTGGATCCGCCCCCTTTTGTACTAGGACCGACTTCGGGGTGGGGCCGGCGTCGGCAGGGGGCACGGTCCCTGCTGTGTACTGCTGGCTGACGATTTTACCGGAGGATCCTAGTGCCTGCGGCATAGTCTTAAGTGTTATAGCCTGCTGCAAGAGCTCCCACTCGAAGTGAGATCTACCTTTCTCTGTGTAACATGTTTACTACGTCACTGTATGATACGTATAACTAGTTAATTATCCAATCTCTAATCAGTTGGTCACTGCACCAAGCATCTCATTCTGAGTTGCCTCTGAAAAAAAGGACTCTCATAGGCCCAGTGGGTTTAACCTGGTCATCAGAATTCAATAAAATTAGAACTTACCAGGAAGAGATTGGTGATACCATCCAAAATGACCTGAAGAATCTTGCTGTCTTTTACAGAGAGAAGATTTAGTAAGGGTTCAACAACACCAGCATGAACGAGGTACACCAACTGTTCAAAAGTTCCACCACTAGTATAGTTTGTTACAGCCCACACAGCCTCCTTTTGAGTTTTATAGTCTCCCTGTGTACAAAACAAGATTGAGGAATTAAGTCACCACTTGTTTAGGACAAACTCCAGATCACATTAGGGACGCACACCAAAAACCACTATCTTTATGGGACATGTGCAGTGCCCTGAACTTTTATAGCATTCAACCTACACTGGCAGCTAGCACAAACATTGGATATTTTAGTTGGAAAGATGGCAAGCACAACCATAATTTTAATACTAGAAATTTATCAAAATGCTTCAAGGATGAATGTTTAAAGCTGAAGCATGCCCAAAATTAACAGCTGTGTACTCACTAAACTACAGTTGAACAGGTTACTCAACTGTAAATACAAGTTATTTAAGAACTTACCTTAAAGTACAGTTATGCAAGAACTTACCGTAACAGTAGATGTTAGAGAACAGCTCTTGCAGCAGGTTACACCATTAGGACTGAAGTCTGCAGGTGCCAGGACCCCATGGAAATTTTCTAGCTAGCAGTCTTCAGTGGGGAACGCCTCAGACATCTGTTCCGCCCCTGATGTCGGGTGTAGTACATAAGGAGGCGGTCTCCCCTATAATCCTCAGTTCTCCCCCGGAGACTCCCGGCTTGATGACATCAGAAGGGAGACAGTGGATCCACCATCAGATGGCAAAACAAGACAATAGTAAATGTCCCATCCTATGAGATGGGTGCTTGACTACGACCTACCTCCAGCGGGGATGGTGGGAGGGAGAGTACCTGCTGCAAGAGCTGTTCTTGAAGATCTACTGTTACGGTAAGTTCTTATATAACTGTACTATCTTACTTCGAGAAACAGCTCTTGCAGCAGGTTACACCATTAGGACTGATTTCCAAGCAGTAATGGCAATCATGCACCATCAGGAGGAGGAAAGGTAGAGACCTTGAGATACCTCGAGCCTAGGATAGAAGTCCCAGAAGGACAGCTGGACCAAACCCTGCACCTCACCTCGATGCAATGTCCAAGCTGTAATGCCTGATAAAAGGTATGCACAGAGCTCCAAGTAGCTGCCATGCAAATAGCTGAGGTGGAAATGCTCTTTAACGCTGCAAAGGAAGTAGCCACCCCTCTAGTGGAATAACCCTCAACTGCGCCCGGTAAGGGTTTATTGCGCTTTTGGTAACAATGTGATGCACTGAATGAGCCACCTAGACAGCGACTGCTTCGTGACAGGAGCTCCCTTCATCCTATGGGCAAAGGAGACGAAAAGTTGGTCCTCCAAGGTGTGACTGGGGTAACACTGGCAGAGTCAAACCTGGTTAAGGTGAAACTCAGACACCACCTTTGGAAGGAATTTCGGTGGGGCGCAGGACAACCTTGTCCCTGTGGAAGACCAGATAAGACTATGGAAGCTCCTGGAGCTCTCCCATCCTTCAGACCCATAAAGGACGATGGGCTCGTCCATAGACTGCCCCGGAAAACTCCAGGTCAAGGGCCTGGAAAACAGGAAGGAGTCTGACTCAGGAGTCTGAAAAGCTGCCTGGGGCCTGAGCCACCCTCCACCTGCCAAGGACGGTCGGGAGTGAGGTTGACCAACAACCAATAGGACAGACCCGGACCCGACAGTCCTTGGTCGGCACCCCTGATTTCAGTTGTGGAGGCGGAGGTTCCACCACAAATCGGTGGGGCAGCTGATTTCAGCCGAACAGGCCAGGCTTGGGCACCTCGACTACAGCGAGGAGTTGTTTTGCCGTTCAGGTGACAGCCACTTGATGGCTGGGGAAGGTGACGGCATCGGCTTGTTCCCAGACAGAAGTAACTGGCCACATTAGGTCCTCGTAGCGTTGACAATTTGTGCCGAAGCCTCTCCTCTTCCGAGGAGGAAGATGAAGGCGAGCGGCGCCGCCGCTTACTTTGGTGCAGAGACTGCCAATGTTGGCGGGATTGGCTGGACCGAGAAGAGGTCTGGGAAGGGGCAGGGGACACCCGCTCTTTCCTCAGCTCGGAAGCCTTAACCAGGGACTGCGGCACCGGAGGTGCAGGCAGGTCCTTGGTCTCCACTGGGGGAACCGGTGAAGGTTGTCGGCTTAACCAGTCGACAGCCCGTCCAGGTAGAGGGAAATCTCGACCGCCCGACTGATGGGGACACCGTGAAGCCAGCGGCCTTAGCCGCAACCTCAACCGAAATAGTGTCAGCTATCCGGGGAAGGGGACCTCTCTCGCTCCCATGAACGCTAACGATGGGACTTACCTTTTGAGTCCTTTTTGGATCGAGAGGAATGTCCCGATGGCCCCTCTCCCTTCGTGGAAAGGGATTGGCAAAGCTCCTTGAAAGAAGCCAAATATGAGGTACCCAGAGAGAGTGGGATAAATGCCGCGACCGAGGAAGAGGATGATGTGGCCTGTGCTGCCTCCTCAGAGGGCGATCTGCTAGAGTTACTCAGCCGAGCCAGCTGCAGCGGTAACAGCCCAACGGGCCTCTCAGACTTCACCAGCGTGTAGCACTTCTCAGGGTGCCCAAGCTGTAACCGGGCAGCATGGTCTTACAGGATGTTGGCCGAAAACGAATGGCATAGCTTGCAGGCCTGCTGGTCATGGTCTAGCAGAGGCAGCAGATGCACATGGAGTGCGGGTCTGTCCTGGACATATTCTGCCCACAAGGGCACTGCCGAAATCCAGGAGTCGATTTGTCCATCACAGCCACGAGGAAGAAACTTGACCGAAGTCTAGAAAGTTTTAACAAATTTCGGGTGAACCGAAGAATTAGGATCTAGTCTACACGCAGAGCGTTAAGGAGGGAACCTGAGCTTCCAAGCGGTAAGAAAGATCAGGTGTCATGGGGCGGAGCCGAGAGTTTTACCATGTGGGTGGGAGGAGCCAGCTTGAAGACCTTCCGGCAAGATTTAAAGTGGCAAGGAACCTGCCAGACAGTATGGATGAATAACATATCCATGTCCCTAGAACTGGAGGTTACCGGGATAGCTGATGCAAGAGAGGGAACCAGATCTGTCTGGGCCAAAGGCACGATCAGTGTAAGCATCGCTTGCTCCCTGCTAAGTTTTAGAAGAACTCTGGATCACGGGAAAGGCGTAGAAATCTGCCTGCCTAGGAGAGGGACAATGCATCTTGCCAGAAACACCAGGCCCTAGATCTAGCGAGCAAAAATTGAGCAGTTTTGCATTGGATGGGGATGCGAAAAGGTCCAACTCTGGAGTGCCCCATCTGTGAAACAGATCCTGCCACCTCCTGTAGAAGTTCCCACTCGTGGACTCTGGCCTGAGAGTGACTCAGGCAGTCTGTGATCACGTTGTCCACTCCCGGAACATGAACGGCAATAAGGTTTGCGCCGTGTTGTAAGACCCAATCCCACACTCATGGCCTCCCTGCAAAGTGGGTAGGAATAGGTACTCCTTGTTTGAGCTAATACACCACCGCAAAATTGTCTAACAGAAGTGTACCTGGTGGAATCTCCGACTGGAAGGACTGCAGGGCATAAACTGCCCTCATTTCCAAGATATTTATGTGGAGACTACTCTTGGTCCGTCCACAGGCCCGAGACACCGTCAAGGTGTGCTCCCCAAGCGAGCCCCGGGGCATCTGTGGAGTGTCAGTCTGGGACAGCGCTATGAAGGGGACTCCTGCCGAGAGATTCCTCGGATCTAGCCACCATTGCCAATCTCTAATTACGGCCTTCGTGATGCGCATTGGATGCTGCAGATGGTCTTGCCTTTGTTCCCACTGTACCTGTAACATCCACTGGGTTACCCACATGTGGAGACGAGCTAGCGGGACTGTCGCAATGGCTGCAGCCATGTGTCCGAGCAGGCGAAGCACCAGTTTGGCAGGAATGGTCTTTGTAAAAAAGTCCCTGATTAGGGATCTTATGTGTTCTGCTCTGTCAGGGGGGAGACCAGCTTTCCCTTGGACAGTGTCCAGAACTGCACCTATGAATTGCAGAGTCTGGGATGGAACCAGGCTTGACTTCTTGTAATTGATAATGCCCAACGTCTTGAACAGAGACAGAGTGCAGTGAATGGCAGACATCAGGGCCTCCCGGGAGGGAGGGAGCCATGAGAAGCCAATCGTTCAGCCAGGGGAACACGTAGTGGCCCTGTCTCCTCAGAGATCGGCTATGACCCCCATGCGACCGTGAACACCGAGGTGCAGATGACAGTCCGAAGGAATAGCTCGGAACAGATAATGGAAACCCAGAAACTAAGTGCAGGAACCTGTGCGCCTGAGCAATAGGAATATGCAGGTAAGCATCCTGCACGTCTACAGATGCTAGAAAAGCACCCTGCTTTAGCATGGGAATCAGACCGGGGAGGGTCACCATGCGGAAGCGTTTGTACAGGATCGAGAGGTTGAGGTCGCCAAGGTCCAGTATCAGACGGAGGTCCCCCGTCTTCTTTGGAACCAGAAAGAAGTGAGAAAGTACAGTTACGTAAGAACTTACCGTAACAGTAGATCTTCGAGAACAGCTCTTGCAGCAGGTTACACCATTGGTACTGAAGCCGTCAGGCGCCAGGACCCCAAGGAAAAATTCTAGCTAGCTAACTACAGCGGGGACCGCCCCCGACGTCGGTCCCGCCTCCGACGTCAGGTGTGGTACAAAAGGGGGCGGTCCCGCCAGATTCCCCAGTTCTCCCGCCGGAGACTTCTTGCCGCAGGCTGACATCAAAATGGGAGACCTAGGATTCGCCGTCAGAAGACAGAAAGATAACAATTCCTGCTCAGAAAGACTGAGCCATGCCTCCTCCAAGGGGGAAGGTGGGCGGGAAGGTACCTGCTGCAAGAGCTGTTCTCGAAGATCTACTGTTACGGTAAGTTCTTACGTAACTGTACTATCTTACTTCGAGACACAGCTCTTGCAGCAGGTTACACCATTAGGACTGATTCCCAAGCAGTAACGCTGTCAGAAAATCCGGGAGGAGGAAAATAAAGGATAAATACCAGGTCCTGAACCTAGGACAGGAGACCCTGAAGCACGGCCAAGCCAAAACCAGCCCTTCTCCGAGAGGCGATGTCCAGGCTATAATGCCTGATAAAGGTATGCACAGAACTCCAAGTGGCTGCAGCGCATATAGCAGAAGTGGAAACATTTTTGAGGGCTGCAAAGGAAGTAGCCACCCCTCTAGCGGAATGACCCCGGACTGTACCCGGGAGGGGCCTTTGTTTGATACCATAACAGTGAGAAATACACTGGACAAGCCAGCGAGAAAGGGACTGTTTGGATACGGGTTGGCCCATCATTCTCTCAGAGAAGGAAATGAAAAGTTGCTCAGAACTACGAAAGGACTGAGTTCTGTTGAAACCTCAGGCTGCAGTGAACATCCAGGGTATGGAGCAGAGCCTCTCCTCTATTTGAGTAGCTCGGGAAGTAGACCGGAAGGTCGATATCCTGGTTCAGAGTGAGTGAAGAAACCACCTTAGGCAAGAATTTGGGGTTAGTACTCAAGGATACTCTGTCCGGTGGAAAACTAAATAAGGCTCTTTGACATGAGAGCGTGAAGTTCAGAAATTCTTGCCGAGGTAACAGCAACTAAAAACAACGTTTTCCACGACAGAAAACGTAGCTCGCAATCCGCGGCAGGTTCAAAGGGGGGGGGGGAGCGTGAGCTGTTCCAGGACAAAGAGCAAATCCCATGGAGGCACAGGGTCTCTAATATGAGGCCTAAGGTGTAACACTCCCCTAAGAAATTCCCGAGAGGCGTCCACCCGAGCCACTGTACGATTTCCCACCGGGAGGTGGTAAGCCGAAATGGCACAGAGGTGCACTTTAATAGAGGAGTAGGCTAGACCAGAATGAAAGAGGGAGAGCAAATATTCTATTACTCCCACAGGACAACCTAAAGGGGAAAGGTGGCGTGCTCGCGACTACAACATAAAAACTGCGCCATTTCATGGCGTGACGCCGACAAGTGTTGTCGGTTTTCTGGCTGCAGAAAGGACTGCAACCCTCTGCTAGACCCCGTGATCGAAAAATGGCTATGTCTCTAGGAGCCAAGCATGCAGGTTCAAGGAACGAGGTCCAGGTGGACAAGTGAACCCTTCTCCTGAGACAGTAAGTGGGAGCTGAGCGCAACGGAGCGGGGTTCCGAGATAGTTGAATCAACAAAGGGAACCAAATCTGTCTGGGCCAAAATGGGCCACCAGGATCATTAGTGCGTGCTCCTCGCAGTTTGAGAAGAACTCTCTGGATCAACGGGAAAGGAGGGAAGCGTAGAGGAATCTGTTAAGCAGGAGAGGGATAGCGTCTCGCCAGAAAACACCAGGCCCTGGATCTAGCGAGCAAAATTGGGCAGTTTGCGTTGGATGGGAGGCGAACAAGTCTAGATCTGGAGTTCCCCATTGAAGAACCAGATCCTCTGCTACCTCTTGAAGAAGTTCCATTCAGTGGACTCTGGCCTGAGAGCGACTCAGGCCGTCTGCAACCGTGTTGTCCACTCCGGGAGCGTGCACAGTGATCAGATTCGCCGTGTCTGATTACCCAATCCCACACTCTCATGGCCTCCTGCAAAGGGAGGTAAGAGTGTGCCTCCTTGTTTGTTGAGGTAATACATCACCGCCGTGTTGTCTGTCTGAAGTAGAAGAGTACACGTGGGATAACTGACTGAAAGGCCTGCGGGCATAGAGGACCGCTCTCATTTCCAGTACGTTGATGTGAAGGTGAGCTTCCATCTGGGTCCACGTGCCCTGGGATTTTACCCGTCCAGGTGTCCCCCCACCCAGACCGGAAGCATCCGTGGTGAGGGTGACCTCCGGGACGGCGCAATGAACGGGACGCCTGATGAGAGCGACCCTGGGGCTAGCCACCACTGCCAGTCTTGAATCACTGAATTGGAGTCTGACCGGATGCCGCAAGTGGTCTTGCCTTTGGTCCCATTGCACTGAGCATCCACTGAGTAATTCGCATGTGGAGTCTTGCGAAGGGACAGTAGGAATGGCCGCAGCCATGTGTCCGAGCAAGCAAAGGACCGACCTGACAGGTACAACCTTGCTTAATGATAGGTCCCTTTATGAGGGATCTGATGCGCTCCGCTCTGTCGGCCGGAAGAAAGGCTCTTCCCCGAACAGTGTCCAGAACTGCTCCTATGAACTGCAGTTTCTGCGACGGTACCAGGAGAGACTTCTCAGTAATTTATGAGAATGCCCAGGATCGGAACAGATCCTGGGTGCTCTGGATTGCAAGAAGCAACACCTCTCGGAGGCCATGAGAAGCCAGTTGTCCAGGTGCGGGGAACACGTAGTAGGCCCTGTCTCCTCAGAGACGCTGCCACAACTGCCATGCACTTGGTAAAGACCCTTGGTGCGGAAGACAGTCCGAAAGGAAGGGCTCTGAACTGAAGGTGGTGGTCGAGAAACTCGAAGCGCAGGAACCTCATGTGCGCCTGAGCCATAGGGATGTGCAGGTAGGCATCCTGCATGTCTAGAGACGCTAAAAAGGCGTCCTGTTTGAGCATGGGGATAAGACCCGGAAGGGTCACCATGCGGAATCTCTTGTAAGTGACAGACACATTGAGGTCGCTGAGGTCCAGGATTGGACGGAGGTCCCCTGTTTTCTTGGGAACCAGGAAGAAGTGGGAATAGTATCCTAGTCCTCTCTGGTTCTCTGGGACGTACTCTATCGCTCCCTTTCGTAGTAGCGCGAGTACTTCTTGCCAGATCAAGGCTTTGTGCTGACCCTGATACCGGGAGAGCAAAGAGGGCCTCGGGGTGGCTTTCCTGTGAATTCTATAAAGTGGCCTAGACGACCAACTGAAGAACCCACCTGTCGGTGGTAATGGCCTGCCATCCGGCAGGAAGTTCGCAATGCGAACCCCGACTATAAACTCCCGTTGATCCTGAGGGGCGGGGGCCGGAAAGGAGTCAGGCTGTGGCGGCAGATGGACCCGCTGGCTGGGCCTGCCTAGGAGAACGCTGGCCTCGGCTGGCGGGGTGTTTGCCCTGGGCTCTACGAAAACCAGAGCCCCTCTGAGGTGCAGCGGAGCGGGTCTGTTGCCTCTGCGTCCGTGCACGAAAACGGCTTTGGTTCCTACGAAAGGAACCAAGCTTAGGTCGGTACATGGCCTGAACCGACCTTACCGCCTTCCCGGCCTCTTGGAGTTTGGTAAGGATCTTTTCTGTAGGATTACCAAACAACCTCTCCCCTCAAAGGAGGCGTCAAGATGTTCTTTGGACGTCGAGGTAAAACCGAGACGCGCAACCAAGCGTCTCGGAGCATCACGCCAAGAAGCTGCTGTCGGGCGATGAGTCCCAGCGAGTCATCACACGCAGCTCTGTATAGGTCCCCACGTCTGAACCCGTCTGGAGGCTGAAGCATCTCCTTCTGCTCACCTTGGCATCTTTTCAGCCGCTTCAGACCCTGTTCCCACAAAGCGTTCTGGAACTGAACCATGTGGGTTAAATAGTTCAAGGATCTGATGGCGCAGGTAGCGGGAAGCATCGTCGCCTACCATCGTCCAGTTGTTTGGACTCTGGGTCGGTGGCAGGGTGCTCAAATGTTGTGACCTCTGTGACCGGTCATGTGAGGCTGTGATGACCAGAGAATCGGCCTGAGGATGCTCGTCACAGTACTGGTGCGTCCTCAGGAGCCTTGTACAAGCGATCAGCTTTCTTCGGTCTCGCCGGAGCAGTGTGGGACGCTTCCACGTGGCCTTGGTGACGTCCCGAAGTGTCAACCAAGGGTGGTACCACCACAGGCTTGGGGTCCTTTGCCGAAGATATCTGGCGGCGTACCCTTTCGGGTCTAAGTCTTCAGCATCCCATCCCATGTTCTCTTGTATATGTCTCATAATATCAAGGACGAGGGATCATCGGAGGAGATCTAGGCATCTCACGTGGGTCCGGAGAAGGGATGGAGAGTGGAGATGGGGATCTAGAGGTGAAGTAGTCTGATCCCGTGTCCTCCGTTGAAGGCGATCGTCGGCATCTCCTGGATCTCTTGGGGCTGGGTGATCCAGAAGAGGATTTCGACGGAGGTCTCCGTTTATCAGGTCTCCCCCGGGAGGGGTTCTAGGCTCCCGGGGAGGAGGAACACGGCCTGCCGACCCCGATGGCGAGGGGGGGCAGGAACCGGAGTAGGAGGAGGGGGAACCATGTCCTTTCTAATGGTATCCCACCGGAGGTGAACAGATTTCACCTCCGCTAGAGAAGGCCGACGGCCCGGTGCGGTGGGCAGTAGTCTGGTCCGCGTCGGCTTCAGGGGCTCTGGTAATGGAGGTTCCTGGAGTACCGACAGGGACCGGGTCGCCTGATCTGGTCCTCGGGCTGCTCTAGGTCCTCCTCCGATAGAGGCTCCTGACCGTCGGTCGGAGGCAACAGGGCCTTCTTCTCAGGAGGGGCGGGCGTCGGTCCCCCTACCGGCGTCCGCTGGGATGCAATGGCCGGCGTCGGTCGTCGGCGGCTCCAGGGAAGCAGGGCGCACGGCTGACGGCTGTCGAGCCGGCGTCTGGGCTACAGGCCTTTTTAAAGGCGTGAGCTCCAGCGTCTTGCGTGGAGGCACCGAAGACCTGACGTCGGGTACCGAGGAGCGGGAACCCGACTTGCGGTGGTGATGGTGTCGTTCCCCGGACTTCGCCAAGGCCCTGGAAGGGGAAGAAGGCCTGGCGGATTTTTCCTGAGGGGAAGGCTTCCTCACTGCAGCCGGGGGAGATTTCGAACCAGAGCTACGGGACTCCGAACCCCTGGATGGGGACCTGGAAGGGGCCTTCTCCCTTCTTTTCTCCGCGTGCTTGTGGACCTTGGAGCGTTCCCCCTTGGAGGACATGGTCTTCAGTTGTTCCTCCAGAAGAAACGCCTGCAAAGCCTTCTGACGCCGGATCCGGGTACGGCTGTTGAACCCTTGGCAAGGACAGGCCCAGGTATCGTGGTCTGGGCCCAGGCACCGGACGCAGGCCATGTGGGGGTCCTTGAACGGGATCTGCTTTCCACAAGCGCACTTCGATGGATGGCCAGAAGTTGGTGATGACATCAAGATCTTGCTTGAAGAGAATTCTGAAAAATTTGTCGAAAAAAGCACTATTCACGCGTCGCGTGCTAGACTGGTAACCGAAGGGGTCAGGTAGCCAAGTCGACGGCGGGAAAAGAACTGGGGAATCTGGCGGGACCGCCCCCTTTTGTACCACGCCTGACGTCGGAGGCGGGACCGACGTCGGGGGCGGTCCCTGCTGTAGTTAGCTAGCTAGAATTTTTCCGTGGGGTCCTGGCGCCTGACGGCTTCAGTCCCAATGGTGTAACCTGCTGCAAGAGCTGTGTCTCGAAGTAAGATTATCCTAGTCCCCTCTGGTTCCTTGAATGCGTGCTCTATGGCTTTTCCAGAAGTGCGAGCAACATCCTGCTGTACAAGCAGAGCATGCTGACCCGAGTAACAGGAGGCAGGGAGGTCTTGTGAGGTGGGTCGTCTAGAAATTCTATGCAATGGCCTTTGACCAACTGCAGAACCCACCTGTTGGTGGTGATTGACTGCCACACATAAAGTGGCGGCGATGTGACTCAAACTTTCCTTGCCAGTTGATCCAGGAGGCGGGGCCAGGAAGGAGTCATGCTGTGGCAGCATTAATCCCTGCAGGCTGGGCCAGCTTCATGTAACGATGGCCTCTGCATGGTGACGACTTGGCCTGGGCCTTATGCAAAAAAGTGCCCCTTTGCTGGACGGAACGTGGCTGCTGCTTGTTGCCGGCCACGAAAATGGCTCTGGTGCCTACGAAAGGAACTAAGCCTGGATCAGTACATGGCCTGTACAGATCGGACTACCTTCCCTGTGTCCTGGAGCTTGGTGACAACTTTCTCCAAGGACTCGCCAAAAAGAGTACCTCGCCGTTGTACGGGACGTCTAGAATATTCTTCTGTACGTCTGGGGTGAAGCCAGAGACATGGAGCCAGGGGTGTCGCTGGAGACAAACGCCTGAAGCTGCAGCTCTGGCAGAAGAGTCCGCGGAATCATATGCAGCTCTAAGTACTTGGGTCCCCACATCTGACCCGGTGCGGAGTAGGTCGAGGAGCTCCACATTCTGGTCGCCATCGGGAAGCTTTGACCAGGTCCTGGCCCTGTTCCCACAGGGCACTCTGGAACTGTACCATATGGGTAAGGTAGTTCAGAGACTTGATGGCGCATGTAGCAGCCGCGTACGTGCGCCTCCCCAAGGCATCTAATTGCTTGGATTCCTGGTCTGGTGGCCGAGTGCTCATATGCTGGGGCCTTTGAGACCAGTCATGTGAGGCCGTGATGACCAGGGAGTCTGCCAGAGGTCGCTTCGCTAGGTACTGATCTTCAGAGCCTTGTACAGGCGGCCAGCCTTTCAGCACCGCGGGAGTGAAGTGCAGATGCTTCCATGCAGCCATGGTGACACCCGCAAAGGTGTCCACCAAGGGTGGGACTACCACAGGCTTTGGGTCTTTCTGCCGAAAGTAGCGGGCAAGGCGTTGTTAGGGGTCAAGGTCTTCAGCATCTCACCCCATGTTGTCCTGGATGTGCCTCATGATCTCAGCGAATGAGGGATCATCCGGTGGAGACCTGGGGAAGTCATGTGGGTCAGGAGATGCTGAGCAGAGGAGAAAATCATAGTAGTCAGGTGTCCGATCTTGAATCCTCCCCAGAGTATACGGTGTCTGAGTAGTTTGGGGCTGGGTGACCCTGATTGAGATCTGGAGGAGGCCTTCTTCCGTCTGTAGATCTGCCCCTAGGAGGTGGAGTCTGTTCCTTGGGGGTTGGTGGTTGTCCTACTGGCCCCTTAGGTGGAGAAGGGGGCGTAGGAGATGGAGGAGAAGGAGTAGTAGTAGGCTGGACGGGGACCATCCTTCCTGATGGTGTCCCACCAAAAAAGTAGAGTTCCTTTACTGCTGCAATATTCATGCCCGACTGGCCTGGTGCCAGTGGTCTGTCACCAGGGTCAGGAGTCAGGTCCCTGGGTGTCTCCCAGTCCGGGAGGGTTCCTGAGGGAGCCTGGCATCCTTAGTGTTGCCCACCTGGTCTTTGGATTGTGAGGTATCCTCAGTTGATTCCCTATGACCCCGTCCAGCTAGTGACGGGGCAGTCTTCCACCGAGATGCCGATGTAGGTCTCCTGGCCGACGCTTCGGATCTGCGAACACCTGGCGGTGACTGGCAGGTGTCTACTCCTGTGAGCACCTGGCTGTTTGGAATGTTTAGCAGACATCTGGTCCGATGCCTTTTCAAAGATGTCGGGTCTTTCGGTGTAGGATCAGGATCTCTGAGCAGTTGGGAGACCGACCTGGTGTCAGTGTCGGCGTCAGGTGGAAGAGGGACTTATGATGCTCAGCAGACTTCAAGAGGCCTTTGATGGGTGGAGGAAGCAGAGAGCCTCGATGTCTTGATAGGCTGGAGTGAGGAAGAGCCGCATGAAGACTGGACCTTAACTGGGGCTGCAACCGAGCTTTCCAGAAGGAGAGCAGTCCAATCTAGAGTCGGAGCTGCAGGAGTCCGAGGTGGAGACCTAGACCTCACCTTCTCCTGGTGCTTGTGGGATTTTTAAGAAGATTCTTATCCGTTCTTTTAATTTCTCTTAGGGAGATCTGCCTGTAGTGCCTTCTGCGGCGGATCCTGGTGCGGCTATTGAAACCCTGGCAAAGGTGCAGGCCTTGGTGTCATGGCATGGGCTTAAGGCAGAGGGGTGGGTGCAGGCTTATCCCCTTCTGCCTCTCCCTCTGAAGGACCCTCTGAGAAAAGGAAGAAGAGTCCTGTGCTTGGTAAAAGGCTTGAAAGGCATGCCCCTGGTCTGCTGCCTTTGAGGAGTTGCCTGCCTTTCCTTGGCCCGACCACTCCTGCAAGTGGTCCTGTACTCATCCATTTTCTTCATGTAATTCTCTGTCTGCTCCCCAAACAGAGAATTACCCACTATAGAAAAATCCATAGCCTTAGCCTGGGTGTCCTGCAAGAGGCTAGTACATCCGAGCCAAGCCATCCTCCGAAGAGCCACAGATGTAGCCATGACTCTTGACACATCATTAGATTCCACAGCAGCATGAAACAACCTTAGATGCCTCAATCCCATCTGCAGCCACCACCTCCAGCTCCTTGGCTAGCTTGGGGGGGGGGGCCCCTGTTTAGCCAGTGCCAGTACAGTGTCCCCCCTTGGACTTCTGGTACCTGGCTGTATAAGCCATGTAGTTCGCCTGCCTGAGTCCCAAAAGAAGATGCCATGTACTGCTTCTTTGTCATGGCATCAATCATCCTGGAGTCCTTGTCAGGGGGTGTGAAGCCAAGGGAATATTTGCCTTGTCACAGGCAGCAGCCTGCACTACCCCAACACGGCTGCATTGCTGATATAAGAACTCCGTGTCAGCCTGAAAGTGTATACCTCTTGTCCATTCTTCTATCCACAGGAGGTATAGTGTTAGGAGACTAAGATTGTGTGTGTCTGTTTCCCAAAAGATTTATGGAGGGGAATAGACAGTCTCCTGGACTCTGGGATAACCATCATCTCTACATAATCAGGCTCTTGATCTTCCACAGCCTCCTCCATAGTAAGCTGGAGGGTTTCAGCCACTTCTATAAAAACAAATTGGGAAGGGGACTCCGAAAGCCTAGGAGGGGAACACCCGATGGTCTGTCTGCTGAGATGTCTGGTTCCACAGGCACATCCAGACCTTCACTTACATCATAATCCTCAAATTCCCTTCCTCTTCAAACTCCGTTCATAAAAATTTTCAAGGGTATGCTCTTGAACCAGGGGGAACCAACTGAACCCCTGCCAGAAGGAGCCGGATTGGTCGGAACCCAGTCGGAGCGATTCCACAATCTGAATCGCCCTGGCTCCCTCTCTCTTCGGCGGTCGGAACATGAACCTCTGGATCCGAACCGGTAGATTTATCTTTGCGCTCTTTTTTATCGGAACCAATCCCTCAGAATCTGCTCTTTTTGCCTGTAATATCGCCCTGGTCAGAGGGCACTCCATGTTCAGTCGAAACCAAACCAGGCTGGCCATCCGGGTCAGCGGACTTCTCGGCCTCCTTTTCCCAAGGGTAGATTTAGGAAATGTTTTTTATTTCATTTATTTAAACACATTTGGCAGTCTGAATCGAGGTGGTCAAACCCCAGACAATAAACAGGTGGTGTGGGGATCGGCCTTGGCAAAGACCTCCCCGCACTCACTGCAGTGTTGAAACCCAGTGGGCCCGTTTTTTTTTCCTTGGCTTTCTCAGACATGGCCAACCTAACCAAACTTACCCTTTCTTCGGCAACCGACAAGCAAGACTCCCTTATCGATTCCTAACCATATCACGGGTATTGGAGAAAAAAGGTTACCACTTTTTTTTTTCTCTTAAGAACCAATAAGAACCAGTAACCACACACTAAATATAGCAAAATTCACAATCAAATGGTCGGTTCAGCCAAACCGACCGCACTTTTACAAGTTCCACACAGAAAAACAATTCCTATTTAGTCCTCACAGCACCACAGACAGAGACTGAACCATTGTGCGAAACTTTTTCGGGTTTAAACAGACAAAAGTGAAGACTAAGACTTGAACCGAGCTGAAGGAGAGATCTCCGGAGCGACTTCAGTGAGGAGGAGTAAAGAATCTGACGGTTTGAGTTCAAATCACTCCAGACAGACTCCAGAGCTCGAGCTCAGCGTTCCATGCCCTGCATGGAAAGTTAACCCTTCGTTCTCCAGGGCAGTTCAAAGGTTGGGAATCACTGCAATTGTCAGAATACAGCAAGACTTCATGCTGTTTGAAGACAGGATTCTTTGTCTGATGGAGACGAGCTCCGATGTTTCGGGTTAGCTCTCCGGCCATGAGTGGTGCTAATCACAACCAAATCAGCTCGAGGGTGAGACTCTAGAAAGTCACCCCCCTCGGGAGCCTGATATAACCCATTCGACTTCTGAGGAAGTGGGGCTAAAGCTGATGGTTGCTTCCAAATAGTGGAAACAAGATCGGCATGAGGCTCAATCCAGGGTGGCACCAAGGTAGGAGCAGTCTTGGGCAGGTCCAGATGCTCAGCAAGTTTTACGTTGTGGATCTGGCTCCAAGGAATACCACTTGTGAACCTCCTGGATTTTGCGCAGCAACTCCAAAAAGGAAGGATCCTCCGGAAGAGGCTTCGGACGAGTCCTAAGCCTGGGCTTAGACAGAGAGCGTGGCTGTCCTGCTTGGAGCAACTGGAGTTGTCTGAGGAGGAAGAGGATGAAGAGGAAGACTCCCTCCTGATATGGGGGAGGAATGGATCCCTTGGAAGGTCCTCGGGGAAGCGTATCCTGCCCTGGAACCAGAGGGCTCGCCCCTGGTGTCCGGAGGTGGGAAGGGAGTCAGTCGTCGCGGATGTATAGAAGCTGGAATCAGCACAATCGTCATGAGAAGACTCCACCTCTCTGGTGAGCCGAGCCTTGACTTCAGCCAACCAGGAGACCACAGTCTCCTTCAAGTCCACCGGCAGCTGAGGGGACTACGGGTACCGACTGTACCCGCAAGATGTGTATCCATAACCCGATAGCAGGAAACCCGGCGCCTGGTATTGAGGCACCGAATACTGCAGCAGATAGGCCATTGGGTATTGGGGTGTCTGATACTGCAGAGCCGGGTAAGACTGCGTCAGATACCCGGGGGTCTGCTAGAGACAGCCCAGCCAGAGGGCCTGGTGGGCCTGGAGCAGAAGGCCGGCGTTGGAGTGGCATCCAGGAGCAGGATGTCGCCTGGACGTTGGCAAGAGCAGTGTTAAAGCCGGTGTCTGGGGAACCGATGTCAGGTCAGTCGGCCCAACAGACGGACGGCCTGACGGGGGTGCAGCAGGAACCTTGGCATCGCCCGAGGATGGAGGGGGAAGATCCCCAGGGTCAGACTGAGGAGACTCAGGGTCCCCAGAGGGCAGCGAAGGCTGCAGGGAGCAGGGAAGAAAAAATTACTCACCTTAGTAATTGCTTTTCTTTTCATGGAGTCTTGCTATATTACAACAATAGCAGTCAGCCACTGCAGCTGAACTGCCCGGAGAGGAAGGAGTTAACTCGAGGATCTGAGTTCTACAGTGTGAGGCGCTGTGCAAAGCTCTATCTGGCCAGTTTCAAATGAAACTGTCAGATCTTCTGAGGCCAACACTAAGCAACAAATCTGTGTGGAAAGCTCTACACTAGCCAAATGGCTACCTACTAGTAGTAATAATATAAACAATAGAAACACCAATAACCATAAATGGTATTAGTTTTCCCCCCTTGACAAGCACCATTAAGACCCCCCCTTTCCCCAAAGACTCAAGTCCAGGAAGGGGGCCAATATATTACCTAAACTAACAACCTAGTTCCCTAACCCTAAAAGAAAGAGGGTAAAGGGAAAAAAAAAAAAACTACAATGGCATGACAGTGCTTGCACTAATTTGCCACCCCTACCCAAGTAGAAGTTCTGAGAGGGGCAGGAGGGAGGGTGGTTATAAAATAGCAAGACTCCATGAGAAGAAAAGCAATTACTAAGGTGAGTAATTTTTTCTTCAAACACCATGAAGTCTTGCTATATTATAACAATAGCAGATTACATAGCAGTACCTCCATGGAGGAGGGTCAGGACCTACTTAGGAAATAGGCTCTGAAGCACAGCTGTACCAAACCGAGCATCTCTCCTGGACTGGACATCCAGGGAATAATGCTTGGTAAAGTGTGAACTGTCTTCCAGGTAGCAGCTTGACAAATTTCCAGAATGGGAGTGTCTAGCAGCCGCTAGAGACGCAGCTGTACCCATGGTGGAGTGGGCCCTCAGTCCTGAGGGGGGTTCTCTACCTAGTTTTTGGTAACAAAATTGGATACAAGAGACAATCCACCTTGCAATTGTCCTCTTAGTGGCAGGTTTCCCTTGCCAACCTCGCCCGTAAATGAAGAGTTGGAGGATTTGAACCTGTGACCCTTAGTGCGTTCAAATAGTAGCTTAAGGCTCTTTTGGCGTCCAAGCTGTGCAGTCTCCTCTCACCTGAAGAAGAATGCTCAGTGAAAATACTGGGAGAGAGATGGATTGGTTCAGGTGGAAATCTGAAACCACCTTAGGAAAAACTTTCTATTAGTCCTGAGGACTACCTTATCTCTGTGGAAAGAAATAAAATCTTCCACTGACAGGGCCTGTAATTCACTTATGCGTCTGGCAGAAGTGATAGCCACTAGGAAAACAGTTTTCCAAGTTAGATACTTGAGCTCTGCTGAGGACAGAGGCTCAAAGGGAGGTTGCATTAACTGAGCAATGCAAACATTCAGGTCCCAGGCAGGAGCTGGTTCCCGAAAAGGGGGGTTAGTATGAAGTAACCCTTTAAAAAACTTGGAAAACACAGGGTGAGAAGAAAGGGAGGCAGGCTTCCCTGCTGACACAAAGGCAGAGACAGCTGCCAGATGAACCTTCAAGGTAGCTGGCCTAAGGCCTAGGGAATTTAAATGGACCAAATAGTCCAATAAAATGGGAAGATCAGCGGATTCTGGAATAATCTGCCTCTCAGAGCACCAGATGGAAAACCTCTTCCACTTAGAATTGTAGTGGCTCTAGTGGAAGGCTTCCTTGAAGCCTTTAAAATATCCAGGACACCTTGAGAAAGATGTAAATCAGCAAATTCTAACTCCTCAAGAGCCAGGCCTTGAGATGGAGGATTTGAGGTCCGGATACCACACTCTCCTGTGCACAGGCCAGCAAGTCGTGGACTCTGGGCAGGCTCAGGGCAGGGTGGACTGTCAAGGACAGAAGCAGAGGTACCAGGGCTGTCTTGCCCAATCTGGGGCAATCAGAATCACTTTGCAGGGTTGAGATCTGATTTTCACTAGTACCCTGAAAAGAAGAGGAAAGGGGAAGGCATACAGGAACTTCCCTTTCCAGTCCAACAGAAAGGCGTCCAGGGGGACTGAGCCCAGCACTGGAGGCCTGCAACAAAATAGAGGAAGTTGGTGGTTGTCTGGGGCTGCGAAAAGATCTATCTGAGGGGTGCCCCATCTGGCAAAGACAGACCCCAGCACCTGTGGATTCAGAGCCCATTCGTGATGGCCCTGAGAAATTCTGCTGAGGGCATCTGCCAGGACATTGTCCTTCCCTGGGAGGTGAACTGCTATCAGGGAGTAGGCCAGAGACCAAAACTTCATTGCTTTGGTGCACAAGGCTGATGACAGTGCCCTTGCTTGTTGATGTACCACATTGTGGTGGTGTTGTCTGTCCTGACTTGAACCACTTTGTTCTGGACAGAAACTGAAAATACCTGAAGAGCTAAAAGACAGCTCTGAGTTCCAAAAGATTGATGTGGGCAGAGATTCCTGAGGAGACCACACTCCGAGTGGACAGGTCGCCAAGTGAGCTCCCACCCTAACAGGGAGGCATCCGTGGTGAGGGGAGGGAGGGGAAATGGAATGAAAGGAACCCCTTGTTTTAGATTGCTTCGGTCCTGCCACCAGTGGAGGGCCAGGATCAGAGTTTGAGTCACTGGGACCAATTTGGAAAGGGGGTCCTTCCTTTGAGACTAATAGGCCCTCAAATGGAACTGAAAGTCCCTCATCTGGAATCTTGCTCCTTGCACTACAGCTGTGGAAGCAGCCATGTGCCCCAGGAGTTGCAGAAAATGCCTTGCTGGTCGAGAGACTCGCAGGGTAAAGGAGGATGCCAGGGCAATGAGTCTGTCTACCCTTTCCGAGGGAAGAAATGCCTGGCTAACTTTGTGTTCAATTCTGCACCTTTGAAAGTTAGGACCTGAACTGGTTCCAGAACTGACTTTGGTAAATTTAGCAGGAATCCCAGGGAAGTGAGAAGCTGCTGGGTGACTTGCAAGTGGGATTTCACCTGATCTGGAGACTGACCCACAATGACCCAGTCGTCCAGGTAGGGAAACACAGCAACCCTTTGCCTTCTTAAGTGAGCCACTACCACAGCTAGACATTTTGTGAATACCCTTGGCGCAGAGGTAAGGCCGAAAGGCATTGCCCTGAACTGGTAGTGGCCTGAGGGCAGTTCAACCTGAGGTACTTTCGTGAGAAGGCCTGATCAGAACATGAAAATAGGCATCCTTGAGGTCCAGGGAAGCTAGCCAGTCCCCTGGCCTTAGAGAAGGCAATATCATTGCCAGAGTCAACATTTTGAACTTTGGTGTCAAAAGATGCTTGTTCAGGTACCTTAAATCTAGAATGGGCCGCCATTCTCCTGTCTTTTTTGGGGTAAGAAAGTATCTTGAATATAGCCCCTTGCCCTGATGGCAAGGAGGGACCCTTTCCACTGCTTTGCAGTCCAGAAGAGAAGAAACCTCTGCTTCCAAAGCAAGGGCTTCTGAAGGATTTGCAGGTGGAAAATGTCTGGCTCATCTTTGGAAACTGAAGCTGAGAACCAGACCCTGGCTTATTACCTCCAGAACCCATCTGTCCGAAGTTAAGGACAGCCAGTTCTGGCTGAAATAAGCCAACCTGCCCCCACTGGTACAGGAGATTGGCCCTGGGCACCCCATCAGGTGCCTGCTTACAGCAGCCTTAGGCTGAGGGGAGGGGCGGTTACTCTTGTGCCTCGTCTACCCCTGCCTCTGAAGAAACCCCTCTGCGTAAAAAGCAGAGGAGGCTTGAAATTGGTAAAAGGCCTGTGGAAAGGCCTGCCCCTACCTCTGGGAGCGTGCCTTTGTGGAGTGGCATGCCTCTCCTTAGCCTGAGCACTTTTTTAGGTAGTTCTGTATTCATCCATCTTTTTCATATAGTTTTCTGTTTGTTCCCCAAACAGAGAATTTCCCACTACAGGAAAATCCATAGCCTTTGACTGAGTATCCTGGGACAGATTAGTGCATCTGAGCCATGCCAACCTACGGAAAGCTACAGAAGTGGCCATGACCCTAGAGGAGACATCATTATCAACAGCAGTATGAAATTGAACTTTAGAGGCTTCAATGCCATCAGCAGCCACCTGTTCCAACTCACTAGCCAGCTGGCCATGGGCCTGCTTGGCTAACTACAATATTGTGTCCCATCTAGATTTCTGATATCTAGCTACATAAGCCATATAATTTGCCTGCCTGAGTCCCAAAGAAGCTGCCATATACTGTTTTTTGCCATGGCATCAATCTTCCTGGAATCCTTATCAGGAGGATGTGAGGCCAGGGAATATTAGCTTGTCACAGGCTGCAGCTTGTACCACACCTACATGACTACACTGTTCAGTGAGAAGTCTGCATCGGAGCCTGACAAAGTATACCTTCTGTCCATTTTTATCTACAGGAGGGACAGAATGAGGATTTTAAAATCTTTGTTGTTTGCTTCCTAAATGACTTGTGCAAAGGAATAGACAACCTCCTAGACTCTGGTATATCCATCATTTCTACAAAATCAGGCTCCTCTTGCTCATCCACAGCCTCCTCTAAAGGAAGCTGGAGGGTTTCTGCAACCTTTTGTAAAACATAAAATGAGAAGGGACTCAAGACAGAATAGGAGGAGATTCTAAAGGTCTGTCTGAGAAATGTCGGTTCTATGGACGTCAGACCCTCCCAGCCACAAATATATTGATCAAATTCCTCCTCCCTCCTGTGGTTCATAAAATTCCTCATCATACTCCTGAACCACTGGAACGGAACGAACCAACCTTTTACCAACTGTTGGTTCGACAGATCCCTGAGACAGTGACTGGGCAATCTGAATGGCTTTAGCTATCTCTGCAGCAGTTGGAGAGACAATTTTGGACTCCAAACCTACTGATTTCTTTGTCTTTTTAACTGGGACTGGTTCATCTGAACCAGCCTTTCTTTTGCCCGAGGAAGTCTCGCCCTGGTCAGAGGGCACTCCCTCTGGTCCAGTGGGTGCTGGACCGGGCTGGCCATCGGGTCAGTGGACTTTTGGCCTCTCGTTCCTAGGCATTTAATCTCTTTTCAGGGTGGCTGCAGGTAAAAATATTTTTTTTTTTTTTTTTTACACACTGGCAGTCTCACAGGAGGTGGTCAGCCCCAGACAATAGACAAAGTGGTGTGTGGGTCAGCCTGGCAAAGGCTCCCCCACAGACAGTGTTGAAACCCAGTGGGCGGTTTTCTTTTGGGTTTCTCAGACAATGCCAGCCTATCAAAAACTTGTCCTTTTGATGGCAGTGCCAGAGCAAGACACCTTATCGGGTTCCTAAACGTGTCACGGTATTTGAAAAAACCTATTTAAAACCAGGTTTTTAGAACCGATAAGAACCGGGAACCGCACTCTAAAAGCCCAAACACTTCAAAACGTTAAAATCAAGAACCGATCGGTTCAAAACTGAACCGATAATTAAATTTCCACACAGACCTTAAATTTGTACTTAAGGTTTACCAGATAGAGCTTTTAACCGAAATGCGGTAAAATAAATACTTTTTGCTGGTTCAAATGAACCGAAAAAATACTCGCTTGAACCAGCTGATCTCCGGAGCGACTGTTCAGTGGAGCGGAGTAAAGAATCTGACAGTTTCATTTGAAACTGGCCAGATAGAGCTTTGGCACAGCGCCCTCGCGCTGTAGAACTCCAGACCCTCTGGAGTTAACTCCTTCCTCTCCGGGGCAGTTCAGCTGCAGTGGCTGACTGCTATTGTTATAATATAGCAAGACTTCATGGTGTTTGAACTGCAGACATGAGGGTCTGGCATCTGCTCACCGCTGTGCGGGCGTCGGGCAGGCAGACTTCTGACTCCTCAGCAGAGTCCGGGCGGACACTGGAGGAGCCGACGTCCGACTTATCGGGCCCATCGCCCGAGGCAGGTCGCAAAGGAGGAGTGGCCTGGTCATGAGGAAGAGGGGCCGTATGCCACCCTGAAGGGTTGGGTGACTTAGACAGTCTCCGTGTGTGTGCCAGAGGAGCCGATGTCCGGCTTACCAGAGCCGCTCGAACCAGTAGGCCGCACGGTGGCGGCTTTACTGGGAGTGGAGAACTGCAATAGCCTGGAGGGGCCCGAGCACGAGCCAGATGGGCAGGCTGACTCCACTTTGGAAGCCTCCAAGGTGGCAATCGCAAAGCGGTCCCTCAGAGGGGACGTTACCTGTAGCACAGAGACTCCCCAAGACGTGGTGGATGAGAAGCCCTTAAGGGGAAGTGGACGCCTGCCATGAAGGACATTTTCTTTAGTATGTGGGCCTCCAAGGACTGCTGCCTCAGTCTGCGGGTGGCGGCGTTGAATTTAAGGCGGTGCTGGTATGTCACCTGATGATCCAGGCCTAGACAGAGGAGGCACTGAATGGCAGTCCTTGTGCAGGAGTTGGGTCGCGCACGAGTTGACCTTATTTTTGTGCTCGGAAGGGTAGGGGACAACAGACGAATGCCTGACAATTTAGTCGAATAATCGTTAAAAAAGTCGGTAAAAACTACAGACAGCTGACTAGCATTGAACTTTACAGCGAGGTGCTGACACGAGCCAATGGCAGAAAACAGAAAGGCGGGTGTGGGACTGCCCCTTTATTCCGATGTCGCATGATGGTCACCTGACATGGGGCGGTCCCCCGCCAGAGACTGCTAGATGGAAAGTTTTCCTTTGGGTCCCGATGCCGGCCGGCATCAGTCCTATATGCAATTACCTACTGCAAGAGCCCTCTCGAAGTAAGATCTCTTATTCTAAACTCTAGCTTGTGCAAGTTCTACCTCAAGCTTCTGCCGACTTGTGCCATTTATAAGATCTCACTGATCTCAGTCTCCCCAAACAGGAACTGGAGAAGGACACACACACACACACACACACACACACACACACACCTCTTACCTTCCTAAAATTTCAATAAGATAGGAACAAGTCCATGGTCTATGACTTGGTGAATTTGGAAATATCCTTGACCCTGCTGTGATGTTGGATATTGTCCAGGCAGCCTCTTTCTGGATATTGCTCTTGTGGTGGCTTAGCAGAGATGGAAACGCAGATAGGGCTCCAGCTTCTAGTACCACCTGTGTTTGTTCGTCAGTACCAGTCACAATATTTCCTACAGCTCTTAATGATGGAGTCTAAGGAGGGGGAGGGAGAGTTTCATTAGAACAGCAAAATGCAGATAGTCTAAACATTCGAGAAAAATGGAGGAACTTCCTGCTCAATTAAGAGTACATCCCAACCCCTACCCCAAACCACAACCACCACTGACCCACACCAGTGAACAGACACACTGATCAAAGTATTCAGCAATGTCAGTTTCAAAAGGGGAAAGGAGGGGTGAGGATTAAGGAGACAGACAACATATAAAAAAAAAAAACATGTTACTCGCCTGACAGTTCTAGGAGTGGTATATTGATTAAAAAATGTTTTTTTATACAGGTAATTTTGTTAGGGAAAACCCATTTACAAATTCCTGTTTTTTGGGCCCCCCCCCAAAAAGGTTGTGTATTTAACAGGACAATACAAAAACATGCTTGACAAAACTACAGTGATTAATGCACATGAAACATGAAAATAAGATGCCATACAAAATTAACAATCACAACCTTCAAAAAAATTATGCAACTTGGATTTAAACTTGTGCAAATCAGCAATTTGTTAATTCAAATGGTAATTTATTCCAGTTATTAGCCAGACTATTTTGGAGTGTCATATCCCCCATCCTATTCAAAATTCTATTCCTAGGTACCTTCACAGTGATTTCCTTAACTTAGATGTCTGATGAGTATTTCCAATTGAACCAATTGTTTCAATGGATGCGCTTTATTATTTGTATGGATTAGTCCGTAACAAACCATGAACAAATATTCCCTCCTTGCCATTGGTTGCAGCCAATCAAGTTCCTGAAAAAACTAGACAATGATGTACCCCATATCCTTTTCTTAATATGGATTTTCCCATCGGTCCATTTTGACCGAAGACTTCTGGTTTGAATGCCTGTACAGTGAAAATACAGGTTACTCACCTGTGACAGGAGTTCTAGGAATGGTATATGTTGTTCATCCACACTGTCCGGCAGGTTCCTTGCTGCTTTAAATCTTGCCAGAAGGTCTATCAAGCTGGCTCCTCCACCCAGGTAGTAAAACTCTAGCTCCGTCCCAAGCGCCAAGATCTAGCCGGCTGGAAGCCAGGTTGTGTGGAAGCCGGGAGGTCTGGTGGTCGAAAGGATGACCATACCATTCCTAGAACTCCTCTTACAGGTGAGTAACCTGTATTTCTAGGAACATGGATATGTTGTTCATACACATTGTCTGGCAGACTCCTAGCAGTTCTCCGGGAGGAGGGAGGCAAGGCGCATACCCCCTACTTGGGAAATAAAGACTGGACAACCGAGGCCCCAAAACCAGCATCCTGGCGTGACTCAAGGTCAATGTGGTAGTGGATGATGGTGTGTGCCAACTTCCAGGTAACAGCCCTGCAGATATCCTGGATAGGGACGTCCCTGGAAGCAGCCACCGATGCAGCGGTATGGTGGGTAGAATGAGCTCTTATCCCTCTGGGAGGCTCCATGCCCACCAACCTATAGCAGATATCTATGCAGGAGGTGATCCACCTGCCTATTGTCTGCTTGGCTGCAGGTCTGCCAGGTGCGGCTTCAGCATAGGTGACAAACAGCTGGCGAACCTCTCCCCGAACTTCAGCTGTCCGCTCCTTATAAGCAAGGGCTCTTCTAGGGTCCAAAGTATGCAGCCTATATTCGGCCTCCGAGGTGTGACTGGGGTAGAACACCGGCAGAGTCAACACCTGGTTAAGGTGAAACTCAGACACCACCTTCGGAAGGAATTTTGGGTGGGGGCACAGGACAACCTTATCCCTGTGGAAGACCAGATGAGCAGACTATGGAAAGCGCCTGGAGCTCTCCTGTCCTGGCTGATGCGATAGCCACCAAGAAGGCGGTCTTTCACGACAGGAGAGATGTCACACCTGTGCATTGGTTTGAATGGCCTGTCCATGAGCTTAGCCAATACCAGTAAGTAGATCCACAGGTGGAGGTTCTGCACCGGAGGAGATGTGATCAAGGCCTTTGAAGTGCCCGACCACCTTCTCCGCGCCACCGACTGCTTCCCGCCCACACCTGGTAAGCAGCGATGGCTGCCAGGTGCACCTTTAGGGTTGTCTAATCAAGCCCCTTGCTGAGAAAGGGACCACAGGTCCAGAATGCTTGCTCATGGGCAGTCGGAAGGGCCAGGCCTCCCCTGACACCAAATGGAGAATCTATTCCATTTGAAGGCATAGCATTTTCTGGTAGACTCTTACGGGACGCCTCAATGATGTTGAGGACCTCGAAAGACCCAAGGCCTGGAACTCTAGCCGCTCAGGAACCAGGCAGTCAGGTGCAGGGATTGAAGGTCCGGATGGAATACCTTCCCCTGATTGAGATCAGGTCCGGGCAGCCTGGAGCAGAGACTGAGGAGATCTGGATACCAGAACTGGCGGGGCCAGTCTGGGGCTACCAGAATCACCTGCGCCTTGTCCCTCCTCGCCTCGAGAAGCACCTTGTGGATGAAGGGAAATAGGGGAAAGGCATAGAAGAGGCCCAGGGTCCACGGCCTCGAGAAGGCATCCCCTGCAGCAAGCCCTGCTGAGGGGGCGGGCATGAAAGTCTCAGTCAGATTCCCTCCCTGAGGCAAACAGGTCCGCCTGAGGCGTGCCCCAGTGGGAGAAAAGATCTTGTACTACCTCCAGCAGGAGGTACCACTCGTGGGATGCAGCACCTATCCGGCTTAGGGCATCGACCAGGGTGTTGGAGGCTCCTGCCACATGAATGGCGAGGAGATCAGCCTCCAGGCTGCACACGAGTGACCAAATGCGGAGAGCTTCCCTGCACAGAGGCATGGAGCGCACCCCACCCTGGCGGTTTAGTTAGTACATTGTCGTGGTGTTGTCCATCTGGACCTGAACCACTTGACCCCATAGAAACGGAGCGAAGATGGTGAGGGCTAGACAAACCACTTGAAGCTCCAGCAGCTTGATGTTGCATCGGGAATCCTGAGATGACCAGAGGCCATGCGCTCTATGCTCCCCAGATGGGCACCCCAACCCAGAGAGGCATCGGTCAATAGAGAGAGTCTGCTTGGGGTGAACAAATGGGATGCCCTCCTGCAGATGTGCTGGAATGGTCCACCACTGAAGAGTGTTCCACATCCCCTTGGTCACTGTCACTAGCTGATCCTGAGGATCGAAGTGCTGTGACCATTGGCTGGACAATCCCCACTGAAGGAGATGCATGTACCAATGGACTCAACGGACCACGCTGGTGCAGGCCGCCATGAGGCCCAGGAAGTCCCGGGCAGGGTGCGATTGCCCAACCTGAAATGATTGGGCAAAGGAGTAAAGAACCTCGGCCCTGTCTGCCAGGAGCTGTGCTCTAGCTTGTAGAGAGTCGAGCTCTGCCCCGATGAATTGGATCACCTGCTTTGGCACGAGTTCAGACCTGGCCTCGATGAGGAGGCCAACCTGAGAGCAAACCTGGAAAGCCAGATCTCTGGACTGCTCCACCTCCGTTCTGGAGGGGGCAGCAATCAGCCAGTCATCCAGGTAGGGGTACACCCGGACCCTTCGGTGCCGCAGGAATGCTGTCACCACTGCCATGCATTTGGTGAAGACCCTGGGAGCTAGAGAAAGGCCGAAGGGCATGGCCAGGAACTCTTAGAGGGATCCCTCTGCCCTGAAGTGGAGGAATCCCTGGTGGGACGGACGGATTGAGACATGAAAGAACGCGTCCTGGAGGCCCAGAGAACAGAACCACATGCTGTGTTCCAAGGATGGGATTATCTGAGCCAGAGTGACCATCCTGAAGGTTCGAGACCTTAGGAACCTGTTCAGGTCATGCAGGTCCAGAATGGGGCGCCAGCCCCCCGTCTGTTTCAGGACCAGGGAGTACCTGGACACAAACCCTGGGTCTGGTGGAGGATCCGCCACCTTCCAGATCACCTCCTTTGAGGAGCAGGGCACCGCCTCATCGAGACATGGAGGCTGCGGGATCCTGCAGCTCCCTCTGCGGCGACGGCCAGAAGGGCGGGGCCTGCTCGAACTCCAGGGGCAGGCCCTTTCCTTCCACCTCCAACACCCAGCGGTCCGTGGTGATAGTGGACCAGGCGGAAAAGTGGCAGAGCCATCCCCCCATGGGGGAACCTGGGGGGGGAGACACCCCTCAACCCTTCACTAGGCAGGCTTGGAGGAAGAACTGGCCGAGGGACCCCCTGGGCCTTTTCCCCCCCCTGCTTCCTGTTGGAGGAAGCTGCAGGCTTGGCTTTGGGGTGCCAAGCGCGAGCCTGCTGGCCCTGATGCTGGTGTTGCTGTGGCTGTGCCGGACGTGCCGCAGGGGCAGAAGGGCGAAAGGACTTGCTGATGACAGCCCTTGTCCTTCTGAGCGGATGTGACAGTCCAAGGAGGCACTGGACTTTTCGATCCTGTGGAGGTGGCCTTCCACTCCAGGGCCGAACAGGTCAGTCCCCAAGAAGGGGACATCTGCCAATTTGTGCTGGGTATCCGGCATAAAGGTGGATATCCTCAGCCAGGCTCTGCGGCACATGGCCACTGTGGCCGCTACTGACCAGGCATAGCAGTCTCCGATATCTAGAGCCGTTTGGAGCTGCTGTTTCACCACTGCCCTTCCCTGATCCCGCACCTGCTTGACCATAGTCTGGAGATCAACCAGGAGATGAGGAATCACCTCATCCTGGGAGCCCAATAGGGTGTGGGAAAGTGTGCCATCAGGACGGCCGAACTGGCCTGACAAAGGCCTAGGAGGAAGCAGCGAGACTTCTACACCCAGAGTAGTCCAGCTCTTGGACTTTATCGGTGGCTTGTCCACATCTAGCATTTCCAGAGCCCCAGAAAAACACCATCAGTCACGAGCCCTCCACAGAGGGTACTCCAGAAACCGGAGAGTGAACCGTGAGGACAGCATACTTCCGAGCCATCCTGGCCGAAGGTGCTGGACAAGAAGCTGGCTGCTGCCATAGCTCCAGGACCGGGCCAACAATTGCTTCGGCCACAGGAAAGGCCTCTGTAGGAGAATCCCCTCAGTCCAGTATCTTCGTTAGAGGATACCTGGCCCGCTTTTACACTTGTTCGAGCTTCATCCCAGTGGACTCAGATGAGCTGTAGAATTCCCAAAAACGAGGATGGGCTCTCGTCCACTGACCGATCCCCAATGGAGTCCCAAGTCAAGCAGCCTGGAGAACAAGGAGGAGTCAAACTGAGGAGTCTGCAAACAGCTGCCAAGCACCTGAGCCACCCTCCACCTGCCGAGGTCGATCAGGAGTGAGGGTGACCGACAACCGATGGGGCAAGTCCAGAACCAGAGAATCCTCGGTCGGGGCCCCAGATTTTGGTTGGGGAGGTGGGGTTCCACCACAATGGGTGGCGTAGCCGGTTTCGGCCGCTCTGGTGACAGCCACTTAATGGCCGGGGAAGACTGAAGTCTGCCTGTTCCAGTCAAAGAGCAGATGCCACATTAGTTTCCTTAGGCGCCGACGCACTTGCACCAGAGCCTATCCTCTGAAAAAGACTAAGACGAGGATGAGTGGTGCCGCCACTTTCCATGGTGCCGAGACATTGCTGATGGCGAGATCGGCTGGACCAAGAAGAGGTCTGAGACAGAGAGACCTTTGGTGTTTCTGAGGCTGGGTCTGAGGGGGCAGGGGAAACCCGCTCCTCCCTCTGTTCAGGGACCTTAACCGGGGACACCGGCACAGGCATGTCCTCCGTTTCCACTGGGGAAACCAGTGAAGGGTTGTCTGCTTCTTCAGTCGACAGACCGTCCGACGGGTCAAGAGAAATCTCGGCCGCGTCGATGGGTGTCTCGGCCAGCTGACAAGACAGGGACACCGTAAAGCCAGCAGCCTTAACCGCAACCTCGACCGAAGTAGAGTGTCTACTCTCCGGGGAATGGGACCTCTCCCGCTCCCACGAATGTAGATGGTGGGACTTACCCTTGGGGTCCTTTTTGGACTGAGAGGAATGTCCCGAAGGGCCTTCTCCCTTGAAGAGTGATTGGCAAAGCTCCTTGAAAGAAGCTCTGTAGGAGGATTCCAAGGAGAGTGGGATAAATGCTGCGACCGAGGATAATGCGGCCTGGGCCGCCTCCTCCTCAAGGGCAATCATCTCCTCCAGCTATTCCACCGAGGCCACATGCACATGGACACTGCCCAACAGGCCTCAGACTTAACTGGAAGATAACGCTGGGTCGCCCCAATAGTAATCAAGCAGCACGGTCCCCCAAGACCGGTTTTCAAAAAGGATTTCCACAACTCAAGCCTGTGAGTCATGGCAGAGTCCAAGGCAATAAACGTGACGCGGCATGCGGATCGGTCCAGGACATCTGCTCAATAGGGGCACCTACGAAACCGGAGTCGATTTTTCATTGCAGTCATGAGGAAGATACAGACCAAAGTCTTGTAAATCAAAATAAGTTTCAGATTAACAAGAGTTTGGATCCAAGCCTAAAACACAGAGCACAAAGGAGGAACCTGAGCTTCCAAGTGGTAAGGAAGATCTGTGTCATGGGGCGGAGCAGAGTTTCACCACCGGTGGGTGGGTGGAGAGCCAGCTTGAACACGCTCCAGCAAGATTTGAAGCAGCAAGGAACCTGCCAATAAGTGTGGCTTGAACATATGCACATCCCGATAAGCCAATTTTCACAATTCAGTTACGTTTAATGAGACTGGATCCAAGTGTTAAAATATAAAATTAAAAATGCTTACCACAATTGCTAGTTCATTGCACCCAAGCAGCTGCACCAGTCGAGGCACAAGGCCAGTTTTCACAACCTCGTCTATTCGGTCATTGGTACCATCTGTAAGATATGAAATAGCCCAGCAAGTGTCTGCCAGAACTTCCTTGTCATCGTGATGTAGTAGCCGAACCAAAGTAGGAAGCATCTGCTGGATCGCTGCCACTGGTGGAGATGGGTTCTTATTTCGACACAGGTTTGAGAGAGTCCAAGTAATGTTGCGTAAGTACCCTGACTGGAATAAAAATACTGTGAGTACAGGTCAACATAACTGACTGCAACTGAAATCCAGAATGTTTACCCTGCAGTTTGCTGTGAAATGGTTACTTACTGACAAGGATGATAGTTCAGGAACAGCAAGAAGTGCAAGGAGAGGCTCAAGAACTCCACATTTAATAACCAAGTCTCTGTAGCCAGATCCATCGCCTGGAAAAAGAAACCTATATCATTAGTTTACCCAACACATGCTGGTTTTGCTTACAAAGCCAAGTTACAGTGCAAAATGGCTTAGACGAAATATATACTATACCATCTCCACACTACTGGTCAACAGGTTTCCAGATCTGGGCAGTTTAGCTAAAGACATGCTCATGACCATAATTTTGAAGGGAGTGGTAGATATATACAGGTTACTCACCTGCAACAGGAGTTCTAGGAATGGTATGTTGTTCATCCACACTTATTGGCAGGCTCCTTGCTGCTTTAAATCTTGCGGAAGGTCTTCAAGCTGGCTCCTCCCACCCAAAAAGACCCTTGGTACAGATGACAGTCAAGAATGGAAGGACTCGGGAATTGAAGGTGGTGGTGAGAAACTCGGGAGGCGCAGGAGACCTCTCCATACGCCTGAGCTATAGGGATATGCAGGTATCGTCCTGCATGTCTAGAGGCAGCAAAAGGTGTCCTGTTTCAGCATGGGAATAAGACCGGAAGAGTCACCATGAAGATCTCTTATAGGTGACCGACACATTGAGGTCGCTTAGGTCCAGAATCGGACCGGAAGTCCCCTGTTTTCTCTGGAACCAGGAAGAAGTGAGAATAATATCCTGAGTCCTCTCTGGTTCTCCCGGGACGTACTCTATTGCTCCCTTCTGCAGGTCAGTACTTCTTGCCAGATCAAAGCTTTGTGCTGCCAGATATGCCGGAGAGCAAAGGGAGGCCTCGGGGTGGCTTCTCTGCTGAATTCTATATAGTGGCCTCGACTGACCAACTGAAGAACCCACCTGTCTGTAGTAACCCAGCCTGCCATCCCGGCAGGAAAGTTTTGCAATCGACCCCCGACCATGATTTCCCAGTGATCCTGAGGGTGGGGGCGGAAGGGAGTCAGGCTGTGGCGGCAGATGGGCCCGCTGGCTGGGCCGGCTTAGGAGTCGCTGAGCAGGCCGGCGGGCTGTTTTCCTGGGCTCTCGGGCTGGGCCCCTCTGAGGAGTGTGGCAGGGCCAGGACTGCACTCTGCATCCACCCACGAAAGCAGCTTTTGTTCTCAGAAGGAACTAAGCCTGAGCGATACATGGCTTGAACAGACCTTACGCCTTCCGGCCTCTTGAAGTCTGGTAATCTTCTCCAGAAAGACTTCTCCATCAAATGGAAATCATAATATTCTTCTAGACGTCCGGGATAAAACTGGAGATCATCAACCAGCATGAAGCTGCTACTCCTGGCGATGAGTCACACAGTCGTCTGTGATTCATAGCACTTGGGTTTCCACGTCTGAACCCGTGCGGAGGAGCTGAGCATCTCCCCCTCCTTCTACTCACTTCAACGGCAGTTTTGAAGCAGTTTCAGACCCTGTTCCCTAAGCGTTCTGGAACTGAACCATAGGTCAAATAGTTCAAGGATCTGATGGCACAGGTAAGAGGGAAGCATCGTCGCACTACCCAATCGTCCAACTGCTTGGACTCTGGGTCCGTGGCAGGGTGCTCAGATGTTACGGCCTCTGTGACCCGGTCATGTGAGGCTGTGATGACCACAGAATCGGCCTGAGGCTCTGACGTCAAGTACTGGTCTTTTGGGAGCCTTGCACAAGCGATCAGCTTTCTTTAGCATCGCCGAGGCGAATGTGGACACTTCAGCTCCTTGGTGGCGATCCACAGTGTCAACCAAAGGGTGTTTCACCTACAGGCTTAGGGTCCTTCTGCTGAAGATATTTAGCGGCGTATCCTTTGAGGTCTAGCTCTTCTGCATCCCATCCCATGTTCTCTTGGATGTGCCTCATAATATAGGCGAAGGTGCGTCGGAGGAAGTTCGGCATCTCCGTGGGTCGGGAGAGGGATGGAGAGTGGAGATGGGGATCTAGAAGAGAGTACATGATCCCGTGTCCTCCGTGAGAGAGGCGTAGTCTGTCTCCTGGGGGCTGGGTGACCTAGAAAGAGAAGATTTCGTGGAGGTCTCCAGTTTTCTGGTCTCCCCTGGGAGGATCCAGACTCCGGGGAGGAGCAAGGCGGCCTGCCGCCCGATGGTGAGGGTGCAGGAACCGGAGGAGGAGTGGGAACCATGTCATATGGTGTCCCACCAATAAGTGAAGATCCTTCACATCCGCTAAAGAGGCCCGGCTGACCCGGCCGCGAGCGGTGAACGATTATCGAGGTCAGCGTCGGCTCCACAGGGGCTCGGAGTAGCGAGGTTCCCTAGGAGGTCAGCGAGACTGGGAGTAGCCATCTAGTCCTTAGACTGCATTAAATCCTCCTGCGTCAATGTCTCCTGACTGGCGTCAGTCGGGCGTCGGGCCCTCTTCTCAGGGCGGCGCGGTCCCACAGCGTCGCTGAGTGCTATTTAATGTGACGGCAGTAGTCTGGCGACAGCGGCTCAGGGATGTATGACCACGCAGCCCGGCGGCGGCGCGCACCGGCGTCGGGTCGAAGATCTTCAAAGGGTGGGCTCAGCGTCTTGCGAGGAGGCAAAGAAGAGACTGGCGTCCCGGGTGCGGAAGGCGGGAACCCGACTTATGATGAGTGGTGGTGGTGGCGATCCCGGACTGCCAAGGCCCAGGAGGCAAGAAGACAAGGATGGCCTGGCAGACTTGGCCTGAGAAACTTCCTTACACGCAGAGGTTGAGCTAGCCCTGGAGGAGGCGGTGGACTTAGAACCGAATACTGTGAGTCCAAAGCCTGGAGGGGACCTGGAAGGGCCTTCTCCCTCGTTTCTCCAGCGTGCTTGTGGGACTTTTGATGATAAGATTCCTCCTTGGAAGACATGGTCTTCAGCTTTTCCTCCAACAAAAACGCCTGAAGGGCCTTCTGATGTTGGATCCGGGTACGACTATTGAACCCTTGGCAGAAGGAGCAGGCCCGGGTATCGTGGTCTGAGCCCAGGCACCGAATGCAGGCTGTGTGGGGGTCCTTGAAGGGGATCCGTTTCCCGCAAGCACACTTGGAGGGATGACCGGAGGTCGGAGAGGACACCAGCAGAGGTCTTGCTTGAAGAAATCCGAATTTCCCGAAGGAAAGCACTTAACCACGCGTTGCACGCTAGACTGTAACTGAAGGGTCGAGACATGCAAGTCAACGACGGGAAAGAACTGGGGAATCTGGCGGGACCGCCCCTTTATGTACCACGCCTGATGGGGGCGGGACAGACGTCGGGGGTGGTCCCCACTGAAGATAGCTAGCTAGAATTTTTCAGTGGGGTCCTGACGCCTGCCGGCTTCAGTCCTAATGGTGTAACCTGCTGCAAGAGCTGTGTCTCGAAGTAAGATCCGAAGGTCTCCCAGATGGAGTCTGTTCAGGAACCGGGGAAAGAGACTGGACAAGTTGGATTGCTTTGGCCATCTCTTCAGCTGTTGGGGAAAAATACAGGTTACTCACCTGTAACAGGAGTTCTAGGAATGGTATATGTTGTTCATCCACACTCATTGGCAGTATCCTTGCCGCTTTAAATCTTGCCGGAAGGTCTTCAAGCTTGCTCCTCCCACCCACCCGGGTGGTATAACTCTCGGCTCCGCCCCATGACGCCAGATCTGGCCCGCTGGAAGCTCAGGTTGTGCGTCGAAGCCGGGGAGGTCGGGTGGGTCGTGTGGATGAACAACATAACCATTCCTAGAACTCCTGTTACAGGTGAGTAACCTGTATTTCTAGGGACATGGATATGTTGTTCATCCACACTCATTGGCAGACTCTAGCAGTTCTCCGGGAGGAGGAGGCAAGACGCACCCCATATACTTACTTGGGAAAGAGACTGGAGAACCGAGGCCCCAAAACCAGCATCCGCGTGACTCAAGGTCGATGTGGTAGTGGGTAATGAAGGTGTTTGCTGACTTCCAGGTAGCAGCCCTGCAGATTTCCTGGATAGGGACGTCCCTGGAAGCAGCCACCGTTGCAGCAGTATGGCGGGTAGAATGAGCTCTTATCCCTCTGGGAGGCTCCATGCCCGCTAACTTATAGAGAGATCTATGCAGGAGGTTACCCACCTGCTTATCGTCAGCTTGGCTGCAGGTCTGCCAGATGCGGCTTCAGCGTAGGTGACAAACAGCTGGCGAACCTCTCCCCGAATTTCAGCCGTGCGCTCCTTATAATAAGCGAGCGCCCTTCTAGGATCCAGAGTATGGAGCCTATATTCGGCCTCCGAGGTGTGATTGGGGTAGAACACCGGCAGAGTCAACACCTGGTTAAGGTGAAACTCCGACACCACCTTCGGAAGGAATTTCGGGTGGGGGCGCAGGACAACCTTGTCCCTGTGGAAGACCAGGTAAGGAGACTCGATGGAAAGCGCCTGGAGCTCTCCCATCCTTCTGGCTGACGTGATAGCCACCAAGAAGGCGGTCTCCACGACAGGTGAGAGAGAGCACACCTGTGCATAGGTTCGAATGAAGCCCATGAGCTTTGCCAGTACCAGCAGTAGATCCCACGGAGGTGGGGTTCCCGCACTGGAGGAAATGTGATCAAGGCCTTTGAAAGCGCCAGACCACCTTCTCCTCACCACGACTGCTTCCGGCCCGCGCCCGGTAAGCAGAGATGGCTGCCAGGTGCACCTTAGGGTCGTCGACCCTAAGCCCTTGACTAGAAAGGGACCATAAATAGTCCAAGATGCTTGCCAAGGAACAGGAGGAAGGGTCCAAGCCCTTGCCTGACACCAAATGGAAAACCTTTTCCATTTGAAGGCATAACATTTTCTGATGCGACTCCTTGGGCGCCTCAACTACATTGAGGACCTCGTCGGGAAAGACCCAAAGCCTGGAACTCTAGCAGCTCAGGAACCAGGCCGTCAGGTGCAGGGATTGAAGGTCGGATGGAACACCTTCCCTGATTGACTGAGAGCAGGTCCGGGCGAGCTGGAGCTACCGCTGGAGTCCTGGAGCTGAGACTGAGGAGATCTGGGTACCAGAACTGGCGAGGCCAGTCTGGGGCTATCAGAATCACCTGCGCCTTGTCCCTCCCCGCCTTGAGAAGCACCTTGTGGATCAAGGGAAATGGGGGAAAGGCGTAAAAGAGGCCCGGGGTCCATTGCCTCGAGAAGGCATCCCCCTGCAGCGAGCCCTGCTGAGGGGGGCGGGCATGGAACAGACTCAGCTTCGCGTTCTCCGTGGAGGCAAACAGGTCCACCTGAGGTGTGCCCAAAGGGAGAACAGATGCTGTACTACCTCCGGCAGGAGAGACCACTCGTGGGATGCAGCCCCTATCCGGCTCAGGGCATCGGCCAGGGTGTTGGAGGCTCCTGCCACGTGAATGGCTAGGAGATCCGCCTCCAGGCTGCGCACGAGTGACCAAATGCGGAGAGCTTCCTTGCATAGAAGCATGGAGCGCGTCCCGCCCTGGCGGTTTAGATAGTACATGGTCGTGGTATTGTCCGTCTGGACTCGGACCACTTGACCCCGGAGGAACGGAGCAAAGGCGGTGAGAGCTAGGCGGACCGCTCGGAGCTCCAGCAGGTTGATGTGGCATCGGGACTCCCGCGGGGACCAGAGGCCATGAGCCCGGTGTTCCCCCAGATGGGCACCCCAACCCATCAGAGAGGCATCGGTCGACAGAGAGACCGTCGGCTCGGGGCGGACGAACGGGATGCCCTCCTGCAAATGATCTGGAACGGTCCACCACTGGAGAGCATTCCACATCCCCTGTGTCACCGACACAAGCTGGTCCAAGGGATCGCAGCGTTGTGACCACTGGCTGGCCAGTCCCCACTGAAGGGACGCATGTTCCAGCGGGCCCAACGGACCGCAGCTACAGGCCGCCATGAGACCCAGGAGGCCAGGAAGTCCCGGGCAGGCGCAATTGCCCAACCAGAAATGATCGGGCAAAGGAGGAAAGAACCTCGGCCCTGTCCGCGAGCCAGCTCTGGCTCAAGAGAGTCGAGCTGCGCCCGATGAATAAAATCACCTGCTTGACTCGAGTTCCGACTTGGCCTCTTGACAAGGAGGCCCAGTTGAGAGCAGACCTGAGGGCCAGATCTCTGGACCACCCGCCTCCTTCCTGGAGGGAGCTGCTATCAGCCAGTCGTCCAGGTAAGGGTACACCCGACCCCTCCGCAGAGAATGCTGTCACCACTGCCATGCATTTGGTGAAGACCCTGGGAGCTGGAGACAAGCCGAAGGGCATGGCTTGGAACTCGAGAGATCCTTCCGCTCGGGCGAAGGAATCTCTGGTGGGAGCAGACGGATAGGGACGTGAAAAGCAGCGTCCTGCAAGTCCAGAGAGCAGAACCACCGCGTTCCAAGGATGGTATTATCTGAGCCAGAGTGACCATCCTGAGGTTCGAGACCTTAGGAACTTGTTTAGGTCGTGTGGAGGTCGAGAATGGGCGCCAGCCCCCGTCCGTTCGGAACCAGGAAGTACCTGGACACAAACCCTGGGTCTGAAGGAGGTCCACCACCTCTCTTACCACCTCCTTCTGGAGGAGGAGAGTGATGTCGGCTCGACGAGCCGCCAGTGAGCTGGGGATCGAAGCCCCGAGGCGGCGGCTCTGAAGGGTGGTGCCTGCTCGAATTCCAGAGGCAGGCCTCTTCCCACCACCTCCAAGACCCACCTGTCCGTGGTAACAGCGGACCAGGCGGAGCAGTGCGGAGCCGTCCCCAGGGGACCCAGGAGTGAGTGGCGGGGATGGGCGACACCCCTCAGCCCGTCACTGGGCAGGCTTGGAGGAGGGACGGCCGAGGGACCTCCTGGGCCCTTTCCTCCTGCCTCCTGTGAGGAAGCCGGCGGCTTGGGTTTGGGATGCCAAGGCCGAGCCTGCTGGCCCTGGCGTTGCTGGGGCAGGCGCCGGGGCACAGAAGGACGAAGGGCTTAGGCTGTGGTTTGCGGCCTTTGTCCTTCTGTAGGAAGAGACCCGAGTCAAGGTGGCATTGGACTTCTCGATCCTCTGCAGGTGACCTTCCACCCCAGGGCCAAGAGGTCAGTCCCAAAAAGGAACATCCGCCAACTTGTGCTGGGTATCCGCAGTAAAGGTGGATATCCTCAGCCAAGCCTCGCCGACGATAGCCACCGCGGCCGCCACCGATCTGGCACATGAGTCCCCTACATCCAAAGCAGTCTGGAGCTGCTGTTTGGCCACTGCCCTGCCCTGGTCCGCACCTGCTTAACCGTAGTCTGCAGATCGGCGGGAAGATGAGGATGACCTCATCCAGGAGCCCAACAGGGCATGAGAAAAATGTGCCATGAGGGCGGCGAACTGGCCTGGAAGGCCGAGAGAGGCATGGCGTAGACTTTTAGCCCGACATGAGTCAATTTCTTGGACTCCTTGTCAGGAGGTTTGTCCACATCCTGGCGTTGCCCGTAGCGCGGCGCTGTCGGTAACTCAACCCCTCAGCAGAGGGTGTTCAAAAACGGACAAGAACGGTAGGGACGCATACTTCCTGGCCATCCTGGCCGAGCGCAGGGCAGGAAGCAGGCGCTGCCAAAGTTCCAGTGCTGGACCCACTATGGCCTCGGCCACGGAGAAGCCTCCGTCGGAGAATCCCTCGGTCCAGAATCTCCGTGAGGGGATACCTGGCCCGTTTGGAAGCAGGTTCGAGCTCCATCCAGTGAGACTCAGAGATGAGCGAAGCAGTCCTAGGAAGAGACGACGGGCTATCGTCCATTGGCTGACCTCCTGAAGACTCCAAGTCCAGTCGCTTGGAGAAGAAGGAGGAATCATCTTCGGACTCGGAAGAGTCCTCGAAGAACTGCCTCTGGCCTGAGCCACCCTTCACCTGCCGAGGTCGGTCGGGAGTGAGGGTAACTGACAGCCGATGGGGTAAACCCTTAGCCGACCGAGAATCCTTGGTCGGAGCCCCAGTGGTGGCTGTGGGCGGAGGTTCCACCGCAATCGGTGGAGCAGCTGGTTTTGGCCGAACAACCGGCCTGGGTATAGGCTCCTCGGGCAAGTCGAGGGGTTGTGTCGGCCGTTCCGGTGACAGCCACTTAATGGCCGGGGAAGGCGCCGGAGTCGGCTTATTCCGGCCAGGAGGAGCTGTTGCAACATAAGGTCCTCGTACCGTCGGCGTAATTTACGCGAAGCCTCCTCATCCGAGGAGAGACGAGGGCCAGACAATGACGCCGCGCTTACCGCGGTGCCGAGACCGAGACCGCCTATGACGGTGGGAACGGCTGGACCGCCAAGAGGTCCGAGACCGAGACCGAGAGTCCCGGAATTTCGGGTCGGTGCAGGAGGTGTCGGCCGAACCGACACTCCCTTCGCCTCGGAAGGTCCATCCGAGGGCCTGGAACCGGAGGCACAGGCGAGCCCACGGATCCTCAACTCTCCCGGGGAACCGGGAGAGGAATCTCGGCTGCTAAAGGCGACAGCCCGTCAATGGGTCGAGAAAATCTCGACTTCATCAGTAGAGTCTCGGTCAACTGACCTGGCGGGACACCGTGGAGGCCAGTGGCTGGCCGAATGGTCGACCGGCCGACGGACGACGGCCCGGGAGAGGGACCTTTCCCGCCCCAAGAGCGCCGACGGAGGGATTTACCTTGTCCTCTTTTGGACCGAGAAAAGGTCCAGCAGACGCAAGCCCTTCTCCTTTAGTGGAGAGGACAGACAAAGCTCCTTAAAGGAAGCCGTGTAGGAAGAACCCAGAAGGCGGGATAAATGCGCGGCCGAGGAAGAATCTGACCGCCGCCTCCTCTTGAGGGCGACCATCCGCTCGAGGCTGATCCGCCCGAGCCGCCCTGCCGCTGACACCGCCAACCGGGCCCTTGACTTCACCGAGGGAACGCTCGGGACGCCCAGTTGCAATCGGCAGCACGGTCTCGAGGACGAGGCCGAGAAAGATGAGCACAGGTCGCAAGCCTGCGGGTCGTGCTCAAGGCCTAAGCAGTGACACACGTGGAGTGTGGATCCGTCCGAGACATCTTCTGCCCGCATGGGCATCTCCGAAATCCAGAGTCGATTTATCATCGCGGCGCGAGGGATCGAACTGAAGTCTTTGCAAAATATTATTTTTAAATCCATAAGCGGAAATAGAGAACCAGTCACAAACGCAGAGCGTTAAGGAGGAACCTGAGCTTCCAAGCGGTAAGGAAGATCTGGCGTCATGGGGCGGAGCCAGAGTTATACCACCCGGTGGGTGGGAGGAAAGCTTGAAGACCTTCCGGCAAGATTTAAAGCGGCAAGGATACTGCCAATGAGTGTGGATGAACAACATATCCATGTCCCTAGAATACTTTTTCCACAGCAGCAGACTTTCTGTCCTCTTTTGCAGAAACTGGCTCTCAGATCCTGCTCTTCGTTTGCCCAAGGAAGTATCGCCCTGGTCAGAGGGCACTCCCTCAGGTTCGGTTGGCACCGAACCGGGCCGGCCATCCGGGTCAGCGGACTTTTTGGCCTCTCTTTCCCTGAGCCTACCAACTCTCTTTTCAACAGTGGCAGCAGGGAAATTCTTGCAAATCTGGCAGTCTGAATCGAGGTGGTCAAACCCCAGACAAACACAGGTGGAGTGAGGGTCAGCCTTGGCAAAGGTTTCCCCACAGACATTGCAGTGCTGAAACCCAGTGGGCCCGGTTTTTCTTTTGGGTTTCTCAGACATCATGCCAGCCTAACCAAAACTTGCCCATTTATGGCAATCCGCCAAGCAAGACTCCCATCGGTTCCCAACTGTGTCACGGGTATTGGAAAAAAGCGTAATGAAATCAGTTTTTTTTTTTTTTTAACAGATAGGAACGAGACACGCACTCTAAAAAGGACTAGCAATTGAAAATGCAACCTAATCGGTTCAAACCGAACCGATAAATGTTTTACAAGTTCCACACAGAATTCGTATGTAAAAACTATATTACGTTACCACAGACAGAGCTTGAACCGAACGGTTGCGGTTAAATTTAGACGAATTTTAATATTTTAAACAGTTTTAAACCGCGAAAATGAACCGAGCAAAAGGAGTAATCTCCGGAGCGACTGTTCAGTGAGGCGGAGTAAAGAATCTGTTTCGGTTTGAAAGCAAGCAGACAGAGCTTCCTTAACCGAGCTCACGCTCAAGATTCCATGCCTTGCATGGAAGTTAACTATTTCACCTCCGGAGCAGTTCTAACCTGCGGTCATACTGCAATTGTCAAAATATAGCAAGACTTCATGTTGTTTGAAGGGGGCGGTCCCGCCAGATTCCCCAGTTCTCCTGCCGGAGACTTCCGGCCACAGGACGACATCAGAATGGGAGACTGAGGATCCAGCATCAGAAGACAAAAGGGCATAAGCCCCTGCCAAAGGCTCAGTAAGCCATGCCTCCTCCAAGGGGGGAGGTGGGCGGGAAAGTACCTGCTGCAAGAGCTGTTCTCGAAGATCTACTGTTACGGTAAGTTTTTACGTAACTGTACTATCTTACTTGGAGATGCAGCAGGTAACACCATTAGGACGGATTTCCAAGCAATAACGCTTGTACGCATTCTGGGAGGAGGAAACTAGGAAAATCCATACCAAGTCCCGACTCTAGGACAGGAGACCCTGTAGTACAGCCAGGCCGAAACCGGCTCTTCGCCGTGAAGCAATGTCCAGGCTGCAAAGGAGGTAGCCACCCCCCTAGTGGAATGGCCCCGGACTGTACCCGGGAGGGGCTTCTGCTTAGTATCATAGCAGTATGATATACACTGGACAAGCCAGCGAGAAAGGGACTGCTTCGATACTGGTTGGCCCATCATCCTCTCAGCGAAGGAAACGAAGAGTTGCTCCGACTTGCGAAGCTGTTTAGTCCTGTTCAGGTAATACCTTAGACAGCGGTGAACATCCAGGGTGTGGAGCAGCACTTCTCCTCTATTAGAATATTTAGGGAAATATACAGGCAGGTCAATGTCCTGATTGAGAGTGAGTGCAGAGACCACCTTAGGCAAGAACTTAGGATTCGTCCTCAGGGACACTGTCCTGGTGGAAAATCAAATAAGGTTCCTTACACATGAGAGCGTGAAGCTCAGAAATTCTCCTTGCTGACATAACAGCAACTAAAAATAACGTTTTCCATGACAGGAAACGCAGCTACTTAATCTCTGGCGGGTTCAAGAGGAAGCGTGAGTTGTTCCAGGACAAAGTAAATCCCATGGAGGAACAGGGTCCTTAATGGGTGGCCTGAGGTGTAACACCCCTCAAAGTCTCGAGAGGCGTCAAGTTGCGCCACTGTGCGCTGTCCCACCGGGAAGTGGTAAGCAGAAATAGCGCAGACTTACACCTTAATTGAGGAGTAGGCGAGACGCGAATGGAAAAGGAAGAGCAGGTATTCTAACACCGCTTTCACCGGGCAGCCTAAAGGGGAAAGACCACGTGCTTGTGACCACAGGCAAAAACGGCGCCATTTCATGGCGTACGTCGCATGCGTTGCCGGCTTTCTGGCCGAGGAAAGAACTTCCGCCACCTCTTGCGAGACCCCGTGTCGCAAAATGGCTATGTCTCTAGGAGCCATGCATGCAGGTTCAGTGAGCGTAAGTCCGGGTGGACTAGAGAACCTTCCTCCTGAGACAAGAGGTGGGAGCTGAAGGCAATGGGACCAGAGGTTCCCAGGACATGCGTGAGCAAGGAACCAGATCTGTCTGGGCCAAAAAGGCGCTATCAGGATCATTGTTGCGTGCTCCCTGCGCAGTTTGAGAACAACTCTCTGGATCAACGGGAAGGCGTAGAGGAATCTGTTCGCCCAGGAGAGGGACAACGCGTCTCGCCAGAAAACACCAGGCCCTGGATCTAGCGAGCAGAAATTGGGCAGTTTTGCGTTGGATGGGGAAGCGAATAAGTCCAGTTCTGGAGTGCCCCATCGAAGAAACAGATCCTCTGCGACCCCTTGAAGAAGTTCCCACTCGTGGACTCTGGCCTGGGAATGACTCAGGCTGTCTGCGATTGTGTTGTCCACTTCAGGAACGTGAACTGCAATCAGGTTAGCGCAGTGTCAAATTACCCAATCCCACACTCTCATAGCTTCCCTGCAAAGGGGGTAAGAGTGTGCGCCTCGTCTGTTGAGGTAATACATCACCGCCGTGTTTCTGTCTGAAGCAGAAGAGTGCTCGACGGGATTTGACTGAAAGGCCTAGAGGACCGCCCTCATCTCCAGCACGTTGATGTGGAAGTGGGCTTCCCGAGGGGTCCATGTTCCCTGGGACCTCACCCCGTTCAAGTGCGCTCCCCACCCCAGCCCTGAGGCGTCTGTGGAGAGGATCATCTCTGGGGACGGCGCTGTAAACGGGACACCCGCAGAAAGTGTCCCTGGGTCTAGCCACCATTGCCAGTCTCGCATCACGGCATTTGTGATTCTGACCAGATGCTGCATGTGGTCTTGCCTTTGGTCCCACTGCACCTTGAGCATCCATTGAGTTACCCGCATGTGGAGCCTTGCCAAAGGGACTGTCTGAATGGCCACAGCCATGTGTCCGAGCAGACGAAGGACCAGCCTGGCAGGGACAGTCTTCGCCGAGAGATCCCTGATGAGGGATCTGATGCGTTCCACTCTGTCTGGGAGAAATGCTTTCCCCGAACAGTGTCCAGAACTGCACTTATGAACTGCAGCTTCTGTGATGGTACGAGGAGAGACTTCTCGTAGTTGTTTAAAATGCCCAGAGACTGGAACAGGCCCTGGGTGCTCTGAATAGCCAGCAACGCCTCTCTGGCAGCCATGAGAAGCCAATCGTCCAAGTACGGGAACACATAGTGGCCCTGTCTCCTGAAGGACGCTGCCATGACTGCCATGCACTTGGTAAAGACCCTGGGGGCAGATGACAGTCCGAACGGAAGAGCCCAGAACTGAAAATGGTAGCCAAGGAACTCGAAGTGCAGGAACCTCCGGTGCGCTTGAGCAACAGGGATGTGCAGCTAGGCATCCTGCATGTCTAGGGATGCTAAGAAGGCGTCCTGCTTTAGCATGGGAATGAGGCCCGGAAGGGTCACCATGCAAAATCGTTTGTAGGCGACCAACATATTTAGGTGGCTGAGGTCCAAGATTGGACGGAGGTCCCCCGTTTTCTTGGGAACCAGAAAGAAGTTGGAATAGTATCCGGAATCTGGTTCTCTGGAACATACTCCACCGCTCCCTTCTGCAGGAGCGCGAGTATTTGCCCGATAAGCAATTTGTGCTGACCCGAGTAACGGGAGAGCAGAGGAGGCCTCGAGGGTGGCTTGTCTGCGAATTCTATAAAGTGGCCTTTTTTGACCAACTGAAGAACCCACCTGTCTGTGGTTATGGACTGCCATCCTGGCAGGTAATTCGCAATACGACCCCCGACCTTGATGTCCCGTTGATCCTGAGGGGCGGGGGCCGGAAAGGAGTCAGACTGTGGTGGCGGAGGGAGCCGCGGGCTGAGCCAGCTTAGCTGGACGCCGACTTCTGCCCACAGGCCGTCTTCCCTGGGCTCTGCGGGAACTGGAGCCCCTCTGTTGTAGATCGGTGTGGGACTCTTGTCTGTGTCCGTCCACGAAAACTGCTTTGGTTCCTACGAAAGGAACTAAGCTTTGGTCGGAACATTGCCTGGACCGACCTCACCGCCTTCCCGGCCTCTTGGAACTTGGTGAGAACCTTCTCAGAGGATGCACCAAAGAGAACTTCTCCTTCGAAAGAGGCGTCCATGATGTTCTTCTGGACGTCCGGCGTAAATCCGGAGACACAAAGCCATGAGCGTCTCCGGAGGCATACGCCTGAAGCTGCCGCCCTGGCCGAGAGTCCGCAGAATCATACCCGGCTCACAGCACCTGGGGTCCCACATCCGAACCTGTACGGAGGGGCTGAAACATCTCCTTCTGCTCACCTTCTGGCAATTTCTCCACCAGATCCAGTCCCTGTTCCCACAAAGCATTTTGGAACTGCAACATGTGGGTCAAGTAGTTCAGGGATCTGATGGCGCAGGTAGCGGAAGCATACGTGTGCCTGCCCATCGCGTCCAGCTGTTTGGACTCCGGTGGCAGGGTGCTCAAATGTTGCGGTCTCTGGGACCGGTCATGAGAGGCTGTTATGACCAGAGAGTCGGCCAGAGGATGTTGAGCCAAGTACTGGTCCTCTTTAGGAGCCTTGTACAGGCGGTCAGCTTTCTTCAGCATCGACGGGAGCGAGTGTGGACGCTTCCACGCTGCCTTGGTGACATCCACAAAAGTGTCCACCAAGGGTGGTACCACCACAGGCCTGGGATCCTTCTGCCGAAGATATCTAGCAAGGCATAGTCTCTAGGGGTCTAACTTCTGCACCCCAGCCCATGTTCTCTTGGATAAGTCTCATGATTTCTGCGAACGATGGGTCATCCGGAGATCTAGGAAGCTCACGTGGGTCCGGAGAGGGGATTGGAAGGGGAGAGAGGGATCTGGATCTTACCGAGGACTCTGATCCTATATCCTCCGAACGTGAACGGCGGAGTCTTCTGGGTCTCTTAGGACTGGGTGACCCTGAAGAGGATCTAGACAGAGGTCTCCTATCTGGACTTCCCCTTGGAGGGTCCATAGGCTCCTGGGGGAGAGGTACTTGGCCTGCTGCCCCGGATGGAGAAGGGGGAGCAGGGGCCAGAGGGATCACAGGTGGCGGTGGAGGTGGTGTGGGAACCACATCCTTTTTAATGGTATCCCACCAGTAGGTAAAGAGCTCCTTAACCTCAGAAAAGGAAAGGCCTGACGACGGACCGGACGCCCCGTAGCGGGTTCCGCGTCCGGCTCCTCAGTTGCGAGGAGGATCCCTGGGAGGCTCGACAGGACCAGGCTCGCCCATCTGGACCTCGGGCTCGTCAATTCCTTCTCCGTAATTGTCTCCTGACCGATGTCGGTAGGGGCGTCAGGGTCCTCTTCTCGACTCGTGCGGCGTCGGCCCTCTTGCGGCGACAGGCGTCTGGCGGGCGACAGGCCTGTGAGGAGGAAGAGGCCGAAGGTTTCTTCACCGCAGTGGAGGAGGCTGAGAATGGGCCCGGGATGGTGACCGGTCAGACCGGGAGCTGGAACTACAGGAGTCTGAGGCCCCAGACGGGGACTTGGATGGAGCCTTCTCCCTGTGCTTCTCAGAATGTTTGCGGGCCTTCTCAGCAGAACTCCCCTTGGACATGTCCATGGCCTTAACTTTCTCCTCAAGCAGGAACGCCTGCAGAGCCTTCTGGCGACGGATCCAGATCTAGCTGTTGAACCCTTGGCAGAAAATACAGGACTGGGTGTCGTGGTCTGGGCCTAGGCACCGGACGCAGGCCGAATGCGGATCCTTGAACGGGATTTGCTTCCCACAGGCGCACTTCGAGGGATGGCCTTCAACGGAGGTTGGAGAGGACATCAGACAGCAACTGAGCCGAAATACAGGTTACTCACCTGTAACAGAGTTCTAGGAATGGTATATGTTGTTCATCCACACTGTCTGGCAGGTATCCTTGCGGAAGGTCTTCAAGCTGGCTCCTCCCACCCACCTGGGGTAAACTCTCGGCTCCGCCCCATGATGCCAGATCTGGCCGCTGGAAGCTCAGGTTGTCGTCAAAGCCGGAGTCGGGTGGAGTGGTGTGGATGAACAACATATACCATTTCTAGAACTCCTATTACAGGTGATAAACTCAGAGTTACTCACCTGTAACAGGAGTTCTAGGAATGGTATATGTTGTTCATCCACACTCATTGCAGGTATCCTTGCCGCTTTAAATCTTGCCGGAAGGTCTTCAAGCTGGCTCCTCCCACCCACCCGGGTGGTATAACTCTCGGCTCCGCCCATGGCGCCAGATCTGGCCCGCTGGAAGCTCAGGTTGTGCGTCGAGCCGGGAGGTCGTGGGTCGTGTGGATGAACATATACCATTCCTAGAACTCCTGTTACAGGTGAGTAACTTTCTAGGGACATGGATATTTGTTCATCCACACTCATTGGCAGACTCCTAGCAGTTCTCCGGGAGGAGGGAGGCAAGACGCACACCCCAATACTTACTTGGGAAAGAGAGACTGGAGAACCGAGGCCCCAAAACCAGCATCCAGCGTGACTCAAGGTCAATGTGGTAATGGGTAATGAAGGTGTTTGCTGACTTCCAGGTAGCAGCCCTGCAGATTTCCTGGATAGGGCGTCCCTGGAAGCAGCCACCGTTGCAGCAGTATGGCGGGTAGAATGAGCTCTTATCCTCTGGGAGGCTCCATGCCGCCAACTTATAGCAGAGATCTATGCAGGAGGTTACCCACCTGCTTATCGTCCGCTTGGCTGCAGGTCTGCCAGATCACGGCTTCAGCGTAGATGACAAACAGCTGTGAACCTCTCCCCAAATTTCAGCCGTGCGCTCCTTATAATAAGCGCCCTTCTAGGAGTCAGAGTATGGAGCCTATATTAAACCTCCGGTGTGATTGGGGTGAACACCAGCAGAGTCAACACCTGGTTAAGGTGAAACTCCGACACCACCTTCGGAAGGAATTTGGTGGGGCGCAGGACAACCTTGTCCCTGTGGAAGACCAGGTAAGGAGACTCTATGGAAAGCGCCTGGAGCTCTCCCATCCTTCTGGCTGACGTGATAGCCACCAAGAAGGCGGTCTTCCACGACAGGTGAGAGAGCACACCTGTGCATAGTTCAATGGCTTGCCCATGAGCTTTGCCAGTACCAGCAGTAGATCCCGGAGGTGGGGTTCCCGCACTGGAGGAAATGTGATCAAGGCCTTTGAAAGCGCCAGACCACCTTCTCCTGCGCCACCGACTGCTTCCGGCCCGCGCCCGGTAAGCAGAGATGGCTGCTCAGGTGCACCCTTAGGGTCGCCGACCCTAAGCCCCTGACTAGAAGGGACCATAAATAGTCCAAGATGCTTGCCAAGGAACAGGAGGAAGGGTCCAAGCCCTTGCCTGACACCAAATGGAAAACCTTTTCCATTTGAAGGCATAACATTTTCTGGTCGAACTCTTACGGGACGCCTCAACAACATTGAGGACCTCGTCGGAAAGACCCAAGGCCTGGAACTCTAGCCGCTCAGGAACCAGGCCGTCAGGTGCAGGGATTGAAGGTCCGGATGGAACACCTTCCCCTGATTGAGAGAGCAGGTCCGGGCGAGCTGGAAGCTGCCGCGGAGTCCTGGAGCTGAGACTGAGGAGATCTGGGTACCAGAACTGGCGAGGCCAGTCTGGGGCTATCAGAATCACCTCGCCTTGTCCCTCCTCGCCTTGAAGCACCTTGTGGATCAAGGGAAATGGGAAAGGGTAAAAGAGCCGGGTCCACTGCCTCGAGAAGGCATCCCTCTGCAGCGAGCCCTGCTGAGGGGGGGGCATGGAACAGACTCAGCTTGGCTTCTCCTGGAGGCAAACAGGGCCACGGAGGTGTGCCCCAATGGGAGAACAGATGCTGTACTACCTCCGGCAGGAGAGACCACTCGTGGGATGCAGCCCCTATCCGGCTCAGGGGCATCGGCCAGGGTGTTGGAGGCTCCTGCCACGTGAATGGCTAGGAGATCCGCCTCCAGGCTGCGCAAGTGACCAAATAGGAGAGCTTCCTTGCATAGAAGCATGGAGCGCGTCCCGCCTAGCGGTTTAGATAGTACATGGTCGTGGTATTGTCCGTCTGGACTCTGACCACTTGACCCGGAGAGCGGGCAAAGGCGGTGAGAGCTAGGCGGACCGCTGGAGCTCCAACGAGGTTGATGTGGCATCGGACTCCTTGGGGGACCAGAAGCCATGAGCCAGTGTTCCCCAGATGGGCACCCCAACCCATCAGAGAGGCATCGGTCGATGAGAGACCGTCGGCTGGGCGGACGAGACGGGATGCCCTCCTGCAAATGATCTGGAACGGTCCACCACTGGAGGCGTTCCACATCCGTGTCACCGACCAAGCTGGTCCAAAGGATCGCAGCGTTGTGACCACTGGCTGGCCAGTCCCCACTGAAGGGGACGCATGTTCCAGCGGGCCCAACGGACCACGCTGGTGCAGGCCGCCATGAGACCCAGGAGGCGCTGGAAGTCCCGGGCAGGGCGCGAGTGCCCAACCAGAAATGATCGGGCAAAGGAGGAAAGAACCTCGGCCCTGTCCGCCGGGAGCCGCGCTCTGGCTCGAAGAGAGTCGAGCTGCGCCCCGATGAATAGAATCACCTGCTTCGGCTCGAGTTCCGACTTGGCCTCGTTGATAAGGAGGCCCAGTTGAGAGCAGACCTGGAGGGCCAGATCTCTGGACCACTCCGCCTCCTTCCTGGAGGGAGCTGCTATCAGCCAGTCGTCTAGGTAAAGGTACACCCCGACCCCTCGGCGCCGCAGGAATGCTGTCACCACTGCCATGCATTTGGTGAAGACCCTGGGAGCTGGAGACAAGCCGAAGGGCATGGCTTGGAACTCGAAGAGGGATCCTTCCGTTCAGGCGCGAAGGAATCTCTGGTGAGACGGACGGATAGGGACGTGAAAAAACGCGTCCTGCAAGTCCAGAGAGCAGAACCACACGCCGCGTTCCAAGGATGGTATTATCTGAGCCAGAGTGACCATCCTGAAGGTTCGAGACCTTAGGAACTTGTTTAGGTCGTGTAGGTCGAGAATGGGGCGCAAGCCCCCCGTCCGTTTCGGAACCAGGAAGTACCTGGACACAAACCCTGGGTCTGAAGGAGGAGGAGCGATTGCGGCTCGACAGCCACCAGTGAGGCTGGGGATCCCAAGCCCCCGAGGGCAACGGCTCTGAAGGGTGGGGCCTGCTCGAATTCCAGAGGAGGCTCTTCCCACCACCTCCAAGACCCACCTGTCCGTGGAAACAGCGGACCAGGCGGAACGGAAGTGCTGGCCGTCCCCCATGGGGACCAGGAATGGGTGGCGGAATGGGGCGACACCCCTCAGCCGTCACTGGGCAGGCTGGAGGAGGACCGACCGAGGACCTCCTGGGCCTTTCCTCCCTGCCTCCTGTTAGAGGAAGCGCGGCTTGGGTTTGGGATGCCAAGGCCGAGCCTGCTGGCCTGGCGGTGCTGGGCCTGGCGCACGGAGGCACAGAAGGAAAGGGCTTAGGCTGCGGTTTGCGCCTTGTCCTTCTGAGCGAAGAAGACAGAGTCCAAGGTAGCATTGACTTCTCGACCCTCTGCAGGTGACCTTCCACCCCAGGGCGAAGAGGTCGTCCCCAAAGGAACATCCGCCAACTTGTGCTGGGTATCCGAGTAAGGTGGATATCCTCAGCCAAGCCCACGACGCACAGCCACCGCGGCCGCCACCGATCTGGCACATGAGTCCCTATATCCAAAGCAGTCTGGAGCTGCTGTTTGGCCACTACCCTGGTCCCGCACCTGCTTAACCGTAGTCTGCAGATCGTGGGAAGATGAGGATGACCTCATCCAGGAGCCCAACAGGGCATGAGAAAATGTGCCATGAGGACAGCCGAACTGGCCTGGCCGAAGGCCGAGAGGCGCTAGCGTAGACTTTCACCCGACATGAGTCAATTTCTTGGACTCCCTTGTCAGGAGGTTTGTCCATCCTGGCGTTGCCGGCGCGCGACGCTGTCGGTAACCAACCCCTCAGCAGAGGGGTGTTCGAAAAACGGACAAGGAACGGTAGGGACGCACACTTCCGCAGCCATCCTGGCCGAAGGCGCAGGGCAGGAAGCAGGGTGCTGCCAAAGCTCCAGTGCGGACCCACTATGGCCTCGGCCACCGGAAAGGCCTCCGTCCGGAGGAATCCTCGGTCCAGAATCTCCGTGAGGGGATACCTGGCCCGCTTGGAAATGGGTTGAGCTCCATCCGGTGGACTCCGAGATGAGCTGAAGCAGTCCTAGGAAGGACGACAGGCTTTGTCCATTGACTGACCTCCTGAAGACTCCAAGTCCAGTCGCTTGGAGAAAAGGAGAATCATCTTCGGACTCGGAAGAGTCCTCAAGAACTGCCTCTGGCCTGAGCCACCCTTCACCTGCCGAGGTCGGTCGGGGCGAGGGTAACTGACAGCCGATGGGTAGACCCTTGAGCCGAGAATCCTTGGTGGAGCCCCAATTGGTGGCTGTGGAGGCGGAGGTTCCACCGAATCGCGGAGCAGCTGGTTTTGGCGAACAACCGGCCTGGGTAGAGCTCCTCGGGTAAGTCGAGGGGTTGTCGGCAGCTCGGTGACACCATAATGGCAGGGGAGGCCAGGGGTGGCTTACTCCGGTCAGGAGGAGCTGTTGCAACATAAGGTCCTCGTACCGTCGGCGTAATTTCATCGAAGCCTCCCTCATCGAGGGAGGAGGACGCAGCGTGACGCCACTTACGCGGTGCGAGACCGCCTATGTGCGATGGGATCGGCTGGACCTGAAGAGGTCCAGACAGAGGTCCCGGAATTTCCGAGGTCGGTGCGGGGAGGTATCGCGGCGAACCGGCACTCCTTCGGCTCGGATGGTTCATCCGAGGGCTCTGGAACCGGAGGCTGGCGGAGCCACAGGATCCTCAACTCCTCCAGGGGAACCGGGAGAGGGAATCTCGGCTGCTAAAGGCGACAGCCCGTCAATGGGTCGAGAAAAATCTACGACTTCGCCAGTGGGAGTACTCGGTCAACTGACCTGGCGGGGACACCGTGAGGCCAGTGGCGAAGCCGGCTGATGCGACCGGAAGCGGCGGCCGGGGAGGACTTTCCGCTCCCAAGAGCGTCGACGGAGGGACTTACCCTGTCCCTTTTTGGACCAAGAATAAGGTCCAGCAGACATGATCTCCCATTAGTGGAGGGGACAGACAAAAACTCCTTGAAAGAAAGCCGTGTAGGAAGAACCCAGAGAGGCGGGATAAATGCGCGGCCGAGAAGGATCTGTGCCCGCCTCCTCTTGAGGCGACCATCGCTCGCGCTGATCCGCTGAGAACCCGCCCCCGCGGACACACGCCAACAGGCCTCATTGGACTTCACCAGAGGAAGCGTTTCTCGAGACGGGCCCAGTTGCAATCAGGCAGCTGCGGTCTTAGAGGGCGTAGGCCGAGAAAGATGAGCACAATTACATAAAGCCTGCGGTGAGTGCTCAAGACCTAAGCAGTAGACACCGCGTGGAGTGTGGATCCGTCCGAGACATCTTCTGCCCGCATGGGCATCTCGAAATCGAGTCGATTTGTCCGCCGCGGCCGAGGGATCGAAGACAGAAGTCTTTACGCAAAATTTATTTTAAATCCATAAGCGGAGAAATAGGAACCAGTCTCAAGCGCGGAAGCGTTAAGGAGACCCTGAGCTTCCAAGCGGTAGGAAGATCTGGCGTCATGGGGCGGAGCCGAGGTGCTATACCACCGGGTGGGTGGGAGAAGCAAGCTGAAGACCTTCCGGCCAAGATTTAAGCGGCAAGGATACCTGCCAATGAGTGTGGATGAACAACATATCCATGTCCCTAGAACCTGTATTTCTAGGGACATGGATATATTCATCCATGTAGTCTCAACAGACTCTAGCGATTCTCCAGGAGGAGGAGGCAAAGCGCACCCCTACTTAGAATAAAGACTGGAGAACAGAGGCCCCAAAACCAGCACCAAGCGTGACTCAAGGTCCGATGTGGTAATGGGTGATGAAGGTGTGTGCCGACTTCCTGGTAGCAGCCCTGCAAATTTCCTGGATAGGGACGTCCCTGGAAGCAGCCACCGATGCAGCAGTATGACTGGTAGAATGAGCTGTTATCCCTCTGGGAGGCTCCATGCCCGCCAACTTGTAGCAGAGATCTATGCAGGAGGTGACCCACCTGCTTATCGTCTGCTGGGCTGCAGGTCTGCCAGGTGTGGCTTCAGCGTAGGTGACAAACAGCTGGCGAACCTCTCCCCGAATTTCAGCCGTGCGCTCCTTATAATAAGCGAGCGCCCTTCTAGGGTCCAAAGTATGGAGCCTGTATTCGGCCTCAGGTGTGATTGGGTAGAACACTGGCGAGTCAACACCTGGTTGAGGTGAACTCAGACACCACCTTGGAAGGAATTTGGTGGGCGCAGGACAACCTTGTCCCTGTGGAAGACCAGGTAAGGAGACTTGATGCAGGCGCCTGGGTTCTCCCATCCTGGCTGGCGTGATAGCCACCAGAAGGCGGTCTTCCACGACAGGTGAGAGTTCACACTGTGCATTGGATCCCAATAAACGCCCATGAGCTTTGCCAATACCAACAGTAGATCCCACAGAGGTGGAGGTTCTCGCACTGGAGGAAATGTGATCAAGGCCTTTGGCATCGGCCACCTTCTCCTGCGCCACCCGACTACTTCCGGGCCCGCACCTGGTAAGCAGAGATGGCTGCGATTGCACCCTTAGGGTCGTCGACCTAAGCCATTGCTGAAAGGGACCATAAATAGTCCAAGATGCTTGCCAAGGAACAGGAGGAAGGTCCAAGCCCTTGCCCTGACATCAAATGGAAAACCTTTCCATTTGAAGGTGTAGCATTTTCTGGTAGACTCCTTACGGGACGCCTCAACTACGTTGAGGACCTCATCGGAAAGACCCAAGGCCTGGAACTCTAGCCGCTCAGGAACCAGGCCGTCAGGTGCAGGGACTGAAGGTCCGGATGGAAAACCTTCCCCTGATTGACTGAGAGCAGGTCGGGGTGAGCTGGAAGCTGCCTCTGAAGCCTGGAGCTGAGAAGATCTGGGTACCAGTACTGGCGGGGCCAGTCTGGGGCTATCAGAATCACCTGCGCCTTGTCCCTCCTTGCTTTGAGCAACACCTTGTGCATCAAGGGGAACGAGGAAAGGCGTAGAAGAGGCCCGGGGTCCACGGCCTCGAGAAGACATACCCCTGCAGAGAGCCCTGCTGAGTGGGGCGGGCATGGAACAGCCTCAACTTCACATTCTCCTGGAGGCAAACAGGTCCACTGAGGTGTGCCCCAATGGGAGAATAGATCTTATACTACCTCCAGCAGGAGAGACCACTCATGGGACGCATCCCTGTCCAGCATGGGCATCGGCCAGGGTGTTGGAGCTCCTGCCACATGAATAGCTAGAGATCCGCCTCCAGGCTGCCACAGTGACCAGATGTGGACAGCTTCCTTGCATAGCAGCATGAGCGTCCGCCCTGGCGGTTTAGACAGTACATGGTCGTGGTATTGTCCGTCTGGACCCGGACCACTTGACCCAAGAAGCGAGCAAAGGCGGTGAGAGCCAGGCGGACCGCTCAGAGCTCCAGCAGGTTGATGTGTCAGGGACTTCAAGCGGGGACCAGGGCCGTGCCTCGAGTGTTTCCCAGATGGGCACCCCAACCCACCAGAGGCATCGGTCAATAGAGACCGTCGTCTAGGGGCGGACAAACGGGATGCCCTCCAGCAGATGAACTGGAACGGTCCACCACTGGAGAGCGTTCCACATCCCCTGGATCACCGTCACTAGCTGGTCCAATGGATCGCAGTGTTGGGACCACTGGCCGGCCAGCCCCCACTGAAGAGGGAGCATGTTCCAGCGGGCCCAACGGACCATGCTGGTACAGGCCGCCATAAGACCCAGGAGGCGCAGGAAGTCCCGGGCAGGGCACAATTGCCCAACCAGAAATGATTGGTCAAAGGAGGAAAGAACCTCGGCCCTGTCCGACAGGAGCCGTGCTCTGGCTCAGAGAGTGTCGAGCTCTGCCCCGATGAAAAGAATCACCTGCTTTGGCACGAGTTCCGACTTGGCCTCGTTGATGAGGAGGCCGACTTGAGAGCAAACCTGGAGGGCTAGATCCCTGGACCGCTCCACCTCCTGCTTTGAGGGGGCTGCTATCAGCCAATCGTCCAGTTAAGGATAAACCCGGACCCCTCAGCGCCACAGGAATGCTGTCACCACTGTTATTCATTTGGTGAAGACCCTGGGAGCTTGAGACAAGCCGAAGGGCATGGCTCGGAACTCGAAAAGGGATCCCTCCGCTCGAAAGCTAAGGAACCTCTGACGCGATGGACGGATAGGGACGTGAAAGAACGCGTCCTGCAGGTCCAGAGAGAACAACACGCCGCATTCCAAGGATGGTATTATCTGAGCCAGAGTGACCATCCTGAAGGTTCGAGATCGTAGGAACTTATTTAGGTAGAGAATGGGGTGCAAGCCCCCCGTCCGTTTTGGGACCAGGAAGTACCTGGACACAAACCCGGGTCTGAGGGAGGGTCCGCCACCTCTTCTGGAGGAAGAGAGGATGTCATTCCGGTGACCGACAGGCTGCGGATCCAAAGGCGCCTGGCATAGTCCAATTTCTTGGACTCCTTGTCGGGAGGTTTGTCCACGTCCCTAGCATTTCCGGCACTCCAGAACACACTTTCAGTAACTAACCCTTCGGCTAAGGGGTGTTCCGACAAACCGGAGAGGGAACTGGTAGGGACTGCATACTTCCTGGCCACCCTGGCTGAAGGCGCAGCGCAAGAAGCAGGACGCTGCCAGAGCTCCAAGGCCGGACCCACTATGGCCTCAGCCACAGGAAAGGCCTCCGTAGGGGAATCCCCTCGGTCCAATATCTCCGTGAGGGGATACTTGGCCCGCTTGGATACGGGCTCGAGCTGCATCCCGGTGGACTCTGATGAGCCTGAGTAAACCCAGGAAGGACGAAGGGGTGTTGTCCAGCGACTGACCTCCAGAGGATTCCAGGCCCACTCGCTTGGAGAAAAGGGAGGAATTGTCGGACTCAGAATAGTCCGCAAAGAGCTGCCTCAGGCCTGAGCCACCCTCCACCTGCCGAGGGCGGTCGGGAGTGATTGTGACAGACAGCCTATGGGACAGCCCCCTCTTGGTCAGAGCCCCAAACAGCGGCTGCGGAGGTTCCACCGGAATCTGTGGGGCAGCTGGTTTTGGCCAAACAACCGGCCTAGGAATAGGCTCCTCTGGTAAAATGAGGGGTTGTTTCGGCCGCTCCGGTGACTTCAACCACTTAATGGCGGAAGGCAACGGCTTGTTCCCGGTCAGAAGCTGTTTGCCACATGAGATCCTCGTATTGTCGGCGTAACTTACGACAAAGCCTCCTTCATCCATGGAGCAGGACGATGGCAGGCGCCGCTTACTGCGGTGCCAAGACAGCCTATGACGGCGGGATCGGCTGGACCGTGAAGTCCGAGATCAAGAACCTCGGCCTTTCTGAGGACGGTGCGGGGAAGGGACGGGTAGAACCGGCTCCTCCCTCTGCTCGGAGGATTCACCCGAGGGCTCCGGAACCAGAGGCACTGGCAAGCCTGCGGGCTCCTCAACTCCCACTGGGGAACCAGGAAGAGGGGAATTTCGGCTTCGCTGGTCGACAACCCATCCAATATAGCAAGACTTCATGTCTGAAAGATCTCGACTGCGTCAACGGGAGTGTCTGTCAACTGACCTGACCGGGACACCGTGAGACCAGTGGCCGAAGCTGAACGATAGACCGCAGTCGATGGCAGACAACTCGGGAAGAGGGACCTTTCCCGCTCCCGAGAGTGTTGACGGAGGGACTTACTCGTCTTTCTTGGACCGTGAAGAAGGTCCAGCAGACGTTGGTCCCTCTCCTCTAGTGGAGAGGGACAAAGCTCCTTAAAAGAAGCTGTGTAAGAGGAACCCAGGGAGAGCGGGATACATGCTGCGGTCGAGAAAGATGCATCGCACCGCCTCCTCTTAGAGGGGGATTGTCTGTTCTAGCTGATCCGCCAAGACCGCGCCGCGGAAACAGCCGACCGAGCCTCTTTTGACTTCACCGGAGGAAAACGTTTCTCAGGATGCCTCAGTTGTAAACGGACAGCACGGTCTTAGAGGACGTAGTCCAAGAAGGAAGACCACAGGTCACAAGCCTGCGGGTCGTGCTCAAGGCCTAAACAGTAGACACACGTGGAGTGTGGATCCGTCCGAGACATCTTCTGCCCGCAAGGGCATCTGCGAAACCGGCAGTCGATTTGTCTATTGCAGCCGCGAGGGATAGAAGACCAAAGTCTATAAAAACTTTTAAATTCGGAAAACCGAAGAATTAGGAACCAGTCTTATATGCAGAGCGTTAAGGAGGGACCTGAGCTTCCAAGGCGGTAAGGAGAGATCCAGCGTCATGGGGCGGGCCAAGAGTTTTACCACCGGGTGGGTGGTAGGAGCCAACAGAAGACCTGGCAAGATTTAAAGCGGCAAGGAACCTGCCAGACAGTGTGGATGAACATATCCATGTCCCTAGAACCTGTATTTCTAGGGACATGAATATGATGTTCATCCACACTGTCTGGCAGACTCCTAGCAATTCTCCAGGAGAAGGGAGGCAAGGCGCACACCCCCGATACTTGGGAAAGAGACTGGAGAACCGAGGCCCCAAGACCAGCATCCCAGCGTGACAAGGTCGATGTGGTAATGGGTGATGAAGGTGTGTGCCGACTTCCAGGTAGCAGCCCTGCACATTTCCTGGATAGGGACGTCCCTGGAAGCAGCCACCGATGCAGCAGTATGAGCTCTTATCCCTCTGGGAGGCTCCATGCCCGCCAACTTATAGAAGAGATCTATGCAGGAGGTGACCCACCTGCCTATCGTCCGCTTGGCTGCAGGTCTGCCAGTGCGGCTTCAGCGTGATGACAAACAGCTGAACCTCTCCCCAAATTCAGCCGTCGCTCCCTTATAGTAGCGGCCCTTCTAGGGTCCAGAGTATGGAGCCTATATTCAGCCTCCGAGGTGTGACTGGGGTAGAACTCCGGCAGAGTCAACACCTGGTTATGGTGAAACTCCGACACCACCTTCGGAAGGAATTTCGGGTGGGGCACAGGACCACCTTGTCCCTGTGGAAGACCAGGTAAGGAGACTCTATGCAGAGCGCCTGGAGCTCTCCCATCCTTCTGGCTGACGTAATAGCCACCAAGAAGGCGGTCTTCCATGAGAAGTGAGAGACCACACCTGTGCATTGGTTCGAATGGCTTGCCCATGAGCTTTGCCAGTACCAGCAGTAGATCCCACGGAGGTGGAGGTTCTCGCACTGGAGGGGAAATGTGATCAAGGCCTTTGAAAAGCGCCAGACCACCTTCTCCTGCGCTGACTACTTCCCGCCTCACGCAGTAAGCAGAGATGGCTGCAGGTCACCCTTAGGGTCGCCTACCTAAGCCATTGCTGAGAAAGGGACCATAAATAGTCCAAGATGCTTGCCAAGGAACAGGAGGAAGGGTCCAAGCCCTTGCCCTGACACCAAATGGAAAACCTTTTTTCCATTTTGAAGGCGTAACATTTTCTGGTCGACTCCTTACGGGACGCCTCAACTACGTTGAGGACCTCGTCGGAAAGACCCAAGGCCCGGAACCCAGCCAGCTCAGGTGCAGGGATTGAAGGTCCGGATGAGCTGAAGTGCCTCTGAAGACTGGAGCCGAGGCTGAGGAGATCTGGCTACCAGTACTATGCGGGCCAGTCGGGCTATCAGAATCACCTGCGCCTTGTCCCTCCTTGCTTTGAGCAACACCTTGTGCATCAAGGGGAATGGGAAAGGCGTAGAAGAGGCCTGGGGTCCACGGCCTCGAGAAGACATCCCCCTACAGAGAGCCCTGCTGAGGGGGGCGGGCATGGAACAGCCTCAACTTCACATTCTCCCTGGAGGCAAACAGGTCCACCTGAGGTGTGCCCCAATGGGAGAATAGATCTTGTACTACCTCCGGCAGGAGAGACCACTTGTGGGACGCATCCCCTATCCAGCTTAGGGCATCGGCCAGGGTGTTGGAGGCTCCTGCCACATGAATGGCTAGGAGATCCACCTCCAGGCTGCGCACGAGTGACCAGATGCGGACAGCTTCCTTGCATAGCAGCATGAAGCGCGTCCCGCCCTGGCGGTTTAGACAGTACATGGTCGTGGTATTGTCCGTCTGGACCCGGACCACTTGACCCCGAAGAAATGGAGCAAAGGCGGTGAGAGCTAGGCGGACCGCTCGGAGCTCCAGCAGGTTGATGTGGCATCGGGACTCTAGCGGGGACCAGAGGCCGTGCGCTCGCTGTTCCCCCAGATGGGCACCCCAACCCATCAGAGAGGCATCGGTCAATAGAGACCCTGTCGGCTCGGGGTGGACAAACGGGATGCCCTCCAGCAGATGAACTGGAACGGTCCACCACTGGAGGCGTTCACATCCCTGGATCACCGTCACTAGCTGGTCCAATGGATCGCAGTGTTGGGACCACTGGCGCCCCACTGGAGGGCGCATGTTCCAGCGGGCCCAGCGGACCATGCTGGTACAGGCCGCCATGAGACCCAGGAGGCGCAGGAAGTCCTGGGCAGGGCGCAATTGCCCAACTGTCCGCCGGGAGCCGTGCTCTGGCTCAGAGAGTCTAGCTCTGCCCCAATGAAAAGAATCACCTGCTTTGGCACGAGTTCCGACTTGGCCTCGTTGATGAGGAGGCTGACTTGAGAGCAAACCTGGAGGGCTAGATCCCTGGACCGCTCCACCTCCTGCTTGGAGGGGGCTGCTATCAGCCAATCGTCCAGTTAAGGGTAAACCCGGACCCCTCGGCGCTGCAGGAAGGCTGTCCACTGTTATGCATTTGGTGAAGACCCTGGGAGCTTGACACAAGCCGAAGGGCATGGCTCGGAACTCGAAAAGGGATCCCTCCGCTCGAAAGCTAAGGAACCTCTGACGCGACGGATGGATAGAGACGTGAAAGAACGCATCCTGCAGGTCCAGAGAACAGAACCACATGCCGCATTCCAAGTATGGTATTATCTGAGCCAGAGTGATCATCCTGAAGGTTGGAGACCGTAGTAACTTATTTAGGTAGAGAATGGGGCGCCAGCCCCCTGTCCGTTGGGACCAGGAAGTACCTGGACACAAACCCGGGTCTGAGGAGGGTCCGCCACCTCCCTGATCACCTCCTTCTGGAGGAAGAGAAGGATGTCGGCTCGGTGAGCTGACAGTGAGGCTGCGGACCCAGAGGCGCCTGGCATAGTCCAATTTCTTGGACTGCTTGTCAGGAGGTTTGTCCACGTCCCTAGCATTTCCGGCACTCCAGAAAACACAGTCAGTAACTAACCCCTCGGCTAAGGGGTGTTCCGACAAACCAGAGAGGGAACTGGTAGGGACTGCATACTTCCTGGCCATCCTGGCCGAAGGCGCAGCGCAAGAAGCAGGACGCTGCCAGAGCTCCAAGGCCGGACCCACAATGGCCTCAGCCACAGGAAAGGCCTCTGTAGGGGAATCCCCTCGGTCCAATATCTCCGTGAGGGGATACTTGGCCTGCTTGGATACGGGCTCGAGCTGCATCCCAGTGGACTCTGATGAGCCTGAGCAAACCCAGGAAGGACAAAGGGCTGTTGTCCAGCGACTGACCTCCAGAGGATTCCAAGCCCACTCGCTTGGAGAAAAGGGAGGAATTGTCGGACTCAATAGTCCGCAAAGAGCTGCCTCGGGCCTGAGCCACCCTCCACCTGCCGAGGGTGGTCGGGAGTGATTGTGACCGACAGCCTATGGGACAGACCCCTCTTGGTCGGAGCCCCAAACAGCAGCTGCGGAGGTTCCACCGGAATCTGTGGGGCAGCTGGTTTTGGCCAAACAACCGGCCTAGGAATAGGCTCCTCGGGTAAAATGAGGGGTTCTTTCGGCTGCTCCGGTGACAGCCACTTAATTGCCAGGGAAGGCAACGGCTTGTCCCCGGTCAGAAGGAGCTGTTGCCACATGAAGTCCTCGTGTCGACGTAACTTAAGTCAAAGCCTCCCTTCATCCGTGGAGCAGGACGAGCGGCGGGATCGGCTGGACCGCGAAGTCAGAGATCAAGAACCTCAGCCTTTCCGAGGACGGTGCGGGGAGGGGACGGGTAGAACCGGCTCCTCCCTAGGCTCGGAGGGGTCACCTGAGGGCTCCGGAACCGGAGGCACTGGCAAGCCAGCGGGCTCCTCAACTCCCACCGGGGGAACCGGGAAGAGGGGATTTTCGGCTTTGCTGGTCGGCAACCCGTCCAACGGGTTGAGAAAGATCGACTGCGTCAACAGGAGTGTCTGTCAACTGACCTGATGGGAACACCGCGAGACCAGTGGCCGAAGCCGAGCGATGAGCCGAAGTCGATGGCCGACAACTGGGAAAGGACCTTTCCCGCTCCCAAAGTGTTGTAGGAGGGACTTACTCTTGTCTTTCTTGGACCGTGAATAAGGTCCAGCAGGCGTTGGTCCCTCTCCTCTAGTGGAGAGGAACAGACAAAGCTCCTTAAAGGAAGCAGTGTAAGAGGAACCCAGGGAGGCGGGATAAATGCTACGGTCGAGAAAGATGCAGCCAGCGCCGCCTCCTCTTAGAGAGTTGTCTGTTCTAGCTGATCCGCCAAGCCACCTCCATGAAGAACCGCCAACCGACCTCTGACTTCACGGAGAAAGCGTTTCTCGGGACGCCTCAAGTTGTAAGCGGACATACACGGTCTTAGAGGCCGTAGTCTAAGAAGGAAAGAGCACAGGTCTCAAGCCTGGTGGTCGCTCAAGGCCTAAACAGTAGACACACGTGGAGTGTGGATCCGTCCAAGACATCTTCTGTCCGCAAGGGCATCTCCGAAAACTGGCAGTCGATCTGTCCATCGCAGCCGGGAGGAATAGAAGACCGAAGTCTATAAAAGCTTTTAAACTCGGAAAACAGAAGAATTAGGAACCAGTCTTATACGCAGCGTGTTAAGGAGGGAACCTGAGCTTCCAAGAGGTAAGGAAGATCTGGCATCATGGGGCGGAGCTGAGAGTTTTACCACCCAGGTGGGTGGGAGGAGCCAGCTTGAAGACCTTCCAGCAAGATTTAAAGCAGCAAGGATACCTGCCAATAAGTGTGGATGAACAACATATCCATGTCCCTAGAAATAACGTTTCCCATGACAGGAAGCGTAGCTCTCAATCGTGGCAGGTTCAAAGGGAAGCATGAGCTGTTCCAGGACAAAAGTAAATCCCATGGAGGAACAGGGTCCTTAATGGGTGGCCTGAGGTGCAACACCCTCTCAGAAGGTCTCAGAGGCGTCAAGTTCGCCACTGTCCCACAGGAAGTGGTAAGCAGAAATAGCGCAAAGGTGCACCTTAATAGAGGAGTAAGTGAGACCTGAATGGAAAAAGGAGAGCAGGTATTCTAACACCACTTTCACCAGACAACCTAGAGGGGAAAGGCCGCATGGTTGCGACCACAGGCAAAAACGGCGCCATTTCATGGAGTACGTCGCATGCGTTGCCGGCTTTCTGGCCGCAGAAAGAACTTCCGCCACCTCTTGAGACCCCGTGTCGCAAAATGGCTGTCTCTAGGAGCCATGCATGCAGGTTCAGTGAGCGTAAGTCCAGGTGGACTAGAGAACCTTCCTCCTGAGACAAGAGGTGGGAGCTGAAAGGCAACGGGACCGGAGGTTCCCAGGACAACTGCGTTAGCAAGGGGAACCAGATCTGTCTGGGCCAGAATGGGGATACCAGGATCATTGTTGCATGCTCCCTGTGCAGTTTGAGAAGAACTCTCTGGATCAACGGGAAGGGAGGGAAATCGTAGAGGAATCTGTCCGCCCAGGAGAGGGACAACGTGTCTTGCCAGAAAACACCAGGCCCTGGATCTAGTGAGCAAAAATTGGGCAGTTTTGCGTTGGATGGAGAAGCGAATAAGTCCAGTTCTGGAGTGCCCCATTGAAGAAACAGATCCTCTGCGACCCCTTGAAGAAGTTCCCACTCATGGACTCTGGCCTGGGAGCGACTCAGGCTGTCTGTGATTATGTTGTCCACTCCGGGAATGTGAACTGCAATCAGGTTCGCGCCGTGTCAAGTTACCCAATCCGACACTCTCATGGCTTCCCTGCAAAGGGGGTAAGTGTGCACGCCTCCTTGTTTGTTGAGGTAATACATCACCACCGTGTTGTCTGTCTGAAGCAGAAGAGTGCTAGACGGGATTTCTGACTGAAAGGCCTGAAGGGTGTAGGACTGCCCTCATCTCCAGCACGTTGATGTGGAGGTGGGCTTCCTGAGGGGTCCATGTTCCCTGGGACCTCACTCTGTTCAAGTGCGCTCCCCCTAGCCCTGAGGAGTCTGTGGAAAGAATTATCTCCAGGGACGGCGCTGTAAAAGGGACACCCACAGAAAGTGTCCCTGGGTCTAGCCACCATTGCCAGTCTCGAATCACTGCATTTGTGATTCTGACCGGATGCTGCATGTGGTCTTGCCTTTGGTCCCACTGCACCTTGAGCATCCATGAGTTTCCCGCATGTGGAGCCTTGCCAAAGGAACTGTCAGAATGGCCACAGCCCTGTGTCCGAGCAAAGGACCAGCCTGGCAGGGACAGTCTTCTTTGCCGAGAGATCTGATGCGTTCCGCTCTGTCGTCTGGGAGAGGTGCCTTTCCCTGAACGGTGTCCAGAACTGCGCTATGAACTTCAGCTTCTTTGATGGCACGAGGAGAGACTGAAACAAGTCCTGAGTGCTCTGAATAGCCAGCAACACCTTCTGGAGGCAGCCATGAGAGCTAATGACGAAATGCAAGGAACACATAGTGGCCCTGTCTCACTAAGGATACTGCCACAACTGCCATGCATTTGGTAAGACCCTGGGGGCGATGACAGTCTGAACGGAGCAGGCCGGAACTGAAAAGCGTGCCGAGGAACTCTAAGCGCAGGAACCTCCTGTGCGCTTTGAGCCACAGGGATGTGCAGGTAGGTGTCCTGCATGTCTAGGGACGCTAAGAAGGTGTCCTGCTTCAGCATGGGAATGAGGCCTGGAAGGTAGGTGACAAGATGTATTTAGGTCACTGAGGTCCAAGATTGGACAGAGGTCCCCTGTTTTCTTGGGAACCAGAAAGAAGTGGAATAGTATCCAGAATCTCTGGTTCTCTGGAACATACTCCACCGCTCCCTTCTGCAGGAGCGCGAGTATTTGCCCGATAAGCAATTTGTGCTGACCCGAGTAACGGGAGAGCAGAGGAGGTCTTGAGGGTGGCTTGTCTGCAAATTCTATAAAGTGGCCTTTTTCGACCAACTGAAGAACCCACCTGTCGGTGGTTATGGACTGCCATCCTGGCAGGTACTGCACACGCCCCCAACCTTGATGTCCTGTTGATCCTGAGGGGCGGGGGCCGGGAAGGAGTCAGGCTGTGGCAGTGGAGGGCAGAGGCTGAGCTAACTTAGCTGGACGCTGACTTGTGCCCATGGGCTGTCTTCCCTGGGCTCTGCGGGAACCGGAGCCCCTCTGTTGTGGACCGGTGCGGGACTGTCGTCTGTCAGTCCACGAAAACGGCTTTGGTTCCTACGAAAGGAACCAAGCTTTGGCCGGTACATTGCCTGGACTGACCTCAACGCCCTCCCAGCCTCTTGGAGCTTGGTGAGAACCTTCTCAGAGGGTGCACCAAAGAGAACTTCTCCTTCGAAAGAGGCGTCCATGATGTTCTTCTGGATGTCCGGGGTAAATCCGGAGACACGAAGCCATGAGCATCTCTGGAGGCATACGCCTGAAGCTGCCGCTCTGGCTGAGGAGTCCGCGGAATCATACGTGGCTCGCAGCACCTGGGTTCCCATGTCCGAACCCGTACGGAGGAGCTGCAACATCTCCTCCTCCTGCTCACCTTCTGGCAATTTCTCCGCCAGATCCAGTTCCTGTTCCCGCAAAGCATTTTAGAACTGCACCATGTGGGTCAAGTAGTTCAGGGATCTGATGGCGCAGGTAGCGGAAGCATACGTGCGCCTGCCCATAGCATCTAGCTGTTTGGACTCCGGGTCCGGTGGCAGGGTGCTCAAATGTTGCGGTCTCTGCGATCGGTCATGAGAGTCTGTTATGATCAGAGAGTTGGCCAGAGGATGTTGAACCAAGTACTGGTCCTCCTTAGGAACCTTGTACAGGCGGTCAGCTATCTTCGGCATCGACGGAAGCGAGTGGACGCTTCCACGCTGCCTTGGTGACATCCACAAAAGTGTACACCAAGGGTGGTACCACCACAGGCTTGGGATCCTTCTGCTGAAGATATCTAGCAAGGTGTAGTCTCGGGGTCTAACTGTTCTGCATCCCAGCCCATGTTCTCTTGGATAAGTCTCATGATTTGAGAACGATGGGTCATCCGGAGGAGATCTAGGAAGCTCCGGTGGGTCCGGAGAGGGATCAGAAGGGAAGAGGGATCTGGATCTTGTCAAGGACTCCGATCCTGTATCCTTGACCCGAACAGCGGAGTCTTCTGGGTCTCTAGGACTGGGTGACCCTGAAGAGGATCTAGACGGATGTCTCCTTTATCTGGTCTTCCCTTGGAGGGTCCGTAGGCTCCGGGGGAGAAGGTACTCTGCCTGCTGCCCGGATGGGGAATGGGCCGGAGGTGGTGGAGGTGCTGTGGGAACCACATCCTTTTAATGTTATCCCACCAGTAGGTGAATAGCTCAACCTCAGAAAAAGAAAAGGCGAGCGATGGACGGGCGCGTTGCCGGGTTCAGCGTCGGCTCCTCAAGAGCCACAGGTTGCGGGAAGTGTTCCTTGGGAGGCTCGACAGGGCGGGTTCGCCCGTCTGGTCCTCTGGCTACGTCAATTCCTCCTCAGTGATAAGTCTCCTGACCGGCGGCAGTAGGAGGCGTCGGGGTCTTCTCAACTCCGTGCGGACGTTGACCCCTAGGACCTGTGATGAGTTGCCGACACTGGGCGGGCGACATAGAGTCCGGCGGCTTGCGAGGTAAGCGTCTTAGTCTTCCGCTGGGGAGGAGGCAGACCTGATGTCTGGTTGGAATGGCGGAACCCGACTTGCCGTGATTATGGTCCCCAGACCTAACCAGGGCTTTGGAAGAAGAGGACGAAGAGGGCTTGGAGGTCTTGGCCTGTGAGGAGCCCGAATGTTTCTTCACTGCAGCGGAGGGAGGCTGAGAGCGGCCCGGATGGTGAACAGTCGAACCGGGAGCCAGAACTACGGGAGTCGGAGACCCTAGATGGGGACCTGGATGGAGCCTTCTCCTGTACTCCTCAGAATGTTTCTGGGCTTGCTCAACAGAACTCCCTTGGAGGTGTCCATATGGCTCATTCCATCAGCAGGAACGCTGCAGAAGCCTTCTGGCGACGGATCCGGGTCCGACTGTTGAACCCCTGGCAGAAAATACAGGACCGGGTGTCGTGGTCTGGGCCTAGGCACCGGACGCAGGCCAAATGCGGATCCTTGAACGGGATTTGCTTCCCACAGGTGCACTTCGAGGGATGGCCTTCAACGGAGTTTGGAGAGGACATCAGACAGCAACTGAGCCGAAAATGAATTTTTTCCCGAAGGAAGAACTTGACCATGCGGCATGTGCTAGAAAGCGATCGAAGAATTCGAGACATCTGAAGTAGGCAGTAGGAAAAAGAATTGGGAATCTGGCGGTACCGCCTGTATGCACTACGCCCGACGTCGGAGGCGGTCCCTGCTGAAGTTAGCTAGCTAGCTAGAAGAATTCCGTGGGGTCCTGTCGCCTGCTGGCTTCAGTCCTAATGGTGTTACCTGCTGCAATAGCTGTATCTCGAAGTAAGATCAAAGGTTAATATAAATTTGTAATGCTGGATTACTGTAAGTACTTTTTTCTTGTTACATAATCAACTAGCTTTAATTTTTAAAATTCCTTCTTAAAACCATGAAAATATATACATACACACCTCTATCTGTCTCGATAAAGCGGTGGGCAGCTAGTTTCTGTCAAACAACGGCCCAGGCTTGGGCACCTTGACTAGTGAGGGGTTGTTTCAGCTTTTTGGGTGACAGCCACTTAATGGCCGGGGAAGGCGACTGAGTTGGGATTGTTCCTGGACAGAAGTAACTGCTGCCACATCATGTCCTCGTAGCGTCGATGCAACTTGCGCAGAAGCCTCTCCTATTCTGAGGAGTTAGATGAGTGCCACTTCGGTGCCAAGACCGCCGATGACAGCAGGATCGGCTGGACCGAGATGATGTCCGAGACAGAGATCCTTGGTATTTGAGCCGTGTCCCTGCTTCTTCTTCGAGCCAAAAGCCTTAACTGGGGACTACGGCACCAGAGGCTGATTAAATCCTGTCTCCACGGGGAACCGGTGAAGGGCTGTCGGATTCAGTCAACAGCCTGTCCAACGGTCGAGAAAAATCTTGACCGTGTCGATGGGTGTCTTGGCCGGCTGACCCGACAGGGATGGCGTGAAGCCAGCAGCCTTAGCCACAACCTCGACTGAAGCAGAGTGTCGACTGTCCGAGAAGGGACCTCTCCCGCTCCCATGAGCATGAGCGATGGGACTTACCTTCGAGTCCCTTTCTGGATCGAGAGGAATGTCCCAATGGCCCTCTCCCTTGTGGAAAGGATTGGCAAAGCTCCTTGAAAGAAGCTGAATATGAGGTACCCAGAGAGAGGGATAAATGCTGCGACTGAGGAAGGGGATGATGCGGCCTGTGCCGCGCCTCCTCAAGGCGATCTGCTAGAATTGCTCAGCCAAGCCAGCCGCTGTGGTAACCACTTCAACAAGCCTCGCCGACTTTTACCGGTGGGTAGCGCTCAGGCCCCAAGCTGCAACCGGCAGCGCAGTCTTCCAGGGCATTGGCCAAAACTAACGCCACAACTCCCAGGCCTGCAGGTCATGTTCTAGGTCGAGGCAGTAGACACGTGGAGTGCGGGTCCGTCCTGACATTTTCTGCCCTCAAGGGCACTGCCAACTGGAGTCGATTTGTCCATCACAGCAGTGAGGGAGAAACTTACCAAGTCTTGAAAATGTTTAAGTTTTCAGGCAAACCAAGAATTAGGATCCAGTCTACACGACAGCATTAAGGAGGGAACCTGAGCTTCCAAGCGGCAAGGAAGATCTGGCGTCATGGGGCAGAGCAGAGAGTTTTGCCACCCAGGTGGGTGGGAGGAGCCAGCTTGAAGACCTTCCGGCAAGATTTAAAGTGGCAAGTAACCTGCCAGACAGTGTGGATGAACATATTCATGTCCCTAGAAGTACCTTTTTTTTTTTACATAAACTAATTTAAGAAAATATATTCTTTATTATGGTTTTAAAAAGGTATTAAAAAAAACGATCGGTGGGGCAGCTAGTTTCGGCCAAACAACCGGCCTAGGCTTGGGCACCTCAACTACTGCGAGGGGTTGTTTCAGCCTTTCGGGTGACAGCCACTTAATAGCCGGGGAAGGAGTCTGCTTCTTCCTGGACAAAAGGAGCTGCTGCCGCATCAAGTCCTCAGTGTCGACAATTTGTACCGAAGCCTCTCCTCTTCCAAGGACGAGGTGGTGCCGCCGCTTTCCTCTGTGCAGAGAATGCCAATGTCAGTGGGATAGGCTGGACTGAGATGAAGTCTGAGACAGAGACCGAGACCCTCGGTGTTTCCGAGGGTTGGGACACCTGCTCCTCCCTCTGCTCAGGAGCCTTGACCAGGGACTCCAGCACAGGCAAGTCCTCAGTTTCCACTGGGGAACTGGTGAAGGGTGTCTGCTAAAGTCGACAGCCCATCTGTGCGGTCAAGAAAATCCCGACTGGGGTGTCTCGTGTGGGCTGACCTGGCGGGACCCGAGAAGAGCGGCCTAGCTGCAACCTCAACCAAGTAGAGTGTCTACTGTCCGGGAAGGGACCTCTCCTGCTCCCCACGAACGTCGACGGTGGGACTTACCCTAAGAGTCCTTTTTAGACTGAGAAGAGTGTCCAGATGGCCCCTCTCCCTTCGTGGAAAGGGATTGGCAAAGCTCCTTAAAAAGCTGTGTAGGAGAATCCCAGAGAGAGAGTGGGATAAATGCCACGAACGAGGAAGATGCGGCCTGGGCTGCCTCCCAGAGGGCGATCTGCTAGAGTTGCTCAGCCGAGCCAGCCGCTGGACACCGCCCAACGGGCCCTACTTGGACTTCACCGGCGGGTAGCGCTTCTCTGGGCGCCTCAGGTTGTAACCAGGCAGCACGGTCTTAGAGGATGTTGGCTGAGAACGATCTGCACAACTCAGGCCTGTGGGTCATGATCAAGGCCGAAGCAACAGATGCACGTGGAGTGCGGGTCCGTCCTGGACATCTTCTGACCGCATGGGCACCACCAAAATCCAGGAGTCTATTTGTCCATCGCAGCCACGAGGGAAGAATGTGACCGAAGTCTTGAGAATTTTAAAACTATTTTTGGGTGAACCGAAGAATTAGGATCCAGTCTACACGCAGAGCGTTAAGGAGGGAACCCGAGCTTCCAAACGGTAAGGAAGATCTGGAGTCATGGGGCGGAGCCGAGAGTTTTACCACCCAGGTGGGTGGGAGGAGCCAGCTTGTAGACCTGTTGGCAAGAAACCCGCCAGACAGTGTGGATAAACATATCCATGTCCCTAGAACCCTGGAATCCCTGATAAGCAGAGTAGGGATTAAACCCAGGATAGAACTGTCCAAAATTACTCTAGTCTGGAGGGGCACCCGGTGGGTAGTGGTCCCCAGGAAACCCCTGTGGGTAATGCGGGACAGTTTGAGGTCTAGGGTAAATCCCCGTCAGATCCAGTGGCAGGGGTATCCATGTCCGACCCGCCATTATGCACATCGGCAGGGGTCCACAGTCTGGACAACCCACATCAGGGGAACAGGCGGGACCGGCACCACCCGATCCACCACCAGAGGGACTGGTGTTGGGGCCAGGCAGAAGGGCCCTGATCCAGCATCTAGGCCAAAGGCTGAGGCCGGTTGACTGCTCCAGGCTGTGGGACATCCGGTGTCAGAATCCTGCCCAAAGCTGGAGGAGGGGCCTCCATGGTAAGGCCTGTTGGCCGAGGAAGGGCCTCCTTCTCAACCCCGAGAGGGAAACATGGAGCTGACCCTGAAGCTACTACGTTGAGGGGTTCTCTGGTATAGTCACCAGAAGTACCTGCCGGAGAAGGGGAGTGAACAGGTGAGAAGAGAAGGGAGAAGGGCTTTCTCCCTCTGGTTCTGGCGGATGTTGGGTGAGGCGCTGTTAGGCCCCAAACAGTGGAACCGCACCCATAGGACAGTCAGGAATGGCAGTCTTAGTGGTTGGAGTTGGGCGGGCAGGGCAAGAGCCCCTGACCTGCTTATCAACTCGTGCCAGGCAAGTACCCACAGCCTGGGTAGTCTGCTTACCAGCTGACATGCGATCCGAGGAGCCAGTGGCAGACTTAGCTGAGGCAGTGCGTTTGGAGGGGCAGACCGGCTGCGGACTTACCAGACTTGCTTTCCAATTTTCTGGGTGGCAGCTGGGCCTTGGTTGTCAAGGGCCGTGCCTTGTCCGGAGCACTCCTGCTCCCTGGATTTCTCCTTATGCTTCTTGGAAGGAGAAGATTTTTCAGCTGACCCTCAACCGGTCCATCTTTTCAAGGGAAGCCAAGCAGGCTTTTAAAAAGATGGGCCTCCAAAGCCTGCTTTTCATTGTGGCCTGACTGAAGGTCTGGCACTCAGGGCAGGAGGAAACCGGATGGTCTAGGCCTAAAGAGGACACATTTGTGACACGCAGATCCCACAGACTCGCCTCAAGACAAGCACTTCTTGGGTGAAGTGCTCAAAGAACAAGTCAAAAAAGAGGGAAAAAATGCACAAGAAACCTTCACGATGACCGCTAATGGAAGTCTACAGTACAACCGACCTGAGGGGACGGTGGGAAAGAACTGGAGGGCTGGCATGGGGACTGCCCACTATATACAGCAACACTGACGTCTGTCACGTGACGTCAGCTGGGCAGTCCCCCATCAGGTATTGCTAGAAAAGTCTTGTGCAGCCAGATGCCTGTGATGCCAGTCCTATGTGATGACCTACTGAAGAAGCCTCCAAGTAAGATTTCAAAATATTTTGCAAAATAGTGCTTTGTCAAACAAAGCGTAGCTCATCTATTAAGAAGACATAAGTAACATTTTTAAAAGTTACTTGATAATTTTAGAAGTTACTGTGAAGCAAAACATTGAATTCTAAAACTGACTTTATTTACACTTTGTATTGTTACCACATTAAAAAAAAGACAGCACAATTGTTCACAGTACATTTCACATATAAACAGCAGTTCCAGAAACTGTTCAAGTATGTTTCCATGGAAGAAAGTGCTAGAGTACAGAAAGTGAATGAAATAGGGGGAAAAACACAATAAGGACGACTGCCCACAAGGTTGTCTGAATATAATGTCAAGTCCTCAGAAGTCGAAAGAGCCTTGATTATTGTCTTGGATCTGGAATGTATAAGCATCAGAGGTCGAATCTGGTACAACAGTTTGATCATCTTCTTCCTAGATTGAAGAGTGAAAAAAAATTAAATTCAGGCAACCAAATCAAATAGTCTACAAAACTACTTGTTGGGGACCAAAAATACAGGTTACTCACCTGTAACAGGAGTTCTAGGAATGGTATATGTTGTTCATCCACACTTATTGGCAGGTATCCTTGCCGCTTTAAATCTTGCCGGAAGGTCTTCAAGCTGGCTCCTCCACCGGGTGGTATAACTCTCAGCTCGCCCCATGGCGCCAGATCTGGCCGCTGGAAGCTCAGGTTGTGCGTGAGCTGGGGAGGTCGGGTGGAGTCGTGTGGATGAACAACGCCATTCCTAGAACTCCTGTTACAGGTGAGTATCCTGTTCTAAGGGACATGGATATGTTGTTCATCCACACTTATTGGCAGACTCTAGCAGTTCTCCGGGAGGAGGGGCAAGCGCACACCCCAATACTTACTTGGGAAAGAGACTGGAGAACGAGGCCCCAAAACCAGCATCCCGGCGTGACTCAAGGTCGATGTGGTAATGGGTAATGAAGGTGTGCGCCGACTTCCAGGTAGCAGCCCTGCAGATTTCCTGGATAGGGACGGCCCTGGAAGCAGCCACCGTTGCAGCAGTATGGCGGGTAGAATGACCTCTTATCCCTCTGGGAGGCTCCATGCCCGCCAACTTATAGCAGAGATCTATGCAGGAGGTGACCCACCTGCTTATCGTCCGCTTGGCTGCAGGTCTGCCAGATGCCGCTTCAGCGTAGGTGACAAACAGCTGGCGAACCTCTCCCCAAATTTCAGCCATGCGCTCTTTGTAACAGGCGGCGCCTTCTAGGGTCCAGAGTATGGAGCCTATATTGCCTCCGAGGTGTGATTGGGGTAGAACACGGCAGAGTCAACACCTGGTTAGGTGAAACTCAGACACCACCTTGGAAGGAATTTAGGGTCAGGAGGCAGGACAACCTTGTCCCTGTTGAAGACCAGGTAAGGAGACTCGATGGAAAGCGCTGGAGCTCTCCCATCCTTCTGGCTGACGTGATAGCCACCAAGAAGGCGGTCTTCCACGACAGGTGAGAAACACACACCTGTGCATGGGTTCGAATGGCTTGCCCATGAGCTTTGCCAGTACCAGCAGTAGATCCCACTGGGTGGAGGTTCTCGCACCGAGGAAATGTGATCAAGGCCTTTGAAAAGCCGCCAGACCACCTTCTCCCTTGCGCCACCGACTGCTTCCTGCCCGCGCCCGATAAGCAGAGATGGCTGTCAGGTGCACCCTTAGGGTCGCACCTAAGCCCCTTGATTAGAAAGGGACCATAAATAGTCCAAGATGCTTGCAAGTAACAGGAGGAAGGGTCCAAGCCCTTGCCTGACACCAAATGGAAACCTTCTCCATTTGAAGGCATAGCATTTTCTGGTCGACTCTACGGGACACCTCAACTACATTGAGGACCTCGTCGGAAAGACCCAAGGCCTGGAACTCCTGGCAGCTCAGGAACCAGGCCGTCAGGTGCAGGGATTGAAGGTCGGATGAGCGCCTTCCCTGACTGAGGAGCAGGTCCGAGGCGAGCTGGAAGCTGCCGCAGGAGTCCTGGAGCTGAGACTGAGGAGATCTGGGTACCAGAACTGGCGAGGCCAGTTTGGGACTATCAGACACCTGCACCTTGTCCCTCTTTCGCATGAGAAGCACCTTGTGGATCAAGGGAAATGGGGGAAAGGCGAGAACAGGCCAGGGGTCCACTGCCTCGAGAAGGCATCCCCTGCAGCGAGCCCTGCTGAGGCGGGCATGGAACAGCCTCAACCTCGCGTTCTCCTGGAGGCAAACAGGTCCACCTGAGGTGTGCCCCAATGGGAGAACAGATGCTGTACTACCTCGGCAGGAGAGACCACTGTGGGATGCAGCCCTATCCGGCAGGGCACGGCCAGGGTGTTGGGCTCCTGCCACATGAATGGCTAGGAGATCCGCCTCAGGCTGCCTGAGTGACCAAATGTGGAAGCTTCCTTGCATAGAAGCATGGAGCTGCCCGCCCCTGGCGGTTTAGATAGTACATGGTCGTGGTGTTGTCCGTCTGGACTCTGACCACTTGACCCCGGAGGAACGGAGCAAAGGCGGTGAGAGCTAGGCGGACCGCTCGGAGCTCCAGCAGGTTGATGTGGCATCGGGACTCCCGTGGGGACCAGAGGCCGTGAGCCCGGTGTTCCCCCAGATGGGCACCCCAACCCATCAGAGAGGCATCGGTAGATAGAGAGACCGTCGGCTCGGGGCGGACGAACGGGATGCCCTCCTGCAAATGACCTGGAACGATCCACCACTGGAGTTCCACATCCCTGTCACCGACATAAGCTGGTCAAGGATGCAGCGCTATGACCACTGACTGGCCAGTCCCCATTGAAGGGACGCGTGTTCCAGCGGCCCAAGCGGACCACGCTGGTGCAGGCCGCCACGAGACCCAGGAGGCGCAGGAAGTCCCGGCAGGGCGCATTGCCCAACCAGAAATGATCGGGCAAAGGAGGAAAGAACATCGGCCCTGTCCGCCGGGAGCCGCCTGGCTCAAGAGAGTCGAGGCTCGCCCGATGAACAGAATCACCTGCTTCGCTCGAGTTCCGACTTGGCCTCGTTGATAAGGAGGCCCAGTTGAGAGCAGACCTGGAGGGCCAGATCTCTGACCACCCACCTCCTGCCTGGAGGAGCTGCTATCAGCCAGTCGTCCAGGTAAGGCATGCACCCGACCCCTCGGCCTAGAGGAATGCTGTCACCACTGCCATGCATTTGGTGAAGACCCTGGGAGCTGGAGACAAGCCGAAGGCATGGCTCGGAACTCGAAAGGGATCCTTCCGCCGGAAGCGAAGGAATCTCTGGTGAGATGGACTGGATAGGGACGTGAAAACGCGGCCCTGCAAGTCCAGAGAGCAGAACCACACGCCCGCCCAAGGATGGTAGTATCTGAGCCAGAGTGACCATCCTGAAGGTTCGAGACCTTAGGAACTTGTTCAGTTCTGTAGGTTGAGAATGGGCGCCAGCCCCCATCTGTTTCGAACCAGGAAGTACCTGGACACAAACCCTGGGTCTGAGGGGGGTCGCTAACACTTGATCACCTCTCTTCGGAGGAGGAGAGCGATGTCGGCTCGATTTAACAGACAGTGAGAGGCTAATGACCCCAGGGCCCCGAGGTGCGACTGCTCTGAAGGGTGGGGCCTGCCTGATTCCAGAGGCAGGCCTTTTCCCACCACCTTCAGTACCCACCTGTCCGTGGTAACAGCGGACCAGGCGGAAAGGAAGTCATGGAGCCGCCTTCACGGGGAACCAGGGGTAAGGTGACGGGATGGGGAAGACACCCTCAGCCCGTCACTGGGCAGGCTTGGAGGAGGACCGCCGAGACCTCCTGGGCCTTTTCCCCTGCCTCCCGTTAGAGGAAGCCGGTGCTTGGGTTTGGGATGCCAGGTCGAGCCTGCTGGCCTCCGACGCTGTTGGGCCGGGCGCAGGAGGACGAAAGGGTTTAGCTGTGGTTTGTGGCCTTGTCCTTCTGAGCTGAAGAGACCGAGTCAAGGTGTAGCATTGGACTTCTCGATCCTCTGCAGGTGACCTTCCACCCCAGGGCCGAAGAGGTCAGTCCCCAAAAGGGAACATCCGCCAATTGTGCTGGGTATCCGAAGTAAAGGTGGATATCCTCAGCCAAGCCAGTCGACGCCATATATCACTGCGTACCACCCACCTGGCACATGAGTCCCAATATCTAAAGCAGTCTGGAGCTGCTGTTTGGCCACTGCCCTGCCCTGGTCCCGCATCTGCTTGACCGTAGTCTGCAGATCTGTGGGAAGATGAGAGATGACCTCATCCAGGAGCCCAACAGGGCGAGAAAAATGTGCCATGAGGACGCTCGAACACTGGCGGCTGGCCGAGGCGGAGGACGCAGCATAGATTTTCGCCCGACATAATCCAATTTCTTGGATTCCTTGTCGAGGAGTTTGTCCACATCCTTGGCGTTGCCGGGGCGCCGCAAACGTTGTCGTAACCAACCTCTCAGCAGAGGGATGCTCGAAAACCCGGACGGGAACGGTAGGGACCGGATACTTCCTGGCCATCCTGGCCGAGCGCAGGACAGGAAGCAGGGCTGCCAAAGCTCCAAGGCCGGACCCACTATGGCTTCGGCCACCGAAAGGCCTCCGTTGGAGAATCCCCGTCCAGAATCTCGTGAGGGGATACCTGGCCCGTTTGGAAACTGGTTCGAGCTTCATCCCGGTGGACTCCGAGATGAGCCGAAGCAGTCCTAGGAAGGACAACGGGCTATCGTCCATTGACTGTCCTCCTGAGGACTCCAAGTCTAGTCGCTTGGAGAAAAAGGAGGAATTATCCTCTGACTCTGACGAGTCCTCGAAGAGCTGCCTCTGGCCTGAGCCACCCTTTACCTGCCGAGGTCGGTCGGGAGTGAGGGTAACAGAGCCTATGGGGTAGACCCTTAGCCGACCGAGAATCCCTGGTCGGAGCCACAAATAGGCTGTGGAGGCGGAGGTTCCACCGAATCGTGAGCAGCTGGTTTTGGCTGAACAACCGCCTGGGTACAGGTCCTCTGGTAAGTCGAGGTTGTGTCGGACGCCCGTGACAGCCACTTAATGGTCGGGGAACGCGCCGGCTTATTCTCGGTCAGGAGGAACTGTTGCCACATGAGGTCCTCGTCACGCCGACGTAATCTCACGCCAGCCTCCCTCGTCCGAGGACGAGCGGCGACGCCGCTTACTGTGGTGCCGAGACAGAGACAGCCTATGACGGCGGGATCGGCTTGACCGCGAAGAGGTCCGAGACAGAGAGCCTCGGCTTTTCCGAGGTCGGTGCGGGGAAGTGTCGGCAGGAACCGGCACTCCCTTCAGCTCGGAGGGTTCATCTGAGGGCTCCGGAACCGAGGCACAGGCAAGCCCACGGATCTCAACTTCGGGAACCGGGAGAGGGGAGTCTCGCTTATAGGAGACAACCGCTCAACGGATTGAGAAGAATCTCGACTTCGTCGACGGGAGTCTCAGTCAACTGACCTGACGGGGACACCGTGAGACCAGAGGCCGAAGCCGAGCGGTCGACCGAAGTAGACGGTCGACGACTCTGGGAGAGGGACCTTTCCCGCTCCCAAGAGCGCCGACGGAGGATTTACCTTGTCCTCTTTGGGATCAAAAGGTCCAGCAGACGTTGGGTCTCTACTCCCTGGAGAGGGACAGACAAAGCTCCTTAAAGGAAGCTGTAGGAAGAACCTAGAGAGAGCGGATAAATGCCACGGGTTTGGGAAGATACGGCCTCGCCGCTCGAGGGCGATCATCTGCTCGAGCGATCCGCCGAGCCCGGGCCGGGCCGCGACACCGGCCACCGCCTTTAGACTCACCGAGGGAAACGCCTCAGGACGGCCCAGACGCAATCGGGCAGCACGGTCTTAGAGGACATAGGCCGGAAAGGAAGAGCACGTCGCAGTCCTGTGGTCGTGCTCAAGGCCTAAACATAGACACGTGGAGTGGATCCGTCTGAGACATCTTTCGATTCGCTGGGCATCTCCGAAACCGGAGTCGATGGTCCACGTGAGTCATGTAGGGATCAAGATTAAAGTCTTTTAGCAAACACTTTCAAATTCGCAAAGGAAGAAATAGAACTAGTCTCAAACGCAGAGCTAAGGAGGAACCTGAGCTTCCAAGCGTGGAAGATTCTGGCGTCATGGGCGGAGCAGAGAGTTATATTACCTGGGTGGTGGGAGTAGTCATGAAGAGCTTCGCAAGATGTGCAGGATACCTGTTACAGGATGAACAACATATCCATGTCCCTGAAATATGGTTACTCACCTGTAACAGGAGTTCTAGGAATGGCGCTGTTCATCCACACCTAATCAGGTATCCTTGCTGCTTTAAATCTTGGCGGAAGGTCTTAAAGCTGGGTCCTCCCACCCACCTGGGTGGTAAACCTCGGCCCGCCCATGACGCCAGATCTGCCCGCTGGAAGCTCAGGTTGTGTGTCGGGCCGGGAGGTCGGTGGGTCATGTGGATGAACATGCCATTCCTAGAACTCCTGTTACAGGTGAGTAACCTGCATTTCAGGGACATGGATATGTTGTTCATCTCACACTTATTGGCAGACTCCTAGCAGTTCTCCGGGAGGAGGGAGGCAAGGCGACACCCCTACTTAGGGAATAGAGACTGAGAACCGAGGTCCAAAACCAGCATCCCGGTGTGACTCCAGGCCCATTGGTAATGGTAACAAAGGTGTGTGCTGACTTCCAGGTAGCAGCCCTGCAGATTTCCTGGATAGGGACGCCCTGGAAGCAGCCACCGATGCAGCAGTATGACTGGCAGAATGAGCTCTTATCCTCTGGGAGGCTCCATGCCCGCCAACCTGTAGCAGAGATCTATGCGGGAGGTGACCCCTGCTTATCGTCCGCTTGGCTGCAGGTCCACCAGGTGCGGCTTCAGCGTAGGGTGACAAACAGCTGGCGAACCTCTCCGAATTTCAGCCGCAAGCCCTTATAATAAGCGAGCACCCTTCTAGGGTCCAAGTATGGAGCCTGTATTCGCCTCCGAGGTGATTGGGGTAGAACACCGCAGAGTCAACACCTGGTTAAGGTGAAACTCCGACACCACCTTCGGAAGGAATTTCGGGTGGGGGCACGGGACAACTTTGTCCCTGTGGAAGACCAGGTAAGGAGAGACTATGCAGAGCGCCTGGAGTTCTCCCATCCTTCTGGCTGACGTGATCGCCACCAAGAAGGCGGTCTTCCACGACAGGTGAGAGTTCACACCTGTGCATTGGCTCGAATGGCTTGCCCATGAGCTTTGCCAGTACCAGCAGTAAATCCCATGGAGGTGCAGGTTCTTGCACCGGAAGGGAAATGTGATCAAGGCCTTTGAAAAAGTGCCAGACCACCTTCTCCTGCGCCACCGACTGCTCCCCGGCCTGCGCCTGGTAAGCAGAGATGGCTGCTAGGTGCACCTTTAGGGTAGTCGACCTAAGCCCTTGACTAGAAAGGGACCATAAATAGTCCAAGATGCTTGCCAAAGAACAGGAAAAAGGGTCCAAGCCCTTGCCCCAACACCAAATGGAAAATCTCTTCCATTTGAAGGCATATCATTTCCTGGTCGACTCCTTACGGGACGCCTCAACAACATTGAGGACCTCGTCGGAAAGACCCAAGGCCTGGAACTCTAGCCGCTCAGGAACCAGGCCGTCAGGTGCAGGGATTGAAGGTCCGGATGGAACACCTTCCCCTGATTGACTGAGGAGATCTGGGTATCAGAACTGGCAGGGCCAGTCTGGGGCTATCAGAATCACCTGCGCCTTGTCCCTCCTTGCCTTGAGAAGCACCTTGTGAATCAAGGGAAATGGGGGAAAGGCGTAAAAGAGGCCTGGGGTCCACAGCCTCGAGAAGGCATCCCCCTGCAGCGAGCCCTGCTGAGGGGGGCGGGTATGAAATAGCCTCAGCTTCGCGCTCTCCTGGAGGCAAACGGGTCCACCTGAGGCGTGCCCCAGTGGGAGAACAGATCTTGTACTACCTCTGGCAGGAGAGACCACTCGTGAGATGCAGCCCCTATCCGGCTCAGGGCATGGGCCAGGGTGTTGGAGGCTCCTGCCACATGAATGGCTAGGAGATCCGCCTCCAGGCTGTGCACGAGTGACCAAATGCGGAGAGCTTCCTTGCATAAAACGCGTCCCGCCCTGGCGGTTTAGGTAGTACATGGTCGTGGTATTGTCCGTCTGGACTCTGACCACTTGACCCCAGAGAAACTGAGCAAAGGCGGTGAGCTAGGCGGACCGCTCGGAGCTCCAGCAGGTTGATGTGGCATCGGGACTCCTGCAGGGACCAGAGGCTGTGCGCTCGGTATTCCCCCAGATGGGCACCCCAACCCATCAGAGGCATCAGTCGATAGAGAGACCGTCGGCTTAGGGCGGACAAACGGGATGCCCTCCTGCAGATGAGATTGAACGGTCCACCACCGAGAGCTGCTCACATCTCCTGGTCACCACCACTAGCTGGTCCAATGGATTGCAGCATTGTGACCACTGGCTGGCCAGTTCCCACTGAAGGGCGTATGCCAGCGTGCCCAATGGACCACGCTGGTACAGGCCACCATGAGACCCAGGAAGTCCCAGGTAGGAGCGATTGCCCAACCAGAAATGATTGGGCAAGGAGGTAAGAACCTCGGCCCTGTCCACCGGAGCCGTGCTCTGGCTCGAAGAGAGTCGAGCTCTGCCCTGATAAACGAAATCACCTGCTCTCGCTCGAGTCTGGACTTTGCCCTCGCTAATGAGAAGGCCGACTTGACAGCAAACCTGGAGGGCCAGATCTCTGGACCGCTCCGCCTCCTGTCTGGAGGGGGCCTGCTATCAGCCAGTCGTCCAGGTAAGGGTACACCCGGAACCCTCGGCGCCGCAGGAAGGCTGTCACCACTGCAATGCATTTGGTGAAGACCCTGGGAGCCAGAGACAGGCCGAAGGGCATGGCTCGGAACTCAAAGAGGGATCCTTCCGCTCAAAAGCGAAGGAATCTCCGATGTGACGGACGGATAGGGACGTGAAAGAACGCGTCCTGCAGGTCCAGAGAGCAGAACCACACGCCGTGTTCCAGAGATGGTATTATCTGAGCCAGAGTGACCATCCTGAAGGTTCGAGACCTTAGGAACTTGTTCAGGTCGTGTAGGTCGAGAATGGGGCGCCAGCCCCCCGTCCGTTTCGGAACCAGGAAGTACCTGGACACAAACCCCGGGTCTGAGGGAGGGTCTGCTACCTCCCTGATCACCTCCTTTTGGAGGAGGAGAGCGATGTCGGCCCGACAAGCCGACAGTGAGGCTGTGGACCCCGAGATGCGACGGCTCTGAAGGGCGGAGCCTGCTCGACTTCCTGAGGCAGACCTTTTCCCACCACCTCCAGTACCCACCTGTCCGTGGAAATAGTGGACCAGGCGGAAAGGTAGTGTCGGGCCGTCCCCACGGAGAGGAGAGACCTGGGCTGAGGTCACTGGGCAGGCTTGGAGGAGGGACCTCCTGGGCCTTTACCTCCCTGCTTCCTGTTGGAGAAAGCCAACGGCTTGGGTTTGGGATGCCAAGCCCGAGCCTGCTGGCCCCGACGTTGCTGGGCCGGGCACGCAGGACGAAGAAAGGGCTTAGGCTGCGGTTTGCGGCCTTTGTCCTTCTGAGCAGAAGAGTGAGTCCAAGGTAGCATTGGACTTCTCTACCTTTGCAGGTGACCTTCCACCCCAGGGCCAAAGAGGTCAGTCCCCAAAAAGGGGACATCCGCCAACTTGTGCTGGGTATCTGAAGTAAAGGTGGATATCCTCAGCCAAGCCAGACGACGTGATAGCCACGTGCTGCCACAGACCTGCACATAAGTCCCCAAAGTCTAAAGCAGTCTGGAGCTGCTGTTTGGCCTCTGCCCCTGGTCCCACGACCTGCCTGACCGTGATCTGCAGATCCGCGGGAAGATGAGGGACGACCTCGTCCAGGGAGCCCAACAGGGCATGAGAGAAATGTGCCATGAGGACGGCCGAACTGGCCTGGCGAAGGCTGAGGGAGGACGCAGTGTAGACTTTTCGCCCGGCATAGTCCAATTTCTTGGACTGTCGGGAGGTTTGTCCACATCCCTAGCGTTCCCAGCACGCCGGAAAATGCTGTAGATAACCAACCCCTCGGCCGAGGGGTGTTCCGAAAAACTGGACAAGGAACCGGTAGGGACCGCATACTTCCTGGCCAAAGGCGCAGGGCAGGAAGCAGGGCGCTGCCAGAGCTCCAAGGCCAGGCCCACTATGGCCTCGGCCACCAGAAAGGCCTCTGTAGGGGAATCCCCTCGGTCCAGAATCTCCGTGAGGGGGATACCTGGCCCGCTTAGAGACGGGTTCGAGCTTCATCCCAGTGGACTCAGATGAGCCGAAGCAATCCTAGGTAGGACGAAGGGCTATCATCCACCGACTGTCCTCCTGAGGACTCCAAGTCCATTCGCTTGGAGAAAAGGGAGGAATCGCCTTCGGACTCGGAAGAGTCCTCAAAGAGCTGTCAGCAGAGCCCTGAGCCACCCTCCACCCGCCGAGGTCGATCAGGAGTGAGTACAGACAGCCCATGGGGCAGTCCCTGAGCCGACCGAGAATTCTTGGTCGGAGCCCCAAATAACGGCTGAGGAGGCGGAGGTTCCACTGGGATCGGTGGGGCAGTTTGGCGAACCGCCTGGGAACAGGCTCCTGGGTAAAATGGAGGTTGTTTTGGCGCCCGGTGACAGCCACTTAATGGCCGGGAAGGCGAGGCTTGTTCCCAGTCAGAAGGAGCTGTTGCCACATGAGGTCCTCGTGTCGTCAAGCATAACTTCGCGAAGCCTCCCTCGCCCGAGGGCAGGTGACGCCGCTGCAGCGGTGCCGAGACAGAGACCGCCTATGACTGCGGGATTGGCTGGACCGCGAAGAAGTCAGAGACACGAGAACCTCGGCTTCCAGAGAGGACAGTGTGGGGAAGTGTCGCGGGAACCGCACTCCCCTCGGTTCGGAGGGTTCATCCGAGGGTTCGGAACCGAGGCACAGACAAGCCAACGGGTCCTCAACTCCCACTGGGAAACCGAGAGGATTCTCCTCCGCCTGCCGACAACCCATCCAACGGGTCGAGAAAAATCTCGACCGCTGCGACAAGAGTCTCGGTCAACTGGCCTGACTGGGACACCGTGAGACCAATGGCCGAAGCAGAGCGGTCGACCGAAGTCGACGGCCGACAACTCGGGGAGAGGGATCTTTCCCGCTCCCAAGAGCGTCAACGGACGGACTTACCCTTGTCTCTTTTTGGACTGAGAAAACAGTCCAGCAGAAACTGGTCCCTCACCTTTAGTAGAGAGGGTCAGACAAAGCTCCTTAAAAGAAGCTGAAGAGGCACAGAGAGCGGGACAAATGCGCAGCAGAGGTAGAAGCGGCCACGCCCCTCCTCTTCGAAGGCGATCTGCTCGAGCTGATCCGCCGAGCCCGCCGCAGAGAAACCGCTGACCGGGCCTCTTGACTTCACCCGAAAACGCTCAGGATGCCCCAGTTGTAAACGGCAGCCGGGTCTTCAGAGGATGAGGCGAGAAGGAAGAGCACAGGTCGCAAGCTGCGGGTCGTGTCTCAGGCCCAGACAGTAGACGCATGTGGAGTGCGGATCCGTCCGAGACATCTGCCTGGAAGGGCATCTCCGGAAACTGGGAGTCGATTTGTCCATCGCAGCTGCGAGGGATAGAAGACCTAAGATTATTTTAGTGAAAACTTTTAATTCGCAAAGACTGAAGAATTAGGAACTAGTCTTATACGCAAAGCGTTAAGGAGGGAACCAAAGCTTCCAAGCGGTAAGGAAGATCTGGCGTCATGGGGCGGAGCCGAGAGTTTTACCACCCGGGTGGGTGGGAGGAGCCAGCTTGAAGACCTTCCGGCAAGATTTAAAGCGGCAAGGATACCTGCCAATAAGTGTGGATGAACATATCCATGTCCCTAGAAACCTGCCAGACGGTGTGGATGAACATATCCATGCCCCTAGAACACATTTTACACAGTACTATACACTGAAATATACAGAATGAGCAACCCCTTTGCACAACCAATGTGTTTTTGCCACCTCTGGGTTCCAATTCCAAGGACCTTCACTCTCGAGGTCAGGGGGAATCAGAACCCTTCTGTGGCAGAACACACTGGTTCTGCATAGTTGCCCATCCAGTGTTCTCTCTTACCTCTTCTGAGAAATATTTTTCTATCAGATTCAGAGAAGCCTTGTAGACCATCTCATTTTCATGGGACTGAAGAGCTTCAATCTTATCCAGACCACCACACTCCTCAATCATTAGGCAAAGTTTATCCACTTCATTAACCTTTTCAGCAGCCTATAAAAACGAAATTAACAGAAGTTAAATATTAGTCTGTGCTTGATGGGTCAATTTTCACAGTGCCTGGAGAGTTTTTAACTTTACCAAGACCAGTTTTGAGAACTTAAGGGTTCCAGTCAGCCCAACAGCCTAGTTGAGATGCAATCATCTTACATGGAGGATCAATGCTGGTGTCCCAAGCCCAGAATCTGATGGGGCCAAGTGCAGTCTGCTCAGATGTGCAAAAAACTCCAGGGAAAGTCTGTGGTAGGGGTTTTGCAGGAGGTCTGTAAGGCAACCCCTCCAGGTTGATCACTGAAATGTAAGCAGGTCTGTGCTCATTGGGACACCCTTTCACTAGTATGTCAGCTGTGGGGTGGGCTAAAAATAGGAAAGTGGATTACTGTTAGTAAGGGTGCCACAAGGAAACATGGGGACAATCTAGAATGTCATAAAGGGGATAAAACCTTTTATAGGTACATCAGGGAGCGAAGACCAAGGGAGGGATAATAAGGCTTAATAAAGGGGAGGACTGGGGAGGAGGGCAGAGGATGACTGAAAAGGCAGAGATATTAAAATATTCTTGCTCAGTATTCACAAATGAAGAGGGGGGAGGTACCTAAACCAAACAGAAACACGCTTGAAACAGGGGTTGATACCAGCCCAGTCACACAAAGGATTCTGAAAGTACAGTTATGTAGGAACTTACCTTAACAGTAGATCTTAGAGGTTCCTTCAGTAGGTCATCACATATGGGACTGGCACCACCTGGCATCGGGCTGCATGGCAGACCTTTCTAGCAATACCTGATGGGGGACTGCCCAATCTCCAGTTCTTCCACCGCTAAGAAGATGTCATACACCTATAATGAACAGGAATTGGAGTCCTGTAAAACCCAAAGGGGAAGGAGGGAGGGAAAATTATGACCTACTGAAGGAACCTCAAGATCTGTTACAGTAGCCTTCTATGCAACTGTACTATCTTACTTCGAGGGTTCCTTCAGTAGGTCATCACATACAGGACAGAGTCCCAAGCAGTCCCTCCAGAGAGACTAGAGAAAACTAGGGAGGAGGAAGCCAACTCCACCAGAACCACTGGATTCCAGCATGGACCCAGCCTAGGACAAAAGGCCCTGCAGGACGGCTAATCCAAAGCCAGCCCTCCACCTAGAAGCAATGTCTAGACTAATGTTTGGACAAGGTGTGGACAGAAATGAAAATTACGTACCTACCGTAATTCTTTATCTTCTCTTGCATCTTCACCATTCATTACTGCTTGGGTTAAGCCGGAGGCACGCACCCGCTACAGGAGGTTTTTTTTTTTTTTTGAAGTCTGCTCCAGCGGGCCACCCTCGAGGATGACGTGCTGAGGTCATGCGCGAGGGCGGCTGTTAGGTGCTGCAGAGGCGAAAATAAAGGATAAGAAAAAAGCGAGGCAAGAGAGTCGAGGAATAGAAAAAGGAAAGGAAATAAACTGAAAAAGGAATAAGCCGATGGAGAATAGACAGAAGAGAATTCCTACCCTAAGGGACCACAGGGCCTCCTTTCTGGGGCAGCTCTAGGGGAGGAACAGAGAGAAGGAAAGGGGGGAAGGAAGGAAAGAAAGAGGCATGTTGAGAGGGAGAACAGTGCCCATCGAGCATTGGTTGAGAGGCTTATAGGCTCGAAACTAACAAGGGAGCAAGAATCCCAGTTGCTAGGACTGAGAGGAGGTTCAACCGAACCACCTGAACAGATCCGAATGAGGGCAGACTGAACTCTCAACATGCCAAGTCCCTTCATCCTAGTTGAGGGCTTCTAGACTGCCCAGGCAGAACCTGTTTTGGGTAGAGCACCCATCCAGGAAGGGGACTAAGTCCCTTAGCACCTTGTTAAGTGCTAACAGTAGCGTATGGGAAAGACTATGCCTTCTCGAAGGCAGTTTTGTATGAAAGAGAGCGGAACTCAGACTCCCTAAGACAAAGCAAACAGATGCTCAGAGCTGACAAGTTCAGTCAGTAGCTAGAAGAGCTCAAAATAATACCAGTCAGGAGGATTCTAGACTTTGCCAGGGCCAAGTCAGGGCATAGCCACTTGGGCTGTGAAACTGCATAACCTGAAGAAGGTATTTAGGAATCGCACCCTAAGGGCGGTCAGAAAGTTCCCTCAGAATTTGAGGGAACACAACCGTGCTCCTTCCTCTTTGCCTTGAGGAAAAAGGGGGATCCATTCACTAAGAATGGAAAACAAAGTTTTGCTTTTTTTGGCATAAAGGCCAAAGGAAGGAAGAGGAACGAGACGGGAGGGGGAGACGCCACAGAAAGAGGCCACTGAGGGGAAGGTGGGTGGGTATCAGTAATGAATGGTGAAGATACAGGAGAAGATCAAGAATTACAGTAGGTACGTAATTTTCATATTTTCCCTTGTCAATCCACCATTCATTACTGCTTGGGTGAGTACCAAGCCCCCTCCCCCCTTGAAAAAGAGGAGTTAGAACCCTGAGGGAGCAAGACCCCAGCCTCCTGTTGGTGAGAAACAGAAGGGAAGACCCTGGCTAGCCAGAGAAGCGTAAGTGGGAGAAGAGCTAGGAGGTGGCGCCCGCCTTTCCCAGACGGGGAGGCCGGAGAAGCCTGCAGAAGTCTCTAGCTCTGGAGGAGAAAAAAAGACAGGTCCCCGAGGCGGAGCGCACCCCCTACACCGGGCCAGGATGACAACCTTGCTAGACTAAGCCATGCCGTCTGCCTAATGCAGATCGCTATACCCGCAAGCCTAGAAGCCACCTCATTGGCGTCATAAGATGCCCTTGTCTGGTGTCTTGCCAGCTCCAGGCCTATAGCAGAGAGGGCAATAGCTTGTCTGGTGTGCTCCATATCAGGCATTGATGCTAGGAGCTGGGAGAGCATCGACCACAGATGCAGATTGCAGGCAGCGTGGTGAGCCTGATGTGATGCAATGCAAGCAACCACACGAGAAGAGAACACTTCGCCCCCACTGGTCGAATTGTAGGGAATCCAAATCTGGTGGGTGGTCGTGTGCCAGGCAGCGGTGCCCGGAAGGCGTCTCTAGGTACACCAAACCTGAGGACAGGTTGGGAAGGGTACCCAGGGATTCTGAAGGGGCACAATACCTTCAATGACAGTCTGCCGGGGTTGGAGAAAGGGCAGCTGGCGACTGCCAGGAACGGATAGACGCCTCCTGGAAGGGGATAGGCCAGGAAGGTACCACCAGGTGCTGGGTACTGAATGTTCCAAGGAATTCACACGTCTCCCGTTCAGTATTGTCTCGCCTTATGTAAGAGATTCGAAGACCCTCACCATCCTCGAAAGGAATCGATGATATTCAGTAAAATCAGCTGGAAGATAAGCAAGGGGTTCCTCTCCCTCAGAGGAAGACGACGAGGATAATTGAGAGCTCGAATGACCTGCTCATGCATGTACCTAACGTATGAGGGGAAGGCCGCCGCAGAACCTCTGAACTGCTCCTAGGATAATGGACCCGTAGGACCGACATGGCCTGGAAGAGCGGGGGGTGGTTGCAGAGGTACTAGAGAAGGGCACCTGTGAAGAGGCAACTGACCTCTGCTAGGGCTCTGAAATCCGGAGAACGGAGCCCTAGCTAACGAGATCCCGGACAACAAACCAGGCCACAAGACGGGACCCTGAGGATGCGATGCCTGGAAGAGCCCAGGGGGGAACCTCCCCTGTGACGAACCCAGGACTGCATGGATCCAGAAGGGCAGTCCGCAGCAATGCCACCGGAGGGGACCCTGGGGCCCAAGAGGGAAGGGCGAGGTTCGGTGCTACGGCACCTAGACACCCCAGGAGGGGTGGCCAGACGAGACCGCGACGACCGTCCCACGCCCCCCTCGGACTCAGAGCCCTCCTCGACTTCAGTGTTTCCCCACCCCGAGAGGCGGCAACAGCACCTGGGAGGGCAGCTGTCACAGACCCCCTAGGAGGGGGAGCCCCCCCATAGTCCCCACCACATCACCCCCCGGAACCCAGGGCCACCCCTAGCCTGAGGGCTGTCAGGGGAGGATGGGAGTGGGGACAGTGGAAGAGCCCAGCTGCCACCTAACACCCGTACAGGGACCGAGAGTCAGGATGGGTCCACATCTGAGTCGACCTCAAGAGGACAAGACCAGCAGAACCTCAATGCTGGCAACCCCAGGGTCCCCAGAGGAACAGCGCCACGAATGGCACCGGTGCTAGGGATGGCACTGGATGACCTAGCCCACCTGTGACAGTCAGGCCGGTTTCGGCTTCCCTGCCACGCCAGTTAGGCCCACAGCACCGCCCGCATTGGAACCCAACCTGGCACTGCCGAGAGCTGAAACTGGCTATGCGCCAGGATCCGAAACCGCGCTGGAGAGTGGCGCCGAGAGTCCACTGGTGCCAGGCCCAGAAATCGTGGCCTCGACACTGGGGAGACTGCACCTCTGAGGAGGTGACTGCGAGGCAGTGTCCCGTCGTGGCCCCGGGAGGGCCTATGACGGTCCCCCCACACCACGAGAGAAGCTTCCTCTTACAAGAGAAGAGAGGAAGCCTCTTCTGACCAGATAGGCCCGGGAAGGGCCTAGAGACCTTACCTGGGAATCCCTGAGCGACGCTGTCCCCCGAAGGTCGGCGGGGCCTTGCCGAGCTTGAATGTGCTGACTTGGAGGACACGACGGTCCATGGATAAACAAGCGTCGCACGCGTCCATGTTGTGGTTGGGTCCCAGGTAACGGAGACAGACATCATGCCGGTCCGAGACGGAAAAATGCCGGCCACAGGAGCACCGATGCATAAGGGCGCGGCCCACCTTCGACTTACGCCTTGCTCCCGAACCGGACATGATGCGAACTAAAAGAGGAAAAAAGGCAATAAAGCACATGGCGCCACAGTATAGAAAAGAAAAGGAACGGTCTTACCGGTATGTGGCGTCGAGTGTGAATCTTCCGAGAAGCGAGGAGTCTTTGAGGAACCGAGAAATACAGGTTACTCACCTGTAACAGGAGTTCTAGGAATGGTATATGTTGTTCATCCACACTCATTGGCAGGTATCCTTGCCGCTTTAAATCTTGCCGGAAGGTCTTCAAGCTTGCTCCTCCCACCCACCGGGTGGTATAACTCGGCTCAGCCTCATGACGCCAGATCTGGCCGCTGGAAGCTCAGGTTGTCAGCGTCAAGCCGGGAGGTCGGTATCGTGGATGAACAAATATACCATTCCTAGAACTCCTGTTACAGGTGAGTAACCTGTATTTCTAGGGACATGGATATGTTGTTCATCCACACTCATTGGCAGACTCCTAGCAGTTCTCCGGGAGGAGGGAGGCAAGACGCACCCCCAATACTTACTTGGGAAAGAGAGACTGAGAACCGAGGCCCCAAAACCAGCATCCCGGCGTGACTCAAGGTCGATGTGGTAGTGGGTAATGAAGGTGTTTGCTGACTTCAGGTAGCAGCCCTGCAGATTTCCTGGATAGGGACGTCCCTGGAAGCAGCCACTGTTAGCAGCAGTATGGCGGTAGAATGAGCTCTTATCCTCTGGGAGGCTCCATGCCCGCCAACTTATAGCAGAGATCTATGCAGGAGGTTACCACCTGCTTATCGTCCGCTTGGCTGCAGGTCTGCCAGATGCGGGTTCAGCTGAGGTGACAAACAGCTGGCGAACCTCTCCCGATTTCAGCTGCATGCCTTATAATAAGCGAGCGCCTTCTAGGGTCCAGAGTATGGAGCCTATATTTGGCCTCCGAGGTGTGATTGGGGTAGAACACCGCAGAGTCAACACCTGGTTAAGGTGAAACTCAGACACCACCTTCGGAAGGAATTTCGGTGGGGCGAGGACAACCTTGTCCCTGTGGAAGACCAGGTAAGGAGACTCGATGGAAGCGCCTGGAGCTCTCCCATCCTTCTGGCTGACGGATAGCCACCAAGAAGGTGGTCTCCACGACAGGTGAGAGAGTACACCTGTGCATAGGTTCGAATGGCTTGCCCATGAGCTTTGCCAGTACCAGCAGTAGATCCCACGGAGGTGGGGTTCCCGACTGGAGGAAATGTGATCAAGGCCTTTGAAAGCGCCCAGACCACCTTCTCCTGCTACCGACTGCTTCCCTGCCCGTGTCTGCAAGCAGAGATGGCTGCCAGGTGCACCTTAGGGTCGCCGACCAAGCCCTTGACTAGAAAGGGACCATAAATAGTCCAAGATGCTTGCCAAGGAACAGGAGGAAGGGTCCAAGCCTTGTTCTGGACACCAAATGGAAAAGGTTTTCCATTTGAAGGCATAGCATTTTCTGGTCGACTTCACGGGACGCCTCACTATTGAGGACCTGGTCGAAAGACCCAAGGCCTGGAACTCTAGCCGCTCAGGAACCAGGCCGTCAGGTGCAGGGATTGAAGGTCCGGATGGAACACCTTCCCCTGATTGACTGAGAGCAGGTCCGGGCGAGCTGGAAGCTGCCGCGGAGTCCTGGAGCCGAGACTGAGGAGATCTGGGTACCAGAACTGGCGAGGCCAGTCTGGGGCTATCAGAATCACCTGCGCCTTGTCCCTCCTCGCCTTGAGAAGCACCTTGTGGATCAAGGGAAATGGGGGAAAGGCGTAAAAGAGGCGGGGTCCATTGCCTCGAGAGGCATCCCTGCAGCGAGCCTTGCTGAGGGGGCGGGCATGGAACAGACTCAGCCTGGTGCTCCTGGAGGCAAACAGGTCCACCTGAGGTGCGCCCAAAGGGAGAACAGATGCTGTACTACTCCGGCAGGAGAGACCACTGTGGGATGCAGCCCCTATCCGCTCAGGGCATCGGCCAGGGTGTTGGAGGCCCTGCCACTGGAATGGCTAGGAGATCCGCCCAGGCCGCGACGAGTGACCAAATGCGGAGAGCCTTGCATAGAAGCATGGAGCGCCCCGCCTGGCGGTTTAGATAGTACATGGTCGTGGTATTGTCCGTCTGGACTCTGACCACTTGACCCCGGAGGAACGGAGCAAAGGCGGTGAGAGCTAGGCGGACCGCTCGGAGCTCCAGCAGGTTGATGTGGCATCGGGACTCCCGCGGGGACCAGAGGCCATGAGCCCGTGTCCCAGATGGCACCCCAACCCATCAGAGAGGCATCGGTCGACAGAGAGACCGCTGCCTGGGCGGACGAACGGGATGCCCTCCTGCAAATGATCTGGAATGGTCCACCACTGGAGAGCTGCCCACATCCCCTGTGTCACCGACACAGCTGGTCCAAGGGATCGCAGCTGCCAGGACCACTGGCTGGCCAGTCCCCACTGAAGGGGACGATGTTCCAGGGGCCCAACGGACCACGCTGGTGCAGGCCGCCATGAGACCCAGGAGGCGAGGAAGTCCCGGCAGGGCGCATTGCCCAACCAGAAATGATCGGGCAAAGGAGGAAAGAACCTCGGCCCTGTCCGCCGAGCCGCCGTGGCTCAAGAGAGTCGAGCTGCGCCCGATGAATAGAATCACCTGCTTCGCTCGAGTTCCGACTTGGCCTCTCTTGATAAGGAGGCCCAGTTGAGAGCAGACCTGGAGGGCCAGATCTCTGGACCACTCCGGCCCCTTCCTGGAGGGGGCTGCTATCAGCCAGTCGCCCAGGTAAGGGTACACCCGACCCCTCGCCGCAAGAGGAATGTCACCACAGCCATGCATTTGGTGAAGACCCTGGAGCTGGAGACAAGTCAAAGGGATGGCTTGAACTCAAGAGGATCCTTCCGCCGAAGCGAAGGAATCTCTGTGAGACGGACTGATAGGGACGTGAAAAACGCTGCCCTGCAAGTCCAGAGAGCAGAACCACACGCTCTCCCAAGGATGGTATTATCTGAGCCAGAGTGACCATCCTGAAGGTTCGAGACCTTAGGAACTTGTTTAGGTCGTAGATCGAGAATGGGGCGCCAGCCCCCGTCTGCTTTGGAACCAGGAAGTACCTGGACACAAACCCTGGGTCTGAAGGAGGTCCACCACCTTCTCTTACCACCTCCTTCTGGAGGAGGAGAGCGGCGTCGGCCCGACGAGCCGCCAGTGAGGCTGGGATCCGGCTTCCCGAGGGGCGACGGCTCTGAAGGGTGGTGCCTGCTCATTCCAGAGGCAGGCTCTTCCCACCACCTTCCAAGACCCACCTGTCCGTGGTAACAGCGACCAGGCGGAACGGAAGGCAGCTGGGCCTCCCCACGGGGACCCAGGGCAGGTGACGGGAATGGGGCGACACCCCCAGCCCGCTACTGGGCAGGCTTGGAGGAGGGACCGCCGAGGGACTCCTGGGCCCTTTCCTCCCTGCCTCCTGTTAGAGGAAGCCGCGCTTGGGTTTGGGATGCCAAGGTCGAGCCTGCTGGGTCCTGACGTTGTTGGGTCGGGCGCTACTGGGGCACAGAAGGACGAAAGGGGCTTAGGCTGTGGCTTGGGCCTTTGTCCTGAGCGGAAGAGACCCAGTCCAAGGTAGCATTGGACTTCTCGATCCTCTGCAGGTGACCTTCCACCCCAGGGCCAAAGAGGTCAGTCCCCAAAAGGGAACATCCGCCAACTTGTGCTGGGTATCCAGGCAAAGGTGGATATCCTCAGCCAAGCCATCGACGACGATAGCCACTGGCGGCTGCCACCGATCTGGCACATGAGTCCCCTATATCCAAAGCAGTCTGGAGCTGCTGTTTGGCCACTGCCCTGCTCCTGGTCCCGCACCTGCTTAACCGTAGTCTGCAGATCGGCGGGAAGATGAGGGATGACCTCATCCAGGGAGCCCAACAGGGCATGAGAAAATGTGCCATGAGGACGGCCGAACTGGCCTGACGAAGGCCGAGAGAGACGAGCGTGGACTTTTGCCCGACATAGTCCATTTCTTGACCTTGTCAGGAGGTTTGTCCACATCCTCATGCCGGCGCTACTGAAATACAGGTTACTCACCTGTAACAGGAGTTCTAGGAATGGTATATGTTGTTCATCCACACTCATTGGCAGTATCCTTGCCGCTTTAAATCTTGCCGGAAGGTTTCAAGCTTGCTCCTCCCACCCACCCGGTGGTATAACTCGCTCGCCCCCATGACGCCAGATCTGCCCGCTGGAAGCTCAGGTTAAAGGCCGAAGCTGAGGTTGGAGAATGTAGGATGAACAATATACCATTCCTAGAACTCCTGTTACAGGTGAGTAACCTGTATTTCTAGGGACATGGATATGTTGTTCATCCACACTCATTGGCAGACTCTAGCAGTTCTCCGGGAGGAGGGAGGCAAGACGACACCCCACATACTTACTTGGGAAAGAGAGACTGGAGAACCGAGGCCCCAAAACCAGCATCCCGCGTGACTCAAGGTCGATGTGGTAGTGGGTAATGAAGGTGTTGCTGACTTCAGGTAGCAGCCCTGCAGATTTCCTGGATAGGGACGTCCCTGGAAGCAGCCACCACTGCAGCAGTATGGCGGGTAGAATGAGCTCTTATCCTCTGGGAGGCTCTATGCCGCTAACTTATAGCAGAGATCTATGCAGGAGGTTACCCACCTGCTTATCGTCCGCTGGGCTGCAGGTCTGCCAGATGCGGCTTCAGCGTAGGTGACAAATAGCTGGCGAACCTCTCCTCATCTTCAGCTGCGCGCCCTTATAATAAGCGAGCGCCTCTTCTAGGATCCAGAGTATGGAGCCTATATTCGCCCTCCGAGGTGTGATTGGGGTAGAACACCGCAGAGTCAACACCTGGTTAAGGTGAAACCCGCACCACCTTCGGAAGGAATTTCGGTGGGGGCAGGACAACCTTGTCCCTGTGGAAGACCAGGTAAGGAGACTCGATGGAAAGCGCCTGGAGCTTCCCATCCTTCTGGCTGACGTGGATAGCCACCAAGAAGGCGGTCTCCACGACAGGTGAGAGAGAGCACACCTGTGCATAGGTTCGAATGGCTTGCCCATGAGCTTCCAGTACCAGCAGTAGATCCCACGGAGGTGGGGGTTCTCGCACTGGAGGAAATGTGATCAAGGCCTTTGAAAAAGCGCCAGACCACCTTCTCCTGCGCTACCGACTGCTTCCCCGCCCCGCCTCGTAAGCAGAGATGGCTGCCAGGTGCACCCTTAGGTCGCCGACCTAAGCCCTTGACTAGAAAGGGACCATAAATAGTCCAAGATGCTTGCTAAGGAACAGGAGGAAGGGTCCAAGCCCTGCTCTGACACCAAATGGAAAACCTTTTCCATTTGAAGGCATAGCATTTTCTGGTCGACCTCACGGGACGCCTCAACTACATTGAGGACCTCGTCGGAAAGACCCAAAGCCTGGAACCTAGCCCCAGGAACCAGGCCGTCAGGTGCAGGGATTGAAGGTCCGGATGGAACACCTTCCCCTGATTGACTGAGAGCAGGTCCGGCGAGCTGAAGCTGCCGCGAGTCCTGGAGCTGAGACTGAGGAGATCTGGTACCAGAACTGGCGAGGCCAGTCTGGGGCTATCAGAATCACCTGCGCCTTGTCCCTCCTCGCCTTGAGAAGCACCTTGTGGATCAAGGGAAATGGGGAAAGCGTAAAGAGGCCCGGGTCCATTGCCTCGAGAAGGCATCCCCTGCAGCGAGCCCTGCTGAGGGGGCGGGCATGGAAAGGACTCAGCTTGCTGCCTCCGTGGAGGCAAACAGGTCCACCTGAGGTGTGCCCCAAAGGGAGAACAGATGCTGTACTACTCCGCAGGAGAGACCACTGCGGGATGCAGCCCCTATCCCGCTCAGGGCATCGGCCAGGTGTTGGAGGCTCCTGCCACGTGAATGGCTAGGAGATCCGCCTCCAGGCTGCGCACGCAGTGACCAAATGCGGAGCTTCCTTGCATAGAAGCATGGAGCGCGCCCCGCCTGGCGGTTTAGATAGTACATGGTCGTGGTATTGTCCGCCTGGACCTGGACCACTTGACCCCGGAGGAACGGAGCAAAGGCGTGAGAGCTAGGCGGACCGCCTGAGCTCCAGCAGGTTGATGTGGCATCGGACTCCCAAGGGGGACCAGAGGCCATGAGCCCGGTGGTTCCCCAGATGGGCACCCCAACCCATCAGAGAGGCATCGGTCGACAGAGAGACCGCCGCTCGGCGGATTTAACGGGATGCCCTCCTGCAAATGATCTGGAACGGTCCACCACTGGAGAGCATTCCACATCCCTGTGTCACCGACACAAGCTGGTCCAAGGGATCGCAGCGTTGACCACTGGCTGGCCAGTCCCCACTGAAGGGGACGCATGTTCCAGCGGGCCCAACGGACCACGCTGGTACAGGCCGCCATGAGACCCAGGAGGCGCAGGAAGTCCCGGCAGGAGCAATTGCCCAACCAGAAATGATCGGGCAAAGGAGGAAAGAACCTCGGCCCTGTCCGCGGGAGCCGCGCCTGGCTCGAAGAGAGTCGAGCTGCCCGATGAATAAAATCACCTGCTCGCCTCGAGTCCGACTTGGCCTCTGACAAGGAGGCCCAGTTGAGAGCAGACCTGGAGGGCCAGATCTCTGACCACTCCGCCCCTTCCTGGAGGGAGCTGCTATCAGCCAGTCGCCCAGGTAAGGGTACACCGACCCTCGGGCCAAGAGGGAATGCTGTCACCACTGCCATGCATTTGGTGAAGACCCTGGAGCTGGAGACAAGCCAAGGGCATGGCTTGAACTCAAGAGAGATCCTTCCGCCGGAAGCGAAGGAATCTCTGGTGAGACGGACGGATAGGGACGGAAAACGCTGGCCCTGCAAGTCCAGAGAGCAGAACCTACACGCTGCTCCAAGGATGGTATTATCTGAGCCAGAGTGACCATCCTGAAGGTTCGAGACCTTAGGAACTTGTTTAGGTCTGTAGGTCGGAGAATGGGGCGCCAGCCCTCGTCTGCTTCGAACCAGGAAGTACCTGGACACAAACCCTGGGTCTGAAGGAGGGTCCACCACCTTTCTTACCACCTCCTTCTGGAGGAGGAGAGGATGTCGCCTCGACGAGCCGCCAGTGAGGCTGGGATCCCGGCTCCCGAGGGCGACGGCTCTGAAGGGTGGTGCCTGCTCAATTCCAGAGGCAGGCCTCTTCCCACCACCTCCAAGACCCACCTGTCCGTGGTAACAGCGACCAGGCGGAACGTGAAGTGCTGAGCCTGCCTCTCAATGGGGACCTAGGGGTAAGGTGACGGGACAAAGTACACCCCTCAGCCGTCACTGGGCAGGCTTGGAGGAGGACCGCCGAGGGACCTCCTGGGCCCTTTCCTCCCTGCCTCCTGTTAGAGGAAGCCGGCGGCTTGGGTTTGGGATGCCAAGGCTGAGCCTGCTGGCCCTGACGTTGTTGGCCGGGCGCAAGCACATAGAAGGACGAAGGGCTTAGGCTGTGGTTTGCGGGGCCTTGTCCTTCTGGAGCGGAAGAGACCGAGTCCAAGGTGGCATTGGACTTCGGATCCTCTGCAGGTGACCTTCCACCCCAGGGTCGAAGAGGTCAGTCCTCAAAAGGAACATCCGCCAACTTGTGCTGGTATCCAAGTAAAGGTGGATATCCTCAGCCAAGCCTGGCCGACGACAGCCACCGCGTCCGCCACCGATCTGGCACATGAGTCCCCACATCCAAAGCAGTCTGAGCTGCTGTTTGGCCACTGCCTGCTCTGGTCCCGCACCTGCTTAACCGTAGTCTGCAGATCGGCGGAAGATGAGGATGACCCATCCAGGAGCCCAACAGGGCATGAGAAAATGTGCATGGAGGACGGCCGAACTGGCCTGACGAAGGCAGAGAGAGGACGCAGCGTAGACTTTTCGCCCGACATAGTCCAATTTCTTGGACTCCTTGTCAGGAGGTTTGTCCACATCCCTGGCGTTGCGGGCGCACCGGAAAACGCTGTCGGTAACCAACCCTCAGCAGAGGGGTGTTCAAACCGACAAGGAACCGTAGGGACCGTGATACTTCCTGGCCATCCTGGTCAAGGCGCAGGGCAGGAAGCAGGGCGCTGCCAAAGTTCCAGTGCTGGACCCACTATGGCCTCGCCACCGGAAAGGCCTCCGCCGGAGAATCCCCTCGTCCAGAATCTCCGTGAGGGGATACCTGGTCTGCTTGAAAACGGGTTCGAGCTCCATCCCGCAGACTTGTGAGATGAGTCAAGTAGTCCTAGGAAGGACGACGGGCTATCGCCCATTGGCTGACCTCCTGAAGACCCAAGTCCAGTCGCTGGAGAAGAAGGAGGAATCATCTCGGACTCGGAAGAGTCCTCAAGAGCTGCCTTGGCCTGAGCCACCCTTCACCTGCCGAGGTCGGTCGGGAGTGAGGGTAACTGACAGCCGATGGGTAAACCCTCAGCCGACCGAGAATCCTTGGTCGGAGCCCCAATTGGTGGCTGTGGAGCGGAGGTTCCACCGGAATCGGTGAGCAGTAGTTTGGTCACGAACAAACCGCCTGGGTAGGCTCCTGACAAGTCGAGGGGTTGTGTCGGCCGCCCGTGATAGCCATTTAATGGCCGGGAAGGCGCCTGGAGTCGGCTTATTCCCGCCAGGAGGAGTTGTTAAAAACATAAGGTCTCGCACTGCCGACGCACTTACGCCGGGCTCCCTCATCCGAGGAGGAGGACGAGGATTAGCGGCGACGCCGGCTATCATGTGCCGAGACCGAGACCGCTTATGACGGTGGGAACGGCTGGACCGCGAAGAGGTCCGAGACCGAGACCGAGAGTCCCGGAATTGGTCGGTGTAGGAGGTGTCGGCCGAACCGACACCCCTTCGCTCGGAAGGTCCATCCGAGGTCCGGAACCGAGGCACAGGCGAGCCGACGATCTCAACTCCTCCCGGGGAACCGGGAGAGGGAATTGCCGCTGCTAAGGCGATAGCCCGCTCCAATGGGTCGAGAAAATCTCGACTTCATCGGTGGAGTCTCGTCAACTGACCTGACGGGACACCGTGAGGCCAGTGGCCGAGCCGGAGCGGTCGACGGGGCCGACGGTCGACGGCCCGGGAGAGGGACCTTTCCGCCTCCCAAGAGCGCCGACGGAGGGATTTACCCTTGTCCCTCTTTGGACCGAGAAAAGGTCCAGCAGACGCAGGCCCTTCTCCTTTAGTGGAGAGGACAGACAAAGCTCCTTAAAAGGAAGCCGTGGGAAGAACCCAGAAGCGGGATAAATGCACTGCCGAGGAAGATACGGCCGCGCGCGCCTCCTCTTCGAGCGACCATCCATTCGAGCTGATCCTTGAGCCGCGCCCGCGACACCGCCAACGGGCCTCCCTTGACCACCGAGGGAACGCCTGGACGGCCCAGTTGCAATCGGGCAGGACGGCCTCGAGGACGAGGTCGAGAAAGATGAGCACAGGTCGCAAGCCTGTGGGTCGTGCTCAAGGCCTAAGCAGTAGACACACGTGAGTGTGGATCCGTCCGAGACATCTTCTGCCCGCATGGGCATCTCTGAAAATCGAGTCTGGTTGTCCATACATGGCAGCGAGGGGGATAGAAGACAGTCTTTTTGCAAAATTTATTTTTAAATCCATAAGCGGAGAAATAGGAACCAGTCAAACGCAGAGCGCTAAGGAGGAACCTGAGCCCAAGCGGTAAGGAAGATCTGGCGTCATGGGGCGGAGCCGAGAGTTATACCACCCGGGTGGGTGGGAGGAGCAAGCTTGAAGACCTTCCGGCAAGATTTAAAGCGGCAAGGATACCTGCCAATGAGTGTGGATGAACAACATATCCATGTCCCTAGAAAAGTGTCTTCCATGAAAGGAAGCACAGATCATAGCTCATAGCTGGTTCGAAAGGAGGCAGGGTGAGCTTTTCCAGAACAAAGTTCAAGTCCCAAGGTGGAGTTGGGCTGTGGATGGGGGGTTTTAGATGGAGGATGCCTTTCAGAAAGGTCTTTGAGACCTCCAACTGAGCCACGGGTTTACCATCCACTAGCTCATGCTACGCGGAAATGGCAGATATATGGACCTTCAAAGAAAAATAGGACAGGCCGGAGTCTGACAAATGGAGGTAGGGAGTCTAATGAAGGAGGTATTCCATGATTTGAGGGGCTGAACAGGAGAAAGGTTCCCAATCCTGAGAGGAAGCACAGATCGAAAACCACTTCCATTTCATGTCAAGTGGAATGGGTCGACCATTTCCTGGCCTCGATGAGGACCTGAGCCACTCTAGAGGAGACCCCAAAGAGAGAAAATGCTACGACTGAAGAGCCACGAATGAAGATGTAGGATCCAGAGTCAGTAGAAGTGGAACCGGCGGCTCCCTGGAGAGCTGCAGCAGCAGGAACCAAATTTGCCTTGGCCAGAGAGGAGCAATAAGGGCCATTCTTGCTCCCTCTGCTTGAAGTTTGAGGAGAACTCTAGAATGGGAAAAGGAGGAAGCGTACAAAAATTTCCATGTCCCCTGATAGAGATGTGGAGTTGCCCCAGAAAGCATCATGCTCTGGAACGAGCTAGCAAAACTTGGAAGTTTTGCATTGGATTGGGAGGTGAAGAGGTAGATTTCTAGATGTGCCCCCCTTTCCGAAAGATGGAGTCCCCCCACTTCCTGATGCAATTCCCACTCATGGGCGAGGGTTAGAGTTCTGCTGAGACTGTCCGCCAGGACGTTTAGAACGCCTGGAATGTGCACGGCCACCAGGACCAGAAGGTGCTGTACTGCCCAGTTCCACACCAGAATCGCCTCCCTGCACAGAGTGTAGGATCAGGTTCCCCCTTGTTTGTTGATGTCCCAAACTACCGACATGTCTGTTTGGATCAACAGTGTTCCCTTGGGCAACAGGGACTGAAAAGCCTGAAAACGTATATAGGACCGCTCTAAGTTGCAGAACATTGATGTGGACTGAAGTCTCTGGGCCTATCCAAAGGCCCCGAACTTGAACCCCAAATGGGCCCCCCCCCCATCTTGTATTCAAGGCATCCGTGGTGAGGGTAGCTACTGGTGCAGGGTTTCGGAACAGAAGTCCCAGGGAGAGATTGAGGGGATCCTCCCACCACTGTAAATCCCTCTGGACCACTGGAGAGGGGAAGACTGGATGATCCAGGACCCGATCCCACTGCACCCTTAATGACCATTGAGCGATTCTCATGTGTAGCCTTGCTAGGGGAATGGTAGTGATGGACACTGCCATCAGTCCCAAAAGATGCAGGACCTCCTGGGTGGGTATGGTCCGGAGCAAGATTACTTTGTGAACCTGGCTGATTAGGTCCCCACCCCATATGGAGGAAGGAAAGCTCTGCACCGAGCTGTATCCAGATCTGCCCCAATGAACGGCAGTCTGGGACGGAACTAGGAACGACTGAGACGTTTACTTATTCCAAGTCGGTTGAAGAGATCCTATGTGAGTTTCCTATAAAAGACCCTGGATGGCGCTGAAATCAGCCAGTTGTCCAGGTAAGGGAACACCACAAAACCCCTGCAGCGTAGAAACACCACCACCAGGCACTTGGTAAAAACCCAAGGTGCCGAACATGCACCAAAAGGGAGCACCCGGAAACCACAGGCTACTCACCTGTAACAGGAGTTCTAGGAATGATATGTTCATCCACACTTCATAGCAGGTTCCCTGCCGCTTTAAATCTTGCTGGAAGGTCTTCAAGCTGGCTCCTACCACCCACCCGGGTGGCAAAACTCTTGGCTCCGCCCCATGACACCAGATCTAGCACGCTGGAAGCCATGTTGTGCATCGAAGCTGGGAAGGTCGGGTGGGTTGCGTGGATGAACATACCATTCCTAGAAAGTACAGTTATGTAAGAACTTACCGTAACAGCAGATTCGAGAGAGGCTCTTGCAGTAGGTAATTACATATAGGACTGTACCTAGGGTTGCCGGGGGTTGATATCCGCCGCTTGCAGCTGGTGCAGAACGCTGCAGCCAGGCTTTTGATGGGGACATCAATTAGGAGTCATATTACGCCTGTGCTGCGCAAACTGCACTGGCTGCCGGTTCAGTGGCGGATCACCTTTAAGGTCTGTTTACTGACCTATAAAGCCCTACACGAACAGGGACCGCAATATCTGCAAGATCTACTTGTTCCCTACCGTCCCTCCTGCTCACTCAGATCCACCGACAAGGGATTGCTGGAGGTTCCCAGGGTTCGTTTAAAAACATCTGGGGCACGAGCGTTTTCTGATGCTGCCCCGACCCTGTGGAATTCTCTACGTCGGATACGAAGCTGCCTGACCGCCGAAAGCTTTAAATCAGAGTTAAAAACATTTATTCCAAAAGGCCTATGGGGAGTAGTTATTGCACTGACATGAAATTGGAACTGTATTTTATTGTTTATTATGTTACATGCATGTCTTATGTATTTAATTACTGTACAGCGCTTTGACTTTGAAAAGCGCTTAAAAAATAAATTTTTACTTACTTAGGCAGGCGGCAGGACACCACGGAAAAGTTTCTAGTTAGCAGTCCCTGGCAGGGACTGCCCCCACGACAGCTGACCAGCGTCAGACAACGTCGGTATAAAGGGGCGGTTCCAGACGCCCGCCTTCCAGTTTTCCCACCACAGGCCTGGATGAGAGAGCAGAAGACATTTTCCTAAATGGAAAAGGAGCTGAAAAAGCCTAGGGGAATGGAGGGCGGGAAGGTATTATCTACTGCAAGAGCCTCTCTCAAAGATCTACTGTTACGGTAAGTTCTTATGTAACTACTATCTTACTTCAAGAGGGCTCTTGCAGTAAGTAATTACATATAGGACAGAATCCCAAGCAATCTGGAACAAATGAAAGGCACTGGGAGGAGGAACTACTCCAAGAAGTAGCAAACAACCTTGCAAACCTCAAGATAGGAGGCCTTGCAAGACCACTAACCCGAAGCCTGCGCTACGGCGAGAGGCAATGTCCAAACTGTAATGTTTCATAAAGGTATGGACGGAAGTCCAGGTGGCAGCAGTACAGATGTTTCAAGAATGTGTCCGCTGCAGACAAGTCAAGAGAGGTTGCAACTCCGAGTGGAGTGACTCTCTGACTTGACCCGGTAGGGTCTTGTTGTACTTGTCATAACAGAAAGTGATGCAATGAGCCTACCACTTTGATAGGCATTGCTTGGAGACAGCATTGCCTTCCCTTTTGTGAGCAAAAGAGACTAACAACTGATCAGTCTTCTTGAGATCCTTCATCTTATCGGTGTAGTATCTCAGGATCCTGTGGACATCCATAGTATGGAGCAAGTATTCTCCTGGATTGGAGTACTGCGTGAAAAAGGCAGGTAACTCAATAGACCGATTTAAGGTAAGCGCCGCTACCACTTTAGGCAGAAACTTAGGGGCTCGTGCGAAGAGCTACTCGTTCTTTGTGTAAGATCAGATAAGGGACTTTTCACATAAGGGCCTGTAGCTCGGAAATCCTGCGAGCCAAAGTAATAGCCACCAAGAAGAGAGTCTTCCACGATAAGAACTTCCAAGTCTGCGGAAGCCGCAGGCTCAAAAGGAGGAAGGGTAAGTTTCGAGAACAAAGTTAAAGTCCCAAGGGGGAGCCGGAGTCCGAACAGGGGGTCTGAGATGAAGGACACCTCTGAGAAAGGTCTTGGATGCCTCCAATTGGGCAAATGCTTTATCAGTGAACGGGACATGGTAGGCTGAAATAGCAGCCATGTGGACTTTCAAAGAGGAGTGACGGAGACCCAGGTCGAAAAGACGCAAATAATCAAGCAGAACGGCCACAGGACAGGAGAAAGGCTCCACGTTCCTGGAGGTAGCCCAAATGGAAAATCTCTTCCATTTCATGGCATAGGTGGACCTAGTGGAGGGTTTTCTAGCCTCCACCAGAATCTCTGCCACCTTAGGAGAGACGCCAAAACGAGATTGGGCTAGGTCTGCAGCAGCCATGCATGAAGTTGGAGACTTAAGTCCCGGATGGACCAGGGTCCCCTGATCCTGGGTCAGCAATCCTCGAGATAAAGAGGAAGAGGAGGAACCTCTGAGTATTGTAGGAGAACACCAGATTTGCCTGGGCCAGAAAGGAGCGATCAGAATCATTCTCGCTCCTTCCAATGCAAGTTTCTGCAGCACACGAGGGACCAGAGGAATTGGGGAAAAGCATAGACGAATCTGTCCTTCCAGCTTAGAGATAGAGCGTCGCTCCAGAAAGTGCCTCGGCTCTGGAGCGAGCGAGCAAAAGATTGGAATCTTTGCATTTTGGGAGGAGGCGAACAGGTCTATCTGTTGAGTCCCCCAACTCTGGAAGATGCTTTTTAGAACTTTTTGGTCAAGTTCTCACTCGTGTGGCAGAGCCGAAGAATGACAGCTTGCCTGCCAGGACATTGACTCCCGGAACATGGATCACTGTGAGGTGAAGGTTGTGAAGCGTTGCCCATTCACAAACCCTCATCACTTCCTTGCACAGCGGGTAGGACAGAGTCCTTCCCTGCTCGTTGATGTACACCACGCACATGTCTGTTTGGACAGCTAGGTAACCGGGAAGGATGAATTGGTAAAGGGCCTGGAGAACATACAGCACTGCTCAAGCTCGAGCACATTGATGTGGAGAGTTAACTCCAATCTGGACCATAACCCCTGGGTTCGGTGAGGACCCAGATGGGCTCCCCAACCTTCGCCTGATGCATCCGTGGTCAGAGTCTGGGCGGGGGGAGGATGAATCAAGGGGAACCCCTGGAACAGGTTCTCTCGAACCATCCACCATTGCAAGTCTCGTCATCGGCGAGATCATCAGCACCAGATGATCTAGGTCGTCTACAAGTTGATCCCACTGAGAGCGGAGAGTCCACCGAGATCCTCATGTGGAGGTGCGCACGTGGAACAGTCGGGATGACAGCCGCCATAAGTCCCAGAAGACAGAGCACCGACCTCACCAGAACCTTCCTGCGTTCCAAACGAAGGGAAATCTGGGACTGGAGGGAGGCCCCCCCTGTCCGTAGGCAGGAAGGTCCTGCACACTGTCGTATCGAGGATTGCCCTGATGAACTGGAGTCTCTGGGAAGGGTCCAGATGAGACTTGGAATGGTTGATGGCGATACCCAGACCAGTGAAAACCCGCTGGTTGAGGGAGAGAAAATGCAGGAGTTCCTCCCTGGACGAGGCCGCCAGGAGCCAGTCGTCAAGGCAGGGAAAAACCTGAACTCCCAAAGTACGCAGGTGGGCCGCTACTACTGCCAGGCATTTGGTAAAAACTGGGTGAGCCGGAGAAAGACCAAAAGAGAGCACCCAGAATTGGTAATTGTCACCCTGGAATGCAAACCTGAGGTACTTTCGGTGTGAGGGGCGAATGGGGATGTGCAGGTATGCATCCTGCATATCCAGTGCACAAAGCCATTGGCCCGGCCGGAGAAGGGGCAGGAGGGTCTGAAGGGAGAGCATCCTGAACTTTTTGTATTCCACATAGAAGTTCAGGGAGCAGAGATCGAGAATGGGTCTGAGAGCTCCTGTCTTCTTTGGTACAAGAAAGAAATGGGAATAGTAACCTGTCCCGTGAAGGTGAGGGGTGACAGGTTCTATGGCCTGCTTCGTGAGGAGAGCAGATATTTCTTCCCTGACCAAAAGAAAATGGTCCCTTGAGTAAGAGGAGTTCAGAGGGGGGTGGCGTGGAGGTTTCTGCAGAAACTCTAGAGTGCCCCTCTGCTATGATCTGAAGCACCCATGAATCCGATGTTATCCTCTCCCAACCCGGAAGGTGGAGGGAGAATCTCCCTCCTACCGGTTCCTCCCGAGAGTCGAGGCGGTGGGGGGGCCTAGCAGCTGTGGGGGCCTGTTTAGTGGCCCGCCTTCCCTGGGGTTTCACTCGAGGCCGGCTGCATCTGCGAAAAGGATGGCGCTCCGGGGGATGGGGACGGTACATGGAATCCACATATTTGAGGGCCGTCCCCTTCTCCTGCAAGTCGGTGATGTCCTTGACATCACCACTGAAAAGCACCGAACCCCTGAAAGGTGCTTCTTGAATTGCGGACTGCACCTCCGGGACCAGACCCGACACTGAGCCATGCGTGATGCCGAAGACTTACGGCGATGCGGAGCTCCGCCCCTGCGTGTCCACTGCATCGAGGTAGTCCTCCAATGTGACAACTGACCGAACGAGCAGAACGGACAAGGTCAGCTAACTCCTGCTTGACTTGGGAGTGAGGCAAGGAGTCAATCTTAGATTCTGCCTGGGACAGCCTTCTGGTAATCCCCCATATGTGCTACATAATTTAGGGCCCTGATCCCCAGTGTGGAAGAAGCATAGATCTTCCTTCCATACTGATCCAGAAGGCGACATTCCTTATCCGGGGGAGACTAGCTTAAATGTTTTGGGTGCGCTGACCAGCCGTGAGCGGCACTAATCAGAGTCTGCACGGGGTTGAGAGTCTAGAAAGTCTACACCCTCCGGAGCCTGGTATAGCCTGTTGGACTTCCGAGGAAGTGGGGCTAAAGCTGATGGTTGTTTCTAAATAGAGGAAAAAAGGTGGGCATGAGGCTCGATCCAGGGTGGCACTAGAGTAGGGGGCGTAAAGGGCAAGTCCAGATGTTCGGCAAGTTTAACCCGCTGAGGATCTGGCTTTAAGGAACGCCACTGATGGACTTCCTGGATCTTCCTGAGCAACTCCATGAAGGAAGGATCTTCGGAGTCCCTCGGCTGGGGCTCGGACGAGGCGAGGCTCATCTTCGGAGAAGAATTTGAAGACTAGCTCGTCTAGGGGGAGGAATGGGTTCCTTGGGGGGGGGATCCCTAGACGAGTGTCCTGCCCCTCTCTGGATCCAGAGGGGAGAGCGCCGTCTGGGGCATACAGGAGCCGGAGGTGGCACCATCGCTGTGAGGCGGCTCTACTTCCTTGGTGAGCTGAGCCTTGGCCTCAGCCCACCAGGAGGCCAGAGTCTCCTGAAGATCCACCGGTGGCCTGGGGGGCGGTGGAGGAGGAGGAAGGGGATAGCTGTACAGATTATATCCGTAAGGTGAGTATCCATAACCCGGCTGCGGGAATACCGGAGCTGGGTATTGCGGCGCTGGGTACTGCGGCGCAGGATACTGTGGACCCAGGTAAACTGGCGTCGGATAGGACGGCGGATACCCAGGTACCGCAGGAGCTGCTGGAGCAGATGGCCCAGTAGGAAACTTCATGGGCGTAGCAACCGTGATAGGCCCGTTGGGTGAAGGGCCCGATGGGAGAGGAATATCCCCTGTGAGGGGCCGGCGTCAGATCTGGTTTAGTGGGAGGAGGGTCTGACAGCGGAAAAGCATCCCGAGCATCGCCCAGGGACGGAGGAGAAAAGTCCCGGGGGTCAGGCAGGGGGACTGGCTCCCCGGATGGCAGTGAAGGCTGCGGAGAACCTGGGACGACAGATGATGGAGGGAGTCGTAGGCTCCGGCGCCCAGCGCACGTTGGAGGAGCCAACGTGCGACTTAGGGGCTGAATCCTGGCAGACGCCAAAGGAGCCAGCGTCAGACTTAAGTCCCTCGTCGGAGGCGGGCCGAGGGTGGGAAGTGGCCCGGTCCGAGAGGGACACTGCCGTGCACCGCCCCAAAGGGTCAGGTGTCAGCCTTCTCCCGGCGGGTGTCGGAGGAGCAGACATCCGGCTTATGGGAGGCACCCATGCCAGTAGGTTGCAAGCCTGCAGCAGAAGCCTCCTTTTGCCCAGAGGCACCCGAAGGGCTCAAACGCGAACCAGATGGGCGGGCCGACGCCTCCTCCAAAGCCTTGGAGGCTGCCAATCCCCCAGAGGGGACGTCACCTTAGACGTGGCTCCGGCCGGAGTCGGAGGAGGAGGCCTTCTCCCGGTGCCTTTGTCCCAATTGTGTCCTTCTGGAAAGGTAGACACCTGTCTAAGCTTTTTCAACTCCTTCTCCATTGTAGACATCTTTTAAGGAGATGGGCTTCAAAGACTGCTGGCGTCATCTGCAGGTGGCAGTGTTGAAATGCAGGCAATGCGGGCACTTTGACCACGGTGGTCGGGCCTAAGCAAAGGCAGAGGGAGGACCGTCCTTGTGAGGCAGTTGGGTGCTGCACGAGTCGCACTTATTTTTTGAAGGGGACGACAAACTGACCTGACGAAAAATACAGGTTACTCACCTGTAACAGGAGTTCTAGGAATGGTATACGTTGTTCATCCACACTTATTGGCAGACTCCTAGCAGTTCTCCGGGAGGAGGGAGGCAAGACGCACACCCCAATACTTACTTGGGAAGAGAGACTGGAGGCCGAGGCCCCAAAACCAGCATCCCGGGCGTGACTCAAGGTCGATGTGGTAGTGGGTAATGAAGGTGTGTGCTGACTTCCAGGTAGCAGCCCTGCAGATTTCCTGGATAGGGACGTCCCTGGAAGCAGCCACCGTTGCAGCAGTATGGTGGGTAGAATGAGCTCTTATCCCTCTGGGAGGCTCCATGCCCGCCAACTTATAGCAGAGATCTATGCAGGAGGTGACCCACCTGCCTATCGTCCGCTTGGCTGCAGGTCTGCCAGGTGCGGCTTCAGCATAGGTGACAAACAGCTGGCGAACCTCTCCCCGAATTTCAGCCGTGTGCTCCTTATAATAAGCGAGCGCCCTTCTAGGGTCCAGAGTATGGAGCCTATATTCGGCCTCCGAGGTGTGATTGGGGTAGAACACCGGCAGAGTCAGCACCTGGTTAAGGTGAAACTCAGACACCACCTTCGGAAGGAATTTCGGGTGGGGGCGCAGGACAACCTTATCCCTGTGGAAGACCAGGTAAGGAGACCATGCAAAGTGCCTGGAGCTCTCCCATCCTTCTGGCTGACGTGATGGCCACCAAGAAGGCGGTCTTCCACGACAGGTGAGAGATCATACCTGTGCATTGGTTCGAATGGCTTGCCCATGAGCTTTGCCAGTACCAGCAGTAAATCCCACGGAGGTGGAGGTTCTCGCACCGGAGGGGAAATGTGATCAAGGCCTTTGAAAAAGTGCCCGACCACCTTTCCCTGCGCAACGACTGCCCCCAGCCCGCGCCTCCGTAAGCAGAGATGAGCTGCTAGGTGCACCTTTAGGGTCACACCTAAGCCCCTCAACTAGAAAGGGACCATAAATAGTCCAAAATGCTTGCCACAGAACAGGAGGGAAGGGTCCAAGCCCTTGCCCTGACACCAAATGGAGAATCTCTTCCATTTGAAGGCATAGCATTTTCTGGTCGACTCCTTATGGGACGCCTCACCAACATTGAGGACTCCGCCGAAAAGACCCAAGGCCTGGAACTCTAGCCGCCAGGAACCAGGCCGTCAGGTGCAGAGATTGAAGGTCCGGATGCAACACCTTCCCCTGATTGACCGAGAGCAAGTCCGGGCGAGCTGGAAGCTGCCTCGGGAGCCTGGAGCTGAGGCTGAGGAGATCTGGGTACCAGAACTGGCGGGGCCAGTCTGGGGCTATCAGAATCACCTGCGCCTTGTCCCTCCTTGCCTTGAGAAGCACCTTGTGAATCAAGGGAATTGGGGGAAAGCGTAAAAGAGGCCCGGGGTCCACAGCCTCGAGAAGGCATCCCCTGCAGCGAGCCCCTGCTGAAGGGGGCGGCATGAAACAGCTCAGCTTCGCTGCTCTCCTGAGGCAAACAGGTCCACCTGAGGTGTGCCCCAGTGGGAGAACAGATCTTGTACTACCTCCGGCAGGAGAGAGCACTCGTGAGATGCAGCCCCTATCTGGCTCAGGGCATCGGCCAGGGTGTTGGAGGCTCCTGCCACATGAATGGCTAGGAGATCCGCCTCCAGGCTGCGCACGAGTGACCAAATGCGGAGAGCTTCCTTACATAGAAACATGAAGCGCGTCCCGCCCTGGCGGTTCAGGTAGTACATGGTCGTGGTATTGTCCGTCTGGACTTGGACCACTTGACCCTGGAGAAACGGAGCAAAGGCGGTGAGAGCTAGGCGGACCGCTCGGAGCTCCAGCAGGTTGATGTGGCATCGGGACTCCCGCAGGGACCAGAGGCCGTGCACTCTGTTCCCCCAGATGGGCACCCCAACCCAGAGGTGCATCGGTCGATAGAGAGACCATCGGCTCGGGGCGGACAAATGGGATGCCCTCCTGCAGATGGAATGGAACGGTCCACCACTGGAGAGCGCCCACATCTCTGGGTCACTATCACTAGCTGGTCCAAAGGATCGCAGCATTGACACCACTGGCTGGCCAGTCCCCACTGAAGGGGCGCATGTGCCAGCGTGCCCAACGGACCATGCTGGTACAGGCTGCCATGAGACCCAGGAGGCGCAGGAAGTCCCGGGCAGGGCGCGATTGCCCAACCAGAAATGACTGGGCAAAGGAGGCAAGAACCTCGGCCCTTTCCGCCGGGAGCCGTGCTCTGGCACGAAGAGAGTCCAGTTTCCGCCTCAAGGAACAGGATCACCTGCTTCGGCTCGAGTTCTGACTTGACCTCGTTGATGAGAAGGCCAACTTGAGAGCAAACCTGGAGGGCCAGATCTCTGGACCGCTCCACCTCCCGTCTGGAGGGGGCTGCCATCAGCCAATTGTCCAGGTAAGGGTAAACCCGGACCCCTCTGCGCTGCAGGAATGCTGTCACCACCGCAATGCATTTGCGGAAGACCCTGAGAGCTGGAGATAAGCCGAAGGGCATGGCTTGGAACTCGAAAAGGGAACCTTCCACTCGAAAGCGAAGGAACCTTTGATGGGACGGACAGGGACATGAAAGAACACGTCCTGTAGGTCCAGAGAGCAGAACCATACGCCGTGTTCCAAGGATGGGATTATCTGAGCCAGAGTGACCATCCTGAAGGTTCGAGAACTTAGGAACTTGTTCCGGTCGTGTAGGTAGAGAATGGGGCGCCAGCCCCCCGTCCGTTTCGGAACCATAAAAGTACCTGGACACAAACCCCGGGATTGAGGGAGGGTCCGCCACCTCTCATCACCTCCTTTGAGGAGGAGAGCGATGTCGGCTTGGCGAGCTGCCAGCGAGGCTTCGGACCCCGAGGTGTGACGGCTCTGAAGGGTGGGGCCTGCTCGAACTCCAGAGGCAGGCCCTTTCCTACCACCTCCAACACCCACCTGTCTGTGGTAATAGCAGACCAGGCGGAAAGTACCGGAGCAGTCCCCCCACGAGGGGAACCTGGGGTAAGGTGACGAGGTTGGGGTGACACTCAACCTATCACTGTGCAGGCTTGGAGGGACCGCTGAGGACCGCCTGTCCTTACCTCCCTGCTTCCTGGAGGAGGAAGCCACAGGCTTGGGTTTGAGACACCAAGCGCGAGCCTGCTGGCCCTGGTGTTGCTGGGCCGGGCGTGCCGGGGGCGCAGATGGACGAAAGGGCTTGGGTTGAGGTCTGCGGCCCTTGTCCCTCTGAGCGGATGATACCGAGTCCAAGGTGGCATTGGACTTTGATCCTCTGGAGGTGGCCTTCCACTCCAGGGCCGAACAGGTCAGTCCCCAAGAAGGGGACATCCGCCAATTTGTGCTGGGTATCCGCTGTGAAGGTGGATATCCTCAGCCATGCCTGACGGCGCATAGCCACTGCAGCCGCTACTGACCTGGCGCATGAATCACCGATGTCCAAAGCAGTCTGAAGTTGCTGCTTGGCAACTGCCCTACCCTGGTCCCGCACCTGCCTAACTGTGGTCTGCAGGTCAGCCGGGAGATGAGGGACTACCTCGTCCAGGCCCAACAGGGCATGGGAGAAATGTGCCATAAGCACGGCCGAGCTTGCTTGACGAAGGCCAAAGGAGGACGCAGCGTAGACTTTTCGCCTCGCATAGTCCAATTTCTGACTCTTGTCGGGAGGTTTGTCCACGCCTCAGCATTTCCGCATGCCGGAAAACGCTGTTTGTAACTAACCCCTCGGCTGAGGTATATTCCGAAAAACTGGACAGGGAACTGGTAGGGACCGCATACTTCCTGGCCATCTTGGCCGAAGGTGCAGGGCAGGAAGCAGGGCGCTGCCAGAGCTCCAAGGCCGGGCCCACAATGGCCTCAGCCACAGGAAAAGCCTCCGTAGGGGAATCCCCTCGGTCCAATATCTCTGTGAGGGGATACTTGGCCCGCTTGGATACGGGCTCTAGCTGCATCCTGGTGGACTCCAGATGAGCCTGAGCAAACCCAGGAAGGACGAAGGGCTGTCGTCCAGCGACTGACCTCCAGAGGACTCCAAGTCCACTCGCTTGGAGAAAAGGGAGGAATCGGACTCAGAAGAGTCCGCAAAGAGCTGCCTCGGGCCTGAGCCACACTCCACCTGCCGAGGGTGATCGGGAGTGAGGGTGACCGACAGCCTATGGGGGCAGACCCCGAGCCAACAGAGTTCTTGGTCGGAGCTCCAAACAGCGGCTGTGGAGGCGGAGGTTCCACCGGAATCTGTGGGGCAGCTGGTTTTGGCCGAACCGGCCTGGGAACAGGCTCCTCTGGTAAAACAAGGGGTTGTTTTGGCCACTCCGGTGACAGCCACTTAATGGCCGGGGAAGGCGACAGTGTTGGCTTGTTCCTGGTCAGAAGGAGCTGTTGCACACAAAGTCTCGATATCGTCTATGTAACTTACCGTCAAGCCTCCCTCATCCGAGGAGGAAGGCTGATGCCGCTTACTGCGGTACTGAGACAGAGAACCTTGGCCTTTCCGAGGACGGGGAGGGGACGGGTGGAACCAGCTCCTCCCTCGGCTCGGAGGGTTCGCCCGGGGGCCCCGGAACCAGAGGCACTGGCAAGCCCGCGGGATCCTCAACTCCCACTGGGGGAACCGGGAAGCTGGGATTTTCGGCTTTGCCGGTCGACAATCTGTCCAACAGGTCGAGAAAGATCTCGACTGCGTCGACGGGAGTCTGTCAACTGACCTGACTGGGACACCGTGAGACCAGTGGCTGAAGTCGATGGCAGACAACTCGGGGAGAGGGACCTTTCCCGCTCCCAAGAGCTTCGGAGGGACTTACCCTTGTCTTCTTGGACTGAGAAGGTCCAGCAGACGGTTCCTCTCCTCTAGTGGAGAGGGACAAAGCTCCTTAAAGGAAGCTGTGTAAGAGGAACCCAGGGAGTGCGGGATAAATGCCACGGTCAAGGAAGATGTGGCCTGTGCCGCCTCCTCTTAGAGGGCGATCATCTGCTCTAGCTGATCCGCCGCCACGGAAACCGCCGACCGGGCCTCTTGACTTCACCGGAGGAAAACATTTCTCGGGATGTCCCAGTTGTAAATGGGCAGCACAGTCTTAGAGGACGTAGGCTGAGAAGGAAGAGCACAGGTCGCAAGCCTGTGGGAAGTGCTCAAGGCCTAAACAGTAGACACGTGGAGTGCGGATCCGTCAGAAACATCTTCTGCCCGCAAGGGCATCTCCGAAAACCAGGAGTCTATTTGTCCATCGCAGCCGCGAGGGATAGAAGACCAAAATCTTAAGCAAAAAACTTAAATTCGGAAAACCAAAGAATTAGGAACCAGTCTTATACGCAGAGCGTTAAGGAGGCAACCTGAGCTTCCAAACGGTAAGGAAGATCTGGCGTCATGGGGAGGAGCAGAGAGTTTTATCACCCGGGTGGGTGGGAGGAGCCAGCTTGAAGACCTTCCGGCAAGATTTAAAGCGGCAAGGATACCTGCCAGACAGTGTGGAGCTAGGGACAAGGATATGTTGTTCATCCACACTGTCTGGCAGACTCCTAGTAGTTCTCCGGGAGGAGGGAGGCAAGGCACACACCCTACTTAGGGAATAAAGACTGAAGAACTGAGGCCCCAAAAACCAGCATTCCGGTGCGACTCAAGGTCGATGTGGTAGTGGGTGATGAAGGCGTGTGCAGACTTCCAGGAGGCAGCCCTGCAGATTTCCTGGATAGGGACGTCCCTGGAAGCAGCCAATGCAGTGGTATGGCGGGTAGAAGGAGCCCTTATCCCTCTGGTAGGCTCCATACCTGCCATCCATAGCACAGATCTATGCAGGAGGTGACCACCTGCCTATCGCCTGCTTGGCTGCAGGTCTGCCAGGTGCGGCTTCAGCGTAGGTGACAGCTGGCACACCTCTCCCCGAACTTTAGCAGTCTGCTCCTTATAATAAGCGAGCGCTCTTCTAGGGTCCAAAGTATGGCGCCTATATTCGGCCTTCGAAGTGTGATTGGGGTAGAACACCGACAGAGTCAACACCTGGTTAAGATGAAACTCAGACGCCACCTTCAGAAGGAATTTCAGGTGGGGGCGCAGGACTACCTTGTCCCTGTGGAAGACCAGATAAGGAGACTATGGAAAGCGCCTGGATCTCCCCATCCTTCTGGCTGATGTGAAAGCAACCAAGAAGGTGATCTTCCACGACAGTAGAGAAATGTCACCTGTGCATCGGTTTGAATGGCTTGCCCATGAGCTTAGCCAATACCAGCAGTAGATCCCACGGAGGTGGAGGTTCTTGCACCGGAGGGGATGTGTGATCAAGGCCTTTGAAAAAGTGCCTGACCACCTTCTCCTGTGCCACTGACTGCTTCCTGGCCTGCGACCAGTAAGCAGAGATGGCTGCCAGGTGCACCTTAAAGGTAGTCACAAAGCCCTTGCTGAGAAAGGGACCACAGGTAGTCCAGAATGCTTGACAAGGAAGAGGAGGAAGGGTCCAGGCCTTCCCTGACACCAAATGGAGAATCTTCCATTTGAAGGCATAGCATTTTCTGGTCGATTCTTACGGGACGCCTCACGCTGAGGACCTTGCCGAAAGACCAAGGTGTGGAACTACAGCCAGGAACCAGGCTGTCAGGTGCAGGGATTGAAGGTCTGATGGAATACCTTCCCTGATTGACTGAAATCAGGTCTGGGCAGGCTGGAAGCCGCCTCAGGAGCCTGGAGCAGAGACTGAGGAAATCTGGATACCAGAACTGGCAGGGCCAGTCTGGGGCTACCAGAATCACCTGCGCCTTGTCCCTCCTCACCTTGATAAGTACCTTGTGGATCAAGGGAAATGGGGGAAAAGGCATAGAAGAGGCCCAGGATCCATGGCCTCGAGAAGGCATCCCCCTGCAGAAAGCCCTGCTGAGGCGAGAGGGCATGAAACAGTCTCAGCTTCACATTCTCCCTGAAGGCAAACAGGTCCACCTGAGGCATGACCCAGTGGGAGAACAGATCTTGTACTACCTCAGGCAGGAGAGACCACTCGTGGGATGCAGCCCCTATCCGGCTTAGGGCATCGCCAGGGTGTTGGAGGCTCCTGCCACATGTATGGCAAGGAGATCCGCCTCCAGGCTGCGCACGAGTGACCAAATGTGGAGAGCTTCCCTATACAGAGGCATGGAGCGCGCCCCGCCTTGGCGGTTTAGGTAGTATATGGTCGCGGTATTGTCCGTCTGGACCTGAACCACTTGACCCCATAGAAACTGAGCGAAGATTGTGAGGGCTAGATGAACTGCTCGAAGCTCCAGCGTGTTGATATGGCATCAGGACTCCCAGTGACCAGAGGCCGTGCACTCTGTGCTCCCCAGATGGGCACCCCAACCCAGAGAGGCACTGCCGATAGACTGTCGGGGCCCAGGAGGACAAAAGGATGCCTCCTGCAGATGTGCTGGAACAGTCCACCACTAGAGCTTGCCCACATCCCCTGGGTCACTCTCAGTAGCTGATCCAGCGGATTGAAGTGCTGTGACCATTGGCTGGACAGCCCCACTGAAGGGACGCATGTACCAATGGACCACGCTGGTGCAGGCCACCATGAGGCCCAGGAAATCCCAGGCAGGGTACAATTGCTCAACCTGAAATGATTGGGCAAAGGAGGAAAGAACCTCGGCCCTGTCCTTCGGGAGCCGTGCTCGCTCAGAGAGTCGAGCTCTGTCCCGATGAATTGCATCACCTGCTTTGGCACGAGTTCCGACTTGGCCTTGTTGATGAGGAGGCCAACCTGAGAGCAAACCTGGAGGGCCAGATCTCTGGACTGCTCCACCTCCATTCTGGAGGAGGCTACAGCCAGCCAGTCAGCCAGGTAGGGGCACACCAGGACCCCTCAGTGCTGCAGGAATGCTGTCACCACTGCCATGCATTTGGTGAAGACCCTGGAAGCTAGGGAAAGGCCAAAGGGCATGGCCCCGAACTCTTAGAAGGATCCCTCTGCCCCGAAGCGGAGGAATCTCTGGTGGGACGGACGGATTAGGACGTGAAATAACATGTCCTGGAGGTCCAGAGGACAACTACACGCCTCGTTCCAAGGATGGGATTATCTGAGCCAGAGTTATCATCCTGACGGTCCGAGACCTTAGGAACCTGTTCAGGTTGTGCAGGTCTAGAATGGGGCGCAAGCCCCCCCATCTCGGGACCAGGAAGTACCTTGACACAAACCCCGGGTCTGGTGGAGGATCCGCCACCTTCCTGATCACCTCTTGAAAAGCAGAGCCTTTCCTACCACCTCCAGCACCCAGCTATCCGTGGTGATAGTGGACCAGGTGTAAAGGAAATGGTGGAGCCGTCCCCCCCACGGGGGTAAGCCAGGGAACAGTAACGAGGCTGGGGCGACACCCCTCAACCCGTCACTGAGCAGGCTTGGAGGAGGGACCGGACGAGGAACCTCCTGGGCCTTTTCCTGCCCGCTTCCTGTTAGAGAAAGCTGCAGGCTTGGCTTTGGGGTGCCATGCGCGAGCCTGCTGGCCCTGATGCTGGTGCCATTGGCCCATACTGCCACAGTAAGCAGAAGGGCTAAAGGGACTTTGTTGGCTTACTGGCCTTGTCCTTCTGGGCAGAGGTGACAGAGTCCAGAGTAGCACTGGACTTTGATCTGCTGGAGGTGGCTGTCCAGGGGACATCTGCCAGTTTATGATGGGTATCCGCCGTGAAGGTGAATATCCTCAGCCATGCTCTGCAGCACATAGCCACTGCGGCCACAACTGATCTGGCACAGGAGTTTCCAATGTCCAGAGCTGTTTGGAGCTGCTGTTTTGCCACCACCCTTCCCTGGTCCCATACCTGCTTGATCATGGTCTGCAGGCCAGCTGGGAGATGAAGGATCACCTCATCCAGGGAGCCCATGAGGGCATGGGAGACGTGTGCCATCAGCATGTCTGAGCTGGCCTGGCGGTGGCCAAGGGAGGACGCAGCGTACAACTTTACAACTTGCGCCCGGTATAGTCAGGCTTTTTGGACTCCTCGTCAGGGGGCTTATCCACATCTCTAGCGTTCCCGGAACGCCATCTGTGACCAACCCTTCCGTGGAGGGGTGTTCTTTAAAAAAACCAAAAAAACAAACACCAGACAGAGCCGGAAGGGACCGCATACTTCCTGGCCGAAGGCGCAGGACAGGAAGCCAGCCTCTGCCAAAGCTCCAAGGCTGGGCCAACAACGGATTCAGCCACCGGAAAGGCCTCATGTGGGGAGGGAAGACCCCGATGTGCATGTATACGTCTTGCATGTCTAGGGAACAGAGCCAGTCTCCTTGGTACAGCAGAGGAGGAAGGGCTTGGAAGGTCACCATCCTGAACCTTTTGTACTTGATCAAGAGATTTAAAGGACTGAGGTCCAGAATGGGACGAAGGTCCTGTGTCCTTTTTGGAACCAGGAAGAAATGTGAAAACAACCCTTTTCCTCGCTGATATAAGGGGACCAACTCTATTGCCCTTTTTCGCAAGAGGGTCTGAATCTCTATTAGTGAGATGTGAGAAGGAGGATAATGTGAAAGCTTTGGTGGAGTATTCAGGGGAAACTCCGTGAACTCCAGCACGTGTCCCCTCTTGATGTTGTCTAAGACCCATTGGTCTGCGGTAATGGACTTCCACCCTTCGAGTGAAGGGAGAAGCGGCCCCGACCTGCCCGCTGGGTCTTCCTGCGTGAAGGGGCGCATGGGAAGCGAGTCATTGGGCTGAGCTGGGTGTGGGCAGAGAGACCTGGGAGGACTTGGCTCCATGGGTAGGAGCTCCACCAGACTGCTGGTTACTGGACCTCCTACGAAAGCCACCTTTCTGCCCCTGCTGGTTTCCATGGGCATGACCGTGGCCACCTGAGGGCTTAAGGCAGTTTGTAGTCTTCGCTGGTTGCCATGGTACATCTGGCGGACCGACCAGATAGACTTGTCAGACTTGGAGACGAGAAATCAAGGCTTCCGTCTCCAGCCCTAAGAGCATGGTACCCTGGAAAGGTAAATCCCTGATACCGGCCTGCAGATCCTGGTGAAAGCCACAGACTCAACCAGGCGTGGTCTCATAGGCACACCCCAGAAGCAGCTGCCATATCTGCAGTATCATATGAGGCTCTCAAAACATGCGAGCCTATGTCAGCCAGATTTCAAAATGTCCAGGCGCTTTCTTCTGGTCAGTCTGGAAGGACCTTCAACAGCCCTTTTCCCCTTTCAAAAAGTGCATTCTTTGGGAATGGACTCAGGTCGCCGGGGGAAGGGAGGATTAAGGCCCCAACGGATGTCTCCTCCCTGGGGCGGGAATGTCAACCCTAAAATGCCAGTGGGAGCACTGGCACTCTAGGGGGCTTGTGGCCTGTTCCGCAGAGTCCGGGGTATTGGAAGGCACGAGAGTGCTGCATGTACGCCGCCTCTGAAAGCTCTGCGCCTGTGCAGACGCCCCAGGGGCGGGCTATGGGGAGGACAGAAAATGGAAAAACCCTTCGGCGCCCCTAGATGAAGATGGGTCCATCTAATAGGGACCACCAATCCCCAGGACAGACCCCGCTGTGCAGGAGAGGGAAGAAGCACTCTAGGGGCAGATCCAGGGGGATCCAAAAAAGGAATTGAGCGGTCTGAAGGAGGGGGACCAAGGCAGAGAAGGAGGGAAAAAGCATTCTGGTACTGAAACATATAATGTTAAGAAGTTGAGGGAATGTATGGAACAGGTGGAAGCAGAATAGACCTTCTTGCCCACCTGATCCAAATAGCGAGACTCGGGTCGGGAGGCTGGCAGCCAAGGTGTTTCGGCTGTCTGGACTTCTGGGCAGCTGTGATCACTGAGGAGTCTGTCTGAGGGGGTTCAGCAAGGAAAACTTCTGCCCTCAGGGCCTAATACAGCCTATCCGACTTCTTCAGGACAGTCGGGACTGAAGCTGGATGTTTCCAGGTAGTTTGGGCGAGGTCCTGGAACGTATCCACCAAAGAACGGACTAAAGGTTTAGGCTCCTGCCTCAGGTATTTCGCTAGTCTCTGCGCTCCGAGTCCAGGTCCTCCGCCTCCCACCGGAGGCCTGGATATGCCTCATGATGTCCATAAAGGTAGGATCGTCTGGAGGCAAGAGAGGCTGGTCCTCTCCCAGGGAGCACTGCAAGCAGAGAGAGGAAGACTAGGACGAGTGAGATGGACTATGGGATTTCGAATAGTGTCACCTCTCCCTATGACCAGACTCTTGCTGTCAGAAGCTCAGGGACAGACATGAGCATTCGCCTAGAGGATCGAGAACGACTCCTAGAATGTGACCTGGACCAACGACAGAGTCCCTGGAGCATTGTCAGTGGTCCCCAGATCGGGTACAGGAAAGAGCCCTAGAGGGAGGTGTAGGCTGGGCGCTCAGAGACTGCTGCAGGGAAAACCTCACCTCCCGGGTCTGGTACACGATTTCTGGGGCCGGTGATGGGGGCCACGCCTGTGGTTACTGCCCCACCAAAAGGGAAACCGCTCATAACTTGTCCTCATGAAAATATCTGCTGCCCAGCTTGGAGGAAGTATCTGGGATGTCTGCCCAAGAAGAGGAGCCTCCTGGGGCGGGGACTAAAGTGAAGGGACGCTTGTTCTTCCAGCCAATCTCTTGCCCTTGCTCCTTCAACCAGCGCCTGTACCGAAGACTGGGTGCTGCCGAGGGGGCACTGTAGAGTCCTGGGGCTCTGGAGGTGTGCCTTTAGCAGGCGGCGCCAGTGCCTTGAGGTGGGGAAAGCATGCACCTCCAAGGGCTTCGTGGTGACCCTTAGCGGGGTTACCTTAGGCTTAGCCAGCTTCTCCCCGAATGGCCGGCCTTGGGCCATAGTCGATTTTGGGCACTCTCCTGATCGAGGAACAGGCCTTCTTTGGAGAGGTCCGCGAGTGACAACAGGACTGCGAGCAGGACAGACTACGGTCTTTACCATGCCACTTCTTGCGTTTCCCCTCAGGAGTGCAGATCCATCTTCTGCTCCAAGAGAAAGGCTTTCAGGGCGTTTTGAGGGCGGATGCGGGTCCTGCTAGTGAAGGCCTGGCAAGCGGAGCAGTTTTTGGTGTCGTGTTCTGGTCCCAAGCAGAAGACACAGCGGCGATTGCAGTCCCTGACCGGGATCTGCCTCCCACACTCGCACTCGAGATGCTCCAGTGAGGCCGACGCCAGAGAAGACATCTGTGGGTAACTTATGAAAAAAGGAAAATTATGTACCTACCGTAATTCTTGATCTTCTACGTATCACCACATTCATTTACTTACTGGGTGTAAGCGGGCGGCGCTTTCCCGCCAAAGCTTTTTTTTTTTTAAAGTTTGACTAACTGCACCGCCTCGAGAGGACGCTATGCGCGAGGGGCGCCATTAGTAGCGACTCACCTCCTCCAACTCAGTTCTGTGAGCCAGAGGCGCAGTGCGAAAGCAGAGAATATAGATAGCAGGCAAGATAGCCGAGGGATAGCAAAGGAAGAATGAACTGAAAAGGAATAAGCCGATGGAGGAAGGACAGAGAGATAAGAGTATCCCGAGCCTAGGACTGTAGGGCCTCCTTACCTAGGCGATTCTAGGAGGAAAGATAAGTAAGGAAATGAGAAATTAGAAGAAGAAGAAAGAAGAGAGAGATGGGATGTTGAAGAGACCAGAATGCCCAACGAGCATAGTTAGCTTACAGCTGAAGGCTCGACTAAAGGGGAAGCAAGAATCCCCGGAGATAGAGCTGAAGAGAAGGTTCACCAAACCAGCTAGACAGACTCAGGAGGGCATAGTCCTCATCCTCAACATGCCATTGTTCTTGATACCCACTTCGGGCCCCTGGCCGCGGAAGGCCTTTAAGTGGAGGACACCCGAGGAGGGAAGAATAAAACCCCGGCAGCATGAGAGCGCTGCTCAGGGGTTTAGAAATGGAGAATGTAAGCCTTTCAGGCGTTTTAAGATAGAAAAGGGACTCAGACTGACTGGCCAAGGCTGGCTGGGATTGGATATGGTCAGCACTGCTCTTCTGTAAAAATTGTCCAGGAGGACACTTAAAGGGAGAAACCAATATGCAAACTAGCGAGAAGGATAGCCTACCTTCTCATTTCTCTTCTAGTTTGTTCCCCCCCCCCTTTTTTTTTATACAGATAAAATTTTTTAGACTAGATGCATGACCCCAATACCAAGATGCCTATAGCAGTCAAGAGAGTTCCTCAGCATTCTCCCCTTTTTTTGCAAAAGGAAAAAGGAATAGACGTGTCTGCTCCTCTGCTCGGCAAGGCAAGAATTGGGGAGGGGGTGATTTTGATTTCAGGGCAACTATCTGGAACACGGATTGCAGGATCGAACTGAATAGCCCGAGCCAGGCCAAACCCCAGAGGTATCTCGCCAGAAGAATGGCAAAGATAGTTGTGCAGTCTGATCACCAATGCAATCCACGAGATGGCCCATGAATCTTAAAGTAATTTTTCTGGAAAATTAGAGATCCCGGATATCAAACCAGGCCGCAGAACGGAACTCTGGGGAAGCGGAGCCTGGGGGAGAAACTCCCCTGTGACGACGCCGTGACTGCATGGATCCAGAAGGGCAGTCCGCACAAACGCCGCCAGAAGACACCCTAGAACCCTGGGGGGAGGGGTGGGGCCCTGCACTGGCTCCTGGCCACCCCTGAGGTGGCCAAAGAAGACCGGGCAGCAGGCCGCCTGCCCTCAACCCTTGATTCCGAGGGCCCTCCTCCCACTGCAACGCCCCTGTCCCTAGAGGAGGCAACAGCACCCCGGGGGGTAGCTGTCACCGGGCCTCCAGAGAGGGGAGCCTCCCCCTCAGTCACCCCCACGTCTGCCCCCCCGGGACTCTCGGCCACCCCCAGCCGAGGAACCCTCAGGAGATGACGGCAAGGGGGACAGAGGGAGGGGCACGCTGCGCCGCCTGGTACCCCTAGCCACCGAGGACCCAGGTTCCGAAGAATGGGGGTGCCAGGATGGGTCCACATCCGAGTCGTCCGAGGAGGACGAGACCAGCAGGACCTCGATGCTGGCCACCCCAGGGGTCCCCGAGGCCACGAACGGCCCCGGTACCAAGGGCGACGCCACTCGCCCCCCCACGCCGGCAGCAGGAAGGCTTCCACCCCACACCCCCAGCAGGCTTGGGAGGGGAAGCACCGGGCGCCGGAGGCGAGTTGCACCATCGGCACTGCCGAATGGCGCCGAGGCCAAAAGCGGCACCACTCAACGGGCGCTGGCCCGATCACCGGCGCTGGGATCCAAAATGGCGCTAGTAATGGCGCTGCCCCGATCACCGCGCCGCAGGGATCCGCAAACGGCGCCGCCGTATCACTGGCACTGTGAACAGCGCCGGAGGCGGCGCCGAGGGTCCACCTGAGCCGGGCCCAGCCAAGGGCCTCGACATCGGGGGAGCCTGCACTGGAGAGGTGACTGCCGAGGCGGTGTCAGCGCCATGCCCCGGAGGGGCTACGACGCCCCCAACACCGCTGGAAGGGGCCTCCTCGGCAAGATAGGATGAGGAGACCCTCCTCCTCGGACTGTGGCAGGCCCGGAGGGACCCGGGGGAAAGGCCTAGAGATCTCGCCCGAGATTCCCGCGAGCGACGCCGTCCCCCGAAAGTCGGCGGGGCCTTGCCGAGCTTGAACGCGCGGACTTCGAGGACGCGACGGTCCATCGAGAAACAGGCGTCGCACGAATCCATATCATGGTTGGGTCCCAGGCAACGAAGACAAACGTCATGCCGGTCCGAGACGGAGAAATGCCGGCCACAGGAGCACCGACGCATAGGGGCGCGGCCGCTCTTCGACTAACGCTTAGCTCCAGAACCGACATAACGCCAAAATAACGAGATCAAACACAGTAGGGAAATACACCGCGCCCGAAGAAAAGAACAGTCTTACCTCAGACGGGCGAGTGTCAGGAACGGAGTCGGTAACTACTACGCAGATAGTACTGGAGCGTCAAGGCAGACAGTGCTGCTCGGACGGGCGGGAGAAACAGAACCGAGTTGGAGGAGGAGTCGGTCGCTACTAATGGCTCACCGGATGACGTCACTCTAGGGCGGTGCCGTTAGGGCAAACTTTTAAAAGTTTCGTGGTGGTGCGCTACTTGCTTACACCCAGGAAGTAATGAATGGTGAAGATTGACAAGGGAAGATCAGTTTAAAAGCAGGTTTGATTGAAGAATTCTTGCTAACCTGGCAAGCTGAAGCAGTTCTTTGTTCACGTGCAGGATGCGGCAGGAAAAGAACTGAGAGAGCTGGATCCGCCCCTTTGTACTAGGGACCGACTGGTACGGGCGCTGGGCAGGGCACGGTCCTCGCCGTGTACTGCTGGCTGGACGATTTTACCGGAGGATCCTGGTGCTCGCGTATAGTCTTAAGTGTTATAGCTTGCTGCAAGAGCTCCCACCTCAAGTGAGATCTACCTTCTCTGTGTAACATGTTTACTACGTCACTGTATGATACGTATAACTAGTTAATTATCCAATCTCTAATCAGTTGGTCACTGCACCAAGCATCTCATTCTGAGTTGCCTCTGAAAAAAAGGACTCTCATAGGCCCAGTGGGTTTAACCTGGTCATCAGAATTCAATAAAATTAGAACTTACCAGGAAGAGATTGGTGATACCATCCAAAATGACCTGAAGAATCTTGCTGTCTTTTACAGAGAGAAGATTTAGTAAGGGTTCAACAACACCAGCATGAACGAGGTACACCAACTGTTCAAAAGTTCCACCACTAGTATAGTTTGTTACAGCCCACACAGCCTCCTTTTGAGTTTTATAGTCTCCCTGTGTACAAAACAAGATTGAGGAATTAAGTCACCACTTGTTTAGGACAAACTCCAGATCACATTAGGGACGCACACCAAAAACCACTATCTTTATGGGACATGTGCAGTGCCCTGAACTTTTATAGCATTCAACCTACACTGGCAGCTAGCACAAACATTGGATATTTTAGTTGGAAAGATGGCAAGCACAACCATAATTTTAATACTAGAAATTTATCAAAATGCTTCCAAGGATGAATGTTTAAAGCTGAAGCATACCCAAAAATTAACAGCTGTGTACTCACTAAACTACAGTTGAACAGGTTACTCAACTGTAAATACAAGTTATTTAAGAACTTACCTTAAAGTACAGTTATGCAAGAACTTACCGTAACAGTAGATGTTAGAGAACAGCTCTTGCAGCAGGTTACACCATTAGGACTGAAGTCTGCAGGTGCCAGGACCCCATGGAAATTTTCTAGCTAGCAGTCTTCAGTGGGGACCGCCTCAGACATCTGTTCCGCCCCTGATGTCGGGTGTAGTACATAAGGAGGCGGTCTCCCCTATAATCCTCAGTTCTCCCGCCGGAGACTCCCGGCCGCTGATGACATCAGAAGGGGAGACAGTGGATCCACCATCAGATGGCAAAACAAGACAATAGTAAATGTCCCATCCTATGAGATGGGTGCTTGACTACGACCTACCTCCAGCGGGGATGGTGGGAGGGAGAGTACCTGCTGCAAGAGCTGTTCTTGAAGATCTACTGTTACGGTAAGTTCTTATATAACTGTACTATCTTACTTCGAGAAACAGCTCTTGCAGCAGGTTACACCATTAGGACTGATTTCCAAGCAGTAATGGCAATCATGCACCATCAGGAGGAGGAAAGGTAGAGACCTTGAGATACCCCGAGCCTAGGATAGAAGTCCCAGAAGGACAGCTGGACCAAACCCTGCACCTCACCTCGATGCAATGTCCAAGCTGTAATGCCTGATAAAAGGTATGCACAGAGCTCCAAGTAGCTGCCATGCAAATAGCTGAGGTGGAAATGCTTTTAACGCTGCAAACGGAAGTAGCCACCCTCTAGTGGAATAACCTCAACTGCCACCGTAAGGGTTTATTGCGCTTTGGTAACAATGTGATGCACTGAATGAGCCACCTAGACAGCGACTGCCTTTGACAGGAGCCCTCATCCTATGGGCAAAGGAGAGAAAAGTTGGTCCTCCAAGGTGTGACTGGGGTAACACTGGCAGAGTCAAACCTGGTTAAGGTGAAACTCAGACACCACCTTTGGAAGGAATTTCGGGTTGGGGCGCAGGACAACCTTGTCCCTGTGGAAGACCAGATAAGACTATGGAAAGCGCCTGGAGCTCTCCCATCCTTCAGACCCATAAAGGACGATGGGCTCTCGTCCATAGACTGCCCCCCCCCCCGGAAAACTCCAGGTCAAGGGGCCTGGAAAACAGGAAGGAGTCTGACTCAGGAGTCTGAAAAGCTGCCTGGGGCCTGAGCCACCCTCCACCTGCCAAGGACGGTCGGGAGTGAGGTTGACCAACAACCAATAGGACAGACCCGGACCCGACAGTCCTTGGTCGGCACCCCTGATTTCAGTTGTGGAGGCGGAGGTTCCACCACAAATCGGTGGCAGCTGATTTCAGCCGAACAGGCTAGGCTTGGGGCACCTCGACTACAGCGAGGAGTTGTTTTGTTGCTCAGGTGACAGCCACTTGATGGTTGGGGAAGGTGACGGCATCGCTTGTTCCTAGACAGAAGTAATTGGCCACATTAGGTCCTCGAGCGCTGACAATTTGTGCCGAAGCTCTCCTCTTCCGAGGAGGAAGATGAAGGCGAGCGCGCGCCCGCTCGCACTTTGGTGCAGAGACTGCCAATGTTGGCGGGATTGGCTGGACCGAGAAGAGGTCTGGGAAGGGCAGGGACACCGCTTTCCTCAGCTCGAAGCTCTTAACTAGGGACTGCGCACCGAGGTGCAGGCAGGTCCTTGTCTCCACTGGGGAACTGGTGAAGGTTGTCGGCTTAACTAGTTGACAGCCCGGCCCAGGTAGAGGGAAATCTCGACCGCCCGACTGATGGGGACACTGGTGGAAGCCAGCGTCTTAGCCGCAACCTCAACCGAAATAGTGTCAGCTATCCGGGAAGGGGACCTCTCTCGCTCCCATGAACGCTCAACGATGGGACTTACCTTTTGAGTCCTTTTTGGATCGAGAGGAATGTCCCGATGGCCCCTCTCCCTTCGTGGAAAGGGATTGGCAAAGCTCCTTGAAAGAAGCCAAATATGAGGTACCCAGAGAGAGTGGGATAAATGCCGCGACCGAGGAAGAGGATGATGTGGCCTGTGCTGCCTCCTCAGAGGGCGATCTGCTAGAGTTACTCAGCCGAGCCAGCTGCAGCGGTAACAGCCCAACGGGCCTCCTCAGACTTCACCAGCGTGTAGCACTTCTCAGGGTGCCCAAGCTGTAACCGGGCAGCATGGTCTTACAGGATGTTGGCCGAAAACGAATGGCATAGCTTGCAGGCCTGCTGGTCATGGTCTAGCAGAGGCAGCAGATGCACATGGAGTGCGGGTCTGTCCTGGACATATTCTGCCCACAAGGGCACTGCCGAAATCCAGGAGTCGATTTGTCCATCACAGCCACGAGGGAAGAAACTTGACCAAGTCTAAGAAAGTTTAACAAATTTCGGGTGAACCAAGAATTAGGATCTAGTCTACACGCAGAGCGTTAAGGAGGGAACCTGAGCTTCCAAGCGGTAAGAAAGATCAGGTGTCATGGGGCGGAGCCGAGAGTTTTACCATGTGGGTGGGAGGAGCCAGCTTGAAGACCTTCCGGCAAGATTTAAAGTGGCAAGGAACCTGCCAGACAGTATGGATGAATAACATATCCATGTCCCTAGAACTGGAGGTTACCGGGATAGCTGATGCAAGAGAGGGAACCAGATCTGTCTGGGCCAAAAGGGCACGATCAGTGTAAGCATCGCTTGCTCCCTGCTAAGTTTTAGAAGAACTCTGGATCAACGGGAAAGGCGTAGAGAAATCTGCCTGCCTAGGAGAGGGACAATGCATCTTGCCAGAAAACACCAGGCCCTAGATCTAGCGAGCAAAAATTGAGCAGTTTTGCATTGGATGGGGATGCGAAAAGGTCCAACTCTGGAGTGCCCCATCTGTGAAACAGATCCTGCCACCTCCTGTAGAAGTTCCCACTCGTGGACTCTGGCCTGAGAGTGACTCAGGCAGTCTGTGATCACGCTGTCCACTCCCGAACATGAACGCAATAAGGTTTGCGCCGAGTTGTAAGACCCAATCCCACACTCATGGCCTCCTGCAAAGTGGGTAGGAATAGGTACCTTGTTTGAGCTAATACACCACCGCAAAATTGTCTAACAGAAGTGTACCTGTGGAATCTCCGACTGGAAGGACTGCAGGCATAAACTGCCCTCATTTCCAAGATATTTATGTGGAGACTACTCTGGTCCGCCCACAGGCCCGAGACACCGTCAAGGTGTGCTCCCCAAGCGAGCCCGGGCATCTGTGGAGTGTCAGTCTGGGACAGCGCTATGAAGGGGACTCCTGCCAGAGATTCCTGATTCAGCCACCATTGCCAATCTCTCACCACGGCCTCGTGATGCGCATTGGATGCTGCAGATGGTCTTGCCTTTGTTCCCACTGTACCTGTAACATCCACTGGGTTACCCACATGTGGAGACGAAGCTAGCGGGACTGTCGCAATGGCTGCAGCCATGTGTCCGAGCAGGCGGCACCAGTTTGGCAGGAATGGTCTTTGTAAAAAGTCCCTGATTAGGGATCTTATGTGTTCTGCTCTGTCAGGGGAGACCAGCTTCCTTGACAGTGTCCAGAACTGCACCTATGAATTGCAGAGTCTGGGATGGAACCAGGCTTGACTTCTTGTAATTGATAATGCCCAACGTCTTGAACAGAGACAGAGTGCAGTGAATGGCAGACATCAGGGCCTCCCGGGAGGGAGCCATGAGAAGCCAATCGTTCAGCCAGGGGAACACGTAGTGGCCCTGTCTCCTCAGAGATGCGGCTATGACCCCCATGCACTTCGTGAACACCCGAGGTGCAGATGACAGTCCGAAGGGAATAGCTCGGAACAGATAATGGAAACCCAGAAACTAAGCGCAGGAACCTGTGCGCCTGAGCAATAGGAATATGCAGGTAAGCATCCTGCACGTCTACAGATGCTAGAAAAGCACCCTGCTTTAGCATGGGAATCAGACCGGGGAGGGTCACCATGCGGAAGCGTTTGTACAGGATCGAGAGGTTGAGGTCGCCAAGGTCCAGTATCAGACGGAGGTCCCCCGTCTTCTTTGGAACCAGAAAGAAGTGAGAAAGTACAGTTACGTAAGAACTTACCGTAACAGTAGATCTTCGAGAACAGCTCTTGCAGCAGGTTACACCATTGGTACTGAAGCCGTCAGGCGCCAGGACCCCACGGAAAAATTCTAGCTAGCTAACTACAGCGGGAACCGCCCGACGTCGGTCCCATCCGACCGCCAGGTGTGGTACAAAAGGGCGGGTCCCGCCAGATTCCCCAGTTCTCCTACTGAGACTCTTGCCGCAGGCTGACATCAAATGGGAGACCTAGGATCGTACAGAAGACAGAAAGATACAATTCCTGCTCAGAAAGACTGAGCCATGCCTCCTCCAAGGGGGAAGGTATGGATAGTACTTGCTGCAAAGAGCTGTTCTCGAAGATCTACTGTTACGGTAAGTTCTTACGTAACTGTACTATCTTACTTCGAGACACAGCTCTTGCAGCAGGTTACACCATTAGACTGATTCCCAAGCAGTAACGCTGTCAGAAAATCCGGGAGGAGGAAAATAAAGGATAAATACCAGGTCCTGAACCTAGGACAGAGACCCTGAAGCACGCCAAGCCAAAACTCAGCCCTTCTACCGAGAGGCGATGTCCAGGCTATAATGCCTGATAAAGGTATGCACAGAACTCCAAGTGAGCGAGCCATATAGCAGAAGTGGAAACATTTTTGAGGGCTGCAAAGGAAGTAGCCACCCTCTAGCGGAATGACCCCGGACTGTACCCGGGAGGGCTTTGTTTGATACCATAACAGTGAGAAATACACTGGACAAGCCAGCGAGAAAGGACTGTTTGGATACGGGTTGGCCCATCATTCTCTCAGAGAAGGAAATGAAAAGTTGCTCAGAACTACGAAAGGACTGAGTTCTGTTGAAACCTCAGGCTGCAGTGAACATCCAGGGTATGGAGCAGAGCCTCTCCTCTATTTGAGTAGCTCGAAGTAGACCGGAAGGTCGATATCCTGGTTCAGAGTGATGAAGAAACCACCTTAGGCAAAAATTTAGGGTTCAGTCCTCAGGGATACTCCTGTCCCGTGGAAAACTAAATAAGGCTCTTTGCATGAGAGCGTGAAGTTCAGAAATTCTGCCGAGTAACAGCAACTAAAACAACGCTTTCCACGACAGAAAACGTAGCTCGCAATCCGCGGCAGGTTCAAAGGGGGAGCGTGAGCTGTTCCAGGACAAAGAGCAAATCCCATGGAGGCACAGGGTCTCTAATATGAGGCCTAAGGTGTAACACTCCCAAGAAATTCCCGAGGCGCCCACCCGAGCCACTGTACGATTTCCACCGGAGGTGGTAAGTCAATGGCACAGAGGTGCACTTTAATAGAGGAGTAGGCTAGACCAGAATGAAAGAGGGAGAGCAAATATTCTATTACTCCCACAGGACAACCTAAAGGGGAAAGGTCGCTGCTCGCCGACTACACATAAAACTGCGCCATTTCATGGCGTGACGCCGACAAGTGTTGTCGGTTTTCTGGCTGCAGAAAGGACTCTGCAACCCTCTGCTAGACCCCGTGATCGAAAAATGGCTATGTCTCTAGGAGCCAAGCATGCAGGTTCAAGGAACGAGGTCCAGGTGGACAAGTGAACCCTTCTCCTGAGACAGTAAGTGGGAGCTGAGCGCAACGGAGCGGGGTTCCCGAGATAGTTGAATCAACAAAGGGAACCAAATCTGTCTGGGCCAAATGGGGCCACCAGGATCATTAGTGCGTGCTCCCGCGCAGTTTGAGAAGAACTCTGGATCAACGGGAAAGGAGGGAAAGCGAGAGGAATCTGTTCGCCAGGAGAGGGATAACGCGTCTCGCCAGAAAACACCAGGCCCTGGATCTAGCGAGCAAAAATTGGGCAGTTTTGCGTTGGATGGGGAGGCGAACAAGTCTAGATCTGGAGTTCCCCATTGAAGAACCAGATCCTCTGCTACCTCTTGAAGAAGTTCCCATTCGAGGACTCTGGCCTGAGAACGACTCAGGCCGTCTGCAACCGTGTTGTCCACTCCGGGAACGTGCACAGTGATCAGATTCGCGTGTCTGATTACCCAATCCCACACTCTCATGGCCTCCTGCAAAGGGGGTAAGAGGTGCGCCTCGTTTGTTGTTGAGGTAAGACATCACCGCCGTGTTGTCTGTCTGAAGTAGAAGAGTACACGTGGATAACTGACTGAAAGGCCTGCAGGCATAGAGGACCGCCTCATTTCCAGCACGCTGATGTGAAGGTGAGCTCCATCTGGGTCCACGCATTCTGGGATTTTACCCGTCCAGGTGTGCCCCCACCCAAGACCGGAAGCATCCGTGGTGAGGGTGACCTGGGACGGGCGAATGAACGGACGCCTGATGAGAGCGACTCTGGGCTAGCCACCACTGCCAGTCTTGAATCACTGAATTGTGAGTCTGACCGATGCTGCAAGTGGTCTTGCCTTTGGTCCCATTGCACTTTGAGCATCCACTGAGTAATTCGCATGTGGAGTCTTGGCGAAGGGACAGTAGGAATGGCCGCAGCCATGTGTCCGAGCAAGCAAAGGACCACCTGACAGGTACAACCTTGCTTAATGATAGGTCCCTTATGAGGGATCTGATGCGCCCCGCCTGTCGGCCGGAAGAAAGGCTCTTCCTCGAACAGTGTCCAGAACTGCTCCTATGAACTGCAGTTTCATGCGACGGTACCAGGAGAGACTCGTGATTTATGAGAATGCCCAGGATCGGAACAGATCCTGGGTGCTCTGGATTGCAAGAAGCAACACCCTCTGGAGGCGCCATGAGAAGCCAGTTGTCCAGGTACCGGAACACGAGGGCCCTGTCTCCTCAGAGACGCTGCCACAACTGCCATGCACTTGGTAAAGACCCTTGGCGGAAGACAGTCCGAAGGAAGGGCTCTGAACTGAAGGTGGTGGTCGAGAAACTCAAGCGCAGGAACCCCATGTGCGCCTGAGCCATAGGGATGTGTCAGGTAGGCATCCTGCATGTCTAGAGACGCTAAAAAGGCGCCCTGTTTGAGCATGGGGATAAGACCCGAAGGGTCACCATGCGGAATCTCTTGTAAGTGACAGACACATTGAGGTCGCTGAGGTCCAGGATTGGACGGAGGTCCCCTGTTTTCTTGGGAACCAGGAAGAAGTGGAATAGTATCCTCAGTCCTCTGGTTCTCTGGGACGTACTTATCGCCTCCTTCGTAGTAGCGAGTACTTCTGCCAGATCAAGGCTTTAGCTGACCCTGATACCGGGAGAGCAAAGGAGGCCCGAGGGTGGCTTTCCTGTGAATTCTATAAAGTGGCCTAGACTGACCAACTGAAGAACCCACCTGTCGGTGGTAATGGCCTGCCATCCCGGCAGGAAGTTCGCAATGCGACCCCCGACTATAAACTCCCGTTGATCCTGAGGGGCGGGGGCCGGAAAGGAGTCAGGCTGTGGCGGCAGATGGACCCGCTGGCTGGGCCTGCCTAGGAGAACGCTGGCCTCGGCTGGCGGGGTGTTTGCCCTGGGCTCTACGAAAACCAGAGCCCCTCTGAGGTGCAGCGGAGCGGTCTGTTGCCTCATGCTCCGGCACGAAAACGGCTTTGGTTCCTACGAAAGGAACCAAGCTTAGGTCGGTACATGGCCTGAACCGACCTTACCGCCTTCCCGCCTCTTGGAGTTTGGTAAGGATCTTTCTGTAGGATTACCAAACAATACCTCTCCTCAAAAGGAGCGCCCAAGATGTTCTTTGGACGTCTGGGTAAAACCGAGACGCGGCAACCAAGAGCTGCCTCCGAGGCATACGCCAGAAGCTGCTGCTCGGGCCGATGAGTCCGCTGGAGTCATACGTGGTTTCAGCACTTGGGTCCCCACGGCCTGAACCTGCACGGAGGAGCTGGAAGCATCTCCTTCTGCTCACCTTCGGGCATCTTTTCAGCCGCTTCAGATCCTGTTCCCACAAAGCGCTCTGGAACTGAACCATGTGGGTTAAATAGTTCAAGGATCTGATGGCGCAGGTAGCGGAAGCACACGCAGCCACCCAACGCGCCCAGTTGTTTGGACTCTGGGTCCGTGGCAGGGTGCTCAAATGTTGTGGCCTCTGTGACCGGTCATGTGAGGCTGTGATGACCAGAGAATCGCCTGAGGATGCTGCGTCAGTACTGGTCGCCTTAGGAGCCTTGTACAAGCGATCAGCTTTCGGTCTCGCCTGAGGAGTGTGGACGCTTCCACGCTGGCCTTGGTGACGCCCACGAAGTGTCAACCAAGGTGGTACCACCACAGGCTTGGGGTCCTTTTGCGAAGATATCTGGCGAGGCGCACTCTTCGGGGTCTAAGTCTTCAGCATCCCATCCCATGTTCTCTTGTATATGTCTCATAATATCAAGGAACGAGGGATCATCCGAGGAGATCTAGGCATCTCACGTGGTCCGGAGAAGGGATGAGAGTGAGATGGGGATCTAGAGGTGGAGTAGTCTGATCCCGTGTCCTCCGTTGAAGGCGATCGTCGGCATCTCCTGGATCTCTTGGGGCTGGGTGATCCAGAAGAGGATTTCGACGGAGGTCTCCGTTTATCAGGTCTCCCCCGGGAGGGGTTCTAGGCTCCCGGGGAGGAGGAACACGGCCTGCCGACCCCGATGGCGAGGGGGGGCAGGAACCGGAGTAGGAGGAGGGGGAACCATGTCCTTTCTAATGGTATCCCACCAGGAGGTGAACAGATTTCACCTCCGCTAGAGAGAGGCCCGACGACGGCCCGGGTGCCGGTGGGCAGTAGTCTGGTCCCGGCGTCGGCTTCACAGGGGGCTCTGGTAATGGCGAGGGTTCCCTGGGAGTACCGACGGGACCGGGGTCGCCCGTCTGGTCCTCGGGCTGCTCTAGGTCCTCCTCCGATAGAGGCTCCTGACCGTCGGTCGGAGGCAACAGGGCCTTCTTCTCAGGAGGGGCGATCGGGTCCTCTACCGCGCGCCCGCTGGATGCAGCTGGCCGCGCCGTGGCGCCGGCGGCTCCAGGAAGCAGGGCGCACGGCTGACGGCTGTCGAGCAGCGCCTGGGCTACAGGCCTTTTAGGGCGTGAGCTCCAGCGCCTCTGGCGTGGAGGCACTGAAGACCTGACGCGGGTACGCGAGGCGGGAACCCGACTTGCGGTGGTGATGCTGCCCGGACTCGCCAAGGCCCTGAAGGGAGGAAGGCTCAGTGATTTTTCCTGAGGGGAAGGCTTCCTCACTGCAGCCGGGGAGATTTCAACCAGAGCTACGGACTAACCCCTGGATGGGGACCTGGAAGGGCCTTCTCCTTCTTTCTCCGCTGCTTGTGGACCTTGAGCGCCCCTTGAGGACATGGTCTTCAGTTGTTCCTCCAGAAGAAACGCCTGCAAAGCCTTCTGACGCCGGATCCGGGTACGGCTGTTGAACCCTTGGCAAGGACAGGCCCAGGTATCGCGGTCTGGGCCCAGGCACCGGACGCCAGGCCATGTGGGTCCTTGAACGGGATCTGCTTTCCACAAGCGCACTCGGCTGGATGGCCAGAAGTTGGTGATGACATCAAGATCTTGCTTGAAGAGAATTCTGAAAATTTGTCGAAAAAGCACTATTCACGCTGTCGCGCTAGACTGGTAACCGAAGGGGTCAGGTAGCTAAGTCGACGGCGGGAAAAGAACTGGGGAATCTGGCGGGACCGCCCCCTTTTGTACCACGCCTGACGTCGGAGGCGGGACCGACGTCGGGGGCGGTCCCTGCTGTAGTTAGCTAGCTAGAATTTTTCCGTGGGGTCCTGGCGCCTGACGGCTTCAGTCCCAATGGTGTAACCTGCTGCAAGAGCTGTGTCTCGAAGTAAGATTATCCTAGTCCCCTCTGGTTCCTTGGTACGTGCTCTATGGCTTTTTCCAGAAGTGCGAGCAACATCCTGCTGTACAAGCAGAGCATGCTGACCCGAGTAACAGGAGAGCAGGGGAGGTCTTGTAGGTGGGTCGTCTAGAAATTCTATGCAATGGCCTTTGACCAACTGCAGAACCCACCTGTTGGTGGTGATTGACTGCCACCATAAAGAGTGGCGAGCGATGTGACCCCAAACTTTCCTTGCCAGTTGATCCAGGAGGGGCCGGGGCCAGGAAGGAGTCATGCTGTGGCAGCATTAATCCCTGCAGGCTGGGCCAGCTTCATGTAACGATGGCCTCTGCATGGTGACGACTTGGCCTGGGCCTTATGCAAAAAAGTGCCCCTTTGCTGGACGGAACGTGGCTGCTGCTTGTTGCCGGCCACGAAAATGGCTCTGGTGCCTACGAAAGGAACTAAGCCTGGATCAGTACATGGCCTGTACAGATCGGACTACCTTCCCTGTGTCCTGGAGCTTGGTGACAACTTTCTCCAAGGACTCGCCAAAAAGAGTACCTCGCCGTTGTACGGGACGTCTAGAATATTCTTCTGTACGTCTGGGGTGAAGCCAGAGACATGGAGCCAGGGGTGTCGCTGGAGACAAACGCCTGAAGCTGCAGCTCTGGCAGAAGAGTCCGCGGAATCATATGCAGCTCTAAGTACTTGGGTCCCCACATCTGACCCGGTGCGGAGTAGGTCGAGGAGCTCCACATTCTGGTCGCCATCGGGAAGCTTTGACCAGGTCCTGGCCCTGTTCCCACAGGGCACTCTGGAACTGTACCATATGGGTAAGGTAGTTCAGAGACTTGATGGCGATGTAGCAGCCCAGAGTCTTGGCGCCTCCCCAAGGCATCTAATTGCTTGGATTCCTGGTCTGGTGGCCGAGTGCTCATACATGCTGGGGCCTTGAGACCAGTCATGTGAGGCTCGATGACCAGGGAGTCTGCCAGGGTCGCTTCGCTAGGTACTGATCTTCAGAGCCTTGTACAGGCGGCCAGCCTTCAGCACCGTGAGGTGAAGTGCAGATGCTTCCATGCAGCCATGGTGACACCGCAAAGGTGTCCACCAAGGGTGGGACTACCACAGGCTTTGGGGTCTTCGTCAGAGGGCAAGGCGCTGTTAAGGGTCAAGGTCTTCAGCATCTCACCCCATGTTGTCCTGGATGTGCCTCATGATCTCAGCGAATGAGGGATCATCCGGTGGAGACCTGGGGAAGTCATGTGGGTCAGGAGATGCTGAGCAGAGGAGAAAATCATAGTAGTCAGGTGTCCGATCTTGAATCCTCCCCCAGAGTATACCGGTGTCTGAGTAGTTTGGGGCTGGGTGACCCTGATTGAGATCTGGAGGGAGGCCTTCTTCCGTCTGTAGATCTGCCCCTAGGAGGTGGAGTCTGTTCCTTGGGGGTTGGTGGTTGTCCTACTGGCCCCTTAGGTGGAGAAGGGGGCGTAGGAGATGGAGGAGAAGGAGTAGTAGTAGGCTGGACGGGGACCATCCTTCCTGATGGTGTCCCACCAAAAAAGTAGAGTTCCTTTACTGCTGCAATATTCATGCCCGACTGGCCTGGTGCCAGTGGTCTGTCACCAGGGTCAGGAGTCAGGTCCCTGGGTGTCTCCCAGTCCGGGGAGGGTTCCCGTGGGAGCCTGGCATCCTTGGTGTTGCCCACCTGGTCTTTGGATTGTGAGGTATCCTCAGTTGATTCCCTATGACCGGCGTCCGCTGGTGACGGGGGCCGGCAGTCTTCCACTCGAGATGCCGATGTAGGTCTCCTGGCCGACGCCTTCGGATCTGGCGAACACCTGGCCGGTGACTGGCAGGTGTCTACTCCTGTGAGCACCTGGCTGTTTGGAATGTTTAGCAGACATCTGGTCCGATGCCCTTTTCAAAGATGTCGGGTCTTTCCGGGTGTAGGATCAGGATCTCTGAGCAGTTGGGAGACCGACCTGGTGTCAGTGTCCCGACGTCAGGTGGAAGAAGAGGACTTATGATGCTCAGCAGACTTCGAAGAGGCCTTTGATGGGGTGGAGGAAGCAGAGAGCCTCGATGTCTTGATAGGCTGGAGTGAGGAAGAGCCGCCTGAAGACTGGACCTTAACCGGGTGGGGCCGCAACCGAGCCCTAGAAGGAGAGCAGTCCAATCTAGAGTCGGAGCTGCAGGAGTCCGAGGTGGAGACCTAGACCTCACCTTCTCCTGGTGCTTGTGGGATTTTTAAGAAGATTCTTCGTCCGTTCTTTTTAATTTCTCTTAGAGGAGATCTGCCTGTAGTGCCTTCTGACGGCGGATCCTGGTGCGGCTATTGAAACCCTGGCAAAAGGTGCAGGCCTTGGTGTCATGGCATGGGCTTAAGGCAGAGGGGTGGGTGCAGGCCTGCTTATCCCCCTTCTGCCTCTCCCTCTGAAGGACCCCCTCTGAGAAAAGGAAGAAGAGTCCTGTGCTTGGTAAAAAGGCCTTTGAAAAGGCATGCCCCTGGTCTGCTGCCTTTGAGGAGTTGCCTGCCTTTCCTTGGCCCGACCACTCCTGCAAGTGGTCCTGTACTCGTCCATTTTCTTCATGTAATTCTCTGTCTGCTCCCCAAACAGAGAATTACCCACTATAGAAAAATCCATAGCCTTAGCCTGGGTGTCCTGCAAGAGGCTAGTACATCCGAGCCAAGCCATCCTCCGAAGAGCCACAGATGTAGCCATGACTCTTGACACATTAGATTCCACAGCAGCATGAAACAACCTTAGATGCCTCAATCCCATCTGCAGCCACCACCTCCAGCTCCTTGGCTAGCTTTGGGGCTTTGTTTAGCCAGTGCCAGTACAGTGTCCCCCCTTGGACTTCTGGTACCTGGCTGTATAAGCCATGTAGTTCGCTTCTGCCTGAGTCCCAAAAGAAGATGCCATGTACTGCTTCTTTGTCATGGCATCAATCATCCTGGAGTCCTTGTCAGGGGTGTGAAGCCAAGGAATATTTGCTCTTGTCACAGGCAGCAGCCTGCACTACTCCAACACGGCTGCATTGCTGATATAAGAACTCCGTGTCAGCCTGAAAGTGTATACCTCTTGTCCATTCTTCTATCCACAGGAGGTATAGTGTTAGAGACTAAGATTGTGTTGTGTTTTCCCAAAAGATTTATGGAGGGAATAGACAGTCTCCTGGACTCTGGGATAACCATCATCTCTACATAATCAGGCTCTTGATCTTCCACAGCCTCCTCCATAGTAAGCTGGAGGGTTTCAGCCACTTCTATAAAAACAAATTGGGAAGGGGACTCCGAAAGCCTAGGAGGGGAACACCCGATGGTCTGTCTGCTGAGATGTCTGGTTCCACAGGCACATCCAGACCTTCACTTACATCATAATCCTCAAATTCCCCTTCCTCTTCAAACTCCGGTTCATAAAAATTTTCAAGGGTATGCTCTTGAACCAGGGGGAACCAACTGAACCCCTGCCAGAAGGAGCCGGATTGGTCGGAACCCAGTCGGAGCGATTCCACAATCTGAATCGCCCTGGCTCCCTCTCTCTTCGGCGGTCGGAACATGAACCTCTGGATCCAACCGTAGATTTATCTTTGCGCTTCTTTATCGGAACCAACCTCAGAATCTGCTCTTTTTGCCTGTAATATCGCCTGGTCAGAGGGCACCCATGTTCAGTCGAAACCAAACCAGGCTGGCCATCCGGTCAGCGGACTTCTGGCCTCCTTTTCCCAAGGGTAGATTTAGGAAATGTTTTTATTTCATTTATTTAAACACATTTGGCAGTCTGAATCGAGGTGGTCAAACCCCAGACAATAAACAGGTGGTGTGGGATCGGCCTTGGCAAAGACCTCCCGCACTCACTGCAGTGTTGAAACCCAGTGGGCCCGCTTTTTTTCCTTGGCTTTCAGACATGGCCAACCTAACCAAACTTACCTTTCTTCGCAACCGCTACAAGACTCCTTATCGATTCCTAACCATATCACGGGTATTGGAGAAAAAAGGTTACCACTTTTTTTTTTCTCTTAAGAACCAATAAGAACCAGTAACCACACACTAAATATAGCAAAATTCACAATCAAATGGTCGGTTCAGCCAAACCGACCGCACTTTTACAAGTTCCACACAGAAAAACAATTCCTATTTAGTCCTCACAGCACCACAGACAGAGACTGAACCGACTGTGCGAAAACTTTTTCGGTTTAAACAGACAAAAGTGAAGACTAAGACTTCGAACCGAGCTGAAGGAGAGATCTCCGGAGCGACTTCAGTGAGGAGGAGTAAAGAATCTGACGGTTTGAGTTCAAATCACTCCAGACAGACTCCAGAGCTCGAGCTCAGCGTTCCATGCCCTGCATGGAAAGTTAACCCTTCGTTCTCCAGGGCAGTTCAAAGGTTGGGAATCACTGCAATTGTCAGAATACAGCAAGACTTCATGCTGTTTGAAGACAGGATTCTTTGTCTGATGGAGACGAGCTCCGATGTTTGGGTTAGCTCTCCGGCCATGAGTGGTGCTAATCACAACCAAATCAGCTCGAGGGTGAGACTCTAGAAAGTCACCCCCCTCGGGAGCCTGATATAACCCATTCGACTTCTGAGGAAGTGGGGCTAAAGCTGATGGTTGCTTCCAAATAGTGGAAACAAGATCGGCATGAGGCTCAATCCAGGGTGGCACCAAGGTAGGAGCAGTCTTGGGCAGGTCCAGATGCTCAGCAAGTTTTACGTTGTGGATCTGGCTCCAAGGAATACCACTTGTGAACCTCCTGGATTTTGCGCAGCAACTCCAAAAAGGAAGGATCCTCCGGAAGAGACTTGACGCAGTCCTAAGCCTGGGCTTAGACAGAGCGCGCATGTCCTGCTTGAGCAACTGGAGTTGTCTGAGGAGGAAGAGGATGAAGAGGAAGACTCCCTCCTGATATGGGGAGGAATGGATCCTTGGAAGGTCCTCGGGAGGCGTATCCTGCCCTGGAACCAGAGGGCTCGCCCCTGGTGTCCGGAGTGGGAAGGGAGTCAGTCGTCGCGGATGTATAGAAGCTGGAATCAGCACAATCGTCATGAGAAGACTCCACCTCTCTGGTGAGCCGAGCCTTGACTTCAGCCAACCAGGAGACCACAGTCTCCTTCAAGTCCACCGGCAGCTGAGGGGACTACGGGTACCGACTGTACCCGCAAGATGTGTATCCATAACCCGATAGCAGGAAACCCGGCGCCTGGTATTGAGGCACCGAATACTGCAGCAGATAGGCCATTGGGTATTGGGGTGTCTGATACTGCAGAGCCGGGTAAGACTGCGTCAGATACCCGGGGGGGGGGTTTGCTAGAGACAGCCCAGCCAGAGGGCCCACGGGTGGGCCTGGAGCAGAAGGCCCGGCGTTGGAGTGGCATCCAGGAGCAGGATGTCGCCTGGACGTTGGCAAGAGCAGTGTTAAAGCCGGTGTCTGGGGAACCGATGTCAGGTCAGTCGGCCCAACAGACGGACGGCCTGACGGGGGTGCAGCAGGAACCTTGGCATCGCCCGAGGATGGAGGGGGAAGATCCCCAGGGTCAGACTGAGGAGACTCAGGGTCCCCAGAGGGCAGCGAAGGCTGCAGGGAGCAGGGAAGAAAAAATTACTCACCTTAGTAATTGCTTTTCTTTTCATGGAGTCTTGCTATATTACAACAATAGCAGTCAGCCACTGCAGCTGAACTGCCCCGGAGAGGAAGGAGTTAACTCGAGGATCTGGAGTTCTACAGTGTGAGGGCGCTGTGCCAAAGCTCTATCTGGCCAGTTTCAAATGAAACTGTCAGATCTTTACGAGGCCAACACTAAGCAACAAATCTGTGTGGAAAGCTCTACACTAGCCAAATGGCTACCTACTAGTAGTAATAATATAAACAATAGAAACACCAATAACCATAAATGGTATTAGTTTCCTCCCCTTGACAAGCACCATTAAGACCCCCCCTTCCCCCAAAGACTCAAGTCCAGGAAGGGGGCCAATATATTACCTAAACTAACAACCTAGTTCCCTAACCCTAAAAGAAAGAGGGTAAAGGGAAAAAAAACTACAATGGCATGACAGTGCTTGCACTAATTTGCCACCCCTACCCAAGTAGAAGTTCTGAGAGGGGCAGGAGGGAGGGTGGTTATAATATAGCAAGACTCCATGAGAAGAAAAGCAATTACTAAGGTGAGTAATTTTTTCTTCAAACACCATGAAGTCTTGCTATATTATAACAATAGCAGATTATATAGCAGTACCTCCATGGAGGAGGGTCAGGACCTACTTAGGAAATAGGCTCTGAAGCACAGCTGTACCAAACCGAAGCATCTCTCCTGGACTGGACATCCAGGGAATAATGCTTGGTAAAGTGTGAACTGTCTTCCAGGTAGCAGCTTGACAAATTTCCAGAATGGGAGTGTCTAGCAGCCGCTAGAGACGCAGCTGTACCCATGGTGGAGTGGGCCCTCAGTCCTGAGGGGGGTTCTCTACCTAGTTTTTGGTAACAAAATTGGATACAAGAGACAATCCACCTTGCAATTGTCCTCTTAGTGGCAGGTTTCCCCTTGCCAACCTCGCCGTAATGAAGAGTTGGAGGGATTTGAACCTGTGACCCTTGGTGCGTTCCAAATAGTAGCTTAAGGCTCTTTGACGCCCAAGCTGTGCAGTCTCCTCACCTGAAGAAGAATGCTCAGTGAAAATACTGGGAGAGAGATGGATTGGTTCAGGTGGAAATCTGAAACCACCTTAGGCAAAACTTTCTATTAGTCCTGAGGACTACCTTATCTCTGTGGAAAGAAATAAAATCTTCCACTGACAGGGCCTGTAATTCACTTATGCCTGGCAGAAGTGATAGCCACTAGGAAAACAGTTTTCCAAGTTAGATACTTGAGCTCTGCTGAGGACAGAGGCTCAAAGGGAGGTTGCATTAACTGAGCAATGCAAACATTCAGGTCCCAGGCAGGAGCTGGTTCCAAAGGGGTTAGTATGAAGCAACCCTTTAAAAAACTTGGAAAACACAGGGTGAGAAGAAAGGGAGGCAGGCTTCCTGCTGACACAAAGGCAGAGACAGCTGCCAGATGAACCTTCAAGGTAGCTGGCCTAAGGCCTAGGGAATTTAAATGGACCAAATAGTCCAATAAAATGGGAAGATCAGCGGATTCTGGAATAATCTGCCTCTCAGAGCACCAGATGGAAAACCCTTCCACTTAGAATTGTAGGTGGCTCTAGTGGAAGGCTTCCTTTGAAGCCTTTAAAATATCCAGGACACCTTGAGAAAGATGTAAATCAGCAATTCTAACTCCTCAAGAGCCAGGCCTTGAGATGGAGGGATTTGAGGTCCGGATACACACTCTCCTGTGCACAGGCCAGCAAGTCGTGGACTCTGGGCAGGCTCAGGGGTGGACTGTCAAGGACAGAAGCAGAGGGTACCAGGGCTGTCTTGCCCAATCTGGGGCAATCAGAATCACTTTGCAGGGTTGAGATCTGATTTTCACTAGTACCCTGAAAAGAAGAGGAAAGGGGAAGGCATACAGGAACTTCCCTTTCCAGTCCAACAGAAAGGCGTCCAGGGGACTGAGCCCAGCACTGGAGGCCTGCAACAAAATAGAGGAAGTTGGTGGTTGTCTGGGGCTGCAAAGATCTATCTGAGGGTGCCCCATCTGGCAAAGACAGACCCCAGCACCTGTGGATTCAGAGCCCATTCGTGATGGCCCTGAGAAATTCTGCTGAGGGCATCTGCCAGGACATTGTCCTTCCCTGGGAGGTGAACTGCTATCAGGGAGTAGGCCAGAGACCAAAACTTCATTGCTTTGGTGCACAAGGCTGATGACCGAGTGCCCCCTTGCTTGTTGATGTACCACATTGTGGTGGTGTTGTCTGTCCTGACTTGAACCACTTTGTTCTGGACAGAAACTGAAAATACCTGAAGAGCTAAAAAGACAGCTCTGAGTTCCAAAAGATTGATGTGGAGCAGAGATTCCTGAGGAGACCACACTCCGAGTGGACAGGTCGCCCAAGTGAGCTCCCCACCCTAACAGGGAGGCATCCGTGGTGAGGGGGAGGGAGGGAAATGGAATGAAAGGAACCCTTGTTTTAGATTGCTTCGGTCCTGCCACCAGTGGAGGGCCAGGATCAGAGTTTGAGCACTGGGACCAATTTGGAAAGGGGTCCTTCCTTTGAGACCAATAGGCCCTCAAATGGAACTGAAAGTCCCTCATCTGGAATCTTGCTCCTTGCACTACAGCTGTGGAAGCAGCCATGTGCCCCAGGAGTTGCAGAAAATGCCTTGCTGGTCGAGAGACCGAGGGTAAAGGAGGATGCCAGGGCAATGAGTCTGTCTACCCTTTCCGAGGGAAGAAATGCCCTGGCTAACTTTGTGTTCAATTCTGCACCTTTGAAAGTTAGGACCTGAACTGGTTCCAGAACTGACTTTGGTAAATTTAGCAGGAATCCCAGGAAGTGAGAAGCTGCTGGGTGACTTGCAAGTGGGATTTCACCTGATCTGGAGACTGACCCACAATGACCCAGTCGTCCAGGTAGGAAACACAGCAACCCTTTGCCTTCTTAAGTGAGCCACTACCACAGCTAGACATTTTGTGAATACCCTTCGCAGAGGTAAGGCCGAAAGGCATTGCCCTGAACTGGTAGTGGCCTGAGGCAGTTCAACCTGAGGTACTTTCGTGAGAAGGCCTGATCAGAACATGAAAATAGGCATCCTTGAGGTCCAGGGAAGCTAGCCAGTCCCCTGGCCTTAGAGAAGGCAATATCATTGCCAGAGTCAACATTTTGAACTTTGGTGTCAAAAGATGCTTGTTCAGGTACCTTAAATCTAGAATGGGCCGCCATTCTCCTGTCTTTTTTGGGGTAAGAAAGTATCTTGAATATAGCCCTGCCCTGATGGCAAGGAGGGACCCTTTCCACTGCTTTGCAGTCCAGAAGAGAAGAAACCTCTGCTTCCAAAGCAAGGGCTTCTGAAGGATTTGTAGGTGGAAAATGTCTGGCTCATCTTTGGAAACTGAAGCTGAGAACCAGACCCTGGCTTATTACCTCCAGAACCCATCTGTCCGAAGTTAAGGACAGCCAGTTCTGGCTGAAATAAGCCAACCTGCCCCCCCACTGGTACAGGAGAATTGGCCCTGGGCACCCCATCAGGGTGCCTGCTTGGCAGCAGCCTTAGGCTGAGGGGAGGGGGACGGTTTACTTGTGCCTCGTCTACCCCTGCCTCTGAAGAAACCCCTCTGCGCAAAAGCAGAGGAGGCTTGAAATTGGTAAAAGGCCTGTGGAAAGGCCTGCCCCTACCTCTGGGAGCGCGCCTTTGTGGAGTGGCATGCCTCTCCTTAGCCTGAGCACTTTTTAGGTAGTTCTGTATTCATCCATCTTTTCATATAGTTTTCTGTTTGTTCCCAAACAGAGAATTTCCACTACAGGAAAATCCATAGCCTTTGACTGAGTATCCTGGGACAGATTAGTGCATCTGAGCCATGCCAACTCACGGAAAGCTACAGAAGTGGCCATGACCCTAGAGGAGACATCATTATCAACAGCAGTATGAAATTGAACTTTAGAGGCTTCAATGCCATCAGCAGCCACCTGTTCCAACTCACTAGCCAGCTGGCCATGGGCCTGCTTGGCTAACTCAATATTGTGTCCCATCTAGATTTCTGATATCTAGCTACATAAGCCATATAATTTGCCTGCCTGAGTCCCAAAGAAGCTGCCATATACTGTTTTTTCTCGCCATGGCATCAATCTTCCTGGAACTTATCAGGAGGATGTGAGGCCAGGGAATATTAGTTTGTCACAGGCTGCAGCTTGTACCACACCTACATGACTACACTGTTCAGTGAGGAAGTCTGCATCGGAGCCTGACAAAGTATACCTTCTGTCCATTTTTTTATCTACAGGAGGGACAGAATGAGGATTTTTAAAATCTTTGTTGTTTGCTTCCTAAATGACTTGTGCAAAGGAATAGACAACCTCCTAGACTCTGGTATATCCATCATTTCTACAAAATCAGGCTCCTCTTGCTCATCCACAGCCTCCTCTAAAGGAAGCTGGAGGGTTTCTGCAACCTTTTTGTAAAACATAAAATGAGAAGGGGACTCAAGACAGAATAGGAGGAGATTCTAAAGGTCTGTCTGGAGAAATGTCCGGTTCTATGGGCACGTCCAGACCCTCCCAGCCACAAATATATTGATCAAATTCCTCCTCCCCCTCCTGTGGTTCATAAAATTCCTCATCATACTCCTGAACCACTGGAACGGAACGAACCAACCTTTTACCAACTGTTGGTTCGACAGATCCCTGAGACAGTGACTGGGCAATCTGAATGGCTTTAGCTATCTCTGCAGCAGTTGGAGAGACAATTTTGGACTCCAAACCTACTGATTTCTTTGTCTTTTAACTGGGACTGGTTCATCTGAACCAGCCTTTCTTGCCGAGGGCTCGCCCTGGTCAGAGGGCACTCCCTCTGGTCCAGTGGGTGCTGGACCGGGCTGGCCATCCGGGTCAGTGGACTTTTTGGCCTCTCGTTCCCTGAGCCGGCCCAATCTCTTTTCCAGGGTGGCTGCAGGTAAAAATATTTTTTTTTTTTTTTTTTACACACCTGGCAGTCTCACAGGAGGTGGTCAGCCCCCAGACAATAGACAAGTGGTGTGTGGGTCAGCCTTGGCAAAGGCTCCCCCACAGACAGTGTTGAAACCCAGTGGGCCCGGTTTTTCTTTTGGGTTTCTCAGACAATGCCAGCCTATCCAAAAACTTGTCCTTTTGATGGCAGTGCCAGGCAAGACACCCTTATCGGTTCCTAACCGTGTCACGGGTATTTGAAAAAAACCTATTTAAAAACCAGGTTTTTTTAGAACCGATAAGAACCGGGAACCGCACTCTAAAAGCCCAAACACTTCAAAACGTTAAAATCAGAAAACCGATCGGTTCAAAACTGAACCGATAATTAAATTTCCACACAGACCTTAAATTTGTACTTAAGGTTTACCAGATAGAGCTTTTAACCGAAATGCGGTAAAATAAATACTTTTTGCTGGTTCAAATGAACCGAAAAATACTCGCTTGAACCGAGCTGATCTCCGGAGCGACTGTTCAGTGGAGCGGAGTAAAGAATCTGACAGTTTCATTTGAAACTGGCCAGATAGAGCTTTGGCACAGCGGCCTCGCGCTGTAGAACTCCAGACCCTCTGGAGTTAACTCCTTCCTCTCCGGGCAGTTCAGCTGCAGTGGCTGACTGCTATTGTTATAATATAGCAAGACTTCATGGTGTTTGAACTGCAGACATGAGGGTCTGGCATCTGCTCACCGCCAGCGTGTCGCCGGCAGGCAGACTTCTGACTCCTCAGCAGAGTCCGGGCGGACACTGGAGGAGCCGACGTCCGACTTATCGGGCCCATCGCCCGAGGCAGGTCGCAAAGGAGGAGGGCTCGGCTGGAGGAAGAGGGGCTGATGCCACCCTGAAGGGTTGGGTGACTTGTGACAGTCTCCAGGTGCCAGAGGAGCCGGCGTCCGCTTAACAGAGCCGCCGAATCCAGTAGGCCGCACGGTGGCGGCTTTACTGGGAGTGGAGAACTGCAATAGCCTGGAGGCCCGAGCACGAGCCAGATGGGCAGGCTGACTCACTTTGGAAGCCTCCAAGGTGGCAATCGCAGCGTCCCTCAGAGGACGCTACCTGTAGCACAGAGACTCCCAAGACGTGGTGGATGAGAAGCCTTTAAGGGGAAGTGGACGCCTGCCATGAAGGACATTTTCTTTAGTATGTGGGCCTCCAAGGACTGCTGCTCAGTCTGCGGTGGCGGCTAAATTTAAGGCGGTGCTGGTATGTCACCTGATGATCCAGGCCTAGACAGAGGAGGCACTGAATAAGCAGTCCCGCAGGAGTTGGGTCGCACGAGTTGACCTTATTTTTGTGCTCGGAAGGGTAGGGGACAACAGACGAATGCCTGACAATTTAGTCGAATAATCGTTAAAAAAGTCGGTAAAAACTACAGACAGCTGACTAGCATTGAACTTTACAGCGAGGTGCTGACACGAGCCAATGGCAGAAAACAGAAAGGCGGGTGGGACTGCCCCTTTATTCCGATGTCGCATGATGGTCACTCTGACATGTGGGCGGTCCCCGCCAGAGACTGCTAGATGGAAAGTTTTCTTAGTCCCGATGCCGGCCGGCATCAGTCCTATATGCAATTACCTACTGCAAGAGCCCTCTCGAAGTAAGATCTCTTATTCTAAACTCTAGCTTGTGCAAGTTCTACCTCAAGCTTCTGCCGACTTGTGCCATTTATAAGATCTCACTGATCTCAGTCTCCCCCAAACAGGAACTGGAGAAGGACACACACACACACACACACACACACACACACACACACACCTTACCTTCCTAAGAATTTCAATAAGATAGGGAACAAGTCCATGGTCTATGACTTGTTGAATTTGGGTATCGAGGCCTGCTGTGATGTTGGATATTGTCCAGGCAGCCTCTTTCTGGATATTGCTCTTGTGGTGGCTTAGCAGAGATGGAAACGCAGATAGGGCTCCAGCTTCTAGTACCACCTGTGTTTGTTCGTCAGTACCAGTCACAATATTTCCTACAGCTCTTAATGATGGAGTCTAAGGAGGGGGAGGGAGAGTTTCATTAGAACAGCAAAATGCAGATAGTCTAAACATTCGAGAAAATGGAGGAACTTCCTGCTCAATTAAGAGTACATCCCACCCCTACCCCAAACCACAACCACCACTGACCTACACAGTGAACAGACACACTGATCAAAGTATTCAGCAATGTCAGTTTCAAAAGGGGAAAGGAGGGGTGAGGATTAAGGAGACAGACAACATATAAAAAAAAAAACATGTTACTCGCCTGACAGTTCTAGGAGTGGTATATTGATTAAAAAATGTTTTTTTATACAGGTAATTTTGTTAGGGAAAACCCATTTACAAATTCCTGTTTTTTGGGCCCCCCCCCAAAAAGGTTGTGTATTTAACAGGACAATACAAAAACATGCTTGACAAAACTACAGTGATTAATGCACATGAAACATGAAAATAAGATGCCATACAAAATTAACAATCACAACCTTCAAAAAAATTATGCAACTTGGATTTAAACTTGTGCAAATCAGCAATTTGTTAATTCAAATGGTAATTTATTCCAGTTATTAGCCAGACTATTTTGGAGTGTCATATCCCCCATCCTATTCAAAATTCTATTCCTAGGTACCTTCACAGTGATTTCCTTAACTTAGATGTCTGATGAGTATTTCCAATTGAACCAATTGTTTCAATGGATGCGCTTTATTATTTGTATGGATTAGTCCGTAACAAACCATGAACAAATATTCCCTCCTTGCCATTGGTTGCAGCCAATCAAGTTCCTGAAAAAACTAGACAATGATGTACCCCATATCCTTTTCTTAATATGGATTTTCCCATCGGTCCATTTTGACCGAAGACTTCTGGTTTGAATGCCTGTACAGTGAAAATACAGGTTACTCACCTGTGACAGGAGTTCTAGGAATGGTATATGTTGTTCATCCACACTGTCTGGCAGGTTCCTTGCTGCTTTAAATCTTGCCAGAAGGTCTTCAAGCTGGCTCCTCCCACCCAGGTAGTAAAACTCTCGGCCCCGTCCCAAGACGCCAGATCTAGCCCGCTGGAAGCCAGGTTGTGTGAAGCCGGGGAGGTCTGGTGGGTCGAGTGGATGACCATACCATTCCTAGAACTCCTGTTACAGGTGAGTAACCTGTATTTCTAGGAACATGGATATGTTGTTCATACACATTGTCTGGCAGACTCCTAGCAGTTCTCCGGGAGGAGGGAGGCAAGGCGCATACCCCCTACTTGGGAAATAAAGACTGGACAACCGAGGCCCCAAAACCAGCATCCTGGCGTGACTCAAGGTCAATGTGGTAGTGGATGATGGTGTGCCAACTTCCAGGTAACAGCCCTGCAGATATCCTGGATAGGGACGTCCCTGGAAGCAGCCACCGATGCAGCGGTATGGTGGGTAGAATGAGCTCTTATCCCTCTGGGAGGCTCCATGCCCACCAACCTATAGCAGATATCTATGCAGGAGGTGATCCACCTGCCTATTGTCTGCTTGGCTGCAGGTCTGCCAGGTGCGGCTTCAGCATAGGTGACAAACAGCTGCAGCAACCTCTCCCGAACTTCAGCTGTCCGCTCCTTATAAGCAAGGGCTCTTCTAGGGTCCAAAGTATGCAGCCTATATTCGGCCTCCGAGGTGTGACTGGGGTAGAACACCGCAGAGTCAACACCTGGTTAAGGTGAAACTCAGACACCACCTTCGGAAGGAATTTTGGGTGGGGCACAGGACAACCTTATCCCTGTGAAGACCAGATGAGCAGACTATGGAAAGCGCCTGGAGCTTCCTGTCCTGGCTTGATGATAGCCACCAAGAAGGCGGTCTTCACGACAGGAGAGATGTCACACCTGTGCATTGGTTTGAATGGCCTGTCCATGAGCTTAGCCAATACCAGTAAGTAGATCCCACGGAAGTGGAGGTTCTCGCACCGGAGGGAGATGTGTGATCAAGGCCTTTGAAGTGCCCGACCACCTTCTCCTGCGCCACCGACTGCTTCCCGGCCCACACCTGGTAAGCAGCGATGGCTGCCAGGTGCACCTTTAGGGTTGTCGACCGAAGCCCTTGCTGAGAAAGGGACCACAGGTAGTCCAGAATGCTTGCCAAGGGGCAGTCGGAAGGGGCCAGGCCCTTCCCCTGACACCAAATGGAGAATCTATTCCATTTGAAGGCATAGCATTTTCTGGTAGACTCCTACGGGACGCCTCAATGATGTTGAGGACCTCGAAAGACCCAAGGCCTGGAACTCTAGCGCCAGGAACCAGGCAGTCAGGTGCAGGGATTGAAGGTCCGATGGAATACCTTCCCTGATTGAGATCAGGTCCGGCAGCCTGGAGCAGAGACTGAGGAGATCTGGATACCAGAATGGCAGGGCCAGTCTGGGGCTACCAGAATCACCTGCCCTTGTCCCTCCTCGCCTGAGAAGCACCTTGTGGATGAAGGAAATAGGGAAAGGTATAGAAGAGGCCCAGGGTCCACGGCCCTGAGAAGGCATCCCTGCAGCAAGCCCCTGCTGAGGGGGCGGGCATGAAAGTCTCAGCTTCGCATTCTCCCTAGAGGCAAACAGGTCCGCCTGAGGCGTGCCCCAGTGGGAGAAAAGATCTTGTACTACCTCCAGCAGGAGGTACCACTCGTGGGATGCAGCACCTATCCGGCTTAGGGCATCGACCAGGGTGTTGGAGGCTCCTGCCACATGAATGGCGAGGAGATCAGCCTCCAGGCTGCACACGAAAGTGACCAAATGCGGAGAGCTTCCCTGCACAGAGGCATGGAGCTTAATTCACCCCAAGCGGTTAGTTAGTACATTGTCGCAGTGTTGTCCATCTGGACCTGAACCACTTGACCCCATAGAAACGGAGCTAAGATGGTGAGGGCTAGACAAACCACTTGAAGCTCCAGCAGCTTGATGTTGCATCGAATCCTGAGATGACCAGAGGCCATGCGCCTATGCTCCCCAGATGGGCACCCCAACCCGAGAGGCATCGGTCAATAGAGAGAGTCTGCTTGGGTGAAAGAATGGGATGCCCTCCTGCAGATGTGCTGGAATGGTCCACCACTGAAGAGTGTTCCACATCCCCTTGGTCACTGTCACTAGCTGATCCTGAGGATCAAGTGCTGTGACCATTGGCTGGACAATCCCCACTGAAGGAGATGCATGTACCAATGGACTCAACGGACCACGCTGGTGCAGGCCATGAGGCCCAGGAAGTCCCGGCAGGTGCGATTGCCCAACCTGAAATGATTGGGCAAAGGAGTAAAGAACCTCGGCCCTGTCTGCCAGGAGCTGTGCTCTAGCTTGTAGAGAGTCGAGCTCTGCCCCGATGAATTGGATCACCTGCTTTGGCACGAAGTTCCAGACCTGGCCTCATGAGGGAGGCCAACCTGAGAGCAAACCTGGAAAGCCAGATCTCTGGACTGCTCCACCTCCGTTCTGGAGGGGGCAGCAATCAGCCAGTCATCCAGGTAGGGTACACCCGACCCTTCGGGTGTCAAGAGGAATGCTGTCACCACTGCCATGCATTTGGTGAAGACCCTGGGAGCTAGAGAAAGGTCAAGGGCATGGCCAGGAATCTCTTAGAGGGATCCCTCTGCCCTGAAGTGGAGGAATCCCTGGTGGGACGGACGGATTGAGACATGAAAGAACGCGTCCTGGAGGCCCAGAGAACAGAACCACATGCTGTGTTCCAAGGATGGGATTATCTGAGCCAGAGTGACCATCCTGAAGGTTCGAGACCTTAGGAACCTGTTCAGGTCATGCAGGTCCAGAATGGGGCGCCAGCCCCCCGTCTGTTTCAGGACCAGGGAGTACCTGGACACAAACCCTGGGTCTGGTGGAGGATCCGCCACCTTCCAGATCACCTCCTTTGAGGAGCAGGGCAATCTCGGCTCGACGAGCAGACATGGAGGCTGCGGACCCTGTAGCCCCCCGTGGGGCGACGGCTCAGAAGGGCGGGGCCTGCTCGAACTCCAGGGGCAGGCCCTTTCCTTCCACCTCCAACACCCAGCGGTCCGTGGTGATAGTGGACCAGGCGGAAAAGTGGCAGAGCCATCCCCCCATGGGGGAACCTGGGGGGGGAGACACCCCTCAACCCTTCACTAGGCAGGCTTGGAGGAAGAACTGGCCGAGGGACCCCCTGGGCCTTTTCCCCCCCTGCTTCCTGTTGGAGGAAGCTGCAGGCTTGGCTTTGGGGTGCCAAGCGCGAGCCTGCTGGCCCTGATGCTGGTGTTGCTGTGGCTGTGCCGGACGTGCCGCAGGGGCAGAAGGGCGAAGGACTTGCTGATGACAGCCCTTGTCCTTCTGAGCGGATGTGACAGTCCAAGGAGGCACTGGACTTTTCGATCCTGTGGAGGTGGCCTTCCACCCAGGGCCGAACAGGTCAGTCCCCAAGAAGGACATCTGCCAATTTGTGCTGGGTATCCGCATAAAGGTGGATATCCTCAGCCAGGCTCTGCGGCACATGGCCACTGTGGCCGCTACTGACCAGGCATAGCAGTCTCCGATATCTAGAGCCGTTTGGAGCTGCTGTTTCACCACTGCCCTTCCCTGATCCCGCACCTGCTTGACCATAGTCTGGAGATCAACCAGGAGATGAGGAATCACCTCATCCTGGGAGCCCAATAGGGTGTGGGAAAAGTGTGCCATCAGGACGGCCGAACTGGCCTGACAAAGGCCTAGGGAGGAAGCAGCGTAGACTTTACACCCAGAGTAGTCCAGTTTCTTGGACTTTATCGGGTGGCTTGTCCACATCTAGCATTTCCAGAGCCCCAGAAAAAACACCATCAGTCACGAGCCCCTCCACAGAGGGGTACTCCGAGAAACCGGAGAGTGAACCGGTGAGGACAGCATACTTCCGAGCCATCCTGGCCGAAGGTGCTGGACAAGAAGCTGGCTGCTGCCATAGCTCCAGGACCGGGCCAACAATTGCTTCGGCCACAGGAAAGGCCTCTGTAGGAGAATCCCCTCAGTCCAGTATCTTCGTTAGAGGATACCTGGCCCGCTTTTACACTTGTTCGAGCTTCATCCCAGTGGACTCAGATGAGCTGTAGAATTCCCAAAAACGAGGATGGGCTCTCGTCCACTGACCGATCCCCAATGGAGTCCCAAGTCAAGCAGCCTGGAGAACAAGGAGGAGTCAAACTGAGGAGTCTGCAAACAGCTGCCAAGCACCTGAGCCACCCTCCACCTGCCGAGGTCGATCAGGAGTGAGGGTGACCGACAACCGATGGGGCAAGTCCAGAACCAGAGAATCCTCGGTCGGGGCCCCAGATTTTGGTTGGGGAGGTGGGGTTCCACCACAATGGGTGGCGTAGCCGGTTTCGGCCGCTCTGGTGACAGCCACTTAATGGCCGGGGAAGACTGAAGTCTGCCTGTTCCAGTCAAAGAGCAGATGCCACATTAGCTCCTTGTAGCGCCGACGCAATTTGCACCAGAGCCTATCCTCTGAAAAAGACTAAGACGAGGATGAGTGGTGCCGCCACTTTCCATGGTGCCGAGACATTGCTGATGGCGAGATCGGCTGGACCAAGAAGAGGTCTGAGACAGAGAGACCTTTGGTGTTTCTGAGGCTGGGTCTGAGGGGGCAGGGAAACCCGCTCTCCCTCTGTTCAGGGACCTTAACCGGGACCCGCACAGGTGTCCTCCGCTTCCACTGGGGAAACCAGTGAAGGGTTGTCTGCTTCTTCAGTCGACAGACCGTCCGACGGTCAAGAGAAATCTCGGCCATGGGTGTCTCGCCAGCTGACAAGACAGGGACACCGTGAAGCCAGCAGCCTTAACCGTAACTCCAATCAAGTAGAGGTCTACTCCGGGAATGGGACCTCTCCCTGGCCCTAATGAATGTAGATGGTGGGACTTACCCTTTGGGTCCTTTTGGACTGAGAGGAATGTCCCGAAGGGCCTTCTCCCTTGAAGAGTGATTGGCAAAGCTCCTTGAAAGAAGCTCTGTAGGAGGATTCCAAGGAGAGTGGGATAAATGCTGCGACCGAGGATAATGCGGCCTGGGCCGCCTCCTCCTCAAGGGCAATCATCTCCTCCAGCTATTCCACCGAGCCCGCAGCCGCGGACACTGCCCAACAGGCCTCAGACTTAACTGGAAGATAACGCTGGGTCGCCCCAATAGTAATCAAGCAGCACGGTCCCCCAAGACCGGTAGCCAAAAAGGATTTCCACAACTCAAGCCTGTGAGTCATGGCAGAGTCCAAGGCAATAAACGTACGTGGCATGCGGATCGGTCCAGGACATCTGCCCACAGGGGCACCTACGAAAACCGGGAGTCGATTTCTTCATTGCAGCCGCGAGGGAAGATACAGACCAAAGTCTTGTAAATCAAAATAAGTTTCAGATTAACCGAAGAGTTTGGATCCAAGCCTAAAACACAGAGCACAAAGGAGGGAACCTGAGCTTCAAGTGGTAAGGAAGATCTGTGTCATGGGGCGGAGCAGAGTTTCACCACCGGTGGGTGGGTGGAGAGCCAGCTTGAACACGTTCCAGCAAGATTTGAAGCAGCAAGGAACCTGCCAATAAGTGTGGCTTGAACATATGCACATCCCGATAAGCCAATTTTCACAATTCAGTTACGTTTAATGAGACTGGATCCAAGTGTTAAAATATAAAATTAAAAATGCTTACCACAATTGCTAGTTCATTGCACCCAAGCAGCTGCACCAGTCGAGGCACAAGGCCAGTTTTCACAACCTCGTCTATTCGGTCATTGGTACCATCTGTAAGATATGAAATAGCCCAGCAAGTGTCTGCCAGAACTTCCTTGTCATCGTGATGTAGTAGCCGAACCAAAGTAGGAAGCATCTGCTGGATCGCTGCCACTGGTGGAGATGGGTTCTTATTTCGACACAGGTTTGAGAGAGTCCAAGTAATGTTGCGCAAGTACCCTGACTGGAATAAAAATACTGTGAGTACAGGTCAACATAACTGACTGCAACTGAAATCCAGAATGTTTACCCTGCAGTTTGCTGTGAAATGGTTACTTACTGACAAGGATGATAGTTCAGGAACAGCAAGAAGTGCAAGGAGAGGCTCAAGAACTCCACATTTAATAACCAAGTCTCTGTAGCCAGATCCATCGCCTGGAAAAAGAAACCTATATCATTAGTTTACCCAACACATGCTGGTTTTGCTTACAAAGCCAAGTTACAGTGCAAAATGGCTTAGACGAAATATATACTATACCATCTCCACACTACTGGTCAACAGGTTTCCAGATCTGGGCAGTTTAGCTAAAGACATGCTCATGACCATAATTTTGAAGGGAGTGGTAGATATATACAGGTTACTCACCTGCAACAGGAGTTCTAGGAATGGTATGTTGTTCATCCACACTTATTGGCAGGCTCCTTGCTGCTTTAAATCTTGCCGGAAGGTCTTCAAGCTGGCTCCTCCCACCCACCCGGGTGGTATAACTCTCGGCTCCGCCCCATGACGCCAGATCTGGCCCGCTGGAAGCTCAGGTTGTCCGTCGAAGCCAGGGAGGTCGGGTGGGTCGTGTGGATGAATAACATATACATTCCTAGAACTCCTGTTACAGGTGAGTAAATACAGGTTACTCACCTGTAACAGGAGTTCTAGGAATGGTATATGTTGTTCATCCACACTCATTGGCAGTATCCTTGCCGCTTAAATCTTGCCGGAAGGTCTTCAAGCTTGCTCCCACCCACCCGGTGGTATAACCTCGGCCCGCCCCATGACGCCAGATCTGGCCCGCTGGAAGCTCAGGTTGTGCGCCGGGGCGGGAGAAATGAGGGAATAGGATGAACAATATACCATTCCTAGAACTCCTGTTACAGGTGAGTAACCTGTATTTCTAGGGACATGGATATGTTGTTCATCCACACTCATTGGCAGACTCCTAGCAGCTCTCCGGGAGGAGGGAGGCAAGACGACACCCCCACATATACTTACTTGGGAAAGAGAGACTGAGAACCGAGGCCCCAAAACCAGCATCCCGGGCGTGACTCAAGGTCGATGTGGTAGTGGGTAATGAAGGTGTTTGCTGACTTCAGGTAGCAGCCCTGCAGATTTCCTGGATAGGGACATCCTGGAAGCAGCCACTGCTGCAGCAGTATGGCGGGTAGAATGAGCTCTTATCCTCTGGGAGGCTCCATGCCCGCTAACATAGCGAGATCTATGCAGGAGGTTAGCCACCTGCTTATCGTCCGCTTGGCTGCAGGTCTGCCAGATGACGGCTTCAGCGTGGGTGACAAACAGCTGGCGAACCTCTCCCCACTTCCAGCCGGCGCTTCCTTATAATAAGCGAGCTCTTCTAGGGTCCAGAGTATGGAGCCTATATTCGGCCTCCGAGGTGTGATTGGGGTAGAACACCGGCAGAGTCAACACCTGGTTAAGGTGAAACTCCGACACCACCTTCGGAAGGAATTTCGGTGGGGGCGAGGGACAACCTTGTCCCTGTGGAAGACCAGGTAAGGAGACTGATGGAGCGCCCTGGAGCTCTCCCATCCTTCTGGCTGGACGGATAGCCACCAAGAAGGCGGTCTTCCACGACAGGTGAGAGAGAGCACACCTGTGCATAGGTTCTAATGGCTTGCCCATGAGCTTTGCCAGTACCAGCAGTAGATCCCAGGAGGTGGGGGTTCCCGCACTGAGGAAAATGATCACTGCCTTTGAAAAGCGCCAGACCACCTTCTCCCGCGCTAATCGACCGCTTCCCGGCCCGCACTGTAAGCAGAGATGGCTGCCAGGTGCACCCTTAGGGTCACGACCTAAGCCCTTGACTAGAAAGGGACCATAAATAGTCCAAGATGCTTGCCAAGGAACAGGAGGAAGGGTCCAAGCCCTTGCTCTGACACCAAATGGAAAACCTTTTCCATTTGAAGGCATAGCATTTTCTGGTCGACTTACGGGACGCCTCAACTACATGAGGACCTCGCCGGAAAGACCCAAGGCCTGGAACTCTAGCCGCCAGGAACCAGGCCGAGGTGAGGATTGAAGGTCCGGATGGAACACCTTCCCTGATTGACTGAGAGCAGGTCCGGGCGAGCCGGAAGCGCCGGAGTCCTGGAGCTGAGACTGAGGAGATCTGGTACCAGAACTGGCGAGGCCAGTCTGGGGCTATCAGAATCACCTGCCTTGTCCCTCCTCGCTTTGAGAAGCACCTTGTGGATCAAGGAAATGGGGAAAGGCGAAAAGAGGCCCGGGGTCCATTGCCTCGAGAAGGCATCCCCTGCAGCGAGCCCTGCTGAGGGGGCGGGCATGGAACAGACTCAGCTTCGCCTCCATGGAGGCAAACAGGTCCACCTGAGGTGTGCCCCAAAGGGAGAACAGATGCTGTACTACCTCCGCAGGAGAGACCACTGTGGATGCAGCCCCATCCGCCTCAGGGCATCGGCCAGGGTGTTGGAGGCTCCTGCCACGTGAATGGCCAGGAGATCCGCCTCAGGCTGCGACGAGTGACCAAATGCGGAGAGCCTTGCATAGAAGCATGGAGCGCGGCCCCGCCCCTGGCGGTTTAGATAGTACATGGTCGTGGTATTGTCCGCCTTGACTCGACCACTTGACCCCGGAGGAACGGAGCAAAGGCGGTGAGAGCTAGGCGGACCGCCGGAGCTCCAGCAGGTTGATGTGGCATCGGGACCTCGCTGGACCAGAGGCCATGAGCTCGTGTTCCCCCAGATGGGCACCCCAACCCATCAGAGAGGCATCGTCGACAGAGAGACCGTCGGGTCGGGCGGATGAACGGGATGCCCTCCTGCAAATGATCTGGAACGGTCCACCACTGGAGAGCTCGTTACATCCCCTGTGTCACCGACACAAGCTGGTCCAAGGGATCGTAGCGCCAGGACCACTGGCTGGCCAGTCCCCACTGAAGGGGACGATGTTCCAGCGGGCCCAACGGACCACGCTGGTGCAGGCCGCCATGAGACCCAGGGAGGTGCAGGAAGTCCCGGTAGGGGCGAATTGCCCAACCAGAAATGATCGGGCAAAGGAGGAAAGAACCTCGCCCCGTCCGCCGAGCCGCGCCTGGCTCAAGAGAGTCGAGCCGTTCTGATGAATAGAATCACCTGCTTCGCTCGAGTTCCGACTTGGCCTCGCTGATAAGGAGGCCCAGTTGACAGCAGACCTGGAGGGCCAGATCCTGACCACCCGCCTCCTTCCTGGAGGAGCTGCTATCAGCCAGTCGCCCAGGTAAGGGTACACCCGGACCCTCGGCGCCAAGAGGAATGCTGTCACCACTGCCATGCATTTGGTGAAGACCTGGGAGCTGGAGACAGTCAAGGGCATGGTTTGAACTCAAGAGAGATCCTTCCGCTCGAAGCGAAGAATCTCTGCTGAGCGGACGGATAGGGACGTGAAAACGCTGCCCTGCAAGTCCAGAGAGCAGAACCACACGCCAAGGCTCCAAGGATGGTATTATCTGAGCCAGAGTGACCATCCTGAAGGTTCGAGACCTTAGGAACTTGTTTAGGCCGTGAGGTTGAGAATGGGCGCCAGCCCCCCGTCCGTTTCGGAACCAGGAAGTACCTGGACACAAACCCTGGGTCTGAAGGAGGGTCCACCACCTCTCTTACCACCTCCTTCTGGAGGAGGAGAGCGATGTCGGCTCGACGAGCCGCCAGTGAGGCTGGGGATCCCGAAGCCCCCCGAGGGGCGACGGCTCTGAAGGGTGGTGCCTGCTCGAATTCCAGAGGTAGGCTCTTCCCACCACCTTCAAGACCCACCTGTCCGTGGTAACAGCGACCAGGTGGAACGGAAGGAGCCGCCTCCACGTGGGGACCTAGGGGTAAGGTGTGACGGGATGGGGCGACACCTCAGCCCGCTACTGGGCAGGCTTTGGAGGAGGGACCGCCGAGGGACCTCCTGGGCCTTTCCTCCTGCCTCCTGTTAGAGGAAGCCGGGCGGCTTGGGTTTGGGATGCTGAGGCGTCGAGCCTGCTGGCCTCTGACGCTGCTGGCCGGGCGCAGGCCAAAGCAGAAGGACGAAGGGCTTAGGCTGTGGTTTGCGTGCCTTTGTCCTTCTGAGCGGAAGAGACCGAGTCCAAGGTGGCATTGGACTTCTCGATCCTCTGCAGGTGACCTTCACCCCAGGGTCAAGAGGTCAGTCCCCAAAAAGGAACATCCGCCAACTTGTAGTGTATCCAAGTAAAGGTGGATATCCTCAGCCAAGCTCGGCTGACGCATAGCCACTGCGGCCGCCACCGATCTGGCACATGAGTCCCCTATATCCAAAGCAGTCTGAGCTGCTGTTTCCATTACTCCTGGTCCCACTCTGCTTAACCGTAGTCTGCAGATCGGGGAAGATGAGGATGACCTCATCCAGGAGCCCAACAGGCATGAGAAAATGTGCCATGAGGACGGCCAACTGGCCTGGACGAAGGCGAGAGAGGACGCAGCAGACTTTTCGCCCGACATAGTCCAATTTCTTGACCTTGTCAGGAGGTTTGTCCACATCTCTGGCGCTGGCGCCGAAAACGCTAGTCGGTAACCAACCCCTCAGCAGAGGGGTGTTCCGGAAACTGGACAAGGAACGTAGGGACCGCGATACTTCTGGCCATCCTGGCCGGGCGCAGGGCAGGAAGCAGGCGCTGCCAAAGTTCCAGTGCCGACCCACTATGGCCTCGCCACCGGGAAAGGCCTCCGCCGGAGAATCCCCTCGTCCAGAATCTCCGTGAGGGGATACTGGCCTGCTTGGAAACGGGTTCGAGCCCATCCCGGTAGACTCCGAGATGAGCCGAGCAGTCCTAGGAAGGACGACGGGCTATCGTCCATTGACTGACCTCCTGAAGACTCCAAGTCCAGTCGCTTGGAGAAGAAGGAGGAATCATCTTCGACTCGGAAGAGTCCTCAAGAGCTGCCTCTGGCCTGAGCCACCCTTCACCTGCAGAGGTCGGTCGGGAGTGAGGGTAACTGACAGCCGATGGGTAAACCCTTAGCCGATCGAGATCTCTTGGTCGGAGCCCCAATTGGTGGCTGTGGAGGCGGAGGTTCCACCGAATCGGTGGAGCAGTTGGTTTTGGCCGAACAACCGCCTGGTATAGGCCTCGACAAGTCGAGGGGTTGTGTCGGCCGCCCGTGACAGCCACTTAATGGCCGGAGCGCCGGAGTCTGCTTATTCCCGCCAGGAGGAGCTGTTGTAACATAAGGTCCTCGCACGTCGACGAATTTACGCCGAAGCCTCCTCATCCGAGGAGTGAGGACGAGGACGAAGGGCGACGCTTACCGCGGTGCCGAGACCGACCGCCTATGACGGTGGGAACGCTGGACCGCCAAGAGGTCCGAGATCGAGTCCCGGAATTTCCGGGTCGGTGCGGGAGGTGTCGGCCGAACCGCACTCCCTTCGCTCGGAAGGTCCATCCGAGGGCTCCGGAACCGAGGCACAGGCGAGCCCACGGGATCTCAACTCTCCCGGGGAACCGGGAGAGGGGAATCTCGGCTAAAGGCGACAGCTCGGTTCAATGGGTCGAGAAAATCTCGACTTCATCAGTGGGAGTCTCGGTCAACTGACCTGACGGGGACACCGTGAGGCCAGTGGTCGGGGGTTTAGCGTCGACCGAGGTCGGCGTGACCACGGCCCGGGAGAGGGACCTTTCCGCCTCCCAAGAGCCGACGTGAGGGACTTACCCTTGTCCCTCTTTTGACCGAGAATAAGGTCCAGCAGACGAGGCCCTTCTCCTTTAGTGGAGAGGGACAGACAAAGCCCTAAACGAAGCCGTGTAGGAAGAACCCAGAGAGCGGATAAATGTCAGCGTCGAGGAAGATACGCCCGCGCCTCTTCGAGGGCGATCATCCGCCGAAGCGATCCACCGAAAGCCCGCCGCTGACACCGCCAACCGGCCTCTCTTGACTTCACCGAGGGAACGCTCGGGACGCCCAGCTGTAATCGGGCAGCACGGGTTCTCGAGGACGAGGTCGAGAAAGATGAGCACAGGTCGCAGCCCGCGGTCGTGCTCAAGGCCTGCGTAGACACACGTGAGTGTGGATCCGTCCGTGACATCTTCACCCGCATGGGCATCTCCAACTGGGAGTCGATTGTCCATCGCAGCCGCAGGGATCAAGACTGAAGTCTTTTGCAAATTTTTATTTTAACCAAACGGAGAACAGGAACCAGTCGCAAATGCAGAGCGCTAAGGAGGGAACCTGAGCCCTCTGCTGTAAGGAAAAGACTGAGCGCCATGGGGCGGAGCCGAGTTATACCACCCGGTGGGTGGGAGGAGCAAGCTTGAAGACCTTCCGGCAAGATTTAAAGCGGCAGGATACGTTAATGAGTGGATGAATATCATACCATGTCCCTAGAACCTGTATTTCTAGGGACATGGATATGTTGTTCATCCACACTTATTGGCAGACTCCTAGCAGTTCTCTGGGAGGAGGGAGGCAAGGCACACACCCCCTTAATACTTACTTGGAAAATAAAGGACTGGAGAACCGAGGCCCCAAAACCAGCATCCCGGCGTGACTCAAGGCGATGTGGTAATGGGTAATAAAAGTGTGTGCTGACTTCCAGGTAGCAGCCCCAGATTTCCTGGATAGGGACGCCCCTGGAAGCAGCCACACGATGCAGCAATATGACGGGTAGAATGAGCGCTTATCCTCTGGGAGGCTCCATGCCGTCAACTCATAGCAGCGATCTATGCAGGAGGTGACCCACCTGCCTATCGTCCGCTTGGCTGCAGGTCTGCCAGATGCGGCTTCAGCGTGGGTGACAAACAGCTGGCGTAACCCCTTCTCTCATTCTCAGCCATGCGCCCTTATAATAAGCTAGCCTGCCTAGGGTCCAGAGTATGGAGCCTATATTCTGCCTCAGAGGTGTGATTGGGGTAGAACACCGGCAGAGTCAGCACCTGTTAAGGTGAAACTCTTACACCACCTTCGGAAGGAATTTCGGGTTGGGGTGCAGGACAACCTTGTCCCTGTGGAAGACCAGGTAAGGAGACTCTATGGAAAGCACCTGGAGCTCTCCCATCCTTCTGGCTGACGTGACGCCACCAAGAAGGCGGTCTTCCACGACAGTGAGAGAGAGCACACCTGTGCATTGGTTCGAATGGCTTGCCCATGAGCTTTGCCAGTACCAGCGGTACATCCCACGGAGGTGGAGGTTCTTGCACCGGAGGGGGAAATGTGATCAAGGCCTTTGAAAAAGCACCCGACCACCTTTTCCCTGTGTCACCGACTGCCCTCGCCCGCGCCTGTAAGCAGAGATGGCTGCCAGGTGCACCCTTAGGGTCGCCGACCTAAGCCCTTGACTAGAAAGGGACCATAAATAGTCCAAAATGCTTGCCACAGAACAGGAGGAAGGGTCCAGCCCTTGCCCTGACACCAAATGGAGAATCTCTTCCATTTGAAGGCGAGTATTTTCTGGGGACCTCCTAATTACATTGAGGACCTCGCCGAAAACCCCAAGGCCTGGAACTCTAGCCGCTCAGGAACCAGGCCGTCAGGTGCAGGGATTGAAGGTCCGGATGGAACACCTTCCCTGATTGACAGAGCAGGAAGCTGCCTCGGGAGCCTGGAGCTGAGGCAGAGGAGATCTGGGTACCAGAACTGGCGGGGCCAGTCTGGGGCTATCAGAATCACCTGCGCCTTGTCCCTCCTTGCTTTGAGAAGCACCTTGTGAATCAAGGGAAATGGGGAAAGGCGTAGAAGAGGCCCGGGGTCCACAGCCTCGAGAAGGCATCCCCCTGCAGCAAGCCCTGCTGAGGGGGGCGGACATGAAACAGCCTCAGCTTCGCTGCTCTCCCTAGAGGCAAACAGGTCCACCTGAGGTGTGCCCCAGTGGAGAACAGATCTTGTACTGCCTCCGCAGGAGAGACCACTGTGAGATGTAGCCCCTATCCGCTCAGGGCATCAGCCAGGTGTTGGAGGCCCTGCCACATGAATGGCTAGGAGATCCGCCCAGGCTGCGCACGAGTGACCAAATGTGGAGAGCTTCCTGCATAGAAGCATGGAGCGGCCCCGCCTGGCGGTCAGGTAGTACATGGTCGTGGTATTGTCCATCTGGACTGGACCACTTGGACCCCGGAGAAACAGAGCAAAGGCGGTGAGAGCTAGGCGACCGCCGGAGCTCCAGCAGGTTGATGTGACATCGGACTCTGTGGGGCCAGAGGTCGGCACTCTGTTCCCCAGATGGGCACCCCAACCCATCAGAGAGGCATCGGTCGATCAGGCTGTCTGCTCGGGCGGACAAACGGGATGCCCTCCTGCAGATGAAATGGAACGTCCACCACTGGAGAGCTGCTCCACATCTCCTGGGTCACTATCACTAGCTGGTCCAATGGATCGCAGCGTTGAGACCACTGGCTGGCCGGTCCCCACTGAAGGGGCACATGTGCCAGCATGCCCAACGGACCACGCTGGTACAGGCCGCCGTGAGACCCAGGAGGCGCAGGAAGTCCCAACCAGAAATGATTGGGCAAAGGAGGTAAGAACCTCGGCCCTGTCCACCGGGAGCCATGCTCTGGCTCGAAGAGAGTTGAGCTCTGCCCCGATGAACAGGATCACCTGCTTCGGCTAGAGTTCCGACTTGGCCTCGTTGATGAGAAGACCGACTAAGAGCAAAACCTGGAGGGCCAGATCTCGACCGCCCACCTCCTGTCTGGAGGGGCTGCTATCAGCCAATCGCCCAGGTAAGGGTACACCCGACCCTCGGTGTCAGAGGAATGCTGTCACCACTGCCATGCATTTGGTGAAGACCCTGGAGCTGGAGATAGTCAAGGGCATGGCTTGAACTCGAATAGGGATCCCTCCGCTCGAAAGCGAAGGAATCTCTGATGTGACGGACGGATAAGGATGTGAAAGAATGCGTCCTGTAGCTCCAGAGAGCAGAACCACACGCAGTGTTCCAGAGATGGTATCTGTGCCAGAGTGACCATTCTGAAGGTTCGAGACCTTAGGAACTTGTTCAGGTCGTGCAGGTAGAGAATGGGGCGCCAGCCCCCCGTCCGTTTCGGAACCAGGAAATACCTGGACACGAACCCCAGGTCTGCGGGGGGTTCCTCTACCTCCCTTATCACCTCCTTTTGGAGGAGGAGAGCGATGTCTGCTCGACGAGCCGCCAGTGAGGCTGTGGACCCCGAGGTGAGACTGCTCTGAAGGGCGGGGCCTGCTTGAATTCTAGAGGGAGGCCTTTTCCCACCACCTCCAGTACCCACCTGTCCATGGTAACAGTGGACCAGGCGGAAAGGAAGTGTCGGAGCCGTCCCCCCCAAGGGGAACCAGGGGTGGGCGCGGGATGGGGCGACACCCCAGCCCGGCCACTAGGCAGACTTGGAGGAGGGACCAGCCGAGGGACCTCCTGGGCCTTTTCCTCCCTGCTTCCTGTTGGAGGAAGCAGACGGCTTGGGTTTGGGATGCCAAGGTCAAGCCTGCTGGCCCTGATGTTGCTGGGCCGGGCGCGCCGTGGGCACAGAAGGACTAAAGGGCTTAGGCTGTGGTTATGCCTTGTACTGAGCGGAAAGACAGAGTCCAAGGTAGCATTGGACTTCTGATCCTCTGCAGGTGACCTTCCACCCCAGGGTCAAGAGGTCAGTCCCCAAAAGGGAACATCCGCCAACTTGTGCTGGGTATCTGAGGTAAAGGTGGATATCCTCAGCCAAGCCTGACGACGCGATGGCCACGCGCCGCCACCGACCTGGCACATGAGTCCCCGATGTCTAACGTAGTCTGGAGCTGCTGTTTGCCACTGCCCTGGTCCCAGCTGCCTGACCGTAGTCTGCAGATTCATGGAAGATGAGGGACGACCTATCCAGGGAGCCCAACAGGGCATGAGAAAAATGTGCCATGAGGACAGCCGAACTGGCCTGACGAAGGCCGAGAGAGGACGCAGCATAGACTTTTCGCCCGGCATAATCCAATTTCTTGGATTCCTTGTCTGGAGGTTTGTCCACATCCCTGGCTTTCCCGGCATGCCGGAAAACGCTGTCGGCAACCAACCCCTCCGCAGAGGGGTGTTCCGAAAAACTGGACAGGGAACCAGTAGTGACCGCATACTTCCTGGCCATTCTGGCCGAAGGCGCAGGGCAGGAAGCAGGGCGCTGCCAAAGCTCCAAAGCCGGACCCACTATGGCCTCGGCCACTGGAAAGGCCTCCGTAGGAGAATCCCCTCGGTCCAGAATCTGAGGGGATACCTAGCCCGTTTAGAAACGGGTTCGAGCTTCATCCCAGTGGACTCAGAGATAAGCCGAAGCAATCCTAAAAAGGACGAAGGACTATCGTCCACTGACTGTCCTTCCGAGGACTCCAAGTCCATGCGCTTGGAGAAAAGGGAGGAATCATCCTCGACCCGAAGAGTCCTCAAAGAGCTGCCTCGAGCCTGAGCCACCCTCCACCTGCCGAGGTTTATCGGGAGTGAGGGTGACAGACAGCCTATGGGCAAAACCCATAGCCGACCGAGAATTTTGGTCGGAGCCCCAACTAACTGCTGTGGAGGCGGAGGTTCCACCAGAATCGGGGGCAGCTGAATTGGCCGAACCGCCTGAACAGGCCCTCGCTACAACGAGGGGTTGTTTCAGCCGCTCTGGTGAAAGCCACTTAATGGCCGGGGAAGACGACTGGGTCGGCTTATTCCTGGTCAAAAGGAGCTGTTGCCACATGAGCTCCTCATACCTCCAACGCAACTTGCGCCGAAGCCAACCCTCGTCCGAGGAGGAGGAAGAGTGGCGGTGCCGCTTCCCGTGGTGCCGAGACCGCCTATGATGGCGGGGATCGGCTGGACCGCGAGGATGTCCGAGACCCTCGAGTCTCGACTAGGCCGAGGAAGGAGAGGAGAAGCATCGGAAATCGGCACTCCCCTCGGCTCGGACGATCCCACCGAAGGCTCCTGAACCGGAGACACAGTCGAGCCGACTGGATCCTCAACTCCCACCAGGGGAGAGGGGATTCTCAGCTTCTCCAGCCGACAACCCATCTAACGGATCGAGAAAAATCTTGACCGCGTCGACGGGAGTCTCGGTCAACTGGCCTGACGGGGACACCGTGAGACCAGTGGCCGACCGAAGGGAGGGGATCTTTCCCGCCCCAAGAGGCCGGTGAGACTTACTCTTGCTCTTTTGGACCTGGAAAAGGGTCCAGAAGAAGTTGGACCCTCACCTTTTGTCGAGAGGGTCAGACAAAGCTCCTTGAAAGAAGCAGAGTACGAGGCACCGAGAGAGCGGGACAAATGCCGCAGCCGATGTAGAAGTGGCCCACGCCACCTCCTCTTCGAGGGCGATCATCTGCTAGAGCTGATCCGCCGAGCCTGCCGCCGTGGACACCGCCAACCGGGCCTCTTTAGATTTAACCGGTGGAATTCTCTTCTCGGGGCCCCAGTTGTAATCGGGCACGGCCTCAAGGACGAGGCCGGGCATGGACTAGCACAAGTCGCAGGCTCGCGGGTCGTGCTCAAGGCCCAAGCAGTAGACGCACGTGGAGTGCGGATCCATCCTAGACATCTTCTGCCCGCAAGGGCACCTCCGGAAACCGGGAGTCTTTGTCCATCGCAGCCTCGAGGAAAAGACGACCGAAGTCTTTTTAGCAAAAACTTTTTGATTTAGAACTTTCGAAGAATTAGGAACCAGTGTTATACGCAGAGCGTTAAGGAGGGAACCTGAGCCTCCAAGCGGTAAGGAAGATCTGACGTCATGGGGCGGAGCCGAGAGTTTTACCACCCGGGTGGGTGGGAGGAGCCAGCTTGAAGACCTTCCGGCAAGATTTAAAGCGGCAAGGAGCCTGCCAATAAGTGTGGATGAACATCATATCCATGTCCCTAGAAAAACAGGTTACCACCTGCAACAGTAGTTCTAGGAGTGGTATATTATGTTCATCCACTCTTCTGGCAGTGTCCTTTCCCTTTAAGATGCATGTCGGAAAGCCCAAGCTGGCTTCTCCCACCAACCTGGCTGGCAACTCCCTCAGCTCCACCCCATGACGCCAGATCTTGCCTGCTGGAAGCAATGTTGTGCGCTAAAGCTAGGGGAGACTGGGTGGGTCCGTGTGGATGATCATTTACCACTCCTAGAAAGTACAGTTACGTGAGAACTTACTGTAACAGATCTTAGAGAACAGCTCTTGCAGCAGGTTACACCATTAGGACTGAAGTCGGCAGGTATCAGGACCCCACGGAAATTTTCTAGCTAGCAATCTTCAGCAGGGACTGCCTCCGACGTCAGGCGTAGTACATAAGGAGGCGGTCCCCCCACAATCCTCAGTTCTCCCGCCAGAGACTCCTGGCCGCTGGATGACATCAGAAGAGGAGACAGAGGATCCGCCACCAGATGGCCAAGACTACAGAATAGAAACGTCCCATCCCGTAAGACGGGTGCTTGACTACAACCTACCTCCAAAAGGGGGATGGTGGGCAGGAAGGTACTTGCTGCAAGAGCTGTTCTCGAAGATCTACTGTTACGGTAAGTTCTTACCCAACTGTACTATCTTACTTAGAGATACAGCTCTTGTAGCAGGTTACACCATTAGGACAGAGTTCCAAGCAATAGTGGCAATCATGCGCCACTGGGAGGAGGAAAGGCAGAGATCTCTATTACTCGAGCCTAGGACCGAAGTCCCTGAAGGACGGTCCAGACCAAAGTCCCTGAAGGACGGTCCAGACCAAAGTCCCTGAAGGACGGTCCAGACCAAAGTCCCTGAAGGACGGTCCAGACCAAAGTCCCTGAAGGACGGTCCAGACCAAAGTCCCTGAAGGACGGTCCAGACCAAAGTCCCTGAAGGACGGTCCAGACCAAAGTCCCTGAAGGACGGTCCAGACCAAAGTCCCTGAAGGACGGTCCAGACCAAAGTCCTTGAAGGACGGTCCAGACCAAAGTCCCTGAAGGACGGTCCAGACCAAAGTCCTGAAGGACGGTCCAGACCAAAGTCCCTGAAGGACGGTCCAGACCAAAGTCCCTGAAGGACGGTCCAGACCAAAGTCCCTGAAGGACGGTCCAGACCAAAGTCCCTGAAGGACGGTCCAGACCAAAGTCCCTGAAGGACGGTCCAGACCGAACCCTGCTCTTTGCCTCAATGCAATGTCCAGACTGTAATGCCCGATAAAGGTATGCACAGAGCTCCAAGTAGCTGCAGCGCAAATAGCGGAGGTGGAGAAGTTCTTTAATTCTGCAAAGGAAGTAGCCACCCCTCTTGTGGAATGACCCTTGACCGCACCCGGTAAGGGTGTATTGCGCTTGTAACAGAAAGTGATGCACTGGATGAGCCACCTCGAGAGTGACTGGAGACAGGAGCTCCTTTCATCCTGTGAGCAAAGGAGACGAAAAGTTGGTCTGCCTTTCCAAGCCGTTTCGTTCTGGTCAGATAGTATCTGAGGCACCGATGCATGTCGAGGGTATGCAGAAGGGCTTCTGCTCGATTAGTGTACCTTGGGAAATACACTGGTAAAATCAACATCCTGGTTAAGGGTGAGGGCTGAAACCAACTTAGGCAAAAACTTTGGGTTTGTCCTTAGGGATACCCTGTCCTGATGGAAAACCAAATAAGGCTCTACACATAAGAGCATGCAATTCTGAGATTCTTCTTGCCAAAGTAACAACAAAGTACAGTTACGTAAGAAATTACCGTAACAGTAGATCTTTGAGAGGCGCTCTTGTAGTAGGTAAATACAGGTTACTCACCTGTAACAGGAGTTCTAGGAATGGTATATTGTTCATCCACACTCCCTGGCAGGTATCCTTGCCGCTTTAATTCTTGCCGGAAGGTCTTCAAGCTAGCTCCTCCCACCCACCTGGGTGGTAAAACTCTCGGCCCCGCCCCATGACGCCAGATTCGGCCCGCTGAAGCTCAGATTGCACGTTGCTGGGAGGTCGTAGGATGAACATATACCATTTCTAGTACCCTGTTACAGGTGAGTAAATACAGTAAGCTACTCACCTGTACAGGAGTTCTAGGAATGGTATATGTTGTTCATTCACACTTATTGGCAGGTATCCTTGCCGCTTTAAATCTTGCCGGAAGGTCTTCAAGCTGGCTACTCCCACCCACCCGGGTGGTACAACTCTTGGCTCCGCCCCATGACGCCAGATCTGGCCCGCTGGAAGCTCAGTTTGTGCGTCGAAGCCGGGGAGGTCGGGTGGAATGTGGTGGGATGAACAATATACCATTCCTAGAACTCCTGTTACAGGTGAGTAACCTGTATTTCTAGGACATGGATATGTTGTTCATCCACACTTATTGGCAGACTCCCAGCAGTTCTCCTGAAGGAGGGAGGCAAGACGCACACCCCAATACTTACTTGGGAAAGAGAGACTGGAGAACCGAGGCCCCAAAACCAGCATCCCGGCGTGACTCAAGGTCGATGTGGTAATGGGTAATGAAGGTGTGCGCTGACTTCCAGGTAGCAGCCCTGCAGATTTCCTGGATAGGGACGTCCCTGGAAGCAGCCACCGTTGCAGCAGTATGGCGGGTAGAATGACCTCTTATCCCTCTGGGAGGCTCCATGCCCGCCAACTTATAGCAGAGATCTATGCAGGAGGTGACCCACCTGCTTATCGTCCGCTTGGCTGCAGGTCTGCCAGATGCGTGCTTCAGTGTAGGTGACAAACAGCTGGCAACCTCTCCCCGATCCAGCCGCTACTTTGTAATAAGCGAGCGCCTCTAGGGTCCAGAGTATGGAGCCTATATTCGGCCTCCGAGGTGTGATTGGGGTAGAACACCGGCAGAGTCAACACCTGGTTAAGGTGAAACTCCGACACCACCTTCGGAAGGAATTTCGGGTGGGGGTGCAGGACAACCTTGTCCCTGTGGAAGACCAGGTAAGGAGACTCGATGGAAAGCGCCTGGAGCTCTCCCATCCTTCTGGCTGACGTGATAGCCACCAAGAAGGCGGTCTTCCACGACAGGTGAGAGCACACCTGTGCATAGGTTCGAATGGCTTGCCCATGAGCTTTGCCAGTACCAGCAGTAGATCCCACGGAGGTGGAGGTTCTCGTATCGAGGGAAATGTGATCAAGGCCTTGAAAAAGCGCCAGACCACCTTCTCTCTGCCATCGACTGCTTCCCGCCCACGCCTGTAAGCAGAGATGGCTGCCAGGTGCACCCTTAGGGTCAATCGACCTAAGCCCTTGATTAGAAAGGGACCATAAATAGTCCAAGATGCTTGCCAAGGAACAGGAGGAAGGGTCCAAGCCCTGCCCTGACACCAAATGGAAAACCTTCTCCATTTGAAGGCATAGCATTTTCTGGTCGACTTTATGGACGCTCAACTACATTGAGGACCTCGCCGGAAAGACCCAAGGCCTGGAACTCTAGCCGCCAGGAACCAGGCCGTCAGGTGCAGGGATTGAAGGTCCGGATGGAACGCCTTCCCCTGATTCACTGAGAGCAGGTCCGGGCGAGCTGGAAGCTGCCGCTGAGTCCTGGGTACCAGAACTGGCGAGGCCAGTCTGGGGCTACCAGAATCACCTGCGCCTTGTCCCTCCTCGCCTTGAGAAGCACCTTGTGGATCAAGGGAAATGGGGAAAGGTGAGAACAGGCCCGGGGTCCACTGCTCGAGAAGGCATCCCCTGCAGCGAGCCCTGCTGAGGGGGCAGGCATGGAACAGCCTCAGCTTCCGCTCTCCCTGGAGGCAAACAGGTCCACCTGAGGTGTGCCCCAATGGGAGAACAGATGCTGTACTACCTCCGGCAGGAGAGACCACTCGTGGGATGCAGCCCCTATCCAGCTTAGGGCATCGGCCAGAGTGTTGGAGGCCTCGCCACATGAATGGCTAGGAGATCCGCCTCCAGGCTGCGCACGAGTGACCAAATGCAGAGAGCTTCCTTGCATAGAAGCATGGAGCGTGTCCCGCCCTGGCGGTTTAGATAGTACATGGTCATGGTGTTGTCCGTCTGGACTCTGACCACTTGACCCTGGAGGAATGGAGCAAAGGCGGTGAGAGCTAGGCGGACCGCTCGGAGCTCCAGCAGGTTGATGTGGCATCGGGACTCCCGTGGGGACCACAGGCCATGAGCCCGGTGTTCCCCCAGATGGGCACCCCAACCCATCAGAGAGGCATCGCTCGATAGAGACCGTCGGCTCGGATGAACGGGATGCCCTCCTGCAAATGACCTGGAATGATCCACCACTGGAGAGCGTCCCACATCCCCTGTGTCACTGACACAAGCTGGTCCAAAGGATCGCAGCGTTGTGACCACTGACTGGCCAGTCTCCATTGAAGGGGACGCATGTTCCAGCGGGCCCAACGGACCACGCTGGTGCAGGCCGCCATGAGACCCAGGAGGCGAGGAAGTCCCGGCAGGGGCGTATTGCCCACCCAGAAATGACTGGGCAAAGGAGGAAAGAACCCTCGCCCTTGTCCGCGGGAGCCGCCTGGCTCAAGAGAGTCGAGCTGCGCCCGATGAACAGAATCACCTGCTTCTGCTCGAGTTCCGACTTGGCCTCGTTGATAAGGAGGCCCAGTTGAGAGCAGACCTGGAGGGCCAGATCTCTGGACCACTCCACCTCCTGCCTGGAGGGAGCTGCTATCAGCCAGTCGTCCAGGTAAGGGTACACCCGGACCCCTCGGCGCTGCAGGAATGCTGTCACCACTGCCATGCATTTGGTGAAGACCCTGGGAGCTGGAGACAAGCCGAAGGGCATGGCTCGGAACTCGAAAAGGGATCCTTCCGCTTGAAGCGAAGGAATCTCTGGTGAGACGGACGGCTAGGGGACGGAAAAACGCTGGCCCTGCAAGTCCAGAGAGCAGAACCACACTGCTCCAAGGATAGTATTATCTGAGCCAGAGTGACCATCCTGAAGGTTCGAGACCTAGAACTTGTTTAGGTCGTAGGTCGAGAATGGGGCGCCAGCCCCCGTCTGCTCGGAACCAGGAAGTACCTGGACACAAACTGGGTCTGAGGGGGGTCCGCACACTCTGATCACCTCCTTCGGAGGAGGAGAGCCATGTCGGCTCGACAGTGGACAGTGAGGCTACGACCCCGAGGCCCCCGAGGTGCGACGTGCTTTGAAGGGTGGCCTGTCGAATTCCAGAGGCAGGCCTTTTCCCACCACCTTCCAGTACCCACCTGTCCGTGGTAACAGCGGACCAGGCGGAAAGGAAGTGTCGGATGCCGCTCCCACGGGGAACCAGGGTGGCAGACGGGATGGGGCGACACCCCCAGCCCGCCACTGGGCAGGCTTGGAGGAGGGACCGCCGAGGGACCTCCTGGGCCTTTCCTCCTGCCTCCTGTTAGAGGAAGCCGGCGTTTGGGTTTGGGATGCCAAGGTTGAGCCTGCTGGCCCTGACGCTGTTGGCTGGTGCGCCGGGGCTTAGAAGGACGAAAGGGCTTAGGCTGTGGTTTGCGGCCTTGTCCTTCTGAGCGGAAGAGACCAAGTCCAAGGTAGCATTGACTTCTCGATCCTCTGCAGGTGACCTTCCACCCCAGGGTCAAGAGGTCAGTCCCAAAAGGGAACATCCGCCAACTTGTGCTGGGTATCCGAAGTAAAGGTGGATATCCTCAGCCAAGCCAGTCGACGCATAGCCACTGTGGCCGCCACCGACCTGGCACATGAGTCCCCAATATCTAAAGCAGTCTGGAGCTGCTGTTTGGCCACTGCCCTGGTCCCGCACCTGCTTGACCGTAGTTTGCAGATCTGCGGGAAGATGAGGGATGACCTCATCCAGGGAGCCCAACAGGGCATGAGAAAATGTGCCATGAGGACGGCTGAACTGGCCTGATCAAGGCAGAGAGAGGACGCAGCATAGACTTTTCGCCTGACATAATCCAATTCTTGATTCCTTTGTCGGAGGTTTGTCCATATCCTCATGCCGCCGGGCTACCGGAAAACGCTGTTAGTAACCAACCCCTCAGCTGAGGGGTGCTCCAAAACCGGACAGGGAACCGGTAGGGGACCGGATACTTCCTGGCCATCCTGGTCAAGGCGAGGACAGGGAAGCAGGGCGCTGCTAAAGCTCCAAGGCCGACCCACTATGGCCTCGCCACCGGAAAGGCCTCCGCTGGAGAATCCCTCTGTCCAGAATCTCCGTGAGGGATACCTGGCCCGTTTGGAAACTGGTTCGAGCTTCATCCCGTGGACTCCAAGATGAGCCGAAGCAGTCCTAGGAAGGACGGGCTATCGTCCATTGACTGTCCTCCTGAGGACTCCAAGTCTAGTCGCTTGGAGAAAAAGGAGGAATTATCCTCCGACTCGGACGAGTCCTCGAAGAGCTGCCTCTGGCCTGAGCCACCTCTACCTGCCGAGGTCGGTCGGGAGTGAGGGTAACAGACAGCCTATGGGTAGACCCTTAGTCGACCGAGAATCCCTGGTCGGAGCCCCAAATAGTGGCTGTGGAGGCGGAGGTTCCACCGAATCGGTGGAGCAGTGGTTTTGGCTCTAACAACCGCCTGGGTATAGGCTTCGGTAAGTCGAGGGTCCAGGTCGGCCGGCCGGTGACAGCCACTTAATGGTCAAAGGCGACTCGCGCCGGCTTATTCCTCGGGTCAGAGGAACTGTTACCACATGAGGTCCTCGCATCATCGACTTAATCTCACGCCGAAGCCTCCCCTCGTCTGAGGACGAGCGGCGACGCGCTTATCGCGGTGTCGAGACAGAGACCGCCTACGACGGCGGGATCAGCTGACCGCCAAGAGGTCAGAGACCAGAGCCCGCTTCCGAGGTTGGAAAGGGAAGTGTCGGCAGGAACCGCACTCCCTTCGGCTCGGAGGGTTCATCCGAGGGCTCCGGAACCGGAGGCACAGGCAAGCCATCGGATCTCAACTTCGGGAACCGGGAGAGGGAGTCTCGCTTCTGAAGGCGATAACCCGCCCAACGGATCGAGAAAAATCTCGACTTGCCGACGGGAGTCTCAGTCAACTGACCTGACGGGGCCACCGGAGATCAGTGGCCAGCCGAGCGTGTCGATTTACTCGGGAGAGGGACCTTTCCCGCCCCCAAGAGCGCGACGAGGGATTTACCCTTGTCCCTCTTTTTGGACCGAGAAAAAGGTCCAGCAGACGGCCCTTCTCCCTTAGTGGAGAGGGACAGACAAAGCTCCTTAAAGGAAGCTGTGTAGGAAGAACCCAGAGAGCGGGATAAATGCCGCGGCCGAGGAAGATACGGCCCGCGCCGCCTCCTCTTCGAGGGCGATCATCTGCTCGAGCTGGTCCACCGAGCCCGCTGCCGCGGACACCCGACCGGGCCTCCTTAGACTTCACCGAGGGAACGCTCGGGACGGCCCATATGCAATCGGGCAGCACAGTCTTCGAGGACGAGGCCAAAAAGGAAGAGCATGTCGAGTCCTGCATGGTCGCTCAAGGCTCAAACAGTAGACACACGTGAGTGTGGATCTGTCCGAGACATCTTCTGATTCGCAGGGCATCTCCAAAACCGGGAGTCGACTTGTCCATCGCAGCCACGTAGGGATCAAGACTGAAGTCTTTTAGCTAAAACTTTCAAATTCGCCAAACGGAAGAAATAGGAACCAGTCTCAAACGCAGAGCGTTAAGGAGGGAACCTGAGCTTCCAAGCGGTAAGGAAGATCTGGCGTCATGGGGCAGAGCCGAGAGTTATACCACCCGGGTGGGTGGGAGGAGCCAGCTTGAAGACCTTCCGACAAGATTTAAAGTGGCAAGGATACCTGCCAATAAGTGTGGATGAACTACATATCCATGTCCCTAGAATCTGTATTTCTAGGGACATGGATATGTTGTTCATCCACACTCGCTGGCAGACTCCTAGCAGTTCTCTGGGAGGAGGGAGGCAAGGCGGCGCACCCCCCCAATACTTACTTGGGAAAGAGATTGGAGAACTGAGGCCCCCAAACCAGCATCCTGGCATGGCTCTAGGTCGATATGGTAGTGGGTAATAAAGGTATGTGCAGACTTCCAGGTAGCAGCCCTGCAGATATCCTGGACAGGAACGTCTCTGGAAGCACCTACCGATGCAGCGGTATGGCAGGTAGAATGAGCTCTTATCCCACTGGGAGGCTCCATGCCTGCCAACCTGTAGCAGAGCTCTATGCAGGAGGTGATCCACCTGCCCATCGTCCACTTTGCTGCAGGTCTGCCAGGTGTGGCTTCAGCGTAGGCGACAAACAGCTGGCGAACCTCTCCCGGAACTTCAGCCGTCCGCTCCTTATAATAAGCGAGCACTCCGTCTAGGGTCCAATGTATGGAGCCTATACTCTGTCTGAGGTGTGATTGGGGTAGAACACTGGCAGAGTCAACGCCTGGTTAAGGTGAAACTGACACCACCTTCGAAAGGAATTTCGGGTTGGGGCGCAGGACAACCATGTCCCTGTGGAAGACAAGGTAGGGAGGCTCAATGGAAAGCGTCTGGAGCTCTCCCATCCTTCTGGCTGATGTGAGCCACTAAGAAGGCGGTCTTCCACGACAGGTGTGAAAGATCACACCTGTGCATTGGTTCGAATGGTTTGCCCATGAGCTTGACCAATACCAGCAAAAGATCCCACGGAGGTGGAGGTTCACGCACCGGAAGGGAAATGTGGTCAAGGCCTTTGAAAAAAGCACCCGACCACCTTCTCCTGTGCCACCGAATGCTTGCCAGCCCATGCCCGGTAAGCAGAGATGGCTGCCAGGTGCATCTTAAGGGTCGACGACAGAAGCCCTTGCTGAGAAAGAGACCACAGGTAGTCCAGAATGTTAGCCAAGGAGCAGTCAGAAGGGTCCAAGCCCTTCACCCACCAAATAGAAAACTTCTTCCATTTGAAGGCATAGCATTTCCTGGTCAACTCCTTATGGGACGCCTCAACTATGTTGAGGACCTCGTCGGAAAGACCCAGAGCCTGGAACTCTAGCCGATCAGGAACCAGGCCGTCAAGTACAGGGATTGAAGGTCCGGATGGAATACCTTCTCCTGATTGACTGAGATCAGGTCCAGGCAGGCTGGAACCGAGGCTGAGGAAATCTGGATACCAGAACTGGCGGGGCCAGTCTGGGGCTACCAGAATCACCTGCGCCTTGTCCCTCCTCGCCTTGAGAAGCACCTTGTGGATCAAGGGAAATGGGGGAAAGGCGTAGAAGAGGCCCGGGGTCCACAGCCTCGAGAAGGCATCCCCCTGCAGCGAGTCCTGCTGAGGGGGGCGGGCACAGAACACACTCAGCTTCGCATTCTCCCTGGAGACAAACAGGTCCACCTGAGGCGTGCCCCAGTGGGAGAACAGATCTTGTACTACCTCCGGCAGGAGAGACCACTCATGAGACGCAACCCCTATCAGGCTTAGGGCATCGGCCAGGGTGTTGGAGGCTCCTGCCACGTGAATGGCTAGGAGATCTGCCTCCAGGCTGCGCACTAGGGACCAAATGCAGACAGCTTCCTTGCATTACAGCAAGGAGCGCTGGCTCCTACTCGGCGGCTGTTCAGATAGTACATGGTCATGGTGTTTGTCTGGACCTGAACCACTTGACCTCAGAGAATGGAGCGCATGGGAGAGCTAGAAGGACCGCTCGGAGCTCCAGCAGGTTGATGTGGCATCGGGACTCCCGAGGGGACCATAGGCCGTGCGCTCGGTGTTCCCCCAGATGGGCACCCCAACCCAGAGACGTAACGGTCGAGAGAGAGACTGTCTGCTCGGGGCGGACAAACAGGATACCCTCCTCCAGATGTGCTGGAACGATCCACCATTGGAGAGTGTTCCACATCTCCTGGGTCACTGTCATGGGCCGGTCCAACGGATTGCGGCGTTGACCATTGGCTGGCCAGTCCCCATTGAAGGGGGACACATGTACCAACGGGCCCAATGGACCACGCTGGTGCAGGCCGCCATTGCCCAACCAGAAATGATTGGGCAAAGGAGGAAAGAACCTCTGCCCTGTCCGCTGGGAGCCGTGCTCTGGCTCGCAGAGAGTAGAGCTCTGCCCCGAAGAACAGAATCACCTGCTTTGGCATGAGTTCCAACTTGGCCTCGTTGAGGAGGCCAACCTGAGAGCAAATCTGGAGGGCTCGATCTCTGGACCGCTCCGCCTCCAGTCTGGAGGGGGCTGCTATCAACCAATCGTCCAGACACCTCTGCGCCGCAGGAATGCTGTCACCACGGCTCGAAAAGGCGGAATCTGCTCGAACTCCAGAGGCAGGCCTTTTCCTACCACTTCCAACACCCAGCGGTCCGTGGTGATAGCGGACCAGGTGGAAAGGAAGTGGTGGAGCCGTCCCCCCATGGGGGAACCCAGGGGGAAGTGATTAGGTTGGGGGCGGCAACCCATCACTGGGCAGGCCTGGAGGAAGAACCGGCCGAGGGACCTCCTGGGCCTTTATCTCCTTGCTTCCTGTTGGAGAAAGCCATCGGCTTGGGATGCCAAGCGCGAGCCTGCTGGCCCTGTTGCTGGTGCTGCTGGCCGGTCGAGGAGCAGGGACCGAAGGATGAAAGGACTTCTGCTGCTGACGGCGGCCTTTGTCCCTCTGGGTGGAGGTGACCAAGTCCAGAGTGGCATTGGACTTCGATCCGCTGGAGGTGTCCCTCCACTCCAGGGCTGAAGAGGCCGTCCCTAAGAAGGACGTCAGCCAACTTGTGCTGGTTATCCACCGTGAAGGTGGATATCCTCAGCCACGCCTGCATCGAGGAGACCGCAGCCGCCACTGACCCGCACAGGAATCACCGATTTCCAGAGCAGTTCTGTTAAGCTGTTTCACTGCCCTACCCCGTCCCAGACTGGCTGGACCGTGGTTTGCAGGTCAGGCGGCAGATGAGGAACAACCTCGCCCAGGGAGCCCATGAGAGCATGGGGAGAAGTAAAAGGAACAGCACGCCGAGTTGGCCTGTTGAGGCCGAGGAAGACGCAGGCATCATCTTTGTGCCCGCAAAGTCCAGCTTTGACTGTTGGGGCTTGTCCACATCCCGAGCAGCATCGGAACACCGTTAACACTTTACTCATTTCACTCAGCCGAGGGGTGTTCCGAGAAACCAGGCAAAGAGCCGTAGGGACCACATACTTCCTTGGCCATCCGTCCGAGGGTGCAGGACAGGAAGCAGGCCGCCAAGCCCAAGGTTGGGCCCACACAGCCTCAGCCACCGGAAAGGCCTTCCGTGGAGAACTTCAGTCCAGAATCTCTATCAGGGACACGGCCTGTTTGGACATGGGCTCGAAAGGCATCCTGGGTGGACTCTAGATGAGTCGAGCAGACCTAGCAGGACGGGCATGGGCTATCGCCCACTGACTGCCCCCGGAGGATTCCAGATCGCACTGCCTGAGAACAGGGAGGAATCGCTGATTCCGCGAGTCTGCTAAGAGCTGCTCGCTTGAGCCACCCTCCACCTGCCGAGGACGGTCGGTAGTGAGGGTGACAGACAACCTGTGGGGCAGGCCATGACCCGAACGAGAATTCTTGGTCTGTGCCCCCCGACTGGTTGTGGAGGCGGAGGTTCCACCCCAATAGATGGACCAGCTGGTTTCGGCTTAGCAACCAGCCCTGGGGCAGGCAACTTGACTGGAACGAAAGGGTTGCTTCGCCATTCAGGCAACAGCCACTTGATGGCCGGGCTCGCTTAGGCCTGATAACAGCAACTGCTGCCACATAAGATCCTCGTAGCGCCGGGCGCAATTGCACCGTAGCCTCCTCACCCGCATGGAGGAGGACGAGGAAGAACGGCGCTGCCGCTTACTCGTAATCGACAGACGCCGATGGCGGGAATGGCTCGACAGAAGCAGGTCCGGTACAGAGACCTCAGGGAGGAGACACCGTGAGGTGGGTCTCGAAAGCGCGGGAATACCCGCCTCTGCTCAACTTTAACCGGGACTGCAGTCCGGCGAGCGGGCAGATCTCGGCATCCACCGGGCGAATCGGGTGAAGCAGGGTAGTCTACTTCAGTCTGACAGCCCGTGTAACAGATAAAGAAAATCTCGACTTCCGCCGGTTGAGTCTCAGCAGGCTGGCTTGACGGGGCACCGTAGCTGCTGCCTCAGCCGCAACCGATTGAAGTGGACGGTCGGGTGCCTGGGGAGGGGATCCTCCCACTCCTACAATGCCGACGATGGGACTTAATCTTTCGATTCTCATTTCTGGCTAGAAATGTCCTGAAGGCCCCTCCTTCGTGGAAAGGACCGACAAAGCTCCTCGAACAAAGCTAACAGGAACCCAGAGGGATAAATGCTGTGTGCTGAGGAGGAAGAAGATGCGCCTGGGCCGCCTCCTCCGAGGGCGATCAACTGCTAGAGTTGCTCGGCCGAACCAGTCGCCGCGGACACTGCCCAACGAGCCTCTGGATTTTACCAGCGGAAAACGTTTCTCGGGGCACCCAAGCTTCAAACGGGCAGCGCGGTCATCCAGAACATTGGCAGAGAAAGAAGAACGGCACAACTCTCAAGCCTGCGGGTCGTGATCTAGGAATAAGCAGTAGATGCACGTGGAGTGCGGATCTGTCCTGGACATTTTCTGCCCACTAGGGCACCGCCGAAAGCCAGGAACAGATTTGTCCATCGCAGCCGCGAGGGAAAAGGAAGACCAAAGTTTAGAAAACTTCAAAATCAATTTGACGAACCGAAGAATTAGGATCCAGTCTAAAACGCAGAGCGCTAAGGAGGGAACCTGAGCTTCCAAGCGGTAAGGAAGATCTGGCGTCATGGGGCAGAGCCGAGAGTTTTACCACATGGGTGGGTGGAGCCAGCTTGAAGACCTTCCGGCAAGAATTAAAGCAGCAAGGATACCTGCCAGAGTGTCGATGAACATATCCATGTCCCTAGAATTACATATAGGACTGACGTCGGCTGGACCCCATGGAAAAATTTCTAGCTAGCAGTCCCTGGCAGGGACCGCCCCCATGTCAGGTGACCGGCGTCAGACTACGTCGGTATAAAGGGGTGGTCCCGGACGCCCGCCTTCCAGTTTTCCTGCCACATGCCCGGACGAGAGAAGCAGATATTTCCTCACGGAAAAGGAGTGAAAGTGTATGGGATGGAGGGCGGAGGTATTGACCTACTGCAAGAGCCTCTCTCAAGATCTACTGTTACAGCACGCTTCCACGTAACTACTATCTTACTTTGAGAGAGTCTTGCAGTAGGCAATTACATATAGGACAGAATCCCAAGCAGTCTGGAACAAATAAGAGGCACCGGGAGGAGGAACTACTCCAAGAAGTAGCAAACAACTTTGCAAACCTCAAGATAGGAGGCCTTGCAAGCCAGCTAACCTGAAGCCTGCTCTACGGTGAGAGGCAATGTCCAAACCGTAATGTTTCGTAAAGGTATGGATGGAAGTCCAAGTGGCGGCAGCACAGATGTCTGCCGCAGACACATTCTTGAAACAAGCCGCAGAGGCTGCTACTCCATGAGTGGAGTGACCTCTGACTTGACCCGGTAGGGTCTTGTTGTACTTAACACAGAAAGTGATGCAATGAGCCAACCACTTTGATGGGCATTGCTTGGAGACAGCATTGCCTTTCCTTGTGTGAGCAAAAGAGACTAACAACTGATCAGTCTTTGAGATCCTTTGTCCTATTGGTGTAGTATCTCAGAATCCTGTGGACATCCATGGTATGGAGCAAGTATTCTCCCTGGTTGGAGTACTGCGTGAAAAAGGCAGGTAACTCAATAGACCGATTTAAGGTAGACTCCGCTACCACTTTCGGAAGAAACTTAGGATTCGTATAAGAGCTACTGCTTTTGTGAAAAGAATCAGATAAGAGATTTTACACACAAGGGCCTGGAGCTTGGAACTTTAAGTAGAAGTAATGTCTACCAAGAAGAGCTGCCTTCCACGATAAGAACTTAAAGTTCATGTAAGATGTAGGCTCAAAAGGAGGAAGGTGTTGAGGACAAAGAAGTCCTAAGGGGAGCTGGAGTCCTAACAGGGACCCGTAGATGAAGGACCCTCTGAGAAAGGTCTTGATACTCCAATTGGGCAAATGCTTTATCAGCTAAGGAACATGGTAGGTCAGAAATAGCAGCCATGGAACCTTCAAAGAGGAGTGACTGAGACCCAGGATCTAAAGATGACGCAAAATAATCTACAGAACGCTACAGGACAGAGAAAAGGCTCCACGCTCCTGGAGGCAGCTCAATGGAAAAATCTTCCATTTCATAGCTGTGAGGTGAATTTAGTGAGGTTTTTCTAGCTCACACAGAATCTTGGCCACCTTAGAGAGAGACGCCAAAACGGATTGGGCTAGGGTCTGCAGGAGCCATGCAAGAAGTTGAAGGGACTTGAGTGCCAGATGGACCAGGGTCCCCTGATCCTGGGTCAGCAATCCGAGATAAAGGAAGAGGAAGAGGAGGAACCTCCGAGTATTGTTGTAGAATAGAGAACCAGATTTGCTCTGGGCCAGAAAGGAGTGATCAGAACCATTCTCGCCCTTCCAATGCAAGTTTGCAGCACACGAGGGACCAGGAGGAATTGGGAAAGTATAGACGATTCTGTCCTCCAGCTTAGAGATAGAGCGCCCCAGAAAGCGCTCGGCTCTGGAACGAGCGAGCAAAAGGTGGGAAGTTTTGCGTTTTGGGAGGAGGCAAACAGGTCTGTCTGAGGAGTCCCCCAGATCTGGAAGATGCTTTAGAACTTTTTCGTCCAGTTCCCACTGTGGGTAGAGCAGACGAGCCGACTCTAACCTGTCTCAGGACATTGCTCGACTCCCCGGAACATGGATCGTAGTGAGGTGAAGGTTGTGAAGTGTGCCCATTCCCAAACCCTCATCACTTCCCTGCACAGTGGTGGTGGACCGGGCCTCTCGCTTGTTGATGTACCACCACACGTCCGGTTTGGACAGCTAGGTGACCAGGAAGGATGTATTGGTGAAGGGCCTGGAGAGCATACAGTACTGCTCAAGCTCGAGTAACGCTGATGTGGAGAACTCCACTTGGACCATAGGCCCTGGGTTTGGTGAGGACTCAGATGGGCTCCCCAACCTTCGCCTGAAGCGTCCGTGGTCAGTCTGATTGGGGAGAGGAAGAAAGAAAGGGGACCCCCCCAGGAACAGGTTCTCTCGAACCATCCACCATTGCAAGTCTTACCATCGGTGAGGAGATCAGAACCAGATGATCTAGGTCGTCTACTCGATCCCACAGAGCGGAGAGTCCACTGAGAGATTCTCATGTGGAAGCGTGCACGTGGAACTTCACTGCGAGGCGCTGCATGAGCCGACGGCGGCAAAGAAAGGAAAATTACGTACCTACCGTAATTCTTGATCTTCTTGGACGAGTCTACACCACTCATTCACACTAGTGGGATTAGCGCCGGAGGCACCAAGACCCATCAGGAGCAAACTTTTTGGTTGAGGGTCAGGCGAGAGACGGCATTGGCGAGACATCGGCGCTTCGAGCAGCGGCTCGAGCAGTAATGACCATCTCGGCGACACCCTCCAACCGCCTCAGTACCTTTTTACTACCAAGGAGGTGCAGCATTCAACGTAAAGAACTCCATGACAAAAACGGACATAAGATAGTCCGATGACCCGTGTAAGAAGGGTCGCAAAGAAGTCCTCAAGGCCTCAAGATTTGAGGGAGGAAGACCAATACAGCGTGAGCTCTGGGATGGAGAGGTAAGGTAGAATCGAGTGAGGGAGACTCGGGCCCATGAAGATAAAGAATTACGGTAGGTACGTGCATCTTCCTATCTTCCTCGACATAAGTCTCCACCACTCATCACACTAGTGGAGAGTACCAAGCTGATAATCCCTGAAGGGGCGCGCAGGAGAGCCAGAGCTCACGCTGCCTAAGATAGAAGCCTCATTATGATAGTTCTGCCGAATGCGGAATGTCGCCTAGCATGAACATCCAGTGATAGTGCTTAACTGGCATGCACTAAGCTCCAGGTGTCGGCGCTGGTATATATCTGCAATTGAACATTGGCATTTCCGCTAGGGATGCCGCCGACGCTTCTCTAGTAGAGTGAGCGTACACTGTACCTTCTAATTTAACTTGAGCCATGGAATAGCAATGACGTAAGGCATGCCACTAACCATGAAGAGATGCATCTAATAGCGACAGGTTGACCCAGCCGGTGTCGCTGAAAGAAACAAACAGTTGCTGAGTCTTCATTAACATCCTTGGTTCTATTCTAATAGAACCGCAAGGCTCTCTTAATATCCAAGGAATGAAGAGCTCGTTCCCTCTATTTGAAAATTAGCTAAAGCGGTAGTACCCTGAGGTTGGTTTAGATGAATTTTGACAACCTTGGAAGAAATTAGGATGAGTACGTGAGAACTACCTTGTCTTTATGGAATACAGTATACTGAGGGTCCGTAACCAGGGCATGCATCTCAGAGACCCCACGGGCTGAGGTAATGGCCACCAGGAAGGCAGTCTTCCAGGTAAGAAATTTTAGCTCACAGGTAGCTAAGGGTCTAAAGGCTCGGAGTGAGCATGTCCAGCACCTAGGTTAATGTCCCAGGCTGCAACTGGACGCTTAACAGGGGTCTGTATGAAGAACTCTCTTAAGAAATCTCTTCACTATAGGTAACTGAGCCAGAGTTAAGGAAGAAACCGCTCATGGAACGCTGAGATGGCACTAAGGTGAACTTTAACTGTGGAGTACTGAAGACCCAAGTTTGACAGGTCCAAAAGATACTCCAGAACCTTGCCAGAGGACAGGAAAAGGGATTCCAAGAGGATTTTTGTACACTAGAGAGAAAACGCTTCCATTTGGAAGCGTGACGCTTGGTGGCTGGCTTTCAGCAGCCAGAAGGATGTCTGAGACTCTACGAGAGACGTTGAACGATTCACTTATCTCTTCAGGAGCCAAGCATGAAGGTGAAGTGATTTGAGGTTGGGATGGACCAACGAACCCCTGAGTCAAAAGACTGATTTGCAAAGGAAGTGGTCTCGAGAGGCTGCCAACATACTGTTGAGTAGAGGAAACCATAGTTGCAGAGGCCAGGAAGGAGCAATGAGAATCATCTTGGTCCCTGAGACCGAATCCTGAGGAGTACTCTCTGGATTAGAGGAAGGGGAAAGGCGAAGAAAGCGCTTTGTCCACCGTAGCCTGAACGGATCCTGACAGAAAATGCCAGGCCCTGGATTTCTGGAGCAGAAGAGGCAGTTTTATGCTGAGTGGGATGCAAAAGGTCCAGGTCTGGAGTCCCCACTCTGAACAGGGACCGAAGCCACGCTGGATCGAGAGACCACTGTGAAGGTCTGCTCATTCTGCTGAGGATCTGCTAGGGTCGCTTGCATACCTGGCAGATAAACCGCTTGAATCAGAGACTGGCTCCAAGCACCACTCCCACACCCTCATTGCTTCCCTGCAAGGGGATAAGAATGAGCACCGCTTGCTTGTTGATGTAATACATCACTGCTTTGTTGTCCGCTTGAAGGAGAATGTTCTTAGACAAAGGACATCCTTCAGAGCTCGGATTGCATAGGACCGCCTCATCTCCAGGACATTTATGTGAGATGAGTTTCAACTGAGTCCATACACCTTGAGTGTGGAGGGAGAGAGGAGCTCCCATCCCATTAGCGCGGGGTCTGTGGTGATGGAGATCTGATGATCCGGGGAGCAAAGGGGAATCCTTCCAGGAGATTGTTTCTTGGAAACCACCAGGTGAGAGACCTTGAAGGGCTCAGTCACCTTGATGGGATAAGACTGGGGTGAGAGGTCGGGACCACTGAGTGGAGAGCATCCATTGGGTGGTTTCATGGCAGTCGGGCCAGAGGGACAGTGAAGACAGAGGACGCCATGAGACCCAACATGTGTTGCATCGAGAGCTGTAACCACTGGTTCTCCCTGATGTAACGGGCCATTCAAGGATGTCGAGTCTTCTGTCCTCTGAAGGAAAGTCTCTGAAGAGGTGTCTAGAAGCTGCCCCTATGAAAAGGAGCCTGAGAGGGCTGCAGTTGAGATTTTTTCAACTCAGCAGAACTCCCATGGACGGAGAAGACGAGAAGTCGCTTGCACGGCTTCCAAAGTCCCTTGGCCGAAGGGCTTGCTAGAAGCCAATCATCCAGGTAGGGAAACACCTGAGTCCGATCTTCCTGAGATGCGTCCCGCAGAACTGCACAACACTTTGTAAAAACCTCACGGAGCCAAGGATAGCCCAAAGGGCAGGACTTGAACTGATAATGCTGACCCAAAGCTACAAACCTGAGGAACTCTATGTGGGTCGGTGGACGGGATATGCTGGTAAGCATCCTGCATATCCAGAGAGGCCAGCCAGTCGTGTTGATGCAGCAAGGTAACAGGGTACCTAGGGAAATCATCTTGAATTTCTCCTGGGGAGGAATTTGTTTAACTTTGAGGTCTAGAATGGGCGATCCCCAGATTTCTTGGAACCAGAAAGCAATGGAGTAGAACCCTGTGTTCTGTAGATGCGGGGCACCAGTTCTATTGTCTTGTTCAGAAGGCCCTGGATCTCGAGGTGAGGAGGTCTGACTGAGAGGCAGACAACCTGTTGTCGCCTGGGAGGACAATTGGGGTTTCTAAGAAATTGAGAGAATAACCTCGCAATTATCCAGGGACCCATTTGTCCGAGTTATGGACTCACTGTTGTAGAAGTGACATCAGACGACCTCCCACTGGAGGAGAAAGTTCCACCCGGGCAGAGTGGATGGAACTTGGGCCAACGACTATAAGGTAGCGCTTGGAGCTTAGGCCCCGCGCTTTCTGCCGCTCTTCTTTGAGGTTGGGCAGATTGGCTTTTGGAAGCTTCCTGCCTCTGCCCTCAAAGGACTGATGACTATGAAACTGACGCCTGTTCACATGCCCCAGAGGTGGCAGGTGGAGATCTGACCAACTTAATGGCTGATCTAGTCTTCTGAGTGGCCTCTAAGGCTTGCTCCACCTGAGGGCCAAAAAGAAAGGAGCCATCAAAAGGCAGCGCCATCACCTGCTGCCGAGCATCATTCGTGAAGCCAGAAGTACGCAGCCAGGAATGGCGCTGAGTACAAATCCGCGCTGCTGAGCTTAGAAGCAGTGTCGAAGCGCCCATGGCGGCTTTGACCTGTTGGTTATTGACTCAATAACTCTAATAACGTCAAAAGAAGCTCTGACTTGGAATCCAAATCTGGAAGAGCTTCAACCATTCTTTTCATAGAGTGTCATAGGATATACTCATACTGAGAAAAATAGCCTTGATAACTGGCAATACGCATACTTAGAGTGGAGGCAGCAAAGACTCTTACCTAATGTATCAATCTTACGGGACTCTTAATAGGTCGAGCTGTAGTATGAGGAAGAACGACCTTGTCATTCTCTGCCAGGACTACAATAGGATCCGCAAAGGCTTGGGATGCCAAAATGGGACGATCCTTGGAGCTGAATACTTATCAATGGATTTAGCCACTGAGGGAATAAGAGCAGGATTATTCCATACCATTTGAGACAGCGCCTCAAGGAAGGCTGATCGGAGGAGTCAAACTAGGGATCTCCAAGCATGAAGATACTGAGTCTTAATATCTTCCCAGGATCGATGTCTGTAGTCTGGAGAGAAAGAGGGATCCCAGGTTCTTCAGAGACTTAAAGGACAGGTCCTCACCACAGGCTCTGTAGCAAAGAAAGATCCTGTTTCCTCCACTTCATCACCCAACCAAGGTCTCGGTCATGGCTCAACATCATCTCCTGATGGTCCAGAAAGGACTGTTTGGACAGGAAAGGAGGAAAATTAGAGAGGAGGATAGCAGAAAACAAGGAGTCCCTTGGTTGCCGGCTCCGAGACGCAAAACAGGCTGGAAGACGTGCACCGAGGAGGCGACGGATGTCAAGAGGCACGGCCCTGCAGCGCTCCCGGGCGCCGCTGACGACAACGCCGAGATGGTGCGGCCGGACGCCACCATCGGCGCCGCCCTATCCAACAGCACCACTCATAGTGCCAAGAAGACCGCGGATGCAGGCTGTAGACCTGGCGGCACCGAAAACGGTGCTGAGCACAACAGATCTCAGTGGAAGGCGCCGAAGAGCCCCAGGAACCTGGAAAGCTAGAGAAGGAAAAACCAGGAGACAAGGGCACGGTGAGGCCCCCGCGCTGCAGCCATGTGAGGGGAAACACTTAAGCACGGAGTCGCTGGCACTGAAGAAGGCGCCACGCGACTCAGGAAGGTCCAACTGCCCTACCTGACGCCGGAGGGGCCCCGAGGCTCCGGAGGCAACCGAGCCAGGCAGAAGAACCAACCTCCGAGCCCACTGCTCCATAAGAGCGGCCCACTGATGAAACTGCTCATCTGGAGTCCTACCTATAGGCGGGAGGGGCTCGGTGTCGGCAGGACGTATCATACCGAAGTTGGCGATTCAAGAAGGAGACCGCAACTAGCAACGATAACCGAGCGCCGACGCGAGACATACCAGAGGGCGACTCCGAGTGATGCCTTCTTTGACCTGGGGCCAAGAAGAGCTCGAGGCCGAACGGTGCCGAATGCGACTCGCTATTTTATGCCGGGGGGACCGCCATCCCGGCATCGGACTGACTGTTGTCGGAACCCCGCTGAGGAGAAAGAGGCTGACCGACCCAGCCCGGCTGACTGAACAGTTTCACACGAAGTCCCTACCGCCACCTGACCTGCTCATGGTCGACCCATCAGTAGGCAGAGACTTCAAGTAAAATTTAAATATTAGAAAATTTAACGAAAATAGAATAAAATTGCCGATACTACTTATCGTGATAAAGTTACAAAAACAAACTGAAAACTATGCGCTAGTTTGAAGTTTGACTCGACAGGTGAGCGTGTCGTCCGGAGTGCACTGACGGGCGGGAAAAAGGAACTGAGGCGGTTGGAGGGTCGCCGCTAAGATGATCATTACCGCCGAGCTGTTGCTCATGTGCCGCCTCTCACGCCGACCCTCCAGCAAAAGTTTGTTCCTGATGGGTCTTAGTGCTCCGCGCTAATCCCACTAGTGTGAATGAGTGGTGGAGACTTGTCCAGGAAGATCTGGAAGGCGGGCGTCTGACGCCGGTCACTTGACATGGGGCGGTCCCCGCCAGGGACTGCTAGCTAGAAATTTTTCCGTGGGGTCCTGCCGCTGGCTGGCGTCAGTCCTATATGTAATTACCTACTGCAAGAGCCCTCTCAAAGTAAGATAGTCTGCTACGTCTTGCGAGACCCTGTATTGCATCACGGCTATGCCTCTAGGAGCCAAGCGTGCAGATTCAGCGAACTAAGGTCCGGATGAACCAAGGAACCTGCCTGTTGAGACAGTAAGTGGAAGCCGATTGGCAGAGGCACTGGAGGTTCCCAGGACAGCTGATGTAGAAGGAACCAGATCTGCCTGGGCCAAAACAGCGCGATAAGTATCTGCATCGCCTGCTCTTCGTTTTCTGTTTGTTTCAGAAGGACCCTTTGGATCAACGGAAAGGCGGGTAAAGGCATAGAGGAATCTGCCCGCCCAGGAGAGGGACAACGCGTCTTTGCCAGAAAAGACCAGGCCCTGGATCTAGCGATCAAAAAATTGGGCAGTTTTGCAGTGGATGGGGACGCGAAAAGGTCCAACTCTGGTGTAGCCCCATCTATGAAAACAGATCCTCTACCTCCTGGAATAGTTCCCCCCTCATGGACTCTTGCCAGAGAGCCGCTCAGGCAGTCTGCAATGACGTTGTCCACTCCTGGGACATGAACAGCAATGAGGTTTGAGCTGTGTTGCAAAACCCAATCCCACCCCTCATGGCCTCCCTGCAAAGCAGGTAGGAATGGGTGCCTCCTTGTTTGTTGAGGCAATACATCACCACAGAATTGGCCGTAACAGAAAAGTACCTGGTAGAATCTCCCACTGAAGGCCTGCAGGGTGTAAAGAACTGCTCTCATTTCCAAAATATTTGTGTGGAGATGAGCCTCTTGGGCTGTCCACAGGCCCAGAGACCGGCACCGTCGAGGTCTGCACCCCATAAGAGCCCTGAGGTGTCTTAAGAGTGTCACAATCTGAGACGGTGCAATGAAGGGTACTCCCACCGATATTCTGATCTAACCATTGCCAATCCTGGATTACGGCCTTAGTGATCCGGATTGGGAGCTGTAGATTGTCTTGCTTTTGATCCCACAGAACCCGTAACATCCACTGGGTCACCTGCAGGTGGAGACAGGCTAGCAGGACTGTTGCAATGGCTGCACCCATGTGTCTTGAGCAGGCAAAGGACCAATCTGGCAGAAATGGTCTTTGCCAAAATGTCCCCGATGAGGGATCTGATGTGTTCCGCTCTGTCCTGGGAAAGAAAAGCTTTCCCCTGGATGGTGTCCAGAACTGTGCCTGTGAACTGCATAGTCTGTGACGGAACCAGGCGTGACTTTGATGATGCCCAACGTCTTGAACAGAGACAGAGTATAATGAATGGCGGATATCAAGGCCTCCCGAGAAGGCGCCATGAGAAGCCAGTCGTCCAGGTAGGGGAACACGAAGTGGCCTTGTCTCCTCAGAGTCGCCGCTACAACAGCCATGCACTTCGTGAAGACCAGAGGTGCAGATGACAGTCCGAAGGGGAGGGCTCGGAACAGATATTGGTGGTCCTGAAATCAATTTAGAAAACTTCCTGTGCGCTTGAGCAATGGGTATATGCAGGTAAGCATCCTGCATGTCCAAGGACGTTAGAAAGGCACCCTGCTTGAGCATGGGAATCAGACCTGGGAGGGTCAACATGCGGAAGTGTTTGTACAGGACCAACTCGTGAGGTCGCTGAGGTACAGTATCGGACGGAGGGAACCAGAAAGTAGTGAGAATATCCAGCACTCTGGTTCCGTGGTACATGCTCCATTGCTTTTTTCCCCCCAGAAGCGTGAGCACCTCCTGCTGTATGAGCAGGAGGTGCTGACCCGAGTAATGGGAAAGCAGGGGAGGTCCTGCCAGTGGGTGGTAGAGATTCTATGAAGTGGCCTTTCATGACCAATTGAAGAACCCATCGGTTGGCAGTAATAGACTGCCACCCTAAAAAATGACGAGCGATGCAAGCCCCCCCCCCCGACCTTTTGTGCCAGTTGATCCAGAGGAGGGGCGGGGGCTGGGAAGGAGTCATGCTGTTGCAGCACTGGTCCCTGCATGCTGGGCCGGTTGGGCTCTGCCTGGGGATGACATGGCCTGGGCTTTATGCTGAAAAGTGCCCCTTTGTTGCCAGCTGCGAAAACAGCTCTGGTTCCTATGAAAGGAACCAGGCCTGGATCTGTACATGGCATGTACAGACCCGACTGCCTTCCCAGCGTCCTGGAGTTTGGTGATAACCTTCTCCAAGGGTTCACCAAAAAGTACTTCGCTGTTGTAGGGGAAGTCAAGAATATTCTGTACGTCCGGGGTGAAGCCGGAGACATGGAGCCAAGAGAGTCGCCAGAGACAGACGCCTGAAGCTGCAGCTCTGGCGGACGAGTCCACAGAATCTTATGCGGCTTGTAGTACTTGGGTACCCACATCAGACCCTATGCAGAGAAGGTTTAGGTGCTCAGCCTTCCGATTGCCATCCAGACGTTTATATATTTAAAAAAACACACACACACACACACACACACACACACACACACACACACACACACACACACACACACACACACACAGGTCCTGGCCCTGTTCCCACAGGACGTTCTGAAACTACCATGTGAGTCAGGTAGTTCAGGGACCTGATGGAGCATGTAGCAGCTGCATATACATGCGCCTCCCCAGGGCATCCAATTGTTTGTATTCCTAGTGCAGTGGCTGTGTGCTCATGTGTTGCGGTCTTTGGGACCAGCCTGTGAGGCTATAATGACCAGGGAGTCTGCCAGAGGTTGTTGAGCAGAGTACTGGTCCTCTCTCTGGGTCTTGTACAGGCGGTCAGCTTTCCTCGGCACAGCGGGAGTGGAGTGCGGACGCTTCCATGCAGCCCTGGTGAAGTCTGAAGGTGTCCACCAAGGGTGGCACTACCACAGCCTTTGGGTCTTTCTGCCGAAGATAACATGCAAGGTACTGCCTTTCAGGGTAGAGGTCTTCAGCATCCCACCCCATGTTGTCCTGGATGTGCCTCATGATCTCAGAAAAAGAGGGATCACCCGGAGACCTGGGAAGGTCATGTGGGTCAGGTGATTGAATGCTGAGTGGAGAAGGAGATCTGGAATAATCTGAGGTATCCGATCTGGAGCCCTCCCCTGACTGAGTATACAGACGACATCTGGGTCACTTTGGGCTGGGAGACCCTGGAGGTCTTGAGAGAGGCCTTCTCCAGTCCTTGGATCTACCCCTAGGAGGTGGAGTCTGCTCCTTAGGGGTTGGTGGTCGTCCTGCTGGCCCCTTTGGTGGAGGAGGGGCGGAGAAGGAGGTTTTACAGGGACCACATCCTTTCGGATGGTGTCCCACCATAAAGTAAAGACACACTTTACTTCTTGTAGATTCATGCCCGACTGGCCTGGCTCCAGTGGTCTGTCGCCGGGGTCGGGCGTCAGGTCTGCGGGTGTCTCCGGTGGGCGAATGTTCCCTTGGTAGCCCGCCTGGTCTTCAGGCAGTGTCGTGTCCTCCTCTGTTGAATCCTTATGACCAGTGTCCACTGGTGACTGGGCGGGTGGTCTTCGGCTCCGGTGAATGTGAGGCAGACGGTCACTTGGTAGACTCCTTCGGGTCTGGCAAACACCCGGACAGCGTCTGGAGCTCTGGCGAATGCCTGGCTGATTTCATATGCTTGGCAGATTGGTCCGACATCTGCTTTAGGGACGTCAGGTCTTTCGTCTTCCTGGGTGGTGGATCCAGACCTCTGGGAAGCTGGGAGACCAATCTAGAGTTGGGGTTCCAACATCGGGTCAATGAGGAAGACTTGTGGCATTTGGAAGACTTAGAAGAGCCCCGAGAGAGAGTGGAGGAAGCAGAGGGCCTTGAAGTCTTGATGGGCTGGAGAGTCGAAGAGCCACCTGAAGCGTGGACTTTGACCAGAGAGGGCCGAAAACGAGCCCTGGAGGGAGAGCGGAACGACCTGGTGCAGCCTGAGCTATGGGAGTCCGAGGCCCGGTTCGGGGATCAGAACCTTGCTTTCTCATGGTGTTTGTGGGCCTCGGAATAAGAATCGCCCCTGGAGGAAGGTTCTTGGTCCAACCTACTGAGTTTTTCTTCCAGTAGATAAGCCTGAAGTGCCTTCTGACGGCGGATCCTGGTGCGGCTGTTGAACCCTTGGCAGAAGGTGCAGGCCTTTGTGTCGTGGTCCGGGCCTAAGCACCACACGCAGGAAGAATGAGTATCCTTAAAAAGGATCCATTTTCTGCAGGCACACTTGGAAAGGTGTCCCTAACAAGCGAAGGAGTTGGAGAGGACATTAGTTTGGAGAAACTCTTGAAGTTCCAAGTCTGCACGTGCGAGTGAGAGAGGTGAGAGAGAGACCGATGCGTTGATAGTCGATCATGGAAAAGAACTGGGATTCTGGGGACCGCCCTTATGTACTATGTCTAACATCGGAGGCGGGACAGATAGGCAGTCCCCACTGAATACTGCTAGCTAGAAAATTTCCATGGGGTCCTGGCGCCCGTCAGCTTCAGTCCTAATGGTGTAACCTGCTGCAAGAGCAGTTTCTCCAAGTAAGATCTGGAGGTATCCAAGGCCTGGTCTAGAATCTTCCCTCGGAGTGGACCTGCTCCGTCGCTCGGAACTGGGAGACCCTGATGAGATTGTGAAGGGGGCCTTCTTTCTTTGGATCTTCCCCTAGGAGGTGGAGTAGGTTTCTTGGGGGGGTCGTCTGTGGTCTTCCTGCTGGCCCCTGTGGTGCAGGGGGCAGGGAGTAGTAGGAGGTTTTACTGGCATCACATCTTGTGTCCCACCAAAAGGTGAGGAGATCTTTGACCTCCTGAATATTCATACTGGACGGTCCTGGCGTCCGGTGCAAGGGTGTTGCCGGGTTTGGCAAATGCTCCTGTGAAAGCCCAGCGTCCTCATTGTTGCCTGCCTGGTCATCAGGCAACATCGGATCCTCCTCTGTAGGGTTCCGGTGACTGGTGTCCACCGGTGATGGGGAGGCAGTCTTCAACTCTGGTGAACGTCTCCCCATCGTTGAATGCGTAGCTGATGTCTGGTCCAACAGGCGCTTATCTGATGAAGGGTCTGTAGCCCGCTCCAGGTCCGTCTGGTTGAGGGATGTCAGGTCCTTAGTCTTCCTGGGAGGGGGATCCGGACCCCTAGGAGGCCGATCTGGCTTCGGTGCCTGGCGTCTGAGGAAGCTCGTTTTGAAGAGGACTTGGACTGGTGACAGTCTGAAGACTTCGAGGAGGCCTGGGAGGGTGCTGAAGAAGCTGAAGGCCTGGAAGTCTTGATGGGATGCAGAGAAGCCGAAGTGCTGCCTGAAGACTTGACCTTAACGGGAGGGGGCCGAGAGCGAGCCCTGGAGGGAGAGCAGTCTGAACGCGTGGAGCCTGAGCTGGTGTGCGAGTCAGAGACCCAGTTAGGGGATTTGGACCTGGCCTTCTCCTAATGCTTGTCCCGGTGCTTATGGGACTTAGAGGTAGACTCACCTCTGGAGGCAGGGTCTTTGTCCATGCTTTTAAACTTTTCTTCCAAGAGGAACCCCTGAAGTGCCTTCTGGTGGCGGATCCGGGTGAGACTGAACCGCTGGCAAAAGGAGCAGGCCTTGGTGTCATGTTCTGGGCCCAAGTACTGCATACAGGATGAATGTAGATCCTTGAAAGGGATCTGTTTGCTGCAGGCACACTTGGAGGGACGTTCTTAGCAAGGAGTTGGAGATGCTGACATTTAGAGGTAAAAAACACTGAAAGTTCTAAGCATCGTTCACTAGAGTGGGACCGTGAGGCCAATGCTAGCAAGCCAACGGCAGGAAAAGAACTGGGGATTCTAGGGGACCGCCCCCTTCTGTATGCTGCCCAATGTCTGGGATGGGGCGGATGTCGGGGGCAGTCCCCACTGGATACTGCTAGCTAGAAAATTTCCGTGGGATCCTGGCGCCTGCCAGCTTCAGTCCTAATGGTGTAACCTGCTGCAAGAGCAGTTTCTCGAAGTAAGATTGAACTTTCTAGATCTGCACTGCCATTCATTCATTCTACCTGCTTTGGTCTACGTCAATCATAGTACCTTTGCTTGACTTTTTTTTTTTTTATTAAACATGCACTTCTATCTTGTTAAACTCTACTCTGTACAAATCATTAATACTGTATGTTTTTAGTATTTTATTCCCCCTTTCTGCTCCATGGGTCACACCTGGAAGTGAGCCTTTGCTCATGTACTTTTCCCAGTTACCAATTTACAAATAATTTTACATTATGAGCCTTTCACATTTGTTTCTTAATCTTTTAAAGATTACACCCCTCCCCCCCGTGCACAAATTGTTTAACTTCCTCCGGGACACCTGCTTGAGTTATGGCCCTGGAGTCTAGACCAATCACAACTGTGACATGCAATAGGACCAGTCCCTATGGACGACTGAAGTAGCTGGTTGAAAACAGGGATTATATTTTGTGCATGGTAAATATTTTACATAAAGAAATGTGCCTACCTGCAATATTTCCCAAAGCCCATACAGCTTGCTCACTTATGTGAGGATGAGGAGAAGCAAGCAGGGAAACAAAAGCTGATACAGCACCCCCTTCAACAACAGCTTCGGTTTGATCCGATGTGCCAGAAGCAATATTAGTCAAAGCCCAGGCAGCCTCAAACTGAATCGGACTACACTCAGACTTGCTCAAGAATGAGACAAATTTAGGAATTAAACCAGCCTCAATGATTTCATCAATAGGAGGATGTCTCTCTCTTGACAGAAGTTTTCTAAAAAGTAAGCAAAAAGATTTGTTGTAGCAGCCTATAAATTTCCTTTCAAATTTACGTGTTGACATGCAGCTACAATACACAATGCTACCACTATATCGTGTACGAGAGAGCATGATCACGAATGGAATTAATTCCTAGACTTGTACAATCATAATGGCTTCAAACTGCTGTTGCACCATCTTTAGTACAGCTTTCAACTGTCAGTCGATCGCCCTTCCCCCCCTTGTCAGTTTCATATGTCACTTCTGAGAAAAATTATCAGGGATGGCTTCCCCAGACCTTTTTCCTTTAAACTCAGTTGCTGAACAGAGCTGCCCACACACTACAAGACAATGGAACGGACCCAAGTGGGGACTGCACACTAGTTGCCAATCATAGACCAACATCCACACTCTTTATTCAAGAGCTCAGGAAAGAATTATATGATCAACTCAAGAGTATGTCTGGAAATACAATATTCAATGCTCTCAACATGAATTCAGAAAGCTACCCAGTACTAGCACAGCCTTGATCAGTACACAAGCTTCCTGCATTACACCCTTGACACTGGCCATCTGGCTGGGTCCATATACATAGATTAAACCAAAGTATTAGACCTAGTCAACCACCCACTCCTGACACCTACCCACACCTCTCCATGGACAGATGTGGTTTCAAAGCTACGTTTCCAACCAATCCCAATGGGCAAGGATAGATGGTACACCGACGTTAGAAATGTTGCCATTGGTGTGCCTCAAGGATCCATATTGGGTCCTCTCTTATTTGGTTCATTTACAATTACCTCCCCTCAGCCTGCCCCTCAAAAGTACTCCTTTATGTAGAGGATAGTCATCTATGCCAGCAGCCCAAACCAAGAAGCACTCAGTTGAACTCCAATGTAGTTTTGAGTCAATGGTGGATCAGAATATGCTTCTACTGAACTTTTAAACCACCAACAAGACTGCTTTTTGCTGGTCCCATGCAAGAAAAAAGGACCCCCAAAATCACAAAGGGACAGGTGACTTAGAACAAGTTACTGCATTTAGGTACCTGTGGGTGGACACTAAATAGGACTCCCATTTGCCCCACATGTAGACACACTGGTAAACAATCTCACACAAAATTAGTGGCACTTTAGACATATGTACTACCCCACACTAGCAGCTATGCAGGGTGTGGTGCTGCGGCCATGATACTGGACTGGGCTTGGAGGTTTGGGGGTTGTCTGGTGTGCCACCAGCTGGCACAGCTTGGGGAGTAGGTTGGCAAAATCAGGAAGCAGATGAGGGCTTGGAGAGGAGAGAAGGTTCTAGGGGACCCTGGCAGATGGGGCCCAAAAGGTGGACATTTCCACAGCAGTAGGAAGGAGACTGGGGGCATCTCGAGGGAACCAAGAGGGGTGGTAGGGAAGGGCCAAGGCACAAATAGTTTTAACCCTCTATGCCCTTTGGCAGAAGAGGGGAGCGGGGGGGATGTTGATGCTGCTGAAGCCAAGGCAGGGACAGGATATAAAAGTGTGAAAGGGCAAGAGGCAGGGATTAAAAATGGGGACTTGGACAGGAAAGGGAAGAGGAGTAGAGGTAGAAGAAAAAAGGAAGATCAGGTGGCCAAGTACATGGAACAGAGGGGCACGACGTAAATGGGATGATAGCGAGCAGGAAGCAAAGTAGGCAAATGGATAGGGCGGATGATTAGTCAGGAGAGGCGAGGATGAAGAGGGCCAGGACACGAGTAGAGGGGGTAACCAGGGACAATAAAGAAGGAGATGCCTTTTGACAGATTGTGGGATGTGCGAGGAGTCTGTTGGGCCCCCCCGAGGAGGGAGCATGTAGGCAAGGGGGAGGCTAGAGTACTGCTATTGGGGGACTCCATGATCAGATGGATCTAGTGGGAGGGGGAGGAGGATAAAGCCGGTCTGATCAGAATCAAATGCCACCCAGGCCTGAGTGCACAAGGCCAAGCATGAGTTGTATTCACTGGCAAGGGAATGTGGGGGAACCCCAGACATATTAGTGCACTTTGGGACAAGTGATATTGGAAATTAGAAATTAAGGCAAGGTTCCGGGAGTTGGCAGGGGTAAGCCTTTCCATAGGCTGTAAGATCTCCTTTTCGGAAATCCTGCCAGTGCCAAGAACTAGTGGGGAAAACATGATTAGGGAGAAATCAGTGGCTTAGGAAGTGGAGTGGGGAAATTGGGGTATGGCCTGGTGGGGGACTGGGAGACCTGGCAGCATAAAGGGGCTGTATACTAGGGACAGGCTCCACCCAAATATGGAGGGGAAGGAAATCTTAGAGCTCAAACTAGCTGGGTTCAATGAAAGGTGGGGTTTAAACTTGTGAAAGGGGAGGGATCAAAATAGGGGCAGTGCCAGCAGGTATGAGGGATGAGGTCTCCATTCCTCTAGGGGGGCTGGGGAGATAGACCAGGTAGGGTGCAGGAGCTGATAAACGTGAGCTCAAAGGGGGGGAGAAGAGAGGCAAGGAGGAGGGGGAAGGGGTGGAGGGTGGTCCTGATAAATACCAGCTGCACAGGAAACAAGATGCCAGAGCTCCAGGCAATGCTAGTTGAGGGGGTGGTGGATGTGACAGCAGTCACCAAGACCTGGGCCACCCAAGGGCATGAGTGGGAGCTAAACCTGGAGGGCTACACTATGTTCAGAAAAGACTGGGGAGGGAGGGAAGGGGGTGGTGTAGCACCATCAGAAATGGCATTGGTATTGGAGGGGTAGAGGAGGCAGGAGGAGAGAATGTGGAGGCTGTTTGGGCCACCCTGCTGATGCAGGGGGCTAAGAGTAAAGGTCGGAGCGGTATATAGACCACCTGCACTGGAAGAAAGTTTGGTGGCAAATCGAGGGACACTAGTTTACGAAAGGGAAGGGTAAGGGTAGTGATAATGGGAGACCTCAATGTGCTGGGAACAGAACAGGGGACTATATCACCAGTGGCCAGAGAGCAGAGGCTGCTGATATCTTCCAGAACACATTCCTGACTCAGCAGGTGGGTGAGCCAAATAGGGAGGCCCAGACACTGGACGTTGTCCTGGCAGACAATGATCAGATTAGGGGCCTAGAGACGAGGGACCCCTTTGCAGGAGTGATCACACCAGTCTGGTTCTTCCTGGACCTAGGGGAAAAGGAAAGCCGAACAAGGATATAGTAACAGACCTTAGGGGTGCAGACTTCAGGGAGATGGGAAGGATCCAAAGATTGTTTGGACAAGGTAAGGACAGATATGGATGCCGATAGCAGGTGGAAAATTAGATGGGGAAACACAGGAGGTTACCAGATCCTGCGCAAGTTTGGTAAGGCCAGAAAACCCTGCTGGTGGACCCGGGAGGTTCAGGAGGTGGTGAGGGACAAGGCAGCGGCCTATAGGTGCTTCAAGTGCTCGAGGAGTGAAAGGATCAGGGGGAGTATGAGCCAGGCGCCAAGGGAGTCACCAGGGTGGTAAGAGCAATTAAGACAAATAAAGAGCAATCCTTGGCCGGGGGGGATCTTGGGGGCACCAAGGGATCTTTAGCTATATGGGGGAGAGAAGAGGGAGACAGCTCAGCAGGATAAGGATGGGGGTTGGGCACAGGAGTTTGAGAGAAACAGGCAGAGGTCCTAAATGAGTACTTTGCAGCTCTTCAACATCTGAGGACTAGATGAGTGCCCCAAGACTGGCCCATGTCATGCCAATCCACAAGGGGGGGTCAAGGGAGGAGGTGGGAAATTACAGGCCCATTAAGTTGGCGACAGTGGTCAGCAAGGTGATGGAGGGTATCGTCAAGGAAAGGCTGGGGGTTACTGCAGAAAAATGGGTATTTGGACAACAGGCAGCATGGTTTGTCCCAAGAAGATGGTGTCAGACGAACCTTGTGGAGTTCTATGACTGGGTGACGAGGGCCCTGGGCCAGGGTAGGCCGGTGGACGTCTTCCTAGACTTCAGTAAGGCGTTTGGATTCAGTACCCCACAATGGCCTGCTGGCTAAACTAAAGGAAATTAGGGTAGGGAGACAGTTAATACGGATATGAAGTTTGCTCCAAGCATGCTCAGAGGGTGGTGGTTGGGTGGCCAGCCTCATCCCCAGGGTGGGTTACTAGTGGGGTGCCCCAGGGGTCAGTGCTGGGGCCACTGCTATTCAACGCCCATGTCTCAGACATAAGGAAGGGGATCAGGAGTGAAATTAGTCTCTCTGCAGACTCGAAGCTGGGCGCAGTGGTGGAGAAGGGGAGGGTGGCCTTGCAGGAGGATCGGGAGGTTCTGGAAAGGTGGCCAGGAAAATGGAAAAACTCAATGTAAAGAAATGCAAGGTTCTGCAACTGGAAGTCAGAAATCCAGGCCAGGGGTATACCCTGGGAGGAGACAAAATTCAAGTCGGGGGGGTGTGTGTGTGTGTGTTGGGTAGTGGTAGATGTCAAAATGAACAACTCTGAGACCTGTAGGAGGGCAGCAGCAAAGGCAAATAGGATGCTGGGATACAGCGCCAGGGGGATTACCTCCAGAAAGGTGGAAGTGATCCTACCCCTGTACAACTGCTTGGTTAGTCCACACCTAGAGTATTATGTGCAGTTTTGGAGACCACATTTAAAGATGGACATTACACTCCTACAGAGGGTCCAAAGGAGGCAACCAAAATTATCTGGGGCGGGGGGAGGAACCTTGAGGAGAGGCTCAGGGAGCTCAACATGTACACTCTGGAAGGGGGAGAAGAAGAGAAGAGAACTACATGAGAGGGGTCTTAAAAGTACAAAAAAGGATCAATAAGGGGGGCCCAGTCAGGGTGCTCCAAAGGGAGGAGGGGCAACTAGAGGGAATGGGTGTAAGCTGGAAGGGGCAGGCTCAGAGGGAAGGAGGAGGTGGTATTTCACTGAAAGGGTGGTGGAACCATGGAATGCACTGCCCAGGGAGCTGGTAGAGGCAAAGACTGGACAGATTTAAGAGGAGATGGGACAGGTACAGGGGGAGGGTAAACCTGACCAGATCCAATGCAGGTGGCACATATGGAACTGGGAACAGTATAACCCAAGGGGGAGGGGAGGACACCAAAATTTGTCAGTGTGGGTGCTAAAAATAGACAAGACAGTTAGGCCCATTCTGCTGGCATTTTAGTATGTTAGTATCCAGCTCTATCCTTTGCTGGATTATAGTCCGACTGAACGGCACAGCTAGGCACATGGTACTTCACAGGGTCATACTTGTACCCTGGTACTCCCAATCCAACCGTCTCCCACTACAGGCTAGGCTTAAATACCAAGCATGCATGCTTTAATGAAGGTGCTCAAGAACCCCCACCCCCCACTAAAACTTACTGCACCCGTCAGCAACGAATACTCAACCAGGGATATGGCTATAAAAGTGTTGACTGTACCAGTCTGTCAGACTTTTGCATGCAGAGCTCCACCCTGGCTAAACAAACTGCCCGAATCCCTGATGAGCCTTCCAACCTTAGCCCAGTTCAGGGCAGGGCCAAGAAAAGTACTCAGACAATGCTGTAGTTGCAACTGCTATACAACCTAAGAGTGCCCACTCAAAGCTACTTAGTACAGCCTACATGTGCACAAACATCAAGCTTCACACTCTAGGTCTACTGGTTACCACAACCACCTCAAAAAAAATAAAAAATAATAAAAAAACCACCACAACAACACACACACACCCAAAACTGTTAACTGTTGACCCATCCATGTAACACGCTGTTTTAGTAGCATGATTTGGAGACTGTATAGTAGTCAATGCGAGACAGTGGTAAAGGCAGACCCTGCCCCCCCAACACAAAAACAAAAAATTAAAACAGCCTTTTGGAAAGGTTAATTAAAACTGTCCATGAAGTCCCAACCTCCAGTTTCTAAAAGGGGACTTGCAAGATAAATGGCTTATAATACCACCACTTATATCCTGGAGCCCACATGATGCTCTATTCACCTGCACACAAAGACAACTACTGGCTCCATTTCAACAAGCGCCCCCCCCAGCTCACTGAAGCCAATCCAACAAGCGCCCCCAGCTCACTGAAGCCAATCCAACAAGCCCCCAGCTCACTGAAGCCAATCCAACAAGCGCCCCAGCTCACTGAAGCCAATCCAACAAGCTCCCAGCTCACTGAAGCCAATCCAACAAGCTCTTCTAGCTCACTGAAGCCAATCCAACAAGCGCCCCCAGCTCACTGAAGCCAATCCAACAAGCCCCCAGCTCACTGAAGCCAATCCAACAAGCGCCCCAGCTCACTGAAGCCAATCCAACAAGCGCCCCAGCTCACTGAAGCCAATCCAACAAGCGCCCCAGCTCACTGAAGCCAATCCAACAAGCGCCCCCAGCTCACTGAAGCCAATCCAACAAGCGCCCAGCTCACTGAAGGGGGGCACCCCATATGCCAGAGGTCTCCAGCGTACCAGGCAGGCACCTCACTGCTCAAGCACCAGCAGTCCACTGGACATTGTGAAAGGTTGGGATAAGAGCAGCGCACATTGTCAAAACATTTCTCCTGGTGGTGGGCTTGCAGAGGCTACAAGCTCCCCAACCCAGCATACAGCAGTCTTTGTAACAATGCTTTGGGGGGGATGTTAACTTACCACAGCAGTTGGCAAACGGGAAGGAAGAAAGACCAGAGTGAAGCTTGTGTCCAAGGTGTAGGCTGGAAAATCACTTTAATATTTAAAAGTTTTAGCAGGAAGACACCAAGCAATAGTGCTTGATTCCAGGTGCGTCTGGGGGGGGGGGCAGAGGTAAACTGTACATACATTGGGCATTAGAACAAACAGCACTAGCAATAAACAGGGTAATATTGTACATGATATAGCAGGACAGTCTGGGGCATATGCCCGATAACAGATGGGGAGTTCCATAGTTGGAGGGCTGAATATAAAACCAACTGGACAATGAATCATTGTGCATGGTCTACATACCTTGCAGCCTGGGTGGCCTGCAACTGAAGCTCCAAATTGTTGCTGGTTACACCTTTAACAATTTCTTCTAAAGGCCACAGCGCAGATACCTACAAAGAAAAACTGCATTGTTGTACAACAATCACATATGTAATCAGAGGTCAACCTCTACGACTTCATCCTTGGATGCAATCTGAAACCACCATCCACAGTGTGAATGTTGAAAGCTGAAGGACCCATCTCATTTATTATGCATAAAGAGTTAAACGCGGATCTGTTCCATCCTCTTTTTCCATCTCTTGTCTGGTTGCACAACCAAATGTTTGTGAGACCCAAGAACTATTCAGTCTTGTGATTCTGCCTCACTATCTCTGCCTTCACTTGCTGTTTAACTTTCCCCCTTGCATATGTGATAAAAATGAATGTGTGAAACTAAGTGATACTGAAATCCATTTGAAACCAACTGCGCGCGCACAACACACACACATTATATAATATTTTATATAAAATATATACGGACACAGATTATATATCTATCTATCTAGCCACACATATATATACACACACAAATAATGCACACTCACCAAAAAACTATTTGGAACTCTAGGGGTTAACCAGAGATGCAATTTGAGCTCCTGTCAGGCTTGTTTGCAAACTCTTCTGCAGAACTGTCAGGAGGCCAGCTTGGGACACCGTTCTATTTGCAATCCTACTTTGCAAAGAATTTGTCAAACTTTTAATGCATTTTATTGGAAATAGCAGGTCTCCTTAATGAGCTCAGGATGAATTTAAACTAGTGGAGCCAAAACAGACAGGAAAATAAATTTGTAACTATTTGACGTAGTTTTCTTTCTGTTCATCAGAAAGTTATGCGATATTGTGCTGGATGAGTGGAACAGCTCTTAGCCTGCCAGCTGACATGTCCAACTACTGCCCCACACTGGCATTATGATCTCACTTGGTGACATCACAGGTGAATGACCTGGCAGTCACTTGCCTGCCATTCAAGTAGCAGTGAGGTCAATCCTGATAGTGTGGGGCAGTACAGCAAGATATGTCAGCTGCCAGGCTAAGAGCCGTTTCACACATCACACCTACTAACATCAGGTAAACAATCTTAATTAAAAAGGGAAAAGGAAATCATCTCAGATACAAAAGGTAATGGTTGGCTGCTTTTAAAATCCAATAGTTTTAGGGCAGTACATTAGCTCTGTCAGGCAAAGAAAAAAAACAGCAATATTTCTGTTTGAGACAACTGGAAAGAAACCCTCAGATGAAGGACTTGGGTGTTCTCTGTACTGCCTTTGTAGTTCTGAACAATTTTACTGTTTATTACAAAATTTGCAAGTAGCGTCTTATAACTTCTCCTGGTGCTTGCAGACTTGCTATGCTTCCAGACCTGTGCCTCGACAACTGTGTTAACAGTGGGAGTTACACAGTGCATTCTCCAAGTCAGGAGTTTTGTGCACTAGTACTAGACCCAGGTACCAGGAAGCACCTAGGTCCTCCTCTGCTGGCCAGGCTGCATTTTTTTCCACCGTTTTCCCAAATTGTGGGATTCCCTTCCCTGTACATCTGCCACGCCAATCCTCCCTCCTGCCCTCATACAACGTCTTTTCCCCTACTTGCAAATGCTCTTAATTTCCCCCAATTATCTTCCCCTCCCACTCTACACCACCCCCTTATCTCTCCCTACTATCTTACCCCCACCCTTACAAGCTTCCCTGCTCACCTAGGCGTTGCCTCACTCCTGCCTGGCCCCTCTCCAACCCCACTCCCGTCCCTTTTCTGCATTCTAGTTTGCTACAGGATGAGGCTCCCCTTTCCTTTGCCAGCCAATCACAAGTTGCACCTTCAATGTGTAGTACATACAGATAGGTTAAACAATGAATACTAAGTTTCTCCACTATACGTTTGGGTTTATACTTGATGCAATTGCTGTTAATTGCTCGATAGCCCAAAATGTTGGGCAAAATGTAATTGTAACCATTTTATTCTTGGTCACGTTTGTTACACTACTTCGCTGTAATTGCTTGTTATTCCCCTTCCCCCCCTTCCCTAGGACGCACCTGGAAACTGATGAAACTGACTTTCATGTGTTTGTGCTGTACTGCATTTCCTTATCTTATTGCAGTTGTACTTCTGTGGTCAGTTTCTCACTTGTACCTCCCGACTGCTCCTGAAAATAGGTACCCATGTCTAGCGCACAAAAAAAAAAAAAAACACTATCTATCTAAAGCATAGAAGAAAGGAATGGATTATGCAACAGCAAGCCAAGGAGTGACTGCCAAACGAATGGCAGCCAGACCAGCAGAAAGAAGTCCAAGCTGAAACTGTACAGCCAGCACGAGTCATGGAAAAAAAAAAAAAAAAAAGAGACAGTGACAGGTCCTGGAAGCCTGACTGCCTTTTTCAAATGGTGGGCTATACCAGCCCACCCCCCCAAGAGAGAAGCAGAGAAAAAAAGATTCAACATTTAGTGACAGGAGCAGCAATGACTGGACGCTTTGCAGCCCAAAGTTGGTTGGATCTGGCACAGGTCCAGCAGAGCACCATACAGGGGAAAAAAAACATTAAATTTACAATGTTGTGCCCCTCAGGCGATAGATGCATACCTGACAGCTTTTGAAAGGGCTGCCACAGCCTGCTAGTGGTCAACGCAGCAGTGGGAAATCAGGCTGGTACTTTACCCAACAGGTAAAGCCCAACTTGCCTACAGCAGTATGGATACTGCAGTCAGAAAACTCTGCTGGTGAAAAAATAGAAATCCTGTAAAGATATTACATCGCAGGAGACCTACAGGCAAAGATTACAGTCTCTTAAGTAAACTAAGTCAACAATTTTCTCGAGAAGCCTTCACCAGACTCAGAACACCCTATTTAAGGACTTTACCCACAGGGCAACACAGTCCCACAGATTAACTGCTCTCTTGCAAGTGTCAATCAACATCCTGTCTACAGACATGCAGCTTTGGGTAAAAGAATGGAGTGGGGGGAAAAGGCTGTTTCTTTGGTTGAAGACTACCAGATGGCCAGACAGATGCCATAGCAGCAAGGAAACAGTCAAGCACTGTTAAGACGCTCGTTCCTGATTCAACTACAAGTCTGACGAGAACTAGTGGGGCAACAAATCTGCACCCAAAGACTATTTGCTGAGACTATAACAAGCCCGGCCATATTTTTTTTGGGGGGGGGAGGAGACCTGTAGTAAGGAGGGCAACACTGGAGCAGAGTTGTCCTTAGCCAACTGGAAGTTCTCAAGATGTCAAGGTGGAAGAAAAACTGAAGGGACTTCTAGATTCAGGAAGCAGACAAATCATGGTGCGTGTCGACGTTCTGGGAAAGAACTGCGCCAAAGGACCAGGCAGTAGTGTCATCTGCATCAACGGGGACCATTATCCCACCACCCAAGTAACTTTTAATGGGGCGTCACACCAAATAAAAGTGGGTTAGTACCCAAGTTACCTGTACTTGTGATTATTGGAAGTGACTTTCCGGGATGTAGCGAGTTAATCACAGAGGGAACAAAACCTGCAGTTTCAGCAGCTGTGATTACAAAAGCACAGGCAAAGAAAATCTTAGATGGTGGGGACTCTTCCTTTCGGCGATTTGATTTTGATAGACTTGTTTGAGCACAGCTCCAAGATCCGCAAGGCAAAGAAAGAAGCCTAAAGAAACAGTGGCAATAGGACTGATTGACAAAGGATTAATATGAAAATGCTGTATAACAGACTGATCATTACTTTGCTCTGATCACTCCAGGGTTATTTTAAGCAACTGGAGGGAAACCAAATCAGTGAACCAATGTTTAAAAAAAAATGTAATGTGTTACAGAGTGTTAGACCTTAGACACAGAACAGATAGAAAGTACAGTTAAGCAAGAACTTACCCCAACAGTAGACCTTTGAGAAGCTCTTGTAGCAGGTAACATAGGACTGATGCCACCTGGTGGCGGTTCACAGCAGATTCTTCTCTAGCAGTACCTAGGGGACCTCCCCCTCTGGCATCAGCTCCACCTTCAATGTCCCCCATATAAAAGGAAGGGCGGTCCCCACATGCTCCAGTTCTTGCATGCCAAAAAGCAGATTCGCATGAGGTGACATGGAATATGGCCTAATCACTCACCCCTGAAACTTGAGAACATAGATACAGGAGAGGACTGCTCCTGGGGGAAGGAGGGTGGGAAAATACAGGTTACTCACCTGTAACAGGAGTTCTAGGAATGGTATATGTTGTTCATCCACACTCATTGGCAGGTATCCTTGCCGCTTTAAATCTTGCCGGAAGGTCTTCAAGCTGGCTACTCCCACCCACCCGGGTGGTATAACTCTCGGCTCCGCCCATGGCGCCAAATCTGGCCGCTGGAGCTCAGGCTTGTCTGACGCCGGAAGGTTAGATGAGGATGAACACATATACCATCTCCAGAACTCCTGTTACAGGTGAGTAACCTGTATTTCTAGGGACATGGATATGTTGTTCATCCACACTCATTGGCAGACTCCTAGCAGTTCTCCGGGAGGAGGAGGCAAGACGACACCCCCAATACTTACTTGGGAAAGAGACTGAGAACCGAGGCCCCAAAACCAGCATCCCGGCGTGACTCAAGGTCGATGTGGTAGTGGGTAATGAAGGTGTTTGCTGACTTCCAGGTAGCAGCCCCTGCAGATTTCCTGGATAGGGACGCCCCTGGAAGCAGCCACCGCTGAGCAGTATGGCGGGTAGAATGAGCTCTTATCCCTCTGGGAGGCTCCATGCCCGCCAACTTATAGCAGAGATCTATGCAGGAGGTTACCCACCTGCTTATCGTCCGCTTGGCTGCAGGTCTGCCAGATGCGGCTTCAGCGTAGGTGACAAACAGCTGGCGAACCTCTCCCCGAATTTCAGCCGCGGCCCTTATAGTAAGCGAGCGCCCTTCTAGGGTCCAGAGTACGGAGCCTATATTCAGCCTCCGAGGTGTGACTGGGGTAGAACACCGCAGAGTCAACACCTGGTTAAGGTGAACTCACACCACCTTCGGAAGGAATTTCGGTGGGGGCGAGGACAACCTTGTCCCTGTGGAAGACCAGGTAAGGAGACTCTGGAAAGCCTGAGCTCTCCCATCCTTCTGGCTGACGTGATAGCCACCAAGAAGGCGGTCTTCCACGACAGGTGAGAGAGAGCACACCTGTGCATAGGTTCGAATGGCTTGCCCATGAGCTTTGCCAGTACCAGCAGTAGATCCCACGGAGGTGGGGGTTCCCGCACTGGAGGGGAAATGTGATCAAGGCCTTTGAAAAAGCGCCAGACCACCTCCTGCGCCACCGACTGCTTCACGGCCCGCGCCCGGTAAGCAGAGATGGCTGCCAGGTGCACCCTTAGGGTCGTCGACCTAAGCCCTTGACTAGAAAGGGACCATAAATAGTCCAAGATGCTTGCCAAGGAACAGGAGGAAAGGTCCAAGCCCTTGTTCTGACACCAAATGGAAAACCTTTTCCATTTGAAGGCATAGCATTTTCTGGTCGACTCTACGGACGCCTCAACTACATTGAGGACCCCGTCGAAAGACCCAAGGCCTGGAACTCTAGCCTCAGGAACCAGGCCATAGGTGCAGGGATTGAAGGTCCGGATGGAACACCTTCCCTGATTGACTGAGAGCAGGTCCGGCGAGCTGGAAGCTGCCATGAGTCCTGGAGCTGAGACTGAGGAGATCTGGGTACCAGAACTGGCGAGGCCAGTCTGGGGCTATCAGAATCACCTGCGCCTTGTCCCTCCTCGCCTTGAGAAGCACCTTGTGGATCAAGGGAAATGGGGAAAAGTCGTAAAAGAGGCCCGGGGTCCACTGCCTCGAGAAGGCATCCCCCTGCAGTGAGCCCTGCTGAGGGGGGCGGGCATGGAACAGACTCAGCTTCGTGTTCTCCCTGGAGGCAAACAGGTCCACCTGAGGTGTGCCCCAATGGGAGAACAGATGCTGTACTACTCCCGCAGGAGAGACCACTGCGGGATGCAGCCCCTATCCGCTCAGGGCATCGGCCAGGGTGTTGGAGGCTCCTGCCACGTGAATGGCTAGGAGATCCGCCCAGGCTGCGACAAGTGACCAAATGCGGAGAGCCTCGCATAGAAGCATGGAGCGCGTCCCGCCCTGGCGGTTTAGATAGTACATGGTCGTGGTATTGTCCGTCTGGACTCTGACCACTTGACCCCGGAGGAACGGAGCAAAGGCGGTGAGAGCTAGGCGGACCGCTCGGAGCTCCAGCAGGTTGATGTGGCATCGGGACTCCCGCGGGGACCAGAGGCCATGAGCCCGGTGTTCCCCCAGATGGGCACCCCAACCCATCAGAGAGGCATCGGTCGAAAGAGACAGTCGGTTCGGGGCGGATTAACGGGATGCCCTCCTGCAAAATGATCTGAACGGTCCACCACTGGAGAGCTGCCCACATCCCCTGTGTCACCGGCTACAGTTGGTCCAAAGGATCGCAGTGCCAGACCACTGGCTGGCCAGTCCCCACTGAAGGGGACGGATGTTCCAGCGGGCCCAATGGACCACGCTGGTGCAGGCCGCCATGAGACCCAGGAGGCGAGGAAGTCCCGGGAGGGCATTGCCCAACCAGAAATGATCGGGCAAAGGAGGAAAGAACCCGCCCTGTCCCGGAGCCGCGCCTGGCTCAAGAGAGTCGAGCTGCGCCCGATGAATAGAATCACCTGCTTGCTCTGAGTTCGACTTGGCCTCGTTGATAAGGAGGCCCAGTTGAGAGCAGACCTGAGGGCCAGATCTCTGGACCACTCCGCCTCCTTCCTGAGGGAGCTGCTATCAGCCAGTCGCCCAGGTAAGGGTACACCCGACCTCGCCGCAGGGAATGCTGTCACCACTGCCATGCATTTGGTGAAGACCTGGAGCTGGAGACAAGCCAAGGGCATGGCTTGGAACTCAAGAGGGATCCTTCCGCTGAAGCGAAGGAATCTCTGGTGAGACGGACAGATAGGGACGTGAAAAACGCCCTGCAAGTCCAGAGAGCAGAACCACACGGCTGCCCAAGGATGGTATTATCTGAGCCAGAGTGACCATCCTGAAGGTTCGAGACCTTAGGAACTTGTTTAGGTCGTAGGTCAAGAATGGGCACCAGCCCCCGTCCGCTCGAACCAGGAAGTACCTGGACACAAACCCTGGGTCTGAAGGAGGGTCCACCACCTTCTTTATCACCTCCTTCTGGAGGAGGAGAGCCGGTGTCGGCTCGACGAGCCGCCAGTGAGGCTGGGGATCCCGGCCTCTCGAGGGCAACGGCTCTGAAGGGTGGTGCCTGCTCAATTCCAGAGGTAGGCTCTTCCCACCACCTCCAAGACCCACCTGTCCGTGGTAACAGCGGACCAGGCGGAACGGGAAGTGCTGGAGCCGCTCTCTCACGGGGACCCAGGGTAGTGACGGAATGGGGGCGACACCCTCAGCCCGCTCACTGGGCAGGCTTGGAGGAGGGACCGCCAAGGACCTCCTGGCCTTTTCCTCCTGCCTCCTGTTAGAGGAAGCCATGCTTGGGTTTGGGATGCCAAGGCCGAGCCTGCTGGCCCCGACTAAGCAGGCTGGCGCGCTGGGGCACAGAAGGACTAAAGGGCTTAGGCTGTGGCTTATGCCTTTGTCCTGAGCGGAAGAGACCGAGTCCAAGGTAGCATTGGACTTCTCGATCCTCTGCAGGTGACCTTCCACCCCAGGGTCAAGAGGTCAGTCCCCCAAAAGGAACATCCGCCAACTTGTGCTGGGTATCCGGTAAAGGTGGATATCCTCAGCCAAGCTCCGCCGACGAGAGCCACTGCGGCCGCACCGATCTGGCACATGAGTCCCCTATATCCAAAGCAGTCTGAGCTGCTGTTTGCACTACTCCTGCCCTGGTCCCGCACCTGCTTAACCGTAGTCTGCAGATCGGCGGAAGATGAGGATGACTCATCCAGGAGCCCAACAGGGCATGAGAAAATGTGCCATGAGGACGGCCGAACTGGCCTGACGAAGGCCGAGAGAGGACGCAGCGTAGACTTTTCGCCAGACATAGTCCAATTTCTTGGACTCCTTGTCAGGAGGTTTGTCCACATCCCTGGCGTTGCCGGCGCGCCGGAAAACGCTGTCGGTAACCAACCCCTCAGCAGAGGGGTGTTCCGAAAAACCGGACAAGGAACCGTAAGGGACCGCATACTTCCTGGCCATCCTGGCCGAAGGCGCAGGGCAGGAAGCAGGGCGCAGCCAGCTCCAGTGCCGGACCCACTATGGCCTCGCCACCGGAAAGGCCTCCGCGAGAATCCTCGGTCCAGAATCTCCGTGAGGGGATACCTGGCCCGCTTGGAACGGGTTCAGCTCCATCCCGTGGACTCGAGATGAGCCGAAACAGTCCTAGGAAGGACGACGGCTATCATCCATTGACTGACTCCTGAAGACTCCAAGTCCAGTCGCTTGGAGAAAAAGGAGGAATCATCTTCGACTCGAAGAGTCCTCAAGAGCTGCTTGGCCTGAGCCACACCTTCACCTGCCGAGGTCGGTCGGGAGGAGTAACTGACAGCCGATGGGTAGACCCTTAGTCGATCGAGAATCCTTGGTCGGAGCCCCAATTGGTGGCTGTGGAGGCGAGGTTCCACTGGAATCGGTGAGCAGCTGGTTTTGGCCAACAAACTCGCCTGGGTATAGGCCTCGGATAAGTCGAGGGGTTGTGTCGGTCGCCCGTGAGACAGCTACTTAATGGCCGGAAAGGCGGAGGGGTCGCTTACTCTCGGCCAGGAGGCTGTTGCAACATAAGGTCCTCGCACCGCCGACGCATTTACGCCGGTGCCTCCCTCGTCCGAGGAGGAGGACGAAGGGCGACGCCGCCATCAGCGCGCCAGACCGCCTATGACGGTGGGATCGGCTGACTGCAAGAGGTCCGAGACAGAGTCCCGGAATTTCTGAGGTTTGTGCGGGAGGTGTCGGCCGAACCGCACTCCTTCTCGGCTCGGATGGTGCATCCAGGGCTCCGGAACCGAGGCACAGGCGAGCCCATGGATCCTCAATCCTCCCGGGGAACTGGGAGAGGGGAATTCGCTGCTAAAGGCGACAGCTCGTCAATGGGTCGAGAAAAATCTCGACTTCATCGGTGGGAGTCTCGGTCAACTGACCTGACGAGGACACCGTGAGGCCAGTGACCAAGCAGACGGTAGACGGCCCGGAGAGGGACCTTTCCTTCCCAAGAGCGTTGACGGAGGGATTCTCACCTTGTCCCTCTTTTGGACCGAGAATAAGGTCCCGAGACGAGGCCCTCTCCTTTAGTGGAGAGGGACAGACAAAACTCTTAAAGGAAGCCGTAAGAAGAGCCCAGAGAGAGCAGGATAAATGCCGCGGCCGAGGAAGATACGCTCACGCCTCCTCTTCGGAGGGAGACCATCCGCCGAGCTGATCCGCCGAGCCCGCCGCCGCTGTGGACACCGCCTAACCGGGCCTCCTTGACTTCACCGGAGGGAAACTCTTCTCGGGACGGCCCAGTTGCAATCGGGCAGCACGGTCTTCGAGGACGTAGGCCGAGAAAGATGAGCACAGGTCGCAAGCCTGCGGGTCATGCTCAAGGTCCAAGCAGTAGACACGTGGAGTGTGGATCCGTCCGAGACATCTTCTGCCCACATGGGCATCTCCGAAATCCGGGAGTCGATTTGTCCATCGCAGCCGCGAGGGATAGAAGACTGAAGTCTTTTTCGCAAAATTTATTTTTAAATCCGCAAACGGAGAAATAGGAACCAGTCTCAAATGCAGAGCGTTAAGGAGGGAACCTGAGCTTCCAAGCGGTAAGGAAGATCTGGCGTCATGGGGCGGAGCCGAGAGTTATACCACCCGGGTGGGTGGGAGGAGCAAGCTTGAAGACCTTTCGGCAAGATTTAAAGCGGCAAGGATACCTGCCAATGAGTGTGGATGAACAACATATCCATGTCCCTAGAAATACAGGTTACTCATCTGTAACAGGAGTGGTATATGTTGTTCATCCACACTTATGGCAGGTTCCTTGCGACTTTACATCTTGCCAGAAGGTCAAGCTGGCTCCTCCCACCCACCCGGGTGGTAAAACTCTCGGCTCTGCCGAATGACGCCAGATCTAGCCATCTGGAAGCCAGGTTGCACGAGGCAGAGGTGGTCGGGCGGGTTGTGTGGATGAACAACATTACCACTCCTAGAACTCTTGTTACAGGCTAGTAACCTGCATTTTTGCAGGACATGAATGTTGTTCAATCCACACTTACTGGCAGACTCCTAGCAGTTCTCCGGGAGGAGGGAGGCAAGGCACGTATCCCCTACTTAGGGAATAAAGACTGGAGAACCGAGGCCCCAAAACCAGCATCCTGGCGTGACTCAAGGTCGATGTGGTAGTGGGTGATGAAAGTATGTACAGACTTCCAGGTAGCAGCCCAGCAGATTTCCTGGATAGGGACGTCCCTGGAAGCAGCTACCGATGCAGCAGTATGGCGGGTAGAATAAGCTCTTATCCCTCTGGGAGGCTCCATGCCCGCCAACCTATAGCATAGATATATGCAGGAGGTGACCCTCCTGCCTATCATCCGCTTGGCTGCAGGTCTGCCAGGTGCGGCTTCAGTGTAGGTGACAAACAGCTGGCGAACCCCTCCCTGAACTTCAGCCATCCGCTCCTTATAATAAGAGTGCTCTTCTAGGGTCCAGAGTATGCAGCCTATATTCAGGCCTCTGAGGTGCGATTGGGGTAGAACACTGGCAGAGTCAACACCTGGTTAAGGTGAAACTCCAACACCACCTTTGCATGAAATTTCAGGTGGGGGCGCAGGACAACCTTGTCCCTGTGGAAGACAGATAAGGACTCTATGGAAAGCGCCTGGAACTCTCCCATCCTTCTGGCAGACATGATAGCCACCAAGAAGGCGGTCTTCCATGACAGGTGAGAGATGAAACCTGTGCATCAGTTCGAATGGTTTGCCCATGAGCTTAGCCAATACCAGCAGTAGATCCCACAGAGGTGGAGGTTCTCGCAACGGAGGGGATATGTGATCAAGGCCTTTGAAAAAGTGCCCGACCACCTTCTTCTGTGCCACCGACTGCTTCCCTGCCCACACCCGGTAAGCAGAGATGGCTGCCAGGTGCACCTTAAGAGTAGTCGACCGAAGCCCTTGCTGAGAAAGGGACCACAGGTAGTCCAGAATGCTAGCCAAAGAACAGGAGGAAGGGTCCAACCCCTTATCCCGACACCAAAATGGAGAATCTTTTCCATTTGAAGGCATAGCATTTTCTGGTAGACTCCTTATGGGATGCCTCAACGACGTTGAGGACCTCGTCGGAAAGACCCATGGCCTGGAACTCTAGCCACTCAGGAACCAGGCCGTCAAGTGCAGGGATTGAAGGTCCGGGTGGAGTACCTTCCCTTATTGACAGAGATCTGCTAAAGGCAGGCTGGAAGCTGCCTCGGGAGCCTGGAGCCGAGGCTGAAGATATCTGGATACCAGAACTGGTGGGGCCAGTCTGGGGCTACCAGAATCACCTGCACCTTGTCCCTCTTCGCCTTGAGAAGCACCATGTGGATCAAGGGAAATGGGTGAAGGCCTAGAAGAGGCCCGGGGTCCATGGCCTCAAGAAGGCATACTCTGCAGCGAGTCCTGCTTTTTTGTTGGGGGGGGTAGGCATGAAACAGCCTCAGCTTTACATTCTCCCTGGAGGCAAACAGGTCCACCTGAGGAGTGCCCCAGTGGGAGAACAGATCTTGTACTACCTCTGGCAGGAGAGACCACTCGTGAGATGCAGCACCTATCCTGCTGAGGGCATCGGCCAGCGTGTTGGAGGCTCCTGCCACATGGATGGCTAGGAGATCCACCTCCAGTCTGCTCACGAGAGACCAAGTGCGGAGAGCCTCCTTGCACAGAGGCAATGAGTGCGTCCCCGCCCGGACGGTTTAGGTAGTACATGGTCATGGTGTGTGTCTGAACCTGAACCACTTGACCCCGTACAAATGGAGCAAAGATGGTGAGGGCTAGTCGGACCACTCGAAGTTCCAGCAGGTTGATGTGGCAGATACTCCCAAGGGGACCAGAGGCCATGCGCTCCGAGCTCCCCCAGATGGGCACCCCAATCAGGAAGAGGAGTCGGTCGTCAGAGTGACAGTCAGCCCTGGGCAGACAAACGGGATACCCTCCTGCAGATGAGCTGGAACGAGCCACCACTGGAGGCTGTTCCACATCTCCTGGGTCACTGTCGCTGGCTGGTCCAGAGGACTGGAGTGCTGTGACCATTGGCGGGCCAGCCCCCACTGCAGGGGACGCACAAAGTCCTGAGCAGGGTGCAGTTGCCCAACCAGAAATGACTGGGCAAAGGAGGAAAGGACCTTGGCCCTGTCCACCAGGAGCCAAGCTCTGGCTCGGAGAGTCGAGCTCTGCCCCGATTAACTGAATCGCCTGCGTTGGCACGAATTCCGCTTTGGCCTCGATGAGGAGGCCAATCTGAGCAGATTGGGAGGGCCAGATCCCTGGACAGCTCCACCTCCAACTTGGAGGTGGCTGCAATCAGCCAGTCATCCAGGTAAGGCTACACCCGGACCCTTCAGCACTGCGAGAATGCTGTCACCACTGTCGTGCATTTGGTGAGGACCCTGGGAGCTGGAGAGAGGCCAAAAGGTATGGCCCGGAACTCAAAGGGATCCCTCTGCCCTGAAGTGCAGGAATCACTGGTGAGATGGAAGGATTGGGACGTGAAAGAACATGTGCAAGGTCCAGAGATCAGAACCACACACCTCATTCCAAGGATGGAATGATCTGAGCCAGAGTGACCATCCTGAGGATACAAGACCTTAGGAACTTGTTCAAGTTGTGTAGGTAGAGAATGGGGTGCCAACCCCCCGTCCCACTGTGGGACCAGGAAGTACCTGGACACAAACCCTGGGTCTGTTGGAGGATCTGCCACCTCCCTGATCACCTCCTTCTGGAGCAGCAGGACAATGTCGGCTCAACGAGCTGACAAAGGTGTTGCAGAACCCATAGACCCCCATGGGACGACAGCTCGATAAGGTGGGGACTGCTCGAATTTCAGAGGCAGACCTTTGCGTACCAGTTCCAACACCCAGCAGTCCGTGGTGATATTAGACTAGGCGGAAAGGAAGTGGCGGAGCCGTCCCCCCCACGGGGGAACCTGGGGAGGAGTGACGAGGTTGGGGAAAGACACCCCTCAACCCATCACTGGGCAGGCTTGGAGGAAGGGCCAGCCGAGGAGCCACCTGGACCATTCCCTCCCGGCTTCCTGTTGGAGGGAGCAGCAGGCTTGGCTTTGGGGTGCCAAGTGTGAGCCTGCTGGCCCAGATACTGGTGTTGCTGGGCTGGATGTGCCACAGGGGCTGAAGGAAAGGGCTTACGCTGCTGCTGGCGGCCTTTGTCCTTCTGGGCAGACGTGACAGCATCCAAGGTGGCATTGGACTTCGATCCGTTGCAGATGACCTTCCACCCTGGGACTGAACAAGTCTGTACCCAAGAAGGGGAATGTCTGCCAGCTTGTGCTGGGTATCCACCGTAAACATGGAGATCCGCAGCCAAGCTCTGCGGCCGCTACTGACAGGGCACACGAGTCAGTGACGTCCAAGAAGTTTGGAGCTGCTGTTTGGCCACCGCCTTTCCCTGATCCCACACCTGCTCAAGTTGTTTGAAGGTCAGCCAGGAGATGAGGAATCACCTCATCCAGGGAGCCCAAAAGGGCATGTGAAAAGTGTGCCATCAGGATGACCGAGCAGGCCCGAAGGCCTAGTGAGGAAGCAGCATAGACTTTCCGCCCAGAGTAGTCCAATTTCTTGGACTCCTCATTGGGTGGAGTGTCCACATCCCAAGCGTTCCTGGAATGCCAGAAAACACTGTCACTAGTCCCTCCGCAGAGGGGTGCTCCGAGAAACCAGAGTGTGAACCGGTGGGAACAGCATACTTCCCGAGCCATCCCAGCCGAAGGTGCTGGACAAGAAGCTGCCCGCTGCCATAGCTCCAGGGCCAGGCCAACAATGGCTTTAGCCACTGGCAAGGCCTCCATAGGGGAATCCCTCGGTCCAGTATCTTTGTGAGGGGATATGTGGCCCGTTGTGAAAAATGGGTTCGAGCTTCATCCCAGTGGACTCAGATTAGTCTAAGCATTCCAAGGAACGAGGATGGGCTCTCGTCCACCGACTGACCCCCAGTGGACTCCAGGTCAAGCGGCCTGGAGAACAAGGAGGAGTTGTCAGACTGGAGTCTGCGAACAGCTGCCAAGCACCCGAGCCACCCTCCACCTGCCGAGGTCAATCAGGAGTGAGGGTGACAGAACCTGTGGGGCAAGCCCTGACCCGACAGAATCCTCGGTCGGGGCCCCAGTTTTAGGTTGTGGAGGCGGGGGTTCCACCACAATGGGTGGCGCAGCCGGTTTCAGCTCCTCGACTACTACGAGGGGTTGTTTCGGCCGCTCCAGTGACAGCCACTTAATGACAGAGTCTGCTTATTCCTGGACAGTAAGAGCTGCTGCCACATTAGAGCCTCGTAGCACTGACGCAATTTTCACCAGAGCCTATCCTCCAAAGAGGACGAAGATGAGGATGAGCGGCGCCACCGCTTTCCATGGTGCCGAGATGAGACCACCAACTTTGGCAGGACCAGCTGGACCTGGAAGAGGTCTGAGACAGATACCTTCGGGGATTCCGAGGGTGGGTCTGAGGGGGCAGGGGAAACCTGCTCCTCCCTCGGTTCAGGGACCTTAACCAGGGACTCCGGCACAGGCAAGTCCTCCGTTTCCACTGGGGGAACCGGTGAAGGGCTGTCGGCCTCTCCAGTCGACAAACTGTTTGACAGGTGTTCAGCACCCGCGAGGGAAAGACGAAGTCTTTTTGAATTTAAGAATAAGTTTCGGACTGGCCGAAGAATGTGGATCCAGGCCTAAAAATGCAGAGTGCTAAAGAGGGAACCTAAGCTTCCAAGGGGTAAGGAAGATCTGGCGTCATGGGGCGGAGCCGAGAGTTTTGCCACCTGGGTGGGTGGGAGGAGCCAGCTTGAACACCTTCCAGCAAGATTTAAAGCAGCAAGGAACCTGCCAGTAAGTGTGGATTGATCACATCCACGTCCCTAGAAATCATACCTGCTGCAAGAGCTTCTCTCGAAGATTGTTACATTATGTAACATTACGTTACGTAACACTACTCACTTCGAGAGGAAGCTCTTGCAGCAGGTAATATAGGACAGAGTCCCAAGCAGTATAAACTGAAGACTGCCCTCGGGAGGGGGAGAAAGGAAAGGCAGAAAAGGAACAGTAGAGATCCCTCAGGAGATGAAGCCCTGTAAGACCAAATCCTACTCTGCGTCTGGAAACTATGTACAGGCTAACAATGGTGTGAACAGAATGCTGTGGCAGTGGCACATGTCCTAGTGGAATGAGCCTTTAAAAAATAAATAGGGCCACGAGAGGCTTTGTTGCATTTCTCGTAACAGAAGATGCAGTTAAACCAGCCAACGTGAAAGCTGTCCACGAAAGAGAAACAATTGTTCGGATTTCCTGGCCCCCCCTAGTTCTGGACAGGTACTGCAGCACCCTGTGAACATCTAAATAGTGGAGAAGTGCTTGCCCTTTGCTGGAATAGTCCGCATAATAAACTGGAAGTTGAACCAACTGGTTCAAGGCGGGCTCCGAAATCACCCTAGGTAAAAAAATGTTGGACTGGTGCGAGTGTCCACCCTATCCCTGTGGAAAATTAGGTAGGGTTCCTTGCACATGAGAGCCTGAAGCTCTGAAATGCACCTCGCAGAGGTAAGCCACCAAGAGAAGGTTTTCCAAGAAAAAATAAAATAGAAATTAAATAAAACACAGCCTCGATGGCTTGAAGGGGGAAGTCGGCTTTTCCAAAACAAAAAGCAGATCCCAAGGAGGGACAGGATCCAGACTGGGGGTCTGATATGCAAAATGCCCTGCAGAAATTCTTTAGACATCTCCAGTTGAGCCACTGATTTGCCCCAGACAGGCATGTCATAGAAACGACAGCCAGGTGTACCTTAATGGAGGAATAACAGACCAGACTCCAAAAGGAAAAGCAGGTATTCCAAAATAGGGTTAACCTGACAAACCAGGGAGTCCACCTGCCTGGCTGTGGCCCATAAGCAGAGACGTTTCCATTTCAAAGCATGAGTGTGACCTCGTTCTGCTAAGAGCATCTGCCAGCACGTTCTGTGTCCCTGGGACGTCAACAGCAGAGATGGAAAGATGATGGCAGAGTACCTAGTCCTACACACTAATGGCCTCTCTGCAAAGATAGCAAGAGTGTGTACCACCTTGTTGATGTAGACCACCACAGATGTGTTAGTCTGAATTAGGAGGTGGCCGGGCAAAGGCCAAGGCCTGAAGTGCATAAAGAACTGCTCTCAACTTGAGGATGTTGATGTGCAGGTTCTCCTCTGCTGGGGGACCAGGAACACTGGGTCCTGTGGTCCTCCAAGTGTGCGCCTCAGCGTGAAGCATCCGTGGTCAAGAGTCTTGGGGGGGGGGTGTCCAGAGATGAAACTGAAGCCCCGCCAGCCACCAATGAAGTTCTCTGTGGACAGGCTGTGATTCCTATCACAGCCTTCAACTCTCCCTGTGTTCGATCCCACTGGACACGCAAAGACCATTGAATCATCCGCATTCGCAACTTCATGAATGGGATTGAAACTATGGCAGCTGCCATGTGGCCCAACCGCCCAAGAAGGAGTCTGGCAGGAACCTTTGATGCTGAAGAGACGCAAGTGGCCAAGGCTTGAATGCACTCTGCCCTGTCAGAAGGGAGAAAAAACTTTGAGGGCGGTGTTCAGGAGTGCCCCTGTGAATTGGAGTTTCTGGGAGGGGGAACAGGTGAGACTTCTCGGTTCACTGTAATATACCCAGATGCTAGCACAGTGTCAGGGTCACGGATGGTCTCCAATAGGCGGGGCCTGGAAGGAGCCAGTCCAAGTAAGGAAACCCAAAGTGGCCCATTCTGCAAAGTGCAGCGGCGCCCACTGGCAGGCACTTTGTGAAGACCCTGGGGGCTTAGGAGAGACCAAAGGGAAGGACTTTGAATTACAAAAGCCCGCCTTCGAACTGGAATCTCAGGAACTTTTGGTGTTTTCTGGCTATTGGAACGTGCAAGTAAGCGTCCTGCACATCCAGAGAGACCAATGAAATTGCCAGCTCAAACCATTGGTAGGCAGATAGGGCAGGGAGACCATGCAGAACCTCCTGTAGGAGACAGTGGTGAAAGTCAGAGATCCAGGACGGGTCAGATCCCCAGACTTCTTGGGAACCAGAAGGTGGGAAAAGAACCCCGTTCTCTCTGCAGAGGGCACCAACTCTATGGAGTCGGTCAGACAGGGATAGACTCTGATAAGAGCTCGGCATTTCCTCAGATAACAGGATGGGGCAGTGGTCTGTCCGAAGGAATGACGTCGAACTCTATGGAATGCCTGAATTCCACAAGGTTGAGGGTCACTTGTTTCCAGACTTGTGTATGGAGAAAAGTGGCCTCACTGACTTTCCTGAATGGACGCCTGGGAGAGGAGGGTCGCCTAGACAAGCATGGGGGGAGTGGAGAAGGGCAGCAGGTGTAGCCTGTCATGAGGTGGTGGTTGAGGAGCCCTTGGCCCCACCTCTACAACCAAAGCCGCCATGCTGTGACTGCTGCTGTCCCCTCTGCCACGAAAATGGGGCCTATAAAAACGTCCCCGTTTCAGGCGATACATGGACAGCCTACCAGAGTCCTGTAGTTTTGATATTTTCTCAGGACTTCACCTAAGAGTATGGAGCCTTTAAAGGGGGCATCCAGAATGTTAGCCTGCACATCTGGATCAAACCCAGAGACCCAGAGCCAGGAGTGGCGGAGGCGACCACCCTTGCAGAAGTGTCCGCAGAGTCATAGGTTGATCTCAAGACGTGTGTGCCCACGTCTGAGCCAGTCTAGAGTAGTTTTACAAGCTCTGCCCTCTGGAGCAGTCGGGAAAGTCCTGCACAATGTCCAGTCCCTGTTCCCAAAGGGACTTCTAGAACTGGACCATGCGAGTCAGGAAACAGAGGCTCCTGATGCTGCACGTAGCAGATATGTACACCTTCCTGCCCAATGAATCCAGCTGCTTACACTCCTGTGGGGTGGCTGGGTGTTCTGGTGTTTGGACATCTGCGAACAGTCATGAGCAGCCGAAATCACTACAGAATCAGCAGTAGGTGTTCGGCCCAAAAAAGGTCCTTACGAGCACGGTACAATCTGTATGCCTTTTCAAGTACTGCAAAAGAATGGGGATGCTTCCAGGTGGCATAGCTAGACATCCTGGAAGGCTGGGTGAGATGACCACTGGTTTGGAATCTTTCTGGCAGAGATACTTGGCCAGTCTCAAACATTCAGGGTCAAGGGCCTCTGTATCCCAACCCATATTTTCTTATATGTGCCTCATGACCTCCATGAAACTAGGGTTATGGGGCAGGGACTTAGGATGGTCTCCCAGGTCCGCATGAGCGAAGTCTGGCATGGACAGCTCAGTCAACGTATGACTGAAGGGGAGCGGTGTCTCCTTCGCTTATGTCTTCTGTCTGGAGAAGGCGAGCAGGAGGATCTTCTAGACTGGGTCCTCCGGCACCTGCTTTTATCCTTGTTTCTTGGGCACAGCAGGCTCTTTCCCCTGCATTCCCAGACAATTCGGGACCCTCCTGAGTGTCTGGTATAGATCAGGGATGGGTGCCAGCTTCGGCATGGGTGGAGCAGGGTTCACTGGGAGGTCCTGCTTGACCATATCCCACCAATGGGAGAAGAGCTCCTTGGACTTAACACATGTTGAATTTTGGTGACTGGTGCAGGAGGAGCGGCCATGCCAGAGCCGGTACTGGGATTGACTGGTGTCTGAGCAGCCCCGCTTGTGCCTGCACCAGTACTGGTGTCCGGAATGACCATTGTCAGCCTGGCAGGAGATGGAGGGACATCGGGTAGTCCATCGCCAGGGTCTGATGGCAGGTGGACCGACATCTGCTGAGGGGGCAGGGTGGCCTCGGAGCGGATATCAGGCTGAGCCAGTGAAGTGGGCATCAGAATGACCTTGACCGGCAGTGGGACCAACCTGGCTGATGGCGGGGTGGAGCAACACCTGGGAGTCGGTCCGGTGCCCGTTTTGCTGCAGGGTCAGCGTTTTTGGTGGGGGGGTTTGTCCTACGAATGCCACTCTGTAGCCGGGGGCTGATGGTGGTTGGAACCCTTGGTTTTTGGTGGTAGAGACGAAGCCCTACTGGAGACCTTTAGGCTCCCAGGGGTCAGCTGCAGACAGGGAGGCAGAGCGGGAGGAGGACTTGGAGAATCCTTGTTCAGTGGGCGGACATACTTTAATTGGCTGCAGGATGGTGCCAGAAGATTTGAGCAGAGGCACTGGAGAAGAAGCTGGAGGCTTAAGTGTAGTTAGGCGTGAGTCGTGGCTGGAGGAGCCTGTGGACCTGGGCCTAAAGTGAGACCTCTCCCATTCCCTGCGCTCATGGTGCTTATGCTTGTGACACTTTCTAGTGGGCAATGGTTCAGATTCCCCGTAGCAGCCAGTTTAGACTGAGCAAAGAAGGCTGAAGGATTGGTCGCCTGATGCGGGTCCTGCTGTTAAAGCCTGGCAGTGGGAGCAGGCACCAGTGTCATGGTCTGGGCCCAAGACAATACAAGCAGGCGGAGTGGCAGTCCTTGGAGGAGATCAGACTCCCACAGGAGCACTTAGTGTGCCCCGAGTGGGCATACAGAAAGATGGTCAAAAAACTCTAGGGGAAAAAAAAAAAAAACAGTGGAGAAACTGAAGTGATCGGTGCTGAAGTAGCCAAGTGTGAACTAACCCGTGCCACGGCAGGAAAACTGGAGCACGTGGGGACCACCCCTCCTTTATACAGGGGATGTCTGGGGTAGAGGTCCCCCATGCACTGCTAGAGAAGAATTTGCTGTCTACTGCCGCCAGTCCTCATTTCCAGCTGCAAGAGCTTCCTCTCAAAGTAAGATCAGTTGGTTGTACCACAAAAGTATAGAACAGAGTTGGTACCGATAGCACATGATAGTCCTATGGCTGGTCATTCTGGGAAGAGTGCGCCTTTGCCAGACTGTACAGATTTTACCAGCTTGGAATTCGTGAAGATGTCATATGTTGCAGTTATTCTGCTGAATGTCAGAAAATAGCCCTAATGACAAAAAGAATATTTAAAATTCCCCTACTCGATAAAAACTGCCTTGAGAATTGCAATGGATGTAGTTGGCACTTTAGACAAAAGTAAAGAGGACAATTTCATTTTTGTAGTAAGATGCTGCTACTATATGCAGAAGCAGTTCCTATGCTTCCTGACCTGTGCCTCGATAACAGAGGGTTCACAATCCTAAGTGAGTCACTACTGTGATGGCATGGTGTGTTCAAAAATATAAACACTTAAAACAGCACTACACTGTTCTGACATACAGGAAGGCATCTCATTTCTTTGCACTCCTCCCTGCATTCCCCTGCACACAGCCCCTGCCACTCCTGGCTGTTCATCCTGTTCTGTCCGCCAGTCTCACCCTTTGCTGCCGCTTCCCACCACCTGGCTTCCCAGGCTATCCACAAGTTCTTAGACTGCCAACTTATCCCTACCAGGGCCCCCCTTCCCCACAGGAGTGAATTCCTAGGGAGTCCTGATGAGTGCATAATATACCTATATATTATATTCTTATATTTAGGGTTAAGTAGACACTTTAATGGTAAACCTCAAATTTTGCGCATTACAATGGATTTGCACAAAATTTGGAATGCTCGGTCTGGTATTGTAGACCTCTTGATTTACCAAGTTGCGTACTGATCAGACATATGGTCTGTGCACAGCAAAGTGCCAAAAAATGCACTTTGCCACTTTTGGACATTTGTCCGTGGCACTGCCGACACCAATCTGTTGGTCCGATACTTGGGACGTAGAAAGATTGTGCCAAGAACATGCCAATGTTTACTCCATTGACCAAATGGCCCAAATTGGGACGACAATACCTATGTAACACTAGTCATTTTACGTGAAATTTGCAGTGTGCTGAGGGATGTCCTAGAAATGTGAATTATGCTTTTTAGGTGTTGGGGAATTAATTGGTAGCAGAAATATTCAATGACAAAGCTGATGTTTTTCCCCATAGGATTACATTGTGGTCCGTCATGACTGACTGTGCAGTTATCTCGGAAACCAAGCAAGATACAGACTGCTACTTGTAGCCTAGATCACCTTCTAGTGATTTAGGCCACTGGAAAAGAGATCCGAAATGTTGGCGTAAGCCTGCAGCGGAATGGTTTTCGGACAGTTCATGAGACAGTGCAATTACTGTCACAAGGGTTCAAAGAGTGCCTGTCCAGTGCTTTTTGGTGCCCATTATCTTGGCAACGCTGCGAGATACGGGTTCGGTTGGTTTATGTAATGTGAAGTACTCAGTGTCACCATTACAATATCGCTTGAATTTTTCTTCAAGCTCTTACGGTTCACTAGATATGTGAAAATTACTGTTAAAGGTTTTGTGCTCTATAGGGCTGCTGTATGGCTCTAGCTTTGTGTAAGTGTGGGTCTGCACTCCCAGATCCATACTGTTATGCAAAATTTGGCAACCTGGCGCTCACCCACCAATACAAGTTTACCAATTACACTTTTTCCAAAAATGAAAGGAAATTCATGGCAAAAAAACTACATTTAATGCATCATTTAGAGTTAAAGTGAAAAAAGTCAGGAAATGAAACATTAGGGTTGAGCCCCTAACCTCCCACACAAACCCCACACTCCATCCTGCACAGACGACCAGTCAGTCAGTCTAGGACTTAATTGAGAACCCCCAGAGGTAGGTGGAGTCCTACCGGGGTGACATGGCACATCCCTTCCGAATATAGCAAAGAATGCACCCAGCGCAAATACAATGTGCCGGTGCATCCCCAAACAGGTCTGAATACCAGGAATGGGTAATGCACCAGCGCAGATACACTGTGTGCAAATTCCTGATACGACAAATATGCAAATGGGGCCATTATGCATGCAAAGCACAAATGGCCCCATTTGCGTGTCATTATGGTCCCATTTGCCCAAGTTGTGCAGGGCTGGCCAACAAGATGCGCCTGGCACCATTCACACCATGCGGTGCTGGCAGTGGAGGTCTATACCCCCAGCCCGTAGCACCGATCACTATGCTGATGATTACACTAATATCCCTGGTGGTCCAGTGCAGGGTTTTAAACAACTGATTAGCAGTTTTTCTTGGGACAATACTAACTGCACAGAAAGTATTATATAGGTTTTCTGAAGTGTTGTTTGTTAAACACAGTGAGGCAAGTGCTGTGCATTTGCACAATGTTTTAGAACGTTTGAGCAAAATGCTAATCAATTTTTAGAATTAAAACCCTGCAGTGCCCCCCACCCCAGTAATTGGTGGGCAGTATACCCACCTGCATACCACTGCAGCTGCCAGCAGGATGACAGCTTATAGTGGTGGCTGCAAGTTCATTGGTCCACACTGCACTGAAAGGCTTGCAGTGCATATTATAATTCAACTTTGTGAATGAAGTAGTTCAAAGTTGTGAATTATTATAGTATGCACTGCAAAGCCCACTGGTCCACAGTGTGGACTAATGAACTTGCAGTCACTACTGTAAGCAGCCATTTGGCTGGCAGCTGTAGGGTACGCGGCTTAGTATACTGCCCAATGACCGGGGAAGGGTTCAGTACCACTGCACCACCAGGGAAGTGCAGTATTGTATTTTGACAGAGAGGATTTGGGCAGGGAGGGGGAACCAATGGACCATCAGGGATGATTACGACATTATGGCACCGGCAACTGGAGGGCCAGGATGGTGAGGGGGTTCCAGTAGCCTACCAGGGACATAGGCATTATGTTGTACACAGCAAATCGCCACTACAGGAGGGGTGGGGAGTACCACTGGACTAACAGGGTTGTGCATTTTATTTGATGACTGGGGAGTTAGGAGGGGGTACCACTGACCACCAGGGCCTATTTGTGTGGGCTTGAGCATGGTGTTGGGAGAGTTGCCACCCACTGCAATACAGTGGCCCGCCTGTACTTGAGTGGTATATAAATAACCGGGTTTAACTTTGCACCCAGGAAAACGGCACATCTCAGGGTCGTGCAACAGATGCACAGCACACCCCGGGCTGAATATCGGGATGCGCCACATATGCAGGGGCACACCCCCGGAGATGTGCCGCATACATTATCTTTGTGCCCCGGCGCATTGGGGCTTGTGCTGTGCAATTCCCTGTTCTGAATATTGCCCCAGGGCACAGTTCTGGGGTTGCACTGGCACAACTGTTGTGCCAGGCACAACCCCTTGGAATAGCTAGCGCGTACTCTTGTGATTTTAGTGAGACATTCCGGATTAGACCTTTACAGCTTATGTTTAAAGTTTAAGACCCATGAACGCTCTCTCGCTGTATCCCCTTCCCCTTTGTTCCCCAACAAAGGCCACATAAAATCCTTACCTATCCTTTGCTTTCTCCACAGACGCTCAGGAGGTCGAGGTGGCTAGTGGCTACGGCGCCCTCCCCCACCCCCCCCGATTTCAAGCAAACAAGGTACGGGAAAATCTTGCAGTGAACCACCGACCTTGCTGCTTCCAGCAAGGACTCTGTTCTGCTGCTGCATTTTGGCCCCGCCGCAGGGCGTCTGCTCCGCCACCCTTGGTGAGCACTCCCTTTTACAGGCTGCTTTAACCAATCAGCCAATTTCTCCATTAACAGGTTATATTGTTTAACCACTAGAGGCTGCTCTACTGCCTGATCTGTTTCACTGGCTATCCTTGAGCTTTCAATTCTTAGTGTCAGGATGATTACTATAATTCTACTGCTTTGCCATTTGCTCCCCCGACCAGTCCCCCTTCCTGTCGTACCCTGATGCACCACAGCGCCCCCATTTGGCCGGAGTCTGAATGCTTGGCAGCTAGTTTTATTTTACGTAACCACCAGCTCCCCATAACCCTGTTATAGGGCTTGACAGATAGCTTACACTCTCTTACTATGAATGCCTGCCTTGTCAGTCAACCCTGGCCACCACCCCCCCCCCCGGGGCTGTCCTTACCCAGAAACCTCGACATGTAAGTCATCCACCCTAGACTTTTGTTACCTCCTTCAGGCTTACCTTAAGGCACATGCACTACCCATTCCTACTGTCTCCACCACTATACCACATTCCCCGATATCCCGCTATAATAAGAGGAAGTGTTCCAGGTACCCCTCCTCAAGATTCCTCCTCCTCCTCTTGTCTGGGAATATCCATCCTAATCCTGGACCACCAATTGGCATGATGCCTCCCCAACGCACCCCAGGTCTGCTGCACATTGCCTCTCAATATTTGTAGCATTCTAAAAAAGTGGACTCCTTCCAGGGTTGGGTACTTCAGCACCAACCGGACGTCAGTGTGTGAAACCTGGCTCACTCACCCCTCGGACCCCGGATTCCTCTGCATCACTGCCTGGGTTTACCCTTTACCGTGCAGATAGTCATGGTAAGCAAGGGGGTGGCTGTGCCCTCTACACTAAGGATACCTTACAATGTCACCTACTCCACTCCCCTCATCTGGGGGCTGGCACAGGCCCTCACTGTCAAGCTGGCTCTGGGAAGAGCCCAAAACCCTTTATACATAACAGTATACATTCCCCCAAGGGACCAAAAATCAGCTTTCCAAGCAGTACTGTCATATCTGGACACTACCATCACAGTCTGAACTACTTGTGCTTGATTTTAATATCAATTGGCTAAGAAAGGATGCCATCCCACACATTGATCTCGCCACAGCCCAAGACCTAACTCAACTGGTCACTTCCCCACCCGTTTGGATCCACATACTGGATCCTCCTTCCTACTGGACTTCATCTTTTCCAATCGCCTGGGCAAGATTATGAATGTTTGTCCTTCCAAATGCCCTCAGCGACCACCCTCCAGTTCTCTGCTCCTGGTCCTATAAAATCCCAAGATCCCCTCCCAAAATAATTGTGCAATGTAAACTTGGTCCTGGTAAATTGGCACAATTAAAAGCGCACCTCAGGGCTGTGGACTGGTCCTTCATTTTTAACACTGTAAACCTTGACAGTGCCTTGGACTTATTTACCCAGTCCTTCAATAATATACGTGACCTCTATGCACCATCCACGAAAAGAATGGTTAAAGGCAATCACGTACCTTGGTTCACTGAACAGCTCAAGACTAATGCGAACCAGAGACTCACTATGGCACCTCTCCATCGAGTCCGGCCTCCCCCAAGATAGACAGAATTATAGAATGGCTAGGAACAAGTGCACTTGGGCCATTCGTAGGGCAAAAGCAGAATACTATAAATCCGCCTTAACCTCGTCCTGGGGCTCCGGCCGCAAGTTCTGGAACATTAAGGAAATGTGCAGTAAGGTCCCCAACCTGGTCCCCTTCCCAAATCATGTCAAATGGGTCCTTGACCTCTGACTCCACTCACATTGCTGCAGTTTTCAGTGATGACTTCTCCAATCTTAGCCATGTTTTCCCCCGGAACTTCTGACCAACCAGCTCCTAGCACACCCGCCCCACACCTTGGTGCCCCCCCTTTTACCTTCGCCACATCTCTCCCAAGTTAGCTGAACCATATCTTACTGCTGCCCTTAGTCATGCCTCCTCCAACGCCGACTCCCTTGATCTCAGAATTCTTCGGCTCTCCCTTAAGTCCTTGCTCCTCTCACCCACATTTTAAACCTCTCCCTCTCACTAGGCAAATTCCCTGCCATTTGGAAATCCGCCTATATCATGCCCATACTTAAAGGTGGGGACCGCTCCTCTGCTAACAGTTACCGCCCTATCTCCATACCCCAAGGCCTTAGAGAGGATAGTTTCAGATCAGCTCACTGACCACCTCAATAAATATGACCTACTCTGCAAACATGGTTTCCGAAAAGGACACAGCACGACTGCCTTGCTTGATCCAACACCACACATCCATACTGCACTGGATAAAGGCCACATCACAGGTGTGATCTTCATTGACCTCACTAAGGCCTTTGATACTGTCCACCATTCACTACTCCAAACCTCCTTGCTCAACCTGGGTCTCTCACAGGAAGCAGTGGGATGGTTTGCCGACTATCTTGCCAACTGAACCCTTCAAGTTAAGATTGGCAATACCCCATCACCCAAATCTCCTGTTCTCAGAGGTCCCACAAGGGTCCATTTTGGGTCCCCTTCCGCTTCCTGCACCTCCAACCTACTACTATATGCAGACGATGCTGTCATTCTCCAGCCCAGACCCCTTCCTACTCCACCACTCCCTTCAGTCCTCCTTCAACACTGTTGAAAGTTGGTTCTCCTCACAATGCATTATTAGTAACTATAAAAAAAAAACCAACGGTATGCTATTCGCACATCCGCAGAATTCCAGGATTGGGCTTTTCCCACAAATACTATCTGGATCCCAGACTCCCCTTGAATTTGTGCATTCCTTTAAATACCTGGGCATCACATTGGACACTGGCCTTACCTATCATGAGCATATACATCAATTATCTAAGGCCCTAAATATTAGGCTAGGGCTCTTGCACCGCTATAAACATTGCCTTACCCCGGAGGCCCTTAAGCTTGTTATCTCCTCCTCTGTACTCTCCCTGATAGTCTATGGTCTTCAGACTTTTGAAGGGTAAGCTCCTCAGCCCTTGATAATCTTAGACTTGTCCTAAACAAGGCCTGTTGTCTTATATTAGGATGTGACAGACTCACCCACACCTGTGCACTATACAAGGACACCAATTGGCTTAACCTTGACAATAGAATCAAATTCCACACTTGTGTCTTGGCAAAAAAAAAAAAAAAAAACACACCCTTGGCCTCTCCCCTCAGCACTCACCCTTTAATCACTAAGGACTCAAAAGTTAACACACGGCGGGTGGCGTAGAGGTTGGCGCTGGCCTCTACCTCGACCCCACACGCGGCCAGATTCGAGAGACGGACTCGGGTCTCGGAGTCGGCAGGGAAGGGCAGGATCGGCGTCCGGACGGACTGCTCTCCTGTCCTGGGTGGGTTGGGAGCATCTTCGTTCATGCAGCGGCCCCAGTGGAGACTGGAGGCACTGCAGGTAGCGACGCAACGGGGGGGGGGGGAGACAAGAACAACGAGAAAATCCGCTCCAGAAGTTAACCGGATGACGGACGCCGGCCCCGGACATCCCTGAAGGCTCCCCGAGAGCCACAATTGCCTCAGCAGCTCAGAGGTCTGAGAAAGTAATAGTGTGCTGGTTCTGCCCCCGCTGGTGCCTTTCCCCTCGGAGGAGGGGGACCCATCCGGTGCAAGGGTTACACCGGACTAGCCCGAGGAAGGCTGCAGATATGAGGTAGGTGGCTGAGGGGAGCTAGTAGGGGAATATCCGGGTCCATGGCGGCCTGAAGGAGAGGTAACTCTGGGAGCACAAAAAAAAAAAAAAAAGTTAAGCACACCCGTAGCTCAGACACCCATCGTTTCTCCATCCCTTCCTGTCGCACAGCTCAATCCCAAAGATCCTTTTGCTACAGGGCACCCTTGTGGATGAATAACCTACCCTCCTCGCGTTTTGATCAAAGAATTGGTCATTTTAAAATGCACCTCAGGGCTCCTCTTCGGGCCATAAGTGACTGCGACTGTACGTGAATCGGTGCCACCTGTCCCTGTACTACTGATTGTGGCCTCCGGCCTGCCTCTGCATACAGCTCTTAACTCCGCCTTCTCAGGGATGTTAAGTTCCTTTTTTTTTTTTTTTTACACTGTCAAACCGTACTAGTTCCTGAATATAAGCCTAACTGTTCCTGTTATAAACATAGCTCTACTCTAATATTTACTGTATTGTGTATCTGTACTAACTATTGTATATCTATATATATATTATAAGTGACGTGGAACCTTTGTAAAGAAGCCTGACTCAAAGGTATTTCTGATCTCTGAAATAAATAAATAGTGTATAGTATGTGCAATGCAGGGATCTACTTTAGCAATGGCCCAAGGCCAGTAATTTCTGTCTCGGACAGAGGGTCTCATCTGCTGCTGGCCTGACTGGCCAATGCCCTGTAATGGCCACGAAAAGCCTCAGATGGGACAGCTGCTTTAGCAGAGGTCAGGCAACATGCACTAAGCAAGTGGCACATACCGATGTATGCATGTGGGTCATCATTCGTAGCAGGTAGTGATGTGGGAAGGGGTACTGTATCACTTACTGCAACATTTAATTTTCAAAAATTAATTTCTTAGCAGGCCACTATCATATGCAGGCCAGAAACTTTGAATTAGATTTGTTAGCTAAATTCAACCCGTGTAGTGCGTGTGCAGTTCTTATTCAAAAAGCAAGGACTGCTACTGCACTCAGGACCATCTTTCTCCTTCAGCATGAAACGGACTGTCTGTATGTGTTTCAGAATGCTATTGTACCACAGAAGAGTACAACATTCCACGACCTCTGAACTGTGGCACAACAGCATTTTAAAAGGGCTGGAATTCCATACAGAATACATACGAATTGCCAGTAGAAAAATGCCCACAGATTACCAAATCTGCCCGATGTGCAGCTGTTTCATATCACTACAGCTGCCACACTCCAAACTCCCCCCCTTTGTGTTCCTGTCTGTATTAACCCTGCCCCCGACCATCCCAACCCCACTTAGAGCTATCCATTGTCCTTTGAGCGACCAACTTCTCCAGGAGTGCGTTCCAACCACCACCACTCTGAAGTGGTGCCTCATCTCCCTCCTAAACCTTCCCCCTTCCAACTTCAGACTGTGCTCCCTCGTGACCCTCCCCCCATTTAAGCAGAACAATTTCCCCTAACTTTGTTTATGCTTTTCAAATACTTAAGGTCTCCATCATGTCCCTTCTTACCCTCATCTTCCAGCTACTTCAACCTTTTCTTGTATGGCAACTCTCCTATGAACATTTTTGGTAGCCTTATGCTGCACCCTCTCCAGTAATGTCACATTCTTTTTGAGGTATGGGCACCAATATGGTACACAGTACTGAAGTGTGGCCTCACCAGTGCTCTATACAATGGCAGAAAACCTCCCCTTTGAAGAGATGATCCCTCTGGCAATGCACCCCAGCATCCCATTTGCCCTTGCTGACGCCCCCTCCTGCACTGTACTGATACCTTCATGTCCCTTGTAACCATTACCCCAGGTCCCTTTCCTCCTCTGAAGCAGTTATCTACACTCCCCCCCAACCAGCAACTGTTCCTGGGATTTCTGGCTCCAAGGTGCATGACCTTGCAGTTCTTAGCATTAAATCCCAACTGCCACTCCCTAGACCAGTGTTTGAGTTTAGCTAAATCCTCCAAGTGCCTGCCTCTCCCTCATTGTCCACGTTTGCACAAACCTTAGTGTCATCCACAAACAGGCTGATCTGACCCCCTCTGCAATGTCTCCAGTGAAGACACTGAAAACATGGACCAGCACTGAACCCTGTGGTACCCCACTTGTTACTGGCCTTGGCTTGATGTCTCCCCCTTAGAACCATCCTCTGTTGTCTGCCCTGAAACCAGCTCTCAACCCACCCACCAGTTTCCCCCCACGTCCCTCTGCTTGCTCATTAACCTCCTGTGCAGCACAGTCGAAAGCTTTGCTGAAGTCCAGATACAGGACATCCACAATATGGCCTTAGTCAGCCACCCTAGTGACCCAGTCAAAGACATCGATCAGATTAGTTTGGCAAGATCTTCCCGTGACAAACCTACGCTGTCTCAACCTCTCTCAATAGCAATGGTCTGCAGGATATCAACCTCTCATTCAGAATGGTCTCCATCAACTTCCCCACTGTGGAAGTCAAGTTCACCGATCTGTAGTGCTCTACTATACACTATTACAGTCTGTTTACGTAAACTATATAGTGTATGGGAATGTGCGATTAACAGAAAATAATGCATATGTAGCGAGTTGATATGGTTTTTTTTCACACACCCAAGTTGTGTGATATGTAAACCGAGAGTGAAGCTCGAGAAGTTTTACTATTATCACACAACGAGGGTGTGTAAAAAACTCCATTTCTACCCCTACATATGTTTTATTTTATATAACTGGTACTATAAAAGATTTTAGAATTTCCAGTACGAGGAGACCCGAGGGCAAAACGCTCCTTCCTTACTAGTAGGCACGCCCCCACGCTGACATCACATAATGTGCTAGCGTAGGGGCATCCCTACCAACAAGTAGAAGCGGTGATTTTTATGAGTGCTGTTAAAATCTCTTAAATAAATGCTGCACAAATACAAATCGAACTGGAGGATAAGCTACAGAATCGAGGAAGGGATGCGTTTTAACTGCAAACCTGCTGTGATCATTTACAATTTATTACGCTCTCATTTGGATTTGTAAGTTACGTATTCTTTTGAATGTTTACTTTGGAATGAGAGTGCTGCAGGCTTCTTGGCGCGAGGCTGTAAAAGTTGATACGACTTTTTAAAGTACTTGAAAACGGAACAAGCATCACCAGTTATAATGGTATTCAGTAACAAGACAAACTAAACCACATCCACCACCACATAGCGCATATGGTGATAGTGTAGAATACCGGGTACGAGTAGAACCTACACTATTAGCGTAGAGCTCAAGTTCACTATTTTGGTACAGTCACCTGTTTTACTTCTCATTAAAATATTTGGGTTGGATTTCACCCCCCACACCATCCTGTATAACACAAACAAACACCACGGGGGGGGGGGGGGCGCGATGACCCTTCCAACTTAAATCCCAACAGGAGGCAGTATAACGCAGTGGGATAAGGCTCCAAGATGCAGATCTGGAGAAATGAGTTTGAATCCTACAGCCACCTAGGTGCATACTGTGTGATCCTAAGTCAATTAACTTCCTTGGTCTCCCAGGTCACATCTGGAAACAAGCTTTCGGCTTAGTGTGCTAGTCTTGCTGAAACAACGTTCCCCTAAACTGACAATCAAGCATGGGGCGATACTGAAGGATTACAGCCAGTTGCGCAAGTAAATAAGTATTACGGTAAGAGGCTTGCGTCTAAAGTGACACCACTCACGCCTCTTCCCGTCTATGCCAGAGTCACCGAACAGTTCATAGAATAGTCATAGGAATGTACAGTACGATGTGTAAATAACCACCTTGGACCAGGGGTGTGTGGGGGGGCTGAGCGCCCCCCAAAGAAGAAAATTCATTAAACAAAAAGAATGATGATATTCGGGGAGTACATAATGTAACTCATGGGGGGTGGAGGGGCGGAGCGCCCCCCCAGAACAAACAAGTATGGTCTTAAAAAATGTATATTGATGGCTTTCTTCTGTGGGGTCGCTCCACCCCCCACCCCCGTGGGGATTCTATATTCGGTAATACTGTAGCCGAGATAAACAATTTCTCTACATTTACTGTCACGTGCTGTGTTAAGGGTGACTGTAGAAAGCGCATGCAGTTTCACTCGCTCGCGCAGCCTCAAGATACACATTACCGTGAAGTCTCTGAAAGCTGCCCAGCGACCCGATCTGGCCGTAATCCTTCAATATCGTCTTATTGGCCACTATCGCCGCACATCACAGTCATGCAATCTTCCCAGATATCCCTACACTACCTGTTTATTTTGATTCTTTTCCTGGAGTGGGGAGGTAGCTTCATCGGGAAAACTGCTAACGTTTCTTCTTTTGAAAATCTGATCGTCTTTCTTTGCTTTCCTCAGCTCCACATTTACTTCCATCCTTCTCCGTCTCATTTCCTAACAAACATAAAAAGGTCAAAATAGAAATTACATAATTCCATATTCCCCAAAAAAAAAAAAAAAAAAAAACTTACAAACTGAATACTCACAGTCACGTCCTTCCCTTTGTTCTTGAATTTGTTCAGGCGGACACCAGCGTTTTCGTTGGAAACGGACATTTTTATTGGTTTCTTGTTAAATGCGGTAAAACGGAAGGAAATAAAACACAGTACCTGTAGAAAAAAAATAGTGTAGCTTATAAACTAGACGAATGCATTAGTGCACAAGTTTTGTCATCTTACGAAATTCATTACAAGACATAAAATAAGATTATATACCATATAAAGTTTGGCAGCCAGTACTAGTTTAGCAAACGCTTTGAAAAGTGAACTACACTAGAGCTCATTGCTTTATGAGCATGGGAGTGTTTTATTCAATACCCGCCAAACTGTGTCGCCCCATAGAACTGTTTTTGGTAAGTACTTTACAACTGGTAGTGAACTGCACATTCAGCCAAATTTATATAGTTCTCCCACAATACAGCCATTTACTCCCAGTCACGCTCATATTACCTCTTCTCACCGATCCTAGAAGTAAAGTGCCTGCTTTAGGGTGTGACCGTAGCTTTAAATTTCCCGCTTAGCCGCATTCCCATTGGCTCGTTCGAGCGATAGCAGTCTAGCTATTTGCTCGTTCAAACACAGCTCAGAATGCCCACTTGCGGTTACTATAGAAACGGCACAATCTCGCGGGATCTGTAGTTGGGTGCGGGTTCCAGTTCCAGCGACGCCTAGTGGACCGATATGGTTATGTGGTAATGTTATATAGATTTTAATTAAAGAAGTGGAAACCATTCAATCTATATTGTACATTAAATATATATGTGTATATTTTAAAATAGAAGTAGTTTCACTGAAAACAAGGCTAAGTAGGAACTGCCGAATACCTAAATCAAAAAAATCATGTCTGGACGGGAGTGGTTTCAGAAGCTAAAGGCGCATTCCATAAGAATTAGAGGATTCTATGAGACACAATTGCTGTAGGCAGTAGGTCTGGCGTATTTACGCTTTACAATCGTATCCCATATTTGAGTTTATGACAGCTACGATGGTAGTAGTATGCATCTGATTAAGAAGGCATGTTGCAAAGATCGGCATTGTGGCGACCCAGTGGCCTAATGGATAAGGCATCAGCCTCCGGAGCTGGGGATTGTGGGTTCGAGTCCCATCTGGGTCGTAAATTATTCACATGTTTTGATGTCGTGTGAGAACTATAATGATATTAACAGTCTGAAAATAAACTGCTTCTAGTTACTGACTCTCAAATGTGTGACGCTTAAAACGGCAGAGAAACAACAAACTTTTCTCATATTTTTGTATCATGGCGGATTACTGTGATGATGTGAGAATGCGGAATACAAAGGGTTTTGTGCTCTTGCACAGCCGATCGGCTTCGGTAACTACACGGAGTATATAGTTGAGTGACAGAATTTCCGAAGTTACTGCGCTCGTTTTAATATTTAAATTAAAAGGAAGAATGCTGTAGCTTGTGAAAAAGCCCATAAAATCAATTTTAAACTGAGCGCCTGTGCTGCAGTTCTGCCTTTCTGCCACGAGGGGCCAGTAGTTGTCGCTCATAGGAGAAACGCGCAAACGCAGGCGATGGCCTGCCCGGAATACATACCTCTGTGCATTAAACTAAATAGCATTCAGAGTAAATGGCGGAGAGACTGTCTATGTAGCACTTTTTATTTGAAGAATAATAATTTTTAAGACTAGTGGGCTCCTTAGAGTTACTGTTAAGGAATGTTTCTGTCAGGCGAGTAATTATTGGGGGTGACGGGAGCACAAGTCTCCCCCAACAATTTGGGTGATCACATTTATCACCCCCAACATTCAGCCCTTACATTGCTGCCTGCTGTGGGCTAGGAGGGACTCCGAAACCTGCTGTGCTGGGGGTGGTGGTGTTTGGGTTTTACTGGTGGGAGCCACGAGACAGTGACAGACAGAGAGGCAGGTTAGGGTGACAGACGAGGGGCATTGTTTCATAAACTGGCGTGACCGGAACTGGGAGTTGTAGGACTGAGTTGTGGCACGAAGGGAAAAAGTGACAGACCGCAGTCACCACACCTGGAAGTAGCGTAAACATGTACCACCACCAACAACGAGCGAGGAGTTAGGATGAGCTGGCGTCAAGACCACGGTGCTGTCATGTTTGGTGCATCCTTTCCCTCCTGTCTGCCTTTCTAAGTGCTGCCATGTCTGTCCGCCTCATCCAGGAGCTGCCTGCTGCTCTGCTTGCCCAGTACCTCAAGTTGCCTGCTTCATGTGGGACTCGGGAGACAGTCAGGCTGGGAGGGAGTCCTTATTGGATTGAGTGGTGTGGCAGGGCGGGCCCTGCATACTGTGAGTGACTGAATTTGAGTCGGTTGGTCGGAACGTTTGGTTGCACTAAGTGAGCCTGTGGAACTGTCTGCCTGGACTCAGAGGCTGTAAAAGTACTGAACAAAGCGGAGAGGACAGCAGACTGATTATGAGACAGTGGCTGCAAGCAGCAACTAACTGGTAGGATTGAGTCTGGTTACTGGTGGTGCTGCAGTGGTGGGTCATGGGCGAGTAGTGATTGGGGGGTAGCAACAGCAATACTCATGTCATGGGGAGACACTATGAACAAAACTGCTGCAATAAAAAGAGGAGTTGGTGGGAGAGAATTTCAGTCTGCACAGTCAGGGTGGTTCTGGGCTGGCAGGGGCCACACACTATTGGCCATTTAATTTGGTGCCAGTCAGGGTCAGGGAGTGCCCGGGAAAAGAAGCCTGATGCAATCTGTGAGGCATTCTCTCTTCCTGTAGTGTAGTGTGTCTGGACGGGAGTGGGCCAGTGGCGCTAACGCCTCTACCACTGACCACCAGCAGAGCAAAACGGCACTATTAGCTTCTCAACTTGAGCTAACATTGCTCTAGTGTGCAAGAAGGCATGGGTAGGTGGTGTTTAATTTTAATTATTATGTTTATTGGTGGTCTTCTCTGTTGTGCTGTGTTGGTCCTGTCTGTAGTCAGTCAATGCTGTGCTGTCTAGCATCTCTCCTGTGTGCCACCTGACTCTGACTGAGCCGGTGTACCATTGTAACAGTGATACTGTTACAATGAATCCCCCACAATGACACAACCCATTTGATAACCACAGTTTCGAATGGGTTGTCACAACGAAGGTCTTGACTCAGAAGGTCTCAGGTCACTGCCGGTGTTCGCCACTCTCCCCTGACATCCGCTCCCCCTGGAGTTGAGAATCTATAATTTTGGGGGAAGGGGCCGGGCAGTTATATGGTTAGCCTAACATGCAGCTCCAGTGTTTTCTTCTGTGTTATGTTACCAGAATTGAAGTAATTTAAAAAACATCAAACCCTGCAGGTAGGTGGACTGTGGATGAAGTGGTGTGGACACCGTTGGAGGGCTTGAAAGGTGGGGGTAGTTCATTTTACAAACAAAAAAATAAACTGCCAGTGTAGATGTAGCTATTTCTACTTCCTGAATATGTTTAAAGCAGCATTATACAACGGCATGAAATAATCCTTGTCTCTGATGGGTCAGTTGCCACCCTGAACAGTGAAGTTACCCCAGTATAACATCACTGTATATAAAAGGTCAGGCTCACCTGACCACACCAAAATAAAAAGAAATTACTCCGTCCTGTGCCCGACTCCGTGTTAAATTCTGCTGCAGTAATCACCACTCCGCACCAGCCAACTTCACTGTCTCCCGACTTCTATACCCCAAATGGCCACAAACACAGAGGCACAAGTGAGTAGGGGGCCTTTTTAACAGAAAATTAATTTCCCCTAGCAAAAAATGTGTCCCCACTCTGCATATCAAAGAAGAACCCGCTGCTGCCTATGGCTATGCCTAACATCTGTCTTGCTACCCTTTATGTCAGGTGCCAGGCATGCGCTACGCCATCTGTTTCTGTCAAAAGCCACACGGAGAGGCAGTTTTTGACAGTAATTTACAACAAAAGGAATTATCTATAAAAAAAAAAAATGGGGACCAAGTGATTTTACTGATATGTATTGACTTGTAACCACATCGAGTAGTGGTCACTCCCAGCAAATAGTTCCCCCACATTCCTCTTCCCCCCCTTTGGTCCCCTCTGTGCCCCATCCTCACTGCTTTCACCTCTAACTAGGGGGGTGAGTGCCCTATGCTCCCCCCTTCCCAGAGCTTCCTTGGGGTTCTCCATAGGAACAGATAAAGAGGTTATATTTGCTTCAAGCCACAATGCTCAGCTCCACAGGTCCTTCCTTCGGTATCGGTGTCCTCACGTTGAGGCAGTGGCCGCTCTGACTCAGATGTGGTCCTTCAGCAGAGCGTATGCCTTTCCTCCACTGCCTCTCCTCCAGAAAGTCTTAAAGAAAATAAGACACTCAAGTGGAAATTTTCTTCTGCTAGCCCCAGAGAGGCCAAGAAGACCGTGGTTCTCAGATCTAGTGAACCTAGCCCAGCTAGCTCCCTTCCGCCTTCCAGTACGAAGGGACCTCCTGCTGCAAGGCCCCATTTTCCACCCGAACCCAGGTGCAATGCAACTCGCAGCCTGGCTCCTGAAAGGAGGAGACCCTTAAGACTAGGTTTTTTCCAGAGGGTAGTTGAAACCTTGCTGGTGGCAAGAAAAACCTCTACCGTGGCTGCTTACGCCATAGTCTGGACTATATTTTCTTCTTGGGTCAGAGAGAAAGGAATTAAGCCTTTGAAGGCCTCCATTTCTCAGATCCTAGAATTCCTACAGGATGCAGTAGATAAGGGGCTGGCATTGACTAAGCTGAGAGGGCAGGTTTCAGCTCTCAGAGTTCCCTAGGAACAAATAGAGAAGTTGTTCGTTTTTTGTGTGCGGTTGGCAGGAGCTGACTACTGTTTTGATCCCCGGTTCCCCCGTGGGATCTTAACTTGATTCTGAATGCTCTCTGTGTTGAGCTTTTCGAACTGTTGTCATCTGTGCCACTGAGTGTTTTGTCCTACAAGATCTGTTTTTAAGTGGCCATGTGTTCAGCTTGGAGAGTGGGTGAACTCCAGGCCTTGTCTCACAAGGAGCCTTGCCTTATCATGCATAAGGACAAGGTAGTGCTTAGGACTGTTCCATCCTTCTTCCCAAAAATGCCCATGGCTTTTCATGTAAACCAAGAGATTTGCCTTCCATTCTTCTGTCCACATCCTTCACAGCCCAAGGAGGAGTTGCATAAATTGGATGTGAGGCAGGCAGTTAGGATCCACCTTAAACGTACATCTGAATTTCGTAAGTCATATAGGCTGTTTGTGCTTTTTGGGGCAGCAAAGAAAGGACAAAAGGTCTCTAAACTCACCCTAGCCAGGTGGGTATGGGCCTGTGTTGCTAAGATCTACGTGGCGAGAAAGAAGAGGCCTCCAGCTCTTATCAAGGCTCACTCCAGGGCACTGGCAACTTCCTGGGCGGAGAGGGGTGAGGCCACAGTTTCACAACTATGCAAGGCAGCTACGTGGTCTTCAGTTCACACATTCATGAAACATTATAAATTGGATGTTCAGAGTTCTGCTGATGCAGCTTTTGGTCACGGAGTGTTGCAGGCAGCAGTTCGCAAGTAATTCTGAAGCATCTGGCATATGGGATAATCTTCTCCCCCCTCCCAGATTTTTCTCTGTGTACTACTTCTTAGCACCCATTTGTAATGATTACCCATTGATCAAGTAGAGTGCTACAGAAAGAGATGAACTTCGTACTTAATGTAATTTCCTTTTCTGTTAGTTCCAATATGCTCAATGGGACCAGCCTAGGGGCACAGCTCCAGAGGGAGAGTCTTATCCTGCATGCTAGGAGAGAGGTCTGTTTTTTAGTAAAATGCCCTACGTGGACCTTTCTCTCTTTTATGCTGCAATGTACTCTGATATGTATATTTGCAGTATATAAAAAACATAGAACCTCTGTGCACAAGCACTGAGGCAGTGGTTACCCCAAAGGGCATTTGGCCGGGAAGCCAAGTTTCAAAGAAATACAAAATCACACATGCCCCCACAATGCAAAGCATCATGGGCTACATATGCAAATCGCCACAGAATATTATGCTGGTTCAATTTTAAGCAGGAAGGCATGGTGCCGAAAGGCCTCTCACACAGTTTGCAAAGGGTGCCAACAGAAGACATAGACACGTGTTTCATTCTACCAGGACTCATCAGTATGCCTCATCTGTTTGACACTCCAGTGGAATGAACCAGCTACCCTAAGATGGTCTATCTGGGTTATATTGTGGTGAACCCAATTAAAACAAAAAAACAATTTAAAAGACAAAGAACCTCTGTGCACAAGCACTGAGGCAATGGTTACCCCAAAGGGTATTTGGCTGGGAAGCCAAGTTTCAAAGAAATACAAACACACACATGCCCCCACAATGCAAAGCATCATGGGTTGCATATGCAAATCACCACAGAATATTATGCTGGCTCAACCTTAAGCAGAAATACATGGTGCCGAAAGGCCTCTCACACAGTTTGCAAAGGGTACCAACAGAAAACATAGACATGTGTTTCGTCCTACCAGGACTCATCAGTATGCCTCATCTGTTTGACACCCCAGTGAAATGAACCAGCTACCCTAAGATGGTGTATCTGGGTTATATTGTGGTGAACCTAATTAAAACAAAAAACAGTTTAAAAGACAAAGAACCTCTGTGCACAAGCACTGAGGCAATGGTTACCCCAAGGACATTTAGCCAGGAAGCCAAGTTTCAAAGAAATATAAAATCACACATGCCCCCACAATTACAGTATATGCTGATTTATTAGTTACGCTGATTTTATATGCTGATTTATCAATTATCTGCAACCACAGGTAACCGGTTTCATGAAAATACCTCTTTTATGTCCTGGTCACGGCTGCAGTTAAGGTTATTACGCAAAATTGGCTAAATCCCAAACAGCCGCAGGTACAGGGCTGGAGCAGCAATGTTGAAAATATTCAAAGGAAGGAGGCTATCACGGCCAAGTTACGGCTACAAGTGAACACATTTAACTCCAGATGGCTTCCATACTGGATTTTATAAAAGCGGGGAGGTTGACCACCTTGAAGCAGCTCCTAGTGGAATAGGGGTGTATAGGATTTACCTGGCAGATTTGGGTGGAATCGTGGATGAATACCACTCTGTATTTTAAATGTCCCACAGATCACTCACAGACTGTAAGGCTAAATCTGTTTATTATACAGCTATGGAAAATCAAATAATGGCACACGATTTGTAAATGAGTTGCCTTTTAAATTTTATTCACGTTTAATTTTTTGTTTTAGTATGACACATTTATGTCCTTTTTCTTTTTTGGTTTTTCCCTCCTGATGATCTCTGACTGTCTGATAACACTGGCCCTTTAGTGGCATCACAGCAGTATGGACACTCATATTGGAAGAACTTCTGAACTAGTCGGAGAAGGAATCCTGGAAAACAAGAGAGGGGACAAAATGTTTTAAGAAGGACAAGATTAGCATTAAAGTTGTTAGACATCATAAAACAATGTGATATCAATTGTTGTAATCAGAAGAATGGAATGTATAAATTGTATAATCTGTGCCTTTTTAATAAAAATTACAATAAAAAAAAAATAGCAGGTTTCATTAGTTAACTAAAGTGTGTTTCCTGTTGGCAGTTTGGTTCTCTGTCTACTAAAAAAAAAAAAAAAGACAGAGCATATATCTCATGGTATACTAGCTTCAGTTCACAGATGAATGACTCCTGTGACACGTGTGGTGCCTGTGAAGCACCTTGCAACTACAACAAGATCCGAATACTTCGGGAGCCCTTTTAGGTCCATGGAATGTATCCTTTTTCCGAATATCGAATAGGAAGATAAGGCAGTTTTTTATTATTGTAGATATGTGATTGTTTTTTTGATTTTTTTTGTAAACTTTATTTTGAAACATAAATCAGCTCAGCTTTGCTAGTACGTTTAGTCAGCTTTGAGAAATCACTGCTTCATACACACTTAATTTCCATTAACAGTGCTTACAGAAGTGTTAAGGAATTTTTCGATAATGTACGCCAGACATTTTGAAACGGAAGTTGGAACGCCAATGGACAATATTGACTAACATTTTGATAACAGAGACCTATTCATAAATATTTACCTCTCCCTAGAAAGTAAGGAACCACGGTTGGTGTAATGTTCCCTCTAGGGGACCCCATATCCTTTGATACCGGTCCAGTTGGTTCCTTGCTGCATATTGTGTGTGTTCTATTTTCATGTTATGTAGCAGCATCTTAATCCCTAAGGCTACAGTTGGTGGCTCCTCCGACCACCAATGTTGTGCCAGAGTCTGTTTACCTGCCGCTAACCCAAGCTTCCTCATGGGTGAACAGGTTTTCCTTGTGATCCCCATCCCCTAATAGCCGCAAGAGAACGTCTTTCTCCAGAGGGCGTCTGTTTTACTTCAGAGCCTTGTTAAGGAAGTCTGTAATAGCATGCCAGAACCTAAGTACTTTAGGACAGGCCCACACTATATGATAAAAAGTGCCTACATTTGTCTTGCACTTTGGACAGACATCTGACTTTCCTGGGTTTATTTTATTTGCTAATTTAAGTGTGAGATACATTCTGTGAAGAATATTGTAGTGTATAGCTCAGAGCCTATTGCTTGCCGAGCAATTTATCCCTCTTTTCAGGGGCTTCATCCACTCCTAATCAGTGAGGTTCTGGACACCCAGGTCTGATTTCCATCTACAGCACAGAGAGTCGAGGGGAGTCCTGCAACGCCTCCAGAAGAAACTTGTAACATTTGGTCAGTGAACCCGGATCCTTTGCTCGCTGGGGGCCAAGTAGCACCTTTTCTGTAGGTGAAAGAGAGGGCGGGGGGAACCACCATCTCTCTCCCCCACAACCTGTTTCTGATCTGTAGACAGGAGAAGAAGTTAGCGGCGGGTAAGTTGAATTTCTTGGCTAACTGCTGATAGAACAGTAAGGTGTTGCCTTCGAACAACTGAGAAATCAATTTAAGTCCTACAGCCTCCCACCTCTTCAGTATTGCATTGACCGGACCTGGGATAGTGGATTTCTCCCATAAGGAGTGTCTGATGGCAGCTTCCGAGGAGAAGGTGTTATGGCATTGTAGGGGAGCCTGTGCCGGCAACCACGATCTGACTGAAGCCCTAGTGAAGGGGTTCTCAACCCATTTGTTCACTCACCTGGCTAGGGTGGGGGTAAATAGACTGTTGTATATCGGGGATCCTCCAACGCCTATCCAATTTCACCCATGCCCTCCCCAGACCAGAGTAAGGAACCAAATCCTTAAGGAAGGCCAGCTGGGATGCTATATAATACAGTGAAAATTGGGAAGACCCAGTCCCCACCCACCCCCACCCCGGTTTCACGGGCTGCCATAAAATTTCTTGTTTTATTCTAGGTCTACCGATGCGCCACAATAAAGTGCCAATGTACCCATTTAGTGCCTTAAAGTATTTGATGGGAACATGAACTGGAAGGGTCTGGAAAAGGGAAAAGCACTGAGGAAGAACCCACATTTTTCTTAAATTTACTTTCCCCAAGAGAGTCAATGGGAGAGAACTCCAATGCTTGCAGTCTGCATATGAATGTTTTGCATTAGGGATTTATAGTTCATTGCCACTGTCATTGATATTTTTTGGGAAGCCATATACCCAGGTACTTAATATCAGTGCTTGGGGCTATGGCAACATTGTTAATCTTAATGTGGTTGTTATTTTTGTTCGGGGGAGCCATCATCAGCAAAAAGAGATATCGCATGGTGTTCCCATGCCCAGTGGAGACCTTGGATATCAGGGTGACTACGAATGGTTGCAGCGAGGGCCTCAATGGACAAAATATATAAGAGGGGCGAGAGGGAACAGCTCTACCTTGTATCTCTTGATGATGTAAATGGCTGTGAAGTATAGTCATCGGTTAAGATTTGTGCCCTTGGTGCTTTATATAGGGCGGAGATCCAGGAGCGAATTCAGGGTCCCGTGCCAAATTTTTCTAAGATCGCAAACATAAAGGGCCATTTGACGCTGTTAAATGCCTTCTCAGCGTCAAGTGCCAAGAGGCCTTGGTCTCCCCGACCTCCTCCCGTACACCAGTGACACATAACAATCAGGGTACGGTGAATGTTATGTTTAGCCTGTCGCCCTTTAACAAAACCACTTTGATCCAGGTGGATGGGTTCCAGGAGCACTGTTTCCAGCCAGGATGCTATGGTTATGGCAATGACCTTGTAGTCTGCGTTTAGCAAAGATATATATGGCGATACAAGCCACACTTAATGGTGTCCGTGTCTAGCTTGGGTAGGACAGTAATGGTGGCCAGGGTATGTGAATGGGGAAGTCGACCCGACTCCAGGCCTCCTCCACCATCTGGCACATAAGCAGGCTCAGATCCTCCCAAAAGGTCTTATAGAACTCCATGGGGAGTCCATCTGGGCCTGGGACCTTCCCTAAGCTAGAACTCCACACAGCCTCTTTAACTTTCGACAGTATTATTAAGTGATCCAATGTCTCCTTCTGGGAGCTCGACAATGTTGGTAGGGGAATTGTCTGCAGAAAGGTATGGGGGGGGAGGCTCCCGGAGGCACCTTGGATGTATATAAGGTCTCGTAAAAAGTCTGGAAGCCTTGGTTAATGGATTTTTGGTCAGTAAGGATTGTCGCATGATAGGCCTATATCCATTTATGTGTGTTCATATTGTATATGCTGTAATGTACTTTAGAATGAAAACACTGTCTCTTTAAAAGGTTTCAGGAATGAACTTACAAAAATAGCCTTAATTGTTCTAATGGCTAGGGTGGATCTGGTACATGTCTCAAGATAAGGGAGACAGGTATATAGCCCAGGAAGGCATAAAATACCCCACTGTGGCTTTTCATGACAGGGAAAGGTAATGTAGTGACCAAGGGGTCAGGGGACAAGCCAAATGTATGGACCAGATGTCACTGAGGTTGACATCAAACCTGACATGGAACCACAGTGACACCTACAGGGAAAGGTAAATTGTTGCACCCTAATATCTGTATTGTCTTGGGATCATTAACCCCACCCCAGAGAAAAAAAATGAGGTGGATGTGTGTCCTAAAATGATCCTCAAGTATATTATCAGACACACCCTTCAAATGCAGAGCAGTTGAATAGCGTATTATACTTTAACACCAGAGAGTATATGTGTAGGCCTGGAAAAATCTCTAAAACCAGACCTGAGTGTGTGTGTGGGGGGGTTAGATGCTTCACATACTGAACAGAAAATTCTGATTTTTAATTCAGAATTTTGGAAACCAAGACTTTGCACCAAGGAAGCGCCGGAAGACTTTTTAAAAAGGACATTTCAGAGTCTTGACTTGGAATACACACTTGCTACACAACTGTTGCTTAAGGACTCATCTCCACAAAATACTTCAAACCTCAAGTCTCACTCAGCTCCAGGTGGCCATTTTGAATAAGGTTAAGCAAAGAACATTTTGACTCATGTGTGAGTTGTGGGGCTGAGTGAGTTGGCCCTTTTCTTAGCAAATGCCTGTAGGGCAGCAGCACCTTTCGGTGTTGGGCAGGAACGGGTACCCGAATGGTCCAAGATGTGATTCCCAAAAAGTGTTAAAATCACCCCCGATAACAATATTATCTGGGAAAGGGGCCAAGGCAAGAGCCAAGTGATGAAAAAAAACCCGGATCATCAAAATTTGGACCATATAATGAAACCAAAGTAAAACGAGCCTCTTCCACAGTGGCATCAACCACTAGGTATCTGCCCTGAGAGTCGGATATCATGGCATGGATAGTGACCCCGAGCCCCAGGCGGAACCACATGGCTACACCCCTGGTTTTTGAGGTGAACTGAGCCACCAGTAATGTGCCCCCATCCCATGAACCCACCAGTTTATCCGACTCCTCTTTTGTCAAGTGGGTTTCTTGTAATAGGATCACGTCTCCTCTTTCTTTTTTAATGTAGGATCAGGCCTGTTTCTGCTTCACCACCGTTTTCGGACCATTGACGTTCCAAGAAATTATTTCTAATGAGCCCATGAATCTGGTAGTAAGGAATAACTAGCACTGCAATTATGGTCACTGGTCAGACATACACTTTTTCTCCCCATATGTAAGAGTGTAGCAAGTTGAAGACTTAACTAGTCTAAACAGGAAAGTAACTGGTTTGCTGAGACTTTGAAATATTTTGTACAACAAAACCCTAACAATTGTAACTTTCCATAGTAACACCAAAACTCCCCCCCCCCCGCTTCTGTCTACAAACCTTTTTGCTAACACAGCAACTAATAAACCCCAGGCCCTCCCTCCCTGCCCCCCGACTCCAAAGAGAAACCCCCACCTTTTGTAAATATCCTTTTTATTAGCATTTTGTAAGAGAGAAACTCCACCTTTATTATCTCGAACTATCCTTTCATCTTGCATAGTACTTTCTAGTTCCATTTCCCTGTGACCCACCCTCTCTAGTTTCCCCATACTTCCTATTGTTGAGGACATATACTTTAACCCACTACTTTTCATGAACTGAACCAGGGCATTCCACACCCAAAAGAACTCTGGGTAACTTGCATGGGAGTGTGTGGCATCCTGCCCTGCAATTCAAGCGTCAATAGGGGAGAAGGCGCCCCCCTGGGACCCAGCTGGTTCATCCCATAGCAGGGAGGGAGAAGAAGCAAGGAGGCTGCCCGCAAGCCCCGATGCCTGGTCATTCACACTAGGGTTGTCAGAACAGGTTCGGCAAAGATTCGAACCCTCCTCGAACCCTGGTGTTCGAGTTCTAACTTAGAACTCGAACACTAAACGGTTCGCAAAAGGGTTTGAATCGCAGCAACGAGGACGCACGCGAGAAGTCGAGTAAGCTACGCGAGCAGCGGGATCTGTGGGGGTATTTAAAGAGATGCGCCATGAGGATGAGCGCCATTTGAGTGAGGATCATCGGAGCAGACAGAGGCAGCAGCAGCAGGCAGCACCAGCAGCCCACTAAACTGTAGCAAAAGCGGTTAGCGTGTCCGCTTCTCTTGTCCAGTCGTGGCCACTTCTTCTCCTGTGAGACCGAGAACAAGAGAAAGGCTGGAAAAAAAAGCTAAAAATCGGGGAGAGACTGGGAGTGGGACTAGGGGCCGGTTCAGGACAGAAGGAGGGATTAATCAAGATTGGGGGAAGGGACTGGGGAATAGGGAGGGATTGATTTGAGACCAATATCAGGAGGACTCGGAGAGAGACTAAAAAAAAAATAAGACTGAAGATTATAAGAACCTTTGTGAAATGTGATTATTTGAAACTGCAGCACACTGCACACTCAGCAGCTGCCAGCAACAAGCATACAAGGGGGGCACAAAAAGGCAAATAAATCTTTCTGAACCCTAGTGTGTGTGTCACAGAGAGAAACCCAGTGTGTGCCCCTTGACTGCACTGTACTGTACCCTACCCAGTGTGTGTTACAGAGAGAAGCCCAGTGGCCAGTTGTGTGGTGGCATTAACCTTACATGACAGAAACGTAGGGGGGCAAAAAAAGGCAAATAAATCTTTCTGAACCCTAGTGTGTGTGTCACAGAGAGAAGCCCAGTGTGTGCCCCTTGACTGCACTGTACTGTACCCTACCCAGTGTGTGTTACAGAGAGAAGCCCAGTGGCCAGTTGTGTGGTGGCATTAACCTTACATGACAGAAACGTAGAAATATAATTCTCATTCCCTGGTTTGCGTATGTGACTCCGTCTCCTGTGGTCAGCCCATCACCCTGCTGCTGTGTGCCCTTTGACTGCACTGTACCCTACCCAGTGTGTGTGTTACAGAGAGAAGCCCAGTGGCCAGTTGTGTGGTGGCATTAACCTTACATGACAGAAACGTAGAAATATAATTCTCATTCCCTGGTTTGCGTATGTGACTCCGTCTCCTGTGGTCAGCCCATCACCCTGCTGCTGTGTGCCCCTTGACTGCACTGTACCCTACCCAGTGTGTGTGTTACAGAGAGAAGCCCAGTGGCCAGTTGTGTGGTGGCATTAACCTTACATGACAGAAACGTAGAAATATAATTCTCATTCCTTGGTTATGTGATGACTGGGCTTCCTGTGGTCAGCCCATCACCCTGCTGTTGTGTGCTCTTTGACTGCACTGCACTACCCAGTGTGTGTGTTACAGAGAGAGCCCAGTGGCCAGTTGTGTGGTGGCATTAACCTTACATGACAGAAACGTAGAAATATAATTCTCATTCCCTGGGTTGCGTGATGTGACTCGGCTCCTGTGGTCAGCCCATCACCCTGCTGCTGTGTGCCTTGACTGCACTGTACCCTACCCAGTGTGTGTGTTACAGAGAGAAGCCCAGTGGCCAGTTGTGTGGTGGCATTAACCTTACATGACAGAAACGTAGAAATATAATTCTCATTCCCTGGTTTGCGTATGTGACTCCATCTCCTGTGGTCAGCCCATCACCCTGCTGCTGTGTGCCCCTTGACTGCACTGTACCCTACCCAGTGTGTGTGTTACAGAGAGAAGCCCAGTGGCCAGTTGTGTGGTGGCATTAACCTTACATGACAGAAACAGAAATATAATTCTCATTCCCTGGTTTGCGTATGTGACTCCGTCTCCTGTGGTCAGCCCATCACCCTGCTGCTGTGTGTGCTACCGACTGCACTGTACCCTACCCAGTGTGTGTGTTACAGAGAGAAGCCCAGTGGCCAGTTGTGTGATGGCATTAACCTTACATGACAGAAACATAGAAATATCATTCCCTGAGTTGCGTATGTGACTCCGTCTCCTGTGGTCAGCCCATCACCCTGCTGCTGTGTGCCCCTTGACTGCACTGTACCCTACCCAGTGTGTGTTACAGAGAGAAGCCCAGTGGCCAGTTGTGTGGTGGCATTAACCTTACATGACAGAAAGCAGAAATATAATTCTCATTCCCTGGGTTGCGATGTGACTCCGTCTCTGTGGTCAGCCCATCACCCTGCTGCTGTGTGCCCTTTGACTGCACTGTACCCTACCCAGTGTGTGTGTTACAGAGAGAAGCCCAGTGGCCAGTTGTGTGGTGGCATTAACCTTACATGACAGAAACGTAGAAATATAATTCTCATTCCCTGGGTTGC